>CM036617.1:188776293-190086918 GCA_020746105.1 Trogon surrucura
AGCTCAGATTGTTCAAAGCTTCTGGGAAACTCTGGCTGGTAAATATGAGTAAATTTGTCGTTATTATTGTCCCAGCTTCTCAAAAGTTGGACTTCTCTGTGAGGTTTCAGTATGATTAGTTTTTGTTTCAGTTGGGAGATGCAAATTAAGGTGGCTTTTTTTCCCCCCAGGGATTTCATGGAACTGAGTAACTTTTGGACACACAAGGCTGACTTGTTTGTATGCCTGCGCTTTTTTTTTTTTTTCCTCTTGAGACTTGATACTTAAATATTTATAAAATAACACTCAAGTATCTCTGACCTCTTATAAAATCTGTATGGCTGAATGGTCTTCTATAAATGTTTTGCAATGTGACAAAGTATGAAGATCTAATCAGTGCAGGGAGCTGTGTGGAAGTCCAATGTTTTCTTCCTTTCTGTGGTCCCAGTTCTGTGATGCAAGACAAGTCTATTAAAAGGCCTTTTGAGGACTGTCTGACTTACTGTGGAATACCACTGGCTGTTTACTTGAGGCACTGGTGTACACTAATCTAAATGCTTTAGGGAAGTGCATTCCTATACAAATAGGTATAACTGCAATTACCCTTTTTCAGATATTCATGAAAGCATAGGCTGACAACAGGAAAGTTAATTTTGAGATGCAGATACCAACTTTGATTGTACATATTTTGAGCAACAGGGTCCAAAAGAGAAAGAAAAGCACATTTTTTAAATCCCATTAATATCCCTAAGGTTCCTTAGTACAAGGCAAATCCTTGTCTTAAATTTTCAGAGACCATTTACAACTGTACAAACACATCCACGAAGAAAAATAATTATACTTAATTTTTCTCCCCACCCTCTTTAATCTTGTACTTTTTATAGCTCTAAAGTAGGATGGTTGAACAGCTGAGACATCCTTATTACCACTCTTCTTCGAGAAGAGTGGGACAGGCAGGTGGGGAAGGAACAGCTACACTCATGTGAAGATAAGTTATTCTGAACTCCTGGTACATCTAAGCACAAGAGGATCTAGAAAGCAGAGTTAAGCTTTTTTGTGAATTTTTGTTTAACTTCTGAGTCTGCTAACTCCATGAGAATTAATAAGAATGGCTTTTAGTGCAGCACTGTGATAGGGAAGGTTTGCATTAGTGAGCTTTTCACTTGAGGTGCACAACAGCTGGACGTTGAACATGTGATTCTGACAAAATTAAGAGATCTGAGAAAGAAGCTTTTTCTTCTAACTTATGTATGCATATAATTAGTAGGTTTAAACTTTTCCATCTGCATGATTGTTCTTTCGCATTACATAAGTCTTCAAGAACAGGTTTAATTACCTAATTAAGGCTATGGTTATTATTTCCTGTGGAACATTTTAATTACAAATAAAATCTGAGGTGAAGAATCTAATGTTGAAGGAGAAGGTTTGTTCTGAGATTTTACAGCCGTTTATACTCGTGTAACTTAGTAAATGTTTCCATGTGAAACCCTGAGGAGCAGGAACTCTTATTTACATATATCCACCCACAGGAACAATTCCTCTAAAGGTAGCCTGCAGAAGACATTTTTGAAGTCTCTCAAGCCACCTTTGCTTCCTACCTTGAAGTAGGAGGCCTAAAAATGGTTGCACTTAAGTGGTATATATTCTTAAAATAATTGTTTCTTGCCTTAAGTACAAATGGTATTTGATTAGTTACCCAGGTCTTGATGGACTGTTGGTCAGGTATCTTCACTGCATGTGTTTTTGCAGGTTTATCAAGGTACGGGAAGAGAAACAGAATTTCTTCAAAATTTACATCACTGAAGTATTGAAAGGTATTAATTGGTTCTTTAATGACTAACTAAAAAGAAGTTCTTTTAATACACTGGGCTTTTCTTTATAATGAGAAGACACTTGAGTACTTGTACTTTCTCCATGTTCTGCATTCTCAGAAAAGAGGCTGATCTTTCAAATGAGGTGCTGAAACCTGGAAGCATTATGGCTGAACCGCTTTTCTGGTTCTTCAGATTTTAGACTTTTCAAGAGAGTGGTAGCATTTTATGTGAGAAGATGCTCTCTTCTCCATTCCTCAGTCCTCAAGAAAATCCAAGTCAAAACCTAATTTTTTTCCAGCTGTTTTGTCAACAACAACAAAAAGCAGATAATCCTGTGCTTATGGCAATGGCACAGGAACTAATGCTTGTACAGTCACTTGAGCTTTCTGTTGGAAAAGATCTGAAGCTTTAATGTGAAAATACAAAAGGACAGTATAAATGTCAAATCCAGAGACTGTTTCTGTGAAGTGGAGGAAGACATATTCTCCTTTTTACAGTGAAGAAAGTAAAACAGATGGACCAAGTGGTTTGGCAGAAGCAGAAAGTTTTATTGCTGGAAAGGATTAGAGTCTAGGAATTTCAGTCTAGTGGCTTGCACACACCCTTCTGACTATTTACTTATTAATTTTTTAATAAGGATGTGGTTTGAGATGCAGGATTTCTTGAGGGTTTTTTTGGAGAGGTAGGGGAGGTAGTCTTGCTTAACAATTTAATTCATATGTGCTTAACACAATGTGCTGGAAATGCAGCACAAACAAAACTCCAAAGACGAGCTCCAGAAATCTCCCTCTTGCTGGGGAGAGGAATATCCATGATTTGTTTGCCCTGATGAAGCGAAATGTGGTCGCAGATACGTGCTTGCACTCAGGCTTTCCAGTGACTGGAAGAGTTGCGGTGGAAACAAAACAGATCTTCATGCCACTCGCCAGAACGAGCATGAGTCTGCATGCTCAGTAAGCCTGTTTCAGGGCTGGCAATGAGAGAGGTTAATCTTTTTCTTGGTGAAGCTTTATGAAATGTGGATAGTTCTGTGGATAGTTCTTGCTCCAAGTGGAAGAGGATTTGCTTTTCCTTCAACAGTCCCTGTCTGGCTCAGAGCTCCAGAGTTCAGCAAATCGGGCGGCTGGAAGACCTGTGTCACCTGGCTGCTAGGTTAGAGCTTTAAGAAAAGAAGTCATGGCTCTACACACACTATAGCTATAGCTATTTAGGCTCTAGCCGTAGAATAAAATAAAGAAAAAACCCAACAATTTAAGGCTTGTTAAGGTGAACTTGCTGACAAGCTTAACTTTTTTCAGGTCATACTCCTTTTGTATGCACACAAATAATTGAAAAAGTTATCTGAAGTCTGTTTGCATGAATCTCTCCAGAAATAAATTTTACTGAATACAAAATGAATTATTCCACCATGGAGGGAGGTACTTCTTAGAATAAACTACTTTGCATCTTTTAGCTGTCAGCTTGCTCTTTTAAATTGTGTTATTACTTACTTGTCTCAGCCTGCCTACTGTTGTGTCCTTAAGTGCTCTGGAATCATCTCGCCTGAATATAGTCTTGCCTCTGCGTGTGTATATGTACATATACATACATGTAGTGTGTATCTTGTATATATGTATGTTGAGAGCGGGCAGCCCAGTGTTTCTTTGTTGTAGCTCACAGTCTGTGCGCTCTGCAGCCCTGTTGTTCTGGCTCAAGATCTTTCCCTCCCTGCACTTCTAAGTCCTGTCCTGAGAGTAGTAACCGACATGTTGAGATTACTTCATTTTATATCTTTTCAAATGAACAAGGAGGGACTGTGTCTGGATCAGTATTGCAGTGAAGTTGTAAAATCTGAGACGACCTTCGGGAAAGAAGTTGTAAGGCCTGTCTGTGTTGCTTCAAATAGTAAGACTGGCGATGGGGCAGGTCCTCTTTTTGCCAGGCAGGCTGCCAGGGGTATTGTTGCCATCACAAAATAATTGAGAACTGAAACCCTGTTAGGTCTCGAGCAGAAAGAAATCTGATGCAAACCCCAGTGGTGGTGCTGGGCAGAGGAGTGAGCGGGAGGCGCTAGGCAGTGTGTGTGAAGTGGAGTACATTCTCCATGGAACAGCCCGTCCTTTCTAACCACGGTGTACCATGACTTGCTGGCTTGCTGTTCTGAAAGCTCTGTCTTTTGGGGGATCTAGCTGAGAGGCGTCCCTGCCCATGACAGGGAGGTTGGATTAAATGATCTCTAAGGTCCCTTCCAGCCTAGGCCATTCTATGATTCTATGATCAGATCTCTCTTCTTGGTACTTTTCACTTCCTCTAAGTAGTTCCAATGATATATGTGGCTTCATGGAAGTTGTCTTCTGTTGCCTTTCCCTTCCTTTCCTGGCTCCATGCAGCAGTGCCTTGTGTTTTGGCCTCAGGCTACAGGCCTCCCTGAGAAGCTCTCCTCCCAGTTTCTAAGTCCCCTCTCAATCTGCTGCCCTGGTGTTGGCTTTTTCCCAAAACTGCCAGTGCTGACTGTGCTGCTTATTTATCCCACTGCACATCACTAAAATAAAGCTTCAGTATATTTTTTAGGCTATTCAGCAGATCAGCGCTGTTTGCATCTAAAGCTGTCATAGTCTCACTGATATTCAAGGGTTTAACTGAAAGCAGCAGTCCTTTCTGAGTATACTCTGTGTTCTTGTCAAGGACTGAAATCCTGTTTGAAAGGTACAATTAAACAGCTTTACACTTCTAACATTTTTTCTTTTCTTTTTTTTTTTTTTCCTATGAGCATCTGTTTCCAGATTCAGACTGCTCTCCTGTTCACCTGAATCCCCCCTTCTGTTCCTGGGTATCGCAGCTGCTTGTTAGGAGGGGGGGGTGGGGATGGAGGTTGGCTGTTAAATCCCTTCCATCCTTTAGCTGGCAGGAAGACAGTGATTCATCCTGTCAGCTTTGACTTGGAGCATTAGAAGACCCCAGATGTGTGTTCCCAGTGTTCCCAGATTGGCTGCACTTCCTTGGAAGCAGAAGCTGTGGGGGAATGCAATAGAGACATCCAAGTTTAGCGGCACAAGAGCTATGTAAATGCAGCTACATCGTTGCTGGCCCAAGCTGAATATCCAGCTGCACTGCATCATGTGGATTTATGAGCCTGAGTCTCCACTAGCTCATGAATCAATTCTTCTGATCTGTTGCTCAGTGTAGGCACGCACATCTTTGCAGACGCATGTGTCTCACGGCTCCAGTTTGAGACGGTTGTAACTCTTTATATCTTACCATTTCAAGTACTGGTGCTTGAGCTGTGACTGGTGAGGAGCCCAGCAAAAGGCAAAAGTGCATATTGCCTAATGCCTTATTCTCTTCACCAACTCCATACGGAGTGATATCTAAGTTTTGAACCCTCCAAACTTTGGGTGGGTGCTTTGAAGCACTCTCCCAGGAAACAAGTGGGCAACTGTGAACTGTAAACCGTGAAAGAGGATGTAAAACTTCCTTGTTACTAACACCATGAATGAACTCTCCAGCAAGGCTTTAGACATGTTTAGAAGGTGGTGAGCAACATGAGAAAAACCCAAATGGGTGATAATGGAGTAACTTAGGATAATGACATTGATGAAGAGATCAGCTCTTCTAGATCAGTAGCAACTATTTTAGAAAACTTAATTCATCAGTTTCTGATAAACCTTTGCATACTGAATCTTGCTTTGTTCTGTTCCCAGGGCTATCCTGGCTCGCTTATATGTTACACTAATAAGTTACGTGTGTGGTATTGATATAAGTATATCAATACTTATTCCTGTATTTTGCTCTGGTAAAATGATGTTTCAGGATAAGTTGAACGTTGCAAAATCTTTTTCCAGTGTTTTATTTCTTTTTCCTCAAGTGAACTTACAAGATGGCAGGTTGCACTGTAGTTAAAGCAGTGTTGTCAAGGAGAACCTTCTGCATACTAACTGAGGAGGTCTTAACTAAGCTTTTCATGATAGGGGCTGGTTTGTCAGTCCCGTCACTGCTTATGTACGTTTTGAAAGAGTGGCATTAAATTAACTGTTCTCCTTGAGTTAAAAAATACACATGCATCTTAGCCCGCTGCCCCATAGTTTTCTAATATAAAGCTTGCCAAAACCAGAGCACAATGGCATAATGATTAAATGCCCTGTAAATTGTTTTATAGCAGATGTGTGCAATATAGGCAGAAACTCATGGCTTTGGAGAGCATTTTGTACTTACTAAACTTGAAGTCTTAATGCTAGCTTTTTTCTTCCTATAAAGCCTACTAAACTTTGTTAGATGCCTTGGGATCACAGACCGTTTTTCAGTTAATACTGGCTTAGAATTTCTTCTGAAGGGAGAAATTAAGATGTTGCATGTCATTGCTAATGGAGGGAAGTGGCTGGATGGTCGCAGACAACCACTGGAGTTACAAACCCTTGAGCACAGGTTTAGAGCATCCTCTGGCAGGCGGTGTAGCGGGTGGCTGAGGAAGCACAGCTGTGAAGCCGCGGAACTGGAGCCAGAACCGATCAGCTGGATGGGCCAAAGTATGTGGCTTGGTATCGCAGCGCTTTCTATTTCAAAGTGCGTACACCTAAAACAATGTGTTTACAGAGGCCCAAAGATTTATTTGTACAGTTTGCCTCTGACACTCAAGTGTTGAGGGCTAAAGAAGCTGGGCAGCTTTAGAGGAGGGACTACTGGAGTACATGCTGGCTGTGTAAGGATACCAGTGTTGGCTTATAAGTCTCGAGAGAGTCCTTTCTGAATATAGTTGATGGAAACAAGACCAGTGTTTTTATTAGGGGTCGTTAGCATGAATATTTAAACATCTACCCAATTCCTCCAATTTTGTCATCTTTATTCTTCTCTGAAAAGCAGGTTCTTTCTGGAAAGATTGCTTCTCCTAGAGAGAAGGCAGGTCTGTTTATAGATCATCTAAGAGATCAGAGAACTGTGTGTTTTGCTGTACTCCTCTGACTAATTAAAAGATAATGCAGTAGAAGGGAGGTGGGAGGGAGAGGACAAAAGAGAAGAGAGACTATGTGTGTGCAAGTCACAACCGCAAGCTGTGCTTCTTTGCTGCCAGGGGCATGGAAGGAGAGAGTATATAAAAGTATGTTATCCGAAATGGAATAAAGCCCTAAGACAAAATGCTATATCCACATCAGCCTGACAACATCGGAGATTAGGGTTTGATTTTTGCCCGCATCAATTTTATTAAAACTACAACATGCCTTGTGTTACGGGTGTGTGCTGAGGAGCACTTTTGTTGCTGCCTGTCGGCTGAGGTGAGGGAGCTACAGCCTCTGGAAGGTGTCATGCGTTGGTGTAAACTGCTCTTACAACTTTGCTGCTGGGACAGGTGAAAAAAAGTGTAAGGCTCTGCTGATATGGTGTAACTTGCTGCGATGCAATAATAAAATAGCTTAATTTGCATCCCGTGCCCTTCTTAACTGTGCTTGCATAAACTGAGCACGGGAGATCCAAGTGAGAGTTTCTTTTTCCCTTCTGGAGGGAAGTAGAGTAACTAGAAAAACAGTAATTCCTTCAGTGAAGATTGAATCTAACCCCTATCTGAGTTTTAAACTGCTTCCTAGAATTAAAACGTAATTTAATCATAGTCTGTGCTTTCAACAGACCTGTATTAGAGTAGT
This sequence comes from Trogon surrucura, assembly GCA_020746105.1. Lineage (NCBI taxonomy): Eukaryota > Metazoa > Chordata > Aves > Trogoniformes > Trogonidae > Trogon > Trogon surrucura. The sequence goes on from CM036617.1 coordinate 188,783,699, forward strand.
TTGGTGTGGGTCACATGTTTACTCCTGTGTGCCTGTTGATCAGACAGGAAATGTTTTGGGTTGAAAAGCTTCCTGTCCTCTCCTCATTCATGTGAAAATGAAGCTTCTTGTTGTTGCACTTTTGCAGTCTTTTCTGGCACGTTTTGTTACCAGTGTCCCAAGGGTTACAAGCTAAGAGGTGGCAGGAACTTCACTGCAGAAGTTTGAAAGAGATTGCAGAGCTCTTTCCAAAGGGTGCAGCTCCGTCCAAGCAGATGGCTGGCCTGAAAGAACAGGGCTGGGAGTCTGGGATATTGCTCCAAAGAGAATGGGGAGAGAGCTAAGTGAAAAGGAATTTTAAAAGATGAATGACGTGCAAACTTCTTGCTCTTAAGGCGGGAGAGCTTTACTTAAAACACATGGGGTATGCGCGAGGAAAGGTCACAGCTGAAATGCTGGGAAAGGTCTGGGGCTAATCATCTAAGATCTAGATAAAGGTACATGCATCCAGCACTGATGCAAACTGGCAGGTGTTGGATGACCACGTATGCACCTTAATGTGTGATCTGTGTCACGTGACCCTATGATAACTGGAGAATGACCGGTCAGTCTTTGCTGACCTGCCCAGTCTCCTCACCTTCATTCCATGCAGGAAGATAACGAACAAACCCCGTGTCCCTTTAATCATTGGAGGGAGTACCAGCTCTCCTGCCTATGCAGCCAGCTTAAAATGAATCCAGGCTGGTGTGTCAGACAAGCAGCTAATCAATAGATCTGCTCTTCCAGAAGTTCACTCCTGCAAGTTCTCCTCAGTAATACTGCTGTCTGCGTGTTTTCTCCTGTGGGAGAGGTTTGTGGGACATGAGCAAGTCCTACTGGCCCTGGCTCCTTGCTACAGCAGGTTAGTTGGACTGTATGCTGTGGTAGCCCCATTTCTCTCTTGGTCAGGTACAGGCTTCTCTGCGCCTAGGAAAACCTGGGGACCTGCTTTGGGAGTAGAGGCACGTGATGGATTCGCAGCATTTCACACAACTTATTTTATTACCTGCTTTTCATTTGCCTGGTGAAGACTCTGACCTCTGCATGAAAAAGTCTGTTGGATGGTAATGGCATAGAGAACTTGGCAAAATCAAAGCGTTTACAACATCTATATCTTTGAAGTGCCTGTTTAATAGTGCCATTGTCATGCCAGTTGGAGGCAACACTTCTCTTTGCAACTGAAAGGCTCAGCAGAGCGAGCTGATAAGCGCTGGTGCCCTGCTGGGAAATTGACCCTTTGAACTGGGAAGAATCCCTCCAGATAAGCAAGTAATGGAATTTTTATAAGGTCTTGCTTTTTATTGTAGCATGTTTAGAGTTGTCAGTCTTTCTATGCAGCAGAAGTGTTTTTGCTCTAGTCTAGTAGGTGTGTGGGTAATGTAATATTCACACTTTAAAGATGCTGCTTCCAGGCTTGGAAGGAATAGCCATGCCGTGCTCTCATGGAGCAGAAAGGAAGCAATGACAATATAACTTAAATAACAAACGTATGTTGATTTAAGAGCCAAACTTGCTGAGCATCCTAACTTCCAAGGGAAAAGGAGAGAAGTTGTGAGGATATTCTTAGCATCTTCATAGGACAGATATGAGTGGTTTTGCTGTGTTGTTTTTTTTTAAAAAAAAAAAAAATGTCAGGAAATGTATTTAATGAACTTTCTCATTTTACTATAGAAATAAATGCTCTCTTCTACAGGAAGCCTGATAAATATATTTGTCTCTAAAAATACAACATTTGTCTCAACAACATAAAGTTTGCAAGCAAAGCACTGTTAAGCATTAGACTTCTGTGCAGGTGAGAATCTGCTTTCATTTAAGGCGGGGATCAAACTTTTCAAGGCTTTTCTTTCTAAGCCATAAACCTGAACCATTAGACATCTTGTCTCAAATCTCAGTACCAAAAAAGCAAAAGGAAGGAAATTAAAATTCAGACTTGACCTGGTTTTGAGCCTTGTTGTGTCTCTGCCCTGGACTATTGATATTTCCAGTATGATCAGGAAACCACAGTGTGGGTCCTGTGGAAAGGCTGCGCTCGTCTGGGAGAGCGTTTGAGTCGGCTTTGCTTTAGTTCTGGAGCGGGACGTTGCATATTCAGCCCATGCAATCTGTTTGGCAAAGCCTCTGGCAGGGTACACATCCAATACAGATGGTTTGAGTTGCAAAGTTTGGGGCACTAACAGAGAAGATGTGTCTCTAGTAAATCTGTTGATTACGGACGTGGACGACGCGTAGAAGAAGAAGAAACTGTGAGGAAGGGTGTTGCAAAGCGATGTGGGAGCTGCTGCCATTGCAGTGGGGGACGGGACGCGTTGCTCGGACTAGAAAAGTTAATCAAGTTCAGACTGACATTCCTTCGTGTCAGGTTTCCCCTTTGGGCTCCCTAAGACACTGCCGCAGTGGAAAATCTTTCCCTCCAAGTAGTTTTATCCCATTTAATTGCTCTTTTAAATGTGCTTTATTCCTTGCTAACAATATAGCACAGCGGTGCTATATTAATGAATTTGTAATTTAAAGAAGGGGGGCAGGGGCTGACATATGGCAAATACATGTTTTAGTTCTGGTAAGCACATGATTTTGAAGATAAACAAAGCTGTTTCCTTATCCTCAGCATGTACTTATTTTGTTTTGCTGATAATGAGAAAAAATTAACACTGTTAATCATGATTGAAAACAGCAGTGTCCTCTGAAATTAATGTCTGTGTGAATGACATTGAAAGTCTTTTAGCTTCTTTGGATTTACTCTAAACTAGAGTTCATTTGTAAGTGTAAGATGCATTTAAAAATAAAGATGCATTTAAAAAATCATCCTAACTCCAAAAAGAAGTTTCATATCTCTGTAATTTTATTTCCAGTCTTGTAACAATGGCCTTTCTGCATTTGCTTCTCCAATGTATATAGCTAAAAGCTATTTTTAATAAAAGCTGGATTCTATCAAGAAGTTTTCAAATGATGGAAGGGTTTCTAAAACCTTTTTATAACATGGATGTCTTGCATTGAAGTTTGGAGCACTCAGGTTGGAGTAATTCATAGTTCTAAAAATTTCTTTTATAAGGAAACTTATGTAAGCCTAAAATTTGAGGAAAGGCAGCAATTATTCTGCTAGTCTACATTTTAAACATGTTTATTAAAGTCAGTGGCAGACTTCTCAAAAGCCTTAAGACTACATCTATCTGGGCAATGTTACATTTGGCAGTAACTGATCCCTGCTCCTGAGACCAGATACCAGACTGCCCAAATCCGTGCTGGGTAGCCCCTGCCTGTAGCTGCACCATGCTGTGTGCCCCACCACACATGTACCCTTTGCAGAGACGTTATTCTTTGGGGAATTGTCTTTTTTTTTTTTTTTTCATTTGACTTGTCTGAAATACTTACCAGTGCTTCAGTATTCAGTATTTGCTGAGAAGTGTGTGTTGTGTGTTTTGGGGTACAGCGTGAAAGCGACGGCTGAGTGGCTCAAAGCCTCTTTAACCTAGGCTGGAGGGCTCTGAAGGGAGGGTGGAGAAAGCCAAACCCAACTCTTTTCTGGCACACTTGGTCAGAACACTCCTTTCCTACATGGCCTTTCCTACATGGCATGTGCCGGTGTCCACTAGTGCTACTTACTCAAAACCCACGCCATGGAGCGTACCACCGATGAAATGGTGTAGGTGACTGCAGGCTGGTGCTTGAGCTTCCAGACCTGTTTCATTTACTCCAGAGATGGCTGGAGTGTTCTTCTTGTTAAAGGAGGGCTGAGGTACTCAAAGTGCCTCTTGGCTGTAGTCCTGGCCGTATTTGGCACTGCGCAGGCTGCAGCTACACCAAAAGCTCGCGTCTCGCTGGTCCTCCTGGCACATGCCCCAATGTGAGCACTCTCCGGTGCTCCGAGCCTCAGGGCTCAGGGCTCTCAGCACTGTCCCCTAGCAAAAGTGCTCAGTATGACCTGTACACTACAGCTGTCAACCCAGTTTGCTCCTGGGAGCTCCCTTTCTGGTGACTGCCTGTCTCTGAGAGGGCAGAGGGCCAGGAGTCCCCAGAACACCGTTCTGCACCTGCGATATACGTAAATCCTCAGATTATTACACATATGCAATACCCGAGAAGTTAATCTAGGGTGTAAAAAGAAGAGTGGGGATGAGGAAGTGCTATGATGGGTGACCCTTTCTGAAATTGAGCTGAGATCAGTGGTCTGTCCAGAAAAAATGTCAGGCACCGCTGCCTTTCAATACTGTTGCAGAGGTAGCATTGTCTCTAACCCTTTACTGAAGCATTCTGACAGAAAGTCTTGCTGAGGTCATGCGGAGGGAGTCTGATGCCATCAAAACCAGGAACCTAGTTTATAAAGATCTCTGGGATAGCCTAGGTCTGTTCTCTGTTGGAAAGACAAGACCCCTTTTAAACCAAAGCCCAGCCTCTGAAGGGGCTTCTCCCCAGCAAATCTGAAAAATGTCTTTGTACCCTGGAGTTGTGGGAGGAGAAAAAGAAGAGACTGTGTAATTTGGAGAACTTTGTGATTTTTTGTTCCTTTATCTTTTAAAATAGAGAGGTGACGTATCCCTACTTAGCTGTTTTCATGGACTGACCTGTAGATGTAAAATTTTTGGCCCGTCGTTTAACACTGTGATGTTCTCCTACAAAGTGACTGTTTTGTGAAGAGCAGAGAAAAAGCAGCAGGTTGTTTTATGCTTCATCATGATCCTTCTCATTAACGATGCCTCATTTCTCCTAACAACTCTCATACAAGGCTTCTAGCTCTGCTCTTTGAAACAGATGTACAACTATGACGGTGATTAGATCAATTCCAGTGACAGATCTTGGCTCGATCTCCTCAGAGAGTTTCTCCTACTTTGCTTATGTCAGTGCCTGGGAGCAAAAGAGGGCTGTGCAGAGCAAAGCATGTTATTTAGCTGGAACAGTGGATCCTGTTGACTGTGTTGATCTTCTGTAGAAGAGCTGTGCTTGCTGAAACCTTTACTAATCAAGTTGCAGTCATTCAGAACTAACTAAGCTGATCGTTGTTAGTATTTTGTGGAGGCCGCTTTGCGGATGAGTTGAGGCAGCACTGCTTTCGGTGTTCTTATATTGTTACCCCTTATCATGAAACACGTTTTCTTGTAAAATAACCTGAGTTTCTCTGAAAGTTTGAACGGTGTGACATTAATTTCTCCACTGTTGTGAAAAGCTTTTCTTTGCCTCCGTTTCACAGCATCAAAATAGTGAAATGTTAATAATAGAAGGATGCACAATTTTATGGTGTTGTCAAAGCAACATTCAAGTAACTAATGAATACTTGCAAGGCAGGGCAGCATCAGCCCATCTTTCAGATGAAGAAGGCTGACAAAGAATTTAAAGGTTCTGCTGGAGATCTGTTACTAGCTCTGTATTTAAGGAGTTGAGGTTGTATTATGCACTGTTTTCATAGCTGCTGTGTCTTTAAATGTTCTGTACGTTTCTAATGAAGCAGAAGCTTCGTTCTGTCTCATAGATGAGAATTCAAAGGGTTGCGTACAAATGTCTTGCTGGAAGAAGTGACTAATTCAAATATGTGACAGTAGGTACAGTTGGTACTGCTTAGAATAGCTAAGAAAAACATACATCTCTGCCTCAGGTAGCCAGTGTTGTCCCAAAACCAAATGCCCACGGTTTGAGGGATTCAGTCTTTGCCCAAGACAGACCATGTGCTTAATTATTGCCTTGCTGTTCAGAGCAGAGATTGGCTTGCTGAACGATGGGATTTTGCTTTGGGTTCTTATTAGATGTTGTCTGCCATGGTGTGACACACGATCTGCCCCGCGGTGTGTCATGTGCTGTGATGCTAATCAACATTCAATACCGAAGGAGGAGAGCAGCTGCTCCGCAGTCAGCATGTCTGAACAGTCCTGCGCCCAGCAGGCTATCGCTTAATTCACGCTAATGGATAAAAAACTGGCCTCATAACACTTACGTAAATGAGGCTAGTGATCAGGGGGAAAATGCAAACTAGTTTTCATTTATTCATAGAGATGGGTGTAATTAGAGGCAATAGCTGGATCCAAAAACTCGCTCTCCAGCATTTATTTGTTGATAGTACCAAATGTGAATGGCTTGTTCCACTGTCTGTCTCTTGTGAAGTTATTAACTTCACACAGAAGTTGGAGTGTGCCTGTAAGTTCTCATTGAGAGAGTTACAAGCTTAATGGAGACAAGCTACAGATGACTGCACCTCCTAAACTTACCTCAGTCATTTTTACTGTGTTGTAACGGGTCTCTTATCGAAAAGCCACTGCTGAGAGAATCAGTGTATTGATTCCATTTTTTGACTCTTTTATATTAGCTTCACCATCTTCTGTAGATTAGAGAAATCAAGAGGAGGCAACCTGTCTGTTGCAGTTGTGGCAGCTGAGTAATATGATCGTAATTAGGTATGAAGGTCCTAGTTGACTTACTTAAGCACCTAAGCTGTAGAGCACTAGCACCCCTCTTCCATTTCCCTCAGTGTTCTTCCTCATTTGTGAAGTCGGTTGCTCCTCTCCCAAGTGTGTCACCCCAGTGGCACAGCTGATGCCATTTGATCATTCACGTCTTGGAGAATCAATCAGTTATGATGGTGTACCTGGTCATGATGGTGTAGATCTAGAGTGGATCTAGCTGCAATTTTAACAACTCATCAATCATCTTTGGGTATTTTGGACACTGCTAAGTGCGTTCTTCTGTGACCCCACAGTGCGAGCACATTTCTCCAAGAGTAGTCTTCCAGGTGAGATGCCTAGTGAAGAAGTAAATCCAGCCTTAATCTTATTTACAAGAGGAAGCTGAGTAACACTTGAGGTTCTACGGTCCCAACACAGAGCCAGACTGGGTTGGTATGGGCGCTTCTTATTTTCTGTAGTTTTATGCAATACAAACTACCTACATAACATTCTGCGAGAGCTGTTTTCATTCCCACTCAGCGGGCACCTCTCTGAACCTTTGCATAGTAACTAAGACTTGCCAAATTTTAGATATTATCTGATCAGCACACCAAGAGTTGATTGAGGAAGGACTTTCTAATCCAACTACGTAATGGCACCAAGTTGGTTGAGAAACCAGCAGCAGTGCTCAAAACAAGGTCAAGATTCTCCATTCTGTAAATGAAGTCTTCTTAATGAAACTGTAGTAATTTAACTAGATTGTCTCTTTAAACCTTTTATTTTTCCTTTTCTTTAATGTGCCTGTTAGTAATCTTTTGAGGTCCTCTTTCTGTGAATGGAACTTACAGCAGTTGTGAGGTGTTTGAGGGGTGTCTGTTGATGAAAGCCAACCGTCCAAATCTAAAAAATCATTCTAGCCCAAATGCCCACCCTGCTTTTTCTTGGAAAAAGCATTTCTTGCCTTAAAACTTGCACAGTGCAAGGTTCAGAGTACCTTCAGAAGACTCGAGTTCTTGTTATGATGTGGAAGTCAAGTCCAGGCCAAGTGTCAATCAATTGCATTTACAAAACCAATGTAACTCTCACTGAATTATCACTGACTCATTACTTCTGCATATCAGGGAAGGGCAATTATGAAGGAGTCCCACTGAAGAGAAAGTAGATGATGAGTGAGGAGGGAGGGATGGAACATGAAAATCCAAAGATTACATCAAGCTGCAGAGTTACACGTATGTGGCTGTTGTGAAACATTCTCATCTTTCCTCTGCTTGCTAATTGACTGAGGGTTAAGTTCATCTCAGCAGTAATTGTAGACAAGAAAACAAGTCAGGAAAATATGCAAGTTTAAAGGTACTAAATTGTCGAAAACTTAAACTAACACTAAACGTACATGAATATTCTCAGGACTTTTTGTAGACTCTGTGTGTGACAGTTGCCATTTCTCAGACCTGTAAAAATGCCATGTCTTGACAAATCACCTGTCAGACGTATCTGAAGTCATATCAAGCAGCTTTGACATTCACAGGTTTTACTTAACGAAACCTGATTTGTTGAAATTTAGGGTTTTGCCTTAAGTTTACATTGCTATCTCAAATATTTGCTTTCAAAACTTGTTTAAAGGATACCAAAGCATTATGTAGTAGAAAGGTTGGATGTTTTTCTGCTGTCTCGTCCTGAAAATAATTGAACTTTTTCCTTAGAAGCTACAGAATTGCAGAAATTAATCTTGAACTGTCTTTGTAAAAGTCACCTGACACTTAAGCAAATTCCCTCAACCTCTCATGTTGGTGCGCATAGCAACAGTGAAGTGCTTCACTTCATAGTGGCCGAGTGTAAATACATTCTTAAAAATGGGATTGAAGGTTGTCTATTCTAGAAGCGTGCGCTGTCTATGGCCATAGATCGCATTAACACTTGTTCACTTTCGTTAAGTTTTGGTGTTGTTTCAAAGCTAAGCATTATTTCTTCAAGGCTACAGGGTCTGAAGGAACTCATCCTCCTGAACAAGCTGGTGGGAAAAGCTGGGACATGCCAGCAAACCCAGGTGGGTGTAGCTTAAAACTTAGTGGCTGCCAGTTGAGTATCAGGTGCTCAGTATTGTCAAGCAGTTGCTGTTTCATCAGCTGACAGTACCATAAGGACTTGAGGATAAATGGGTGCTTGGGCAAAAGTCATTCATGTCAGCTGAGTGTTCTTAAAACAATCTTGTGTTGTGTGCTTCATACATAAGGATTTTCATTACTATGAATAATCTAAAATCTTTTACTCTGAAACTACACCTATATATTCTTAAGAGTCTGCAAACATTTACAGAAATACAGTAAAGAAAATTTATATGTATTGGAGGCTCCAGACTGTAGTAATGTCATGTTGGTGATGAGGTGAAGCTTGATATTTAGGGGACTTAAACTGATTTTGCCTGTTGTAGTTGCAATTAAATATCTTGCCAGTTGGTGTGGAAAGGGTAATGACTACTATCTAAGAAGCATTATTAAGTGGGTTTCTATCTGAATACTTTTTTAATAGAGATCTCTATTATCCTACTGAAAACCAGGTGTAACTCACATCTTGAAGAGGTGCTGCTTGCCTGCTTGGCCTTGAACTTAAAGTGTAGTGGAGGTAAAGAGAAGGGAAGGAGCACTTTTATGTCTCCAACCACCGAATCCTAAGCATCTAGCTCTGTGGTGAAGGGAATACTCGGAGGAGATCCCTGATTCTTTCACATGCCTTTGGACTGCGACTCTACTAGCTCGGAGGTTTTTACCGATCTAGCACTTCTTGCCTAATCTTTCTCCTCAGTTCATACCTGTGTGTCCATAATCCCAAGGGCACATGGCAGGGAACCAAGAGAAGTGCTGGTGAAGCCAGCAGCCCTGGCTGCCTTTTGATGTGGTTCTGATGTATCAGCGTAGTTCTAATAGGTAGCTACTGACCGGCAGTGGGACCATCCCTCTGGACTTTCCTCCCATCTCCTCCCTAATACTGGCAATTGCACTCAACTCATCCTGCAATAAACCAGTTAAACCAGGGGAGAAAAACTAATCATACTGGGGGGGGGGGAGGAGGGGAAGAGGGAAGGGTGTAACCTCCAAATCAGCATTTCTCACTGTTAAGCAGCAGCAAACATGCTAAATTGTAACCCTCCTAGGAAAAGAGACAGCAAATTTAAACCTCACATATTTATCCTACATTTTGTTTGATCACACACAGATTAATATTAGTAAGGTGAAGTTTATACTGAGGGCAAAACTCCCTTAGCATTGATTTTTCTTTGCCCAAACATGTACATTAGGGCTGATTTGGTGTCCCATTTTGGGGCAATGAGTTACATTACAGCACTTCCACTGAGAAACAAGATATTTGGAACATTTTTAACCTGGTACCAACTTGCGGAGAGTTGTAACGCACTCAAGAAAGACATGGGTGTAAGGGGGAACCAGGGCTCTCCTAGAAGGAACTTCAGTTAGGTGGAGGACTTTCTCTTATTCCTCTCTCTTTTTTCTTTCTTTTTTTTTTTTTTCCCCAAAGCAGGAAAGAGTAAGAAAGTGAGGGAGGAGACTGGAGTATCATTGCTGTTTTAAGACAGTGACAAAGCATAGAAACTCATTGTTAAGCTATGCATTAGCGTCTGGAGTCACAGTGTCGTTTGGATGCTGCCTAGCCCATGACAAGCCACCTTAAGTATGAAGAAACCTTATTAAAAAAAAAAAAAATAATCAAGAAGGCTACAGTAACAATAGTGGCAGAGAGCATGACCTGGCTGGATAGAAGAGTGTTGAATCTCTGTTGAGGTAGGAGCCTGCCCAACTTTGAGACAGGGTTTTTGTTTGCTGAGTGAGAAGTGAGAGGACTGTTCCCAGGCTTGCCTGTCTGGGGTAATTTTTTAGCCATTGATCTTTCTGTGCAAAAAAATGAAACACTTATCTTTTTGAGTAATATGTTTTGGTAGAGTTTCGTGTTCTGGACAACTCATCAATTTGTCTCTTTTTTTTTCTTTTGCAGATGCTATACTAAAGAAAGCTAATAAATGTGTATCTTGTTATCCACATGACATTTTTTGCATCTTCCTTGCATCACTGTGTGCCTTGAGTATGGCCTGTGAGATTAATTTGGTAAAATACACTAATAGTTAATCTAAGCGCTGTTCTTTCCATATATTTGTATTGTCCTGTGGGTATTGCTTCTGGAAAATGGCAATATAGCATTCTGCTGAGTACAAGCTTCAGTGACTGCTAAATTTCCCTCCTCCTGTGGATTTTAAGCAAGAGGAGGTTACCACAAGCCTCGACAAATCTCGTCTTTGGCTTAAAAGTGAGTTTTGTTTTCTCTGGATATAATGCTGCAGCAGCAGCAGCTGTAATCCTCCATGGCAAACTTCACTGTCACTTAAATTCCATTACCTGATGTTTTCTTCTTAAGTTTAGACTGTTGAAAAGCTTTGCCAGCACCAGGACATTTTGAGTGTAACTGAAGCATTATTCACGCAACAAAACTGTGCTAAGGAAGAGTTTAAAATTTGGTTTTGGATACTAGTTTCAATATTTATTTAAATATTAGTTTCTTCACATGGGTGCCCAGCTCCTGGGGCGGGTGCACCTATGTGTATGTATCTGTGTTGACCGTGGTAGGCAGAGACACACAGTTCGTACCATTTCCTTTTTTAATCTAAACCAATTCTCAAACCAATTTATCTAAATTGAGAGGAGTCCTTTGGAGGTAAGGCCTGAGAAAAGAGCTTGACACATGCAAGAGTGACATCATTCATCATCCACATGGGTTTTGGCACAATACTTGGCTGAAAAGTCCCTCGATAAGCAAACAGCGCATTAGCACCGGCTCTGCAACACCTTCCCCGTTGCATAATGGTGTTTACGCGGGGCTGTTATTAAAAACCCAGGCAGCGATTCCACCCTGCGTCAGCCTCCGCTACGGGCAAAGCGTTGCGGGCGCGCGTTGTTGCAACGCACTCTTGTTGTGCCTCGTGCAGCCTGGGAAGCGGGGTGCTAATTAACCCGGGGTGTTGGTGTGGGTGGGAGAACCCCGCTCGCACCCGTCGGATGGTGGTTGCAGCAGCCTCGTGAGCACCCAGGCGGTTGCCCCCTGCCCTGGGTGACCGTGGGCTGTGCAGAGCCAATTAGGGTAAAAATCAAGATTACTGGCTTCAGAAAAGCCTGTGGGGTTAAGAGTTTCCAGATACAGCAACAGACCTGTCAGGTCAGGAGCAAGTCCTAGCCCGATCCGAGAAGGAAAGGCATTTTAATGAAACTTTAATTCTTTGCTGCTGAAACAAAGCGGGATCGTGGCTTTAAAAGGTGTGTTGGTCTTCAACTCTCGGAGTATTAAGAAAAAGAAATACTATAAACCTCTGTTGGATGTGCATTCCCAACACACAGTAGCTGATGCTGGCCAGTCCTCAGTCCCACAGTAGCTGGTGCGGCAAGTTGCTCAGGCACTGCCTCCCTCCTCGATGCCTGATTGCTGAGTGCCTCTACAGCTCCCTGTGCCATTGTTTGGTGGGTGAAAAATGAAAATGAGCATTTTAAAAAAAAATATTATTTGTTTTTCTAGTGCTACTTGACTGTTGCCTCGTTTGTTATCTGATGTTAATATTTTCATTTACTTTCTAAAATTGTTTGGAGCATTGTCCTTGCTCCTTTGGCACTGAGAGGGCAGACAGGTAGGATCACAGGGAATACAGCAAAGAGGAAAGTGGAAACTGAGCACCTTGACCCAGTCACAAACCTGTGCTGGACAAAAGCCATCTTAGTCTTATTTTTTTTAACTTGTTTGCATTTCGCATGCATGCTTCCAACAGAGAAGGTATCTGTCTGTTTCTGTTGCATATCATCTCTTCTCTTTTATCTGCATGTCTCCTACAGAGCTGGCTTCCTCTGTATTTTCAAATGTTATTTAAAAATAAGTAAAATTGTTCTTTAAAAATTGGCAGAGATTCAGACTTCTTTGTCTGCAGAAAGACACCAGTCAGTGACGCAGTCGGGATGCCCTGATACATCAGTAACAGCACCAGTGTTCCCAGCAGCACGTGGTCATCTGCTCCTGGTTTGGGTGGGTGGGAGGAAGCCGTGTTGAATGGGGAGAGCACAAGGAGGTTTCATCTATGGCTGTAGGCACAGGGTGGCACAAAGAAGAGTGGCCTTGCTCAGGGAGCCCATTAGGGTCCTTCAAGGCTCCATCTTTGCTTCAAGAGCATCCAGTGTGTCAAGCGTCTCCTAGTGATCATATATGGTGCTAAAATGGTGCAAACTGTTCCCACCTGTGAAGACATGCTTCTACCCTGATGTTCTTGACCCATGAGACGAGAGGCTTAGGGCTGGGTTTGACGAAACATTCAAGTATATAGAGATGCAGGAGTTCCTGAATGCATCAAAGTGAACATACCTAAATTTCACTTGTGTTCGAACACCATGTAAAGTGATTCTGGACGTCAGGCTGTTCATGCATTGGCCGAGCAAGATCCTCTTGCCCTTGTGTTAGCAACGCCCATGGCTCCCACTTTGCCCAGAAGAGAGAGGGAGCAAAGCTGACAGCTGAGCCTGTGGCTCCACAACAGTCCACCCTCCTAGGATTTGGTCCTGGTTTTTACTTGTGCTCACACTGGCAGGTCCAGAGAACGAAACCTGCATTTTTTCACTGGGTTGAGTTTTCCAGTATATCAGCTCAGACCCTGATGTAACCACATCCATTACTCTGGCCTCTTCATCCCCTCAGGGCATAGACCGTGGACGGCTGAAGGTAGAAAGGATCTTGGTGATGTAAACACATCCTAGAGCTCCTTTCCCTGTAGCCTGCAGGCAGGACCATACATGCTCTAGTCCCTAAAATTTCTCCTGAGGGGTATACCCACCTGTGTCAGGCACCGGCTTTGATTTGTGCATAACCCCTTGGGGAGTGGTTGTAATTCCTCCCCATGGACTCCTCCTGTGCTGTCAGAAACATACAAAACGTTTCTTCATTTGTTTTGTTTCAAAACACGAAACCTGGTTTATTTTGAATAGTTTTCTCATTGGCTTCTCTGAATTATTACTCACAGATTTTTTGTTTTGATTTGTACTAGCTTCCATTCACCTCACTGCATACTTTCACCTTTCATAGCTGACTCGCCACTTTTTATTTTAGATGAACAAGTGAGATGATGCTTAATTAAAACTCTTGGAGTGGAGGTGGTGATCATTAAAGGGTGATGATGTAGAGGATGAACTCCTCTGTTTATCCACAGAACTAATTGGGTTTGAGAGGTGGGTGTTAGGCCACTGTCCTACCTGGAGAAGCTGCCTCTGAAGCACAAGAGGTTAATTCGTTTTTTGCTCCTTGGTCTCTCTTCTGTGACTGCCAACAAAGGCAGCGATTACCAATGTTATCTCAGGGGATGTTCCCTGATGTGGATAATTGCAAACTGGAAAACCACACTGATACGGTCAGGGAATTTCTTACAGGCCAGAGAACGCCCCTGGCCTGGTCAGTAGTACACGAAAGTTGTTGCCTCGACTAAATTTGTGTTAATACCTTAAGGCAAAAGGTTCCTTATCCATTACAGGTCCCTTGAAGCATCTGGTAGGTTGAAGGATCAGCTCTACCCAACCGCGTTGAAGAGTGTGGAACGTGCCTGAAAGGGCAAGTCAGTTTGTGCCTGTCTTTTTTTAGCTTTTTTTTTTTTTTTGGCAACTTCTGCAGCATAGTTTATGCTTCACATAAGTATGTATGCTGTTGTATTTGTGGTGTAAAAATAATAAAAAAATATCGTAGCAACACATTTGTTCTTCTGGAAGCAACCTGAATCAAAAGAGAGAGTTAAGGAATGACTTTCACAATTTGCAAATGCCTAGAGGGAGTTACGATCGCTGGTTCTTTAGCCTAACATTCAAGGTTACCCTAGGATCTAGTGTTTAAGCACTGAAACAGCTTCAATTGGAGATTTTTTTTTTTTTTTAAAGAGTTTAAAATAATTGACTACTTGAAACAATTTAACAAGGGATGTGGTGGATTTAACAGGAGTTGTAATGGATTTTCCTTGCTGGTACTTTTAAATCAAAATCAAATGTTTTGTTCGTACAGACAGTAATTTTAGGAAAACCTTATGACCACGTGAGTTCAGGCCAGATTGCAGTGGTTGTTTTTGGCCTGATCATCTTTAAATGCATTGCCCAGAACAATATACTAGTTTCTGTGCTCGAGCCAATGAAGTCCAGGAAAAAAAGCAGAGCAGCCAACTATCTCAATATGCCCTCAAACATTCCAGTGTCAGGGAGAGCATTAGCAACATCGGGGACAGCTTGGCTGCCCAGTAAAGTAAGTGAACGTCTCTGCTTTGGCTTCAGAGGCTCTAGGTCAGGGAGCTTTGTGAAGTTATCTGCAGCCGTGGAGTTGGTTGTATTGCAGAAGTGCCCAAATGAGATTCTCTTTTTTGCAATGTGTTGTGCAGACGCGGTGAGCCCTCACTGCGGGGAACTGCTAAGGAAAGGTCAGGCACCCCTGGAAAAGGAGTAGACAATATATGCAAATTGTTGGTATTTAATTCAGTCGTGTAGTGGGGAAGAATAAACATTATTCCTGACATTTCCATTTTTGATTAATGATGAATGGAGTTGGCAGATGTTCAGCTGGCCACCAGATGGGGTCTGCTCAGTCCAACAAACAGAATGGAAACAGTCTGGGTCTTGTAAAGCCAGCACCGACAAAAGCTCTGACAAAATCTCTAGTTCGTCCAAGTGATATGCCAACTCTGACCTCAAAACAACTTAGCAGTTTAAGAATGGAGGTGGCACAACCAGAGAAACCGCTTATGGAAGTGAAATGGGGTGTGGAAGGATTGGAGCTGGTTCATTTGCTGGAGTTTCAGCAGGATTTTTCCTGCTGCAAGAAGCTGCGAACTGCAGCTTTGATTTCTTGGGACCTCCTTTCATTCACCTAGGGTTACAAGTATCGCTGTGAGACCTCTGAGCACACCTCATGGCCCAGGCGGTTTGTGATGGGGATCGGCCGGTTTTTAACGTCGTTAACCCAGGATAGGCTTTGCGACTTGAGATGAGATAGCCCAGTCGGTATCGCCCTGATCCCCCAGTGCCGTTCTGTCTGACAGCCGCCGGCGATGGTTCATCAGCACACGGGAGGGGGGGTGAGGGCTCTCCCCGGCCCGCCTTGAAACTCGGGAGGACGGGGACGGGGATGGGTTCGGGGATGCTTCTCTGAGCGCAGCAGCCGCGCCTTTTGCCCGTCGGGGCCGGCTCCCCTTAGCACCCTGCGGGCGAAGTCATTCAAATTTAGAAGAGGGAATTTAAATTCATGCAAATTCGGTTCCTGAGGGAAGCGATAAGTGGCTGCGAAGTGCCCCCTCGCACGGCGGGCCCGGGCAGATAAGGGACCTTGTAGGGGGGAGAACGGGCGGACTGGGTCCCCGCTGCCTCTCGCAGCGACGGGGGAGGGGAGGGGGGAGGGGGATGTTTTGCCGCTTTGACCCCGAGATGCAGCGCGAATAAATTTCCTTTGATAATGACTTCCCAAGGGAGACAAAGAGCGGGAGGGAAGAGGAAATTTGACCGCGGTGTTCACGGTTACATTCACGGTGCCGGAGGGGAAGCTGCCCGCCAGGCTTTGAAGCCAAACCACTCGCCTCTCGGGGCTTTTTATGCCCACGCTTGGGGCGGGGACGGGAGTCAAAGTGCGGGCTGGTAGTTGTTGGTCCAGAAAATGCCCCAGTAGCTCGGGCGTTACTTTGCTGTGCGCCAGCTGGGGCTCAGGCGCCTCTTTCGCACTTCAGATACGCCACGGGAGGCGGTGATGGACATCGGCTCGTTGCGGTCCTCAGCTTCGGATTGATTTTTGGTGGCTTTTAAAAATTATTTTTATTTCTACAGACCGCCCTAGAACCAACGTTTTCCCACCCCTATCCGAATCCTGTCATTTCCCCGTTCTCTGGGGCGCGCAGGGCGGCGGGGGCCGGGCAGGGTCAGCCCCGGAGCGCGGCGGAGGGTGGGGTGGGAAATCTATTTCGGGCGTGAACACGAACAAAAGCGCTGTCGCTAAAACCACATGTCCGGCGTGTCCTGAACGCCGAAATTTATTGCTCCTGCTGCAAAGGCTCAGTCCCCCGGGGTGGGTGGGCAGGCGGCGGGGCCGGCGACCCTTCCCTGCCTCGGGATCGGTGGCAGAGGCGGCTCCCTCCATCCCTCTCTCCCTCCTTCCTCCGCCTTGGGCAGCTCTTCGAAGGGAAGCTCGCCGGTGGGAGAAATTCCTCCCGCCGCTGTCGGGGGAGCGGTGATGGGCGCACGGCAGTGATGTCGGGGGAGATCCCCGGGAGGGGGGCGGTGCTGCCGGTGCCGGTCCGGGTGCGCTTAGGGAGGAGCGCTCGGGAGGCAACTCCCCAACCCCCCGACCCCCCAGGCTTGTAGCCCCATGGGAGCGGAGGGCGGAGTGCGGGGGGGCGGTGCAGGTAGCTCTCCCGCCGCGCTCCCAGCAGGCGGGACGAGGAGGGGAAGCGGCGGCGCCGCCCGGCAGGGACGGAGCAGGAGGAGCCCCCCCCCTCCAGCCTCCCCCCCCTCCTCGCCTTTTCCTCGGCTCTGGCCGCTCCCCTGGACCCGCCGGGGGAGGGGAACCGAGAGGAGCAGCGCGCCCGTCCCGGAGCCGAACGCCTCGCCGGCTCTGTCGCTCTTTACATCCCCGGGGACAGAGAGTGAGAAGGGATTCGGTTTAAAACACCGAGGGGGCGCGGGGGTCGGGTCTGCAGCCGGCATCGCTTCTCCTGCGCCTCCTCTCCCGGCTCCGCCAGCAGCCTTTGCCACCGTCTGGGTGCTGCGAAGAGGTAATTTTGCGGTTCCTTGTAGCCGCTCTCCCCGCCGGAGGGGCTGGGCGGGGGCCGGTGGGAGGCCGGGGGTGCTGCTGGGGTCTGACCCACCGTAACGTCCCAGAAACTTGGGCAGGGCGAGAAAAAGCCCACCTGTGCTTGGGAGAGCTCTGCTTGGTGAAGGCGGCATCATCCCGGCCCCTCCGAGATGAGCGCGTATGGCACCGTGTGCCTCTCAGAATAAACTGGGCTATGCGCGGAATTACTTGACTGTTTTTCTTTTTTTTTCTTTTACAACTCCAGTCTTGTGACTTACTGAACACTTTCTCGAAGTGTTTTCTCTGGAAACTTGTCTCAAATGAGGGCTGTGAGCCCTAACAAAGAAGGGTGTTGTTTGGGAGCCAACAGGTGACGGGGTGAAACCTGAGTATATGTGTACATTGGAGTGAAGTCTGGCTGCTGTTTAAAATAGAATTTTTAAAAAAAGAAATCAATGGGAGACTGTAAAAGGCAACATTTCTTTCTTTCTAAATCCGTACACCCGCTTAAGGAGAGAAGGGGGAAGCATCCGTGAGAATACGGCTTCCTTGGCTCGAGGTCTGGTTCTTGGCCGAGCTGGAGCCGCGCTTCGGTTTCCATCGGTGCGACGCAGCGCCGAGCGTAACCCCACCAGATCCCATGTGTTGGCGTGGGACGACGCTTTGTCACGGGGCTACCTCCTGCAGGTAGCCTGTCTTTGCGGTGTGACTCGTCAAAAGAAAACACCCTGAGAAGGATCGTCCAGCTGGAAAAGTGATCTTTGCACTAGGACGATGCTAGAGGAAGAAGGCAGCAGACTCATCTGCCGGTCCTTGCGTGCTGGCTAGCAAAAGAAGAAAAAGGTCTTACTTTTGGGTCCATCTAAAGGTCTGTTGAATGAACAAGTATACAAGCTTCATTCCTTCATGCGCTGCTCTGGATAGTTCGTTACTCAAAGGGCCCAACAGCTGAAAGTCGCTCTGTGTTCGTGCTGATAAAATTCTCCTCATCAACTCTGGATCCAGATTCCCCAAGTACAGAGCTGTAGAGCTGTCTGTAAATACTTGTACTCTAGCTTGCAGTCATTACTTGTACTCTAGCTGCTAACAGGGCTTTCTGATCATTGACATAATACATACTGGAAATAGTCTTTAAATTATTAATAGTTCTTTTATGGTGGTTTATTGCTGCTGTATTACACCTTTCCTCTTCTAAAGTAGTTATCATGCACCAGGGATTAAATAAGCAGGTGAATGGGCTGCCCATGCTAATCTGAACTCCTTCATTGTGAATGGATGCATGTGATATGCATCTTGTATCCCCTATAGCCTTGTTAACAAGCCTTCTAACAAAAAAGTTGTTAAACAATTTGCCCTGCAGGACAGAGTAAAACAGCAGGGGATGGGCAAGGAGATGTTTGTCTAACTGTGCTCACAAATCATGACCTCTTCTATCTGGTCAGGGGTGAACATGATCAGTGAGCTGGAAATCCTAGCATGGGGATAACCTTCATATGGGGTCCAGCAATAGCTTTGCTCTAAGTTTGATATCCTAGTACTTTGTGTACCAATAGGTTTGTAATTAGGCATGTAGTTTGCCTTTGCTTCTAAGAACTTTATCATAATATGGCTCTTTTAATGCATCAGTGGAAAAAAAAAAGTATTAATTGCTTTTCTTTTAAATTCAAATTTAGCTTTATAATTCAATTATGTTATTCGTAGTTGTCAAGCTGCCAGTAAAATACCTCCTTGTAGACTATGAAGCTTTCTTGAGAGGCAGTATTTGAACGGAGCTGAAACCTCAAAATGTTCCACAGACTTTAAGGAAGCAAAACAAAACATCCTTGCTGTGTTTTGTAGATGTCATGGCAGGAGCAGAAAGACCACCTTTCTACTCATCCCTCAGAAAGCATTTATTTTTTCAGCTGTTGTTTATATTCATTTGAATCCTCCTTAGGATGTAATCATTTCAAACAGGTCACTTTGAAGGACGAGTATGGTTGCAGGGTGGGGAGGAAGAACCCTGTAGTTTTAAAATGCAAACCAAACTACCCTTGAGCTGGAGAGGAAGGAGAACTCCTAAACAAGCAATTGCTAAAATAGTTCTGCAGGTAGCCTGCTGTTAAGCTGGGCTGGTTTAGAAACCTCACTCTCAGCAGCGCCACAATATTTGTGACACGGCCCTATTGGTACTTGGGGTACTGTCAGTCATTTTACAGCTGACTTAACATTAGCTCTAGAGCCACATTTTTCTTTTAAAGTGAATGCTGTCCTTTGAGTAATCTTGGTTCATTGAGATTTATGGACCTCGCTTTAAACATTTCTGATTGCCTTATCTGCAGAGGAGCTCCCTGACTGTGAAGTTGCATTTTTACAGTTGGAGGCGAGGTGTATTCTTCCTTTATACTCTTATCTACTTTCAACCTACTTACCTACTTTCCTTTATACTCTACCTACTTTCAGCCTGCCCTGTGTCACTGGGAAATGGTCTGTGGTTTTCTCTCGTTGGAGCTGTGACATGTGCTGCCTGCTGCCCCAGACAGGATCAGTCTCTGTGGAAAAGCAGCGTGGTCTCTCTCATACTGATGCCCTGTCTTCCTTTGGAATTAGGCAGTGCTCCAGCACTACACTTGGAAATCCCAACATTATCCAGTGCTGCTTTTTGCTACATGTAGTGCTGGTGTTCAAAAATCCTCAGAAAAGTTAGTAAGTCTTCAAGCACTCAGATTTTGGGTTCTTGCTTTGCCTTTCAACAGTAAGTCAGAGAAGTTAATCTCTGATCTTACGGAGAGAGGATTTTTGAACAATCAGTGTGAAGCAATTACTCAGTTACCTTGTGCTTGTGAGTGCCGGCTGTCGTGTGAGCGAGCCAGGGGTACGCCCTGCTCCCGTGCCCCGGGACTGGCAGAGCTGAACCTGTCTCTTTGCCTAAATTGCAATTCAGATCAGCTTGCCGTGGTGCAGTTGAGGTCAGGTTGCCTAATGAAATGTCACCAAAGGCGTTTCATCTAGTGACTCCTTTTATTCCTGGGTCAGTTCTTGAAAAGTGACAGTTTGGCCAACGCAAGTTCTCGTGTTGCAACGCTGTAAGAATTGGAAATACCAGCTTAGGCAGCAGTGAGTGGCACGTTATTGTAAACCAGGTATCTCCTCCCTTCTGAAGGGATGTGGTAAGCAGTTCATCGGCTGCTAAAATAATCTTGGAAGGACTCAGGCTTCTTAGTGATACTGATAGCGATTTTACACTTAGAATTACTTGGGTGTAGATGATGCAGGACACAAGCTACCAACCTGAACATCTCTATCTGTCTCCAATGTGAGCACCGTTCCCTTTTTTTTCAGAGGGATTTCTAAAGTGCCTCACAGTATTCCTCTGTCTCCCCTTCCTCGTACCCCTGTTTTATACAACCAATAACAAAACCGTGCCTGATGCTTGACTTCATTTCCACTAGTACAGGGAGAGAGGAAACAGTTTTGTATCACTTATCATTTGTTTCTGAAGGAAACTGATTTAGGGGATCTAGTATGTACCAGGATGTCATGTCTTTCTACTTTAAATATATCAGACTGAGCTTTTAAGATTGAGTTTGATTTTACTCACCTTTCTTGACAGAAATTGTAATACGGTGATGCTAAGCTCGGAAGCTGTTTTGCTAACCTTCACTTGTACAGCCAGAGTAAGATTTCAGAAATTCACCTGACGCATTTCAAAAGCTTTGTAGAAACAGCCTGTTGTCAAATGGAAGTTGGCAGGTTTGTTTGCCCCATCAAATATTAAATTAATCCCTTATTACAGTGTAGCTATGCAGTGTAATAGAAGTGCGTTGGCATCTTAGCAGTGCACCAAAAAGTAGTGCATGTGTTTTCAAAACATAAGTTTTTGGAGTAGAATTAATGAAACAAGTTTAATTTTTTTGAGCACTAGACCAGTGGAAGAGTTAAGTAATCCCGTCTCGCTTTATTGGGCTTGGGAATGAACAGACATACTGCAAAAGAGGGGAGAGAGACTGTGCAGTGCTGAATATCATCGTTTCTCTGAGTTTGTGGCTCTGGATGCATGTGGACACTTTTATGGAGCAGGTTTGGGTTTATGAACTGAACGACCAGAGCCTGGCACTAACCTGTGCCTCAGGATCGAAGGAGAAGAAACTCTTGCTGAGTAGCTGCCGGTATACTTGGACATGCAGTTCTAAATTTTATTTTCCACCTGTGATCCACCGGCTCAGATCTAGCACTGACAAGATTGCATCTGTCTTTAGATGAATAGATGAAACAATTGCCTAAAACAGAGAAGGCACGGCTCCTGTGTAATATTGTGCCGTAAAAGCGAGCTTGTTTCTAACCCCAGTGGTCAGGATGTCTGTTATGGTAGGACATGTCCTCTCGGCTTTTGGTTATCTGTATTTCACTGAAATCCTGGTCTGAATTTCCTAATAACTTCTGGTAGAATTAATGTGAGATATTTATCTCAATGAGCTTTTTACTGCAGAATGCTACAGATGTTGGCAAGAGCGTTCTTTGCCAGTCATGACTGAAAATGATTCCACTGATACTAAGCTTTGCAGGCTTCATGAATCAACAGAAGCATGTCCCTGTAGGGTTTTAAATTAACAGAACAATCATGATGTATTTTACAGAGCCTAATCTGGCGTAATTGGATTTCAGATATTTAACTGGACCAACGCCCTTCCGCTCCGATACAGCTAAAAGAAATTTCTCAGAGCAATCCAGCAGATGCTCACTGCTCTGTGCCTACCTTGTAAAAAGCAGGGTGCTATCTGCACAACTGCAGTTGCCCAACATTTTTTTTTTTTAGCTTTTGACAAGCGGTCGTCATGTCTTTTGGGTTACTAGATTGGTGGTGGTAATGACTTCAGGAAGAGTTTGTGTCATTCCTTTCATTACTCCCTGCTCAAAGCATCTTTTCTAGACCCACGTTCATAAAACCTGTGATGTGAAACAAGCAGAAGCGTAAAAGGTGACAAGCGTTAACATTGAAATATTTCGTGGTTGCCAAAGATGGTAGCGTGTGTCTAGTTTTCTTTTTCTTGGGTAGTTTTATTTTTATAGCTCTTTTAAGCACTTTTAATTGCTTGTAGCAAATTGTAATAGTGCTTCAATCATTTATTGTTCTGGGTGACACAAGGAATACCAAACTGTTGGAGATCATTTACTGTGATAATTAGCTGTTGCATGTTCAAATTTATTAAAGCTCTGTTCATCTCTTCCTCCAGATCAATTGCTTGATGAGCTACAGCTGAAATATTTAAGGCTTCACACTTATGCCATTGGAGATGGAGCCCAAAGCCAATAATCTCGTTTTTGGGTGTCAGCGAAGTTCAACGTCTGATGATGACTCTGGCTGTGCCTTGGAAGAATATGCCTGGGTCCCCCCCGGCCTCAGACCAGAGCAGGTACCGACTGTGCTTCTGCATTTTTGAAACAAGCCTTGTAAGGACTGTCTAAGGGAGTGATACGCTGCCTCTGCAAGCCTCATTACATTCTCATGATGTATAAAACTTAAATTTGTCTAGAACATTTCTTGGTTTGTTTCCTATTCCAAAGAGGCTGGGTTTAGGGAGCTTAAAATCCTCAACACTGAAAGTTTTATGTTCAGGAAAAAAAAAAAGTTTCCTGACAAGATTTTTCGATAAATACACGCTGCAGAGGTATGTATCATCAAGTCTAAAAGCAGTATAGACGTTTGCTTTCTCTTTGAACTAAGTTATAAGGTTAAAAATTACAGCTTGTGGCATTGTGCTGCTTGGCCAGTACTTCACTGCACTTGTACAACTCTCTAAATAATGAATTAGGCATCTGACATCTTGAACATGTATGTTACTACAGTGCACATAAATTAAGTTGTTTTGTCACTGTGACAAGTATTAATGTATTTTACACTTGTTTAAATAGTTGTATGCCTGCCATTTGTTCATGCCAGGATTTCTCTTGTTATGGTCTCTGGAGCTGACGCTTGTGGGTTGGTTGGGCTGTTCCTTCCCCTCTCCTTTTTCTTCTTGATCTTTTATAACATCATGGCAAGGGAAATAATAGCAAAATTACTGACAAGCAAGTTGCTGTGTGAGATCAAAACAAATCTCTCATGGTATTCATTTACTCGGTGATATTGCAACTGGGCTGGAGCCGTGTACACGGTGATACCCAGAGCTCGGGCTCCAGTGAGCAGCAGTCAGAGTAGCCGTGTAGCATCTCCTGACGGAGGCAGAGCAACCCTTCTGCAGCTGGCAGCCTCATACAGTCCATAGTTAGAAAGGTGCAGATGTTTCTGTTGTGCTATGCAGAGATTTTCTTAATCACAAATGAAGTAGCAAGTCAGCAGGAATGGCAAGTAACAGGCTATTTTTAGGGAAAGTCTTCTTATCGCTTACTTAAGCATATATAAGAATCCTGGTGAAACAGACCTTAAGACAAACAGCAAGTTAACATTCTGACAGAACAATTAAATGCACTAAAATATCCTCACAATCCAGCTAGCTCAAACTCACTTAATAGATTTTTTTTTTCCCCAAGAAGAATGACTTCTTCTGAGAACAGTGTAATAAACTTGAGAAAAGGGCATAAAGTATCTTTGAAGCCTCACTTCTTACTGCATGTTGTTATCTTTTCCTGCAGCTTCTTGAAATACAGTCAGTAGTAAGTGGGCTTACAGTAGCTTTCTGATGTGTAGATTTTGGTTAAAAGAAGACCAAGTCACGTTTCATACAACCTTTCCCATATCATTTTGATTGCTTCCTGAGCCAAGCGACTGATTATTGCTTCTTTTTCATCTTGTCTTGCACAGTAATAAGCTGTTGACCTGAGCATTATTTAAATCTGGATGGCAACTAATATTTTTGCCAATAGCTGGCTCTTATTTACAGCCTCAGGCCTCGTGACAAGCTGGAAACTGCATAGGAAAAACAATAAATCTGTAGCTGTTCCACAAAAATATTTTTTGCCATTGGGCTTTTGTCATAGTGTTCATTACAGCTTTCCTGTCATAAGTTTCTTTTGGAAAAAAAAAAGAAGAAAAAAGAGTGAAGACTGATAGATGTGTACACCTACTATTGATTTCTTTATCAAAAACATGCAGCCCATGAAAATTTTGTAGTCAATTTGCATCCGATTGAAATGTGGCTGGATCCAGCCTCCCCCCAAGGGAAGGATGTTTCCACCTTCTTACCGAAGCCCACATGGAAGCAATGAAAGCTGATGCTTTGGGTGAACCTGATCAGCAGGAGACTACAAAACAGCTTTTGTCTCAACAATGTGTAAAATGCAGAGAGCAAATTAAATTTGTTTATATAGCAGTTGTTTTCTGGAAAGTTTCATGCCTTGTGTGGTAAGTGGCAGAGGGAAACTCGGAATTTCCACGGGGTTGTTGACCAGCCCTGAAGGGGGTGGGAATAATGAGAACATTAAATGTGCATAATTTATGATACCCCCCCCTAATTGTCACTGCAAATTGCATTCCAGAAAAGCAATTCAGCAGCTGGGTGCTAGTTTTATCGGAGACAATTCAGGTTTGCTGAGCCTGGCTCATCTGGGCCTCGTATTTTCAGCTGAAGCCCCGTCACGGGTATTAATGTAGCGTAACGTTCTTCCTTCCTAAATGAGACCTGAGATAAAACAGGAGCAGGAGGCTCACAGTGCTCGGGTGCTGCATGTCCCTCGGTCTGAACCCACCTTCCTCTTCCTCAGGTCCAGCTGTATTTCGCCTGCTTGCCAGAGGAGAAGGTCCCTTACGTTAACAGCCCCGGCGAGAAACACCGAATTAAACAACTTCTCTATCAGCTGCCGCCCCACGATAACGAGGTAAATGCAGAATTTAGGATGCGCCGCCGGGGTTTAGGTCTCCCTGACGGCTTTTACGTGGAGAATTACCTGCCTGGGCGTTTATTACAAGCCTAAAACGGTGGCATCTGAGCTATAAAGTGGCACGGCGCGTACACTGAGGCCTTTGTTTCGCTGGGCGCTCGGCTCGCGCGCAGATAAGAGCTGTCTGGAAGGATACTGCCTCTGCTTGTTAGGGAGGCTGGTGTCACTGCCATAAACTTAACACAAGTTGGTTTTATAGTGTTTGCAGCCACCCACCAATTACCAGGAACCTACGAATTCCTGGGATTGCATTGTAGCGCACACAAAAAAGGATGCTTTGTGGCAGTAAAAGGTTTGCATCTCAGATATGCGGTGTAATTTGGAGGAGAAGTGGAAATAACAAACAAGCTCTTTGTAAGGAAAGGGGGCGGGGGTGTCAATACTTAAGATCTTGTGTATGTGGCAATACTTAGTCGTGGGCACTTAACCATAAATCTAAAGGACAGTGTTGTGGCTGATTTAGGTCCATTCCATTACCTCAGGATAGCAGCAGGCTTTGGGTTGGCTTTTTAAAATCTTACTTCTTGCCTAGACAACTTGTAGTTTAGTGTGGTGCAACACATCTCTCCGTAGTACTTTTTTATTATGCTAATTTAGCTGTATTGGCTAAATATGTTAGCTAAATGTGTTATGCCATATTAGCTAAGATGGCAGAGGAGACAAATTGGGAAAGTTTAATGATGACCGCCAGCATGCATTTCATGCATATACAAGCTTACTTGATTAATCTGCTAATTTAAAAGCTCAGTATCTAAAATAAGTTCTGCATTTTCACTGGAAGGTGAGGTACTGCCAGTCTTTAAGTGAAGAAGAGAAGAAGGAGCTGCAGATGTTCAGTTCTCAGCGCAAGAAGGAGGCACTCGGCCGAGGCACTATTAAACTACTCTCAAGAGCAGTGATGCACGCGGTCTGTGAACAGGTAATACTGCCGATGCCACAAGCCGGCTAGCGGGCTGAATAATGTAAAACTACAGTTATCTCAGTATTAAATGTAAGCTTATCTCTGTCTCTGCCTGAACACACACACACACAAAAAATTTCAAAACTGCACATAAATAGAAAGAAGGTAGTGCTTGCTGAAGCAAAACACATTCTATCATATTGGGAATGACTGAATCTTTGATGTTTCCTATGCAAAAAAACCCTGTTGCGGACTCATACTGCATCTGGGGAGGAATAACACCAGGCACCAGTACAGATTAGGGAACGCCCTGCTGAAAAGGAGCCCCATGGAGAAAGACCTTGGAGTCCTAGTGGACAGTGAGTTGTCCATGGGACAGCAACATGCCCTTGTGGCCAAGAGGGGCAATGGGATCCCGGGGGGCATTAAGAAAAGTGTGTCCAGTAGGTCTAGGGAGGTTCTCCTTCCGCTCTACTCTGCCCTGGTGAGACCACACGTGAAATCCTGTGTCCAGTTTTGGGCTCCCCAATTCAAGAGAGACAGGGACCTACTGGAGAGAGTCCAACGGAGAGCTACGAGGAGGATCAAGGGACTTGAACATCTCTCCTGTGAAGAGAGACTGGGAGAACTGAGACTGTTCAGCCTTGAAAGGAGACGGCTGAGAGGGGACCTTGTTAACGTATATAAATATCTGAGGGGTGGGTGTCAAGGGGAAGGAGACAATCTCTTCTCCATGGTGCCCAGTAATAGGACAAGGAATAATCATAGAATCATAGAATGGCCTAGGCTGGAAGGGACCTTAAAGAACATTTAATCCAACCTCCCTGTCATGGGCAGGGATGCCTCTCAACTGGATGAGGCAACACATGAGGACCCAATGGGAATTGAACCTGACACCTTCAGTGTTTCAGCACCACGCACAACCGAATGATAATGGGTTTAAGTTAGAACATAGGAAGTTCCACCTCAACCTGAGGAGAAACTTCTTTACTGTGAGGGTGACAGAGCACTGGCACAGGCTGCCCAGAGAGGTTGTGGAGTCCCTTCTCTGGAGACTTTCAAAACTTGCCTGGACACGTTCCTGTGTGCCCTGCCCTAGGGGATCCTGCTCTGGCAGGGGGGCTGGACTAGATGATCTCTAGAGGTCCCTTCCAACCTCTAACATTCTATGATTCTGTGATTCGAACGAGAAATAAAAAATGGGCATATGCTTAAAAATGTTATTAAGTATAAAAAAACTCCTATTCACAAAAGGTCTGTTGATGCTCAGAGTTTGTCTAGACCAAAACTGTGAATACTTTTTCCCTCTTGTCAGAAATTTGGAATAAAACCTGCAGATTCCAGTTTGGTGTTTTAATTCAAGTTTAAATGTTAGAAACTAGTAGTTTGGGGTGGGAAGTGTGTTCATGTCCTGGTTTTGTTCCTAGTGTGGCACAAAAGTAAACGGCGGTGAAGTTGCAGTCTTTGCCTCAAGAGCTGGGCCTGGTGTGTGCTGGCATCCCTCATGTTTTGTGTGTTTCACCTGTAACGAGCTGCTCGTTGACCTCATCTACTTCTACCAAGATGGAAAAATTCACTGTGGCAGACACCACGCTGAACTTCTCAAGCCTCGATGTTCAGCCTGCGATGAGGTAAATAATTCACATTTTACAGCCCATCTACAGTCCTGTTGTTCAGTTAACCAGCTGCATCGCTTGGGCAATCACTAACTTCAGATGCATTTAAGAAGTTGGGGCTCTGCTGCATAGATGTGTTTGAAGGCTGATGGGTGTTACTTTTCTTTTGAAATTTGCAATGTTACAAACAGTACGCTGGTACTTAGAAAGCACATGCCTGTATTTAGAATTGGGTCTTGTGCATTGAATTAGAAGCAGGATCTGTACAAACATTCCAAAATATCATCCTGATAGCACCTTCTTTAATGGTTGAGTTCTTAGGTTTGTTTTAAAAAAGCACAGTTTTGTTTTCTTTTCTTTTTTTGGTTATTTTTGTTACAGAAAAGGTCAGAATGCTGCAGCGCTATGGGAGATTGTTGTTTCCATCTTTATATTTGAAAGGCAGCTGAGCAAAAATAAATTCAGCATGTGAACTGCACAGTTAGGATATTTTGCATGCTCTAACTCCCAAGGTGAGGTTTTGGCCACTTAACTAAAAGCTTGCTTCTTATCTCTGAAAAGATCATTTTTGCTGATGAGTGTACAGAAGCTGAGGGTCGCCACTGGCACATGAAGCACTTCTGTTGCCTCGAGTGTGAAACGATCCTGGGTGGCCAGAGGTACATCATGAAGGACGGGCGACCGTTCTGCTGTAACTGTTTTGAGTCTCTCTACGCAGAATACTGCGAGACCTGTGGGGAGCACATCGGTGAGTATGGCCCTTTAAAGCACCAAACTTCCAAATTAAGGGAAAGCAAATTTATGGAATTATCTCATGTTCCAGAAGCGTGGATTCTGCAACTAATTTTTTAGAGGAACTCAAAGCATTGCTTTTTCTCCCTTTCCAGGCGTTGACCATGCTCAGATGACCTACGACGGGCAGCACTGGCACGCCACAGAGACTTGCTTTTCTTGTGCTCAGTGCAAGACCTCTTTACTCGGCTGCCCTTTCCTTCCAAAGCAAGGGCAGATTTACTGTTCGAAAACCTGCAGCTTGGGAGAGGATGTTCATGCCTCCGACTCTTCTGATTCTGCCTTTCAGTCTGCTCGATCCAGAGATTCCAGGAGGAGTGTCCGCATGGGAAAAAGTAGCCGGTCAGCCGACCAGTGCCGCCAATCTCTCCTCCTGTCACCCGCCCTCAATTACAAATTTCCTGGCCTTTCAGGCAACGCCGATGATACTCTTTCTCGTAAGCTGGATGATTTAAGCCTTTCCAGAGAAGAGGCAAGCTTTGTTAATGAAGACTTCTGGAAAGGAAGAGTAGAGCAAGAAATGCCTGAAGACCCTGAAGAATGGGCTGAACATGAAGACTACATGACTCAGCTCCTTCTGAAGTTTGGCGATAAAAGCCTCTTCCAGCAGCCCGCTGAAGTAGACATTAGATCAAGCGAACACTGGATTTCTGATAGCATGGTCAAGAGCAAGTTGGACTTGAAAAAAAATAATCCAAGCCTAGCAAGTAAGAAGTATCAATCAGACATGTACTGGGCCCAGTCCCAAGATGGTTTGGGTGACTCTGCATATGGCAGCCACCCAGGCCCGGCCAGCAGCAGGAAAATCCAGGAGCTAGACATGGAACATGGGGCATCAGGATACAAACACGACCAAACACCGTGGTATGGAGGTTCACTTGAATGTTTGTCTGACCTGAAACAGCAAGAACAAAGTGTTCGAGACTCAATGGACTCTTTGGCTTTGTCTAACATAACAGGTAATGGGGGGAAAAACGACTGGTTTTGATGGAGTGCTCAACCAAAGCATGTATACTGAAGTATTTTGAATCATGTCTGTGATTCTTAAAAAGCTTTAGTAGCTAGAGGTGCATATAAAATAGGCAATAGCTTTTACTGAGCACATATTCTTCCACAAGATAAATTTCTGATACTTAAATTCTTCTGTCCTTTCAAATTCTCTTTGCTTATAACAAAAAAAATCCAGAACATAGAGGAAGAATGGTTTTGAACAATAAATTTGTTATATACAAATATTCTTCATGCACAAATATTATATACAGACACTTCATAAAAGATTCTTCTCCATATTTCTTCACTGTGAGGGTGGTGAGACACTGGAACGGGTTGCCCAAGGAAGTTGTGGATGCCCCATCCCTGGAAGTGGTCAAGCCTAGGCTGGATGGGGCTTTGAGCCACCTGGTCTAGTGGAAGGTGTCCCTACGCATGGCAGGGGAGTGGAACTAGATGATCCTTAAGGTCCCTTACAATCTAAACCATTCTAATCTAAACCATTCCATTCTAAACTATTCTATTCAAGGGGCAATGGGTGGAAGCTGGAACATAAGAGGTTCCATAAAAATATGAGGAAAAACTTTTTTACTGTGAGGGTGACCAAGCACTGGAACAGGCTGCCCAGGGAGGTTGTGGAATCTCCTTCTTTGGAGACATTCAAAACCCACCTGGACACGTTCCTGTGTGCTCTACTGTAGGTGGTCCTGCTCTGGCGGGGGGGTTGGACTAGATGATCTTTGAGGTCCCTTCCAACCTCTAACATTCTGTGATTCTGTGAAACCACCACTTTAAGCAAATAAAGATTTATTTTTTTCCATACCTTAAATACATGAAGTAGCGTTATATACTGGGATAACATTAAAGATAATCTGCAAAACATTTCAGGTAGTTTCCCAGTTTGCTTGTAAAAATATGTAGAAAATCTGAAAGGATGGTAACCTTGTTAACCTTAGGAAATGAGGTTTATGAGATGACCTTTTTTTCCATTGAGTAAAGAGAGACCGATAATCCATTTTTGTGAACTTCCTTGTCAAACATGATTGAAATAAGCCAAAGGGATAAAAGTCAGATCTGCAAGTGTCTGTGTGCGCACATTTGTGTGTCAACTTTCCTATCTCCCTGCGAGAAACCCAAACCCGAGAGTTAGCTATGAGAGAGCCCTTTTAAAAGTTGTCCTGTCCTCCTCTCTATTCCTTCTGTTCTGTAACCTGAATTACTGTAGCTACTCGTGTAGCTCAGGCCCAGCCACATGCTGTGTTACCCAACTAGTAAGGAAGGAACTGCTGAGGGGAACTTGGTTCAGGTGGTGCGGAAAGAGGAGGAGCTAGAGGTGTCGTGCTTGGGAAGGTCAGAGGGCAGGTGACTGTTGTGTGAATAAAGGGTTGTGGGACACAAACCTGGAGTAAACCAGGCTTTTCTGTAGCAACAACTGGAATATTGAATATAGCGATACCAGGAACATGAAATATTTTAGCCTTGAAAATGGCAAGCATAGAATAATTTTAAGTAATTCTTTTTTTCTCACAGGCTTCACTATTTGTGTGCCAGAGCTGTTTAAGAGTTTTATACTCGCTAAACTTCCGCTCTTGATTTACTAAGGTTAGCTAATTCTTTGGCAAAGAGAGCTAGTACTTAAATATTTTAAGTCAAAACAAAGCTCGTTCTTCTAGGAAGCTAGTCCTTTTGCTAGTAGTTCCAAAAAACCCCACTAATGACACCTGCTTTATTGAGAAGAAACATTAAACGTTTTGTTATACTACTTATCTCTTTGATAGTTCTCTCATTTTCTTTTCCTCCTTTCTCCACTCGCACCACAGGGGCTTCGATGGATGGAGAAGGCAAGCCACGGCCATCTCTCTACTCTTTGCAAACTTTCCAAGAACTGGAGGTAGAGGACTGTGAGAAAATGAGCAACATGGGAACTCTGAATTCCTCAATGCTCCACCGGAGCACAGAGTCCTTGAAGAGTCTGAGCTCAGAGTTGTGTCAGGAGAAGGTCTTGCCAGAGGAAAAGCCAGTGCACATGCCTGTACTGAGAAGATCTAAATCCCAATCTAGACCACAGCAAGTGAAGTTTTCAGATGATGTTATTGATAATGGCAGTTACGAGAACGTTGAAATACGTCAGCCTCCGATGAGCGAAAGGACTCGTAGGCGTGTTTACCATTTCGAAGAGCGTGGCAATCGGCCTTCGCACCATCGCAGAAGAAGTAGGAAGTCTCGTTCAGATAATGCACTTAACCTGGCTGCAGAAAGAAGAAGCTCTCCAAGGGAGAGGTTTCGTTATTACTCCCCTCAGGATCATGAAAAATTTATTCAGAATAGAAGCTCACGTGAGATTCGGGCATATATTCAAAACGCAGAGCTGTATGGACAATATGCCCATACTAGGTCTGACTATGCACTGCGGAATCAGGTGGTTGATAAATTCTTTGGATTGTATGGTGAGGAAGATGACTCCTGGTGCTCAACTTCGTCTTCATCATCCGATTCTGAAGAGGAAGGATATTTTCTAGGACAGCCTATTCCACAGCCACGATCACTGAGATATCCATACTATACAGATGACCTTTCCGGTCCAACTACTGCATTATCTAGTTCTCAGTTTGGACAAAGGACAACTAAAGCAAAGAAGAAGAGGGGACACAAAGGAAAAAATTGCATCATTTCTTAATTTGTTTTTAAGAGTTGGGAAGACCGGTCAAGTCCGTAGCTACAGTTTGAACCACGTCTTTTTATATTCATACTTGTACTTAGACAAGTTGCTAAGGTTCTTAATGCTTTGCCAGCGTAAATGATAACCCTGCCGGAGTTTACATTGTACAAGTAACGTTCGGAAATATCACCTCGGCAAGTGATGATCTGCTCAGATATTGCTAGGTTTACATAGTATATTTCAGCTGTCAAAATACTGTTACTGCAGTTCTCGATACAGACGTTTTGTAGACGTTTTATTTTATGCTCGCTATTCACCTGTGTTGAATTACCCGAGAGAAGGGATTCAGCAAAGATCAATAAATAAAACTGTCAGTCCGGTGCTGTAGCTGTACCCACACAGGGTGATCTTTGGCTTTTTCCTCTTGCCACCAAGAAAAAGAAGGCTCAATACTGTGCCCCTTCTTCACTGATAAAGTTCACTCTTCCTCCTTCAAGTTTCCTTACAAAAACTGGATTTTTAATTTTTATTTGGGAAAACGCTCGTTTTCCAAAGAGTCCGCTGATAAGGAGGCAAAAAATCAGAATGTGGGAGCTGAAATGCTCGAGGCCTTGATGTATCCTAAAGCAGCAGTAAATGGTTTATGTGTTCAACTTTCACGTTTTTCGCCCTCCACGTTTTTTTAAGAATTCCATCCCTCTGTAAGTTGGGTGGGGTTGTTTTTTTTTTTTGCTTTGGTTTTGGTTTGCCGGGTTTCTTTGTGCCTGTTTAAAGGAAGATATTAATTCAGCTGCTGGAATGGGACTTGGCTGCCGACGAGTGGCGATGCGTTTTAGGCTGTGCCCCCCCCCGCCCCCCAGCAGCAAAAGAGAGAGGAACAACTGCTGGAGTCCTTTGCTCAGGCATGTAACCCCATTTAAGTGAATGAATCTAACTTACGTAACAAATACTTTCGTAAGGGCTTAAAGGATTAGGCTCCAGAATTGTGTCTTTTCTAACACGTTATCCAGGTTTTAAATGTATTAGCTGCGATTCTGAATCCAAAAAAAAACCAAACAACGTTGATATTTATAATGTAGTGTTTCATAGGCTTAAATGTATTCATAATTTAACAGTGCAAATACTAATGTACATATTGTACAGTTAAAATTTTAAAAGCTGAATATTTTTATATCCCTGAATTTGAAGAAGTTTGTTACAATATCAGACTAGATTTGTTAGGGGTTTAACAGCAGCATTATGGATGAAATATTGCTTGTATTTTAGTCAGGGGTTTTAAGTTGAAAAATACTGAAAAATGTTTAGTGCAAAACAGCTTAATTTTGTCTACTAGGTATTAAAAGCTCTGTATGCATGGTGGGGCTATGTAAATACTCTCTAAACTACGGCCCTCTTAATCTTGCAAGTGTTATTTATGGGTCAAGCAAAATGTAAACTATATAAATGTAAAAACCACAAAAGCCTGGAATATATCAGTACAACAAATATGCAACTTCTGTGGTTGTGGATTTTTTTTTTTTATGTTATTGTTCCCCTCCTTTCTCAAAAATTGCACCTGAAGTTCACCTGCATAAACGAAGACAGATGGTGGGCGGTTCTAGAAGGCAAGCTGGCAAAAAAATATAAAGCAGCAGCTGATCTCAAAAGTTGTCTTGTGGAGCAGGAGCTATTTTAAGTTATAATAAACTTCCACTGTTTCAAATGAAGGGCAGAAATTTGTTTGTTGAACTAATAGTGACATCCACCAGTTAAGATAGTAAATGCTAAAGCTGTTGGCTTTCTGACCACCTGGAGAAAGGTAATTAATGAATTAATAGATGCTTCTTACCAAAAAGAGCCTGGCGAATTGAACGTAGCTTGCCTTTCTTGAAGATAAAGAAGTCTGGAAATAAAAGCAGCTAGAAGTGAGGAAGTGTTGGCTTACACCAAAGAAACAGCAGCTATTGCTAAAGCTAAATCAAACCAGCAGCTACTCACTTGTATTTTTCTGGGTAAAATAAGCAATGGATCCTTTAGTCCTGGAGGTGTGGTATTCACCATAAAAGTCACTTTTCTAGTACAAACAAGTCTTGTGTACATGAAAGCTGATCAAAGTAATATCGTGCTGCATCGCGCGGGCCAACAGGCGGCTTGTGGGACGCTTCCAGCTGGCGGCTGCTCGGTGGCTCAGGCAGCATTTGCCTTCCCAGCAGCCAAATGCCTGTTGTGCTTAAGTATTACAGCCACCAGGCTGCTGGGACTTGCAGGACTTGAGGAGAGATACCGACTTCATGTTAGTGTTTCCCTCCGGATGGTCAGCCAGTGATTGGGACCTTCCGTTCTTACCCACGTTTCCAAACGCAGGGGCCCAGGATCCTCAGAAATGGGAACGCTGCGCCGCTACTGCTTTGTCCTTTTTGGAGCGAGTAACTGTCTTACGGAGAAATGTCTCTGCCAGTAGTTCTTCTGATCCATCTCCTGAGGTACAGTGATAGGACAAGGGGCAGTGGTTTTAAAGTGGAGCAGGGGAGATTCAGATTAGACATTAGGAAGAAGTTCTTTGCTACGAGGGTGGTGAAATACAGGCACAGGTTGGCCAGAGAGGTGGTGGAGGCTCCGTCCCTGGAGGCATTCAAGGTCAGGCTTGATGAGGCTCTGAGCAACCTGATCTCTACTCACTGCAGGGGGATTGGCCTTTAAAGGTCCCTTTCAGCCCAACACATTCTATGATTCTACTCTCCCAAAGTGTAATGTCTTACAGAGTATTAGATGATAGTATTCATCAGATGTGGAAATATTACAGTAATACATTATTCTCATCCTCATCAAAAGAGGATGCACAACCCTGCGCATAAAACGGGGTCAGTCCTCTCTGATATGTGGTATTAGCTCCTTTCATAACTTTGGTTTTCATAAAGTGGTTTTATTGCTGATACTCACGCTAACTGTGCTCCCATTGTCACTCAAAGCTGCCAACTCACCCTGTGAGATTACAGAGCCGCTCACAACTGCTCCAGCCTCAGCAGGTAGCACTGAATTTCCATGCTCCTTTCTTTTCCTCTTCCCTTGTCATTCTCTTAGGGGTATCCACACATTAATGAGTCCTAGGAGTAAGTTTTGTTTTAGGGGCTCTTACAGTGACAAAGAAATTCCTCCAGCACGGCATCTGGTTCTTTCCACCCGTGACCTTCCCACACCTTTCCAGGAGCCCTATCGAGGCTGTGCATGAAAGCAATGACAACTTTTTACATGGCTATGAAATAAATCCAAAAGGAAGCAAGACTAAAAGCCATGTTTCTTGTTTAAGTCAAGTGATTGGCACAGTATTTTACTTACATCAACAGAAGGCATACATCACAAAAGGTTAAATGTGAACATTCAATGTAATGACCAGTATTAAATGGCAAACCAGTTACCTATCACTTCTGAATGTGATTTAAACCTTTCAACAGAAATAGCACTTATTCAAAAAAAATAAAAGAGCTCCTTAGGTCATGTAATAAATGTAAATGTAAATTGAATCCATTTAAAAAAGAAAAGACAGCTTAAGCTAAGGACAACCTTAACAAACTTTAGAAAGAAGTTACTGACCTGCCAGCTAATCTAAAAAAAACAAACCTAACAACAACAAAAAACCTGAAGAATATTGGCTGATGGGTCAGGCTTAAAGACTTACAGTAAATGGGGTTATATGAGGCTGGTGGCCAGTCACCAGTGGGGTTCCCCTGTCCTGGGTTTAGCTAAAAACCCAGTCCTGTTTAGTGATTTTTACTTTCCAGTTTAGTGTCTTCTAAAAGGGCTCAATTTTATGGCCAGTGCTTTTTAAT
The DNA here is from genome assembly GCA_020746105.1 of Trogon surrucura. Lineage (NCBI taxonomy): Eukaryota > Metazoa > Chordata > Aves > Trogoniformes > Trogonidae > Trogon > Trogon surrucura. The sequence goes on from CM036617.1 coordinate 188,819,539, forward strand.
GATTTTATAAATGATATATAGACACAGGAATCAAAGGTACATTAAGTTTACTGATAATACTAAACTAGTAGGGGCTGTGGACTTCCTCAAGGGTACAGAGGCCTTGCAAAGAGATCTGGGTGGACCAGAGAGTTGGGAAATGACCAACCGTATGAAATTTAACAAGGCCACTGCCAGATTCTCCACCTGGGGTGGGGTAATCCTGCAGAAAGAAATCTGGGGGTTTGGGCTGGTAAGTTGAACACGAGGCAACATTGCACCCTGGCAGCTGCAAGGGCCAACTGTATCCCACTTTGAACGGCATCACTGCGGCCCCTCCTTGAGTCCTGTGCGCAGCTTTGGGTGTCTCAATATAACACGTGAAACTATTCGAGTGTGTGCAGAGGAGGGTGACCAAGAAGGAGAAAGGCCTTGAAGGCAAGCCTTAGGAGAAGCAGCTGGGGACACTTAGCTTGTTCAGCTTGGAGAAGGCTGAGGAGTGCCCTCATGGCAGTCTACAGCTTCCTCACAGGGGGCAGTGGAGGGGGAGGTGCTGATCTCCTCACTCTGGTGATCAAGGGCATGAGGGAATGGAATGAAGCTGCATTAGGGAAAGTTCAGATGGGACATCGTGAAAAAGTTCTTCACTGAGAGTTGGTCACTGGAACCGGCTCCCCAAGGAAGCGGTCATGGCCTGAGGTCTGTCAGAGTTCAAGGAGTGCAAGGACAATTCTTCAGTCACATGATTTAGTTTTAGGTAGTCCTGTGAGGAGCAGGGAGTTGGCCTCAATGATCCTTATGGGGCCCTTCCAACTCAGGATAGTCTATGATTCCGTGATTGTACGTTTAGGTCTTACTTTACAGAAGAACACTTGAAAAATCAGATACTTAGCATAGTAAATTTAATCAAGCTTCTAACAAAGGAGACTCCTAACAAACTGTACAGTAATAATGGACATTTTTAATCAAAAATATATTAAACATCATTTCAGTATTTTTTTCATTAGCATTTCTAACCCAAAGCAGAAACTCCGATGTAACACCCTGAAGGTGCTTGCTCCTGTAGACAAGTAGTGAAGTGCTGTAGTTACACATCTGCCTCAGAGGAGACTTTGCCTGTGGTTTCATGACTGATTTTGGTAAACCATGTTTTTGCAAGAAGGGGCAGGGCCAGGTCTAGCACATGTGCCACAGCAGGTTGCCTCTCTACCCCCCCAAATTAGCATCCTGTAGGATACATGAGCTGATTCCCACGCACTGTGCAGCCCACACAATCCCAGATGCCAACAAGGTAAGCTGCAGGTCATCTCCTTCCAAGCAATGTCAACTCTTAGAAACCAACAAAAGCCAACTGCAAAGCCACACCCTACTGACAGCAAAACTGATCAGACATCTCAGAAATCTGATGTAATACATATTTAATACACCATATCAAGATTTGCATGTGTAAGATGCTGTGATACATACAGTACCTCGCACATGCAAAATCATTGCTATTTCATTTACTCTTCTGCACACCATTCTGACATCTGAGAAGCTATCTTGATAAGGGGGATGAATTCAATGACTTGTCCATTTAAAAATACTGTGCATTTTGGAAATGGTTAACTTTGGTAGTTGGTCCTTTTTACAGAGTCTCACAGATTTCTAAATGCACATGTATACAAACGAGTCGTGCTTATACTTACCTCTTAGTGACTATGACCCAAATTGTTCCTTTCCTAAAATGTTCATAAATCCCAGTCCTTATTAAATGTAACACTTTACATAATGCAATAGTCAGGATACCACCAAGGAGTTCTAAATATTTTTCATCTCTGAAAAGTAATCAAGTAGCACTGGCAGACTTTTGCCTCTCCTGTAGTTGACTGTTCCCCAACTACATGTCACTCTCTTGGGTCAAAAGTGGTGCCAGACATTACTCAGAATCGACCAGGTTTGAAATGATTTGGGGCCTTAGAGTTCAACTTCACATTACACCTATCCAAAGCAAGTTGGAATTACTAAAGAAAGGGTCCTGCTTGCTTTCCTTGCCTCACGTTCGCTTAAACTCGAGAAGAAACTTCTTCTCAGTGAGGGTGACGGAACACTGGAACAGGCTGCCCAGAGAGGTTGTGGAGTCTCCTTCTCTGGAGACATTCAAGACCTGCCTGGACAAGTTCCTGTGTAGCATAATCTAGGCATTCCTGCTCTGGCAGGGGGATTGGACTAGATGATCTTTCGAGGTGCCTTCCAATCCCTGACATTTTGTGATTCTGTGATTGCTACCTCAAACTCCTGCTCCTTCTTGATGTTGCAATACACACAGCCTCCTAATTGCTAAAACTGATGGCTGAAAAACAGTGAGAAGGCAGACTGCAGACTTCTGTAAGGCTTCTGACACAGTCCCCAGAACATCTTTCTCTGTAAACTGGAGAGATACGGAATTCATGGGTGGACTGTTCGGTACATGAGGCCTTAGTCAGATGGTCGCATCCAGAGGGTAGTGGTCAACGGCCACAGAAATTATCAGAGGGATGGAACACCTCTACTATGAAGAAAGGCTGAGAGTACTGGAATTGTTCAGCATGGAGAAAAGTCTCTGGGGAGACCTTATTGCCACTTAAAGGGGGCCTACAAGAAGCATGAGGACAATCTTTTTAGCAGGGCCTGTTGCAATAGGACAAGGGATAATGGTTTTAGACAAGAAAAGGGTAGATTTAGACTAGATAAAAGGAAGGAATTTTTGGCAATGAGGGAGGTGAAATACAGGAACAGGTTGCCCAGAGAGGTGAGGGGAGGCTCCATCCCTGGAAACATTCATGGTCAGGCTTGATGGGGCTCTGAGCAACTTGACCTAGTTAAAGATGTCCCTGCTCACTGCAGGGGGGTTGGACTAGATGACCTTTAAAGGTCCCTTCCAACTCAAAATGTTCTTGTGATTCTAAGGGAACTTTACCTGCTCTGTGGCAGCCTACAGTTACACTCCATAAGGTGTAGTCAAAAATGTAACAAAGGAAAAACATTTAGTAGCAAATAGTATAAAAAAATGGTACTTAACCTACATAATACTGCTTACTATTAATGGCTCATGATACAGAAAACACCAGAATTAAAAAAGGTTTTGCAGAACCTGCCATTAGAACAAAAATACAGCACTTTTTGTGTCAAGTAGAGTTGCTCTGGCAGTCAGATTAGAGATAACACCTCATGTAATTTTACAGAATGAATCTGAATTTGAAAAGCAAACTATAATAAATAATTTAAGTCATAGGTGTGACCAATTTTGCAAGCCTTCCCTCCTATATGTGAAAACAAGACATATTGCTGCATAAATTGATGAATGAAGAGCTGCTGCTTATTATTTTACTAAAAAATACAGTGTTTGAAGTTACACTTATAAACATCAAAACGTAAGTGTACATACAACAGACTGAACATTTTTTCCCAGGTAACTATGTAAAGGTTTCAAAAATAGTTTGTCACTTTACATCGTTTTTGCAAAGAACATCCTTTCAAAGGAATATACGTCAACAAGTACAGGTAGGAAGAATGCAATTGTGGAGACCAGTGAACAAGATAAAGCCACCTGAGTTACTATGAAGGAACGCAGGCCTTGGGTTCAAATCTCCAAGATCTCCTCTCTCCCCGCAAAAAGCAGATTTATGTATTATGGCATACGCAATGCAGATGATCTAAAAGCGTATTTTTGTCCTTAGTATGAGGCCTCTTTGAAGGACTCTGATAGATCTTGATTGGCAGCGTCGTACTGAGCAATGAAATGTTTGAGTTCTTCGACACAGCGCTCACCTATTTCATGCAAATTCTGCCTCAGGGCAAACTGGATGGACTTCTCTAACGATGGATCTTTATCAATTAGCATCTTCACTACCATGCCAAAGGTTTCACAGTCTTGTCTGTAGACCTAGAAATAACATATTTTAGAAAACAATTAAATGCAAGACTTTTTACGTTAGCACACCTTGAGTTAGGTGCTACTGCAGATCCAGACCAAACAAAAAATACTGCATTTAATGTGAGTTTCAACTGTAAGAGGTATTTGCCTTTTCCTTTCTTCTAATCTGTACTAATACAAACACAACTAGCTCAGAACTATCTAGATACAAGAAATAACTGGAAGAAATGCCTTAAGAAGAGAGGTTAGGTTCCTCGTGCAGCAATATTTAATAAATAATGGCAAAGTGCAAATGCTAAACCAGATTTTAATGGCAAAAAACCGCAAAATTAATTTAACTTTGGCATGTCTCTAAGGTCCCTTCCAGCCTAGGCCATTCCATGATTCTATGATCCTATGTCTACCATGTCTCAATCTCTACGCAAAGCATCAATAACTTAGTTTGTAGTCTTTCCCAATACTTTAAACACAAGCTGTGTTTAAAGAATTTCACCAAATCGTGTTTATTTGTTGGGTATCTCTTTCTCATAGAAGTCCTTGACAAATGGGGCTTTAATTAATTTGACTGCATTGGTGATTCAACTACTAAGGATAGGAGAAATCCTGGCCATGGTTTTTGTGAACCCATCTGAACTTGCACTGCAGGGAAGGAAGGGTTTGCGAGTCAGTTCCATACCACAGTCGAGGAGAAGTAACTTCTCCTTGTCACTGCAACTGCTTTCCAAACAAGCATCTGACCATGCTCTTCTGCAGTTTTCCAAGTAAGCCAGTGGCCTATCACTTTTTTTTTTTCTTCCATATTTCAGCTAAGGTTATTCATTTACACACCCACCAAAAAAGGAACTTGTCAAAGTATGCCAGTTGCAGTTCATTTTCACACCTACTTGACCAATTTCCTTTTAAAAAATACACTGGCTTTTTGAATGAAGTTTTCTATCTTTGTATGTTTTTACGAGGAAAAAAAAAAAAAAGCTAAAATGTTGATATCCCCCAAAGTATGATTATCTTTTAGTAGTGTGTGCTTGTGTTGGAACTTGTTTTTTGCAGAGATGTGTGATGCTTTCCTCCCACATCTCTCTATATTGTGGACACAAATATTACAACTGTATATAAGCAATTTCTCATTAGTGAAAAAGAGAACAAACAAACAAAAAACCCCACAATCAAACACTACCACATTATTTATTCATAAAGACCAGTCCAAGAGCAGCTCAAGCATATTCATGTCAGAGAAACAGTTAAACAAACACAAACACATCTGGATACAAATTAAACTATTCTCACACTATGCTTTAAAATGATACCTTTAATAAAGACAGTTCTCAAATGTTTGATAGTATATTCTACAAAAATAGTTTAGAACAAGACTCACTTTTCAAATATTAGTTGGCCAAAAAATAATGCCTCCCTACCTTTTGGAAGAAACTAATTTTACAAAACGAAGAGTCTAGCCCAAAGCAAACCGGAGCTCACCGTAAGCATGGAAATGGTGTGCACATGGCAATTTTACTGAGAGGGGGTTTGTTTCCTGCTTTGTATGTTTAGTTCTTTGATAGTAAAATATCAGCACGAAACTCAGACTCTTGGAGTTCATGTTCCACAGCAAGGAAAACACGGTACTTGCTAAGAGAACTTCAAATAGAATAAATTTGGGTTCCTTTTTTTCTGACTCTTCCCGAGGAAAAAGCTCAGGAAGAATTGCTGTCTCTGATCAGCCATATGACAGACAGATGGTATTTCGCTTCGGATAACTTGTGCCTTTCAAGTATTTCATGTGCTTGCTAGCACCTTCACAGAATGATTTCTGAAAGGTTTTTTTAGCCCCCCAGGGCCACTGGGGAGAAAAATAGTTAAAAAAAATAGTTCAAAACCTCGTTGTTTTTTTCTTTTTCCTTATTGCGTGTCCCTTCGTCCTATTTTATCACCTTCAAAGTGGTCAGACCACAGACGTGTGAATGACCTTCCACAGGTAAATGAACCTGGGAACTGTCAGTCTTCAGAGGACTCTGTGCAACACCGGCACGAGCAAAACCCCGACACTAATAGAGAACACAGACACATCGTCCCATCTGCTGCATGAGAAGGCACCCAAAGCTACAGCTGGAGGAAATGCTCTACTTTTAATTGGTCTTTAAATTAAGGGTAAAAATGCTATCTGCTATTTCTCTCACACACCACAAAGATGAAAATCTCTGCCCCTTAGCATATAAATATTAGCTCAATCTAAGCATGTTTTTCTTCAAGACTTTCACAAAAGAAGGAGAATCAGCAGAGCCATCGTTGTCACTGCATCTGGAGCCAGAAGTCACTTTACTGTCACCACAATCTGGAAACTAAACATCTCCGCACATGAAATGAACGTTTCCAATACTTTGTGACAAAAGACTTTTTAAAGAGAACTGACCTAAAATAGGGGAAGAGGGCGAAGGTGGAGCAGGAAGGCAGTTCTAACAACAGAAAACAAAGGAAATGGCTCAGCTCCTCTGACAATAATTGACCAATTTTCCCTCAACAAGCTTTCTACCTCAGCTGGCAATTCTGATCCTCCTGGTGCAATTTGCCTCCTTCTCAGTTGTGCTGATAAACCTGTTTGTATAGCTGCGATGTAAACTGCATCACCGAGATAATCCCCTTCTAAAATTACTTCCCCCCAATTAATGTGATTCAGTGATTCAATCCTAAAACCAGATGCATCAGCACAACTGAAAGAACCGTGAGCCACAGTCATGAAGGGGAAATACATTTGTAAACCAGTTTATATCTGAACCCTGTGTGTGACCACCAACCCTCAAAGAGAAGTTACTATGGTTTGCAGAAGGGAGTAGAGAATATCAATTACAAGAATATCAGTTACAGAAGATACTAATTAGAGATTAATGGTACAATCAACCATTTGAAAAAATTGTCAATGCACTCGAAGTTGAAAAAGAGGATGGTGGCATAGCATGTTCAAATCCATCTTCTCCACAGAAAAGTTTCTGGAAAATACACTGAGAATGTAATATTTGAGGACAAAAAAAAAATGCAGAAAAGACTCCAGAAAAGAAAAAAAAGCTCACTGTTGGAAAAGAATACTGCAAGAACTTGTGACCCGACAAGGTTTGAAAATAACCCTATCTTTAAAATTCCAGCTGATATTGATTTTGAGCTCAGATCATGGAGAGCTCATCTGTAACCGTCTGGATCTAAAACCTGAAAATGATTCCATGTGTGGGGAAAGAAAAAATAAAGTCTTTATACTGAAAAACAAGAAAGGGAATGATACCAATAACATGACTATTCTGTGTGATATATACGTCAGGTAATCCCAAAAACAGCTAAAGCCACAGGGTGATCATTTACCAAGACCCCAGCATACTTTTATTCACTGACTTAAGCTACAGCACCAGAATAATGGAAAGAATGTGTAACATTTTAGTAAGCAGATGAAGGAGAAGCAGAAACAGCTGTTCTATTCCCAAATATATAAACATATTTACTTTATGCACACACACAGAGTAATATATAATCTTGATTTTCCTGTGGATGAGAAGTATATAAGCTGAATTCAAGTTCTCTTTGAAGAGTTTTCCAATAACAGCACATCTGGCACTGGTGAGGTCAGAGGATCAACAAATATGCCTACTTCTATATTATTCTCATGGCATTTTAGCTCTTTTTATTCTTACATAGTAACAGCAGAGAAGCTCTGGCTGAGATCAACCCTTTGCTGTGCTAGTCACTATATAAGCACTTAGGCTTTGTCTGGATGCAAATCTAAAGGTGTGAGGCATCTGCAACATGTTAGTGAACAGTCATACACATTTGAGAAAACAAAACCAAAATTTGCATTTAGAATTGTTTAAATAGTGCTAAAAAACACTTACTTCTAGATCTAGTTAAAACAAAGAAGATGTTAGTCCCCCAGATCGGAGGTGATACGCCCTAGAACTCACCAGGCAGAATGAAATTTTTGGGAGCTCCCTAACCTGTGTCTGTGCAAAGTTTTCACAGTTAACCTCAAAGCACCATCCACAGTGACTTAAAATACGGTGTATGACACTGACGTGACAGAGATGAAGGGTACCACACATGGCCTTTTTCCAGCTCGGCCCTGGCACATTAACCTCTCCTGGGAAACAAAGAGGGAAAGAAGCAAGCACGTAGGGACTGCTTGTGTCTTAGACTGCTCTGTCCCACCTGCAGTGATAAACTGCAAATGGTCTTAGCTTAAACCAAAGAAAACATATTGGATGGCTCAGTTGATGGGTGGAAAGGCCCATCACCAAAAGTTTGTTGTAAATCTGAACTCTGGGTGTGGATGAAGCAATATCTAGCTAGGGAATGCCTGGATGACACGTCTACTACTCACTAAGCCCACATCATTTCCTTTCTCTGCCTAGCACGGCTGCATGTTCTTCTCCAAAACTGTTCCAGAGCTGCCTGTGTATTTTGTGCAACAGAGAGAGCTGTTGGACAACATAAACAGTAGTGAGAACAAAAACTAGAACTTAAAATACCCTGCCTGCAAGTGACTACAGTCTGCAAAACAGTCAGAAACTTTGTCATCATGGTCTCAAAGTCTTAAGTACCTGGTCAAAAAGCAGCTTTATCACAAACAGGGTAAGTAGACAAATATTCAAAGGGGATGAGGGCAGAAAAACCAGAGAAGTTAAAATTTAGATATTTGCAACATTTATTTCAACCCATGCACCAAGTTTCCTCAGCTTAGCTCTACAGTCTGTGCAAAGAAAGGCTCTTTAACTTCTCAAGGTGATTCAGAAGATCTAAACCCAGAGCTTCTATTCTACACAGTCTTGGAAGAAGACACAAGTTTCCTGATAACTGGGGAGACCCTCAGGAACACTGGTCCCACCAGGCTACAAGTTAGCCTCTGTATCTCCCATGTCCACAGCTGGTAGAAAGTACAACTAAATAGCAAACCTCTCCTCTTTGTCTCTGAAAGGACTCAACAGAATCTTCGCTTCTCATTTCTGGGAGAATTGTTCTAATGAAAGTGCTTTATTTTATATAAAAGATAGACAACATTAACTATCTTCTCCAGCTATGGTTTTGAATGAATATAAAATCATAGCAAGTGCTGGGCTGGAAGGGACCTTTAAAGGTCATCTAGTCCAACCCCCTTGCAGTGAGCAGGGACATCTTTAACTATATCAGGTTGCTCACAGCCCCATTAAGCCTGACCTTGAATGCCTCCAGGGATGGAGCCTCCACCACCTCTCTGGGCAACCTGTGCCAGTGTCTCACCACCTTCGTAGTAAAGAACTTCTTCCTAACATCTAATGTAAATCTACCCTGCTCTAGTTTAAAACCACTGCCCCTCATCCTATCGCTACACACCCTTCTAAACAGTCCCTCCCCATCTTTCCTGTAGGTCCCCTTCAGGTTCTGGAAGGCCACTACAAGGCCTCCTTGGAGCCTTCTCCAGGCTGAACAACCCCAAGACTCTCAGCCTGTCCTCATAGGAGAGATGCTCCAGCCCTTTGATCACCTTTGTGGCCTCCTCTGCACCCTGGCACTTTTTTTGAATGCTCTGGCTTTATGCACACGTCAAAGCCTCTTGCATGGGAATCATCGAGAGACCTGCACGTGCAAGGCTTGAGCAGCTTCATGCAAGAGATGGGCAAATTCATTCCAATGAAGAAGGTGGTATTTCTGCTGGCAAACACAAGAACCAGCAGGCATGAGGAGCACCACATCCATTAAGTGGATGTGACGATTTAGCAAATGAAATGGATGCCCATGATTTAACTTGTAATTTCCAATTCCTCACTCTTTTCTTATCACAAATTTTCAATCTAACTCTCACCTCCACCAGGACTCCTTCACAGCAACACGATGCAACTCCAGGATCTCTGAGCTGCTCTGCTTGTGAGTCAGTGTTCATCTTCAGAGATGCCTGTTCTCAGCTCCTCATCCAGAAGGCCAAAGACCCTCAAGGCTCAGTTCACACTGGCAAAGGAGTTAGGGTTGTGGCTCACAAACCACGTTAAAACACCCTGCAACTCTTAGATACTAACTCACCCTTGAGAAGACCCAACATGCCCAGCAATCACAATTTCCTATCTGTGATTCATGCAAGTATTCATTTAATATATGCTCCTTCAGAAGATTGAAACTTTTCAGATACTAAAGGCATGTTTCCCACAAGCATCAAATACCCCGTGCAAGGATCGAAACTTTTCAGATACTAAAGGCATGTTTCCCACAAGCATCAAATACCCTATGCAAGGAGGAAAGAAGCAACGTGCTCACTGGTAGTTGTCTGGTTTCTGACACGGGCAAAGCTTGAACTTGCAGGGCACAAGTACAGCAAAGTTTGAAATTTATACCACATCCCCTCCAGACACCTCATTAATGAAAAACCAACTGCCTTTCAGTGATGCCCGAGGGCTCCTCTGCCCAAGCCAGAGGTAAGAGCTTTTGTTCCCCCAGCTAATGGCTATGGTTAGGCTGGTACAGCGCTCTCAGGCGATAAGGCAGCTTCTTATTTCCCCTGCTTAGCAGCCCTAAAATAAATCTGACAAAGCACTCTTCTGTTAAGGCAGCCACCACTATGCCGGGTTTTCCTGGCATGGGTATCACAGAATACTAGGAGTTAGAAGGGACCTCGAAAGATCATCTACTCCAACTCTCCTGCCAGAGCAGGATCACCTAGAGTAGGTCACACAGGACCTATACTGGCATATGGGGTTATTCTTTCCCAAGTGCAAAACTCTACACTTGCCCTTGTTGAAATTGATAAGATCTCTCCTCGCCCAGCTCTCCAGCCTGGTCAGGTCTCTCTGAATGCCAGCACAGCCTTCTGGAGTGTCAACTATTCCTCCCAGTTTTGTGTCATCAGCAAACCTGCTGACAGTGCTCTCTAATTCCTCATCCAGGTCACTGATGAAGACATTGAACAGCACTGGTCCCAGCACTGACCCCTGAGGGACTCCACTAGACACAGGCCTTCAACTAGACTCTGCCCCACTGACTACAACTCTCTGACTTCTTTCCTTCAATCAGTTAACAACCCACCTCACTACCTGGTCATCCAGACCTCACTTCATCAGTTTAGCTATGAGGATGCTGTGGAAGACAGTGTCAAATGCTTTACTGAAATCCAGATAAACTATGGCCACTGCATGGTCACCATCTGTCCACCCAGTTACATCTTCATAAAAGGCTGTCAGGTTGGTCAAACATGACTTCCCCTTGGCAAAGCCATGCTGACTGCTCCTAATGACCCTCTAATCCTTGATATGCCTAGAGACAGCACCAAGGATAAGTTGTTCCATCACCTTTCCAGGGATGGAAGTGAGGCTGACTAGTCTGTAGTTACCCAGGTCATCCTTCCTGCCCTGTTTGAAGACTGGAGTGACATTTGCTTTCCTCCAGTCCTCAGGCACCTCATCTGTTCCCCACGACTTACCAAAGATGATAGAGAGTGGCCTAGCAATGACTCCCGCCAGCTCCCTCAGTACCCATGTGTGCATTCCATCAGGGCCCATGGATTTATGGATGTGTCCTCCCCAACCAGGGCAAACTCCTCCTTTATTCTGAATTCCTCTGGGGCTTCAGAGGACTGGGGCTCCTGAAGACAGTCTCCAACAGTATAGACAGAGGCAAAGAAGGCATTCAGCAACTCTGCTTTCTTTGTATCCTCTGTCTCTAGGGCACCTACCTCATCCAGCATTGGGCCTACATTGCCTCTAGTGTTAGTTTTGTCGGCAATGTATTTGAAGAAGCCCTTTCTGTTGTCCTTGACCTCCCCTGCAAGTTTTAATTCCAAGGATGCCTTAGCCTTCCTAGTTGCCTCCCTACATCCTCTGACAACAGTCTTATATTCCACTCAAGTGGCCAGCCCCTCCTTCCATGATCTATAGACTCTCTTCTTCCCCTTGAGTTTGCCCAGTAGTGCCTTGGTTAACCATGCAGGTCTCAGGACTCTCTTGATTTTCTACCTATTGGGATGCACTGATCTTGAGCATGGAAGAAGTGGTCCTTGAATACTGATCAACTCTCTTGGGCCCCTTTACATTCCAGTTCCCTGTCCCATGGGGTTTCCCCTAGCAATTGCTTGAAAAGGCCAAAGTTGGCCCTGCTGAAGTCCAGAGTTGCAATCCTGCTTGGTATTTGGTTCCTACTACACAAGATCCTGAACTCCACCATCTCATGGTCGCTGCAGCCAAGATTGCCCTCAACCTTCACTGCTTCAACTGGACCATCCTTGTTGGTGAGCACAAGGTGAGCGTTCCCTTCCTGGTCGACTCATCCACCATTTGCATCAAAAAGTTATCATCAATGCACTAGAGGAACCTCCTGAACTGAGGATGGCTGGCTGTGTAGGACTTCCAGCAAACATCTGGGTAGTTGAAATCCCCCGTGAGAACCAGGGCCTGTGATTGAGAGGCTGCTGTCAGCTGCCTGTAAAAGGCCTCATCAACTTTCTCATCCTGATCAGGTGGTCTGTAATAGACACCCACCAGAGTATTGCCCATGCTAGCCTGGCCCTTCATTCTCACCCAAAAACTGTAAACTTGCTCCTCATCAACCCCTGGATAGATCTCAATATATTCCAGCTGCTCCCTCACATAAAAAGCAACTCCACCACCTCGCCTTGTTGACCTGTCTTTCCTAAAAAGGATATAGCCATCCATGACCACATTCCAGTCATGTGAGCTGTCCCACCATGTCTCTGTATTTACTACCAGGTCATAATCCCTTGACCGCACACAGATTTCTAACTCCTCCTGTTCATTGCCCATGCTACATGCGTTTGTGTAGAGGCACTTCAGCTGGGCTGTCGGCCGCATCACCTTCTTTGTGTAAGACCCCTTAAATCTCTTGAGGTGTTCTGTGAATGTTTCCCTGTAGTCTCCTACTACTTCAGGAGCCCCTGGTTCGTCTCTATAAGAGTTTAGCTGTGCTGCCACTCTGCCAGCTCACCACTGAGTTGAAGGTTGAAGGCCTTTAGTAGCACTCTGTCCCTCTAGCCCTGGCATGCCATCGCACAGCTTGTCACAGACAAGCCTGATATTGTTATCCCCCTCCTCCTTCGCAAACAGTTTAAAGTCCTATCAATCAGCCCCGAAATCTCTTGAGCAAAGACCCTCTTCCCACTCTGGGAAAGACAACTCCTGTTAAGAGGCTAGCAAGCCTGGTGCTGTGTAGACCATCCCATTGTCAAAGAACCTGAAGTTATGGAGGTGACACCACAGTCACGGAGCCATGTATTAATACACTGGATTCACCTGATTCTCCCAGCATCACTACCCACAACTGGGAAAAGGGATGAAAATATAACCTGAACCCCAGATTCCCTCACCAACCATCCCAAGGCCCTGAAGTGCCTTTTAATGGCTCTTAGATTACAATTTGCTGTTTCATCTCCACCTACATGAAAGACCACTAATGGGTAATCATCTGATGACCTTACTAAACTAGGAAGTTTCCTAGTAATGTCCCTAACTTGTGCTCCAGGGAGACAGCATACTTCCCTATGGTGAGGGTCTGCCTGGCATATTGGACCCTCAGCTCCTCTCAGAAGAGACTTACCTACTTCCGTAACCCTTCTTTTTTTCCTTATGGATATGGTTGTGGTACAGGCGGTGGGCTTAACTGACCAGTGAGACACCTCTGGCACAGACTGCCCATCGTCCACATCCTCATTTGGCTGGCCTTCCTCAGCCAGAGCCAGAAACTCGTACCTGTTGCACAGTGGCACCTCGGGGGGCAAGGTGGGCAAGAAGGGAATTTGCCTGCTGCCCTGAGCATGAGCATCAACTTCCCTCCATTCATTGTTTTCATTTTTAGGATTTAGTTATGCCTTCAGCCTGACAGTGGAAGGATACCAGGGTCCCTTGATCCTAGGTTCTTTCCAGTGGATGCTCCCCTTCGTGCTTCAAAGAAGTCAGAGCTTGACTCCACCAGTCTCTCTCTCTTTCTGCTTCTCTGATGCTCCTTAGCCATTCAACATCTTCTCTTAGCTGTGCCACCATGCTGAGCCGGTCATCAGTATGGTCGTGACCAGGTAGGCAGGGCATGAGGTATAATTTTTCTTGCACTCCCAACTAAGAGCTACACTAAAAGATTCTGTATTGCAGACCTAGCTCTAAGCTGGTTGCTCATGCAGTAAGGTTTTGCAGTATAATTGTGCACGGACACTCCAGCAAATTGGGAAACTACTATACATTGAATGACTTCAGTATTGCTGCTATCATAGCATTTTCTTTGCCAAAGAGATCTTTTAAAAATAATTACTATGTCTCCCCAAATCACTTCTTCTTAATTTTTTTGCATACTATCTTGGATTTTTCTCAACCATGCAAATTACACTTTATTAACTTACCCAGAACTTACTCTCCTCAAGTACAATAAGATAATCCTCTACTGAGAGCACAAAGAAGCAGTAGCAATGTAATTGTACTGTTCTGTTTATGAGCAAAATATATAAATTTATAGCTCTGCAGTGCAAAGAATGCTCAGAACTGTCATTAAACCACTTGCAGACAATTCCCATGATCAAGACATTGTAAATTGGTTTTCAACAAAGATGAACTATTTTTCAAGGTTACAAAAAGCTGAATTAATGTACAACAAAGTTAATACTCAGTTACAAAAGTGGTATGCAATTTTCAATTATAAAATATCAACAAGTCCACGCCATTCCTTTCTTAAAAACACACCAGTAATTTTGCCTTGAATATATGTAATAATTTCTTCACCCATTAATCAATGTGTTTATAGACCAATTAGATATTAATTGAAATGCAAATTGAGGGAAACAAGTTATTTAATCTAGTACGTAATAATGAACAATTTCATGTTAATTTGCTACTTACTGAAGATATGCAAAATATTAGTTATTTGCACTTAAATGCAGTTCTGCCTCCCTTTCCATTGAAAGTTTCAAATGCTTGGTTTAATAGATTTAATTAGCTTTCAGAATGTAAGCCCACCATTTTTGGCATCTAAATACCTGACTGAAAGGTTGGCTGGAAGTCCCTCATGCAGAATAGAAGCCGATACAGCTATCATTTAAAAAGAAGGGTGAATTCCCATTTGAACTCTAGCTTTGCCCTCAAGGATGGGGACTTGTGGAGGGAGGCAGCCAGGAGCACGGTGCAGCAGGGATGGGTGCTGGGCCCTGACATGAGGGAGCCGAAGCCACTGGGCTCTGAATGCCCCAGGAGCCAGTCGCTGCTCCCCTCACGGTTCATCTGGTCTACAGCATCTTGCTTCCGGCATCTCCCGCTTGGGTTTTTATTTATTCCTTTGATTAAACTAATTTGAAAGAGGAAAATGCAATCTGAAACATTGCCACTGTGAGGCTTCACTGTAAGTTGAATTCCAGTGTGAAAAGAGAAGTGCTTTGTAAAATTAGGGCGTGGGTGGCTACATCTACAGTAACTACATCTAACACTAACATCTACTCTCTGCTGCACTCCTGTACACATTTTAAGGCTGAAAACCCCAAAGAGTTAGCCTGAGTCCCAAGACACAACTCTGGTCTTTTCCAAGTGGTGTAACACCCTGGGAAGAAAACGTGCAGGCCAGATTATTTACTTGCATGAAACCATTATCTCCAGTTTAAGCTCAAGACATCACCTGGACACTTCTTTGCTTCTTATGTCCCTGGTGACACCTCTGCAGTTAAGAGTGAGGTCACAGTGTTTGTGCAAGGTGGGGTCCAGGGCTGCCCGGCACAGGTTGGGGTGCACGATGGCAGCAGTGCCCCAGCAAAGCCCCACGTCAGCCTCGACCCCTCTCTGACTTGTGTCGTGCAGGGCTCGGCCCCGCAGCAATAACACCTCTAATCGTCATCTCTGTAGAGAAGAACCCTCTCTCCTCAACTCCTTTCCCCTTCCCTTTGCCATCCAAACAGAAATTAAAAAACACATGGTTTTGTGCACCTACTCAACCCTTATAAAGCAATCTGAAGATGGAACATGCAGCTTTTGAATGACACGGTTGAGCTGAGCCGAAAAATTAGTAACAACGAAAAGCAATTAAAAAGACAAATCCTCAGCAATCGTAGTAAGTGTTTACAGCTCCAGTTACACAAGGACAAATCAGTAGAGCAAGGCTATATAGGTCTGAACAATCATAGCAAAACCCACCCAAGTTGGTACTATTTAGAACACTGTTCACATAAACAATTGAACTGCCTCAGCTCTCCTTGAAGCCAAAGTGAAGAGGGAAAATATCACATACAAAGCATTCAGGACAGTGCAAGATAAACCTTCAACTGCTATGATCTGGAAAGGTCAGCAACAGAGTTTTCATTTATGAAAACTCAAATTTTCCAAATAGTTCCCCACTTCTTTAAAATGACTATCAAAAAAAAAAAAATCAATAAGAGGCAAGAATCATAGAATCATAGAATGGCCTAGGCTGGAAGGGACCTTAGAGATCATTTAATCCAACCTCCCTGTCATGATCAGGCAACACGTGGGGACCAAACAGGGAAGTTTACTTTAAATATATTGCTAGGAAATCCGTATGTTTACTTTAATATTTTCAATACTACAGTGGAGAACTTGAAGTGAATGTTTAAATGAACAAGAATTGATATACAACAAAAATGTACATAATGATACACTTCATTTAATGTCACATTTTGGCAAGAACATTATTACTTCTTCAAGAAATGTCTTGCTCAGTCAAGCAGAAGTAGCTCCCATGTGGGAGAGCAAGAACTATTATGTTACATGGTTTTACTGGAGATAATTCTCTACTAAACCAATCAGACCACATAATAACAGCATTCTAACACCAACTACAGGCCCTTGGAGACCAGTTTGTGTGTGGCCTAGATTTCATAGGCTTCTTTACAACAGATGTGTTGGATGCGGGTAGTGTTACTTCATTTATTAACGTGTGTGTTCCGTAGGTAAAACAGCAGTATTAGCTCTACCTCTTACACATTCTTGCTACAAAAAGTGTGTGCCTTCTGCAAGCAGATGACAAACCCAAATTCAAATAATCCACAGCAATTACAATTTGTCAGTTTCTAAACCTCACTAGAAGTATGGATCATATCTTAAAGACATGAACTTTTAGCTCACCTATGAGAATGACCAGCTATGTGTTTAAGAATGCCCAACTGTGCAGCTAAGCTCAAAATTTGTCTGAAAGAGCAAGAATTTATCTATTAATTTTGCTTTGTTCTA
The DNA here is from genome assembly GCA_020746105.1 of Trogon surrucura. Taxonomy (NCBI): domain Eukaryota; kingdom Metazoa; phylum Chordata; class Aves; order Trogoniformes; family Trogonidae; genus Trogon; species Trogon surrucura. The sequence continues at coordinate 188,836,570 of CM036617.1, forward strand.
TAATGATCTTCAAATCTAGAAACTGTATTTTCATAGGACCATAAATGAAAACAAAATCCTAAAAGCTCTCCTCTCTGACGGATGCTAAAAAAGTCCCATTACTTGAAATGCACCAGTTCAGGATTAAACAGGAAATAATCAGCTTTATGCCAAAGGAAGGACCTCGCCCTGCAACTTTTTATTTATAAAATACTGAATTGATGGAAAGCTATTTCCTAAATCTGCTCCATGGTAAACTTATTGCTCCATCCAAAACAGGAAGGGTGAAGTTTATCTGCAAAAGACTCTGTCTATGTTAATTCTCTTGTTAAAAATGCTTTAACAGCTTTCAGTTATGTCCGCTGACCATAAAGGAAAGCGATACTCATTTAAGCCTCATCAGAATGGGCTGTTCATTAACCATTATATGATAAACCAATCTTAAAGACACACAAATAATTTTGCACAGAAAGTACAGTAGTTTAAAACTCAAATATACGAGTCATGTTGCAGTTAAGATCAGCAATGATGCATTTGCTTTTACCAAAAAGTGACCTGTGGTGATTTCGTTTTCCCTCACCAAGTCTTCACACCTTCAATTTCAACAAATATCCTCAGCCACAAATATTCTCAGATTCAGCACTCTTCATTAAGAGGGCTCATTTTTATTAACTGGCAAGACAGATTTTCATCTTGAGTTGTGGATCACCTGTATTTTCTTCCATGGCATAAATGGAAACAAGCAGCAAGATAAAAACAAACAAACAAACAAACAAAATCTTCTCTTCCCACTTAAGAGCAACTGCCAGGAGATCAGTTGCACAATTAACTGGCAGTAGCGCTGTTCTAAACTGAAAGCTAGTGGATCGATGAGTTTAAGAACCAGCCTTTAAATGAGAAGACTTTCTCACCATCACTGTTTAAAGAGCAACTTCATGTCTTTCTTCTCCTACAACGGTTAAAAAAATATACTAAAATAGGTTTGGATACGCGTGCCAAAGGCTAGTTCTTTTTATCACATGTGCAGCATAAAGACAATACTACACAAAATAAGAAAATACTACACAAAATAAGAAAATACTACACAAAATAAGAAAATACTACACAAAATAAGTAAAGTACTTTATGTAACCGACAACTTTTCAGACAAGAAAAGCAACAGCTGCAAGAAGAAAAACAATTACTTAGATTACCAACATTTTATTACTTAGTTTATGTTAAACCTGAAGGTTTCTGAAAGTTTAGAATTACTTCACACATTATATTAGCCTCACAAATCAGTTTTATTAGTGCTTCAATAGTGGATCAGATTTTTTTCACGTCCAAGTCATGGTCCTCTCTCTACTCTCTAAATAACCACTCTCATAATTTTGTCATTTCAAATTTAAAATTAAAAAAAAAAAAAGAAAAAGTAAATTAAAGCCATGTTTTTGAAGACATCTGTAAGCCTTCCCCAGCTTGTGGATGGATATCTTTTTCCATATGCAGCTGCAACAGCTGAAAAGACTATTCCCCCTTCCCAGCTGTCACCATCCCCATGCCAAAATCAGCACCCCACTTGTTTGTGCGAGCCAGCAATATAAATTAACTTTTAGGCAAAATCAACCTGATCAGGCCACATGCTAGTACATCAGTCGTGCTGCAGGGAGGAATCACCTAACCCACCCAGACAAGGCACACGGCATCTGTGCTGACACCACCACGTATCTTAGCATCCATCTTCAGCCAAATACAAAATATATAAAAAACCAGAACATGACACGAGCGTAATGGCTGGGGGAGGAAGTCAGAAATGCTCTATGACAAAGCCACATTTCTCATGGCAAATATATTCATTCCTTCTGGATTTTTAGCATTCAGCACCCAAACTGTCCCTTCTTCTGAATCCATTTCTGTAATTCCAGCTATTTTCACTTCCATTTGGAAGCAGAAATCCAGTCCAAAAAATGGTGAAAATAGAAAGTATGCCTCTCCCCAAAGAAAAAGCCACAAGGAGAAGAGATTGTCTTTTATGGTTAGGAAATTGTATGTCTCAGGGCAGTGACTATCAGTTGTGGTTCCAAGGGAACGTAATACAAGTTCTGCATTTACTCAGTGGATACCCACTGACTGTATCCCACGGTACTTGGGATTAGTTATTTGATAAATTCAGGTTACAGCTCATAAGTAATACTGAAGAACCACAGCAATTAGCCGGTTCAAAAAAAAAAAACCCCGAGAATCACTGATTTTTAAACTATGAACTATTTTTTCACATGGAAAACAAGCCTATTCTGTATTTAATAAGACCTTTTGAAACTAAGAATATTGGCTTTCTGCTTCCTCATTGCAAGCCTTTATTAATGAGATAGTTAAGCAGTGCTGCAGCATTTCAGCACAAGAACTGTTACCTATCAAACTCATTAAAGGAATGTCTGCCCTGTTCAATCCAGCGTCACTGAACATTTTCCAGAAGTTGTCTGATGGGGTGAACTGACAGAGGACAGATTTGGAACAAACTTGGCAAGATATGTGAACGCACTCATGACTTTTTGAAGTGTTTGCTTGTCTTCAGATTCTGGCATCCACTGAAAAGCTTTGATTCTTTTTGAGTCTGGCTTCAGTCAGTCCTTATAAAAAGTATTATGACCAATAGAAGAAGACTGGGATCATCAAATACTGCTTTGTGTTAGTTTGCGTTCTTTTGCTTGTTTGTTTTTGAGAGCTTTAGTTCTGCATTCTTCAGATAGCTTAGAGTAGCTTTCTGTGATCCCTGACATCTATAAATTGTGAAAACGACACAACACAACAAATTCACTAAGTAAAAAAAAAACCCAACCAACAGATATTTCAGCTACTCGAGAGACAAAGCTTGCACTAGGATACTAAAAGTCTAGACTCAGTCCTCTTGGATATCTGTCATGAAATGTCTTACGTATTCTAATCACAGAACAGGACCCCTGACATTATAGTACCAGTATTTATTTGCTAGTAAGGATGGCAAAGCATCGTGTAAATTAACAAATCAATTAAAAAAAAAAAAAAAAAGAAAGAAGCTAGGGCAAATGAATGGCTACCCAGCAACTCAGTCAACTTCCTGAAGGTTAAAGATTTGTTGAGTATCACCAGCCGGATTATGAATTGTGGCCACTTCAGACATGCAGCAAGTTCTGCCTTTAGCCCTCACTGCAACGCACAGACCTTCCCTCTGGCAAATCACCCGAACAACTAAAGGTATGGAGGGACCGATCCTTCAACTAAACACTTCATAAAATTTCCATTTACCCCCAACGCTTTGATGCTTTGAAGATACCCTCAAATAATAAGGAAATCTGTTAATATCTGCAAGCCTACTCACTTTGCCATATTAACCTTTAGAGAAACATAAGATATTGTTTAAATAGCCTAAAATAATTCACTTCAGGGCAGACACCAAAACAAATAATTTCAAGTCAAACAGCTAAAATCTGGGGAAAGAGTAAGCTAATAAGTAGGTAGATCTAAACAAGATCTAAACTAGATAATGAAACTGGAAGCCACAGAGCTATATATGAAAGTATTTTTAATAAAATGTACAGCTACAATATAAACAATATTTTTTTTTATTCTGTATATCTCTAAGTAGAGTAATAGCTGTTGCTGATGAAGTTGACTGATGCTGGATTGATACAGTGTGCTTTGGATAAGAACAGCATGGAAAGAGAGCAGTGAAGTCTCTTTTGATAAGCAGAACTAAACAGTTTACTGCCCAAGATAAAAATAGGTTGCTAAAGGTCAAACACTTTAATGCAATAGCCAAAAGAAACAGTATCATGCCATTTACCTCTTAACCTTACTTAATACAAGATTACCATGTGCTCTCAAAGATAGAGAATAGACAGGGGTTATTCGTACAAATACATGCTGAAAAAATAAGGCATTCCTCACTTCATGCAGGCTTCCAGAACTTTTTTTTTTTTTTAAAAAAAAAAAACAAAACAAAACAGGTCATGCTAGTAAAGATCTGGCTGAACTATACTGTCTGGAAACAGAATTACACGAGGAAAAAAAAATTAATTATTTAGAATAGAGCAAGCCAAATCAAATAAAAAACCACAATGAGAATGAATGACATTTTCTCATTTCATTTAGAAATTCCAGAAATCACTTAAGGGTATAAACATAGCAAACCTTCTGTTTTCAAATCAGCAGGTAAGACATTTTGTAATTCAAGGATTAGTATCCATGAAGAACTGATTTACATGTTCAACAAAGGATCATTTTATTTATTTATTTTAGAATACCATGGACTGTGTAGAATGGCAACAGTAACTGATTCATTAAAAAAAAAAAAGTTGCCTTCTACAGGGTAGGTCAGAGCACACACTCTTAATGAAGAAAATAGAGCTAACACTTTCCGTTTATTGGCTGTGATCCACTAAAATCAGACCTTAAAACTATTTCTTAGTTTTAATATGATTCATTGACTCACTTCATCTTACCTCACCTTAGTATTAACCTCTCTGTCACTTCTTCACCTCTTCTCTTTGTTTGTCTGCCTTGCTCAGCAAACTGTAGCGGGGACAAAGACAAATCCCTGTTCCTGCTCCCAAGACCCCGCAGTTGGCCAACACATACACAGTAAAGGAATCACCACTACGTCTGGCTGCCCTCGCTTCTGCCACCACCGTTTTATCCAGGTCTTCCCATATCCCTCAGCAAGTCTTCACTCAAGCTCTCATATAACTGAGCTCTCTGAAAAATCAGGATTTCTTTGAAAAAAAAAAATTCACATCAATTGAATTATAGAAGCACCTTGTGGCATAAATGCATTTGCATTTCGTGCATTTCTATCAAACATAAAAAACACTACAAAATGTATGTTTCATAACTAAATGAAAGTATTATTTAAAGAACAGAAACAAACACTACTCACTGTTACTATGGACATACATACACATTTTTTCAGAGCTTTAATTTTAGATATACAATACAGGGAAAAGCTATTTGCTTATGTGTTATACGTACATGCTGAGCAATTCATGTTTAAATGAACTGCAAGCATACCAATTAAAGTTTGTACCCTTACATGTATTAAACTTTACCTGACATGAGACACTGAGTCTTCATACTCAGTTACTATGTTTAATGACCTTGCCTCTTTAAAAAAATCTTTGTTGATCCACAATGCAAAAAATTCAAGCTCATCACTTTATCCCTAACAGATCTCTGCGTAGCTTAATATAACTCTTTAGCAATATGTATGTATATTTTTCAAGAATACTTAGTCTTACGGTACAGAAACAGTCAAACTGCAACAGATCAAAGAGAAACTGAACTCTGAGATAAAGAAATAAGATGTGAACAAAGGCACTAGATTTTTTTAAAATAACCAATATATTTTTTAACAAAAGCCTTATAAGTGATCAAATCCTCTTTTCCTAAAGAGCATGGGATCACTTTTATGATCGATGACATGACTCAAAAAAGTGAACAAACTCGTCCACACGCAGAGTGAAGAAAGAGGCTTGTGTTGCAAAGCAGAGGTTACATTCTCAGAAATCCCCAACATACAGCACAAGTCTGACAAGCAAGGAATTAACTTCCATTTTCACTGCGCTGTCAGAAATACACACATGCAAAAACTATGTTTCTCCCATCAATAAAAAAAAATGTATTTGGGTCAGTATAAATGAACAAGGAGGGAATAATCTTTACAGTACATGGGATACTTGTCTTTGGAACCCTTGCTCTGGCTGCTTACCATGACATGAGTAACACCTACCCACATTAAAAGGCTCCAGAGCCAGCTCATTCCAATGACACATGCTTTTCTGGGTAGCAAAAAGCCCATCCTGCTTCAAACAGAAAGAAACACTCCTAATGCAGAGTTTGTTTAGAAACTTACCTGGGTCACAAGAGCTCATGTAATTACTTTAAATCCAAAATTTTTTTGACCACCCCCCATTCCCCAAATACTGGCTCACAAATGATGCAGAAAATTCACACACCAAGAATGTGTACTACATTTAACTCATTTTTTAAAAGTCTGTCTTAGCAAATCACATATAATTCACCGCCTTCGTTAAATCACATCTGGATTAGGTATGTTAATGATGCAATACTACAACCATTTTACTGTATATTTACTAGCATACAGATGATAAATGTCACGTTTGGAATGCATATGTAATTCCTGATCCAAGAGGAGATTGCAAGAATAACAAGACCAATAATTTTATTGTATCTATTATTAAACATTTCACTCTTACTAAAAAAAACAATCACTTATACGTGAGCTCAAGAAACCAACAACCTAAACCAAATTCAGGGTGAGTCAGAGAGCTTTCCAGAGCTCAGAGTTAAACATTTAGGTATCCTGTTACTAGAAAATCAAAAAAAAAAAAAAAAAAAAAGGGGGCACTAACTGACCTTGGTGAAACAGGAAACAGAATCCTGGAGTTTCTCTTTGCTTCTGATTCTAGCAAGACTGCTAGAAAACATGCTTCACCAGCAATATAAGAGGAAAATTGTACACTGAGCTGTAGTTATGCCTGACATGAGGAAAAACTATGAGAAGTACTGAAAAACTGATTAGGGTATTTTTTATTCATGGCTAGACCTACCCTTGGGTAAACAGATTAATAATTCCATTGAAACTCCATTTTTACATTAAGAAATTACTCATGATGATTTTAGTTACAGCTGATGAGTGAATTGGACCAAATGGACAACAGAATGATCAGCAGGGACTGACATGTTTACCAAATTCTTCAGCAAACCATTTCAGACCCTCGCAGCAGGAACGCTGCATTTGCTGCCTTACCCTTGTAGCTTCCTGCAGATGCCTCGAGGGCATCCAGAAGGAAAGACACCAAGCTGGAAGCACCTGACTGCTCCCCACTTGTTTCTGGCACCAGAAATAGCAACGAGTTTTCTTGCATGATGTAGCGTCTCCACCCTCCAGTCAGGGAGAAACTCCACTGCATTAGCCCATGGGCTTTAGAGCTTCTGTGGAATTAATTCCCATCTCCACCCATGTTCCTCTTGTTCCCCGTCTCATTCTTTTCCCCACCCTCTTGGCTGCTGTTCCTCATCTTGGCACAAATATATTAATTTATTTTTTTTCAACTTCAAGTTCAGTCCCACCCTGGTTCATTGCTTCCCACACTCCCAATTCCCAACCCTACCTCTCTTGTCACCACAAATCCTTTCATCTCTTCCAGATTTCCTCCACCCTCCAATTCAGAAGTCACGTCATTCCTCAGGCAGACATAGTTCTACTCTGCCTCTGCCTCAGAAACTTGCATCTTTTTGCCCTTGCCTTCTGGATGCTCTCCTGCATCCAGTTGTCCTCCTTTTTTCCCTTTGGCATGGTCCACCTCCCTCCACAGAGAAGCAACTTTGACAGAAAGATTCCTAATTTGACACTCACATGCCTTCCTACAGCAGTTTCTCTCCTTTCAATTGTGCAAAAAGACCAAACTTTGGTGGGGATGGAGGGGTGCCCCAATCATTGCCATGAGCTGGTGAAGATACAATATTTTCCAGAACTTTATCCCTCCTATGGCAAAAAAAACCCCAACAGTTACTATGCAAATACCACCAAAACTGTGGCTTTCTATAGATTTCTGCCTGATGAATAAATAACTTTGCATGTTCAAGGCAGCACTTTCAAGATACTGAATGTTTGGAAGACGGCAGTGGTTTGACACACAGTACAGCGAGGGTCCTCACCTGTGGCAGCAGGGACACTTAAGGAACCACACTGTGAATAAGAAAGTTGGTTAAAGAAATATCTGCAAACTTTTCATTCTTTTCCTGATCTGATTCATAGTCAGGCACTGCAAAGACTACTGTGCCAGCCCAGGGGACAGAATACACCATAAGGATGTAAGTTCTTAAGCTTTGGTTGCTATCAAACTCTTTGTCTTGTGCAGCTGAGGACTGTAATAGTACAAGTTGTGGTCTTCAGGGGTTTTTTTTTAAATTTTATTTTTTTAAACAACTGCAGCACTTGCTGTCCTCATGTCCAAGAAGATGCAATCATATTATGGTCTTTCTCTACTGGAACTCGCACAGTTTCAGCTACTGCCTATTTTCATCAAGCTTGTAACAACGAATCATCTTGGTTTATGCCTAAATTGAATTTAGTTGAAACCTGACAGTAGAATCAAAAGATACAAAGCTCAGATACTCTGTGATTGCATAAGCCGGTTTCTCCAGAAAGCCAAGTTAAAAAAAAAAAAAAAAGTAATAAAATGGGCAAGTTTCCAGTTGAAGATGTTCACTGAAAAGCTTGTGTCAGCATACCCCAACCTATTTCTGATTTTGTGTTTAAAAATGCTTATGTACGGATTTTTTTATTTAGGTAGCACGTGGCTAAAAAAAATTAATATATAAATTACCTTCTACAGTAAGGCGGTGAACTGCTCATGGGGTGTAATTATGGTCAAGAAAGCACACACAGTACCCACATAAATACAGCTTTTCATGTTGTAGTGAAACCAAGTATTTAAGTTATCTCAGGGGTAGAAGAGGGAGAAAGATTGCTAGCAAGCCAATTAAACCATGGAGAAACAATACCAAACCCATCTATTAAAGGTTATTAGTGTCATTCAGAGCAATACTCAAAGTTCAATAGTTCAGAAAATGAACGTATAAACAGTCCTCAAGAAGCATGAGAACCATGAATATCATGACCCACTTGATTTTGTCAGTATTCAAGCTCTGTGATTTTAGAAATCAGGTTAGAATCCAGGGATGGGACTCCCAGCGAGGTGGTGGAAGCCCCATCCCTAAAAGTTTTTAAGGCCAGGCTGGATGGGGCTCTTGGGGAGCCTGGTCTAGTGGGGGATGCCCCTGCCCATGGCGGGGGGGGGGGGGTTGGAACTAGATGATCGTTGAGGTCCCTTCCAACCCTGCCAATTCTATGATTCTAGGTTGACTCTATGAGCCTTTCAAAGTCAAAGCACCAAGGCAGAACAGGCACATGATAACCCTTGTCCTGCGGGGAATCTTGGTCCTTGTTCTTCTGCCATACTTTGTGGAGCAGGCTCTTGTGGTATCCATGCTAATGTATATCCAGACAAACACTGAGGACCGAAAGTCACACCACCAGTGCAATTAAAACAAAACAGGAAAGTGATCCTTGTGGGTCAGTGATAAATGATGATGTGCATTAGTCGTTTACACCCCAAGATAAAAATCTAATGTTTTTATAAGCTTAACTTACAGAAGAAGCACATGCATAAGCAACTTACGCAACAAAAGATTATTTTCCCCATATCATTTAGGAAAGTAAGTTCCCAAATCTGATGTCTTTTAGTACTTCTTTCTCAAAGGCAAAAAAAAAACCAACCTACAAAAAAGAACTAAGTTTACCTTATGTTTTAAAGGTCAGAGCAAATGAACACTTTCTATGCCAAGTTTTTAAAGATACAAACCTATACAAACACTATATGCACTCAAAATAATTTGAACAAAACCAAATGCCAGTCCACTGTAAATTGTAGCTTTTTAATCTTAAATAACTTGTTTGCTTTCTAAATGCCACCCAATTAATGGCTGTCTAATCACTAGTGTTCACAGAAAATAAACTACTAAAAAAAACCTGTAACTTACCTCTCTTTAAAAAATATTGAGTTCAACCTGCTCAGTGAAACAATTTCCAGAAGAAAGATAACACGAGGCTAGGCACTGAGATACAGAATATTAAAAGAAATAGAAACTTAAGAACCAGGTGACAAATACAACCTGTCACCAAAGTGTCTTTGGCCACAGATGATCCTACATATACAGGTTCACCTATATTCATGTAGATATATTCATTGTGTTGTACACAATTCAGATCACAAATGGATTAGAGGATTAGGCAGCAAAATGGCCATCAACAACAGTTTCTGCTAAGATCAGCGCTCCAGTCTGTAGAAGACACACAAAAAAACCCCACACCTCAGCAGATTTTTCCCTACTGACAGGTTGTCTGTGTGACACTCTTCTGTCGCTGCCTACTCCAGCCTCCCGAGGTTTGAAAGCTCTTGTTAGTCCAGGAGAAATGGAAATGAGCTTCCATGCCAAGCATCAAGTCCCTCCTGTCCCCTACCTTCCTGTCACTACACTTACCAGGGGTTTTTGCACGTTCGCTCAGTTACCACCTTCCCCATCATCACACTCGGTTTTATCAAATCTTTCCTTTATGACACTGTTTTCTGTTTGCCCTACATACGTCCTGTTTTAAGCACCATTTGGATTCCTGTTTCATTTCTAAGTCTTCCAAAAGATCAAGGCTCAGACTGTATCGGGAATACTGATGGAGCTGATGGGAAATCAGTGTTGGGCTGGCAGGGGGGAATAGCTGCTAGAGAGCTGCTTTGAGCTAGGGCTAGTTCTGAGGCAATTTAAATTTCAGGATCTAATTACTGGGTATATGGGACTGATGCTATTCCCATTCTGTTCCAATCCAGGAAGCAGCAGGTTTCCCCAGTAGCGCTGCTGAAATACTCCTGTGAAATTCAAGAGACGACTTGTTCAAGACATAGTAGGTTATAAGAAGGAAAAATACTAAAAATTTAAAACTTTAAGTCCCCGTGCATTGAGGAAACTAAGAGAATTTTATTTTCCCCCCTTAAAACAGTTCAAAAATAAAACCAAACAACACTGTTAAAATAAACTCAAGTCCACCAATGTCCTTCTGTTAAAGCAAGAACAGGCCAGAGGTAAAGCTGGAGAGGAGGCTCTATGCTGTAAATTAAATTCAAGTTATTAAAACCACCACAACCAAAACTCCCTCACCACTAAAATACCACACACACACACACACACACACAAACCCAGTAACCCTCAAGCCCACAGAAACAACTGCCTTTATCAAGGCCCGGACTATCCATCATTCCTGATTTTGTCCTTCAGTTTTCTCAAGAGGTTCGGCAGTGTCAGTTCTGCTTATCCTTCCAAGCATCTTAACTTCTGACAGTTTTTCAGTAGGCAATTTCTCATAATTAGTTCTTAATTATATATCAAGGCCCATACATTTTTATAGAGCTGCTTCTTTTCATAAAGCCTTTTCTAATCCTGTTTATACTTACACTCATCATCTCCTGAAACTAATCTTTCTTCTTACTAGTCGACTCAGTATTATAGTTTCCAAGTCTTCTTTCATCCCGTTGTTAAGTTCTTTTGGTTTCTCATGACAGAATAATAAATTTTAAGCCAATCAATCAATTACTGCTAGCTGTTGATTGAAAAAACACTATTTAATGGACAACTCCTTAGATTTTCACTTTATCTGACCAAGAAGTGGATCCTGTCTTTCCGGTCTTAACAGCTGAGCACCAAGTGAAACAGGCACAACCTTGTTTCCCATTTTCTTGGCTTTCAACTAAGTCCAGCAATTTTGCCAAGTATCTAACTACTAACCTCTATCATTTAAGTCTTTCAGAGATCTGCCATCAAGGTACAACATCTGTAAACAATCCCCTTTAGGATGGTCTGTAAGCAAACAGTCCTCTTGGAGATCTTGCAATCTGCAGTACTGCTTGATCACATCGATGTAGCATCGCTGCCATCAAAAACTCGATCAATGACCACATTTGTCAACAGGCTGAGTCCCCAGCATTGACCAACTTCAAAATAAAGTTACTTAGCACAGGCCAACACCTGTTGACATTAAAAAAAGTAAGGCAAAATAGGCTGTCAAACACAAAATCTTCTGTAGACAGAGAATGCCAGAAAGCTAAAGGTAAATGCTATCTAATGTACTAAAGTCTCTCTTAGAAATACTCTACTGTTACTGGATACACACATACATTTCTGGTGTTAAGTTCTCTTAAAAGTATTGCCCTACAAGCATTGCATATTAAATTACACTCCCTTTTTATCAGCTTTCCAACGTAAAAAGCTGCTGGCAAAAAGCTGAAATGTGGTAATACACTTCCTTATTAAACTATACCTTCAGGTGCTGAAGTAAAATGAGCAAGTTGCACTGATTTTGCATATGCAGCAGTTTGTAATTACGAAAACTGCAGCACGTACCAAATAACCCATTCATACCCATGGAAAGGGAAATTAATGCCAATAGAAAGTTAAGGACTGCACCTTCCACAGCATGCTGATCCAAACACAAGCCAAAGAAAGCAGCTTTGGTATTCACATCCTTTTACAAAAGGATGCTTTAAAACTATATATTTGTAAACAATAAATTTGTAAAAAGAATCAATGATACTATGAAGATACTGACCAAAAGCTTTTACGTTCCCCATCTTGCAGTTTCATAAACATGGAAACACTGATTTCTAAGAAAGAGATGAGATTCAGAAAAACTGAAAGATTTTAGCACAGACTAAAGACAAGTGTGAACTATAAAGATGCAAATAAGCTAATAACCTGATTGATTTGATTTTGCAATGGGAAAAACTAAGGAGATCTAGAATAAATATTAAAATATAGTAAAAAAAAATCACTAAGTCAGAATTAATATGGAAGAAAAAGGGCCTAAGTGTGTGTAAAAAGTAATACATGACTTGCCTTAATATACAAGGAGAGGGGTGCTGATACAATGAAACTAATAAACTACAACTGGATGAAACAAAATCATAGGCAGATTATATCATCAAGTAAAGGAATCGTCATCAATTCTTCTGAGAAGCCTAAGGCAAAATACCAAAAACTGAGACAAACGTTTTCTTGATTATGAAAAAAAATAAATAATGAAATTAACACACTTAATTACATCTGACATTTAAATAAAACAAACAATCTCGGAGGAGGCATGATACATACCATGCTAGCACCCAAATTAGCCTGATGATGACGAGTCCATCGTTAAGGCCTTGCTACTGTGTATTAAGTACACAAGGCTGAAGGACAGCAGAAAAGCTAGGAGGGAACCCAAATCTACAGCTCCCCTATCTTTTACTCTCATCTGGCCTGTTACTCTTGTCTGGTCTACTCTCATCAGGAACAAAGCATGTCTGACCTCATCCATAATCAGAAATAATCCTTTAATGTGTTTTCTAGCTACTGTTCCAGTTTCTTCAGCTTCACTTAACTTACCTACTTCTTAACTCTTATTTTAATTAGGGGATTTTTTCTAACCTAGGTAATTTTGCCTGAAATGAGTAACAGCTCAAACAGACCAACAAGCTAATCTAAGGAAACAGTAATCTGTTTCCCTGGCTCAGCTGAAGTCAGAAGAAAAGGTACATCCAAGGCCAGCTCTGACAGCCACCTTCATTCCTTCCTGGATTCCCATTAGTCCAATTTATTCATTTATCTATTTTACTACAACTGCTAAAACTTAAATGTTTCATCTAACACACCCAGAATTTAAAAAAAACTTTTCTAACATACTTACCATGGTTTCTCATTAGCTTATTCCTATCTGGAATGCAGAACCCAGCTCATATTTATATTCTCTTTCATCTTTACACTGTTGAAGCAGTGTAAAACAGTTTTGTTTGATGCAAAACCAAACTAGCAGTGGACACTGGAGGGGCTCGGAGGAGAGAGAAAAGCTATTTTATCATGACAGAAACGCCTGTATATTTTTTATGGTATGACATTATAACCAAAACTTTATTAACTAAGTTCTTGCAATGTAAAGCTTCCTTTTGTGAGCTGCCAAGTCTTCTCTCAGCAGCACCTCCAGAGAAGAGAGTCCCATTAAAAAGTGTTAAATACACACAAGGATAATTCAGTTATTGCTATATAGATCTTACCGGGACAAGAGATCTAACAAAGCAGGAGAACAAGAAACAGTTATTCCGAAACTAGACACACTACAGTTGCTAAAAGCTAACTCGTTTTCTTATTTAACTGCGATTTCTAGGCCAGAGATCTCAAGTACTTTACCTATAGAGGGAAAACAGTTAGACAGCAGATCTGGAAACAGAATCTGGACAGCCTGTAGATGCAGCCACGCACCCGTTTTCCCCTCTTTCTATGCACCCCATCTACACAGTTTCAAATGCAAGCTTTAGAAAAATCTGTGATTTTCAGCACCTTCCAGCAAGAAGGCTGTCCATTAATACTACTGAGGGCTGTCAACAAGAACCATGAATGTAGCAAGTCAAGTAAACAAGCAATTAATCCAAAATATTTGAACATTAAAAATATATTATTCTGCTGATCATTTAAAAAATTGTTGAACTGAAAGCATCCAGTTAGCCAGTAATCCCATTAAGAAAAAATGCATTAATATATTAATTCCTGTGCTTCCTTCTGAGATGCCAGAGCTCTGCGGTGAATAGACAAATTGAGGTCTGAGTGTCAAATCCCATTCAGAAACTTAGAGGTTTGAATTTTTGCCAAAAATCAAGGAAGGTACTTGGCTCATTTGGCAAAATTTGTCTTCAAAAAATAATAGATTTTCAGAGGTAACCCATGTCATTTCAATTTGCATATGCAACATGTAAGAAACTGGACACATAATAATGGACTAATTAACACAGTGTTGCAGACTTGATGTCTAGACAAGATAAGACATTTCAAGAATCCCTGCTACTCATGCTCATAGAGGAACAACAAAGAGATAGCCTTTTGTGTAACACCGGTGCTAAATCGCTCCAATTGTGAATTTAACACCAGGGACATCTTTGTCATCACCTCGGAAAAAAACCCCACGCTTCAGCACATTATGTGTTAAAGAATAAGCTGATCCTTAACTATACATAAACAGAAACCAAACAACTCCAAAACAACACCCTAATGGATACTGCATGTTATTAAATGCAAAAATCTGTGAAAGTGCATGAAATTGTTACAGCGGCAATTGTTACACAATTGCCAAATTCAGAATTTTAGATGGAATGTGATTCTAAGTGGTTGCTCCAACTCATCAACCAAATAATTGTCTATTATTTGTTTGATGGGGTACTTACTGTAAGCTTTCCTGTAACAAGATCCTGTTCTACCAACCACACCATGGCAGAGCCAGAGGGTCCTGGGAAGCCCACCCTCCCCTGAGATCAGCTGAGCCCTCTCCAGGCGGAGCAGGTCCTGACATGCAAGTTAGGGCAGCGAAAAGCGGGGAACCCCAGCAAGGAGCTGGGACTCCACTGATGGGGACCGAAAAGCACCAAGAGGAGCAGGGAGCAGAAACCCTGTCCCCGGTGGAAAGCCAGCAAGTTCTGGAGAGCAGTACGTGGGACTGTAAGGGCAGCTGAGCTCAGAGAGAGCAGTGAAACGTTAATGTAAGTTGTCCAGAGAACCACAGAATCTCCCTCACTGGAAATACTCGGGACTAAACTTAACAAAGCCCTGAATGATCTGAATTAAGGCCCCATTTCAAGATAAGATTGGCCCGGGTGAGGTCCCATCGAACCTGGACATTTCCATGACACTGTCACTATGTTTGCCATTCCAAGGATGAGAACAGAGACTTCCAGGGTCTGCCGTCACAGTTGAGCAATGCTCTCAAGTGCCTGTGCATCTTCAGATACGTTCCTCCTTTCTAACTAATAATGCCAAGCTTGAAATTAAACACATTTTGGAGTTTTTCTAGTTTGAGAGTCACACAGATAATTCTTGGCTCTGTTCAAACACTGTCCAGATTTTTCTGAGCCTTTATCTATGAGTGCAACTCTGCTCTCCTCTTAGTCACCTTCAGTTAATAATTGTAAAGCAACTGTAGAATCTTAACAGTCACTAAACAAAAAACAGCAATCAGCACTTTGACAATTTTTGTCCTGTCATCATAGCACAGAAAGAACTTCATTTTTCTTCAAACTATATGATTTTTACAGGAAAGCTTACAGTAAGTACCCCATCAAACAAATAATAGACAATTATTTGGTTGATGAGTTGGAGCAACCACTTAGAATCACATTCCATCTAAAATTCTGAATTTGGCAATTGTGTAACAATAACCAAGAGGAAAGATAGAGGCAACTTGACCAAAAAATGATATAAGCAGTATGTAAGATATGGAGATGGCCTTATTTAAACAGAACACCTGTATGAATATTTAATTCAATTGCTTAAGGGATTTTTTTGTTTTGTTTTTTTTTCTGAAGAGAAATAACAGACTCTATCACAAGCTGACACCCCCACTCCTGCCCAGGGCATCAGGCTGCCTGTTTCTCTGCTGTTCTACAATGAATTTGCTCATTGCAACACCAAACGTGTCCTGTCAGCGCAGTTCTTTGCCTCTGGGTTTACCTGAAACATTACCATACTATGAAGTAAAAATACATATTTGGAAAATTTTGGTCTTTTTCCTGGTTGGAGCTTTGGAGAAAGAAATACTTGGGAGACAGAATCAATAGACATCTGATGGGTCAAGCCTAATCAAGACTCACTTTTCCAGACACTAGATGGACCCTCACCAATTCTTAGACAGGTACCTACTGGCGCAAAAAGTTATTTCTATCCTGCTTGATTTATTTATCTACTTATCGAAAAGACTTTCATAGCTACCCAGTGAAGACTGAAAGCCAATCTTTCAGGAATCTCACTGTGCAGGATTACACCTTCACCATTTTTGCAGCATAAGTCTTTACAACAAGTATTTTATTACGGTAATAACCCTTGCACAAAAAAACACACTCCTGAAATAACACTTTAAAACAAGGTATTCAGAAGCTGTTTCGAACACCTGAATGAAATTGAACTGGAAAGAAATCTGTAGAACAAAAAAAAGTTTTTTGCTGTTATTTGATTATATTTTATTATCAAGTCAGTCTTTCTAATTCCTAAAGTGTATTATAGCCTACGGTTAAATATTATTACTTAAATATTACATCTATGTAAACAATATGGAATGACTAGCGATAATATTAAATTCGCATGTTAAGGACTGATTTTACTGTGCAAAACCCAGAAACATACCTTCAGATAAACAGTAGCAAAACCAGTAAAAAATTATATCAAGAAGTTCATCTAAAGAGCCTTTAGTAAGCAAAATTAGTTTCCATTCCACTCTTTGCTCCCTTCCTTCATTTCCTGTCAAAGGCAGAGATCTCACACCACACAAAATTAAACCGAATTTGCTTTTAGATCCTGACAACTCAAAGTCAGTGGAACAGTATACGTTTGTACAGAGAGACTGCTTCCGTATCGAGTAGGAAGGGTCACAGTCATCAGGACTATCCTAACAATAAATATTCTGGATTTCTTTCACTTGTTGAATCAGAAGTTACTTACAAAGCGCTACCCAAAACACATACAGATCATTTCACAGTCAAGCTTCAACAATTAAATAAATAATAAATAAATAAACAATAAATTAACACTAGCTCTCAACAAATTCACAGCACCTGACTTTGCAAAAAAATACAAATTTTGTTCAGCTGAACAAAACGTACTGAAGATGCTTCCAGTATCATTCTAAAATCTTGTTTTAATTTGGCGGAAGCTGACAACTTCAATATTCAAATCAACAACAGGGCAAACTCGTTCTATGAAATCCAAATCTTTTTAATTTATTCCTCAGGCTTTTCTGAGCTAACGTCCTAGAAGTATTCTGTTTTACAGAATGTAATTTAGATTTTCTTAGAGACAAGTGCAAACTCTATCAAACATAATAACATTAGACAATATTGGAAATAATAATTGGTTTTTATACCCAAATTTTTATCTATTTTCACTGTAAGTTTACCCTTAGGACCTACAGAAAATAAATCACTCACAGATTCACCAGCATCAAGCTAAATAATCACAACTGTTGTTTTTAAAAAATCTGCTCCTAATATTTTTTTTTCACTTTGTCATTTTTAAATATTCAATTTAAATATAACTTCATGCATTTGGTAGTGGCTGATTTAAGGCCACATCCAGCCTGGTGATCAGACACACAGGAATAAACAAACTGCTCCACAGCATGTTCTGGTTAACTCCGTCCCTGCCAGACACAACACTCCGGCAAAGTAACTCTCACCAGAACCATGATTAGGCAAAGCCAACACTAAAGAAACAAAATCAATAGAGCAACAAGTTGCTTTTCAAATGTGAAGAAGAAAAGGAACAGCAGTGTCAGGGCAGAGGAAAAGAGCTCAGAGGTCACAGAGCAAAGACTGCTAGAATTAAGACGGAAAACAAAGACCTAGAATAAACCTATCTCAGACAAGACCAGAGACCTGTTTTCTTGAGGATATCATTAAGAGATAATCACGATGCGGAAAAATTATATGGATTTCCCTTTCGTCTGTCCCACGCACACACTGAAAACGCTGTAAATCGGAGCAAGTTTGAAGAACTCTCCCAGCCAAATTATAAACTTTAAATGTAATTTCCCGAGCTGGATGTAGTTGTGTTTACGTCAGAACAATCAAGTCAGAAAAACCTGCTGTATCTCCATTTACAGTAACACAAACATAGAAATAACACTCTGATAGTTAAAGTCAAATGAAACTGAAGGTTATTGTAGATAATTTTCTTACTGTGAGGTGACATGATATTTAAGACTAATACATAAATAAATGACCACTGAACCTCCTCAAAAACTCAGTGTTGCAAGAGTTATGGAAGTCTGGGTTTGTATTAGATCAATCCCCAAGTAGTCCACAAAAAAAAAGAATACAAATTTTAAACATAATATCCCTCCTTCTTCTAAATATAAAATACTGTAGTCAAAGCAAAACTTCAAGGTTCTTAAGGCACTGAGATGCAAAGTTGATTTTTTTTTAAAAAAACAAACCACAAAGACTCAACACAACAAAAACCACAACAACAAAAAAACCAAACACAAGTGAAAACAAAAACCTAAAGAAACAAAAAAACCAATCAGAAGGCAGCTTCTAGTGTTCAGTTCCAAAGTGTATATATTTAAGGAAATCAGAGCATAAAAGTAACCTCTGATAATGTGATCTCACATAAAGCCTTACTTTTTATTACTTTGGAAATTATTTGTATTCCAGTTGATTTTAAAACAATTATTCAAAGGAGCTGTCACCTTCTCGGCTTGCAAAATAGCAGGTGTTGCATGCAAGCTACAGAAAAACACCACTAATTTCCCATAAATGCCCCGCTTCTTCAGAATTAAATAGATGGAGTTGTTATCATTGCATCATCTCAAGCTTACATTCACATTATGCTCCAAGAAGGAAAAAATAAATCAACGTATTTCTAGCAGATCAAAGCATTACACAGGCACGGTATAAGCGACAAAATGCCACGAGGACTCACCTGTTCAATCTCCTTTGTCTTAGTTGCAATTGCTTTTGAGCGACCAAGAAGTTGGCCATCTTCATATAATTCCGTACTATCCATTAGATTTGTTTCTGTTTCCTCTGTTTGTTCGACGTATAATGGAGCTGAAGATCCAGCCTTAAAAAAAAAAAAAATTCGGTTTTGAGAGCAAAACAAAAACCTCCAAGTGTGAGAGCAAAAAACAGAAACCCAATTACAGTCATTCAGTTAGATAGGAGTTTGCTTATCAAGAATACTAGTGAAGCATTATTGCTACAATCTAACAAAAACATGGATTTTAAACACGTGAAAAATGTGACATCATTAAAAAAATGTGACTCAAGTCTTAACTGTGTAAAGACAATGATGTCTGATAACCTTTACCTGCCCTTCTGCTGAAAAGAATCTTGTGTATGTGATATTTCTAACATGAGCTAGCAAGAAAAATTCGCAATGAAAGTGGGATTAGCTTTCTGGGAAAGATAACGGCCACAAGATCCAAGGTAAATCGACATCGACAAAATCAAAACGCTGTCAGAAAGAACTCTCGCAGCATTCAGGACCACAGGTTAATTATTAAAGGAACACAGATGCCTATTGTATAGCAAAAGCAAACACACACTTAGAGAATTCCTGATAATATGAGAAATCTTACTGAAGCATCAAAATTGTATAAGCTTCCCTCTAAAGGAGAAATTAAGACGGTATCCCTGCCCCAAAGCAAACAGACTCCCACTTGAAGGAATTTATCTGTAAGATGTAAAAGAGAAGAAATTACTACATCTTATTTAAATCTAGTGTTATGGAATAGACTAGTAGAGTAGTAAAATAGATTTGAGAATTGAAAAATATGCATAAAAATATTTTCTACTGTTCAAAACCAAAGAAGTAGAGAATCTTCAGTCTTAACTAACATGAAAGTGAAAAGCACTAGACAAAAATAAAAAAAAGCTTGAGTGGTCCTATGAGCATCTGCTCAAAACTTTGTAGCAATATAAACCACTAAGATTATATCCCAAATCTTGTTATTGCAATAAATCAAATGCCTGAGAGTGAGTAAAGGCTGCTAAAAAAATTCAGTGCAGCACAAAGCCCAGCTATTAAGCACTATGAAAAAATTTTAAAACTGTATTATTTACAAACAAATATAAAATACAAATCCATTAATCATAAAGTTTGTGATACGTTACTTTGTAAAGTAAGTACTATTTTGGTTTCGTAAGAGTGCCTCTAACATTGAAGCAAAGTGAAGGTTGAAGAGGAAACGATCACAGAATTAAACCAGACTATTCGACAAAAAGGCATTACATAACACTTGGTTTGTTTTAAATGACAAACACATCTACTAACACAGCAGAATCCAAAAGAAGACATCCTATCCAAGAGCAGCATAATAAAAGACTGAAAAGGGCTATATATACACTTCGATATAGCAAAGGATAGAAGACAAGGAGGGGCAAGAACAGATGGGTGTAAATCAGCAATTAATTAATGTTGATTATTAATGAAATAAAAGTTCTGGGGGAAAAAAAAAAACAAGGCAAAAACTTTATTTTTAATATAGAAGAGGATTGCTTTTTGAAAAAGCATACAGGACATGGCAGGCTGACACAGTGTGGAACTGAACTCAATAAACCAGAGTTTCTCTTCAAGTCTTACACTCGTATTTTGACTTGGAAGTCCCTTGCTAATTTTAAGGAGTTCAGTAGGCACACAGACAAACACTAGTGCAAGAGTTCCCTGAAGAATCCCTTGGAGAGTTGGAGCCTTATTTTGTCAGTTGTAGCTCAACGTGAATTCAAATTATACTAACAAAACCTATTTTGTTTTCATGTATTTAAAAAAAAAAAACCAAAACCCAAAATAAATAAATCACAAGGCTTCAGTCTCCTTCTCACTCCATTTTAACAAACATTTAATGGCACTGAATTCACAGTTAAGTTACAAAATGTGCCTTTCAGGAGAGTACAGAAAAACAAGTCTATTGTTGTAACACTTTAAAATAAAGTGATTAATAATCCTGTCTTACATCATACTCCGTTATTTCAGGTAAATTGCTTTCATCGGCCTTCTCTGCCTTTTCAGCTGCCCACTTGCTTGCGGCTTCTGCAAGTTCCTTTTCCGATAGTCTGGTGCTCTTATCCAAGGCCTGTGCAAAAAAATTATAGCCAAGGTTTAACATGAAACATATTTATACATGGCAAAACATCTTCAAAACTAAAATAAATCCCAAAAATATTTTAAAATGGCAAATAAGGAAGCAGAAGCTATTTCATCTGCTGACTGATTTCTTTAAAAGGAAGAGTGGGTGAGGAGAGAGCAGAGAAAAAAAGAAAAGAGACGAGAAAAAAAAAAAATCAGTGAAGTTTGGTTAAGATATTAAAAAAAAAAAGCGTCATACTTTCGGAATTAGCTTTACTAATTTCATGGGACAGAGATGATAAAAAAATCATTTGAGACCAGTTGAGTTTAGAGAGATATGGAACAAGTAGGGACCAAGCAGTCAGATACAAGTGTGATCTAATAATTCAATGTGATTTTCAGGCATAAAAGGATGTAACTAATTTAAGCTAAACTATTAAACAGTGAGTAGTGTATAAAACCTAAGCTAATTAGGGACAAAAAGTATTTTATACATACTTTAAATGATCAGAGCTGCTTCCATTAAAATTCATTATTTTTTATTTGGAGGAAACATTGGTCATTTATAATACAATCAGTCATGGCTTTATAGCCTTTTAATTTACCTTTTCGATGAAGATACTCATATAAATAGTATTTTAAAAGTATTTTAAAGACATACCAAAACCAGTTTAGGAACAGCTAGTTTTATAAATCTTGTTACCACTATGTGGGTATTTTATTTGAATCAACTGTATGTACAGAAGCATCCATCCAAGAATCTATAAAACTCTTGCGGTAAAAACTGCAACAGTAATTTGGATATCTAAAAAAAAAGTCACAATTTGTACTCAGTGCCTGCTCCACCTTAGCAAATGGGTGGGCAAAAAAAAAGAAAAAAAAGGAAAAAAAAAAACCTCTCCCTTTTATGATTAGTTCACTCTTGTGCTGTAGGCTGGCGTAAGCACACAACTGACAGAGCCCTTCCAGGACTCTGGGTCCTACGGACACCAGCTTTATCTGAATCCAGAGAAGCGCAACACAATCTTCAAATAGGAGTCTCTCCTTTCCATAATTGTACATTACAGAATTACAACCAGAGAAGTCAGGAGGTGACGAACTTCAATATGCAGGGGCACAAAGAGGGTTCTTCAAAGGAAAAAGTAATATAAATCATATAATAATTAAGCCCAGCTCACCTTTTCAAACTGCACAATTATTCTTACATTAGTCTCACTACCAACTACCTACTGTGAATTCTTCTCCCTCTGCAAGGTTCTTATTCCCCATAATATACCTTTCACCTGACTTCTTCTTAACTCCCAAAATCTTGTACTCTGGTTCTCTCCCTTTTGTCTAATGTAGCTCTGGACAGCAACAATAAGAAAAGACAAGTATCTTTGTCACAGATGGTCAGCTTTGCATGAAACGAAGATAAATAAAATCTCACATGACCCACAATATTTCTACAAGCCATAAACAGAAACTGATCATTCTGTATCTACTGAAATACAGTAAAAATCTGTTTAATGTAATCTCATTAAATTTAATTCTATAGGTCACATGTCAATAAATATGCATTAAAAAAAATCCTGAGTGCATTTTATGCAATACATAATGGTATTTCCACAGACACGCTACAGCAGAAGAGAAAGAACAGAAACATATTTAAAAAAAATTTCTGCAGCTACTTAGGCTGTAAGCTTGCAAGAAATTATTAGCCCTGTGTATCTCATAAAAAGCAATCAAACTTCCCTCCCTGCCTCAAAACAGAGTGGTCTGGTTATTTTTTTCTTGGTTTTACCCTGTCCATAA
Source organism: Trogon surrucura (assembly GCA_020746105.1). Lineage (NCBI taxonomy): Eukaryota > Metazoa > Chordata > Aves > Trogoniformes > Trogonidae > Trogon > Trogon surrucura. The sequence goes on from CM036617.1 coordinate 188,859,568, forward strand.
CATAAGAACAACAGAAACCCATCAGTCTTACGCTATCTTTGCCGGGAAGCTTTCCCTGCCTCACACATCTGCCTTTTGCTCTAACTAGGTCGGATACAGCCTCCAAGGCTTGCAGTCCAGACAGCTATTAAAGAAAAACACAAAAGATTTCACGGCGTAGTCAATTAAACAGGTGGTTATGATCAGATAACACCAACGTGTATTAACTCACACGTAGGAGTGTGTAGAAAATTAATTATAAGACAGGTAAAAATATCTTTTCAGATTTGCATATAGTTACTGCAGTGAAAAGAGATACTGCTGCGGAAGCAGGTATCTTTTTAAGTATTTCAAAGCTGAATTATAATTTAAGAGCATTGAAAATTATCTCTTTTAATCTATAAAACAGACTATATAACTCATTTATCAAGTCGAAGTAGACAGTAAGACCCTGGCCCTGGAGATATTCGTCATGTTTTGCCAAGACTTTTTGTCTTGGTATTTCTATGTCAGCGAAGTGACAACTTGGTCAGTGTAATCCAGTCATCACCCCAAGAGGCTCCACTGGCACAGGACAGTAGATTACAAGCAGATTTTGGGGCTTCAAGAGAAAAGCAATAAAAGGTCACTGAAGTACTTCCAATTCTGTAGCTGATGCATACCCAAATAAATATTTGTGTTGTCTTGGGGAAACGATTTCCATCAAAAAGAAGATTTTATTTTGTGTAGCTTACATCAAGTGGATATCCACTGCCAGTAGATATATGCAAACCGCTGGCAGAAAAAAACCCCAACAATACAACATAGATCAGACTTGACTGAAGAAGAAAGCACAACACTTAAACAATACTTCATAGCTCAAGCTCACACTGCAAACTAACACAAGAGCTTGAGATTTTGCAATGCCTCCTTGTTCTCAAAGGTTTGTATTAAGCAAGGACTTGGTATGAAGCTGTAGTATGCTAAGTCCCTAAGGAAAATAGGTTGATTAATTGTGAAGTTTATTTTATAATCCAGCGTAACTTGCATGTAACAGCTTTTATCTTACTTTTCTGACTTACATCACTGAAAATACGTTGTTTGCCTCCCCCCTTTAAAGACACTGGCAATTAGCTAATGCCTAACACAGCAGTTCTAAAAGAGGTGCATAAGGGATAAGTATTCTTAGAATGACATAGCACAACCAAAGCCTGACTTTCTCCCCACCCAATTATTTTCTTCAGTCTCACCTTCTTACAACAAAAAGTACCTTTCTTTCTTTCCTTTTTTTCTTGTTGTTCAGGCATTCCACTGCTTTTATTAAAAAGACCACAAGAACCAGGCTAGTACACCACGCTACTTAAGGTGAATTCTATACTTTAATAGGACTTTATTCATTTAGAACAATATAATGCATTGTTCCTTTATTTCTCATTAAAGTACTTCTCAACAATTTGGAGAAAATACTCCTCTGGAAGTGTTCATTTTAACGTCAAATATAATTTACAGCCAAGCAGTCTGTGATATGAAAAAGTTTTTGCTGCCACAGGACTGCCAGAACAATACTGAATGCTGATTGTTCATCAGTGTTTATTAGCCTGTCCGGTCAGGTAGTGGGTGCTCAGTTCACAAGATTTGACAAGAAATTGAACAGCATAATTCAGAACGCAAAACGACATTTATCTAACTATCTTGCAATGTGGCTCCCTTCCCATTCTCGCCACATCTTCAAGCAGCCTTGCTCTTAAGTCAACTCATGTTATCTTCCCGGTCCGTCAGACGCTTCACCACACAGTTTCCAAATCCAGTCACAGCTTAGGAATCACTGAAGGATGGAGTTCAGTGTAAGTACAGGCTTGTCCAATTGATCTGTTGTTCCTAAAACCTGCCTCCCCATTTTTCTCCTTGCCAATTCTTTTCTAGCACACTCTGGACAATTTTAAATACATACTAAACTCCCTTTCTCCCAAACCGAGACAGTGAATACAGAATGAAAAGGTTTGTTGGTGTCGTAGTTGGGTACACACCATTATCAGCACCTTCCTGTCAGATAAGGGAAACTCATCCTCTGCTGGGTTGCACAGCAATTCAAGATGCTCCTTCCCTTAACAGTTGCACACAGTATCTCCTCCCAACGAAGGAAAGGAATCCAACAACAGTGAGCAATCTGAAACCATGGCAAGAAGTACTCGAAAATAAAATTGACCTTTGATGATGGTACTGCTGCGGACCCTGAAGGTGACGCATCTCTTGATGTTTTCAGTGATTGAACTGACGTCCTCTCTTTACCTACAATTAAGAAAAAAATAGCAATCACAAAAATATATTAAAGATATATATTGCAAATATACTTACTGGCTTAGAAAAATTGCAGTGAAATCCACTCAAGTGAGACATGAAATCTACATGGTCCACCATCTGACAAATATTGATAACAATTTCTTTTTACAAAGAGAGAAGAGATACAGCTATATTATTTCACATATTTAGGAACACTCACTGTCTTTTTTTTCAACATTAACTGAAAGGGTGTATCAACATGATTTGGCAAGATGATATGGTTTTACTTTTTAGTATTCCTGTAATAATATAAAAGGGTGAAATATTAGACAGCAGTCAATCACTCCAGGAAACCAGGCAGTGAAAGAACTGGTTTAGCAGGCCACGGTATGTTGAAAAGCTCCAGTAGGGAAAACAGGCCTGTATTGTATCAACCACAAGCGAGATGCTCTTTGTTTTATCAGTGTTTTTCTTCAAAGAGCTAAAAATGGGCAAAGTGACAATTCAAATTCCCCGTGCTAATCACAGCCTTGCCACAGGCAGCCTGCAGCAGCAGAACTGGCTGGAGTGTAAACTACCAGTTTTGTCCCTGTGGTCCATGGATTGCATCTAAGGGATCTGCAAAACGTAAATAGGAAAAGCAAACGTGTTGTCAGTAAGCCTAAACTAACTACGCTATTCGCACTCACTGGGCAATGGCTGACTGCTCACAAATGGAAAACAACGTAGACTTACCTTGGCTTCCATTAAACTCTTACCAATGCAATTAAGAAAGATTAATTAAAGTCTGTCAAATACTTACGAAAACATGGATATAAATTATGTTAGCAGAACTACAAAGAAGTATGGTTCTAATTTAATGAGCCAAAGTAGTAAAGAGGAAATATGGCGTTTCCTAACAGCTGAGCTATTTTCGGGGTTTTTTTATTTGATGCCATAAAATAAGACCACATTGTGTATTTTAAAACACCACCACCTAAACAAAAAAAAAAAAATAAGGAAAAGTCTATGCAAAAAAAGCACACTTTTAAAAACAGGAAGTGTCTAAGACGTATTTGAAAAGCTGGTTTTCTACTCTTCCCCATGTTTTGATACCGTAGGTATCGTGTGGACTTAATGCAAAGCGAAGCTCATCTCTGCACACTGTTACAGGCAAGTGAGTTACTGCAGTGACGTTGAAGGCCTACTGATCCACGGAAAAATCTTCACAGCTTCTCGTGGGTCTTTCTAAAATGCTACTGGAACTAGCTGAGGAAGTTACTCTGGCAAAAGCAAATGCTTTAAATCACACTTTAACTCTCAATTTGAACAGAAACCATACTTAAAAACATAGCAAGCAGCCTTATTCGAGAATTTCTAGTAGCCATAAAACAAAGGATGAATTATGAACTATTTTTAACTAAAGCTCCCGAATGATGGAAACAAATAGCAAAAACAAAAACTGTGGGAAATTAAAAGTTCCTAAAAATACAAAGCATATGACAAACCGCAAACTGTAAAGATAGAAATAATTGTGTTTTTAATCCGTCACACTCCCCAAAGCACAGAACGTCTCCCCTGATATCACAAAGTAACACAGAATTTTTGCTCCTGTGATATCTGGTTTTCCGCCCCATGGATGAGCCACATCATTTTAAATTCAGCCTACTCGCACTCTGCCTCCTACACGTCTCCTTCATCAAGGAGATAATATTCAGAGATTATTTTCAAAGATTATCTCATTCGCGTGCATTATAAATTTGTGCTTGAAGAGATGAAGTAAAACTATACAAGTGGCAGTAAATTATTCAAAGTTAAGCAGTGAGAGAAACCACCATTTAACTTGCAGACATTATTAGGCCTTTTTTCTGGATGCATGTGACTATTTGGAACCCAAAAGCCCCACCTGTACAATTGAATGAGATGCTTTCCAAGCACCACTACTTGCCTTCTTGCATCTCCTCAGCGTGCCGCTCTACAGATGTCTTGCTGACGGGCCCGGTGAAGGAATGTCACCCTGCTTCTCTCTGCGCTCTCCCACCATGGCTGCATGTCTGTCCTTTCCCGTCAGCCCTTTCCCTCCCTCTACCAACCGTATTTATGTCCTTCCAGTTTTCTCTATTCAAACCCTGTATTTTTCCTAATTTATGGATGGTCGGAGAGCATGGGATAGGTCTCCTTCAGTGGAATTCAGGATTCAGACAGCATGATTTTTAACATTATTATTATATTTTAAAAGACACCGTATTATAAATTCTGCATGAAAGTGTATACTGTTGTATAGTCCTATATTGTACAGTTGTATATTGTATAGTTGGAAATCCATTTAAAGTGCAAACTAAAATATACTGTTGACATACGAAATGTGTCAGTTTATGTTCTCTTAAAATACATAATAAATGAGCTTACCTAAGATAAATTATATTCAAACATGATTCTAGAAGTATTATTTAAGCCATTTATACCTTGTAAATAGGTCATTTTAATTAACTCATTTAGAGGAACAGTTTAGTAGTGCTATTTTTCAGGGCACGAGGAGTTATAAAGAAAGTCCAGTGGACAAGCCATCTGGTCTCTTGCAACTGATTCAAAGATGATGGGGAAGAGGTGTTTGACCATGCAACTGGAAAAAAAATCCAAAAGCCACAGACCTAAATGCAACCTCCTCTCTCACCCAGCATTCGTGAAGACGTCTGCTTCTACTTTGCTACATCCACTACTGCTGAAGTAGTTCTGTCAATATACTACAAAAGCGATAGAAGTCAGCTCAAAATGTTAGGAAACACCAGAAACATTCCAAAATTTTATATAGTTTCCCATAACAATTTTTTTCCTGTTTCTGGTAATTACGAGCTGCACATCTACAACACTTGTGCAAATTTTCTCTTCCTCTCCTATACTTAGGAGAATCCATGTGTGTTCACTGTGTTTTGATACACAGTGTTAAAAGAATTGCAATGATAAGCCAGAAAGGTAACTCATATTCTGCAAGGAGTGACATGCTTCCTCAGTATTTAAATGACGTTAACTAAATTCCACAAGATCCGTTTTGGCAACAAGTGCTACATAATGGTCCAGTGTGTCCCTCTGGAAACACACAATATGCCTATCAATGAATAAAAAAACCCAACAAATTAATTTATTAGCTGCCAGAACGAACAGTAGGTTTGTGTAGTTCATTAGGAAGCATTTGCAGAAAGGGAAATCAAATCAAATTCATTTACATAAGCTGTAAAAACAGCAGTGGCTAAGACTGTAGTATACAAAAAACAGCAATTTTGCCTTTTTTTTTCCCCAAAATTATTTAAATAGGAAAGTGTTAAATATTTTCAAAACAGATGGTTCATTAGATTTCTGGGAAAACTTAACAGCCAAGCTTTTAAAAGGCAGAGCATACATGGTACACAGTTAACTGAGATATGTTTTGCATTTCTTTGAGAAAAGCAAGATTTGAGAGAACCTGATGATGAGATGAAATTACCAAAAATAATCAACTTCCAAAGCCTAATAATACAGTTTTAGAAAATGTAACAAGTAGTAGTATGTACTTTAATTTCTCCAATTTTTTTAATTCCTCTTTTCCCCTGGTTGCAGGAAGAAAAGCCTTCATTTGCTACAGATGACAGCAAAGTTTCTTGTAAAGGAATCCAATGAAGCACATAAAGAGGTAAGAGAAGCAGTCGATGTCAGGAGGAAAATAACATACGATACTAGAAAAGGCTGCGCAGCTGAGACTCAGACTGCGCTACAGTCAGTCTAGAGTTGCTACTGAAATAACACCCACAACCTCCCACACGAAATACAGAAGGGAACAGCGAGCACAGTGAAACAACCAAAGAGCAGACAACACATAATTGGTACAAAATGTCTAGTTCTCTCGTTGTAAAAGACAGCACGTAAAGCAAAAGGGCTTATACAGCGAGTCGCAGTTTCACCTCGCTAACCAGCTCTCGTCATTAATCCAGCATTACCTTGCTGAGAAGAAATATTTCTTTTATGTAAAGATGACATACTTCTGCTATGCTGAGACTGGTGAAAAGGATAGGCTTTGCTTCTTTCAGGAGAGTAGCTCCTGCTGCTGACACTGGAGCCAGATCTGCTGTGTGGAGAATCCCTTCGGCTCCCTGGCGATTCCCTGAAGAAAGGAGAGTCCCTCTTATGAGGGGATCGCTCCCTCATATAATGAGAAGGATAGAAGCTTTTTCTTCTGAAGCCATCTCTGACGTCCCTTTGAAGACAACAGAAAAACAACAGTTGCTTGGTTAATCCTTCCAGTGTTTGTGGAACAGCACTAGACAATGCAATGGCAACATTTTATGTTTGGTGAATACAAATAGATTAAGCCGTCATATCTGCGGAGCCTTCAGCACTGTTACAGTACTAAGTAACGAATGAAAAACAAGTAGGAAAAAAAAAATGTATGTAATGGGTTTTTTTCAGATTTCATTCAACTACTTCATTGCCAGAAGTTAATTCCTTTCTTGATGACACAGCTAAGAGAGGCATACAAGAAATTGAGACTCGCATTTTATTTCTGCAGATTCACTCCACACTTGAAGTGGAAATTTCCATTTCACCTGGAAATTATGCCTTAATTTACAATAGTTAAAAATGTATATGCATATATTGCTTACTCTGCTTGGTTGGTTTTCAATGTTATTTTTCTCTTACTCTTATTTTCAAGGGACTATGTCCCTCCTTTGTTTTCACAAACCTTATTATGGGAAATATCGTTGTGGAATTTCAGTTTATATCCAGCAAGGAGAAAAACTGTTGAATATTTATCCTTGTGCCTATGTATCCATGCAAGGATACCACCTTGAATGAAAATATGAAGATTTATACCTACTAAAGTCTGTGTCTTTCACAGTACACAACATTTATTTTGAACATCACTGTTAAATGCCAGACACATTGCAATGTTACATGAAATTCAACTGATTTGAAACCACAACCTTGTCAACACCAAAATCTGCTAATAAATTTATATATTGTTACTCCAGGCCATAGCCCAAATGTCCCAATTACCTGCAAATTATATTAATATCCATATACAAGGTAAAAAAAAATATCAAATTGAACTTTGACCCATACATAAGGTCAAAAAAAAGTCAAACTGAACTTTTTCTGAAGAATCTCAAAGCTAACAAACATGCAAGCAAGCACCTACTGAATCTAGACCTGTGGCATTTGTCTTCGTTGGGAGACACATTGCTAAGAGAAGAGAGGAGTTCTCAACTCCTTCACAGTATTGCCAAGTAAAGATAAAGACTTCACAGCATTTATAGTAAGCCAGAAGGTACCTTCACTGCTTTTCTCTCCGATCTCTCATCATAGTCAAATATTTTTAAATGAGGGAATATCTCACAAAGACCTGGTGGTCTCACTGACACAACGTAGCTCTAAGCTAATTCTCTGTTGGTGGAGAAAAGGACAAAAAGCCCTCTAGTGTACAAGTCCTGTGGTGTGTTACAGGCCCACATTCGTGATGGGTACCACAGGACTTCAGTGTGCCAGAGCTGTTCTGACTACTGACCCTTCACGGGTAGCACCACGGTTAATACAAACCCTGCTACACTGATGTGTTTTGTACAGCACTGATCTCCCTTTTCCATGGAAAGCACGTCTGCACGAGTGATTTTGCTTAAGAGCACAAACATCCCACAAGCAACATTGAGGCTATTCTTCAACAAAAATAACTGGGGCATGGGTACAGCCAGTAAAAAATACAGACAATCCTTCAGCTTAGTTCTACAAGCGAGATGGAAGAAAGTATGAGGAAAATAAAATAAACCTCCATTTTGAAAATTTTCATATGGAACTGAAGTATGAACCAATAGCTCTCAGCCACCTTGGTTTTCAGTAAAATGTCAGTGAGGCAAAGTCAGGTTTTACATAATTATTTCACTGTTAACAGACCAGCAGCTTTTTAGAGATATCTTATCTTAAAGCTTATTTTACAGGCCCACATACCAAAACTGATACAAGACAATGTTACATGGATTTATAGCTAACAGGTGTGCTAAAAATCAATATTCATTTCCCCTTCTAAACGCGTTTTCTTCTTGTTTACTGTGATACTTTCTTCTTGTCAAGCGAGCCACCAAAAGAAACAAGTAAGAAACTGCTCAGTAGTGCTCCACTTAACAGCTTCTATACAGTAGCCTGTGTATAGGTACTTCCACCAAAGAATGAAATAGCCTCAGAATATCCACAAGGATAATCCTCCCACTTTCTTCACAGGTCTAAGAGCAACTGCCCACCTTTGGTCACTGTCCTTTACGGAATGCGTAGATTAAGGGAAGGCTCTCCAGAAGGAAATAAATGGAGTTATCGGAGACTGAGAAAACACCTTTAATGAAGAAACGCTCCAACCCTTCTGTCCACTTAAATTTAGCAAAAAAAGAAGTCTGAAGAAGCCAGGTGAGAGGTATCTGAGAGTAAGGGCTCTCAAACCTATGAGAGGTAGCTAAAAAGAGGGAACTAACGCTTTATGTACATTACATGCGTGAGCATTTTATGTAACAATAGGTTTAAAGCAAAAGTTCAGACTTTTAAGAATGCTAGAAAATTTAGCCCAGCACTGAGCCACTTTGCCTAGTTAAGTGAGGGGGTTTAATTTATTAAAGAACATATTGATCAGATATTTATCAGGAATGGGTTAGGTACAGCACATTTTTTCTTCAGTTTCCTTCTAAATCTCTTTCTTTAAAATAATCTTATTTATTTTTAAAGCACGAGCTTTCTGGCAGACCAGTACACCACTTTTATGCCCCAAACACGTTTTTATGACCAAGTTATTAAGCCCTAGTATACAGAGAAGTTTATTATGGAAATGTTTACAGAGTCCCAGCTATTGCACACATACATTAAATGCTCTAATATCCACATAAGTTACAGAATATCATTGAAACACACTTTGAAACACGAAAACATTTAGAACTCTCATTCTACAACAATATTATTCACAAAAATGTGATTTTTTTAAGTTTTCATTTTAATTCACGCCATGTTAATTCTTAACTGGAGCCTACCTCATACTAAACACTCAAGCCACTAACTATATTGAATTTGTTTCGGACAGCACAGCATATCTGATGTTTTCCATTAATGTAACAAACCATATTGGACAGAACAAAATAAGCATTGTTTTACTTTCCCCCCCCCTTAAATACTTAAGCTAACATACACCTGCAATTTGGTAATGAAGGCCCCAATTCAGCAAAGCAGTTAAGCACATGCTTCAGATTCCAACACATTCTCAAAAGGTTTATTGAGCAGGGAATATATTTAATAGAGATGCAAAATTTTGCATGGAGCTGTAATTTTAAAATAGAACTACTGCCCTTAATAACAACTATAGGATTAATTCCTTCTATATAAAATCTCTCTTACCTTTTTACTTTCTATTCATATCTCACACTTAGTACTGAAAGTACAATTCAGTTCTCTCAGCAGTGCTGCACCAGAAAGTATTAGAATTTTAACCTCCACAAAACTTAAGCATTAAATTCTCACTAAAGCTGATAATCTTGGATGAGCTCCTGATTTAAGTTTATAACTAAACAGCCACACATACACACCGTTCACCAAGGGCAGCTGAGGAAAGAGCACAAACCTAAGAGTTTCAGTTAAACATGAGTTCCAGTTTCAAGAATGAAAAATGAAAAATACAGAACAGGCAAACATACGGCTTTCTGCACAGCAGGAGAAAAAGGGGATACAGCACAGGGAAGATTTTCAGTTGTCAAAGGACCAGAGACAGTACCTCCAGAGACAGCACCTCTCCTAACGTACCACTACCACGCTGAGTACTTCTGGTCCCATCCCTTCCTAACATTTTAGCAACAACTGTGGGAAACTTCAGGCTACAGGAAGCTTTCTAGTTTACAAAAGGGAGTGGTACAGCTTGAGCTCTGTGAAGCAAAGACTAACACGAGCTGGTGTGTCAGGTTTACATCTGAAGTGTACAAAAAGGCAAAATTTATTCACTCACTAGACGCACTACAAGAAATACTTTTGTTTGTAAGAGGAATCTTAGTTCAGTATCACTGAATTTATGCTACTGCACAACCATGTACACTACTAGTTCACGCTTATTGCTCTCTTGAACTTCTACATCCCAATAAACACCCATCTTTTCAACTAAAGCATTAATCTACCACATGGTCCAGCCACAAAGGACGAAACTCACTCTTGACACCGCACTGAAGGGATTGGCAACTCCACACATCGCTGTGGAGCAGAAATTGTAGGTTCTTTCAGTAACTCAGAGGTGAGTGCAGCCTATCACCTAGATGCAATGTCAACAGAGACATTTATGTGTCACTTTCCATCTGAGAAAGACTGGTGTTGCCAGAGGAATTAGGCACTCTATTAATAGGCTTGGGCTTGATTACTAGACTTGCCTAAAAGTAACTCACACAATTTTATAAACAAATTGAGGAAATTATATGTATCTCCTAAGACATCAGACTTCAGTACAAAGAGACAGAATGTGAGGTTTGAACCATGCTTCTGAACTCAATACACTTTCTCTATCTCAAAATACACACGGAAGGGGAGCGGGGAGGAAGAGTGAAACAAAAGTAAAAAATCCTCGTTTTCCTTGTTAAGACACTGAGGGGGCTAACGGAGCTACCAACACGATTCAGGTGACATGGAAAACATTTAATAAAACCCTGACCTCTACATTTCTCACAAGATTTACTGCCTTAAACAACCCAAATGCAAACAGAGTCAAAACCACCTCTACTTTTAACATCTTCAAAGTAAATGTAGGTGGTGGAGATGACTCCAGCACCATCCTCCCTCCCAGAATTCATTCCCTCTCTCTCCAGTACTTGTTTGGGCAACAAACCATCAATTTACTTTAGTTCTCTTTTGGAGGCTTACTATAATCTCTTGTTATTGTCCAGAGATCTTTACACTGATTCATTATATGCAAAAACAATTCAGTGAATTACACCACTGTAGATATAAGTAATTGCACCTGGTTCCAGCAGCTTTCATCTGAACATTTGAAATGATGACAGATTTCTTATGATAACTGGTTTTCAACGTTTTATGACTAAGCAAGTAACTGCCGTATTAGTAAGTGATATTTGCATTTGCCTTAAACGAAATTCATGTAATTAGGACTAGTCAATGTAATCTTATTAAAAGCTTTTTGCATGAAAGCAAAAGGAAAGAGGCATTGCAAAACACTGGTAAGTCATGCAGAGAAGGATAACTAGACATATCAAATGTACAACAACAAAAAAATATATAAATGCTTCACGATTTTTACACTGCATGTAGTACTACCAAAGTCATCACATGCAAACACCAAAAATCCTCACTGATGCCACTTGCTCACCTCATTCGACATGAAAGCTACAAAACTCACCTTCCTCCCGAGCTCAGGATGTCATAACAGATCAGGGAACGAAAACTAAGATAAGCGGAATATTATTGCAACATTAGAGAGAAATGTCTTTACGTCCTTTGATTGAACAGTAAAGCTGCGCACTTCAACTCTAAATCTGATCACACCCCTCTTTATCCTTAGTAAAGAGCACCTTCTCTTCTACTGTCACTGACAATGTACTTGATTAAAATTGCTGGAAGATAAGCCCACACAATAAAAAAAAAAAAAAGCATATTGAAACTCAAACTCTCTAACAGACGGAGAAACTAGGGTCGAGCATACAGATAAAGACAGAGGAAAAAGAAACTAACAAAGAAAAACACAGATTTAAGTTCTGAAGAATTAAGAGCAAACAGCTTTGGCAGAATAAAGCCAAAATATGTTAGAGAAATTAAGAGCAAATTGTACAAAATAATTGCATTCAAAGGTATACAATCTTGGCTTCTCTGCTTTTTGAAAATGAGGGCATAGTAAGTTCCTGCTCCTGCAATTTCAGGTCTAAAGTTCCGCAGTGCATATTTGCACCAAGTGATGGAGCAAGTCACAATTTCTATTAACAGTGACAACATTTACAACGGTACAGAATTTCACAGCTAACATATTTCCTGACAGACACTCCTCCTGGGCCGTATTTCAGACTCTTGACTTTCTGAGCAGCCTATCATCCCAGAGCAGTCAAGCAGTTCCGAGAACTTGCTCAGGAAATAAAATTCTCAATATAGCAGCAACTGAATCAATTCCTAAACAGATTGAATTCAGAATGGAAACCGTTCCATTCTTGTATCTCAATATACAAGCTTAAAATGAGAAGACAGACAGGAAGCATGATACAGGATCTTCACATAAGCTTTCTTTTTCCCTTTTTTTTTTTTTTTTTCTCCTTTCTTCCTAATATCATAGCAGACCAGAGAAACTGGTTATCATTTTTGCTTCTTGAGAAAGTTCTAATGGGACACACCTCTAGGTGCTTTCACTTTTGCCATCCTGTCTCAGGCACTCAGGCCAGCACATGGGAAAGAACTTTTAAAAGTTCCCTTTTGGTACCAAAGAAGGATGGGGTTGATGGGGCACGAGGGGGAAAAATTCCTAACTACTATCCAAAGCAAGCATAAATGTATTGAGACTAAGTATTTATGGACAGTGACATACTGTGAAACACAAGTAAACAGTTCCATAAGAATTTTTAAATAATTTTATTTTTTTAAGATCTTCTGCATCCATTTGGAAAAGGACACAAGAGTGCAGAGAAAAAACACAAACTGTTTAGAGTTGCTCATCTTTATGTTGCCAAATTTCTCAACAAAAGAAGGTTGCATGGGGGGATTGTGAGTTTCATGGGGTTCTTTGTTTTCTTGGGTTTTTTAGGGGGATGTGTTGTTTTGTCTTTTGGGGGCCTTTGTCTGTTTGCTTGTGGATTTTCTTTGGGTTTTTTGGGTTCATTTGGGTTTTTTACTTCACAGTAAGTTCTTGCCAAGCAGTTCAATGTAGGTAGGCATTTGTCTAATATAGACACTGAGTACATAAAAGAAAAAAGGAAGTATTTTTGCATGATATTTTTAGGAGCATAACTGAATTTTATGATCGGCAAGCTATTACTCTTTTTCCCAAAGGTTATCTTCAAAATTCTTAAATAGAAGAACCCAGAACCCATGAATTGTCTGCTAAAGCTCTTAAGGCTTTTCAGGACGCTGTTTGTTCATTGATACTTCAGAGAAAGCAACAAATAGTGTAGTGTAGTAGTATATACCGATATGACCAAACCTTGTGGTTGACTTTCTAACACTATCAATAAAAAGCTGTAAAAGGAAAGAGCAAGTTGTGGAACAGGTTTGTAAGTAATAATACCTCACGTCAGCAATACTGACACACAATACCCTTGTTATATTTAGTTTTCTTCTCTTTCCAAACCCCTTAATGAGATCTATAAATCAGAAAAACACTCAATTTTTCTCTGTATCAGAAAAATGCTCCACAAGTTTTTATACTTAGAGTGAGATTTGAAGCAATTAGGTCACACAGGTTTCATTTGCTTACGCCTCTAAGTTTTGTATTAGTGGTATGAACTTCTGCACAGCAAATTTAAATAAAAGTTAGTGAACGACCTCTGCTTTTGGATTTCTCAAAAGACATTATAGGTATATGAAAAACCCCACATATTTTACATAATGGGTTTTTTTCTTGACTTGATCTCATTCTTTCCTGTCACATGTGTAGTTGGTTCAAAATCAGAAAACCCCAAGTTAAGACAGGCACTTCCTCTCATACTCAGACATGTAGGGGTTTTTTTTCCCCCACTTTCCTTTTTTCCTTCACTTTGATTACAGTTTAAATATTATAATATACGATATAATATACATTAGTATCTCTTGCCGTTTTTATGGAGTTCAGGCCACTTTGTGTATATATATTACAAACAGCACTTACCTGAACATATTTAACAGAGATAGACCATGCTACCTGGATAAATTCCTTATTAAAAATCCTTTTGCAACTATTGTATGTCTTCAGTTATTTCAGTGATTTAATAAGAGCTAACTTCAAAGTGTAGCTCCACAATAAGTCATACTGATTCAGTCAGACTGGTGCTGCCACAATCTTCTCAAACTTCCTTGAATCCGTATTCCCACTCCAAACCTGGCATTCATATTTCCTCTCAGGCAACTAAACTGGTAGGGAATTACTTACCTGATTGTGGTGAGTTAGCACGTAGGACCAGCTCACTGAAAAGCACAAACAAGTGAAACAATACCAGGGAGAGGGAAGGACTGGAACAGAACCAGCTTAGATAGTTTTAAACTGCTGCACAAGTAGATTTTTACTGTAGGAAGTCTCCTTATCACATTCATGACTTTTACGTATTTATGATAAACAAAACAGGTCCCCTGGTAGAATTTTGGAGTAGTTAAAGTTAGCACCAGTAAGATGCAAAGAAGTAATAACTTTTTTTTTCCTAAAAATAATACATATGTATCTAAGCAATATTGAAAGCAATATTCTGGTTGTAGTAAACGTAGATTCAAAGATAAATTTTTAAACAGAATACTGTTTAACAAAGACGATTTTTAGTAATGGATAAAATTAATAGTAACTGAAAAGAACTTTTAAAGAAGGTAATTTATCACTTGCCACTTCAATCTCCTCTGTTACTACAATTCTCTGGCTTACCTAGGTAAACCTTGTACAAAATTCTTCCCCAAAAATGTATCTAGTAAGATACAAATTCTAGAACACTGAGTTTACTATCTAATCAAATTTGAATTGGTTTGCCCCTCTACTCTGCTCAGGTGAGACCTCACCTGCAATACTGTTCCCTCAGCACAGGAAAGACATGAACCTGTCGGAGTGGGTCCAGAGAAGGCCACAAACATGATCAGGGGGCTGGAGAACCTCTCCTGTGAGGGAAGGCTGAGAAAGCTGGGAAGGTTCAGTCTGGAGAAAAGAAGGTTCCAGGGAGACCTTAGAGCAGCCTGCCACTAGCTGAAGGGGACCTACAGAAAAGCTGAGGAGGGACTGTTTACAAGGGTGTGTAGCGATAGGATGAGGGGCAATGGTTTTAAAAACTAGAAGGGGGCAGATTTAGACTAGGAAGACATTTTTTTATGATGAGGGGGATGAAACACTGGAACAGGTTGCCCACAGAGGTGATGAAGGCCTCATCCCTGGAAACATTTAAGGCCAGGTGGGATGGGGCCCTGAGCAACCTGATCTAGTTGAAGACATCCCTGCTTCTGGCAGGGGGGTCAGACTAGATGACCTGTAAAAGCTCCTTCCAACCTAAAGCATTCTATGATTCTATAAAGTCAACATATTAAAATACCTTTTCCATCCTACTTCTACGGTGCATAAACACACTCTCAAGCCTAATTTCCAAAAATACTTACGCATACTAGAGTAGGTAAGTTAGGACTTCACTTAACATGCAACTGTTGGAAGTCAGATTTGAAAGAGAAAGGCATTCCCACAGCTGGCTGACACAACACTGCTGCATGTCATGAAGTCAATATTCAGTTCCATTTAAACAAAAGCATTTGTTACCAACTCACAAACTAATACTACAAAGATTCGTATACAAAGAAAAGACCCTTGTACGGTTATGTAAAATATACAGCATAAACAAACATCAATATTGAGAATAATGCTAGCTTGCAAAAATGGCATCACCTTTTAAAAATAATACCAATGGCACAAAACAATGGAATTGCTTTACTGATGAACTTTTCCTCGGATGTGGGTCATAACACACTCAGATGCACTCAGGTCAGGCTTGATGGGGCTCTGAGCACCTGATCTAGTTAAAGATGTCCCTGCTCACTGCAGGGGGGTTGGACTAGATGACCTCTAAAGGTCCCTCCTCCAGCCCAACACATTCCATGGTTCCATAACAGCAGAAGCAAACAGCACATCAAAAATCTTCTCTTTGTAACAATAGGCTTAACAAAAGGATGCCTATACTGTCAATAACACCAAACTTTTTCCTCTCTTCTACTGTATCCTAGTATTCCCACCCTCCCTCAGTGGGAATTAAACTCCCTGAAATATTTAGTACATTCAAAATATAACAAACAAGTTCTTGGAACCTAACAGACAAAGAATTTATCCTCCTATGGGAAATGATGTGCAAGCCCTCTATGACAATACTCCCCATCCTGAGAAAGCCATGACTACATTCATTAAACCAATTCATTGGCTGGTTGTTGAGATGATTTAGTTAGATGTCATCTTAAAGGTAGTTGTCTGGACTCGAAGGGAGACTCCCTTCTCTTTCCCTCCCCACTGTCTCTCGGTACCTAGCTGTTTTCCAACGTATTTGTCAGGAAACCTTTCCAGACTAATCAAGTGCTACCCACAGGAGTTTGCTTCATTATTTCCCAATACAGCATTAATTTGCTAGTTCGATACCATCTACCACCTGATTATAATGCTACAAAACTGGCCCAGACGAGCTTGCTTTTCAAAGTCTTCTTTAAAGTGAGGTGTTAGCCAAGATCTAACAGTGTAAAGGTACATAATCTTATCTTTAGGCATGTTGCCTTATCATACGTTGTAAACAGAAGATGTTATTACAATTTATTAGCACTATGTAAACATCATTGATAAGAAAAAAAAAATCGTTTTCCCAAAATGTGACTTAAAGGAACAAATCAATGTTATTACAAAATTTAACTGAGTTTGCTCACACTACTGACTTTTCCCTCACGTGTAAATCATACTATTTAGACTAGCCGTAGTCAATAGTTCTCATGCAATAACCATGCAAAAAAAAACCAAACAGATGATGCCAATTTCATATGACAATTTACAACCTTACAAAAGCTGCAGTGGGAAATTGTTGTGCACACAAAAAGGCACAGATCTTTAAAACATAACACAGCTTTGGGTCAAAAGCAAGTTGAATAAGCACATGACTGCAGTTGAGAACTCCCATGATGAGAACTTACAGTTACCAAATTTGTTACCAAATTTGGTGTGTTTATTGTAACTGTTGTCATACAAATGTTTACAAGTCACTTTACCACCTAGCTGTTCCTTATTCAACACTAATTCAGGTAGGGTTTTTAATAATATCAAAATGTTCTTTGAGAATATTATACCTACCTATCTTTAGTCCAAAGAATACTTTGTTAGTCTTTTAGAGTCACAACGCAGAGAATATACTTAAATGTAACTGAAACATTTCAGAAGACCGAAGTATAAGAATACTATACACAGAGAATCAGACTGAAACTACCTATCTGTAATTATGCTTTGCAAAAACAAGCTTACCCAGTTTTCTCTTATGGCTCCCAGCAGGAGTTAAAACCAAGATTTAGAACCATTCTATCTTTCATATAAAGACTAAACTCTACCGCATGAGGCTGTTTATTTATAAGCTCGGTGGGGAAAGAAAAAATAAATCAGGTAGTAGGAAGCTCTAATAATTTGACAAGCCCAATATATTAGAAACTTTGAAATGTTAAAGCTTCCGTGACACTATTCTGAAGTGAAACAGGTCAGAATGCTCTGTTAATTAGCAACAGTCAAAGGAGTTTCCTATCATCTAGAAAGGAAAAAAATTTAAAAAAAAAAAAAAATCACAGCTCAGACTCATGCAGGAGGTTCCAGTATCCTGGCTGAGTGGCAGGAATATTGGCACTGACCTCAATAATTTCTTCTGATGAGCTTTTAAGAGAAAAAGTAATCAAATTATCAATAAAGCACATATTCCGACTTTGAAATTTAAACTCTATCCTCTCAACCTGAGATGGAAACTGCATAAGTAATTAAATCAGTTCTGCAAGATTCTCTAAAAGGAAAAAAAATAGCAGTAAGCAATTGTTGAAAGCAATTTGGTTTTAGAATTGGAATGAGAAATTCTGTAAAGAAATAAAAGAATATAGGCCTTCAATAAAGATCACGGTCAACCGTTATGCAAACAAAAATATTTTAAAATGAAAAGCAATCACTCAACAACTACAACTAGCTGTCAGTGAAAACATTAGCCTTACAGAATAACCCCACAAATAAGAGAAACATGCAAAAAACCCAGTTGAAATTTTTTTCTGTGAAAATAAGGGGAATTTTTACCTCCTCCCCATATTTTTACATCATAGGGTGGGGGCAAAAAAAATCTACAATGGAAACTGTTTCTGCCAGTCTCTCCTTTTCCCCCCCATTCTTTCAAGTGACAAACATTTCAGAAGTGGAGTAACTAGTCTTGCTTTGAATGAAGTTTCTAGTATAATTCTAGATATAAACAAAGCAGGCCCTACCAACACAAATACCAGCAGCAACTTGGTTTGACATAACATTCCGAGTAAGAAAACAGTCAATGTTCATACATAGAGTTTTAAGTCTCTGGATCTTAAGTTAAACAAAGAGACTCATCCCAGCAACAAACCCAGACTTGCCTGAATTGAAACTTTTTTGACTTTCAATCCCATTGACCTGCAATAGTGGACAGTTCTGAACAGGTTTTAATCATGCACAGCCTTCTCTATAGGGCAGTCTTAAAAAGTTAAATGGTATCTACATGAGAAGATGCGAGTTCTTAAAATCCTTTCAGAACAAAACCCCATGGTTCATAGGAAGCCAAAGCATTTGTAAGGCAACTAGACATAAACTTTTGGTCAAGTAATAAAAAAAAAGCAAATTACAAAGCATAAAGCTTAGTTTGCAAACAAATTGGTTGTCCCAAGCACAAAAGAGCTAAAGAAGCAGCAAAGCAGAAACCAGCCCTCAAAAAAGTGTAACAACTACTGCATCAACAAGACTGCTGCATAAGACATGAAGAGTAATACACGGTCATTTAACATTTAGTGTAAACCAGAACTTACTTTTAAGTTATCTATTACCTATTATCTTGTTCCAAAAAGTTCTAACTCTCCCCTATGCCACCAAAAACATTATAAGCCAAGGTAAACTAATTCAGCTAATTCAGCAGCCTAATACAATGGGTCTTCTGAACTAAAGATTTCAACAGACAAGTCCTTGCCTGGAGTTGTAGACAGGTATAATGAATCTACCACAATAACCTATTACAAGGAAACGGTAATTCCATATATGAATAAACAAGTTACTCTAGTAGTTGGTGTGAATACCTGAGAGGCTCAATGATCTGGCAGAGATTTTATTTGTTTATTACAAGAAAAAGGCACATGCTAATGAATATGATTAGAACACTGCTTATCAATCTCTGTCAAAAGTAAGACCATTTTCCTTGGGTGATTGCCGTATTTATTTCCCTCCACACATGTTTTCTAATAAAGAATAAGGTTCTTGTATGGTGTCCCTTAAGACCTGTCAAATATTGCAACAGAACAGCAGACTTACGTCCATTTTTAGCACCATCTCATAAATTCCTTTGGCTAAATTTCTTTTCTATAAGCAAGACAAAGATCAGTTTACATTACAAGAAAGTCGAAATCAAAAGCCTAAATACCTCCCACGATATAACGCACTGTTTTAAAGGAGTATAAAATATTTAAACGAGTTCACTGTTTCATTCATTAAAGAATACTTAGAGGGAATGGGAAAAACAAGAAGCAAACTACCCCCTGTAACTAACCCAAAGATGATTACACAGTGATAATGTAAAGATAACTGCTTCAACCTATGACATATCTGAACCCTCAGTATGAAATCCTGCTTTACTGAGAGAAGAGTCAGTGACTCTTATCTTCTATCTGGAGACCCTCTGATCAATGGTTTTGGTTTGAAATAACCACTGCCGACAAAGAACAATATTCTTCGAAATGTACAATCTCCAGACCACTCCTCCAGAATATCCTGTCATCACCTGCAAGGGGTTAATTACCAAAGGGAAGGGTAGTTCAAGCAGAGATCAAAAAAGCCAGGAGTGAAAAAGAGTTCCTATCCCCCACTTTGATACCAACCTTCTCCATCGCCTTCAGTAAATACTGTGAAAGTTTATGCATCTATAAAAATTGGGGTATATTATGCTTTACCACCCTAAAGAAGTAAATGTAATTTTAATGTTAGAAAGTCAAGTAAAATTTTCAGAGGAAAGACAACGAGCCATTGATTTAAAAGATTTCCAAAACAAAGTATAGAACTGATAAACCTGAGTTGTTCACAGATCACCAACTGTTTAAGTTTCAACATTTTGCCAGTTTTCTTTTACTTCTAGCATCAAAACTATTATTTCTGTTTATGGCAAAATATTTCCTGTGCATTCCACATATCAGCAGATCTGTTTTATATACACAAATGCATTAGTATTAAAGTCTAGACTGAAAATACTTACTAATTTCACACAGGACAGGGGAAAAAATACCCAACAACCACCAGTAAACAAAACAACGTGTAGTAGCACCAGTTTCCTTCACTAACAAAGGAAAACTTGTATCAACAACTTGAGAGGGGATACTGAAAATATCCTACATGAGCCACTTCTCAGGAGCCCATGTATGAACCAACATTACTACTGATGCAGAGCACTTTGTCTACAAATATGGCAATCCTTATTTTAAAATTATCTGAGGTCCAGATTTTTGTAAGGATCAAATTTAATGCATGTATTCCTGGGATTTACAAGTGCGTCATTTTGCAATTTCTCTTTGAAGATGAGTCTTACCCATCTTAAGTTGCCAAGTTTCGCATATTTCACATCTTATTAACTCAGTTTGGCTGAAAAAAAAATGAAGTAATGCTCTGTGTACTCAAAAGGATTAAGTTTTGGTATGACTAAAGCGAACAGCAGCTAACAATCTTCTAAAGCATTTCACACTGAAAAGTTCACCCGATTTTGCAAAAATGAATTTGTATGAAAAATCCATTGCTGTGAGGCCCATACAGAAGTATCATAAAATTGAAGTTCTTCAACATATAACAGCATAGTTCCCTGCAATTTTTCAAAAAATTACATGCATAAAATAATTCAAGTGCTTTGAATAAATGAGTTTGATACATCACTAACGACAAGCAGTAGCACAGCCTCAGAAGTGATCAACATCAGTAAAAGATAAATGGACAAAGAAGTCATGTATTATCTGATCTCTTCTCATAATTTCCAAGATTTGCAATTCTCATAGCACCAGCAACCAAGGCATTAAACTATCAGAAAATTCTCTGTTCTCCAAACTAAGAGACGCTGCTTTGATGTACAATTCTTTCTACATGCCAACTAGACTTGAACCAAAGGGGCACTTCAAGCCGAGCTATGATTATACGGTTACAAAATTCACATCAGTTCCTGGAGTTCAGAAATTCAGTAGGAATCCCTTAGGTCAGAACAAGAGAAAAAGGGTTGGAAACTAATTTTGAAATCTATGCCCAGAACACCCTCTGAATTACTTTATTTTCTACATACAGAATAGATTACCATAAAGAACTCATGGTCAGGATGAGCGCTGCTCACTGCACATAGTATGAAACAGGGCTAACAATTCTCAACAACTGAGTGGTCCAGAAAAGAGCAGAAGGATCAGGAATGTTCCACTCAATAGTAGGCTACTGGCAAGTGACAGCTGCTGGGAACCTGGAGTATAACTGCATGAAAAGAAAGCAAGAAAAGAAAGACAGCTAAGCCAAGTGGTGGAACCTCAACAATTTTTTCATCACTCACAGAGAACTGCTACTGGTCAGCAGACACATCAAAGCCCAAGCCACAGCTACGCAACTGCTAAACAAGCAACATTCCCTATTTTTAAGGAAAAGGCAAGAAGCTTTAACAAAAAAATCCACTAAAGAAATAACAGCAACAAAAAAAACCCCTAACAGCTGGTTTCTTCAACACAGGATCCTTTTGTCCTGCCCCCCGCCCCCCGCCAAATTCTGGATCGTTTACAGATTTTTGATATTTCAGATAAGCAGCTTCTTTTACTTTGGGAAAATCTTGAGTAATGTTTTTCAGCACTCCAAAGAAAGATAGGGGAAACAAAAATAGAAAGAGATCAGAAACTACTTTATGACAGTTAAGCTGCCAAAAATCAAAGCAGGAAAACGTGAATGATGAATGCTTAGGAGGAAATGCTAAACATAAATATTGACAACAACTTCTAACAGCATATATATTTAGCTGCTGAATGAGTTTTTAGAAATACTCAGGAAAACTCATGATTTATGTCAATAAAATCACTGTTCTTTTTAGAACTTACAGTCACCATACTGACTACAAGAACCCATTAACTTTACAAGCCTTCTGAGTGTCTTTAGCTTCACACATCTTTGTACTATGTTTTAGCCATGTTTCACACAATTTTTTAAAAAGTACTTCTGGTTACAGTAATCTTAAATCTCCTTGTACTAACTCAAAGAAAAAATAATTATATGTACTCCAGAAGAACTTGGACAAAAATCACTTTCACCATATCCAAAGAGAAAGCATTTTCACACATAATCATTCTTCAATCTAACATTTTATAGTGCAAATGTCTTTGAAATATACAAAGTAATTAGTCTTTTCACCACAAGAGATAGTATACACCAAGTACTGGTACTTCAATTTCCTCTGTTGAGATCCACTATGCAGCTCAATTATGATTATTTGCATATTGCTCACTATTAAGTTTATTACAAAGCATGTAATGCTACGAGTATTTAGCAGTCCGATCACAGGATTTTACATTCCAGGTTATTAACTATTCCTGTGCTCTTCTGAACAATCAGACTTCTGACACACAAATGCATATTTATGTAAGAAATCAGTAGAGCTTCATTCAATTGCAAATACATTCCCATATCCTCAACTGAACCAAGTATCTTTATGAAGTTCTTCCAAAATAACTGCAGTTGTATAATAAAGACTCAGGATGAGACTATCACCTACCACACAACATGTTTTTAAAACCTTCAACAAAACAATATGATCTTTTAACCTCACATTTTAAATGGAAGAAATCAGGATGCATTTAAGACAATCTTTTTGACCACTGGGTGCCACTCTTGTTCTGTGTAAAATAAATTGCCTAGCACTAACAGTCTTTTCAGTCTTTTGGGTTTTTTTCCTCAGCTTTAAACAACTCTGATTCTTACACAGTGGGAGGAAAAGACAGAATAATTTTTACACAAGTTTCCCTAAAACATTTACTACTTTTCAAAACCCTTTACTGTTGCTTATAGCCCCAAGAATACAACTATGAAAGAAGTCTAGCATACACAGACCCTTATGGTATGTGAAGGATTTCTTTTATGGTGAACTTACGTGATAACCTAGTTATGCTACATCTAAATCCTCACATTCCAAGGAATAAATATATACTGCAACTGTGCAGCCCTGTAGCACTGTATTGCCATTGCTACCAACAGCTTCATACTGAGTTTGCGAGGCCTCAAGACTGAGGTTTTGAGCAACCTTGGCAGGCTTGCTCTGTCTGAGCTTTTCCTGACATGCCTGAAATCCTTCTTTTAACTTGGTGCAGGTTTAACAGCAGTTTTTCTAATTAACCAGGTATCCATAGCTAACTTGGCCTAATTCATTGATCTTTTTACGGTGCAACCATCGTTTTATATAGATAGCAGAAACAAGGAGTCATTCCATGTAGGATGCATTCTGTTCTAACACCGTGATACGGTGCATAGAAATACGGGCCTGGTGTAAGAGCAGACACTCTGAGAAGTGCAAACACAGTATGTGGCACGTCAAAGTACAGCCCTGAGATGACACTCTTAGATTAGACAGTTATGCTAACAGTAATTCTTGTCTGAGTATTTGAGGTGGGTTTCATCCTTGACTATAAATTGAGCGTAGCACTATCCTGCGCTACACTCAATTTACCATATCAAATATCATTTAACATGTCAAATAATCTCACATCAAACATCACTGCAGCCATATCTACGTTACCTCCCTACTCTTTAATATTATTCCTGACATTTCATAGACAGGAACCTGAGGTACAGACCACAAAACACTCATAGAAATGAATATAATTTCTCATGGCAATAGCTATTCATCAGTCCAGCTAAGAAAAGAGGGAGGTCAGAACAAAGCTATGAGGAATTTCATAACCCCGTTCATTATCCACCTAACCAACTCTGAAATGGCACAGGTATTGTTCCACTGTGTTGTGGCTTGTGGTCCCAAGTTACTGCAGCCACAGAAGCAAGTATTAGACCAAAGAATTCTCCCAAGTCATCCGAAAAGTGTGACTGATTAAGGAGATGCAGTAAATTAAATTGCAGTCCCAGTTGAACACCCTAAAGATGCTATCATTATGCCTCCTATCCCTACTAAACAAATACTAAAACAGAGGCTTTCATTTTATATCATTTATTTGATTTTTATTTCAAACAATACAAGTAGAAACCAGTTTTCCACTACTATCTTCAACATATGTTCTTTTCCATATCCCTGTCATTTCACTGCTCTGCTCTACAAACTGTTTTGATTAACGAAGAAAAATGCCCTACACAGTCCCAGTCTGTGCATGGCACTACTGTAAAGTCTTATGAAATACCTGTATTCAGGCTGCCGACTAACAGGATGATCATCCCTTGGCCATCTGTATCCTGATTCATCCTGCAAAACATCCATGCAAAACAATTGTGTGACATGTACCTCGACATCGGATGTCAGGTACACTTAGCTGTCAAACGGCACTTATTTCCCCCAAAACCAATTTACCACAAAACCAAAACATTTTATGAGCTAAAATAAAGTGTTAATCATTCACAGCAAGGTTCCTTTCAGTTTATTCACTCAACTCCATTTCTCTTATTTTCTTCCTCTATTGATACTAAAGAAAGGAACTTTGAATTGCTGTACAAAACACAAAAACTACAAAAACTTCCAAACTATATACACAGGTCCAGCCCTGACTTAAAAAAAAAAAAAGGAACAAAAAAAGAAAATTGTCCTCATTGAAATTATAGAATTTCAAACAGCTGGGTTGGAGGAGGCAACAGTAATGACATTTCAAAGGAACCATAAATTTTGTACTTAAGTGTAGCAACCGGGAAAAAAATATGCATTCAACAGCATGATGGAATTTAAGTAAACAACTGTGAATTAGAAGGATAGGTTGACAACATTCAACAAGCTCCATGTGCAAGGACTTGTTAAATAGAAAGATTTTGCAATCATTCTTCTATTCATATAGGTAACTTTGCACTGCAATACAGAGAGGACTTCTGGCCACTCGTTTTCTTGGTTCAGACTCTGAGTTTTCCACCGTGCTGGACAAGGACTCTTTTCCAAGTCAACACAGTAGCTAGGAACCACAAAAAGCAGCAAACAGGTATTATCGTATAATCAAAAGTGTCTCAGAAGCATAACAACTGCTAAAAAGAACCAAGTATCAAACCCCTTTTTTTCCCCTACCCATTATACTTCAGTTTATGAGAAGTGCAGTAACATCAATGTTCTGTCTGAAATAATATTTTAACTGTTCAGTATTCAAGCATTAATGAGAAGATAAACATCGTAAACATGTGAGAAGAATCACCTTACGTACACCTCGGTGGGGGGGGCCACTTCTTCGTTCATGGGCAAAACTGCGACCTTCTTCGTAGTCTCTGTACTCAGCGTGACCATAATCATCGTATCGACTGTAATTGCCCTCCCCAGGTCTTTCAAGCAGTGGTGGTTTCTTGGGCACAATGTTTACAGCTCTATGATAATCATCCTAAACCACAAACATAATCATATTGCTTTTAACAGCTGGAAATCTGTAGCAAATGCACAAAAGTAAAAACAAAGAGTTATTTCCAAATATGGGACTATAATAATCTTAAAGCTGAAACAGCACAGGGGAAGAACAAACATTAGAAATCATGTCAGTCTGATGGTAGAATAACTTATTAAATCTAATTCAGATGCAATCCTTAGGCATTACTAGTTTAATTATAGAGGGAAAATTTTCAACATGGATTAAACTTCTTTTGAAAGTTTAAAGCAGTAGCATTAGCTACTTTCTAAGCATCAGCTACTTTCCTTTCTTAAGCATTAGCTACACATATTTCTCAGGGACTTTAACATTAACGTAGGAATGCAATAAAGAAAGTTACACCTGCAATGCCTGTGAAACAAAGAGGCCTTTTGAAAATACTATCAATTTTCTTAACATCAGTAACATCCTACACAGATCACAGTAAAGACAGTCCTTGCTTCATAATCTGAATAGATAAAAAACCTTTCAATATAATGCAGAAGGTGATCCGAGGATTCAAGTGACAGTTCTAACACTCTCAATTTTTCTTTTAATACAAGCTTTGGACAGATTTTTAGCTAGAATGTAAAATGAGTTTATTGTATTTCCTTCAAATACAATGTCATATACCATTTACCAATCAAAGAAATCCTTGGTTTATTAAGCACGAATTGCACAGTTGCAAGAGAGATAAATCCCATTTTCCAGAACCAAGTATTATATAAGTCAATTGCAAATAAAAAGCAAACGAAAACACAGATGAAAGACCCTGTATTTTAAGTCTGTAAATGCAGAGACTTGAGTTAGCATACTCAGTTTGGACAGGGGGAAAAACACTGAAACTATATTTTTTTTTTAACAGTAGTACAAGTCTAATGCACCAATAGTCTTCACAGAAAAAAACCACAAACATTAAATTCACAAACTGGAAAATACTGTCATGCAAAAAAACCAGTTTAAGTTCTGATTTCAGAGGCCACCCAACAAACTCACTAGAGGGCAACCCAAAGCCAGCACACAGCCCTACTGATGCAAACCAGGGACTATATACACATTCATACAGAGCCACAATGTTTGACCTACCCTTACCTCATTGAACAACCTCCACAGGTTGTTTGGGTTTCTTTTTTTTTTTTTCCCATTTGGTGTCTTAGAAAGATGTGCTCTGAAGCTAAAATAAAATTGATCTGTGCTTTAACATCATCCAGAAGTCCCCATCACATAGTGATACTGACATACAGATGGGTAGCCACCTCAAAGCTCAAGGTGTTCCCCCTTAACTGTTAATTCTGACAAGCACTCCCAAGTTTAAGTTGTTAACCAGGATCTGAAAGCATGTGTTTCTACTACAGTCTATACCTGATATATAAGTAGCACCCTGTTTAGATTAGGACAAGTTTTTTGCTCTTTCAAACAAGAGATACTTCTTTCTGCATCATTGGGGTGTCTCATTTCCCATGCACTAACCTATCAGCAAATACTAAGCATGTTCATAGACTGAAAAAATTCCATTTTACTTGTCAAAATTCCATCAGACCTCTACACGTGGACACGGAATAGCACAGGCTTACAAGGACAGCTACTGCCTGCCAACTACCTCGAATCAAGAGTTGTCTAAGACAGAGCTTCACATCCATCTTTCAGTAAGGCAGAGAGAAACCACATCTTGGTTTGCCCAACTGCTGGAGATGTTGTTTTGGTGCAGGTGGATATTATTGATTGAGATAAAGGGGAATATTCTTCTAGTCCCTTCATCTTGAGCTCCAAACACAGGTGATCTAAAGCTAGCATTGAACTATTTAGTTAATTCTTGCATCAAATCTTTGAACTGTAAAGTAAACTTCCATAACGCATATGCCATGCATCGTTTTCCGGACAGCTTGAAAGACTAAAAGAATTTAGGAATGTCACTGTTGCAAAGGTTAAATTAAATTAGCAATGTGTTAGTCAAGTCAAGCATGGATTAAAAAATAAGAATCTATCAAAAATACATTCTGCCTTTCTTCACGTCCTATTGACGATAAAAATTTTGGAGAAGCAGCTGACCAAATACCCTGTGCAAACTTAGCTGATTTCCAGTTTGCTGAAAATGCAGAAATTTTGTTGTCGCCTGTAAAGGGAGTTAAAAACGTCACAGAGCAGCCAAATGCTAATACACTACTCAGCAGAGAAGACTGCGTAACTAGTTACCAAGTTACCAACACCAGTATACTTCCAAAATTACAAGGTGAAAATACAGTGGAGAGAACCCAGAAAGTATATTAGATAAGCTATGCTATTATTCCAACATTTAAAAGAACTAAAAGAAAGGCCAGATAATAGGCACAGGTACCTGAAATTTTATTTTGCCAAATGTACATTGCATAGCATGTAAATATAAATATCTAAAAGTACTCTTCAAGCTCTATTTAAGGTGTAATAGCTCAAACGACAAATCTACAATCTGTTTTCTTTCTTGTTTAGAGACTTCACGCACAGGAGAAAAGAAAAAAAGAAATTTCACCCAACTGGGGCAGAGATTTTCTAAAAGCATTCTAAAGTTATTCTACAGCAGAGCAAGCATAGCTTCTGCGTTTGCTTTTACAAGCATAACATCCAGTAGAAGTTTCCATGCCTACAAAGTAGATTTACATCAACATTTCTTGATAAGCATTTCCCTTACAAGGATCCAAAACACAATTTCTTTAGCAAAGATGTATTTTCAACATTTGTTATAAACATTTCCTTCCGTACTTTAAGCATCATAATGAAAAACTGCGTTGGCGATCAAGACAATACTGAAAGTAGTCATTTTGCCACCTTAAGTCACTTCAAATATGTACTAACATTAAAAAAAATGTCTGGGGCAAAATATAATGTAGTACGACTTTTCTTTCTCCAGAATTTACTAAAAATCTTGTGTTCAATAACACAAAGCATTACCCACGAAAAATACAGTTATCAAAATACACATATTCTAAAACACTTTCAACAGACCAGGAAAAAAAATATAAGATTTAATTTTGTAGGCATTCTATTATCTCTGTGTAGATGTATTTGCTAGATTGTTGGCTTAAATGAATGAGAACAGAACAGAACTCGGGGTATACTAGGAACTTATATATGTATGCTAACGCAGCCCTTACGGTACAATCCATGGTATATAGTATATTCAGAGAATCATAGAATCATAGAACGGCCTAGGCTGGAGATCTTTTAATCCAACCTCCCTGTTGTGGGCAGGGACGCCACCTCTCGACTAGGTCATAGTGGTATAACGCTAAGGAAACATACTATACACTTACATCAGGATGAATCCTTGGAGGGAGACGTTCTCTTGGAACTCTTTCATAGTCGTACCGCCCTTCAGACCACATTTCATCTCTTCGATATGCCACTAAAGACAAGAAAAATCCAGGACTGGACTTCTCCCAGTACAGTGGTATTACATGCAAGTCCGGCATATACATTGTTTTCTTTTTCTTAATTAGGCCTTTCAAAACCAAGTCTATGTAGCTATAAAAAGTGATGAACTTTAGCAAAAATAACCAAGTATGTGCAAGCACAACTGGAAATCAGTGCAGTATAATCAGTATAATTACAGGACTTACAGATAATATAAACAGCTCTGCTGAAATACATGCAGATTGCAAATACCAGCTGTACATAGAAATGCATACACACATACCTTAAAGCAATTTTTATATTGCTCTGCTAAAAATAGGAGTTTTTTTAAAAAAAAAATATTTCAACTCCTATTTATTAAAGATTTTCTAGTTTTTATATAATATAATAAACTTGATTGAATTATTTCATCACCTCAACTGTCTGGAAAGGCATTAAGCCACAACGCATCATTCAGTTAGTACAAAGCTCCACGTTTTGAATACATGAACGAAATGCATTCTCCACATGCAGATTTTTCCTGTTTTGAAGTGTAAGATAGCAGAACACAAAAATTCCTCTCTTCAGAGAAGGGTGACTTTCAAAATCAAAATTAGCAACTAAATACAGGTAGAAATAAAGCATCACCATACAAGCTCCTAGTAATTCCACATTAGACAACACAAACTTGAGGAGCCAAAACCTTTCTGATGATTATAAAGATGACAAATTATATAATATCTGTTGTTGAAAATAGGTAAGGAACTGCTAGAATTATATTTTTCCTTCACAATAATAGTTCTAGCTATTACAGATAATAAGAAACAGCAGGACATATTCAGAAGCAGCAACAGAAATAATATCTACTTTCACAAAATAAAAATGTTTAGCTGGAAATAGACTTATGAGGCTATATAGAAATATTTATTATTACAGATATTAAAAATCAATGTGAGAAAAGAGTTTATTAGCTTAGATGTAGCACTAAGTTGGATATATGTTTCTGTGAAAAATAACAAACACTTCTATACTTACTTTTCTATCTGTTTTAGCAACTCTACTTCTGAAGACCCATTCAATGACCTACCAAAACAAAAGAAACTGAAGTTAGCGATATATGGATATATATTTGTAAGTGCTTTTTTAAGTAAACCAGACATTTGAAATCTAAATCTTTCGATCACCCATTGCCCATGATCTGTCTGAATTAGTACAGAGCAATTCACTACACACATTTAATAAAGGATATGAACTACTCAGTTGAGTTCACAACATCAAAAAACTTCCTGGGACAAATTATTACAGGTACAAGACTTTCCTAATAAACTCCAGAGTTTTCTTTCCCTTTTATCACCTTTTCCTCAGTATGTCAAGTCTCAGTTTTTCTCCCATTTGTTAGTTTGGAAACTACCGTAACTGCTTTCTTAAAAACACTCAGGAAAATATTAAATCTATTCACTTAACTTACATTTATTTAAGTATATTTCAATATCATTAAGCAGAAAAAAAAAAAAAAAGACCATGTGCATGTGATGAGAGGTTAATGAAAAGTTTGATTTAACACATGCTTTTCCTTTGGTAACAAATAATAAATCCTGACAAACTAACTATTTTCTCAGCTGTAATAAGCCTTTATGTTCAGGGATCTTGACCCTACCATACTACAAATGAAAAGGAGCATCTTCCTAAAATTTGGTTCCATTTTATAACAGACTTGACCTGAAGTACATTTCATGACCAAAACACAGGACTAGTCTGATGTAGCCACAAATGATAAATCAAAAGCTGATTAAACCAACAGTTTGGTCAGTTCTGGTTTTGGTAAGGGTAAGAGCTAAAGGATCTGCTGTCCCTGCACTCACCAGGGTGCTCCATAAAAGCAATTGTTTTACAGAACATAAGAGTTTCTAAAGCTGAAACCAATGCTCCTATTGCTCTATCTGTTGGTCAGGCACATCCATCAGAAGCACCTTCTTGGCAGTTCCACAGTAAGTGCCTCAACTTTTCTTCATTCTCTACTTCAGCCTTAAAATTCACACCTGGGGCTACACATGCACTGACTGTTCTTGGGGTGACCCTGTGCCCTCTCCTTCCCACGTCACCAGGAAGGTTGTCTCCACAATCCTCTTATCTCTGTACCTAGGACAGTACTTGAACACTCCTGTGTTTTACATGTACCAGGAGAAACCGAATTGGCTAAGGCAAGACAAAATCATTACAGGGCATGTGCTCTTTTTCAAAACACTTTGTCACTGGCCCCTCGTGTGTGGACATTTCTCCTGCCTGTACCCCCTGGAGAGTGCTTGAGGCCACCCCTGCTCAGCCAGAGCCCACCCACTTCTCACATGCGCACAGACTTTCATACGTGCCAGTGAGCCTTGCTCTGTTTTCAGATCAACAGAAATACCAGAAGCTGGATTCAGGTAAGGTTTTTAAGTGGGTTTTCTTTGCATTTCGACAAATACAGTAGCACCCCTATCCTCCTGCCTGCACCAGTGACTCAAATCATCAACAGACACAACGTTCAAAAAGCAACACGCTACAGGTAAGTATCGCCGAAGCTAAGTACAAGCTTACACACCACGCTGCTCTGTCAGTCAACCCACCTCCAACACCCCAACCCACATCATTGGCAGCAGGCACTGTGTGGCAGAGGGCAGCTTTAGCATCCTGCTCGCTTTGTCAATTTGTTGCAGAATGAGTGGTCATAGGTTTTACACAACTTTGATGTAGCAGCAATTTAACATTTATTAACGCTGTTATGGCATATCACAAGATTAGGCTGAGCGATATTTAACAGTACTTGATAATCAGCCAATTATCAGAGAGGCTTAGTAAAATTTACTATACTGAACACAACAACTTACTTAAAGATTCAAAAACGGCAAGGCTCACCCATTCCCTAAATCAAATTATACACAGAGACACCTAGACACATACACAGATAGAGAGGTTAACACACACACACACAGATAGAGGTAAACCTATTCTTCTATAACCCTTTCTCTTGGTCAGCATCTCTCAGCAGACAATCTTGGATATTCCCACAAAAACCGTTCCTTCAAAATCGTCACAGAATCTATCCCGAGAGCTGTCCCAGCTTAGGGGGAAGATACAGGGTCACAACCTCCTGTGATTCCAGAGAGATCTCACTTAGGATTGCTACTTTCAGGATCACAAGATCACTGACTTGGGTCTGTATTTTATTATTTTTTTTTCACTTGACCATAATTCTTGTCAGGTAATTCTGGCTCCTTCCAGAGCAGGCTATGATCCAGACAGCAGGAGTTTCCCAGGCAACAGGAGTTTCAGGTATGGTTTAGGGAGTGCCCAATTGTCCCAACTCACTGCACTTGTAACCAGGACAAGAAAGTGCTGGATTGTCCCAGCCCACTGCGCTTGTAGCCAAGACAAGAACACAAAGTTGGCTGGTCCTGACAGCGCAATATGGCCCTGGGAGTCTTTACCACCACATGTGGACATTCATGTACACACTTGGTTATATTATCGGGAAGGAAGACTGCTAAAAGCACTCCCGTTGTTATCACTGTTGACGGACTTCACTGAAACTAGCAAGAATTAGGACCAGTATTTTGACCAAAAAAAACCCCAAACCCTGGGAAAAAAAAAAAAATTAAAAAAAAAAGTAGAGATGTACTATCACAAAAGTCAAACTGAAGGGAAAAGAGCCAACACAATTACATCAGGTAGGAGGTATCGAGCTGGAAGAAAAATCTCAGAATATTTTGCTTTTAGAGGAACGAAGTGAAAAAAAAAAATCAGTATCATCAAGTACATTGCTCAAAACGTTGGTTAGGAAAAAAGAGTAGAAGGAGATTAATTTTACATGGAAGATTAAACAAACAAATTTTAGCTGGGACCAATGAGATAGCATAAGGATGCATGAAAATACCAGAAGAAAAAAACCAAAATAACACATTTAAAGGGAAGAGAATGCATTTTCCAGATTCTTGAGCACATTTCATTTGTTTCTAAAGAAAAAAATAATTCAAGTTCTTAAATGGGACTTAGCACAGCTTTAATAAAAACTATGAAGAGACTAAGCACTTTGAATCAATGAGAAGATTCCATTAACAAGGATTCAAGGGATCAAACTTCAGGTTTATTACACTGTATTCAGATTCATACATTCTCTAAGTATAAAGTTGTTCTAAAACAAAGACTAAAAAAAAATTGTGTTTCAACCTAACACCATCGTGACTCACACTATTTCCTATTAGCATATACAGCAAAGGTAGTTGACATTTCTTTAATGTCGTGACATATAACCACTTGCTACGTTATTTTACATAACCTCTAATGATTTTTGATCAGAGGTGACCGCTTTCCCTACAGCAAGGTCTTTATTTCCTCAAATAAAGACACTCCAATGTACACAGAAGCCGTTCTATTAACGCCACACAAGCTGCTCCACTGTGGCCTGCTGCCAAGAACGGCTTTGCTCTGATTATCGCAGCTCTGCGTCTCGCTCTATGGCAGTTTAACCAATGTAATACAAAAAGGGTTTCTTCGTCAAGCAGATTACATTGTCCACTTAAACTTCAATTTTTTTCGCACAACTGTGGGGTTTTTTATCAGCAATTTTTTAATCCTTTTTGTCTTCCAAATAACACATGCTAAAAAACATCCTGACGTATTTGTAAAAGGGCTCCAGTATCCTGCAATATTTTGTACACAGTTCTTCTCTGTTTACCCTTACTTGGTGACACAATTTTCATCACAGTTGAAAATATCTACTTCTTCAGGATTCGTAATTTTCCAGTGTGTTCTATAAACCTTCTGCAGAATCTACATTTTTGTTTCAAAAAACATACAGCTTTCTCATCCAGCTGGCTACATCTTGCCATATGTGAACAAAGCACAAAACCAATGCTGTAAATGTAGAAGCAGGGAGCTGTGGTATCTGTGATGCTACTGGGATATATCTGGTTTCATACTGTTAGTTTGACAAACAGCAGAGACTGGCAAATGTAGGCCAGCTCTGTCCCTGTTCCGCTTTGGAAAACTCTCAAAAAAAGCCAAGGCACTTTTCTATGAGTAAGACCTGGGAAAGATGCTTCAAGAACTGTAACTTCTTATAAATACCATGGCCAGTTTTGCAACAATTGCTGCTTTGAGGACATCAAGACAGAAAACATTGTATTTGATGGTGCATCAGAAATATCCTAGTATCTCTTACTTAGACAGGAGGCAAGACAGATAAAATTGAGTTTAGGGGAAAATAAGTAACTTTCTCCTCCTCCTTTCATACTTGGGACAAGCAGGAAACACTGAGTAGACATAGTTCTCTGTTGCTAAGACAAAAAAGCAGAAGCGTAGGAGCAGAGGGAAAAATTCACCACGACAGCACACACAATTCTGTGAAGTAGGCATTGAGAAAAAAACAGAGATAGAAAGAAAATCCATCTCTTCCTAATAACAAATAATAGCCTATAAGATTTTAAAAGGAAATTAGAAGCATGACTGCAACGTTTAAGCTTATTCAAGCAAGATACCAAATAATCTAAAGAACGAGGCTTTCTTCCAATCTTCCCTGACCTGTTCACAAAAATTGTAGCTTAAAATAAGAGAGGTAAAAACTATTTTAAAAAAACATTGACGAAAATCAAATTAACTCCCATCTCACAAGGGAAAAAAAAAACAAGAGAAATGTGTAAGCTGAATAAAATTATTAACAGTAGTAGCATTCTGATGAGGATTTACAAACCCACTGACTCAGTTTTCTTACTACGTCATACTAATATATCACCGGGAGCAAGAAAAATGGAGGTAATGCATTGGGAGGTATATTAATACAGTGACTGATGTATTTGCGCTTATCTTTGCCTGAACACCTGCAGTTATCAATATCCCATCCTTCATCAGTGTCAGCGCTACAAAAAGAATACACTGCCAGGCTGCAATGGGGCTGCTACGCCAGTAACATCAATGCAAACAACTATATGGATCACCGCCTCCACCAAGATGTTCCCTCTTGCAACACAAACATTTTGACAACAAAATATGTCAGCTCACCACACCATTGACACAACAGGTCAAAACTACAACACTTTCAACATTTATGCTCAATAGTACCAACCAACTCTGAACATTTCACCCAGGGCAAGTCACTGTATCAAAATGTACTCGCTCTTTGCACAGATACTACGGGTTTTCACATATTTTTTTTTGTGTGCTTGTGGAAGAGTTTTTGTTCCCTTGAACTGTGGCACCCCAGATAAATTATGACTATCGATGAAAACTCTCAATACGAGGTAAATAGGCTGTTTGAGAAGTGTGAGTGAGAATAAAGAACCATGGAGAGCAGACTTAATGTGTTTAAACACTAATAAAGCCTTTAAACATATTACAGGTCATCTTACTGCTAAGCTAAACGGAAAGATTCATTCTAGTACTTTTAAGTCAGCTAAGTGACACACTTATGTCTCATCTCTCTAAAAAGTTAGGATACTGATGCTGTACTATCATATGCACCAGAAGCCACCCTGAAAGCGTGTACAACAGGATTGATACAGACTCCAAACATTCATCACTAGCTACTAAAGTTTGAAACAACTCTCAGAAGTGCACACAAGTAGCAAACACCCTCCATTCGACAAGAACACAAATCGAACAGAAAAATCAAAATCTTCTCTCACGCGTGCGTTTTACAAAGGATTGGAAGATAAGGTTTACAAAAGTCGCTCTCGGTGCTGAGAGAGCAGCTCCCTGCCCAGAGGCGGCTGTCCTCCCGCCCCTCCTGTCCCGCCATTTCCATGCACCCCAACTCCTGAGAGCCCCGGAGAAGCTGAGGACCCCGCCGGCAGAGGCTCCCCGCAGGGGCAGGAAGTGGGAGCCCCCAACTCCGCTCCCCTGGGCTGCCGCCTCCCGGGACGGGCCTCCCAGGGGGCTCCCAGCGCCCGGGGCTCAGCCGGGAGGGCGGGCAGGCCCCTTCCCGCGCCCTGCAACCCCCACCGCCTCCCAACGGAGCGCGACGGCAAAGAGCCCCCAGGGCCCGCGGGCCGGGGCTGAGGGCCGCCCCCCCGGGCTCTGACGACATGAAGCGTCACGTTCGCTCCGCGGAAGAGGGAGGCCGGGCAGTCAGCTCCGCACCGGCCCCCGCGGCCACAAGCCGCCGCCGCCGCTCACCCGCCTCCCTTGCGGCTCCCTCAGCGCCGCAGGCAGCTCCCCCGGCCGGCTCCGCGCCTCTACCCGCCGCTTCCGGCGCTCGCCAGACGTTGCCGGAAACACCCGCCTCCCTCACCACTACAACCAACGCCTATTGGCTGGGAAACGAGTCGGTCACCGCGCGTTGGCGGAAGAGCGCCGCCGTGCCGGGAGGGCGCTCGGAGCAGCGGCGCGAGGGGCGTGTGTCTCGTCCTGCCGTTGCGTCGCACCATGGGCGCCCGCGCGCGCTGAGCCCCGCTGTGACGGGTAGGCCGGGCCGGGGGCCGGGGGCGCGTCCCCTTGAGAGGGGAACCGGGGCGGGAACAGGGGCGCGGCTGAGCCCCGGCCCGGCCGTGGTTCGGTGGCACCCGGAGCGGCTGTTTACAGGGAGGGGAGGCCGATCGCCTCGCCTCTGGCCTTTGCGGTTGTCAGGAGAGACTTCTTAAGCTCCTCGCTGTGCGGGTGGGGAGACGCTGGAGCAGGTTGCCCAGAGACGCTGGGGAAGCCGCCCCTCGGGAAGTGTTGAAGGCCGGGCTGGATGGGCCTTTGAGCAGCCTGGTCTGGTGGGGGGTGTCCCTGCCCATGGCAGAGGGGTTGGAACTAGATGGTGTTTAAGGTCCCTTGTGACTCGCAGAAACTCAGTAACGGAAGCTATCAAGCAGGTGTTCTTTGTTATGGCGCCGGGGGACGGGGAAACTTTGACATATATGGGTTGTCTATGTGCATATTCATGGCCTCTTTAACATAAGTCCCGGCCCAAGTCGCATGGACAGTGCAGTTCTCTGGTGGTCCTCAGGGGTGCTGGTCCTCAGGTGGTCTTCCTGAGGAAGTCTTCCTCGGCCACAAGCTTTTGAGCTCTTCTTCTGCCCGCTGCCTCAGATCCAGCCCCAGCCAATGCCCGTGCAGCTCTGCAACCAGAGCTCCTGGCCTCCCTCTGCGCTCCCCTGCACCTTGCACGTCCCCACTTCTGGACAAAACAGAACAATGCTGAAATTCACACCCCAAGCTACAGAACACAAACAACCATCCTGAACTACTGGACACAAACAATTCTCAAATTTATATCTCAACCTACAAACTTCCACATATTGCTTCCAACCCATACCATTCTCTGATTCTGTGTTGGAGAAGCAGTGTTTGGGCATCACGCAGCAGCTGAGCAAAAGGAGTTTAAACAGCTGGCCAGGGCCACACTGTGGAAGAAGAATCACAAGGTGATATTACTTACGGCTAAAGGTTTGAACTCCAGTGTGCGAGTGTTTCTGAGTAGCCTGTAATTGTCTTGCCTTAATTTTGATTTGCACCTGCTGAGCTCTGAAATGGAATTGCTTATCTCAGCTGGGGTTTTTCAGAGGAAGGGCAGCCACTGAGGGAGTTAGATGGATCTGTCCCTCCTGGGTGAGACAAAATGTGACTGGATCAAGTGACTCTTCTCACATCCTGACTGTGCTGGAAACACATTTAAAAAGAAACTGTTGTTAAAAGTTCTTAATGTAGTTCCTGCTGGCAGCCTGGTTGCTTGGTCTTACTGTCCCAGTGTTTTTGTAGTTGGATTAGTACATAGACCACGGTTCTTTTTTATGTACATCTTTGACTTGGGCCATTTGAAACACTCTTTCTGCCGATAGCATCAACTTTACCAAATTATGATCCTGTTTAATATTTGCCTTGTGCTATTTAAGTGACTGCATAGAGATAAAACAGATTATGCTCTCATAGCTTATTACATGCCCCTTGTGTAGGACAGAATTGTAGCAAAGGGTTAATACCCTTGTCTGGGACCAAAGAGAGCATGGATTCAGTTTCCTCCTTTAGCATGTATAAGCTTGAGCCAAGGTGCTGCCACAAGTAATGGTTTGTTGATTTGGGTCTAAACTCAGTTGATACTGTTAAATCAACCATAAAATATGGTAGAAGAACTTAAATGAGTGGGTCTGAGTGAGCACGTCCTGAGTAACTTACCTACAAATCATTTATACGTACTTTAATTGATTAAATCACAAATCTTACCTAGCTGCTGGGTAGTTAAAAACACAGGCAAAAGTTTGCGCTTAACTTGAAATGTTGATGTTAAATCATGAAAATATCAGTATATTCAGACTCTACTTGATGCTTCAGAATCATCTAAAGTACTTTGGTGGTGTCCTTATGTGTTCTGGGACATAGGAGAATAGTCAATTACTGAAATTAATTGTTGTCTTCTCTTGTGGTGCTCTCAATATGAGTGACAGATGCTACATTAAGCATATTGGATTCAAGCAAAACATACTTGTGTATGTTTTTCTGGACACTTAATCATTACTGACAGATGGCTCTTGTCAAAGAACGGCTTTGGAAAAGACAAAAAATATTGAATTCACAAAGTCATAGTAATGAGAGACAACTCCATCCTGGAAGTTAATATGTGAAAATGATAAATGAAGAAGGCATTAATATTACAGAGAGGCTATTGCATTAATGGGAGTTGTGCTCAACCCCATGGAGATAAAATATTGGCTTACAGATGATGCTTTAAAGTTAAGTAATCAGGTAATACCCTGAAGATCAGGTAAGCCGCATAAAATCATTAAATGCAAACCAGAAATGTTCTGATTTGTGGAGATCTCGCAGGGTATAGAGGCCAGGTTGTACGTGACTCTCTCAGATGAGTCCCCTGCAGCAAGTAGAAAGCTTAGATGGTTTTTGGAGGTTCTTGGTTTTTATCTTTTTATGTCAGACTGTGAACTGAAAACCTATAGAGAGACTGGTGATCAAAGAGGAAGAATGTGATAAAAATGTTAATCTAGTATTAGACAATTCTATGAAGTTAGAAAGTTCCCAAAGTACAAGGGCTCAGGGCATTATAATGATGAGTCTCCAGATGAGAGGTGTCTCATCTAGAGAGTTAAAGCTGGAATTGACTGGTTTTTACTACACCCCCTACACTCCCAGCTAGAAAACATGAGACCAATAAATGTGAAGCTGGTATGGCAAGTTTGGCATCCATAAATGAAGGGAGGAAAAAACCCCGAACAACTCTCGTTCATGTGGTATCCCCACAGGGGCTTCATGGTGGTTTTTGGGTGTGTTTTTTTTTTAAAGAATCATCTAGTGTATTAGTTACAACAGAGTTAAAATTGACGTATGATGTTAAGGTTCATCAGGGTGAGAAGAGTTGTGCTAGTAGTGGGATCTAAAGCTACATTCATAAGGGAAGACCAGAAATCTGCATATTAACATGCTTGAGCTTTTTTGAGAGATTGCTTTTGGTAAAACATTATTTTTGAATGTTCTTCAGAAGACCTAGTAAGGATGGCGAAGCTTTTAAGTGGACGGATGAGTAGCCCAGATGTTGTCATTGTACAAATCTGTTGGTGTATCTGCTGGCTTAAATAAGATATTTATAAACCTTAGTATTTAGAAGAGGAAGTCCTCCTGCAGATCTGAGGAAATACCCTTTCCTGGAGTGGTAAATTTGAACCTTTGCCATCTTGAACATGAGCATGGCAATAGCCTCACATTTCCTCTTTTATTAAAATAGTGCTGTCCAGCAAGTCAGACATTAAAAGATCTTGGCACCATAGTCCTAAATAATAATACAAATTGCTAAGAGTATTTGGGAGGTTGGAGCAGCAAGACTGTTTCATTTAAATTTGTCCAGGGGACTAGAAACAAAGCTCAACCTCAGCTGTCTGGCAGCAAGCACACCAGGGCGCAGCGCTTTGAGCTTGCTTCTGCAAAAAGCAGTGTAGAGCTCAAAATGGCAGTTTCGTAGCTTGCAGTCATTAATAATTTCCTGTCAACTGAGCTATTAGGCCTGTAGTAATCTTCACATGACGTATCGCCTTCTCTTTGGAGGTTTGCACCGGGCTGTTGCAGAATGCATAAACTGACTGCCGTGCCATCCTTGCTGGCCTCTGTTCATTACATGAGGCCTGCTTGCTCTCCTGTTACAAGATGCTCTGGTTTCTCTTGTCTTTTAGGCAGAGCTAAATTGCTTTCTACAGCCACCTGAGGTTCACCTTTGCTGTTTTATCCTCCGCTGTTGCAACATATTGGCGTTGGCAACATCGTATAATGCTGCGCTAAGGTGGCTCTTAGCGAATCCTTTGTATTCACTGTACAGCTGGATAACTGCACTTCAGGCCATCTATTCGCGTGGCGTGTTGCCAAGTCAGTCTGGTTAGGCTTGTCAAGGATGCTAATGCCAAGCAGCAAGGAATCTGGGACAATGAATCCAGTCTCCGTAACACCAGATGCAATGTGTGGCCTTTATTGCAAATTTATTCTGTTTTCATTTGCTTAACCTTTGTGTTGCCATTTCTGTTCGTGCCAAAAAACAGTCTCCGAACATGGAAAACCTCGAAATTTAATCGCTTGGAAACTGCCACTCAGATGAATTGTGATAGAGTAAGCATGTCAGGGAAGAGAAGCAAAATGCTTGGATAATCAGCCTCTACTGGGAATGTCAGGTCTTTAGATGACTGAATCATAAAATGCCAGAAAATAGCCACCGCTGGATTAGAGTATGATATTAGTTACTTTGTTGGCACTTGGCCAAGCAATCTGCTCAGACTCACTATCCAAAAAGTCCCCTAAGAAACTATGTACAACAACGGATGTTGATATTTAATACTTGAATTTCTTTTATCTTTCTATGCTTTTGTCTGTGTTTTTGAAATGAGTTGGTCATGCTGAAAAAGTGGCTTGATCCTCAGTTAGGAATCCAACAGAGGTGCCAAGAAGCAGGAATGAGGCTGCAGGAAGCTGGATAAGGAGATAGTAATCAGACTGTTTGCTGTGCCCTCTCACAAGGGCTGTGCTTTACTCTGACCTTACATTTTACTCTCTTTTGACCAAGCCGTTGCTACAGAATGGATCAAAGGGAAGAAGTTCTTTGCACAGACTTTCACACAATTTAAAATTTTGGGGAATGTCCAAACACAAGTTAAAAACATTGGCTGTTCTTTTACAAGTTAGTTCAGTTACTCCTCACCCAGTATTAGGTGACGCACATGCAGTTATAACAGTGTTTTTGAATTGATTCATTGTTTTCAGACATGCTTAGTTTCAAGAGCTTAAGAGTATGGATATGAAAATGATTTTGATATTTCGCTGATTCCTGCCAGAGTGGAGCTGCCTCAGCAGGAGAAGGAGGGAGAGTGCCTCTGGGAGAGATGCTGTCCTGTGATCAGCTCTGGGCACTTGCAGTTCCAGAGCAGTGTAGAAGCTTGAGCAATAGATACAACAGGCAATGCTGCTTAAGCAACCTAGATATATTTTCAAGTCAATGCAGTATCTTCCCACCCCTTCCCAATAATTCTGCTTTAAAGAAGCTTTCCTCCCCCTCCGCCCACTTTGACCAATTGTGGTTTATTCTATGTTGAATGCAGCTGAACTAAAACTTGTATAAAGGATTAGATCATGTAGGTTCTTTAAAGGTCAATAATTTCACATATTGACCATGCTGCTTAATAAATAAACACTGTTTTTTTCTTTCTGGACCTAAACCTTTCTTTGCTGCACAAATCAGCAGAGCTTTTGTATAAGTACACTGACTTGCCTGTTTTTTCCATGACTTACAAATTGACTCACATACAGCAAAATTACACTTGGAATCTCGGCAAGGAGAAAGGAGTGTGTGTCTTCTGTAGCACATGAAGGCAAACATTAATTTCATGTAAAATGATGAAAGAGAAGTGAAAGCTCTGCTTTCCCGCCAGTTTATCGTGACTGTCTGGACTAGGTTTAAAAAAGGTCTTGCAACTGTTTTTTAATTGATTTCTCCGATGAATACAGGTTAAGCCTTCTTTCCTTCTTCTTTCATCAGAAAAATGAGTGGTGGGTTGGCACCAAGCAAAAGCACAGTGTACGTGTCTAATTTACCCTTTGCTTTGACAAACAACGATCTGTACAGGGTAAGTTTTTAAGAGCTGCACTGTTCAAACAATCTTAAAAAAGTTTATCTTGGTAAATTTATTAGTAATGAAATTCAATTGTTTATTATTAAATCTTTTAATTTTGTTTTATATTTCAGATATTTTCAAAGTATGGGAAAGTTGTCAAGTAAGTGACCTGATATGGCCTGCTATTTTTATAGCTTTCATTTTTAAATATTTAATGTCTTTGCTTCACTTGAAAGTCTGGTGCTTTTTATAATTGAAGTGTGAACATGGAACAGTGTTGAGGTCCTGTTAAGTTTTAATAAAATCTAAATTTAATTTAACAACTGGAAATTCTTGCAGTTACAGGCATAATGTAAGAATATTTGTGTTGGAGACAGATTTTGCTAACTTCTTAAGAGCAAGTGGATGTTGTTACATTGAAGTGGTCTTTTCTCTGAAGTAGTTGAAACAATATTCTTCCGTAAGTGTTGTTGCCCTTCCCCTGAACCTACTGGGACCCAAATGGATAAGTGTAAAAGTGGGAGCTTCTGCTTTTGTGAACTGGGTGTTCCAATTCCCACGAACAGTTCTCGCCATTGCGATGCACAATTCCTCTTTTTGTGGTTCTAGAGGGACTTGTTATTGTGACTGCGTAGTATTATATTTAAATTGAGATGTAAGGCTGCATACTAACCACTTTTAATATGTGAGTTATTCATGAACAATACTTGTGAATACCTGCCTCTCTGTTCAAATCATAGAAATAAATGCCACAGTAAGGAACTTGCTGTTTTATTTTTCTATTTTTTTTTTTAAACTGGTCAGAATAATGAAACTCAAGGCTTCACTCTTTAAACCTACACCAGCAAATATGTACTCTAACTTCTAGTAGCTGCTGTGTCTGTGAGATACAAAACTCAATTCAAAGTTTTTCAAGTCTTGAGAGTGTGTTAGAGATGACAAATAGCAGGGGAAGCCAAACTATAACTTTAGAGAAATG
The DNA here is from genome assembly GCA_020746105.1 of Trogon surrucura. NCBI lineage: Eukaryota > Metazoa > Chordata > Aves > Trogoniformes > Trogonidae > Trogon > Trogon surrucura. Next base: position 188,902,675 of record CM036617.1, read on the forward strand.
CATTTTTTAAATGGACTGAGAGGAAAGCCCTTATGTAGGGCTCTGGCAGACGTGCAGTGCTGGGCACCTGCAGTCTCTGTTGTTTCCAGGGTGAGGTGTCTGACCTGGTTTAGTTAATCGCTGAACTACCAATTTAGAAAAATCCTGAGCAAAAGTTGTAGTAATGCTGGTGTTTATCCATTCAGAAGCGCGTTCTCCATAAATTTGACACTTCTGACCTCTCTGCTGTCATCTGGTAACAACATCCCTGTACTCCATGTCTTTGGCTTGGGGATCTCCTACTGTGTTGGCTTTTGAATTTGGTTGGTAGGAGGATTAGGACTGTATAAAGTATTGGCTGCAGGATGCATTGCTTATTTTAAAGGTGTCGTTGCAGCATTTCCTCTTCTTTAATGATTTCTAGTGGTTAATTTGTTTGGGCTTTTTTACTGTCATAGACAATATTTTCAGATGCCTATGCTGAAAAAATCTTGCACTGCATCTTGCGCAAAAGTAGCTAATTTGGAACTTGCAATTTTGTCTGTGCAGTAACTATTTTCCCCTGCTTATATATTGTTTTGCAAAAAAAATCACTTACTGATACCTAATTTTCCCTGACATTTTGTCTAGTCACTGCCAGAAGTTAAACCAAATGCAGAGTCGTAGAATTCCATGTTTCAAACACTACCATGTTTTTTTTTGTTGGTTTTTTTTTTTTTACTATCTGGCAACATTTGTTTTCTCTTTACCCTTTCATGAGTTGACCTGACTATAAACAGTGCAGATACTGTGGGATTCTACTGGTATCCCCATTTCGCTGTGAAACTGATGCTAACAAGGATCACTTTTCCTATTTGTAACTAGTGAGTAATTCCCAAGAAAAATCTTTTTAGTTTGTTTTCTTTAAAGTCTTTGGTCAGGGACTTTAAAAACATTTTGCAGAAAGCTTTCCAGTGCCAACTAGTTTAGCTTTAACTTATTTAATTAAACTTTAGTAGACTTTTTTTTGACACGTGTCTTGCCTCAGCAAAATCAAGCAGACTTTTCTCCTGTACAGCATTTCTTGCCTCAGTACTTTCTGACTATTATGATTTCAGCTCAGTTTGTTCAGTGAGAATCCAACTTTCTAGGGCTCCAAGAAGTTGCTGTCCTTTTAAAGATGTCACACTTGTTTCTTTCTTTGCTTGTATTATTAACTGGTACATTCAATATCCCAATTAGAACCCTGACAGTCATATTAGGGTTCCCTTGGAACTCTTGCAGAGTAAGTTGGCAAAAGAATTATTAGAATTTTCTAGTCAGTTTTATTGACAGTTCAGCTCAGTGTATTCAACTGGACACAGCCTTGTTCAGGCACAAAACTTGTTCTAAGCTCTATCTTTCTGTGCATGCATTTTGGGGAAAATTGAGCTTTCTTTGCTGACCTTTTATTTTATATGCTTTTTACTATGTAGGTCATCTGTTACTTATACCAGTTCTCTGGTTGGCATTCTGCCTTGAAGTGGGGCTTGTTTGGCTTTCTGTTGTGTTTTGTTTTGTTGTGTTGGTTGTTGTTGGTTTTTTTTAAAAAAAATGAAGTGTACTGTTACTTCACACAGCTTTGGCTTGCCTGATGGCTGAACCTTGTTCTGCCCATGGTGGATGCAGGGAGTAGTTTATTCCCTGCTTTTTCATATGTACTTTTATTTTTATGTCCATGCAGACTGGCATCCTGTTTCCCCATTGTTTGTTTTGGGGATTTTTTTAGGGCTAAATACAACAACTGATGTTAAGGTTGAAAGAACTGAGTTTGTTTGGGTTCCTCCCACCTCCCCCTTCACCTCTTGTCTTTCTTTTACTTTGTCTGTTGTTTTTACTGAGACTAGATCTTTCTTGAATTTCTTGATGTGCTACTGGAGCTGTTGATTCCAATGTTAGACTGAAGACTCAACTTTTTTTTTTGTCATGTAAAATAACACATGCATCTATGAACTACTTGGATTCCAGTTAGAGATATTTGTAGAACAATATTGCATATACTTATTGTTTCCTATCATGAACCTGTTTAGCTGGTTAGTCCTACATGAACACAGTTTCTCAGTTTGGATGCAGTTCAGTCAGCTGTGTTTTTTGGCAGTGATAGCAATAGTCAAGACTACTCCTGAGTTTTAATTTTGCCTCTGCTATTTGTAATTCCCTCCAGTTAGGTTGTCTGCAAATTCGAAGATTTTGTTCAAGTCATACAAAAGAATAAAGAATAATACTGGACTTGAAAAGACCCCCTCGTACCTTTTTTTTTTTTTTTTTAAATAATTACCACTCTGCCTGTAAGCACATGGCCAGATTAGCTATTCCTTTGAATTTCTGTTTAATGAGTCTTTCTATTCTTCAGTGTGCTTTTTTTCCCTTTTTGCTATGTAACAAAGCTAAGATCCCACTGAGATCGTTAAAGGAAACAGTGTATCTGAATTCTAGTATATCAACAGTGTGGTTGTATATTTTCAGAGTTACTATTATGAAAGACAAAGACACCAGGAAGAGCAAAGGAGTTGCCTTTATTTTGTTTTTGGATAAAGAATCTGCACAAAACTGTTCTCGGGCACTTAATAACAAGCAGGTAAATTGTGGAATGTTGTTACGACAGGATTGGGTTTACAGTCCCAAAATATTTACTTACTTTTTTTTTTTCGCTCTTCATTTTCTGTAGTTGTTTGGAAGAGTAATAAAAGCAAGTATTGCCATTGATAATGGAAGAGCAGCAGAATTCATTCGCAGGCGTAACTACTTTGATAAGTCTAAGTGTTACGAATGTGGGGTGAGTAAAACCAAAAATGATCTAATATATTCCATCTTTGGACTCTGTTGTGATTTAACTCCAGCCAGTAAGTAAGCACCACACAGCTGCTCGCTCATTCCCCCTACAGCAGCGTGGGGGGAAGACAGTTGGAAAGGTGAAAGTAAGAAAATGTGTGAGTTAAGAACAGTTTTAAAAATTGAAATATTATGATAATAGTAATAATAATAACAACATTGTAATGAACAGGGAAAGAATGAAAGCGAAATAAAACCCAAGAGGCAGAAGCAATGCAAATGAAAACAACTGCTTATCAACAACCAATTGATGCCCAGCCCCTCGCCAAGGAACAGCCCCAGCCAGCCTTCCCTTCCCCCCTTGTGTTAGTGCTAAGCATGACTCCACATGGTCTGGGATATCCCTTTGGTCAGTTGGGATCAGCTGTCCCAGCTGTGTTCCCTCCCAACGTCTTGTGCACCCCCAGCCTGCTCGCTGGTGGAGTGGGAGCAGAAAAGGCCTTGACTCTGTGTGAGCGCTGCCCAGCAATCATAGAATCGTAGAATGGCCTAGGCTGTAAGGGACCTTAGAGATCATCTAATCCAACCTCCCTGTCACAAGCAGGGACGCCTCTCAACTAGATCAGGCTACTCAAGGTTCTGTCCAACTTGGCCTTGAACACCTCCAGGGAGGGGGCAGCCACAACATCTCTGGGCAATTTATTCCAAAGTCTTGCCACCCTCGTACTGAAGAATTTCTTCCTAAGATCTAATCTAAATCTATTCTCCTTCAACTTAAACCCGTTTCCCCTTCTCCTATCAGTGGATGCTCTTGTAAAAAGTCCCTCCCTGTAGGATCCCTTCAGGTATTGGAAGGCAGCCATAATGAATAATGAAAAGATCTTTGTATTATCAATGTTGTTTCCAGCACAAATCCCAAACACGGCCCCTGATACCAGCTACTGTGAAGAAAATTAACTCTACTCCAGCCAAAACCAGCACAGAATCTTAGCTTGTTTCTTCAGTTTGGCTATTGCTAATTCTGCCCATGCTGTTAATTTTTTTTTCTGTTGGTACTGTGAACTTTCATAACAGTTGTTCCATTTTCAAGAATGATAGTACCCCTTTTGTCTTTTTTTTTAGAGGGATCTTGGGGAATAGAGGAGAATATGGATGTATAATTACTGCTTAGCCTGCTGATGAGCAGCAGATCTGAATGTCAGTATAATGTTGTTTGAGAAGGAAAACCTCCTAATCTTTGTTTCAAAATACCTGCTTTTGCTGTATCTTTGAAAGTTCATGATATAGTTGGCAGTAAAATAAATATTGGAAATAACTGTTTTTATACAGAAGAAGTGTGCTTTAAGTTTTAGGCAAGTTCTCACTTTTCCTGAATGCAATAACATAGGAAATTGAGATTTGAGTAATATTTAATGTCAATACAAACTTGTTTTATATTTATAATGCTTTTTAGAGCAAAAATGTTGACTTGGTCCTGTTTCTTAAATTGTTAATGCTGAGGTTTGTGTCTTATCTTGAATGTAAACCATGCTGTAGTGTGTTCAGCTATTGCAGCAGCCAAAGAAAATACTTTGCTCATAGGTTGTTCTTAATTTGCATATCACCATAAACCTCTTCGTTTCCATGGCAAGCTTATAGAGAAGAGTTTGTCTTCTGTGTGCTAATTTAGCATTCCATTTATCTTACTAATTGCTTCCATTTTTTTTCCCCTGTAAACTGTCTTACATTAACTTTCCTCATGATATGTTTTAACATAGAGTTGTTTGTAATGGTTTCTGTTAAGTGATATTTCTTTTTCTCCAAGGAAGCAGGACACTTAAGTTATGCTTGTCCTAAAAATATGTTAGGAGAGCGAGAACCACCAAAAAAAAAAGAGAAGAAGAAGAGAAAGAAAATAGTTGAGCCAGAAGAAATGTATGTATATTTATTTACATGTTACTTCTTTTAGGAAGCTTTTTCATACTGAACACTTAAAGTAAAGATACATATATTTCTCTTTCTGCACAATGAAGTGAGGAGGAAGAAGAAAGTGAAGAGGAAGGAGAAGACCCTGCTCTAGACAGCCTCAGCCAGGCCATAGCTTTCCAGGTACAAAATTGAAGCATTGCATATTTATTATTTATTATTGTTTAGATGGAATTCTACTTCCTTTATTTACCTGTTTTTCAAAAGGTCTGAGAAAAACCCATAGTTTTGTTCACACTGTAGCACTCGGAACACTCTTGCCTGGCAGAAGTCCATGACTAGAGTTGGTTTCTTCATATGTTCACTTATTTCTGGGTTTTATGGTTTTTTTTGTTGGACTATCGCTGTGTCAGACTGACCTGCTGGAGAGCGGTGTAGGAGAAAGGGACCTGGGGGTTCTGGTTGACAGCAGGATGACCATGAGCCAGCAATGTGCCCTCGTGGCCAAGAAGGCCAATGGCATCCTGCAGTCTGTGAGAAGGGAGGTAGCAAGTAGGTCAAGAGAGGTTCTCCCCTTCCTCTGCTCTGCCCTGTTGAGGCTGCATCTGGAATATTGTGTCCAGTTCTGGGACCCTCAGCTCAAGGGCAGGGAACTGCTTGAGAGAGTCCAGCGCAGAGCCACAAAGATGATGAAGGGAGTGGAACATCTCCCTTAGGAGGAAAGGCTGAAGGAGCTGGGTCTCTTTAGCTTGGAGAAGAGGAGGCTGAGGGGTGACCTCATTAATGTTCATAATTGTGTAAAGAGTGAGTGTCAGGAGGATGGTGCCAGGCTCTTCTGAGTGATGTCCAGTGATAGGACAAGGGGCAATGGGTGCAAGCTGGAACATACAAGGTTCCACAAAAACATTAGGAAAACCTTCTCCACTGTGAGGGTGACAGAGCCCTGGCACAGGCCGCCCAGGGAAGTTTTGGAGTCTCTGGAAACATTCAAAACACACCTGGATGCATTCCTGTGTGACCTACTGTAGGTGATCCTGCTCTGGCAGGGAATGGGGTTACTAGATGATCTTTCAAGGTCCCTTCCAACCCATAACATTCTGTGATTCTGTGTTTGTTCATCACTGCATTCTATTTCTTTCAAGCTCCTTTAGTTTCCTATTATCTCTGCTTTATTTGATTTTTGGTCCACAGACCCCTCTTTACTCTTTTAACTGAGCAGCCAGAGAAAGAGTCATGTATAAATTACCAGGTACATCCTCTGCCCTCACTCACTAGAATATCCTTGAACAACATCTATTTCTGGAGCACTTCTTTTGCCCAGTACAGTCCATTGCGGTCTCTGATAGACCATTTCTCTCAAAACATATTTACTGCATTTTTTGTTAGGTATATATATAGTCTGACAGCTGTATTACTGTCTTTTTTTTTTTTTAATGCTCCTTTAGAGGCTTCTGCTTCACTACACAGAGCAAGCCTGGCCTGACGTTCAAATTTCTTGCCTCCATAGTCCTCAGCTGTCCCCTGCATGCCCCCTAAACCTCCTCAAGAATTTTAAAGAGAACTTTGCTTTGAATATGACTGTAACGAGTGCAAAAGCTTACATGATGTAGTCCAAAAAAAATTATGTAAATATTCCAAATTATCTCCATCCACCATCAGAAAAAAGCCCATTTCTCTCATCATCCTGAGATTTTAACTGGGATAGCACATTGATCAGTAAAAATAGGAAGCATCTATTTAAACCTTTCGTTGAATAACCTTTACATCCCTAAAGACATTCACTCCCTGAATGAATGACTGCAAAAGACAACGGATAGAAGATCTACTGCTCTATATTTTGTAAATTTGCCAAAGGCAAAGTTCCTCTCTTTGAAAACTGAGGGTACTCCAGGTGGTCTGTGTTGGTGCAGAAGACTTACTGTTTGCACATGAGGACTACTTGCAGAAATGTTTTCTGTGCATTCATCACACAGTTTATTTGGAAATGGAGATAAACCTTTTGAATTCTTTAACTTACTAAACAATTCAATGCATGTTAAGAATTGGCATTATTATTTGCAATGCATCCCAATTTTTCTTAATCTTGGCTTATGTTTTTCCTTCCTTTGTTGTAGCAAGCCAAAATTGAGGAGGAACAACAAAGATGGACGCAGACTGCAGGGGAATCTTCCATTTCAGATGATTCAAAACGTCCACGGATTAAGAAAAGTGCTTACTTCAGCGATGAGGAAGAACTTAGCGATTGAAATAATACTGGTTTATATGCATATATAATATATATAGTGTACATTTTGTAAAGTGCCACAGAGTTATCTGTAATACAGGTTAGTCTTGGTGTTGACAGTGAAAATCATGTTGTAGTTCTCCCCTGTCCTCTGAGCCTCCCACCTTTTTATATCTTTCTCTCAAAACTTCACCTTTCAAGGCAGCTTTTTAAGAAGATGATGTGTTTCCGCACTTAAATCCAGAAAAATGTCTGGGGGGATGCTTCCCTTAGTTATTTCTAGACCTAAGCCCTGGGAATGAAATCTTTCCTAAGATTTTTTTTTTTTTTTCTTCTAAGAGGAGTTCTTCTTAGGATCACTGTTAGCACCATTGATGTTTCATGTGTTGGTCTGTTTATTGCCTGTTTCGAAGACATGCTTTAGTAGTCCTTCAGTAGTCTGTGAATTTTGCACTAGTTCCCCTGCATAGGGTTGAATTTCAGCCTTAAGCATTGTATTGGACTTTTAACTCTTCATGCAGTAATATAATAAATTACTATCACATCAGCTGGGTCTGTGAAATCATTTTAGACTCAACAGTACATCTGTCTGTTTTCCAAAAGGATATTAAGATTCGGATCTTCTACTTTATGCACAGTTTTAGTAACTTGCTGTACACACTATGTAGGCTTCATAGGAGATGCAAGTTAGAAGTTATGTGATTAGTTCAGTCTCAAAACATACTTAATATTTTTGAAGAGTGGTAGTTCCGTTTCTCTTTCTTTAAAAATGGGAATGTGCGTTATGTTTTAATATGCTCTAATCTGATATTGAAAGTCTCTTGCTGTGAGAAGGGCTCATACTGCACAGTTTCTCCTGACTGCAGTTTGGGTGGCTAACGTGGTCATTGTGGTTATGCACGGGGCTTTAAATATGCTCGTATCTAACATGAATCACAGTCTTGTGTTCTAGGCCATCTGAACCTACTGGCAAAATCCAAAAGGCACAAAGCTTCCTACATGCTTAAAGATAGTCTTTCATGTATGCTTGGAACTGTCAAGGTCTCTAAGCAAACTGTGTTGGCACCTATTTTGCACCTAAAGCTGTTCAGATCTTTTAAATAGGGTCTCCATCCTTAAATCTTTGTGGGGTTCGAGTCATGTTCTAAAATGCCTCATAGACACAGCTAGCAGAACAGTACAAAGCCCTGCAGCAGCGATCACTCCCAAAACCACAGACACGTGGTGATGGTGCTAACCCCTTTGCATCGGCCACTTTGTGTAGTCAAACTTGTCATGTTTAGTAGGCACAATATAAAACACATTCACGCTCTCACACTTGGTAGAAGAGACCAGCTGGCCTCTGTTTCTATTTTCAGCTCTTCCTGTTGCTCATCAGGACTTGGTTTTCTTCCAAATACAGAAAATGTAAATCTAAATATACCATTATGTGTTCTTAATTAATACCAATTTACAGTCAAATATGTAACTCGGTGCAAAGCAGACACACATCCCACAAGCCTCAGAATTGGGAGAAATATTTGGCTTTATACATAGGAAGGTCTTGGACTCAGTAATCCAAATAATGTTTTTAAGACTTACTTTGTGACATATTAAACCTGAAGCTTCCTTTACTGAATTTCAGAAAGATCTCTTGACACTTGATGGCTGAGTGCTAAAGTGCCAGATGTAACTTAGTGTTAATAAATGCAAATGACTGTACATCATGTGTGTAATAACAAAGACTGAGGAGTTCTAAACTCTGCTAAGGAAAAAGATCCATCTGCAAACATGCTTCTCTGCAAATGCTGGGTTAGGGCTCAATGGCAGTAAAAAAAGTAAAGAAAAAAATCAAAAAATATTATGCTACTACTTAAAATTAAGGTTTGTTGTCTTCAATACCATGTTCAATGTTGTTTTTAAAAAAAGACAGAGAACTAAAATGTGACACAGGGATAGTGTGGCATTGTCCTTGACTTTGACTGGGGAGCATTTGGTAGCTTTGAAGAATTAAGATTTCAATGAATGATTAGGCAGCAAGTTTCAAACTTATTTCATTACACTGTGTAACATAGTAGTGGAACTCACTGCTATGAGACTTCTTTCAGGGTCACAGGATCAAAAGAATTAGACTTATGTGGAATGTGATATTTAAAAATATTATTTTAAATGCAGTGTCCGCTTGAAAATAGCCTAAATTACTGACTACCTCTAACTGTAAAACATACAGATATTAACAGTCTGGTCCATGGGGCAGAGTCTAGTTGGAGGCCTGTATCTAGTGGAGTCTCTCAGGGGTCGGTACTGGAACCAGCACTATTCAATATATTCATCAATGACCTTGCACTGTCAGCAGGTTTGCTGATGACACAAAACTGCAGGAGTGGTTGACACACCAGCAGGCTGTGCTGCCATTCAGCAAGACCTAGACAGGCTGGAGAGTTGAGTGGGTAGAAATTTGATTAAATACGAGGGCAAGTGTAGAGTCTTACATCCGGGAAAGAAAAACTCTGTGTGCCAGTATAGGCTGGGGACTGACCTGTTGGAGATCAGCCTACAGGAAAGGGACCTGGGGGTTCTGGTGGACAGCAGGATGACCATGAGCCAGCAATGTGCCCTCATGGCCAAGAAGGCAAATGGCATCCTGGAGTCTGAAGCGGGGTGGCAAGTAGGTCGAGAGAGATTCTCCTGCCCCTCTACTCTGCCCTGGTGAGGCTGCATCTGGGATATTGTGGCGAGTTCTGGTCCCCTCAGCTCAAGAGAGACAGGGAACTGCTTGAGAGAGTCCAGCGCAGAGCCACGAAGATGATGAAGGGAGTGGAACATCTCCCTTATGAGGAAAGGCTGAAGGAGCTGGGTCTCTTTAGCTTGGAGAAGAGGAGGCTGAGGGGTGACCTCATTAATGTTTATAAATATGTCAAGGGGGAGTGTCAGGAGGACGGAGCCAGGCTCTTTTCAGTGATGTCCAATGACAGGACATGGGGCAGTGGGCACAAGCTGGAACATAGGAGGTTCCATAAAAATATTAGAAAAACTTTTTCCCTGTGAGGGTGGCAGAGCACTGGCACAGGCTGCCCAGGGAGGTTGTGGAGTCTCCTTCTCTGGAGACATTCAAAACCCACCCGGACGTGTTCCTGTGTGACCTACTGTAGGTGATCCTGCTCTGGCAGGGGGGTTGGACTGGGTGATCTTTAAAGATCCCTTCCAACCCCTGACATTCTGTGATACTGTGAATGTTTTATTCTTATGCACTTTACTACTTCATATTTACTCCTGATGCCTTGTCAGAAAGAATAAAAACAAACCTCACCTTTGTTCTGACCTAAAACAGTACTTTTTCCAAAATTAGTAGCTGAAGCATGTTGATATATCTTTCTACTCTGCTGCTTCTGCCTCACTGCTTTCCCTGTAGGATTTGCTTTTGTCAGGATGAAGCAGTTGCTCAGTCCAGACTATCAGTGGTATTCCTCCACGCTCTTTTGTTCCAAACATAAAGTTGCTTGGGGCAGGTGACATGGGAAAAGAAACAGATAAAAATGAGCCTGCTTCTTTGCAGAATTGGCATCTAGTATTCGTTACCTTAAATCATTTTCCTTTACAGTTTTTTTGACTCTGTTTGAACTTCTGTTAATTAGCAGCGCTTGCAGTTTCTGACTTAAGAGTCAGGATAAAGAATAAATCACCTCGTGCCTAGAACAGGACCTGGAGGGACTTTGGAGGACCTTTAGAGGTCCCCTCCACCCAACACATTCTATGATTCTGTGAATAAGACTTTTGCACTTTGGTCTCCTGAATCCTTTTAAGTGTCCATTCTTTGTTGGCAAGATAATGAAACACCTGTAGGTAAGAAACTCGAAACACTAGCGTTAGATAACTATTAAGTTATATAGCCTGAATACCCGTTCTACTTGTTTAAATCCAAAATTGTTGTCTGCAGCACCCCTTGATGCAACTGCCTCATTCTGGAAGTGGCCCAAAACTTGTCAGCTAAGTCTGTTTTTGAGCTTTGAACGCCAAGCAATTTGCTCCTTTTTGTGCCCAACCTCACCTCCTCCAAGCAGGATGGCTTCAGGTTTCCATCTGAGTCCCACTAGCTGGGTGGAGCACTAAATAGGCTCCTGATTTAGATCAGGCCAATAGGGTGCAATTTAGTTTTCGAAACATGAGCAGCAGAATGATGCTTTTCCATGAGTTTGGTATCTTAAAGCACCAGCTCAGGAAGCAGGAAAGAGCTTCAGTGGCTGCATGGCTCTGGGCCAGACAGATGAGGCTATGTGGCCGTGTTATCAAAAGAGAAAGAGAACAAAAATCACTTGTAGAACACCTTCCTGTTACTGTTAGAAAAACCATGGGGGGTTGTGGATGGGGGTTTTGTTAATACTTTGAGGACCTAGCTTAGGTTAGCAAGCCGAATGCTGGTTTTGGTGTATATAGAATATGGCTCTCATTATAGAGAAAGTGGCATTCAGTGACAAAGTTGGGTATTTTTTAAATAATGTCAAAGTCTTGGGTCTTTCTTCAAGCATCCACTTACTAGATTGTTGTCTTTTATAATTTCAAAACAGCTCAAAAATTATCGAAACGCTTTCTCGGTCGTGGGACCTCTTGGCTGTTGAAATGGCTAACCCAGCAGTATCTCATAAGGTGACGTTTATCTGTCCTTGGAGAAGAAGGGACAATGGAGGTGGGGTAAGGATGATTAGCTCAACTGATTATAAATGGCATTACTCATATTGTGCCTGTGCAGCACTTGTTAAACCACTGCAGCTATGAGACACTGGAGTAAATTTAGTCCATGTTTAGCAAGCTTCCACTATGTTCTTGGCATATTCAGGTTACTACTCTCAGCAGAGCAATAGAAAGGGCTGTAAATATAAAGAACAATGTGTAGCTAAATAGGTGATGTCTGGAACAAATTGTAAACACTTTATTTTTGGCTTCTGGGTCACTGTGTTCTCTGGGATAGCCCTTTTTTAATCTGAAGGGATGACTTATTGTAGCACGGGAAGGTGAGCTGTGCATGCTGTTTGGCTGTAGTCTTTTGAGGCACAAAATAGTAAGTCACTTAGAAAAGCTAGATGTAAAATGTGATATCTAAAAATGGGGGTTTATTAAGTGCTACTATGAATGTTGTAGATGTAACTAGTATAGACACCTCTTTATGACTGCAAAGTCAATATGATAATAGATACCATGACAATTCCACCATTGCTCTTCTATAAAAATATTTCCAATAACACCCTTCCAGATGTGTTATCTTAAAATAACTGGTATTGGATAGCTGATAGCTTCTTTTTAGTATAGATTGCAAGATTGGGTTTAGGTGTTCTTAAAATGCTCATACTAAACAGCTTTGTTTGTCTTATGGATCTTAACAGGGTGAGTTTTTTCTGTAGCTGTTAACAGCAATATTAAAAATTACTACACTGTTCCTTCTTTAGAGAAGAATGTGTAAAGTGGAGGGTTTAGTCACTATCAAAGCAGATAACCTTGTTTCTTGTATCTGTCCTGGTGTCCTAGAAGCTGAGAGGATTCTGTATGTAAAAGAAAGCAAGATCTTTTAAGTTGGGGAACTGCACAGGTTTGTGAAATCACATTTCATCAGCTCCAGGCTAGCCCTGACCCTGCTGTGCATCCAGACAGACAAGATGTGTGCTTACAAAAGTCTTTAATGGATGTGGTAGGTAATGCAGCAAGTAAAGAGTTACCGAAATCATGGCAGTAAAATGTGATGAAAGCTTGTGTGAAAAATCTAACCAGCTCGGTGAGGCAATGTAGGTCACAGTGGCTTGAAAAAATACCACAGTTATTAATATAAGAACTTTCCTGTCTGATTAATATGAGGCTCCAGAGAATCAAGTGCAGCTCTGAGATGATAAGTCCGTCAAAGGCAACAGCCACAAGGCTACATTAAGATGAGCTAGCCCATGAAAATTCAGTTTTACCAATATGCAGTTAAAGAAAATTAGAAGGCATCCAAATATAGGTACTGCATCAGGCTTGGTACAGTACAGCAAAAACTGTTACTTGGCTGCAGGAGTAAAGATACATTATTATAACTGTGTGTGGTGGCAGAGGACATAGACAGGTTCTGCCCAATGAACAGATGTAGCTGTGGAAGAAGGAGAAACACAAAATAAAACCAAAAGGGTTATTAAGGACTGTGTGGGTATGCTGTGAAGTCCCAAGGCACTGAATTGTATTTTTAGAATGGATGGGATGGAACTGCTTGTACCACGTTGTGCTTAATTGAAGAATGAGAGTCTTACCTGAAAATTATGAGCCTTTTAGTAGTATAAGTTTGTACTGATGTGCAAATGTTAAGAAAGGGAGAGGAACTATAGGAGGATACAATTCTACAAAGGGCCTCGGTTGGGATGCCCTTGATGTGTGAATTTGATTAGGTGGCACAGAGCCATCTGCCCATGAAGCCTGGAGCCATGAGGGTGCATATAAAATGAAATGACTTAGTAGCATATGGCAGTTAGGGAAGATGAGAACATGCAGTACTTGGACGTGATGGTTTTGAGTTCATGAACCACGTATCTGGAATGAGTGCCTGTAGTCCTTGAAATTACGTTCTTTCAAAGAAAATTTCAGAAAATTCCACAGCTAGATTCATTTTCATCTGCTGCAGCATAGTGTTTTTAAGAAGTGGTTTTGCTGTGGGAGGCTTTCACAGGAAAAGCTTAACAGAGGAAACTCAGTTAATTAAAATCTGGAACACAGTTCTGCATCAAGGGTGGATTCTCGGCGAGTCCCATGCCTGTGGCATCTCGGAGAATGCAGGGCCCCAGGGCATTATTCATGTTCATATTTAATTTAGCTGAAGCTGCTGGAGAATGTCCAGAATCCTTTCCATTTGCTGCACTATTTAGGTCAAGCCCATGATGGAGTACTTGAGTTCAGGACAAAGTAGCCCTTGCAAAATTTTTACCTTTTTTTTCACCCTTGGGTTATCTGTGCTAGGATGGCGGATTTTGTACTATATCGCACACATTTTGCACAACCACTGAATCTTAAAGAAGTACAAACTACAGTATGTTATTACTGCTCCTGCCAAATTACTGCAAATTTGGTGTGGTGTTCTTCCTCAGGATTTCATGTGAGGACAGTCATTACTTAAACCTTCAAAATGTCAAACTGGGAAGGCACTGAGCCTGATGGGAAGGCACTGAGCTGCCCTGATCTGAATGTGGTAGGAGCACTGCACACAGATTAGTCCTTTGAGGATGGGGCAATCAGTAATTATTGTAACAGCTTTCTCTGAATGCAACTTGACTGCTTTTAGGGGCTGGGAGCCAGAGGAAGAGGGAAGGAGACAGGCAGGGCAAAGAACTGAGCAAGCCAAATATCCATCAATTATGCTAAACATTGTCAGGTTCCTTTCTACAGATTCCCCTCGTAACAGTACTTTAGATCAGAATTCATAAGGATTAAATTTATCTGGCTGCCTGGAATACATAGCATAAATTCTAACTGCAAACTTTTATTTCAGTCATGTAGAAGTGTAACACGGATTACGTTAATTCAAATGGAACTTGCTACATCTTCGTGTTCGTGCTTTAACGGGCTTCTCCCGGTGAACAATGACACCTGTCTGTTACCAGAACTATTTATTGTAAACTATTTTTTTTACATAGGTGTTATATGTAAATAGATTCTGACATGAGAGACTTGAATGCAGACAGCACAGTGGCTTTGTGGAAATTGAAAGGATGTCTTTTGCTTAGAAGGAGAGGAAGGAGAGCTTCAGAAGTGAAAAAACAAAATGAAGCAAAAAAGAAAACTGGCAGGTGAGATTGATAATATTGGTAATGCAAAGAGCAGCATCAGAATAACAGGCAAAAGGGAGCAAAAAAGATAAACTGGAAACCAGCACACACAATCTTCTGTAACATTAGTTCCTCTCTATTTAAAGGAGGCTTTTATAAGAAACGAGTGATTTTGCATATTGCAGTGAAGGTTTGTTTTTTACATTCAACTGTAAAATAACTCAGTTATCTGATTTTCTCAGGTGCTAAACTTCACAGCAATATGGCAAAGGTGTGGTTCAGCTTTTTTTGAAAAATAAAGGCACAGATGACTTCCCAGTGTATCCTTTGTGTCACCAGTTATTGTTCAGAACTCTTTAGCCAAAAAATAACTTCTAAGACCTACTGATGCTTCTGAAAACCACTGTCTCTCAAAACTCACTTCTCTGCTCTCATGTCCCTGCTTCCCCCCGGGACTGTTATTGTGCAGAGCTTTCTCCAGATTTCCCAGTGGATGACAAACCCTTCCTATCTCTATTCACACCACCACTGATATGATTTATGCTGAGGGTTTTTTTGTTCTTCTGCTTATGATGAAGATTTCCTTCCCAGAATTCTGACTTACTCAGATGGAGAGATTTCTGTTCTGTGGATTTTTATGTGTTGATATCCAGCCTGCAGCCCAGCTCCAGGGTGTCTCATTGTAACTATGCTTTACCTACAAGATGCTTCTTAAAAAAAAAAAACCCGCATTGTTTTCCAGCTATGCTTTTCATTTAGTTATTCTGTCCAATTGATTTTCCATTTTTATTATCACTGACTACATTTAATACCTAAATAAAGGCCTAGATTTACAACCAAAGGAGACTCTACTCATTCAGGTTCTTTCTTCTTCAGTAAACTGCTAAATAATGTGAGGGGTTCCATTATCTTCTGTCACATTTAGCCCCTCTGTATTTTAATTTTTAATTAACTGTAAAAATATAAAATGTTTAAAAATTGACACAACCCTAGCAAGCTGAAGTGAGCAACTAATAATTGAAGTTCATCCTATGTTTAGTTCCAAAATTACTTGTATTAATAATGAATAAGGAACAAGAAATTAATTCCAAAATTTGCTGCCTGGAAACTTTCCTCTATTATCTGTGTTTCTTTCTTGCAATATAATTGTTACAGTTCCTTGACATAATATGCATGGGTTATATTGAATTCACCGAGACGATTAAAATATATATGGTCATCATTAGCTGATTTATAGCAAAACCAGCAATGAATCACACAGGCTAATGTTTGCTGCCATGTTTGATGACAGCTGCATCGTACTTAGGCTTCAGCTGATGAGAGAGGCCAACAAACTATATTTCAAACGTCTAGACATATTCCTTTGGAGAATACTCAAGTATGAGTTTCATGCATGCCTCCAGTCTGAGTGATAAGTGCATTATTCATTGGTAACTGGTTTTAAAAAATGTATTTTGTGCCACAGTATTGTGATAGGCAGCATTTTTTGCTGTTGCTATCTTAAAAGGTTTATTAGCTGTTCCATTTTTTTTTCTTTCTTATTTTCCCCCTCCTTTTCAAGGGTTTAAGACTTCACTGTGGAAATCTGCTGATGTTTGGCAGAAAATACTCACTTTAGAGTCATATCTTTAAAATAGAAAATACTGCGGTGAGAAATCTCTGTAATTTTTATATGATTTCAGAGATACTGTCTTAAGCTTATTAAGTTTGTTTATTGTACTTTAATTCACTTAGAAACAAAAATTTTCTGATTGTCCGTTTCAATATGAGTAAGCCAACCAGCAAATGGTTATTTCATAATTTGATTCGTATTTCTATAGATCCATACTCAGGCTGTTCCCAAATGTTCATAGTTCTCACTAGTACCATACAGCTCAATACTGGTTTAGGGAAACTGCATTTCCACTGAAATTTTGATCACAGGGGAGAACTGTGAGTCTGAGAGGAGCCTCAATAGTCTGCTGTCGTTTACGTGGCATGAGTAGTTTGTTAAGAAACAGGAAAGTCATATGAAGTGAAGAAGCCACCTTGCTGAGGAGAAATCCCACATGACTGATCATTCACTCTTACTGGTTTCCCAACCTGTTTTTCTCATCCAGTGGCTCAAGTTTCACTTATTGATCCCATTAATTTTCAGAAGTGTCACAACAGAACTAAAGCAGTAAGAGATGGCCTCAGGGGAAACAGTCGAAAGCAAAAAAAGGCAATTCCTTAAAGAAGCTGTGATAAAGGCATTATTGCAAACTCTCCCAGAGTGTAATAAAATAAGGAGTGAAATAAGAGCCCAACTTAACTAAACTATGAGCTCTTCAACAGTGTTAAAACAGAAAATGAAAAGGGGAACCTAGGTCAGTTTGCTAAGTGCAATTAGCACAAAGGTACAGGGAAAAAATCAAAAGATCAGCCAGTTAAACAAGAAACGCTAATGAGTGATGTACAAACAACAAAAAAAGTACGTTCATAGGAAGGGTAAAACCAGGAAGCAAATTGATCCACCCTGCAAAGGGGAGGCATTTTCACTGCAGCAGCTGAAAAGGCAAAAAGGTGTTTCAGCCCTGGTGGAATCAGCCCTTACTGATCAAGCAAACCCTAACGCCAGCAAACATCTGTGGGAGTGCAAGCTGCTGCGGAGAAGGAAAGGGGCAGGGTGAGTTAGATGTTGTTACAATGGCTGGGCCTCCCAGAGTACCCAGAGAAATCCAAGCAGTTTTAGGAGTTGCCTTGGAGAGTTTGCATTTACAAGCATACACTCAAGATTCCAGTTTTAAAAAATAGGAGCTGAGGATTTTTAGGCTCACGGTTAAAAAAAATCCTGGAACAAAATTATCGAGCAAAGAGATGAGAAGTAAAGATCAATATGAACTGTAGTCAGTACGATGTCTTTCTGTACAAGGGTACAGATTTTACATGTGAAAGAGAGGGGGTAGGTATCTTGACTTCATTAGGATTTGTGATCTTGTGACAGTAATAGTTGTAAATGCTACTACTGTAACCTAAGCAAAAAATTTGGGGGAAAACTGCTCACAGTAGTTCCCAGACAAATTGATGAGATGTGCTGAGTGGGGTTCTGCAGAGATCTGTCACGAATGCGATACTGTTCAATATTCTCTTTAAAACCTTGGATGGTGGAATGGAAAATATATTTGTAAAATTTGTGAATAATGAGCATCACGTAGGACACCAGCTGTCTTGGCTTTTCATCTGATACTGCTGAATATTGAATGGGCATAAGAATAGCTTTTCCTATTCTGGCTGTTCCTGAGCTAATCAGTTACCTCTGATGACCTCTGTGAGCACCTTCTGCTCAGCCCTTGCTTCTCCCCATGGTTCTTCCACGTTGGCTTGAGCTTCTGCCCTCTGCTCACCACAGTGGTTTTGCCGGCCGACCTGCCCCATGCTCAAGGCTTATGAGTCTTTGTCCTGTGGGGACAATGGCAGAATGACTGGTAACAAAGTGCATCTCCAAGGCAAAATATTTTAATAAAAGCTTTCTCGCTAAAATTGGGGCTGAAACCCCTAAATCTGGATTCACACACCTGACTATTTTCTCCTGGCCGATCTAAGCTTTCACTAGATTCTGCATCTCTTTCCCAGAGCACGGTAGGTCTGGTAATGTTTGGTTCACAAGCACTTTAATATTTCAGGAATAGATCCTTTAAAGCCGAATGGGGTTGTTGGGTTGGATTGGTTTTTTTTGTCTTGGGGAGAGGGGCTGTTTGTTTTGGGGTTTGCATTTTGTTGTTTGTTTGGGGCTTTTTTCTTCAAAGCCCCTGTCTAGCAAAACAAGACTCTTTTCCTTGGAGGCAAGTTATAAGATCTTCAAAGCTAATAACTGTCCTCTGTCTTTCAAGGCTCTGCTGAAGCCTGGGGCCATAGTCTGTGTTTTCCACAGCCCCCAACAAGCTCCATTATGCCTCTAGCTGTGATGCTTCTCTAAGTGTCAATAAGCTCCCGTCACTAACAAGGTCAAACACCGCATTTATAAAATTCTTCAGTGTTCTTAGATTGAGGGCAATCATATCTTTGCCTGGACTATGAGTCCTTTATAGCAGGAGGCTGGTGCTCTGCTGAAGTGGTAGGGGAGACATCCATTGCCCATGTAGTAAGTGCCAAAGCTGAAATACAATTTTTTTGGGCTCATTTGAGTTCAGCCCCTTCAGTCTGTCAGCATGGAGTTTATCAGCATGTGGGGTAAAGAAGGAGAAACAGATTCTTGAGCACAAATAAGTGACAAAACTGAGAAAAAGGCTCTTTAATCTGTTCTTACACTTCACAAATTGTTATTAATTTAAAAGAGAGCCTTGTGTGGGATCATCATTTAAAGAGGAGGCAACTGAAAGCAATTTCCATTAGACAGAAAGAGACAGCAAACCTGGGTGAGCTGTTAGTCATATTCATTATATTTCTAATTGTGTGATACTATCAAACCTTAGTCGTTGGAAATCCAACCACTATCATTATGTATAGAATCATCATGCAAAAAACCAAGGTGGTTATTTAACAATTTTGCAGCTTTCCCTGTATGTTTGCAGGGCAATAGGATGAAAATTTCCAGGTCCTGCTTTGATAGATCACAGCTTATAATTACAGTCACGTTGCATGGGAACGTGGGCACACTGCTGGCTAGATTAGAGAAAGAGACAGACAAGATCGAAGCCTCTCTGTTATTTTTTTCCCTCTTTGAGTGTGATAACGTGCCTATTTTAAGAATTTTGATGAGAATGTTTCCATACTTTTTCTCCTTTCCTCATTTTTATAGCTCAGAAGGTTTCAGTGGTTCTGCTCTGTTTCACTTCTAATAAATTCTTCTTTTGCTTGACCTTTATCTATTTCCACCGTATTCCTTTGACTGTACTGTATTCCTTTTCTCCCTTTGCCACAGTCTGAGCTCTCCACCCCCTCCGCTGCTGTCTCCACCTCCCTCCCTGGAGGCAGCCCCTGTCATTATCACCTCTCCTTCACTCCTCTCTTCCCTGACATAAGCGAGAAGCTCGATGACATGTAGTTCCTGCTTAAGAGGAGGCCGTTATTTATTTAATAACCCCCTTTCACAACAGCGCTTTACAGTTTATTGTAGAAGAAACAGGGAAGAAAATCGAACAGTGGTTTACAGAGTGGCGAGGTCTGCCCGCCATCCCTGGGTCCTGCGTGTGCTTAAGGAGAGGCAACAAAAGGACTTGTACGAGTGGAGCATCTAATAAAGGCTTTGAAAGGGGCCTATAAAAAGTCCAAGAATACTAATATATAGTCCAGTGCCAGATGACGACTTGTTTGTAGCAGACTGAACTTGGCTGCAGTTTGTGTGGGAGTGGAGATGCAGTTCCCGAGTGCAGCAGGAGTTTGGTGGGACAGCCCCAAGCCTCCCTTGTGCAGGAGACACTTCCACTCCCTGGAAGATGAGCATCCACCTACGCTGCAGCGATGTGTAGGGGGGGCGGTAAATCAACAAGACTTCCTCAGTTCCCAGGTACCCTTGAGAAGGTCCCAGGCTAACAGGGGCACAAAATGAGAGGGACAACCCGTTTAGTGGGTGCTTTGCCTCCTTTTCATGGCAAGTCTTGTTTTCTGGGCATGCTGCCAAGCAGCAGGATTTCCCAGCAGGGCTGTCCAGTCTTCTCAGTCATCCCTCACCCTGTACTTTCCAGGGACCAGAGATGCTCCCTTCTCTAGCCCTTGCGACCTCAGAAGCTTTGATCAAGACTGTCATATCCCCATCTCTTGGTGGTTGGGAGACAACATCTAAGCATTTAGTTTTTGCTTGCTCCCTCTCCCAAAACCTTTCCCACTGAACAGGCATAGATACAATTTTTAAAGTGATGCCAGACACATTCACGCCTTTAACACAAACCTGGAGCTGTTTATTATGATCAGAAAGTGTTTTGGCAATGGGTGGACATAGAACCAGCCTAGCTGTCCATCCTTTGCCAGTTTTCAATGATCATATATATTTGACTTAAGTGACACCAGACCTAAGGTGACTGCTTTTCAGTGAGAGCTGGGCATGCTGAGGCATCTTTGTGAGCAAGATGTTTTCTTGTGAATTGCTTTTTTAGTTATGTGTTTAATTTGAACCAGAACATAGTTTAATTTCCTAATAGGTTTGATTATTTAGGTTTAGGTCTGATTACTAACTCAAAAATAACAAGTGCACAGTCTACTTCTTACAGAGCTGCCAGATCCTTTTAATAGTAGAAAACATTTTTTTTCCAAATCTTGACCTCAGTTTAGGATAAGCCAGTGCTTTTCAAGATGCTAAGCAAATGCACCTAGACAATGCAGATACAATAATTGCCCAAAGGAAGATCAACTGAAATGCTGCCTCCCAAGTCATGTTGCTCTTATCCCTAACCTCCTAGGAGAGAGCGAGAGAGATGAAGAGATACTGCAATTTCACCCACATATCCTCCTCCATACCTGATATTACCCATGACAACAAGAAATACAAAGGGGAAAGAGCTGAATATGCACTTCTAAGAAATGGATGCCCTGGAGCAAGAGAAGCACAAAGCAGCTCCCACAGGAGAAGAATAGGATTAATGATCTTGATTGTTTTATAATGGCCTCTGGTGGTTTTTTTTTCCTGTTATGAGGCAAAAAAACCCTATTTGCTATACAAGAAAAAAATATGTAGAACCTACCTGGTGCTGAAAGGCAAGGGTGTGAAGTATAAATAACTTAGAAAGTGAGAGAATGAGTATGGAAAGAGTCCTGCATGGATTCATCCAGGCATGTGTTACTGATAGTTTAAGGGGGAAAAAAACCTTGATGTGAAGGAATTTTTACATGTATCTCGTTTTTGTGACTCCAGCTCCAGTGAGGGGCAAGCCAAGGAAAGACAAACTAAAAAAGCGAAAAGAAGTGGGAAGGAGCTTATGTTGTCTTATAATATTGTATTTTCCCCAGTAGAGAAATTGTGGTCAACATGTTCTTCTCCGAGAGTGGTTCACGCTGCACTTAATCCGGTACAACTGTGGGCTGTCACCAAAGATGGCAGTCTTGATGTCCCCACTCCCACATGTGTCCCTGTTCTCTCGCACCACATCGAGGGATTATGCAACTTCAGGGTGAATCAGCTCCCCTGAACCGATAGGAAATGAACAGGCTTTGGGTGGGATACTTTGCTTTGGGATGACCCAAGAGAACTGAGCTGGAGGTAGATGGAGAGGATGGGGCAGAAGCGACTGAGTGTGTGGGGCAGTGACCTCTTTACCTCCACCAGCTTTAGCCAGAGCAACGTTTCTGACTGCAGGCTTAGGCAGCTTCAAAACTGGAAAAGCACACAGGGAGAGCTGTTCTCTGTCAATATGCTGCTGGACCAACAGCAAAGATCCGGGGGAGGTGACAATAAATGCAATGGAAGAGGCAGAATTCTGAGGGGTTTGAATGCTAAAGCATATGGGATATCTGGAGAAGAGGAAACCACCATCTCAGCTCTTTTTGGAGAACAGAAGGAGCCAGACTTGTGCATCTTCCATAACCTAGTGACCAAGGAGAGTTTTCGCTGAGGAAATTAAAATCTCACTCAGCTTCAATCAAGAAATATTGTTTTCTCGTTTGCTGTTGTTCAGATATTTGCTGCTGATCACAATCTAGCAGATGATGTACTATGAAAGGTGGAGGCAGCATAAAATGTCTTGCTGAATAATTGATCACCATCCCTCCAGGCTACGTCCATGGATGAATGCGTGTGCCAGTTAGGATGACTGTGCCCCCAGTTAATGCTCTTAATTGACAATCCCTTGATCTGAATTAAAATAGTATCTTTAAAGACATCTTATTTGTCAGGAGGGTTTTCATATATTACAATGTTTCTTTTTTGTGTGTTTTTTTCTGATTAAATGCAGGCACCTTTTTGGCCCTTTTATTGTATGGACATTTAGAAGTTGATGTATTTTTTAAAAGCAGTGGCATAAATGTTGATCCCACCAAATCAATGGGAAATCTCCTCTTCACCTTCCCACTGTATTTTTTCTTCAATGTGTGTTGCTAGCAACATGTTATAATTCTCCCAATTTTTTAATAGGAATTAGGGGTCCAAATAAAAGCCAATATATCAGGGCCCTGTACCTCATTCACAAAGCCAACACGAAGCAGTAAAGGGCCAAAGGGCTAGACAACAGGGCTGCTGAACTCAGTAAAGGGCAGAGATTTCCCACCTTTAAGCCCATTCTACAGATTACTTGGCCTTTCACAAGAATCACAGAAAGGTAAAAAAATTTACCCGAAAATAGCTCTGGTTCCTGAATGTCTAAATATTTTTATGTGGCTGATGCTGTGCACATATTGTCTTCTGGGATTTATTGTAGACTCTGGAGGGGAAAAAAAAGTTTCTTTTTAAAGAAAAAAAAGCTGAAAGAATTAAGAGATTTGGAAAACAGGCAGCATTAGTAACAGTGTAAGTGAGCTCTCCTTTCAGCCTTCTGCCTCTTTCCAGCTTCCATAGTGTTGCTTCTCCTGAAATGCATGGGGTCTGCTGCTTAGAAGCCTTAGGCCATTCTCTTGTCTGTTCGCCTTTGGGAGGATTAATGGCTATTTGGAGGCAGCTGCTTAGATTTTCCTGCCATGTGACTGTTCACATGGTCACATCCAAACTCAGTCATATTTGTTTTACATTTGCTATGACAAACTGATTTACCCTGTATAAATTTGTTAACATGACCTTGTATGTCCAAAGTTAACAAGAATTGTGAAGCAAGATAAAAAAACAAATCTCACAATTAATTGTTTTAATTTCCACTCTTTTTCAAGGCATTTTTACTTTTCTGTCAGGTGAGAACCCAGTTCAAAGTACATGGAGGTGTGTCTACAGATATCATGCATACTGCATGTAACCCTCTACATTACAGGAATATTAATTGGAATATAAGGTCCAAGGTGAAGCTTTTGAATGCTAGAAAGTGGCAAGTTTAAGATCTTCTTATTACTCCTTTTTAATCTGTATTCTGCGCTGAACCAGACAGAGATCCCATGGAGGAACAATACGTGCTGGTACTGCATAACGCACTTTGCGCAGCGGACCAAGTCAAGGTCGCTTAGGCATCTGGTGTCTTCTAACTTTTGGGTAGCTGACTTTGGTGTCTTCTAACTTTTGGGTAGCTGACTTTGCTACCCACACAACATTCTTTTTAAGTTGCTTGCTTCCTTCTTTTTTTACAAAAAAAACCCCAACCCTCAAGTTAATTTTAAAGAGGAAGATACAACCATGTTATGTGTCCCCCAACCTATAGTCAGATGCACTTTTCCATATCCAGCTGTGTTGGGGTGACAAGTTATCCTCCCTGCAGTTCATAGTCGCCCATCCCTTCCCCAGGGGAAACTACTGTGCCCTGGTACCCACCAGCTGAGCCCCCCATCTGCGTCTGAGGTCAGAAGGGAATCATTCCAAGCCGTGGCCAAAACTGCATCAGGGAAGGTTTAAGTTGGATCTCAGGAAACACTTCCTCACGGAGAGGGTGATCAGGCATTGGAATGCACTGCCCAGGGAAGAGGGGGAGTCAAGGAGGTGTTTAAGGAGAGGTTGGATGTGGCACTTAGTGTCGTGGTCCAGCCGCTGTGATGCTGTTGAGTCATAGGCTGGACCTGATGATCTTGGAGGTCTTTTCCAGCCTCAACAATTCTGTGATTCTGTGAAACAGGGTGAGCAGGAGGCTTCACTCATGTGCTTCATCCAGAATGAAATGGTTAGGAGAAAGTCATAGGTCCCAGACTGGGAGTTCATAGCTCTCTCAGCAGACCTTAGGAAATGTTACCTAAGAACTGGCGCCTCCCAACAGAGAAGGGTATGGTTGTGCCAGTGCGCTGTTTGCACAGAGGCATTTCCAGAGTGTTCTTCTGTCTGCACCTGAACAGCCCGAACAGGAGAAGGGCAGCTGTCATTTTTTATAGTTTTATTCTCTACATTAGATGTTCTTGTGACACAGGAAAAATGTTTCCCCTTGAAAATACCACAAACTTTATATAAACTGTGCAACTTCTCAAATGAAGAGAATGATTTTTCAAGGCAAGAAAGGAGCAACCCAGTCTGACTTCAAAGCTGACCCTGCTTTGAGGAGGAGATTGGACAAGAAACCTCCTGAGATCCCTTCCAACCTGAATTATCCTGTGATGCTGTGACTTTTTAAAGTGAAAAATAACCAGCTATATGTTTGCTGTCACTTAGTGCTATAAACTGAATGCAAATAATCAGTGCTGTGGAGAACGGTTGGGAGGGTTCCCATTACAGCTGACACACTTGGGTGCCTGGCTGTCCCCAGAAGGATGGATTCTGCTCTGCTGATCTTTCTTCTTTCTTGTTACTGCTCATATGGCCCCACAGTTTGTTGGATCCACCGGCTGAGCAGGCAGAAAGATAGTTTAGTGAGCTGACCTGGCTCACCCATGGGTCAGACAGTGCCAGAGGCAAGAAAATGGGAAAAGGTGGGGTCACAGGGCCAGGATTAACCCTGGGAAAGCAGGGCCTTAGCTCCTCACGTCAACAAGCTGTGAGATAGTAGTTTTATTCTTGTAAGTTAATGTAGATATGTCTAGTCACTGTCTGGGTCAGTTCTCCCACTGTCAAGTTTAATTATTTAATACAGGGCCTGATCCTTCAGGGCTGCAGTCCCATGGTGTAGGCTGGTCTCTGTTCCTCCACTTTGCAGTGTATGTTTAGACTGTAAGAGCCAGGAATCAAGTCCTATATCTGTGAAGTACCACTTACATCTCTGCTGTTAAATAAGTGATAATCTGCAAAGAGCTTTTTGCTTCCCAGCAAGTTGCCCGTTCGGAGGCTTTTCGGTGTTTAGATCATAGGTCAAATTCATGTCCTTTTTGACGATAGGACAATTTCTTTCCTTGAGTGATTTTTCAGTGCAGCTCCTGATGCTGTCCTATTGCTCAGGTTACCTATTTTTGTATTGCTGACTTGAGATGTGTGCAATGAAGCCTGACTCGCCGCAGCCTTGAAAGAGCGGTCCAGCTCTCTCCTCCTTGCCACTGGTTATGAGCTCCCGCTGCTTCCAATCAAACAGCTGTGGGCTGAGCTGGACTCACTCACAGATCAGAGCAGAGAAAATGAACTCTGCAGGAAACCCAGCAGAGCAGTTACAGTCAGCCTGGGAAGCTGATCCAGCTCACCATGCCCTGCTCCGTCCCTACATCCCTACGGCAGCCAAGACAGGGGGGAGGCAGGGACAGACCCCAGGGCAAAGAAGGGCAATGCTCCCTTAGGGGACAGCTACAATTAGCTTATATAAAGTGGTCCTGAAAATGAAAATCAGTCATCTCTTGCTCTTCAGAAGTGCTTACATCAAAAATTTTTATTCAGGTGATTTTACACGTAAAATAGTTCCAGGAGAAATTCCCCATAAAGTTTCAGAATCAGTAAAAGACACCCTACCGTATATTTCTTTTTTATCTCAAACCAATGCAGCAGAATATACTGATTATTTTAAAGTTATTATTTCTTCTGGCATAGAAAAAGAGCAAGCTGAAGGATATTTTATACCCTATCAGTTAAATATTTACAATAGTAATGTGAAGTGGTGGTTTTCTTTTTAGCTTTCGGCAAAAAATGCAAACCCGTGCAATGATTAGCTTTACATGAAGTCAGTGTGAAAGAACAACAGTATTTTTAAGGAGCTGTCAGTGGCTTATCTCACAGCTGGCACCTAGTAATACAGTGAATAATTTCTGCAAACCCAGATAGGCTCCAAAATTAACACTATCCATTAAGAAAGACCATGGAGTGCTATAATTATGTCAGAATACTTTGGCTGGCAATGAACAAATCATTCTTAATGTTGTATTCACATTCATTACCACAGGTTTCTAACCTGAAAAGCTATACGTTTGGGGTTTTTTAATACAACTTAATCCATAGATAGTTTAACATCATCCAGAAAAATAACAATTTTTCTATTATTTCCACATCAGCAATTTTTGTGGGAACTAGCCAGTTTGACATCACAGTTTTTTTTCTAGTAACATTCCCATGTTAACGTGTGCTTTCACCCAGCCTCCTCAGACTGCTCAGAAGTGGCACAATTACTTCAGGCTCAGCAGTGCAGCAATAAATTACAAATTGTCCTCTAGCTTGTTTTTGCACACCCACGGAAAACTTCTTCCCTGCGGTTGTTCTCAAAAGACTTGAGATTCCATCTGCTTATTTTATTTACCAGGTGGAAGAGAAAGGGAAAAAACCCAAACAAGATAAAACTGAAAAGTCTGTATCCATTAAAATCTCCTCAAAATCCAGAGTAAATACTTGGATTTAAGCAGTCACTGAAGATTTACAGTGACAGACAGACAAGAACTCAAAATCTTAGTCCAAGGCTCAGTTAGAAACACATGTAAACAACTTAAAAGCAGGTTTAAATAAGAAAGAACTTGTGCCCACTGTTTATTTCAGTGCAAACACATAATCCTGTCTTGAAATAAAGTCTGTGAATCAATTCAGGCAATAAATGTGACCTTGTTAACCATCAAGAGAAGGCTCCTCAGCTGGGATACTGGAGGAGCATTGAATACTAAGCTGCCGAGCTCAGCTTCTACTTAAGCAGGAAGCAAGGCTGGAATAAAGGAGAATATTGCCATGAATCTGGAGATATAGGTGTTGCAAGGGCAGCCTCCACACAAAAAAAAAAAACAACCCACAACAAAAAAAAAAAAAAAAACAAAAACCCACCAAAAAAACTCTAAGAACTGAAGTAACAGCTCATTTGTTGAAAGCACCAAGAGGCTACAGTAACTGCAAGTTACCAGACACATAAAAGCTAGGAGCAACAACTTTTTCCAAAACATAATTTAATCTACATATGGGGACGTCAATGCAAACATTTGCAGAGGTTACTGGTATTCTAGAATAATTCATCTGAATTTTCCAGCTGAAGAGCAGTATTTTCCCCAATACAGCAATGCAGTTATCCTGATGGAGCTGAAAACCAAGGTGCATCGCTAGTTTTTACAGATGCTCTGACTCCTCCTTTTCCGTTTGATTTCAAACATAAAGAAAGTGACTAAAATAAACAGGCATCTAGTAAAGCAACTTAGTAGCTGAGAATTTTTCCAGGAAAATAAAAAAACTACACTGATTTACTTTGTATGTGACATTTCATGACTTTTGGAAGGCTCCTGGTATCAGAATATGACCCCTCTTCCTTGCCAATTAAAAATTAAGTAAACCAGTAGACAATAAAAGAAAAAAAATCACCCAGACCGTCTTCTGGAACTGACTGGCTCTTTCTTTTTAACTTGCTGGCTTTCTCACTGTCCAGGTGCAGCTGCAGCACACTCATCACCAGTGTTCCTGCTGTTCGTCTTCGTATGGGTAACACTAGTTTTACAGTACTTCCCACTTTTGATAGCACTGGAAATAGGCATTTCAAGGTTCCTTCTGAACTTGCAGGTTTTGTATAGCAACACCATTCATCATCATGTCTAAGACACTATGATTGGACTGGCTGGGAATAATTCTACTGAGATCTCCACTGAGGACTTCAAGCTGAAGTGACAGCATGCTGTGAGAGATCATCCTAATTGTGCCTACTGTGCCAACGCTTCCTACACCTTCTGAATATTAGAGAAAGGTTATATAATCTGTAACATCATCACCATAGAGGGGGTTATTTCTTGGTTGCATTTCCAGAGCTTGGATGTACTTTAAGGAACACGGAGTACTGGTGCATTTTTGGTTATGTGTCTTCTTATAGAGGTCTGGGTGAATGATTCAATGCTCAAAACTCCTTTTCTTTGTACACGTTGAAGGTTCAAGATCCTTTTAAATGGATTGTAGGATGCATCACCTGGGGTATGGATTTCATGGGATCCATCACCTTTGTATTACTTTTTGTGACATGTTTCAATTAATTTTTAACTTAAAAACTAAACACTTTAGAAATTTGCCATTTGCCGGTCTTTTATCCCATGTCTCTGTGCAATAATGGGAAAACATCGGAGCATTCAAACTTGCCATATAGTTAAAGCTCTTGAAATCTCACATGTAGGCTTCAGCTGGAGGACTTACATTGACAGTATGTTATTAGCGACTGGTATGGAAACTGCTGTAGGTGATAAGCAGGTGCACACCTATACCTCAGTGTATAGCACTGGGGATAACAAAGCCAAGCATCACCCTTCCTCACTCGCTGATTTGCATGATTCAGTTTAATTGGGCAAAATCAGTCGGGGACACTGGACTCATCTGTTAATAGCTCTCCCTGACAGCGCACACAATTACCAGCCGGTCCCCAATGCAGCTCTTGTAAAGAAGCTCTGTGCCTGACTGCTAGTCAATTAATGATCAGGCTTATAAGGTCTCTTTGGCTGGTGTTAGTTCTCCCCGTAACGCAAAGCAGCTGTAGACCTGACCTAGCTTATGACTGTATTTGGTTTTCTTTGCATTGCCATGTAGCAGCACAAAGCAACCAGTGCCCACTGATGGATCTCTCTCAAAGCTTCAGATACGATTTTAGCCGAGTTGAGATTCCTCGCAGATATTTTTCGGTTTTGGCAGGTATTATGCTACCATTCTTATGTCTTCTTCTTACGTTTCTTCCTCGGTTTCCATGTTAAATGTTCACCTGTAAAAACCTTTTAAAGAAATTCTCAGATAAAGATCAATGTTAAATCGGAGTCAATATTGAGAATATACATCACTAATTTAACTGAAAGTACTCCCAGAAAAGAGCATCTCGTGATGGCTACTCGCATCAAAATCTAGATCTCTTTTTTTCACACATATGGTCATATCTGCAACGGATAAACTGAATGTCAGGTCTTGAATGGGCGTTACCAAAGAGACTAAAAGTAAATATGTATTCTTGCATGGGGGTGCGCTACCTATTTTACTTTTGTGATTTGATACCTCAAATGTAAGTGCTTTGAATTATAAATTGAATAGTCTGGTTTATTTCTACACTATTTTATCCTTTGATCTACAACACTTGTTGAGAGATACAGATCTGCTGCCTATCTAGTCACAGAGAGAAAAACTCTTGGAATGCATTACTCTTTTTTATTCGTGTGTATAAAGCAGGCCACTTGCTGTCAGTTACAAAGTGTTTAGTTTTACCTAACCCTATATTCAGACTACCAATTAGTCATGCATATCAACGTAATCTGATGATTGAAGACTTGTGTATGTCCATCTCTTGCCTCAGTCAAGCCAACTAAAAAATCCCAGTGGTTGGTCCGTTAACAGCGTGATACATTGAACTTCAAACTTTGTGGTATTATTCTTTGAAGCTATATTGTCCTTTGATTGCTACAGCATCTAAAATGAAAATTGAAAGGATGATACTTACTGTGGTACTCAACCAGTTCTATAGCTTCAAAGATTATAGATTAAGTAGATTTGTTTTGGAAGATTAGCCTATCAATAATGCTAGCATTAATGAAAGTAGTAGCCTTCTACCCTATAATGGGCTTTCTTCTAGGCCTAGTTTGCTTTCCTTCTTTCTCGTATCTAAGAAAAAGGTTTCAAACATGAAGAATTCCATATTCCAAATTTCACTTGTACCATTTATTATCAATGTTATTTTGACTTCTTGTTTTTGAAGCATTCCGCATTTTCCCTGCCTTGTGTTACAATGCCCTTTATTCTTTTAGACTAATCCAAAGAGCTCACTCGATATACTTGAGTGTTCTGCTCTGTCAGAATGATATCTTATCCTGGCAAATGTCCAGCTGGTATTTCATTTAAATTTAAACAAGGGAAATCATTATGATTTTGAACTCCTTTCACTCAATTCTCATCAGACAAACCTATGTTTGTACCCCAGCGCAAATATCTGACCTTCCCACAACATTGTCTAGTTGAAATTAAGGGATAGTTAGCTTTTGGACATGCCATCAAATTATAAACTGTAATCTATCTTAAAGCTACAACTTGAAAAAGCTCAGTTTGGCAGACCAGGGAGATTATGATTCATGCTTTAATTTTATCTGTCAGGTGCTATTGCAGTGCTGTTCTGGCTAGCATCCCAGGCAAACTCCTAAGAAGAGAGAACACAGCTCTTAGTATACGTGCACTTTTTAGACTTTGAAGCTCTACAGCCTCTCCTGTATTTGACCTCCTGAGGTTACCAAACGAACACAAAGTCAATCAATCATTTCCTGTCACTGTCTTGTTGAGGTGCCTTTTTCCTCTGTCTACTACACAGCTTGTTATCTTCTAGTTACACAGGGACCAATTCTTACCCGGAGTTAAGTGTACAGGTCAAACTGCTTGCATAAACGTATGACAGTTAACCCAAGCAGACATCCAGCTCATTTTACTGCACATTAATGAGAGATGTGGCTGAAGAGTTTCCAGTACATGGCTCCCTTCTTAACTGAAATATTTTTTTTCCAACAAATAAATCCAATTATAGGATTCTTTTTTTCTTTCGAAGAATTGAGTTACAGATAAAACTACTGAATTTATTTGAAATCGTCTTACATGTGCAGCTAACAAATATTCTGTTGTTACTGTATAAGCTAGTAACTCACATTATTAATTACTTTATCTGCTTAAGTACTTCCCCAAGGATAAGGGAAGTGGTAAAGCCTTTACTGTATATTCTACTGGTATCATAAAAAAGACATTCAACACTTCATTCTTAGCAATATTTATCAATGTTTATATGAAAATACTAGTAGTTAGACTTAGCGAGAACAAATTTGGACATTGAAGTTGTCTGGAATGCTACAGAATTTGCAATTAATTAAAACTAGAAGCTTCTAGACAGTCTTTTCATAAATCCAATCTTCAGGAAAATGTAATTCTTCTCTGAACTACCTAATTTAATAGAGTATGTATAAAGATTTTATTCTTGTGGGAGAGGTATATTAAGGCGCTGTGTGTCCTTATGCATTTTGCAAGTGGTAACTAACAAACTGAGGCAGAGATCTGTGGGTATGTTTGAAAGCATAAATCAGAAGCTGTCACACAAAGCTGATTTAAAGCTTGTGCTTACACTGCCTTGATCCCAGGGTTTCTTTGAAGATTTCTATGTAAGGCTGCAAGAGAGCAATCTGCGGGTTAGTCAGCTGTACGTAAGGGCTACAGATGATGATAACTCCAACGCAGAATTAAGTAGCAAAATTTGTGATTTTTCAAACTGCCTTTTGTGTAACTACATTTCCTTTTCCTTTTTAGCAGCCGGAGAGCAGCAGTTTAGCTTGAGAGCAGAGCTTTTGCAGCAGGGGTGTGCCTTTGCAGCCTTAGCTGTGCAGCCTCCCCGGTCATTTGCAGGCGAGACAGCACCAGTCAAAAAAGCGCGTGGTGCAGCTGCTTCCTAAAGGAGTCCTCTGACCTCAGTGTTCAGCTTCCAGTGATGGTGATCTGTGATGATGATCACCTTGATAATTGCATCTTTTTCTTTTTTTTTCTACAGCACCGTTTTTTTCTAAAGGGTCTTAAAAATAGCAGCGCTGCAATAGGTAGTCTTTGATCGGAGAAGTTCTTGGTGAATCCTGAACAATTTGAAGAACCTTCTACTTGAACAATTACCTAACAGGAGGATTCAACACAGATCTGTGTCGACTGGCACGTTCCTCTGGGAGATTTCTGCCTTTCCCAGCCCCAGACCACCTGTCAGTGCAATGGGCTCTCTACAGACAGTGCTCTGAACCTACAGGCAAAGCCTGAGGGTATGCTCCATGTTAATTAAAGAACAGCCTTACTCTTTCTCATCTCTATATTTCTTTGTTTTCAAAAAGCTCTGTAAAGCGCTTCTGCCAAATAATGAGTCTCCGTACAGTCCAGCCCTGCACTTGGCAGCAAGACAAGTCCAGCCAAAAGGATGGGGAGAGAGAGACGAAGGGGCGGTAAGACGCAGTGCGTGGTTATTTAGGGATGCTGGCATTGCGATAATCTTACCACTCCGGCAAAGAAATTGTCTTCTCCTCAGGCAGAGGCTTCCTTGCTTGGCCTTGATTCTGAAGCCACACGGTGATGTGTTCTATTAGCTGGATAAGATCTTCATGCTTTTTTTGTTCCTTTTTGTTGTCCAGATGCTGTATTTTATATTCGTTTAATTAAAAGGGGTAGTGGGGGCAGGCAAAAGGAAAAGTGAAAAGTGTAACACTGGGGATGGAAGCAGAAGATACAGACATAGATTGTGTCATGAAGCATATAACCTTTTGCCCAACTCAGACAGAGCCAGTGATTCCAAGCCACGAAAAACCCAAACAAACCCAAACCAAACTCCCCCCAAAACAAAACAAAACCCATGAAATCCCTCACCAGCACTCCTGCATGTTGCACCTTTATTAAATCCATCTTTTGCTTCCTTACCTAAAATAATGTGAGAATTGGGAAAAAAAAGGACTCAAAAGGTTTCTCATGGAGCTTTCTTACCACAGAGTATTTCATAATGAAAATGTAATGACCTGATATGGAGTACCTTTTAAGATAAATTTGCAACTGTTTTGAATGTTTATGTACCCATGTCTCTGTGTGTGTATGTGTATCTATATAGCTGTGAGCAGTGAAATGTGCTTTTTTATTATACACAGAGAAGGCATTCTTCTTAAGGAGTCATTATCTTTGTATGTTTTTTTTCTAATAGAAGTTTGGTTTGTTCATTCACTACTCCTATTATATCTGAAAAAAAAGCAGTACATCTGCAATATCCTTTTTTCCTCCTGACGCTACAGTGCTACATATTCACCCTTTTCCCTTCGTTTGTCAGAGATAATGCCTGTAAGTCAAATTCTGATCTCAAAGTAAATCTGAAAGAATGTATTAAAGAGATTTACAGGAAGAAAAATTGAATGGCACTTTTGATCCAAAGGTGGCTTATGGCACTTGTGAATCCAGCCGTTGCAGTAGGTGTTTATGTGCTGACTGACACTACATCGGAGTACTGAACTGAAGCTGGAGCTTGCTTAGGGGCTTTAGTTCCAGTATTTCATTTTTTGCTCTGACAGCTTTTAAAAAATGTCATGTAGGACTAGGAAGCTATGTGACTTTCAGCCATATCCCCTAATCAGATTCTGAATGCTTTAAATATTGCTGTAAAGTGTGAAATCTCCTCTGGGCTACTGTTCCTCCTTTGGCACCGTTTCTGCTGGAAGCCTGCCACCTGCACAACACAAAAATAGGAAACTCAACCTCTGGCCAGATTGTAATGCTTTAAAACAACTCGTAAAAGAGAGAGCATTGGTGGAGGCGAAAAGCAAACGAGAAAAGAGTGAGACAATGACAGAAAGGGAATTTGGAGGATGGAGCAGGCAGAACCAGCAGTACAGAAGACCAGCTAGAAAGATATATCTCGGATGTAAAGACAGGAGGAAAACAGGAAGGAGGGCTAAGAACACATAATGAGGTGAAGGAAAAGGGAAAGAACCAACCAGAAAGATGACAAATGGCAGAGAGGGAAAGAGGGAGCAAAGAAGGAGGGATAAAAATGATGAAATCGAGGAGCAAACCTGAACAGATAGCACTGAGAGTGGGCTATTGTTTTTTTTTTCTCCTGTAGCCCCGAGGGAGCTTGGCTTGCTAATGAAGCTATGAATGTGTTCACTCCTGGAACCAGCCAGATCTTATGCTGATGTCAGCAAGAACTGGCAGCTGGAGACAGAGATTGTTTCTGTTTAAAGGAGCCTCTGCAATACATACCCATTCCTCCTCGGGGGGCTCTGGCTTTGCCCAGATGAATCCCTGTTGGCAGAGGATGTACTGGACACTACCTCAATTTACCCTGAGGGGAGCAGCCAGGGAAATATTTAGCCTCAAATTTAAATAGATGGGAATGGCACCTTCACTCCACTTCCTTTAACCCTGGAGATCCGCATTCACTGAAGCTAGCAAGCCTTGCCTCAGTCTGTGGTTCAAAGCAAGCCCCCAGCATTACCACTTTGAACTGTGTGCCCCGGAGAAGTGAATCTTTCACCATTTGTTAGGAGGGAAACTTCCCCTGACTCCTCAAGTCCAGACTTACATTGCGTTCCTCACCTTTCCAGTGTCAGAAACCATCGCCTGGCATATCTTCAATCAGGCATTCATTAGCAGGTTTTAGCACACCTCTGTGAGAGGTATGCTTGAAGAATTAAGAATTGGTATTAATTATTAACCATTTTTAGTGACCTATCCAGATTGAATTATCATCTTCAATCTAAGACTGTCATGTGCATCACCATGCCTGGAAATCTCAGCAAAAGGACCAGAAACACTTAATGAGTGTTGAGAATGTTCTCTTACTCTCAGTAGTGATCCTTCACACCTTGGATTACCTCCAAGAGAGGCTGAATGGAAAAAGTAGGGAAATTTCTACTGTGAGAATTTTCTGTGATGAAGTAGAAGGCTTACAGAGACTATAGAGCTGAAAACTTTCACTACAAAATCTGCAAAGACAAAGGCTGGGCCCAAATCAGGAGAGTAGGCAGTAACTGAAATAGTTATTAAATAATTACCAAGCATCTGAAATATGATGACTTCACTACAGTCCATAGAGGACAAATATAAAAAATGACCACTATCATCAAATCTAATGATCACCTGCACAGACAACTATATACTGCTGCTGTCCTATAACCTGCAAGTGTTCTGTGTACAACAGCCTTTGTCTTACATGTTTGGAGCCAAATTCTCACAAACATATTACACAGTCAAATTATGGCCCTAGAAAGACTCCTGGACTTCTTCACCACTGTGTTACTCCAAGTTCATGACAGCATGTCCCTGCTGATTCCAGAGCTATTCTAACTGTGTGAAACCTGAAGGATATGGTGGTGAGCCAAATCTCATGGATGCAGTAGTTCCCTAAAAAATTGTATAATGTGTTGAGGTCAGGCTTGTACATGCAAGGAAGTACAAACTGTTTTAAGACATATTTTGGGCTCTCTGATGTTATGACATACTCTGGATGTGGTGCCTCTCTGCCTCAGCCCTTTCTAAAGCAAAATTTCCTTCTCCTGCCACCACACACTAAGAAGTGTGGACTGCCAGGAGCCACTGATACTTTTTTGATAGCTTGGGCTGGCCCAAAGGCTGAGCAAACACACGCTCGATTAATAAGGAGGGTCAGTTCTCATTGTCATACATTTTGCTATTATAGGGTCTGCAAGTACCTTTCATTTTTTTAAAAGCTGAAATAACTTTTTAAAATATTTTTTTTCTGCAGTACGGTAGCATATAGAAACCCAGACAGGGTTCAGGCCTCGTTATACCAAACGTGTTCAAAAACTCAAGAGACAAATGCCTGTGAATTGATTTAATTGTGTTGTGATTTTATTGTATCAATGTGACTCAAGCAAAACTGATATACTGTGCTGGAAGAATGTAGTATTTGTTCCAGTGCAGTTTTATATTTACATAGTTTTTCTCCTTATAACTAGGGATTAAAAGGTGGTTTATCTACAATATCATGACAGTTGTCTTCATGGAGAGTTTCTTTTAAATTCAAGCAGTGACAAAACGATTACTTAATTGCTCAAGATTCTGGTAATGCAGCAACTGGCATAGGTTTGATGTGTGCAACAATGGTTCCAGTATTGACTAAATGGCAAGCCTTGATATGGATTTACACAGCAACAGCCTATTCTTCATATTCGATAAGCTCATATGTGAAAACATTTTTTTTCGGGAACAAGTGTAATTTTCTCTGCAGCATGAATTTTCACACAAAAAGACACATAGGAATTTCTACCATCCCCTTTCACATCCTCTTTGATATGAGTAAACTTTTAGCTGAGAAGTCACGCATGCCAGAACATTTATACCAAGAGACATTGAAGATATTATTAGATCTTTAACTCGCACAAAGCTATCAGCATAACATCATCTTCAATATCATAATCGTACCATGAGCATTTCCCTAGTACCATGCTATTGACAATACTAAGAGACAAAATACTATCTAGAGAGTGAATGCCTGATTTTACGAAGAGACAAATATATTGCCCATCCCTTCTCTCTTAAAGATGTGTTTACTTTAGCTCAGTCGAATTGAAATAGAGTGCAAATAACTATTCTGGAACAACTGTGCTTCTAATTCAGACTTAAAACTAGGGGAATTCAAAATGAAAGTTCGCTCATTCCCTTTCTTTTCCTGAAAGTAAGTTTTTTAAAGACTGCTAAACTAATGCCACCAATTTTGTCATTCAAAGGAAGACATGTGCAATACAAATATTTAGCAGAGACAGAGTTTTCTAAGTTCACATGGGTATCTCTGGATGATGAGATGTCCAGCTATGGAATTCTCAATTTTGTCAGTTTGTAGCAAAATCCTCCTAAATATCTTAAATATCTTAACCATTTCACTATGACACAACCCTCTTCCATGTGTTTTCCTGCAGTGCTACTGAAAGATACTTTCCACCACCATTGCAGTTGCAAGGATGATATGGAATGGCTCAGGGCTTTCACTGACGTTCTTTTATGCTCCTATTTAAGGACAGGACAAGGTGTGAGGAAAATGCCCCTTTTTTTTCCTCTCCAGTGTTACTCAAGAGTAAGGCCCATCCTTGCACAGACCCATGGGCAACGTGACCCATCCACCTGAACTTCTGAATGCACCATCTGAATCACCTTTCGGCTCCCCAAGTGAGGATCAGGTT
This sequence comes from Trogon surrucura, assembly GCA_020746105.1. Lineage (NCBI taxonomy): Eukaryota > Metazoa > Chordata > Aves > Trogoniformes > Trogonidae > Trogon > Trogon surrucura. Next base: position 188,939,848 of record CM036617.1, read on the forward strand.
GGGAGCTCAGCGGAAGACAGGCACAACACTTCTGGGAAAACACTGCCATCTCCAAGCACAGTGTTTTGTGTGATGGCCATGCAGCAGAAGCTCTGGAACGCAACAACCAGAAAGATTATTCAGCTGTTAGGGATAATAATTGTGGCTGGCAGTTGCAATTCTTCCTGCTGATTAGAACTGGTTCTCTCCAAGAATGGTTCCTGTGGAATTACAACATATCCCAGGGTTTCGTAACCATCCGTGGAAGTTCTGTTTTGTTTCTCACAATCGGCGTGGAACAAGCAGGGCTGCAAAAGAGGAAAGGTCAAGAGAAAGAGGTCGTTTCAAAATAATTGCTCTCTGAAAGTGGGGAAACAATATGATTGTTTAGACAGTAGAGAGAGTGGGGAAAAGGACACAAGGAGAGAGGTTTCTCCACTGCTTCCTATCTAGCCATTTCTAGGTGGCGTGGGGTTGAAGCACAGCTGAGTCACCTCATAGAATTCTATAAGTTTCAAGGGTAGATGTCCAGTTCTGGACTACTGGTGCAAAGCTCTCTTTATAGTCAGCGGATTAAAAATGGTCCCCATAGATGAGAAAACTGTACGACTGTCTTAGCATCAGATCAATCACCTTCAGCAGGAGCTTGTTTCTCCCCACTGGGGGTTGGGTCTGTGCACTCAGTTCATGCAGATGCCTGACTAAATACAAACCAACGCAGGCCAGCTGCCTATGCCTGGCGTGGCCCATCCTCAGGAGTGCAATCCATACATTTTATTCGTAATTTAGAAAAGGCTCTATGAGAAGCATAAAAAGAGAAGAAAGAAACTGTGATAGAAGAAGAAAGGAAAAAGCAGGGCAAATATGGAAAAAAAACCACAGAAGGCAGGGAAAATTACGGTACTGGAAGCAGGATGTGAATGCAGAAGGAAATTAGGATAAATGGCCAATCACAAGTAAGAAATGCTACACAGAGTTCCAATTGCTTGTGTACAGGATTGCTAGAGAGACGCAGAGAACTGTGAATTTTGTAAAGGTGTATTTTTACATAAATGTAAATGTAGCAACCAATGGGTCTTTCCTTGCTTCTCTAAGATGACATCAAGCACTTTACCCACATTTTCCTTTCCTTCATCATATCCGAGTATTTCTAGCTGAAAATCTTCCTGACAACATTGCCTCCACAATCAGAAAGTTTCTACATTGTCCAGTCGCTAAATTTTCCAATACGTCTACATCTTCAGTTACGCTGTTTCACACACTTTCCCTCCCCTGGGGCATATTTTGTTCTCGAAATCTCATTCTTTCTTGACAAACACAACGCACTTAAAAACAGCCTTGACCACTAGGATGCTGACCAATATCATCTCCTTGTCTGCTTGCACTCTGCCATCTACCTGCGTCTAATCACCGCCTTTTGTTCCAGACTTAGGACATGTGCTCTTTGTTCTGCTCGTGCAGCATCTTGCAAAATGGCATCCTGTCCTGAGATAACACAGGTAACAAACACCAGCGTTTGGCTTAACATCAGTTGTGTTTAATGGCAGGTGAACCTCCTTGTACTAGTGTATTGAGCACAAAAACACCGGGTAGTAGTAACTCCTGGTTTTGTATTGGCAGTACCCATCACGTTGTCCACCCGCCTCATGCAAACAGGCTGGTTTAGACCAAGGTTTCCAAGCAGAACCTCGTGTTCAGGTTTTTTTCTCCCCTCGTTTTCTTTCTTAGTGTAAAACACGGCCGGGAGCAACACCTTTAGGAAGAACAAGGCAGCCTAGACACTTAGCTGTGATCCAGATAAGCAGGTTTTTTTTTCCAGGGGAGACTCAGTTTAAACCACCCGTGGTGCTGCTCGGCCCATTTTGCCCAGCGTTTGCTCAGCCCCCGCCGGGGCTGGGGGCTCCCCGACGCCTCGCCTCGGTCGCGGCCCCCGGCAGCTGCTCCTCCTCGTCGGGCCCAGCACAACCCTACCCCCGTCCCGGCCTACTCCGGCGCCGCCGCCGCCGCCGCCGCCGCGTCCCCGCTCCCCAGCGGGACAATGACCGCGAGGTACCCGCTCGCCGGAGCCGCCCCTGGGTGCCATCGCCCTCCCGCTGCCCCGCTCACGGCCGCCCCGCCCCGCTCCGCCCCTCCCGCCGCCCCCAGCAGCCCCCGCGGCGCCCCGGCTCCGCCGCCGCCCGCCTCGCAGCGCCCGAGCCGCCGGCGGTTGCGAAGGTGCCGCCGTGCGCGGCCCGCCGGGCGCCGCGGCCTGCGGGCGGCCGCTGGTTGGCGGCGGGGGGACACGTGAGGGGGGGAGGGGGCAGCGGCGGCGGCCGCGGCAGCAGCAGCAGGAGTTTCCCCGACAGCTGGAGGTTGCGGCGGCGGCTCCTCCTCCCCGGGTCCCCGTTAGAGCCGAGAGACCCCCTGCGCTCCTCCTTATTGACAAACACACAAAGGGCCGCGCCGGGGCCGGGCCGGGGACGCGTCTGGAGCCGGCATGGGAGACAAGAAGAGCCCGACCAGGTAGGGGCAGCGGCGGCGCCTCTTTCTCCTCCTCCTCCTCCTCCATTCCCCGGGCCCTTCCCGCGGCGGCCGGGTGCGCGGAGCCGGTGGCGATGGCGGCCGCCGGGGCTCCCCCCGGGGTGGAGGCGGCGGCGGGGTGAGGGCGTCGCGCCCGGTGTCGCCCCCGGCGCGCGCGCGTGTGCGTGTGTGTGTGTGTGCGCGTGTGTCTCCGCAGGCCGAAGCGGCAGCCGAAACCCTCCTCGGACGAGGGCTACTGGGACTGCAGCGTCTGCACCTTCCGCAACAGCGCCGAGGCCTTCAAGTGCATGATGTGCGACGTGAGGAAGGGCACCTCCACACGGTGGGTCGGCGGCGGAGGGGGAAGCGGAGGCGGGAGGTGGGGGGGGGGGGGGGGGGCCGTTGGGCCGCCTCCCGCCGCCCCGCGGTGTGAGGGAGGGCGGCGGTGACAGGAGGAATCGGGTCGCGTTGAACCGGGGAGCCCCGGGAAGGGGAGAAGGGGGGGGGGGTATCCTCGGTAAACGTGACCCGAGAGCTGCGCCGGCGTGTGTGGAAATAGGAATCGTAAATACCAGGAAGGGCATAATCGCCAGCACGGCCTGACCCCGGAGAGGCCGTGCCCCGCGCAGGAGGAAGGGCCATCCCCCGGGGCGTGACTGCGGCCGCGCTCGCCCTTTAGTGTCTCTTGGTTTTATTTATTTTTTTTCCCCTCTCTTAAATTCGTTTCTTTTCTACGAGTTTAACTTTGCCTCATAAATACCTCTCCCTCCTTTTTTTTTTTTTCTTTTTAAAATTACCATTTCTTTGTAATTCGCTTTTCCATCACCGTGCAGGTTTCTGGGGGCTGTAGGGGCGGATGATAACCCTTGGCTGTTTAGGGGAGGAATGGTTGATTAGCTGGAAATTGCGCCGTGTGGAAGTGCCGCCCTGCGTATCCGTGACTTCCCAGGAGAACATTTCTCTGTGCGCCCGTCGGAAAGCTTGCGGGGGATTACCCGGTTCCTGCCTCCGTCAGTGGGGTTTTAGTATTGTGGCCTAAATGTGCGTGTTTGGGGAACGGAGGCTTTCTATAAAACCAACAGGAGGGCGCTTGTAGCCGTGGCTTACTAACCACAGAGAATATTGCTGAAGAATCCTTTGTTACAGTTGTCCTACCTAGGGGTAAATCCCATCAGCAAGAGAAGTTTGAGTGGCAATAAAAGTTGCAGTCCTGTCAGAAGCAGCAACTACATGGGTCAAAGCAACGCTGAATATGACTTGCAACAAATGTTGTTACGGGTTTGAAATTCTAAGTGGGAGGTTTGATCCAGTTACTTGATGAAAATGCTTCATTTTTATTTCTGCAGTTGATTTCCTAGACTTCTGAAACCGGAATGAATGTTAAAGGGACTTGTCATAACTTTGGGTTTGAATACTAGTTGATTTTTTAAATAATTTTTTTTTTAACCAAGGAAATCGATGAGGTGTTTTAAACTGGTCTGCGCTGGGAGGAATCACATCTGTTACCCGTAGTGTGGCTTCCAGTTATAACAGTGGCATGGCGTTTATGTCACAGATAGGTGTGTACAGAGAAGTTGTATTCAGCAAAATAACACAGCTGAATATGAATGCAATGCTAATGCAACAATCTTTAGGACTGCACAAATAAATCCTTTCTAACCTCCAGTCAGTTTGATAGAAAAAGTCACTTTAAAATTTGTTGCATTGGACACTTAGTTGCATACAAGCACTAAAATTTAAAAAAAATCCAGCAAACCAAAACAACAGGAAGAAAAACAGTAGAAAAAAATCAACAGTCTCAAGAAACCAATATTAGCATTACCTTCTCCCCTCCTTGAATATTTCATAATTTCTTCATATCTTAACAACTAAATGTGCTTATTTGTTTGTTTGTGGGGGTTTTGTTGAGGTTTTTTTTTTGTTTCTGCTCTCTCCCCCACAGTGATCTGGTATGGAGAGTCTCAGTTGATACATTGATTTTTGTATCTCTAACTCTGAAACAATGTGTAGCTGAGTAGGTTTATGTTCCCACTCCCCACCCCCAGCAGGTTTAAGTGCGTTGCATTTTCATGTGTTTGCAAAGTCCAGGGTTTACACTACTGTGAGATAAATACAGGTTGAGGTTTTAGACCAGACAGTTTAAGGCCCCAATTCTGAAATTAGATTTGAGCTACTAAATAGACCTTTGTGTCTATGGAGAGAGTCATTAGGGTGCCAGAGACACAAAAGGCTGTTTGGGTGGATTTGGTTTTTGGTGTGGTGAGGTTTGTTTTTTTAAAGGAGCCAAGAGACCAAATTGGGGCCTTGTTAAAACATTTGCTGCTACTGCCTATACTGCAGAATGTTTTTCGTCAATGTTGGTCAGAATAACAATACTATGGTGTTTCGATGACACTGTGAATATGTTATATATTATTTCTTTTAGTCTTCCATTTTGAAGCTTAATGTTAAGGCCTCAGCCCAGTTCTTAGTGTGCAGTAGTTCTTACCTCAAAATTTATACTGCGTTTTTTTTGCTGATCAGAGATTTGTCTATGAGACACTGCAAAGCACTATTTCTCGGTTCTGAGAAATCTGTTTCTTTGTGGTGGATGGCTTAATGTCTGCTTCTGCATGTTAACATTCACTAAATGCCACCAGATTTGCAGATGGGAAAATAGGCACTCATAGTCAAGTTTAGTGGTTATGAAGGCCACTGGAAATTAGGTGCAAAGTTGATTAAAATGGTCGTGTTTTCTTATACTAACCATGTACAATTAACTTTGCAGAAATATTTTCAGGTGCGGGGTAGAGTCTGTGGGTGTTTTCACTGCCAAATAATTTCTTCTCTGTGAAAGAATTATCTTTCATGCCAGAGGCTAGACATGGAGTATGATCTTTAACAACCAGTGGAATTGTTAAGATTAGTGAAAATAGTTCTTATGACTTCTTGATTATATGTTAATATACCTGTAGACTGAATTTTCCAAGCAAAGTGGATCATGGACTTAAATTAACATTGTTCATGGCAGTATCACCTTGAGTGGTTAAACTGGGCTGTGCTTGCATGGGAGACATCCAAGAAAAACGCTGGATGCTGCAGGAAGTGGTGTAACTGATTCCCCAGGTGGCACTCTTTTTTTCTTTGGATTAGTGCTGAAGGTGTGCCCCAGCATGGTGCCAGTTTGATGTGCCATGAGTCAGATGTACGACAGATCTTCTCTGCCAGTTGGAAGTCTCTGTACCTTTCACTGTAGAACTGTTGCCAGGCTTTAATTTGGTAATGTCACCAAGGATCTAAATTCTCCCTGTAGGCACAGCTTTCTTATTTACTTTCTAACCTAAATTGTTCTGTACTACTGCTTGGGTACTGAGAAATTACTATGTTCCTCCTGATAGGAGAGTGTACTGAACATAGTGATTTTCTATATATGACCTTTAAAACATTTTGAAAGTTTGCTAGATGAAAGATGCTGTATAAGTGTAAGGAACCTAGGACTGTAATAATCATTCCTTACTTGGACAAATCTCCTGCTGAAGTTCATTAGAAGCATGAGTAAGAAACGCTGAATAGAACCCTAACGTACTGTGTTGTAGAGGGAACTGGTAAAGAACTCTATATTTAGGTTGCCTAATAGATTCCATTATAAAGAAATTGTATGATCTCTTTGAGAAGCTCTATTGTTTGCAAAAGCCATTGAAGTTTGGCAAGAGGAAGAGTCCTTAGGCTAAATAAGTGGTTTGATTTCCTCGTCCCATGAAATTGTTTAGGTTTTGCTGAGACTTAAACACTTGAAAATCATCATTCCTCATCTGTCACTCCTGTTGTACAGAAAAGTAAAGCAATTACTGGAACCCTGAAAAAGCCTAGACCATCATCACTGTAAAATCAACAGTGGCAGTGATATTAAGCTGAAAATCCAGAATGAAATTATTTGGCTCCTGAGGAGGTTATAGTGGGGTTGCTGAATTTGGTCTGACTCTTACAGCTTTGCCAAAAGTTGCCTCCATGGACACACTACTATTTCTTTTCTTTCCTTCTGCTCTGCATGGCAGTGTCTGAGTCAGGAGCACACCAGTACTGGTTAACCCTTAAGAACTGGGCTGAATCCTTGGACAGACCTTACTGCAGCAAGCATTTGCACCCAGTTTGTCTGTCCTTCAGTAGGTGTTTGGGTTTTGTGGTTTTTTTGTTTGTTTTGGGTGGGATTTTTTGTTGTTTTTGCTTTTTTTTTTCTTGCCAGCTAACATGGTTAGTCATTGTAATTTAGATGTGTCGTAAAGCTGAAAATTAAGAGTTCCAGTGTTGCTGGGAAGAAGTATGTAAGAGGACTAGCATTCTCTTTGAAGGGCTGTACATTTCCTACTCTCTTTTGTCTAGTAGGAGATTGTGTTACTGCTCCATCACCTCTCTGCTCCATCTGCTTCAGATCATATTAACACTCTTGTTATTCACTTAGTGACAGCATCCAGATTTAAAATTACCTGTCACTTTTCTTAATATGGTTTTTATGCTCATGTACTGTGGTCTGGTCTCTAGTTGCAGGTTCCTATTATTTTTTCCATGCTATCACAAACTGCTTCTCCATTCAGTGTGAAGGATGAGCATCCAAGGGAGTGTACTAAGAGCTACCAGGGGAACTGCAAAGCCAGATTTTTAAACTTTGAAATGCTTGGTGTAGTACTCTGCTGTGTAAATAAAGGAAAAAATGGGAGGGAGGGATATGGGATTAATTTCCCCATCCCAGTGCTGATAGCATTCTGTGATTAAGAGTCACAGATTTTTATTGTTTTTTTTAACTAGAAAAAAGGGCAGAATTCCAAGGGATGTTTTCACTAGTAGTATTCTCTTAGCTAATAATAGGAGAAGCTTTGTTATACAAAGATGTAACTACTTTATGCTCGTTATGGTTTTATTTAATTTCATTTTTTAGACCGACTTTTATTGCTTGCTTTGAATTCAGTAAAAACTTAATCTTACCTATGAATATGAATCTATGAGACTTAGTGAACACTATTCAAGTGTGAAGTATTTTTCGAAGTATTTTTGCAAAGTAGGGAGAATAAGGAGATAAAACAAGGACAAGTGACTCCTGTGGAGTTCTGGGGGTTTGGGTAGAGGGAGTTTAGGTATCCCTCTCTGATACACGGGGTGGGTGAGCTGCTTCATGCAATATTATTTAAATAAAATAGCAGCTTAAATTTGGAGCCGGAGTGAAAAAGTCATCTCAGGCCAACATGAATTTCTGTGGATTTCACATCTGTACCTCTTAACATCCTGTACTGCTGAAGTAGAGACATACATAACCAGCTGAACGGGGGCACGGCTTCTGTGTCCTGTGCTCTGTTGATCCTCATTGCTGAATCATTCCTTATCTCCCAGCGGAAGGCATGAAAAGCCAGCTTGAAATCATACCAGACAGAAGAGTCTGAGCTGTAAGGAACTGGGCTGCCATCTTTGTACGTTTGCTGGGTGTTTGGTCTGTGCTCCTTGATTGTGTCTGAGCGTGTGGCCATTCAGTGTGTCAGCTCGTCTGACAGTCTCGTAAATATGAGATACAGGTCCCTACTTGAAGCTGTCATGAGTTTGTTTTATGCTTTGAGAAGCATAAATAAAATGTTTAATTTTTTTCAACTTGGATATCAAGGTCATTTTTCTTCAGAAAATATGTGCAATTTGTTTAGTCATGTACCATCTGGATGTTTATAAGCACAAATCAGTTAGATTTAACCAAATCTGGTATTGGTATTTCTGTCGAAAAGTAGCGCTACTCAGGACAGAGAGTTGGTACTTATCTTGTATATCTGGTTTAACATGTCTGTTTTACAACAGCTTGTTAAGGACTCTCTCTTCTGCCTTCCAGTATGCAGCCGCTGTTTGCGCGCATGCGGGGAAGGCTGTGAAGGAGAAAAAAAAGGAAGAACCGCCTGTCATGCTGATTTTACAAATACATGACTGAATCGGGCTTAGCAGACTGAGGAGCTGTTCGTTACTTGTGGTAGTTTGGAGAAGGAAATGTTTGCGGGAATGAAGTGAGTGGAATTACGGAGTAATCCGTAATTTGCCAAGCTCTCTTACAAGTTTTACGTTTTAGCTTCAATATTAAGTCATGAAGAGGAGCATGAATAAATAGTTCTCTCATGCTCCATAGATACCCGTCAGGTAATCCAATCACTCTGAACTTCCAGTCTTATTTTTAAAGGAATTTTAAAAAGTAACCTTTGAAATTATTTAGAAATTATTCTTCCTGAAAAGTATAGCCAAACTTCAGAATTTTGCATGTATCAGCTTGAATGAGGTTTTGTTTTTTCACACAAAACAATCAAGTAATTCTTATTGGTTGAGGTGCTGTTTGGTAGATGCTGTGGATAGGCGTAGCTTGTGTGGGCAATGGAGAATGCAACGGACAGCCAATCAAAAGAAGACAAAGCTTGTATTTTAGACTGCATACGTAGTTGTTTGTTTGGTGTTAAGGTTAATTCAGATGCTAAATCTTTGTAGTTTTGAACTTGACGTTTTTTAATCTATTGCTCTAATCAGCTCATGAAAAAAATATGCTTTTGTTTTTTAAGTGTGAGCTTGGCATTTTTGTTTGATGTTTGTTTCTTTTTTTTTTTTTTGCTAACTCTTTCCTGATATCTGTTATAGCTTTTTTGGTTGGTTGGTTTTGTTTTTTTCCCTTTTTTAATGCAATCTCGCCAGAACAAAACTAACAGGATTTCATTTGATACTGGGCTAACACTTGGTAGGGCCTGTTTGATCCAACTTTGATACTTGATTTAAACCTAGTTTAGTCGTTTCTTTTTTGGATCATATTGAAAATAGTAGTTATATCAGCAGTTACCTTTTGCCAGAAATTTAGGTAGCTGTCATTGTGACTTGACCACCTATGTGTATATGCCATATGTAATTAAAGAAACAAACATGGAGCACAAAAAAACCTATTGCCTTCCATAAACTTTCTCTCTTCACCCCCTGTGATAACTAAGTACGTCAGAGCTGCTGAACAGGAAGAAAAACTTCTTAGCCTTCTATTTCCAAGATCAAAGACAACAGAAAGGGCTTCTTCAAATACATTGCTGACAAAACTAACACTAGAGGCAATGTAGGCCCTCTGTTGAATGAGGTGGGTGTCCTGGAGACAGAGGACAGAAAGAAGGCAGAGTTGCTGAATGCCTTCTTTGCCTCTGTCTACACTGTTGGAGACCGTCCTCAGGAGCCTCAGTCCCCTGAGGTCCCAGAGGAAGTCATGACAAAGGAGGAGTCTGCCCTGATTGATGAGGAGTGGGTTAAGGATCAGTTTGAACACTTGGACATTCATAAATCCATGGGCCCTGATGGGATGCACCCACGGGTGCTGAGGGAGCTGGCGGGAGTCATTGCTAGGCCACTCTCCATCATCTTTGGTAAGTCATGGGTAACAGGTGAGGTGCCTGAAGACTGGAGGAAAGCGAATGTCACTCCAGTCTATAAGAAGGGCAGGAAGGATGACCCGAGTAACTACAGACCGGTCAGCCTCACCTCCATCCCTGGAAAGGTGATGGAACATCTTATCCTTGACGCTGTCTCTAGGCATATCAAGGATAAGAAGGTTATTAGGAGCAGTCAGCATGGCTTTGCCAAGGGGAAGTCATGTTTGACCAACCTGATAGCCTTTTATGAAGACATAACCAGGTGGATGGATGGTGGCCATGCAGTGGACGTGGTCTACCTGGACATCAGCAAGGCCTTTGACACCGTCTCCCACAGCATCCTCATAGGTAAACTGAGGAAGTGTGGTCTGGATGACCAAGTAGTGAGGTGGGTCGAGAACTGGTTGAAGAGAAGAAGCCAGAGGGTTGTGGTCAATGGGGCTGAGTCTGGCTGGTTGCCTGTGTCTAGTGGGGTCCCTCAGGGGTCAGTGCTTGGGCCGGTGCTGTTTAATATATTCATCAATGATCTGGATGAGGGATTAGAGAATGTTGTCAGCAAGTTTGCTGATGATACGAAGTTGGGGGGAGTGGTTGACACACCAGAAGGCTGTGCAGCCATTCAGAGAGACCTAGACAGGCTGGAGGGCTGGGCGGGGAGAAATCTTATGAAGTTTAATAAGGGCAAGTGTAGAGTTTTGCACTTGGGAAAAAATAACCCCATGTACCAATATAGGTTGGGGACTGCCCTGCTGGAGAGCAGTGCAGGGGAAAGTGACCTGGGGGTTCTAGTGGACAGCAGGATGACCATGAGCCAGCAATGTGCCCTTGTGGCCAAGAAGGCCAATGGCATCCTGGGGTGTATTAGAAGGGGAGTGGCAAGTAGGTCAAGAGAGGTCCTCCTGCCCCTCTACTCTGCCCTGGTGAGGCCGCATCTGGAATATTGTGTCCAGTTCTGGGCCCCTCAGTTCAAGAAGGACAGGGAGCTGCTTGAGAGAGTCCAGCGTAGAGCCACAAAGATGGTGAAGCGAGTGGAGCATCTCCCTTATGAGGAAAGGCTGAAGGAGCTGGATCTCTTTAGCTTGGAGAAGAGGAGGCTGAGGGGTGACCTCATCAATGTTTATAAATATGTCAAGGGGGAATGTCAGGAGGACGGAGCCAGGCTCTTTTCAGCGGCGTCCACTGACAGGACAAGGGGCAATGGGTGGAAGCTGGAACACAGGAGGTTCCAGAAAAATATGAGGAAAAACTTTTTTACTGTAAGGGTGACCGAGCACTGGAACAGGCTGCCCAGGGAGGTTGTGGAATCTCCTTCTCTTGAGACATTTAAAACCCACCTGGACGCGTTCCTGTGCGCTCTAGTGTAGGTGATCCTGCTCTGGCAGGGGGGTTGGACTAGATGATCTTTAAGGTCCCTTCCAACCTCTAACATTCTGTGATTCTGTGATCTCAGATCCGATTGTGGATTCGAAGATGTGCTCTCTAGAAGGCCAGCTTTGTTCATGGTCAGAGGTAGGTTCTGCCAGTTAAGAATGGCTTGTGCAGCTGAATTGTACCAAAGCCACGCAAAATAGATAAGTGTTTGTTTTCCATGGTTACTAAAGCAATAAAGCTTTGAATACATTTGGGTTCTTTATAGGGAAGGTCCTAAGGAGGTTAACATGTCTCATTTGGCTTATCCATGTTGCCCTAGGAACTCGAGATGGGAAAAGTTTGCCAAGGAGTTAGTCCATCTCCCATATTGAAAGAGGATCGATAAACCTGGGCAGCTTCGATCTTTGTTCTAAGAAGTCTCCAGTGAAGGAGACTGTAAGCCCCTTAGATGGTTTCTTTATAGCACTTTTAACCCTTGATGTTTTCCCAGGTAGCTAACCTTACTGTTCAGGAAGATAAGTTGATTTATGCTCCTACTATCCCCAGTGATTTGCCCACTATATTTGTAGCTCCTTGGGTTATGGTTTCCATGTTCACCCATTTTCTCTCTTTTTTACAGAAACTATTTCAGCAGCACTTTCTTATAGGCAACAATTTTCTTCAATTTATATCGTGATTCTTTATTCTTGACTCTTCAGCTGACACACGTGTTTCTTACAGTAGTAGCCCAGAAGGAGGACATACCTTCAGCTGAGGGATTTCTAGTGTCAGGTTTAGTGGCACTGTGCATTTTCAGAATCCTGCTAAATTGTGATATCTGATGTTGGCACTTCCCTGAATGAAGGTTTTCCTTTTGTGCAATAGTGTCATGATGTTGGCTTTTCCATGCCTTGCGAGCTACTTGATCCAGTACAGTCTAGTGTCCTTTTGTGTCCCGTTGTTACTTAAGCAGGGCTTTTTGCGTGCAGTCATGGGACCTGTTGGTGCTTTATGCTGTCCTCTTTGGAATTCATCGTTTTAATTTTTGAGTCATCTTGACTCTGGATGGTCTTGGCAGACAGTTCTCACCTCCTTTCAGCTTGGCGCTGTTTGCTTGTTGTATTCCTTATTCCTTTATCCAAAGCATGATTAAGACTATCAGATAGTATACTTGTAGAACCTCGCTATAAATGCTATCCTACGTCTCCAGCTGGCAGTTAAGAACTATTAAAAATAAAAAAACAGGCCCAAATTTTGAAGTTAATTCTGCGCAACTTAGTCTAGCTTAAGTGACAGAATGCATTTTTTTTTTTTTCTTGTGTCACAAGTCAGTACTTGAGATGTGCATTACTTTTCTCCTAGGTACTGGGACAGTTAGTTCATTAAAGAGAAACTAGTCTGTATCAAGCCAACTGACTTTATCCTTTAATGCTCCCAATTGTTAAATAATTTAATTCTAGAATCTTTCTGAAATTTGAGTTAGGTGGAGTAGTCTACTACTTCTTGCATTTTTATTTACTTGTGTTGTGATTTATCTTTTACTTTTTTTTTCATCTTCTGCAGTACTTGATGACTTCTTCCATTTTCTCCTACTTCTCTAAAGAATGTTTCCAAGGATAAATTTCATTAGATACTGTTGACTGCCATATATAACATTCAGTAGCCCAGTCTGTTTTTTATGCTAACTTGCACTTGTATCCCCTTGTTTAATTTGGCTATATGGAATTAAACTTCACAGGAGACTGAAGCAAAGAAGCCTTTGTGCCATCTGGTATTTGCTTTCTTTCCCTGTTTGATAATGGCAGTACTTCTTTCTTTCTCTTGCCTTGATTAAGTACTTTTCCTTTGGGGCCTAAGTAGTGCATGTTTCAATGTGTTTAGCTTTTTTTTTTTAAGTGGAAATGTTGTCTTTGTTCTTGGTGCCATCAGTGGTATTCTTGCTCGCAGTGTCTTTTCCAGGGAAAATTATTAGCTGTCCTGGACTAAAAGCTACTGGAATTTGAATAAACAGCTACAGTAAGATTAGTTATGTTAAAAGAGAAGTCTAGTTGGCAAGACCAAAGCTCTTGTATCACCTGTAGAGTGATACAGACGTTTTCTGCCTGTGACTTTTTATAACAATATTTCCTTTACTCTTGTGACAGCCCACTATGCCTGTTCCTGTTTAAAACTTGATAGAAGTGTCTGTACTTTTAATCTTGAAAGTCAGGTTAGGACAGTATGCTTTGCAGAAAATTTTCTCCAGAGTATCAAATGATGTCTTGTCTTGTTGGCTGATGCAGTCAGCTACAAAATACTTTCAAAGTAGGCTAGTGGAACAAAATATTAAGTGTTCATTTTTTATGCTTTCATGCAGTAGCTTATCCTGGTTTAAGTAGGACAGAGAGATCCTGAGGATTGTTCTTTCTGAAGTGCGTTCCACTGGTATGTGGTACGTTGATGTAGAGCAGGCTTGAACTTGGAGCGTTCAGCTGCAGAATGTTGTTGGTAGGCTTTTGGCTGGCAAACTCTCCAGCAGAAGTCAGACTGAAGACTACAAGATATGACCTTGACATCTGCTACAGGGTTTTTTTCTTGTTTTCTTGGGGGTTGGGGGATGGGGACGAAATGGAGCAGTTGGAAAATTTTCCCGTTCTAACTTACCGAAAGTTTGGGACTCACCTTTAAACTTTTCCATAATGCTTGAATATATTTTATCTGAACTGCACAGTTCAAATGACAGTGCTTGGTAGGAAAAAAAAAAAAGTGTGAAGTAGTGGGGGATTTAAAATTTACTTTAAAAATAGAGTTCCTAACTCTAAAAGCTGAAAAAGTTGGTTTGACACATTGAATGACAGGAAAGTTGTTTCTTACAGATACTGTTGAATTCTGTAATTAGGGGTCATGAGCTAGAAGTTCTGCAACTGAGTAAGAAGGGAAAAAGAGAAGGTGCGGGCTGATGATGATGTGGTATCTTTTTCTATTAATATATACCTTTTCCAAAGAATCATAGAATGTCAGGGTTTGGAAGGGACCTCTAGAGATCATTAGTTCAACCCCCCTGTCAGAGCAGGATCCCCTAGGGCAGGCCACAGAGGAACGTGTCCAGGCAGGTTTTGAAAGTCTCCAGAGAAGGAGACTCCACAACCTCTCTGGGCAGCCTGTTCCAGTGCTCTGTCACCCTCACAGTAAAGAATTTTTTCCTTATGTTGAGGTGGAATTCCCTGTGTTCTAACTTAAACTCATTATTTCTTGTTCTAGAGTGTTATGGAGACTTGATTTTGGGAAAGCGTGTAGCCTTTTCCCTTAAGGTGCACATCTTTGTGGGGCTAGCTCCGAATGGGAGAAGTTTGCAGAATGCTGCAGCCTTTTGGGAAGAAGGTCACAAAACCAGCTGTGCCAAGTACGCACCCTGTTTTGTGCAACGACTGCGCTGCTGCATCAGCACGAGCCTCATGTTTTGCCCGTGGTTCTTTGCAAAGGTGCAAGAAGCATCACTGTTTCTACAGGAAGGGGACAGAGGAGCAGCCTGGAGGATCCGATCCTTTTTGGCATTGGAAGAGGTCACTTCCCTGTGACTCTAGGGGTCTAAAAGACTGTAACCACTGCCTTCTCTGCAGGCTCCCAAATAGTGCCTCCTCAGGGGATGTTGTTGAGGAAATTGAGGTTTCTGACCCCTGCTTATATGTAGCACGCTGTCATCTAGGAAACATAAATTGGTTGATACCCATATGTTTCTCAAAGAGGATATTTTCGATATAGCTGTCACTTAGGCTGAGCATCAGTGAACCACAGTTTGTCATGTACGGGGAAGAATTTCTAACAACAGTGTGCAAGAGGTTGAAGCTTTAAAACTGGTTGTTAGAAAAATAACATTTGATGGCTGCTTTAAAAGCTATGAGTGAAGACGAATTTGGGTTTTCTAAAGGTCCAAATATGGGTGTTTTTTCTTAGGGCAGACTGTTGTGCAGCATACCAGTTGTCTTCAGGAGACTTGCTGGCCTCATCTGTTAAATGTCATCTGGAAAATAGGGTATTCCCTTTAAGGGAATGATTAAATAGGGATGCTGCCTCAAGGGGTACTTTTCTGCACATTTATACAGTGACTGATAAAACCATGTGGGCCTTGTAAGTCTATTCTAATTGAATCAGCTTTTATTGAAAGACAGAATTGCTAGAAATGCACGGAATGGATGAATTCCAAGTAACTGATTCATGCTGTAAAACAGCTAGGAACAGGAAAGCACTGGAAATCAGAGCTGGCCGAAAGTTGGAATTCAAATATACATAGGAAGTGTGGGAATTGCATTGTTACTCTGCAGTATGCATATGGATCTATATTATGTTTTCCCAAGCAGACCACTAGCTCCATTGTTGGCACTGTCGTAATTATTCACTTGTATTATTGGTGGAGGAAATGTAATGTACTGTTAACACTGTAGGATATGGCGAGGAGAAATAATTTTGGATAACAATGTAAATTATCGATGTTGAAGATGCATTTAATCATGAACTTCTTCCATACAGAAATAAAGACTAAAGATGGCTTTGTGCAGTGATTAGTGTGAGCATGTTCATGTGACACGGCAAGCTAAACATAGTTTAATCTGATAGTTTTTATTCTATGAATAGCTTAATAGGGTACTGATGACTGAGGGAGGCTGATCTGTGTCAGAACCCAGAGACTGCTTCCCCGGCTAGTGAGTTAATTTAATTGCTAGTAACTATTGTGTTACAAGAACTGGTAATAGGAAATATTTTTTTGCTTTTGATAATGTGACTTCAGCTGCTGAAGATCAGGAGTGGTGTCATTTTGTGAACCACTAGCTTCTGTGTAGATCACGGTTTGCAAGACCTAATTGGCCACAGTGTTTGCAACACTGCTTAGTATACACAGTGTTCCTGATGATTTCCTGTTTGCTTGAAATGTTATTACTGATGTGCTTATGTAAAAAGGATTTTTCTATTTTTTATTTGATAAATGTATTTATTTAAATTTATTTAAAAAATATTTTAAATTATTAAATATATTTAAATTACTAACATTATTTTGAATTTATTTAAATTATTTTTATTTTCTTTTCAAATTGATAGGGATATTTATTTTCTTGGCTTCTGTACAGCCAGATTGCATGTACTTACACCTTAACAACACAGATTTGTGCGTAAACTAGAATGAATGGCTTAAAATTCAGCACTTGAACTTTTGCCTTCACCCTTGAGATTTAATAAGAATTTTGCCGTTCACTATGTGTCAGATGGACTGTTGACTGTCTGCATTATTCCATGAGGACGGTTACTGCAATGACCTAAGGCACGTGTGCGTATCTCGGTTGTAGTGATTTCTTTCTATATTATAAAGAACGTAAGTAACAATTTCTTGAATCTTTTGGAAACTCTTCACCTATGAATTTGTAAGCCATGATAACAGTAGTTTAATGCTAAATTAAATTTGGTTCCATATATTTTAATTAAAGCTGTCAACACCATTACAGTATTTCTATATAAATATAGGCCTTGGCCTTCCAACATTTCTCATGGATTCCTAGTCTTTAAAAAATAAAAAAAAAAGGTAATCTCTTTGACATTAAGTTCTTTGTGGACAAAGATCATCTCAAAACAAGGAAGGCTGGTTTAGCTATGTGTGTGTTTAATTTTTCCCTCTGTTTAGGTGAAGTTGCTTACGTTTGCTGTTACTAAAGCCAATTACAGTGGGAAGGAAAAGAGACTGAAAGGGGCATATATGCAAAATTCACTGGTGTCATCATAATGTTTTGCAGAGAGACTTCTGAAAAAGAGAGGAGAACATGCCTGAGGAAGTAGGAATGCCAATTACTTGGTATTTGTAGAGTAGCTGGTTATCAGTATCTGGGGGCTAGGAGGGATATAATTATTAAAAAGAATTTACTAGTGGGTGGGAGGGAAGTCAAGTTACTTAGTAACTTCTACTTTGAGGTACTCTGTTACTTGTTACAGAAGATGAATTTGATAAAAAAATATGGATTTCATTCTGGAGCCATTTAGACCTTCTGGCATCTAAGTCTACATCATCAATCCATCATGGATAAGTCGCATTCCAAAGCTGCTGGTTGTAACCTGTCCTCTGATCTTCAGAGTACAAAGCTGCCTAAGCTCTAGTACGAACTTACCGTTACAACTTTGCATAATTAATGTCTTTTTGAAAACAAGCAGGAAGCGTATCATACTGTAATATCGCTACAGTGTTTAACTATAGGTGTACCCTGTAGAAATTACTGCAATAAATGGTGTAAGAATTGCTCAAAACATTCAAGTGAAGGTGTCCTACTAATTACGTGTTGCAGGAATAACGCTTTCTCGTGTCCTTTTTGTCTGTTTGGCTATAAAGGCTGTTTACTGTCAAATAGCACATCTTTCCAGCTGACGCCCTGTATACATTTGCTTACTTTGGAGATTAGGAACAACTTTTTATTTTTAAATTAATTGCTCTAATTACTGTGCTAAGATATATTTGAGCATGTGGACCTTATTAGTTAGAGAAATGAGGACATGTGGCGAAGATGATTTGAGTAGGGACTAGCAAGAATATGATGATGAAGTAGAAAGTATGCAAAGATAAGCTTTTCTTGAGATTTCAGTAATGACTGTGAACTAGAAAAATGGAGATTAGAGTATTGCTGTGGATATCAGATTTCTATTAGCTTCTTGAGACATTAATATTTAGGATAGACGTGAGTAGAAAATGATCTTCAAATAAATTATGAGATATTTAAAGCCTGTACATTTGTACTGGGAAGTGATCCAGTCTCGTAATGAAAGAATAGCTTAGGATTTGAATGATTTGACTTTGTTCTCAACAAGATTTTAACACACTTAACTGTATTCTAATTAGACTTTTAAAAGACGTGTATGATACAAGCATCAGCAAACCAAGATTTTTATTAGGGGTTAAACCTAACCTTATTTCTTCCAATAGCTTTGTTTAGTTCACAGTGTCGTATAGTTAATCGAGTTACTTAGAGTGGAATTACTTGAGTAAAAAATAACAATACTTACTCTAATATTAGCTCTGTGGAAGTTTGTTGTTTCGGTGACAGTTGGAGAGGTGTTGAGCAGGGTGGTCTGTTGGCTTGTTAGGTGCTTGTTCGCTGGAATGAGCGTATGTGGTTTTTCTTGGTGAGCTGATACATCAGGTCTCATACTGTCGTGCAAATGCAATCTGTAAACACTTGTGGAAGTGTTTTGAATTGTTTCAATTGTTTTTAATGTAGTTTTGCAGAGTTTTAGACTAGCCAACGTATGAGTCTTAACGCCTTTGTGAAATTTTCCAGCCAAGTGATGTTTGTGAAGAGGTATTTCCAAAAGTATTTGATTAGGTGTCTAATGGTAAGATTCGATATGATTTAGTTGAGGAGACAGTCATAATCATTATGAGGTTGGGTTTGTGTTGTCTGGAGATGAGGAATATCTGATAAGATTAAAAAAATAGAGGCAAAGAAGTGATGCAGAATATTAAGTGTCACAACAACATGCATTTCTTAAGTAAAAATATCTGAAATATAGCCATGTATTTAAGATGCAGTACTAAAATTATGCTGTGAATTTTCCAAGAGTGTATTAACTTGTCTGAGGCAAAATACCTGTTTGCTGTTTGCAGATGGGTAGCACACTTTAAAAAATGGTCATTGGAAATGGCCTCTATCCCATTATTTTCTGCATAAAGGCTGAAACTGTAAGAAGCAGATGACTAAATTTAATTAATTCCAAGGTCTCCTTTATCAGGGATTAGTCTATTTCCAGTGGCAACGCACTAAAAAATGCAGACAACTAAAGACTTTCAGTCTACCTCCTGTCACAAGAATTAAATTTGGTACCAAATTCTAAAAAAAAAAGGTTGGAAAGACTGAGGCACATTAACAAGTCATTTCTGAAATCCTCACTAGATGAGAGAATAGCAAAAGCTGGTGGAGGAAGAGTACTAGACATGACTGATATTAGAATTCCATTTGAAAAAAAGATATTGAATATTTTAGCTCAGTCAGAAACATGCAGAAGGCCCATAGTGGCAAGTGGAAAGGAGATAGGCAAGTCTGCAGGGCACTATAGAGCAAAATACCATTTTTTCATAACGATGGACGTCTATGATGGTAACTTGTAGGTGAACAAAATAGAACTTTTATAGGTTTGCCATTAAATAAGAAATTTTAAATTTGGTGCAGCGTAAGCTTAGGAGAGTTTGATACTGACTTCTAAAAGTTTGCGTTTCAAAAGGAAGACAGTTCCCCCCCAAAAAAGAAGTGGGTCGGAGGGAGAACAATAAGGTACATTTAAAGTAGAAATTAGTTGTGTCATGGTAATTATGGTTTTATAACATGGTATGTATTACTGTAAGTTGTGTGCCATTTTCCAGTATCTAACAGTTGTACCAGCCTTGTAGGCAGTGTAAACCTATATTTGGTGTTTCTGAACCTTCTCGCATGGTTGAATACCTTAAAAATCAGAACTTACTGTACTGAGGGTAGTATAGAAGTATGTAGTTTTGGGCAAAACCAAGTTTGTTTCAAGCATGAATGCTAGTGGACATGGTGGGTTTGTGAGAAACATGGAAAGAATGATTAATCTTTCAAGTATTATATAATCCCTTCACTAGAAGGTCAGCCTGTGGGGAAGATACTGGTTTTGAGCTTATGAGAAGAATGTGTTGAATGTTTTCGGTGCATTTGACAGTGATTTTGAAAAGTGTCTCAAAATGTTGATGCTGTTTGACTTGCTACTGTAATATAACACATTCCTGTGCATCACCTTGTTGTCAGAACTGCCTGGAGGAAGGCTCCACAGTAAAGTTGTTTTCTGTCCAAAGATGCTGAGCATTTGCAGTGACTTAAGAATTGCACGTAGCTGGTTACTGCAGATCAGCTTATCCATGATACTTTATATTTCTGTAGATGGCCTACATTTTGTATAGAAGTCAGGGGACAACAGAGTTGTCAAAAGAAGTAAGCAGTGTGATTATAGGCAAGTGGAAGAAAAGCTGCTCTCATTAAGGATGAGTGCTTGAACAAAAATTTCTAGCTATCTGAATAGAAACCAGCTGAATTTCAGCATGACTTAAAGTAGTAGCTACATAAGCTTATATATATGGATTAAATGAAAGGAAAAGAGTTATTAATCAGACAGAAAGTGGAGGAATTTATCATGATGATACTCTAGTAATTGTATTTCTTTGTGACTGACAGATATGTACAATTTTGGGGAGGTTACTTTTTAAGCAGTTGTCTATCATAAGTAGTAAACAAAGAAAGTGGTAGAATACAGGAAAACTTGCAATGGTTCAAGGAGCTGGCTGACTTTCTCTAATAACTAGTGAATTAGTTCTAACTATTTTTTTCTGGAAGCTGACTGAGCTTGTTGGCTTAGGCTTTGCCTGAAGACACTTAATTGGGAGTGCCTGACTTTGGTTTTGGAGTCTCTCTTACCTTAGTCAGAACTGTGACAAGCATTCTGGGTTTAATCCATAATACATCAGCATACACTGTCTTTATAATGCAGCTTTTGGAATAAAGTCCAAGACTTTTCCAACAAGAGGTGATCAAAAAGACCCAACAAAACAACAACCACAGAAAAAACCTAACAAAACAAAAAAGAAGCCCAAAGAAATGTCTGGAGTTTGTGAAGGCCGAAGCATTCTTCCTCTTTTTTCCTCTTTCCTCTCTTTTTTCCTCTTTCTTTAGCAATCGACTTTGCAAGTTTGACCAAGGATGACTTGTAGAAATTTATTAGTTAATGCTTGTAAGATCTTTCTGCAGTAGTCATTCTGATACTTGAAGAACCTTGGAGAGTGAAGTTCAGGACACTGACTGGATTACTGGTTTCCAGAGAATGAATTCTGCCACGGCTTGCTGGTGAGACAGAATAAATTGCAGAAGGGTGAGGGAAGCTGATGTTCAAAAGCATGCTGAGCTCATGACAGTTGAGTCCTGTGCTGTGAGGGCCTTAAAGAAACAAGGAGTAGAAGAAGATCTGGCAACCTCCATTAACTTAATGGCGTTTATCCTCTCCTCCAGAATCACCTTAAAGGGAAGAATACTTGATATTTAAAGAATAATGTGGATTTTTCATTTTTTTGAAAGGATTCTGTGACCAAGGGGAAGACAAAATCAGTGAGGTTTCTGTTCCGGATATTTCTAACCTCCCTTTCTTGAGGGATGAATTTGCTGTCTTGAACAAAAGGTCAGTGTCTCCCTGCAGGGAAGAGAAGTTTAGATAAATGGTACTGCTTAAGGGCTAGGGGTGCCTTTGAAGAAAACCTATTTAAGTCTCTGAAACCTGTTTGGTTTGGGTTTGTTTCTTTTTTTTTTTTCGTTTAAGAAGTGATGATCTTTTGCAGTGGAGGAAAGGAGAAAATTCATGCGCAAAGTTGAAATTATGGAATGTATGGGATACTGCATAGAGATTCTACAGAAAAGCAAGTGAAGAATTATGAAGAAATACCATAGGCTTTATTTTGCTCAGGACTTGGTCTTTTCTGGGAATGAAAATATAAGAGATAAGATATTGCTGATCAACCTGAAAGCTCAAACTGTTCTGATATATAAGTGCTTCTTGGTATATAATAGTTACTTGTTCTGTTTGATAGTGTGAACTTCCGTTGTGGTTCAAGCCAACTAGGACAAAGAACCACATGGTCTCCAGCTCACTCCTCCTCTGACCCCCATTTCCACAGTGATGTGGAGGGAGACAATTCAACTAAAAAGGCTAAAGGGTTTGAGGTTAAGTATAGGGAGGGTAATAATCTGTCATTGAAGATGACTGGTAAAGAACCTGAGAGACTTGGCGAGAAAAACATAGATTTAGTTCACCACCACCATGTACAAAATAGGTTAGTAAGCAAAATACATTGATAAATATGACGTGATCTTAAATACACTTCGCCCCCCCCCACCCCTCCCATCTGTCCAGCTACCTCCTCCTCCTCCATCAGTGCAAGGGAGGCAGGTGGTGGGGGATGCAGTCTGTCTGGCCGTCACTCATCATCCATGGCAGCTCCTCCTTAAGAAAGAGGGCTCCTTGCAGTCTCTTCTTCACACTGCGTGCTGTCCACCTCACAGGATGCAATCCTCTTCCTCCTCGGGAGTCCATCGGGGCCATGGATTGCTTCAGGCACGTTCGCTGCTGATGCTCGGTCTCTCTCCTGTCTCCCATGGGGCTCTGCACATACTGATGCACGCTGGACATTCTTGCCGCTGTCAGTCCCCTCAGCTGGCAGGCAGTCACCTTCTTGCCATCTCAACCACTACAGGCTTCAGGGAAAGGTCCTGCTCTGGCAGCCTTCTCTCTCTCCTCCTCCTCTGGGACTCTTCTCCCCTCTTTCTTCTCAGGACAATATTCCTTTGTTCTCCTCTCACATCGCCCTCCTTCAACAAAAAGAACTCCTCAACATTAAAGACAAGACAGCTCAAAACAAGCCAAAACCAAAAGAGAAAGAAGGAACAATGGGAATGGGGTCACTTCTTAAATACCTTGATGGCAGAGGCGCTGATTGGCCTGGCCATGGCCAGAGCCAGGTCCGACTCCTATTGGGGAGTGAGGGAGGCTCTCAAAGTTTTGCATGAGTCTACTCCCACTTTTATACAAAACCCTACCGGACTCAACCCCCTGACAACTTATCTGTTTCACTGCATCCTGTCATTCAAAAAGTAGCTTCTTAATCACAGAATCACACAATGTTAGGAGTTGGAAGGGACCTCAAAAGATCATCTAGTCCGACCCCCCCCACCAGAGCAGGATCACCTACAGCAGGTCGCCCAGGAACGCGCCCAGGCGGGTTTTGAAAGTCTCCAAAGGAGACTCCACAGCCTCCCTGGGCAGCTTGTTCCAGTGCTCTGTCACCCTCACCGTGAAAAAATTTTTAATATCTGGAAGATACTAAGATACTTGAGTCCATAAACCAAAAATAGATCAATACCGTGTTGGGCAGCTACATCCTTCTTTAGGAATAGTGTTTCACAGGCAATTTCTTCCTGATTTCTAGGATGGGGCAAGATGTGTGTAATTTCAGAGGAAGGCAGGGAGTAAGAGGAATTTGAAAACAGAATTGTGTCAGCTCATTGATAGGTAAGTAAAACTGGACTAGAATATTGCTCTAGTTATTGGAAGAAAAGTGTGGCAAGCACAAGTGAGCAGAGGTCAATAGCAGACTTAAATATCTGGCTAAATGTATGGTGTTCTAAAAAAAAAAAAAAAAAGGCTTTAGATATGTTTCATGTGGCACATGCTTTACAAAATAGATAATTTGCCACTTGAGACGGGTTAAACCTCCAGCAAGGGCTCTTTGTCTGAATTGAAGCCAGGAGGTGGATGGACTTGAGAAGATGACAAGGGAAGGAAAGGATCATATCTGAATGGGAGCTCGGCTTGGCAGATACTATTCTAGATCCAGGTCATCTGTTGTAGAGCATCCTTCAGTTTGATTGAAAGCTGAGGTGACAGCATGTCCTTAATTTAGATCTGTTCTGTTAAGAAAGGGAAGTTGTAATTTTTCTGCTTTTGCAGTAGTAAAATGTCTGAAGCAGAGGAGATTGAGCTGCAAGGAAGAGTGTGCCGTTGAGTGTGTCTCTTATTCTTCAGAATATCTGAACTCTGTGAACTGCACGTTATAGACAACAATTGCATTCCCTGCAGCAGGTTGAGAAGGTGTATGAATTTGACACTGGGCTTAATTGTACCATCTAGTTTTCTGTATAGAAAAGCAGAGGATATGTTCAGAGATCTGCAGATACTGGGAGCATATTGGTACCGCTTCTCTGTGGACCAGTCCAAGACCAGCATGGCTCACCCTGAACCAAAGCCAAGGTGTCGGCTGCTCTGACGGACTGTCCGTGTCCCCGTGTTGTGCTTCTCAGTAGTTTTATTTGCTTGGCTGCACTGCGTGCTCCTTGGCAGTCTTACTCGGTTGGCTCTACGCGTTCAGGATGTGCAGCACCAAATGAATAAGTCTTCTCCGAACCCTGTGCACAGGGCTGCGTCATGCTGACGCAAGACTCGCGTAGGGTAGTTTTGGGGTTGGTTCACGGGAAAACTGCCACAGTCGTCCACAGCATGCTCCTCGTTTCCAGGCTGTAGCAGATGGACTCTAGAGTGGGTTTGACAGATAAGCAGCTCAGGTCCGTCAGAATTTGAGCTTGTACTCTGAGTAGTGCAGGAGACATTAGACTGCTTTATGGATTTCTGTTGGCTGCAGAAGCAGCGCTGTGCATATGTGCTTGTGCTTTGTATAAGTTAAATAAATTCAGCCAGGCTCCAAGATGCCTCAGCCTTAACCTGGTTTGGTCATCTGCATGTTTGATGCCCGACTCAGGTGACTTTCATGTATTGATTGGTAGTAGTGTACACGAAGTATTTTTTTTGTTTATTTCCGTTTTCAGAATGGACCTGCTTTGTTATTCACTGTATCAAATTGTTCAAAATTCTTTTTATGTAGATTATTGGTGAATACCAGGTGAGGGAAATGCATGTACTGCTGTGAGATGTCCAAAATGACTTACTGAGTAGGAAGGTATTGTATTGAGCTCTGGGAGAGGGAAATGACTCAGGGCAAAAGTTCCAGGTATTGCTTGCACTGCATGCATTCTTGAACTGGTAACACTCATCTCTAGGCATGTAAATTGCTATGCTCTAAAACTTGCTTTGTTTCTGGGTTTGTTTTTGTTTTTGTTTTTTTTTAAAAAAGAATGACAATGATACAAACTAATCCATCCTTCTCCATATTAAATATTTCCTCCTTTTGAGAGCATCGGTGTTGAATGAGTTTCTGCACACAAACCTAAATAGACAAGTCTCTGCAGTCTTTGTAAATACAACCTCTAAACCAGCAGCTAGATCAAATCCTACAAGACAAAATGCAGTCACATACTGCAGCAATGAGAATGGAGTTACAGCGATGACATCCCGGCCATTCAGCATTGATGGGAATTGCAGGTGGAAAAAATACCTGCTTTTGTAGTAGTGTTTGCCTCTCTGGATTAGTGTTGCACTTAAAACTACTGAAGTTAAATTATTAAATAAAAAGGTGAAGTTTGGGACTGACAAAGCAATATGTGTTTTTTGAATGCTTCTGCCTGTAGTTCTGGATTGTGGAGTTGAAAAGTCACTCCTAGCGGTAGATGCAAAAGTGCTTGTAATCATAATGCCAAATATAGAGTTCTTTCTAAACACTGGTTCACTCAGGTGCTCTTGGATATGCTCAGAAAGCAAATTAACATAAATACACTGATGAAATAAAAGGCTGAGCTAAAATTGTCTGTATCTATTTATTCTGTAGGAGCCTATTGCAAGGAGTATTTCATTAACTGGTTTTGAAAACCAGTAATTTAAAATGCTTTATTTCCTGTTACAGGAATAGTTTTTCTTATATTCTTTGTGAGAAAGCCTTTTCTATATGAATTCCTTCATGCTTGAATGACATGATTCAGCTACCACTAAATCATGAACGATTTTACCAGGATAAAGCTTCATGAGCGGTAAAGTTATCTCCTGAAGGCTGCATGGCTTGCAGAGTGCTTGGTTGCAGTTGAGTAGCCCCTTTCAAGTACCAGGGGGAAGAAAATAAATTGAACACTTGAAAGACATTTTCAGTGTTGAGAGATATGAACTATTTTTTTTGCTCAATTTTTTAATATAAAAGCATTAAATGCTTCATTTAAGAAATCTGGAATTGACAAAGCAGATAATGAGCTTTAGAACATAGATATAACTGATAGACAGCTATAGAAATATTTGACAACAAAAAGATGGATGTTTAATTGGGAGGATTAAAATAACTGAATGGAATTCCTCATCACAGCAAAACCACATAGAACTCTTGATTAATTTTCAGTGCATCTTCTGAAACATGATTTCACTGTGCAGTGTTTTTTTTCGTCTTAACTGACTTCGGTTTCTTGTGGTGAAGATCTTTTTTTGTTAGTCTCATTTGGTTTATGGTACTAGAAAAAGAAGTTCTAAACCTTGGACTTGCTTCTAAACGTAATTTCGCAGCTGTACTCTAGTAGAAATTATGTAGTTCACTCTCGGGAACTGAAATATTTGCAAACTGAGAACTAAAATAGTTGGCTAAGAAATGTTTTTCTCTTTTTACCCTTTTTAAAAACAAATTTCCTTGATCATGGTGGTGTCCACAGCCCTGGGCCATAAGTAATTTGTGTCCAGAAGTTCACTACTGTCTTCCTTCCTATGGCAAACGGTTGAAACGGTTTCAAGGCAAGTTTTCTTAAAAATGTCCTATGCACACTGTTCATGGAAACAACCGTAAACCATTGAGGCATCTCAGTGATTTTGGACTCTACTGTGTGTTTTTTCCCAAGGCCCTAGTTGCAGTGCTCTCCTGAAAAGCAGGTAGTCAGGTATTTGCCAGTTGATACAAACCAAGTGGTTTTCACAAAACGATCCCCTCCTGGTCTTCATCTCTCCATGAGTTAGTGTGGGCTTAGTTTGCGAGTGGGTATGTGGTAGTCTAGTTTTTATCCCAATGTTCTACTGTGTTCATGTTTTTAATAGTCTTTATTTTTACTTGAGTTCATTAAGAATGTGCTGCGCAGACTCGTGAAATCTTGGCTGGGTTGTATTAACTGCCTTTTCCACACTTCGTGGATTCTCGTAACTTGGCTTTCGCTCCCTAACATGAACTATTGTGATCATTATTGAAAATATAACTTGCTAATGGGAGCTGCCGTGATTTTCTGCTTTTGTTGTTTTACTTGTCACTTCACCGAAGCAAGAAGTGTGGTTAGCATGATCCTGTGGGTTGGCATAAATAAATAAG
Source organism: Trogon surrucura (assembly GCA_020746105.1). Classification (NCBI taxonomy): domain Eukaryota; kingdom Metazoa; phylum Chordata; class Aves; order Trogoniformes; family Trogonidae; genus Trogon; species Trogon surrucura. The sequence continues at coordinate 188,966,845 of CM036617.1, forward strand.
GGTAAAAGCTGATGGCTTCTGTTACTTTAATAACTGCTTTCTATTTTCAAAGTATCACAGTGAAGATAATTTGTGGGTTTTTCTATTAAAACCCCCACCAACAATACAGCAAACAAAATCCAAGAGCTTGGCAGGGTAAACATTCTGTTGGAGAAGAAATATGCATCTTCAGAGTCTTAATGAAATCACAGAACCTCCTTTTTCTATGTCATGACTTGATATTTCTTGATTCCAAAATCTCAAAATAGAAAAATCCACTTGCATTGGAAAGACTAAAATGTTTTATTTCAAGTTAGGATGATTATATTCCATTACAAATTATTTAAAAAGAAAAAAGCAATTTCAAAATAAGATTTCAGAAAATGTAGAAATAATAAATAGTTGGAGTTCTTTTGTCTGCTGTTTGTCTTCTCACCCTGGTTTTTAGTTTGGATCAAAACTTGGAAATGAAACCTGTGCTGTGTACACTGATGGAATGTGGTCAGGAGTTTCCATTGCCACCATTTAAAGCATATATGTTCTGACAGCTGTAACCTACTAGTCTTAGTGCAGAGTATATTTTTTTCCAGTGAACAGTTTGATAAAAATGACACACAGCAGGATTTGTCATTGCTTTCAGTGAATTTGTTTGAGCTGCAAACACTTGTAAGGCCAACAGTGGCTTCAGCTCTTGATACCCGAAAAACAGCTTTTTCATTTTTGTGCTATGGATTGTACATCATTGCCTTTGAGTACACTGAGAGGGGGCTGGGAAAGGGTGGTAAATGATTTCCTCTGGAATCTTTGTCTTTTGGAGTTCTCTCCATGTAGGTCTCTGTCTAGATGGGGCAACTGTACTTAAACAAACAAAAAATCTCATTTGTTGATAATTCAAGTAAGTAAAACGAGAGGCTGTAATGGGTTTAAACTGATATGCTATTTTCATGAAGTATTAGCCACAAGGTAAGTTTGTAAATTTTTTTTAGTAATTATTAATATTAGTAACTGGAGAGGGTGAGACTTGTAAATCTAAACATGTTGCATGTCTGTGTGTGTGCACACAGGAAACCTCGACCTGTCTCTCAGCTGGTTGCACAACAGGTTCCTCAGCAATTCATGCCCCCTACGCAATCAAAGAAAGAGAAAAAAGACAAAGTAGAAAAGGAAAAAAGTGAAAAGGAAACAACAAGCAAAAAGAACAGTCATAAGAAAACCAGGTAAAAATTTTAGAAGGTTTTGTGGTAATGGTAGAGCATACTACTGAAAAGAATATAAGAAAATATTTTGCAATTTTACTGCTTTGCAAGTGTTGTGGCAAACTCAACAATAAGGCTAAATGTGTGGGAGGTTTCCTTGGTTCAGGATGCCTATTAAATGCAAAGAAAGCCTGCAGTTTATAATTTTGACCAGAAGATGGAGACCAGCTGAATAGAGAAAGACAGGTATTTTTGTTAAGGGTTGCAGATGTATTTCTCACGCCGTACAAAACTATAGATAGGGAAACAGATAATACTCATCTCTGGAAAAGAGAGCTGGGCAGGAGTGACTGGTTTTCATGCAAAATAAAGAAGAAAGAAAACCAGTACCAGACTGCAGAAGAGTGAGGAAGCAACATGGTTATTGCTACCCTTGCAGAATTGGAATAAACTCTGAAGGGCTGAACTGCAGTATAAATTAATGTGACGGGATAAGACATGTGTATTATCTGGTGATAAAAATCTCTCTGTCGCATCTGGGATGCTGAAGGAAGCTTGGACTCTTAGAAATGAGAACATGAAATATTACAGTAGAGACAAGCAGTTGTAAAAGCCTTGATCTTGCTGCAAGAAACAAGGGTGGAAGGAGGGCGCAAACCGCAAAACAAAAGCACCAAGTTTAACGCTGAAATCGTCACAGTCTAAGCATAAAGTTATTCTGGAAAGAAGGTTGTGCCAAAAAAAACCCCGAGAAGTAGGCTGATGACATGTAGGAGGAACTACTGATTTTTTTCATTTATTTTTTTTTGGAATCTCTCCAGAGTAGTCCAACCAAGGAAGATCCTTTGGGATTAGTTATGCAGAGAAGTAGCAGATGCTGCTCTTGTGCCTGAAATGGGATCATCAGGATCAGAATCAGGAAGAGATTGAGAGTAAAGAGAGAACAGTTGCTAAGAAAGTCATGGTTAGGATTAAGGACACTGCGATGTTCCTTTCCTTTTTCATTTTTAATACTCAAATTTACTGGCTTACCTCATGCGGATGAAGTACTTCAGTTATTAAGTTTCTGAAGTTAACGTAGTGAGTTTTAATCAAGCTAATTAAGTATTATAAATTGAAATATTGATGGTTGAATTACAATGCTACATTAAAAATGTGAAAGTGAGGTAGGGATAGAAGGAATAACATTTTAAAAATAACTGAAATAAAAATCTTGGACTGAAATACCAGTATTGAGATTTGCACTAAGAATTGCTATTTGAAATAACTAGACTTTTTTTTTTTTTTCCCCCTCAATGTTTCAAAAAGTTCAATTTCACACAGGATTGATTCACTAGGTAGAACAGCAACTTAAGAATGCTTGATTAATTTAAGCAGTCTTCTTCAGTATCCTTTGAGAAGAGGATATCCTTTTCTCTTTGCCTTAAAACTTGCACATTATTGCTGGAAATGACCATAAAAATCTGCATTTACACTCAACATGATTAATAAGCTTCAGGCATGGCACTTACGCAGGTTGATAACACTGAATTTTTCTCTCCATTCCCATGTTACAGAGAAGCAGATTTTCTTTTTTTTTTTCTCTGAAATTCTTCAGTCGCACTACTTCAGCCTCAGGGGAACAAGATGTCAAAGCCTATCTCTGTTCTAGCGGAGGAGAGGCACGAGGTGTTTTAGCTGAAGTGATGGAACCAATTCTACTTCAAACCAAGTCAGATGATAGGGTAAAGGTTAAGGCTTTGCTGTTAGCACACCTGCTAACACGTGATGTCATTATTACATTGGAGCTTGAGCTAATGAAAGCTGTGGAGTCAGTTACATGCATAAAGTTATGCCGTTCATTACCGCTTGTATAAATTCAGCTGTCTGGTGACAGCTTTTCATGGCTGTCAAAGGAAAGTAATAAACTGAAAGTACTTTAATGCTCATCACTAGCAGAAATATGATGGCAAAATAGAAGCAAAAGTGTTATTTTTATTGTGAAAATCAAACAATTGAAAGATTAGATGAAGAGACTTATCATGTCAGCACTGCGTGTAATACTCAGCTCTGTGCATAATGTAAATCACGGCATATGCCAGGAATACCAGTTACACACAAAATCCACTCCAAATAGTATACAAGGAGCCCTAATGAGATTCTGAAATGAAGTAATACCTGTTTCAGTTTTACACTGTCTGTGCTGTGGAGTTCAAAACACGGACACCAACACCTTCATTATTGAGCCTCATTCTCTATTTAGAATTCTTGCTTAAGGCTGCCGCAGAGATGGATGCTTCTCTGGATCAAATTTATAACCTTCTATAGCCAGAGTAAAGGAAGAGTTAAGTTTTAAAAGTAAAAAAAACCACTTCATGACACATCCATATTGGTGCACAATTACCTTACTCATAAGGTCAATTTTTAAATAATCTTTGGAGAAGGTAATGTGTTATGTCCAGCTATTTTAATGTAAAACATACGAGCAAACACGCTACTGTAAATACTTTGTTTTCCCATGTATTATATGTTGCACATAGCAGACTTATGTACATGTGCGTGTTCTTCAGAGCTCCTAAAAAGTAAGAGGAAGACAAGACAAGAAGATGACGTGTGTGCTTTTTAATACGATTGTTTGCTTTATTTAGGCCAAGATTGAAAAATGTGGATCGAAGTAGCGCTCAGCATTTGGAAGTTACCGTTGGAGATCTGACAGTCATAATTACAGACTTTAAGGAGAAAACCAAGTCACCACCTGCTTCCAGTGCTGCTTCTGCAGATCAACACAGTCAGAGTGGTTCTAGCTCTGACAACACAGAGAGGGGAATGTCCAGGTCATCTTCACCCAGAGGAGAAGCGTCATCACTGAACGGAGAATCTCATTAAAGTTTATTTCTTCCGGTTTCTTTAGCCTCTTCTCTTCAAAACATGCAAATACCTAACTTCTGTCACCCGTTACCACATTTTCATGACAGATTATTCATGCACAATTGGTATGTTGACTGGAACATAATTTATGCAGTTTTAAATAAAGAAAAAAAGTGCAGTGATAGAAACAATAATTTTAAATGCAATCTACAAATGCTAACAAAGCATTTTCAGATGGACTTTTTAATCTTCATATGTAAAGGTGCCATGAAAATGTGGTTTGAATGTCCATTATGCAGTGTTATTGGTAAGTCCATTTTCACTTTTAGTTCAGTGAATTCTAACACAACTCTTGGAGTCTCTACTATTGGCATGTACTGAATTTAAATTTTTATAACATAGTTCAAGCTGCCTAAATATGTATTATTTGAGAATTGTGAAACATAGTTATATGTATGCAAGTCAAAGATCAACTTAATCAACTATTGCTGCAACAGAATTTTCATAATAATTATCTTCTTAAAAACACCTGCTGGTACTTGGTGTGGTTAAATAGGAAAATGTTATTAAATAAAACATTTGTATGAATTTTTGCCAATGTTTGACACATTTTACTAGATTACTGTTACTAATTATGTTGATGGTTTTACCAATATTTTTTCACACTTAAAACACTTATTGTAATGTTTACAAGCAAAATGGAAAACACATTCTGAGCATCGATTGGTTAACTTTACAATTCAGGTAGAGTTCTACATTGTCACAGTACACTGGCATTCTGAGTTGTGTAACAAATATTGCACCTCAGATGATGATCAATTTGGCAAAAATTGAAGCATTTGGAAATAAGTTTGGAAAAGCTTTAAAAATAACAGAAGTGCAGTTCTCACTTCTACTTAGTGTTGTTTCCTTGCCCCAGATTTTTCTAGTCCCAGTATAGTCACTTCATTGTTTCATTTTGGGAATATCAGATGTTACACGAGAATAAGGAAATAACAATACTAGTAATTTGTTTGTTCCTGAATCAATTTCTTTAATATTGATCTGGCCTACTTGAACATATTATGTCATAAATCATATGAAGATACTCTACTTTATGGCATAAAGTGTCAACATTTACACACTTAGCAATATATGATACAGAGCAGAACTATTTACAGTCTCATCTGGTATTATGTAAAATTACCAATAAAATATTTTTGTGAATAGAGATTTTGCATTTTTGTTTACAACCAATAAGTGTTTTGATATACACATACAATCCATGTATAGACTTTAAATTATAGATTCAGGTTCAGTACAAAAGTCCATTTAGCTCCTTCTAGTGAGGTAGTCTGCTTACACTCCTGTGATTCTTTTCTTCTTCATTCAAAGTAAATATATTTTTAAGCCCATGTAAAAGTTGGATGGACCTTCTTGATAGTGAATCCAGCCCCAAATTATTACCAATGTATGATATGTCTTCTTAACAGCTAAAACAATGGATTTTTGTAGCCCCTGACAGTTGTGATGTTTGGTGGTTTCTTGTAGTAATGTATTTTTCCGTTTTTAATGCAGTACTTCTACAGGCACAATGGTACTGTTCTATTTTGTAAGATGCTAGTTGTGAAATACAGTTAGTTGCATAAAATGAAAGTCTGATGTGATATCTAAGAACATACATACCTCATTCCTTGGTGTTGCTGTTTAAACTTTATAGACATCAAATGTTAATTATAGGCTATTTCAGATGGATAACTACTGACCTGTTTATTATGTGTTCTGCTTTATCTTACTAAATAGGATGTCTGTTCATTGCCATTACCTGGCCAAACCTTAGTATCTGTAAAACAATGCATTTTAAGGATCTTAAATGTTTATGGGGCTGGGCTGGTGTTCAGAATAACATACACTAGTTTTTAAAAGAAAAAGACATGCTTCTCAACTTTATTTTTTTATATTTTATTTTTAGGTGGGACTATTTGCAGAATATACTGATGTAATGGATTACAAGAGAGCTGAAACTTTAAAGTAAGCGGTTTAATGATAGCAAATCTCACTGCAAGATGTTTTATGAAATGTGTTTCTAATTTAAAATGTAATGAATGCTTACACATTTCAGAATTCCTTGCAAATAAATAACAATCTATCACCAGTAGTTCACTAAATGGGAAACGTATTTTCATTTAACTTGATGTGAATAAACCACCCAGCACTGCCAACAAGAGGTCTCTGTATCTTCAGAAACAAGTAGCCATCTGGTCTGAAAGTAAGTGAGGATGGAGTGGATTTTAGTATGACTCAATTCTCTCTGGAGAATAAGCTCAAAAATGTGGTGCAAGTATGGTTATAATGAGAAAGAATGCAGAAAAGTCTCACTGTTCTTATGGAATATGACACAGAAAAGCAATTTCTAACCGCAGGTACAACAGGAGTCAGCTAGGATCTAAAAACCCAGCTGTGGTGGTTTTAACTGAGCTATTGTGTTGCCAGTGTTTACATTGCAGTGATGCCTGTTTTGGCATTAAACAAAGTTAAGATAATTTTTGCCTGTTTGCGATTAAAGGGATGTGACAATACTGACAGCAGAGTAGTCAAATTCTGACTAGAATATGGCATTTAACTCTGTTCATAATATTATAATTTAAATAGACTTCACTTTCATAATTTCTGAATAACTTTGACTTGTAGTAATCCTAAGTCCTTTTTCTAACTGTAAATATATTTAAAAGCATCTTTACTCCATTTATAAAAAGTGAAAATTTAATGTTGTAATGTGTTTTGATTAGCTATTTTTCCTCTGTGACTGCTCTCTGCATAAGAACTGTTATTTGTTAAATCTATACATGCACCAGTCTTCAACAGCCATACGTCCTGGGTCGTTCATGAAACAGGGACCTGACAAAGACGAGTGTGATAGTGTTCCATGTAAATGAATTCCTTTGTGTGCTGCCTGATCGTCCGGTTTCAGAAAGGAAAAACGGGGAGAAGTTGTGGAAAATGAAGTATAAATAGTTCATTGATAAAGTGTACAATAATTCAGTCTCTATCTTCCTAATTTTGTCACTGATTATAGGTGGTGTGAGGAACAAATACACAGTTGTAGGCTGTGACCCTTTTTTATTCCCTGAATTTAAGTCTACATCTTGCAGATAAACACAAGTTATTCTACTTAGTAGCAGGTTAAATTATGCCATGTGAAGTCTTGATTCTAACAGAAACTGTAGTAAAAAAAAATAAATTACATGAAAAATTTTAAAACTCTTGATTTTAAAAGTCTTGAGATTAAGACTATGACTGAAGTTTTAACCTATTATATGGTTCTCTAGATAGTTGATGTTTTGGAGCATAGGTTGTAAAATCTCAACTTTGATTTTATAATTTGTGCATTTTACCTTTTTTTTTAAATATTACGGATAGCACGTTTTTTGGTAGCTGTGTTAAGATAGAATACTTCTAAGAAGTTGTTTCCACCAGTTCGCTGTAGTGTTCAGGCAGGACTTTTAAACTTGGCACAAGTGTATGGTTCTAAACTTGGCACAAGTGTATGGCTTTGCAGCTCTAGACACTTTTTGTCTCTCCTTTCTCAAAAGCCTGATGGTTTCCCACATTATGCTGATTGATTATACTTTTGTTATAACGGATTGGTTTGACATGGAACTGTCTGTTGTGTATTTTTTATGTATATCCAGGGTTCTTTAACTGTATCTGCTTGTTTTTTTTCTGTCACATGCTTTTATTTGATTCTGCTCCCTACTTACAGAGTCTGGGTATATACTTGCTTTCAAGTACCAGAAACTATATGGAAATAGAAATGCAATTTAATTTAATTTCTCTGAAGGCAGTAGCAAGTGCTATACTTGTAGTAAATTTGGCCTGTGCTTACTCAGGAATAAGATAGGCGAAATAAAAATTTAATGCTGGTTTTGGCTAGTGGGCCAGTCAAAGATGGTATTTTGCAAATGCATGCTTCTATTTCCATTTCCAATGGAAATACAGTTTGAGCTTTTGAAGGTTTTTCTTATCCGAAATTATGCCCCAGCGTATGTCAAAGCAGTCTCAGTTTGGACGGGTGTGACTTCACAAACTCGCAAAAGCTGTACAGCAAAATCAGTGAAACCGAGGAAGCTCAGATGATTTTCTTTTGTACTGTCAAAGTTTTAACAAGAGGAGAAACTGTTAAAAGAGACTTAAGAAGTTTGTCTAAGATAACCATCCGATGTTGAGCTTAGTTTGATATCTAAAGAAGAAGACATGTTTTAATAAGAATTAACAGACTTTAACTACTAAATTAAAATCGGGAAAGTTAATCACAAATCAGCGCTGGACAGAAATTATTGTAACCTCCTGTCTAGCCTGCAGCAAGTGGTGCAACAGCAGTGGATAGCTGCACGCCTGATAGGAAATGGTATTATCCAGCAGCAAGTGCTGCTTAAGTGACTTTCTTAAGACATTACAGAAAAAGATTGTAATGTGTTAATGAACAAGGCCTAGAAGCTCAGGTGTCCCCCCACCCCTTCTGCCTAAACTATACCATTGAAATCAAACAATGAAAGAAAATGCAGAAAACAAATAAATTAGTTTTGGCTCCTCGAGTCTTGGTAATGCGGGTGCTGCTTAACAGCTTCTGTTTAACTGTATCAGTGAAAATTAATCAAAATGAACCACCACTGCATGGTACTTATTCCCTCAAGAGATGTTTTCGATCCTAATCTTGCTCCTTTTATTATAAGAAACAGATAAAAGTAATCTGAAAGAACTTGTTCTGCCCAATGACACAGGGGATTTTTAAGAGCAGACAGCTTAATTTGCAGCTGTCTGACACAAGAGCCTCCTGTTTGCCACCATTCCTGCCCGTATCACAACTGCTTTGATGGTTGGCCTGGGTGATCTTAACAGTATTTTTCAACCTAAATGACTCTATGGGCAAAGGAAGTTTTAGCTGTACTTTTAAGGACTTAAACATGAAAGATGAAGGGCAAAAGCATATTCCATAGCTTGAATGAGAGTATTACTAAGAGTGATCACAAGAGATTGTTGTACCATTTGGGGTTTGTAAAAGACAAAATGGTAACATTGTCTAATCACTCCTTGTCCCATATGTTTAAAGAGAAAAGTGCCACCAGAAAAAAAATATTGTTCCAGTAGCAATAATTTAAAGAATAGCTCCAGAACATTAATTATTTTGTGGAAAGTATGGCTGACAGGAGAAATATCTAAAAAAGAAGCCCTTCAGAACTACATTTGCAGGATCTAAGGCACCTGGAGAGGTGTAATCTTTTATTATACTCTTCTCTCTCTATAAACACTGATCTTAGCCAAAGCGCTTGCAAAGTAGAAACACTCTCTTAAACATTAAGATTTTAAGTAAAGTGGCTTTAGACCAAGGAGCTCTAATTTACAGTGGAGTTCCCCAGAAGACAACTGAGGAAAAGAGAGTACTAATCTATTGTTTGATAACCTGCTAACCATGTGCTCATAATTTTCCTCTTCTGTATGAAGAAACAAAAGTATACACAAGGAGAAAATATATATCTTATGAGGGCTAATGAAATTTGGCTCCTTTTCCCCTTCCCAAGTTCACCAGCTTCTACAAACTGCAGATTCTCTTTGGTTCAAAGACAGTTGCAGGTACTTTGTCACTAGAAGAGGGTGGAGTTGTTCAGTTCCGTGGCATCAGTTAGTTAAGAAAAGTCCAAATACCCACTTTGGGAATACGGAGAACTAATTTGCTATTTGTATGCATCTAGTATGTAACTACCATCCATGAATAATCTCTTTCAAGCTGATCCTTCTTTGCACAGAATAAATCAAACTGCTTCAATGCCAAGCCCAGTTCCTGATGGCACAGATCTCTGAGCAAGAAAATCTGCCATCTGACTGATCATCTTTTACTGTAACAGCCTTCAGCTATGAGTTAGTCTCAGCAAGGGAAATCTCTTAAGGCTACATTTGTTTATTGAGTATCGCTACTCCCAGCCTCTGAAGGAAGCACGTTATGATTCCTTTTTTCTCTCTTTTCCTTTTTAATTTTTTTTACAAAATACACCTAGAGTATAAGTGGATGCAGTCAGTTTGAAATAATTTGTTATACCTCTTTTTTCTAAGTGGGGAATTTGACTGCTATTCCCAGTTCAACTATATTTTGGTTTCTCTAAGACCAATAATTGTATATAGAGCTTAGACGTTATCAATTTTGTCACTGTTGTCCTTGTTTCTATAAAATTGACATAGTGAACAGATTCTTGCAGAGCAAACTTACTCATGCTGCTCCTGTACCATTCAAGCATTCTGGCTGAAGTGGCTGGCAATCTGGGATGCCAGTTCCTGGTCTGATTTTATTGCTGGGAGGCTTCCAAACATGGAAAAATAAGCAAAATGCTTTCCAGCTGATGGAGGTGTAATGTTGCAGGATAACTTGGAGTACCTGGAGGCTTTCTGAAAGGTGCAAGAAAATGCTCTCCGTGCCAGTTGGAGAATGACATCTGAGGAGCGTGCTTTCCTACAGAAATTCCAAGTACGCTGCTTCTGTTTCTAAAATGTTAAACACCTTCAAAAATCCTTGGTCCAATAAAAAAACAAGGGTTGGAGAGAAAAAAAACCAAAACAAAACCAAAAGTATTTTCTCAGTACCTAGAAAAGCCACTATATAATAGCTTCTTTGTGTGTTTAGTATTCCTTTCTCTGTGTGCTGTATTGGAGGTAGGCAGCATCCCACACTTCTTGTAGGTGTGTGTTCCTTTATAATTCTTGATAACTGTTGGTTTGGTGACTTTTGGCCTAAAGATAGATGTAGGTTTTTGTGAATTTGATAGTAAATACCATGAACATTTCACTCTTGGTTATAGGACGTTTTTTGAAAGGGCAAAAGTTTTGATTAAAGAGCTAGTCAGGAACAAAATAATTCCTCTTGTACATTTAGACACTACCCAATTTTAAAGGATCTAACTCCTGGGCTACTAAAAAAAGGGATAACTTTATGTTGAAAGGGTAGTAAGAACCCAGACTAGAATGGATGTGGCTCCTGAAGAGTTATGGCTATTTTCAGTGATTATTCCAGACTTTAACCCGTTAATCTTGAAGCGTTGGTAAAGCATCCTCACAAACAAATCAAAACTACCAACAGCACTGTCAGATGCTCTCAAACTTTACTAAGTGCCTTATACAGAGCATCGCTGAGACAATGATTCAGTTGAAAGGAAGCTTGATAAAAGATTTACTCCTCTGGATGGAGTCACACGTTGTAACCAAGGTGGTGTTTCTGGTTATAACACACTAGAATCTTATGTTGTATTGCTGATACAAGTACCTAATAAACAGTCCAAAACCTTCTGAGGCTTTCAGTTTGTAAAACAGGTTCTTTGGAGGAGATTTTTTTTCTTCTGATCAGCTGTGGTAGCCTACTGGAATATCACAGAAGTGAACAAAACTTGTGTTTCTGGATGCTTTCACACTTCTCAGTTTCTCAATCAAGCACAGTATTACCTTTCTTGGGAAGGGGTAGATGAGTTGGTCTTATTCACAGGGTTTATGTTTATCCAACAGGAGTTTGTAAGGATTTTATTGTCAGAAAAAGGGCTTGTTATTTTGAAAATAAAAATCTTATCTGCCAGGTGTCTTCCCCAAAATGAGTAAGTGCCTTTTCTGTTCTGACTCTTAGAAGTATTTACTTTGTCAGATTGAATCTGAATGTCCTGGATAAACCAACCTTTAAGTACTGAGTGTTACCAATGGCTTGAAATCCTTCCACTGAAAGAACGAGAGACAGAATGTAAAGCCACTTGAATTATTTTGAGACCTGATGTTATCAGAAATTTTATAACTGCTATGAGTCGTATACTTCTAAGAACAATGTAACTTTTCAGGAACTTGATATTGATAGGAAATAAATATTTATTAAAAGAAGTATATTAAGTAAATATTTATTTACCCACTTAACTAAGAGAAAATGTTAACACCGTGGGGGCAACAATCTTGCTGTTAGCAGTCCTGACTACTTCATGGAAAGTAAAAATGAGGCCCTGAGCTCTGACTGTAAAAGAATGTGTGGAATTTGGTGAGAGATTGGGACTGTGAATCTTAGGTCCACATTCTAATAAAGTAATTCTTCCTACCTAAGTTTATACCAATTCTCAAGCAGAAAAGAAAGCATGAGCAGATATCAGTAAGAGGCCCTCTGGTTTTATTGGTGCTGCTTCCTATCTCTAGAGGATTTTTGTTTAATTTTTTTTTAAACTTTGCTCAGGACTGGTACAGCTGAAAGTATATTTTCCCTTCATTCTTAAGCCTAGACTTTGAATGGAGTTTCTCTGAGACACTTTTGTAGTGCAATCGTATTCCCTACAAACATTGAAGACAAAAATAAACATCTCCGTGAACAAAAGATTGTGTGTGGTTGTAATTTTTTTAATATATACAAATTTATTTTAAAAATTTTAAAATGTACTCTAAGAAAAACGTAACCAGTATCTTGGTCTACACTTAAAGGGTCTCTGTGCAGCAGTTAGAAAATACAGTTTGCATCATAAGATGCTACAGATTTTCTGTCTGATAAACTATGTTCAATTCCAGTTAAGCACTCCTTTAAATAAAGATGACAATACATTGCATTTAGCCAAGTGTATAGTAACCCATTAGGACACTGGCTTAAAGTGACCTCTTCCTGACCTCTATTCAAAGACATTATTATACAATTTAGAATTCTGAAAGCTTGGCAGAGAAGCTGAGGGGAAATGTCTGGAAAGAAAGAAATAGTAGGAATCACAGTGCAAAGATATTTTTTTCCAGAATAAATGCTATACAATTGATGGTAATGTAATTATTTAAAAATTAACAACTGTAGTTATTTCACGTTGATTGATAACCTTTCAGATGAGCATAAATAGATGGGTTTGAAGCCCAGAATAGTGACATGTATTGAAATGCCTTCCCCAGGAATACATTAATACTTCTTGCCTGTGAACAATCCAGCAAGGAAGTATTTTTGGTGAAAACTATTGTGGGTGCACTATATTCAATCTTGACAGGCAGTGGTGATGCTTAAGGTGTGTTATGATAAATAAGATGGTAAATAAAATTATTAAATTGTTCAGAACCCTTCTCTGAATGTGTTCTTTGTACAGTCTAGGGAAAAGTGCAAAAAATACAAGCGGCAATTTGGGGATAAACAGCAGACTTAGGGCATTTGATCTCAAAATGCCAAGAGGCTTCTGCTAATTTATTGCCATGGGTGATTCGTTATCCCTTTTGATGATGATGAAAATTGAGATAGTCCTGGGAGTACTGCTTCTGAGGTAAGAAACTAAAAGCACCCATCCCTGCAAATTAAAGTAACAACTGAGGTAAGAAGCTTGAGAAGAAGGCCCTGTCTAAGGCTTCATCTCACTGTGTATACAAGTGCTCTTTGTTACTAAAGCAAGCTCCTAGAAAATGGTCTGTGTGGGTTGTTTCAAGTTAACTTTGAGCCGCACACAGCCCTAGTGTTCAATCCTCTGAATTGTTTGTCATTTGTGTTGCTTTCCATCATGAGGCTAAAATCCCACAAAGCAGTGTTGAAAGAGGCTGGTTCCCTCGTGAAGACCATCAGAGTCTTTCGTTTCTATAACAGGAGACTGAAGCGTTGGCCATGAGAGTATAATCTCATCCCCACTCCAAGGAGACAACATGTGAGGCTGAGACATCCTCAGGTGCAGAATGCTTTTTAATGCCACCCTGTAAATGTTGGGAATAGATCCCCAAGTGCAGGCAGTGAGCGGTAGCAAACTGCTGACAAAACTACAAAATTTTTCCTAGCAGAAATACCAACTTGCATGAGAACAATTGCATCAGATGCCAGAATGGGTCTATTTTCACTAATTAAGGGAGTGTCATTTAGTCTACTTATCTATTTTACAAGAATAGAAGGAATTCAAAGGAGGGGAGCAAGCTCTAAAGCCCTTTATGGCCCTTCTATTCATTTCATCCCTCTGTTGACTCTTCCATAAGTCTGATACACAATTATGGGTCTGAAGATCAAAACAAATTTCTTGAATTCCACACAAATGTTTTGGCAGCTGTGGAAGATCACAGCACTCCACTATGGGCCTGGTGCCGGGACATCACTTAGGACAGCATCCAATTTTATTTTACCCTTTCTTGACTTGGAGAGGAAAAAAAGGAAAAGAAGAAAAAAAAATATCTCTAAAGTCATAGATAAAAGATGGGTGAAGGAAGACTGAGTAATGTCTAAGTAATTTCTAGTCAGCAGCACTTAAAAGTTATCTTTGATGTTTCAGGCGTGAAGTTTGGTGCGACACAACATCCCAGCTACTCACCAACTCTGCTGCCACTGATGCAACACAATAGTTTGAGAGCACGGTTCTAATGACACCTTAGGTAAATCAGCATAATGTCTGCATGCTCCAGGGAGTGGGACAGGACTCTGCAAGCTAAGCTGACTGCTCACCATAATTACTTCTGTGAACTTCAGGCATGACTAAGACTGTAGATTAAGTATAAGGGAATGAGGTACCCAAGCCTGTTGGGTACCTTAGGTGTTTGCCTGCTATGTGGCTGTTCTGGTCAGTTTTAAAAGAAGCAGTCAGTGCAGAAGAAAATATGTCTTATCTCTTCTTCCTGATGATTCAAGCACAGCTGCATATTTGATTGCTTTAATCTGGTGTTTGAATTAGTAATTATGGAAATAAAGCAATGCTTAGAGAAAAGGATGTGGAGAAACAAACATTAGGACTTTATTTCTCTTTCCTTGACCTGTGTCAATGTTGGTTTACAATGTTAAACCCAACTTGAAGAGGACTAGGGAGCAAAAGCAGGGCACAAATAAACAAGATAAAAAAAGTAAAATAGCCAGTGGGTTTGCTTGAAATTGACAAACTAAATCAACTCCACCTGGTCTGACTGACTGACTGTTTTCCAAAACCTTGGCTTACTGAATGGCCATCTGTCATTTTTCTATCCCCAGCTATGCTACTGTTCTGAAACAGAGGCAACCAGGTACCTGGCTCCCTGCCTTCAGTATATCGCCTGCCTTGCCTTGCTGAATGGCTCTCACAGTCCCTGACAACTCTCCTGAACCTCTGTTTCCTCTTCTAAGAGCAGACAGCTATTGTCATCCAACTCTTTTTTTTTTCTTCTTTTTTTTTTCATTTTAGCTGTTCGCTTGATGCAGCTTCACTCTCATAGTCATGCTGGCTTTTTGCACTTGGAAATAATAAGTACATAAAGTGCATAAAGTCTTTACATCAAATCTGAAAAAAAAAAACTAATAAAAAGCAGTGGTTTTCAGTCTGTAGTCTGAGGATCTCATGAGCTAATGCATTGCTTCAAAGAGTCTTCCATGAAACTGACTACGATGAGCTTACTTATTGCACGTGGCGTTCAATTCACTGTGCAGAGTCTGCACTATTACTGTGAAATGAAGAAGGTAGAATATCTTACAGGATTACTTTTAAGTAATTTGATATATTTCATCTTAAAAATTGAACTTTCAAGCCATAATGTGAAGTTGTTATTGTGTACGAGTACTGTTAGTAAGCATTCATTCCACTACGAGAAAAATAATGATGTTGAATTTTAGAAATGTGAAGACCCTGATCTGGGTTTCAGGGTGTCTGAAGCACTTGATGTTGTGGCAAAAAACAGCAGGACAAGGTAAGGTCTTTTAAACTTGAGTATAGTTATACATAAACAAACAAACAAAAAGCCAAGCCTGCTTGGCTTATTTCTGTATTTTTAGACTTAGTATGTGTTTGCATAAGTAGGTAAGTTTGCTTTGACTCCAGGAGTACTTTAAATACAAATACCCATGCCAGGAATGGTCATTGGAGAAATTTAGGTGGGGCAAAGAAACTAAAGCCCAGCACTGAGAATCCCCTTTGGACTGATGTTCTGGAATTCCAAATTTAGAAATCTACACAGAAAAAAAAAATTACACAAAAATAAAGAAAGAGATAAAAAGAAAATTTTATGCTCTTAGAAATTCTTCTTTCTGTTTTTTTAATGTAGTAGAGTGCTAAAAGTTGTGCAAGTCTACTTATATAGATGTGTATTTATTTATTTAGGATGTGAAAGTTGCACTTTCTTCAGAGGAACAATACAAATATTTTGACTCTACTGTTTAATAACTTATAATTGTTCCCAGAGAATCCACTAAATAAATTTTTGAAGTAAATTGTACTATTGATGGCAGAATAATTAATTCAGACTAGAAGAAACTAGGAATTTCCTAAGTATCACACCATTCCCCAAACTGCTTACAACTGCAGCTTACTTAATTTTGTGCACCATCATCCTTAGGTGGGTATATTGTTGATACCAAGAGTAACTGCAAAATACCGTAAGCTCCTGCTTATAGTCTAAATAGTTTAAAGACACACTGCAGTGTAAACCAATGACAGGTAAAAAGGGAAAGAATGGGGGAAGGGAGTAATATTTTGGTTGTCAATAAAAATCGATTTTGAGATTTTTTATGAACATTTTTATACATTGGGGGCAGGTGTAGAGAAACTTGAAGTGTAGCTACTTTAAGAGTGGAAGGTGGTTGTACCAGAGTTCTTGTCTTAAAAAAAAGAATTAGAAGGAAAGAAAAATGATGGCAGTGACAGAAAAGGGACACTGCACCAAGAAGTCTAATGTTACCATATGCTCAACACATGGCAGAGAGCAGTTTCCCCTTCCTTACCCAACCTGGCAATCCATCCTAGCAAAGTGTTGACACTGCAGGTTGTAGAAGGGGCACGTGAACATCAAAGTAAGTGTCTTTGCCTTTGAAAAACCCTTAGCTGGCCTGCACAGAGGCAGCATTGACACAAATCTGTCAGCACCAAACCTTATTGCTTTGCCAACTTCACTAATGGTTCAACTGCCTGAAAGAACAAAACCTGAAGGAATGATACAAATGCATCTGATTAGGACTGGGTTTTTTAATTAGCAGAAAGTTGGAGTGGAAATTGATTTCTCTCTTTGTTCTCTCTGTTGCATCAGATAATTGTGAGTAATTCGTTCTTTTTAAGTTCATTTGATTTATCTCTTGATCTAATGAGTTGTTAGGATTTTGATTTCATTTTCTAGGACACAGTAACTGCTCTTGTGACCCTTGAACACACTTGCAGAAGTGTAAGATGCTGATTCAAAAAATCAAATTGCCTTAAATCAATTGTCTTAATTACTTATCTAAAATTCGTAGTTCACTAAGATTAGTGCTTTCTGGATTTCACCTATTTTCTGGACATAGTAAATACAATTGAATGCTAAAGATGCAGCATTTACCATGGCTAATAACTAAATTCTGATCCAGAAAAGGATTTCAAGACTTAAAGTCAGTAATAAATGGAGAGAAACTTGCATCTGATTGTGCCTCTTCATGTTTTAAGTTTATTAAAGACTAGCAAACATTATAGCATAAAATGTTATCTATTGGTCATTAAGGGTTTATGGTGAGTAATAAAGATACAAAATTATTTCTCTTAAAAGAATTAAAAAAGCTGAATTAGCTAATTGGATAGTATTTTTTTTCTCAGGGATACAACCGAGGTATGACATTTCAGTCACTTTTGCTTATCTTTGTTATTCACAAGGCCAAGTTTGTAGTGAGAAGCATTTTATCTTTTATCAGACCAACCTACAGATTAAATTGACAGATTTTGCAGTATCAAAAAAACCAACTTGTGTGTGTGTAATTTTATCTGTTTTTTTACACCCTGATAGCATCGGATACCTTAACAAAAAAGACTAATTTTCTCTCTGACCTTGCCTCAGTTTTATTTTTAGAGCACTGCAGATATATTCTCACTCATTAATTATTCAGGCATTAGTGGACCACACTGAATGAAGAGAATCCTGTAAATTCCTATTTGGGAAATGCTATGATTGATAATGGCAATAATAAAAATATCTCCCTATGTCATCTTTCTTTAGCACTCTTCTCATCTAAGAATGTACTTCCTATTTCTGCAGCATGAAAGCATTCTTGCTGCCCTGCTGCTGCACTCATTCTTGGTCCCTCTGTAACATCCTTCAGACCTCATTTTCCCTGACTGTAATGAGAGCAATGAGCCAGGTTTTGAGCGCAAACACAAAATCAGGAAAGCTGAACAGTGAGTTCATCCATTGTGGCAGAAAGCATGAAGGAACAGAAAAGAGAGGGGCATAAAGCCCAGCTAAGACTTTGAGTGGCACTTTCAGAGCTGGTTCCTTCTGTGATGCCAGCACATGGATCTCACTAACACAAATTCCCCTTACTTCATTTAGCAAATTCTTTCTAGAGGGTGTTTTTTACAAATTCTCCCTCATTTTATCTATGACTCTGCCATCATCACCCTGCCATCTCCAGCCCTGAATTCTCATCATTGTTCCTCACTTTCCCTAGGTCCTTACTTCTCTTGGATTCTACTTCTTCTTTTCTTGGTCCCTGTTTCCTTGCTTGTATCTCTTTGTAACCATCCTGGAATTTCCATAGCAGAGTATCTGGTATTTTCTGAGGGCCACCTTTTTTAACTCATTTTTCCTTTTGTTTTGAGCAACAGGGGATGAACACATTTGGCAGGACAATTTTGATATTACTTCTCTTCCAGCTACTCGTGTTGCCAGCTGGCATTGTGCTTTTCCCCCTTCTTTTAAACGCAGCCAAGAGCAGACGCAAGCTACGGCTCAGGTTTTATGGGCATTCACATAACATGCTCAGGCCCCAGAATCTACAATAGAACTTTTTTTTTAAAGCTTTATTGTAAACCATATGGGCTTTTCCTTAAATGTGATGCTGTATCGAATCCAGCTGAAACCCAACCATCATTCCCCGTCTAGCAGGACACACAACTATTATTTCTTCTTCCCTCAGTGTGCTGCTTCCCAGACATAGTAGTCTTGTTCTCCAGAAGCACGACTTGGTGAGCCAAGATAACCCTCTCTTTGCTAGTGACCACAAACAAATCCTTCAGGTCCACTTCACCGAGTGGTTCCAGCCCAGCAGGGACCCGCTCCTCCGGGCCAGGGTGCCGTGCAAGTCACCCATGTGCCAGGGCCAGAGGAGGGAAGGGGGCTGGAGTCCAAAATTATTTCCATGCTCAGACTGTGTCTCTAGAAGGAGAAAGGATGCCTGCGTGACCCCAGCTGCCTGACAAACATGAGGAAATGTCCTTGCGAAGCGGCAGTTGTGAAGCTTTTACAAAGAGAGCACAACAGAAACCTTGAATGTGGGGGGAAAAAGTGTTGTTTTCAGGGGACTTCTCCCTCACTTTTGCCCTTAGTGAAAACAAGGTGAGACATGAGAAAAGAACCTGGGGGTGTTGATAGACAGCCGGCTGAACATGAGCCAGCAGTGTGCCCAGGTGGCCAAGAAGGCCAATGGCATCCTGGCCTGGATCAGGAACGGTGTTGTCAGCAGAAGCAGGGAGGTGATCATGCCCCTGCACTCAGCACTGGTGAGGCTGCACCTCTAATCCTGTGTTCACTTTTGGGCCCCTCATGATAAGAAAGGCATTGAGGTGCTGGAGTGTGTTCAAAGAAGGGCAACAAAGCTGGTGAAGAACAACTCTTATGAGGAGCAGCTGAGGGAGCTGGGATTGTTCAGCCTGGAGAAAAGGAAGCTGAGGGGACACCTTATCGCCCTCTACAACTCCTTGAAATGAGGTTGTAGTGATGTGGCGGTTGGTCTCTTCTGCCGGGTAACAAGTGACAGAACAAGAGGAAACAGCCTCAAGTTGCACCAGGGGAGGTTCCGCTTGGACATTAGGAAAAACTTTTTAATAGAAAGAGTGGTGAAGCACTGGGACAGGCTGTCCAGGGAGTAACTGAGTCACCCTCCCTGGAGGTATCTAATAAACGTGTAGTTGTAGTGCTCAGCGACATGGTTTAGGGGCGAGCTTGGCAGTGTTAGGTTAATGGCTGGACTCATCTTAAAGGTCTTTTCCAACCGAAACGACTCTATGACTCTCAGACTTCCAGCTTTTTTCACGTTGGGGGCAGTCAAACGCGACCTGTCACTGCTCCTGCCAACACGGATCCGCCTCCTGACGCCCGTCCCAGTTTGCCGCCCGCCCCGCCCCGCCCCGCCGGCGGCACCTGGCTCCCCCCGGGCGTCTCTGGGCTCGCCCCGCCCTCCCGCCCGGCCCCGCCCCTCGCATGCCGGGGCTGGCGCCGCCGCCGCCGCCGCATCCGTTGGGTCTCGCGCTGCCGGTTGGGCCCCGGCCGCCGCCTGGCGCCGCTGCCGGGGCCGGCGCGGGAGGATGCGGCGGTTCGCGCGGGTGGCGCTGCTGTGCCTGGGCTGCGGCGTCTGCTCGCTGCTCTACGGCTTCAGCCAGCTGGCCCTCTCTCTGGAGCAGGAGCCCGGCGGCGGCCGGGAACGGCAGGCCCGAGAACCCGCCGCGGTCGGCGGCCGGGCGGCGGCGGGGAGCGCGGTCCGAGGCGAGGCGGCGGCCGGCAGGTACGGGGCGAGGGGCCGCGGCCGGCCGGGGGAGCGGGCGAGCGGTGGTTCCCCCCGCATTCCTGCGGGGAGGGCCGGGGAGGCGCGGGAGCGCGCTGGCCGCCCTCCCGCGGGCGGAGCAGGGCTCGGCGTTCGCCTTCGCCCTCCGCGGGGGCCGCGGGCGCCCCCGGCTGCTCGGTGCCGGCCGGAGGCGAGGCTGCCGCCGCGGCGAAGGGCCGGGAGAGCGGTTTGGGGGGGGGGAGCGGGGGCGGTCGTGTCGCTGTGTACTCCCTCCCGAGCTGCTCCAGCCTCCCGGGGGGCCGGTTACCGGGGGGACAGAGATTGAAAAAACTCTAAAGAGCAAACGGCAGAAAAAAGAAAACTTGAGAAGTGGTGTTGCGGGCCAGCCCGTGGCCGGAGCCGGCCCTCATATACATCCCTGCCTGGGCCCTCCCAGCTTAAAATGCGGCCTCTTCCTTGTTGCAAGGCGGTAGATGAAGCGAGCAGGGTGCGTCTTCTTCTTCCAAGCAAAAAAAACTTCCAGGATGTTACTCAGTTCTGAAGCTTGATAACTTTATTATTCTCAAATATAACTCTATTTAAGCAAAGAGAGCCGCCTTCTTATGGGGTTCTTCACTAAAGCTCGTCTTCAAGTTCAGTTCTGCAGTTCAAGTGGCGTAAATCTGAGCAGCTCATGCTCTGTGTGGCTGCATATTTCTGTTGCCTGCCTCCTGTCAGCAGAATTATTACGCGGCCGAGTGGCGAGAGAGATTACAGAATGAAAATTGCTGGTTTTCCTTCAGATGAGTTTCATGTTCTGCTTCACTTGTGGCTACCAGAATGTTAATGCCAGGAACACAGGAGTGACAAGGAATCTGTTGCTAAACCTGGAAGAGAAATCAGGGCCAGCCCTTTCTGGACCAGCCTGCCTTCAGGTCTGCTGAGATTCCACAGTGGTTTAACACAGTGAAAGTTCCACGGGTTTTGGTGGCTCCTCAGATCACACAAGTGAGATGGTCTGGTAATGCTGATCTGCCTGAAAACTACCTGGGTTTTGGCCAGCTCAGCACTGTGAACTGGCCCATCGTGTTATTATGGAAGTGTTGGTGCTGATGCAAAAGTGTTTTGGAGGATGCCAGGATGGCAGAAGCCCTTACTTAATCGTATTAAAATACCCGTGAAACAGCGTTCTGAGTTGCTAGGGGTGGAGTTAGCTGAAACGTGAAACACGGTTTTTGACTGGTGTAACTCTTTCAAAGAGCGTATTTTTCCCCCCCCCTGCTTTTTCTTTAGTTCAAATTAATACAGGTTATGACTTGAGGGGAAAAAAAAAGTGGGAATGCTTGTTCCTCACTTTTAGTTCATGATTAAAAACTCACTGTGAGAAGTTGAAATCTTAGTTCTAAAGAACATGATAAGTGGAATGAAATAGTTAACTTTAACAGTCCAGTGTATTGGTTTAATAAATCAGTTTTAAACAGAAATGTGAGGAAAAATATGTGTATAATATTTGTTTTGCTAATTAAAATATGCAATTTACATGAAAACTTTTGAGTAAGAGGTTATAATCTAAATAATTAGTATTAGTAAACTTTGAAATTACTTTCAGGTGAATCATTTTCCTGGTTAGCAAAGAAAAATCAAAGTTTATTTTAAAAGCTGTACTTTTTTCTTGTTTTAGTCTTTGTACTAAAGCATAGTTTTTGAGTCAAAGATACTGATGGGGGAGAACCCCACCAAAGTACAAGAAGCTTCTTGTTGGAGTGAGGCGGAATGTGTTGCAGTATGGAAAAGCTTTACTAGCCAAGAAGTCCTTTTCTTAAGGTCTTAAGAGCTGTAAGTAAAACCTTGTGTACACAGTTTCATGGGGGCATATGTCCTTGCAAAATCAGTGCCTGTTTGATATCTCTGAGATTTCTTTTTACTTATAAACTGCTGTCAAACTGAAGGCTCAGGATGAACATAATTCTGTTGTAAATTATTGAACTTTTATATGCTGTTTATATGAACAGAATGTGCAGAAGTCGGGTGTATGTCAGTCCCTCAGAACCGTCCCTAAAAGACATTTTTTTTTTTTAGGCAAAAAATCTGTCCTGTGTTGGTTAAGAAACTCCCTGCTGACTGTTCCTTTAGATACACGTTTCAATTATTCTCAAGTGTTAAATCGTGTTACGTTCACTAGTGTACCCGATGCACTTGTTCTGGTGTTTTTGAGTTTTTATGCTCCATCTGTTTCTTCAGTGGAGACTGAGCATGACAGCCTGTTTTATGCCCGCTTGTGACTGTATTGTGATTGTGTAATAGCTTAAAGGGTTGATAACCTTATAGAGTAAATGGTTTTCAGATCTAATCCCTGTTGAAGTTTAATGTTTCATATACATTAATAGTAACTTTCAGTAATGGGTTGCGTCAGCTGTTTTCACTGATGGCTTTAAAATACAGTTTGACAAAGCAAAAGTAACTGCCATCTAAAGGCATCTACTCAGCAGTGATGTCCCCTTCTCTTTTGCCCGAAAGAATTTTATTTGCCTGAGTAATCTAGTTTTGTGTGTGACCTAAGGGCAGAAGGAGCTTGGTCATACTCTATGATGGTGGGGAAGGAAGTCAAGATTTCTGGTAGTTTTCAGAAGCATGCGAACATGAAAAAACTGCAAGCATTGAATAAAGCTTGAGCATACCACACCTGGAAGAATTTTGCAATAGTGATGATGATGCTTTTAAGTAGAAATGTTTAATTAAAAAGGAAGTACTATATTGAAACTAGAATTACAGGTTGAGGCAAGATTATCCAATAAACATAATAATTCAGGCGAGCTTCTTGGGTAATCACTTTGGTAAGGAGTTGTTTGTTGCAAAAGCTACAGTAGCCTGAGGAGCAATATGACTAGAAGCTAAAGGCTTGTGTCTTGAAGCTTGGTATTAATAGCTGAGAAGCATTTGTTAGTTTGTTAGCTAAATCCTAAGGTTGAGTTTTAGCTGTGAAGACAGTTTGATGTTGAAGGCAAACTGTCCTGAATATTCATTCCAGTGAGAAAAGTAGTAATGAATAGTCAGTACTGTCCTATGTAATAGCTAAATGAACAATAGATCTGAACTTGAACAACAACAACAAAAAAATTGAAGTGTCTGCTTCCAGAAAATAGAAAGTCAGTCAAAAGCCAGTATATGCAGTCAGCCTTTTTTCCTTTGCTGGTATGATTTATGGATGAAGGTGGCTGCGAAAAAATGAGAAAAATATAGAGGGAATAAATGCATATTTGCTATATGTATGTCATTTAATAGTGCTATAATCTGCTCTCTGTGTTCTTTCAAGTCAGTCTTTTCTCCACATGCTTGCAGGTAAGTAGCAGTCTGTGCTTACAAGAACTGAATCTTCACTTAATTTTATCGATATTGCCACTTTGATTAGGCAAATAATGTTCATCTTTTTCTGCAGGTCCAAAAAATGCTATCCTAGTGACAAATTTGAGAAGTACAGCAGGAATCAGTCTGTCGTCAGTTCCATGAATTCAGTGAGGTCAACAAATTTGACTCTACTACGATGAAATGTTTTTCCATTGTGCTGCAGTTGAGCATTTTCCTGCAGCCAGCTGTACTGTTTTGTTATGTATGGCACTGGTATCTGACTGTATCCACCTCTTGCTCTCTAACTGTCCTGGCACAGGGAGAGTTAAGTGGATTATAGTGTATGGAAAAGCGTGGGAAGTCTACCCACAAGCTTGGACAGCAGAGGAGGGTGGTTGTAATAGGTAGTTTCTTTTTTGCCTTGTGCTGTTCGCAGCTACTTTTGTCTGAACTTAGCCAGCAGTTTCACCAGTATGCTTCTCAGCTACTCTTGTGCCTTAAGAAATTGGTCTAGAAACTGTAAGCATTTTGAAATATGAGTAAAATGTTTCAAGAGACAAAGCACTGAATGATTTAAAGTTGGAACTTAATTTAAAAAAAATGAATCTGCTGAATTTGTCAAACAGTTGACTAGCAAGTGTTATTTTACAGTATAAAGACTTTTCCAGTCAAGAAGTTTGACCTATGTCAAACATTTAACATTACAACTACTATCTTTTATCTAAAAAAGCCATTGCTTCTCTGACAAAATACGTCATAACATAATTTGTGATATTGCTGCAAATGTTCAGGAAAAGCTATTCGGAGGAATTGGAAATTCTCAATGCATTTGGAAGTTCAATAGACCATCTGTTACCTTCCTAAATTTTTACTCCTGTGATTATGAGCAGGAAGGAACTAAAAAAATATGTCCTTCCTGTTTTGCTTCACGTTGTGGGCTATGCTGTAGGAGACACACAAGTCTGTCTCTGTTAGTTGATTCTTGGAGTTGGTTGGACTGAGGTTGTTAGTGCAGTTCTGACAGGAGGGCAGTAGTCATGACTGGCAGCCCTCACTATTTGGACACACTGCTAAATTTGCTCTGAAGTTACAGTGGTGTAAATGATGTCACATGGACTGAAAAGTGTACTTGGAAACTGTGATCGTCATTAATGGTAAGCTCACCAGCTCACTTAACAAAAGGACTTCTTCCCCCCTCCCACTGCCGATTGTTGGGGGATTCCTTATGGTTAAAACTTGACTTACCTGAGCCCAGAGCCTCGGTCTTTATGAATATGACTAGTGCATTGCTGGGTATTTTGCACACAAACTTAAAATTGTCCTTGAGTTCTGAAAAGTATTCTTTTCAGATCACAAAATGGACATTTTTGCTATATAGGCAAGACCAATGGTGTTGAAGCTAAATTACATGATAAAAAGTAATTATGAAATGGTTGGTTGCTTAAGGGAGAGATACATTGAACTAGCAAACAGATCTCTGAGAATGCTTGTCTATGATACCAATGACTCTTAAAACTTTGTTTCTTTGTTTTTGTATTTTCTGTAGTGGTTGATGTTAGGAATTGTCCAACCCAGTAGTGTGATGGAGCCAAGGCTGCTGCAGCTCCATGTCCCTGGGTCCAGCCAGTAGCAGAGCTGAGCATTTATAACCAATGGGCACATATGCCCACAGTGCGTACATACACACGCAGCTGGCCAGAAAGATCAGTGCAGAGAAAACAGCACTTGCACAACCACAGGCAACACAAGTGACTTGATTGTGTTCCTTTCTTTGGCTCATCAGAGTGAAAGGCTTTTAGTGAAAAATGTGTTGATGTATGTAGTGTGAATCGCTCTAGTAACTGGCCTTAGACAGTCTGTCCAAGAACTAGCTTCTGATCCTCTGGTCTTCTCTGTGCTGGGCATGCAAACCCATGAGGCTTGCAGCTCCAATTCGGTTACTGGTACTCAGACCCTTTTGGACATGCACAGATGAATACACTGTGGAGTCTTCCAGTTACTGGCCTTAGCCATATGGCAGCTGGCCCTAAGATTGCCCTCATGCAAACGGGTCTTTTGGATAGCTGGTCTGGACCTATAACGTTAGCCAACCCTCAAACCCCGGAGCTTCTCTGATGGCCGGCTTAAAGCTTCTGGACCTTCCAGTGGCAACCCCTGAGACCTTAGTCTCTTGTGGTTAGGTTAAGAGGGAGGTTCTTTCAGCAGCTCAGTCCCTTTGAACTCTGCAGAGTCTGGCCAAGGCTGTGGCCTGTCTTGTAATTGGTTCCCAAGCCTCTTGCTCTACTTGTGGGCTAGTCAGGCTTGATACTTGCTAGTGATTATGTGCACCAATGTGGAAACCCACACGATATGTGCACACATTTCTCCAGTTTCTGGAGGCCCATGGGCCCCTGTGATCTGTGCTGTCCTTTAATTTGCTGGCACTTTGCCCTCTGCATGAGACATGGAGTGGACCCCAAGGACACCAAGGAAAACAGAAATCAGGTTTACTAAGGAGTCAGATGGTCAGGCACACAACATGGCCAATTTTACTGACCGGCAGCAACCCATTTACTTGTGACTGGACCCTCTCCTCTCTGTTTGCATTCTCATTCCTCCTCAGTCCACTTTGATCCTACAGTGAGCGCCACACTCCTGCAGGCGGTAAGGTGGTCTGAGGAGCATTCTCCGTTGTGTCATCTGGTGGCTTTTCTGCCTGGCCCGTAGGCTGACTGCTCTCCTGCATTGTGACTGGGTCAGGGTGCTCCATGTGCCTGGGTTAGATTGCTGGGTTTCCTTCACCTGACATTATTTTCTGTTTTCTATTTGTGAAGACTGACCTTTAATCACATAACATATAATAGATGTGAACAAAGTACCCCTCCCTAATGCTCGAGGTGACTATTCCTGTCTGACTAGTAACCTCTCTCAAGTAACAATGATTGTGCCTGTTTGATGAACAAATACAATGCATCTTCCTAGCTTTGTAAAGCATTTGTGGCACTTACTTGTAGTTTAAGCTTTCCTCAAGTTTAAGTTAAAAAAAAAAATCTTGACGAGCAGCATCTTGAATGATTTTATTGTGGATAAAAAGAAGAAAATGCTCTCCAATGATTCCAGTCTCTTAATCCTTTGTATGTGAAAGCTTTATGGAACATGGTAGCATATGGTCAGCTGAGAGAGACTTCTGCTGGCCCCAAAAAACAAGTCTTAGTCTGACATTAGGTAAATTACATACATATATATCCTAACAACATTTTTGTTTCAAACATGAAATTTATGAGTCAAATTCAAGGCTGACAACCTTGTAATTGTGCTAAATGGGATATTGGAAAGGCCTAATGTGTCAGAAAAAATGACTTGGGCATTAATTCAAGCTTGTCTCTTGCCTTGGTAGTCTAGATAGGGTAGTAGTAGCTCAAGGCAGCTGAGACAACACAGCTCTTGACAGCTGGAAGAGGAATCCCCTGTAATAATAAGATAATAATCTCCCAAACCAGAAAACTGTTTTGAGAGACAATCTATTAATTTATCCTAAAAGTAATGAGAGACAGTTAATTCAAAAAGGTGCACAGCAGAGATTGTAAAGATTGTTCTTCAGATAAGCTCAAGGTCTTAATGTGCCTTGAAGCTTTTAAGAAACTTCAAAAGCCACAAGGATTAATGTAAGGAAGAATCTGTCAGAGAGAACTTGTGATTTTAGACCATTTACCTTCCTCAGAGGAGGGCAGATATCTCAGTTACCATCTACATTATCCTTTTTTTGTACCTGGATGTTTATTTGTGGGGAGTATTCTTAACTCATGAGAAAGAGTTGTCTAATTCTTGTATACACATGTATCTCCAGGATATGAGGATTTCCTGCAATCTCTACTAGAGAACTGCTCCACCTACCCCCAACACTTAATGAGGCTTTGTGAAAGACTGTTTATCAATTAAATTTTCTCAAGTGCTGAAGAAAGGAGAAATTTTACACGTTACCATTTTTGATGCCACATTAGTCTATTAAATCTGGGAGTTGCAAAACATTGGCCTTTGTAGGTACCAGATAACCCTACCAAGATGATGGTGATTCATTTCAAACTTGCAAAGATGACTCCCAATAGAGTTCCTAGCTGTAGTCTTTAAATACCTTTTCATCATCAAGCTTCTGTGTGGGTTTTCTTCTTGGATGTGTCTTTGATTCACAGATACCAACTTTCAAAGGAGGATAAACACTATTGGCAGTGTCACCAGGGCAGGAAGAGTGAGCAGGAGGTCACTCAAATACCCCTTGATTTGCAGTATTCTCATTTAAGAGTTTAAACCTTGATGCTGATTCCCTCACCAGAACTTTTGAAAATACATTTCTGTCACTCTTTTAAAATATTTCTTATATTACTGTTGCACTAAGTCAATTTGTAAAACCTGGGGTTTTTAGTTGTTAGTGTAACATAAGTCAATAAATTATTATTATTGTCATTAGCATGGAGAAGAAAAACTTGCCAGATTTGGTGATTATTTCTGTATCGAATTAACCTTTTGTTGTGAACAGTGGATTTCGTTGGTGCTGCAAAGCCCTGTTCTTTGTTAAAAATAGGCGTTGTAGGCTTCCCCTGAATAGAGTCATGGATGAATAGGGATTGTGTTTAAATAGACAGTGTAGCTTTGAAAATGAAATGTTCTATTTGCTCCTCTGCTTGAAGTAGACAACAGTGTTGCAAAGGTGAAGGAGTTCTTTCCAGCAGGAAGTGTTGCCATACCCTCTTATTACCTGTGGACTTCTTCTACGCCAAGAATGTAGAATGAGCCTCAAAATTCCCACCCTCTGTTTTTGTTACTCTGAAATTTTATGGAGAGGAAAGGCTGCAGGAAGGGGACCGTTTTTCCTTACAAGAATCTTCCTGGTTGGCACGTAATGCCTCCTCTTTTGTATTATCCAAGTTCTGTTACATAGCCAGTCTTCTGCCAGGTAATTAACTATTCAAGTTTTATCCATTTAACTCTGCCATCAAATCAGTAACATTTATATAGGTTATTTTTGTCTTATCCTGTTAGGTGTAAGAATTTGTCTGTATCTTTCTGGAATTCCTATTGGATGCTGCCCTCTGATGTTTGTGGAATGAACTGCTTTTGGGAAGCTGCTTTTAGGTAGGATCTGTTATTAAATAGTATTTTATTATTTGACTGAAGACAGGTGTAGCTGATAAGTGTTTTACCTATTTAGCAAGGTGATAAAGCAAAATATTTTGATGGCTTCACATGCATTTCACATGTTTATGTTATGGTTGCCTTTAGCTATGCTTTCTCCTATTATGTTTTAAAAACTGTGTTATTACGAAGAGTAGAATTTTTTCGATTGTTGCTTCATTAAATAGAGACTTGCTAACACTGGTAAAAAGTCCCTCTGAATATAGTCTGAAAGGTTACTGATGAATTAATTATTTTTGATAATTAATTGTGCAGTAGTAATACCTAGGATGTAACTTGCAATAAAAACCAGCAGGTATGCTTGGTAGTTAAGTTAGAAGGTTTTTTAATTCAAGGTATATGTTTTACAGAATTCCAGGAGGGTACTTCATCCAAAAGCAGTGAAACAACCATTTTAAAATGTGCTTTAAGATATGGTACGTTAAAGCATAGACTGTGTCTTTGAAGTTGCATCTTTAACCATAATTGAAATGTTTTGATGTTGCTGTTCAGATGCTTTAGGCTGTCAGATTATGGAAGTATCTTAAAAATAAGTGGAAGAAGGCTTAAGCTACTTGACAGATACATTCTTTAGCCTGCATAGTTCTCTTCAGTGTATAAATGAAGTTGCAAGTAATTTTTTTTGTAAATGTAAAATTTTATTGGCCATCCTTTTGTACGTACTTCCCTCTTAGTCTGAAGCTTGAATATCTTTAGGGAAGGAAAAAAAGTTTAGCTTCACAGACTTAAATGTATTTTTGAAAATTATTTTTGTGGCAAAGATGTTAGGTTCTGTCTCCTATTATTCTCTGATTGTGTGCTGTCAGTTCTTTTCAAGTTCATCAGTTGCCAAGAAGTTAGTTAAAGAGATGGCTTACACTGATTTTTAGTCTGTTAGTGAACTGCACCTGTAATTTGGGACTGCTGAGTCTTTCTTCCTGCCTTTGGTAGCAATTGTGTCAATCCACAGGAATTCATCTGACTTTCCCTTTGTCAGATTTAGCTGGCTGAATGGACGTAGTTAACTTTTTTTTCCCCACCTTCCATAAAGGTTGGCTTTTGGGAGTTTAGCATGATGTTTAGCACAGGGGGGTGAAACACGTGTCAGGGCTGTTGTGGTGGAGGGTGTATGGGCTTAGCAGCCAATGCTTTAGTGGAAGAGCAGGATGTGACTGGAAGGTTCATTCATCCTTGGGCATTTTAGGAAGAAATTCTTCACAGAAAGAGTGGTCAGACACTGGAATAGGCTGCCTAGGGAGGTGGTTGAGTTGCCATCCCTGGATGTGTTTGAGTGTTGCTTAGATGTGGTGTTGGCTGACATGGTTTAGGGGCGGAATTGTAGTGTAGGGTTAATGGTTGGACTCGATGATCCCAAGGGTCTTTTCCAACCTGAACTGTTCTATGATTCTATGATCTGAACCAGTTTAAGAGCCATGCGCTACTGAGAGGAGAGGGTCTCATTGTCTTCTGACCCCTTGACTGTGATGAACTCTCCACTATACGATGTCATGCACTAAAGCAGCAGAAAAATTCCTTTCTGAATTCTCTGCCAGGTTTAAGGCAAGTTGGCCTTTGGAACCAGAAGCAGAAGCAGCCCATACCGTTCCTTTGTGCATACCTTTAAGCTGTAACTTGCATTATTCTATGTAGAATGCTCTATGTGGCTGTGCAGACAAGTGTGTTGAAGTATGCGTTGATTAGGACATTACTGGGGGAGTGCAGTTTCTTTCATGGTGAAACAATTGTCTGGTGCATCCTTAATATTTACAAAACTTCGTATTTATACATTTTGAAACTGAAAGAAAAAAAGCTGCTTAAATATGTGAAAGCTGTGTGGTCTTCAGATGAATCATTTCAGATTGAGTTTGATTATTTCACTAATACGTTACTGTCAAACTAACCCCCATATGTTGTGCTGACTCTGGTTCTTGTTGAATTCCTCAGTGAGATGCTCCAACTTCAGAGGGGATCCCTTTGCCTCCTCTAAACTTTATTGCTTGCTCTGTTCAGTAAATTCAGTTGGTTTCAGAGAGTGCAGTGAGTTTGTGTAAGACAAGATTTGAGAAGGATGGCAGAGAGGAGGAGAAAGTGCCCCCTCTTTGGATAGCAAGAAGTAATTACAGTGGCTCAGCATCTGAGCTTGCTGCTTAAGCTTCATTTCCTTGTATGTACTGGAATAACACAGAAGATATTTGCAGTTTGGTTTCATCTTTGGGTAGGAGTTATAATTTTACTGAACTCTCAAACAAAATACCTGCCTTGTACTAGGTACACTGAGAAGCTGAAGGGTTTAGGTATTTGATATGCACTTGAAGCACAAAATGATATTTCGTAATCGTTCTCAAGTTTGCAGTCAGATTTTTGGAGGAAGACAAATGTACTTAATAATTAAGTTTATTAACCACAGCAAATGAAGTCTAGCTTTCTTGTTGTCTCAGATTTTATTTGTAGGACCACTTCAAGATCTTGAGAGCTTTTTCTGTAAAGAGGCAACATTGCGATTCTAAATTGGTTATCAGTTGACATGGAAAGGAGTAAAAGTTCTACCGAAATATCTTATTCCAAATAACTTGATTCTGGGTTGACTAAACCTTTGTGTTCTTGTTAAGTGTAGTTGTTGTAGTGAGGTGCAGAGTGAAGTTGGACTCTGAAGAGACTGGGGTAGGGAGATGAATATAAGGAAAACCTGAGTTGCGTATCTGATTGAAATCTTAGCATAGCTAACTCCACTGCCTTTACATGTGCCAACAAAATAATGGGAATTCCAGTGAGTTTGCTTATAATACAAATGGCAGAGTCTGGTTATTGAACTGCAGTAACATTTGCCTTGAATCTTCTGTTTGTCCTGGTTTAATCCATAAAAAGAGACCAACACTATTTATCCAGGCCATTAATTAGTTTTGTGAATGGAGATTCTGGTGTTCATTTGTTTGGAGGAGCAGATTGAATAAACATAATTTCCTTGCCGGTAGAAGATTCATAAAATTTATCTCAATGTTGGACTGTCTCCTTTCCCTCTACTGGTTAAGTTTTTCAAACACAACAAGGTCATCCTTCAGCTTTTGAATATTCAAGTCTGTTTTTTGAAAAAGCTTGTTTTCTCTCAGTTTCTAACTTGAAATTCCACTTGGCTTTTTTCTCTTGTGTAATAAGAACCACAGGCATTTGTTTACCCATGAAAGAACTTGGCATAGACATTTTTGACAGGCAGCTTGCTTGCTATGTCATTTCCTCTTGACTAGCTGTAAGTGTATCAAGTGTGAAGTGACAATTAATGTTCTGTGGATGTGTAGGACTCAAGTTAATATAATAGAAGTGTTGGACGCCTGTAGAGGAACCTGGAAATTTTTTAGGAGAGATGTATATAGACTTCAGTATGACTCATGCTATAGCTAATTCGTCGTTTGAAATCGATGAGCTCTGAGTAGTTGACAATTTTAACAGTGGATGATTAAGATCTATTGCCTATGCTTGTTTTGGAACTATTCTGTTGAGGAGGTGGAGTGGAGACCTCATCGCCCTCTACAACTACCTGAAGGGAGGTTGTAGAGAGGCTGGGGTTGGTCTGTTCTCCCTTGTGGAGAGTGATAGGACGAGGGGAAATGGATTGAAATTGTGCCAGGAGAGGTTCAGGTTAGATTATATCTATCCATATCTATATCTAAAGAATTTCTTTACTGAAGGGGTTGTCAGCCATTGGAACAGGCTGCCCAGGGAGGTGGTTGAGTCACCGTCCCTGGAGGCGTTTAAGAGGCGGGTGGATGTTGCGTTGGGGGGAATCGTTTAGTAGGTTGGATAAGGCTGGGACAAAGGCTGGACCCGATGATCTTCTAGGTCTCTTCCAGCTGATACGATTCTATGATTTTATAAGACAGAATGTCTTGTGTTGTGTGTTTCGTACAGAACATTTGTTAGCTTTCACGTTGGTAGAGGAAGCATGAGATAACTTTAACATAGTTGTATAGATTTTTATTAAAAAGTTTAAAAATGCTGTAAAGATAACCTAAGGCTCAGATGATGATCTAGATGATGCATATCTTTTTTAATACATCTTTCAAGGTGTTCAATGTCACCTAGCTGGTATGGCTGCTTCTTTCTTACTGAGACTGATTAAGAAGTAATTCTTGTAGGTCATTACTTTGGCTGTCTGACCTGCCTGATTTCAGTTGTTGAGTGTTGCTTCTTAGTGAGTTTCAGCTTGCGTTTCCTATTAAAAAAAATGTTTCACTATTTTCTGAGTATATGGAGGTTCTGGTGGTGTAGATATATATGAAGACAAATTGTGACCGTTCTGAAGAACAGGACTTCTCCTCTAAACTAGCTAGCTCGTTGGAGGATGGGGCTTTGGAATTTTATAGGCAATTTTTAAATAACTAATATGTCGTAACTTCAAACGTAATCTACTTATTGAGTTTGTAATTGAATAGATGACATTTGGACATCATATGCACTGGTATCATTAACATACTCTTACAAAATAAGCTCTGATTATGACCTAATTTTAATTCAGTGCAGTAGTAGAAAGTTAAGAAGCTGAGTAAACACTAGAATTTTCATCACTGTCAAATCCAGATAATTTCTGTAGTTACCTTGATCCTACTTCTAATAAGTGTGGGAATGATTTAACAGTTGCATTTTAATCAATGTAGGCTCTGTTGCCTTCACACTCTGCCTTTTTGCTTTTTATTTCTGGAAACCAGAGGCTGCTGGGTAGGCTCCTTCATGATAAATTGATTTAGATCTAACAAAGCATTAAAAGAAGAAAGGATGCGATGAGTAAGCCACCTGTATTGTAGTTGCATATTTACTATTTATTTTGCTGAGGCACATCGTGGTGCTGGGTTTGAAATAATACAGATTGTTTATATGAAAATATTTTTGTGCGTATTTTAACAGTATTATTCAATATATTCATCAATGACTTGGATGAGGGACTAGAGAGTACTATCAGCAAGTTTGCTGATGACACCAAGCTGGGAGGAGTGGCTGACACGCCAGAAGGCTGTGCTGCCATCCAGCGAGACCTGGACAGACTGGAGCGTTGGGCGGGGAAAAATTTAATGAAATATAACAAGGGTAAATGTAGGGTCTTGCATCTGGGTAGGAACAACCCCAGGTTCCAGTATAAGTTGGGGAATGACTTATTAGAGAGCAGTGTAGGGGAAAGGGACCTGGGAGTCTTGGTGGACAGCAGGATGGCCATGAGCCAGCACTGTGCCCTTGTGGCCAGGAAGGCCAATGGCATCCTGGGGTGTATTAGAAGGGGGGTGGTTAGTAGGTTGAGAGAGGTTCTCCTTCCCCTCTACTCTGCCCTGGTGAGACCCCATCTGGAATATTGTGTCCAGTTCTGGGCCCCTCAGTTCAAGAAAGACAGGGAACTGCTGGAGAAAGTCCAGCACAGGGCAACTAGGATGATTAAGGGAGTGGAGCATCTCCCTTATGAGGAAAGGCTGAGGGAGCTGGGGCTCTTTAGTTTGGAGAAGAGGAGGCTGAGGGGTGACCTCATTAATGTTTACAAATATATCAAGGGTGAGTGTCACGAGGATGGAGCCAGGCTCTTCTCAGTGACAGCCACTGATAGGACAAGGGGTAATGGGCTGAAACTGGAACATAAGAGGTTCCGCTTAAACTCGAGAAGAAACTTCTTCTCAGTGAGGGTGACGGAGCCCTGGAACAGGCTACCCAGGGAGGTTGTGGAGTCTCCTTCTCTGGAGACATTCAAGACCTGCCTGGACACGTTCCTGTGTAGCATTATCTAGGCATTCCTGCTCTGGCAGGGGGATTGGACTTGATGATCTTTCGAGGTCCCTTCCAATCCCTAACATTCTATGATTCTATGATTCTATGATTCCTTGCTATTTGTCAGAAAACTTGTATCGTATCGTATGAGTAAAACATTTGCACTGATAATGTGGTTAGCTTTTTGTATGGAAGACAAGAACACATTTGCAATAAGCTTTCATTTGTTCTTTTTTGTAAGTGTAGACAACTGTAACTCAGCTGAGCCTGGCAGCCTAGTCCATTTGGTTATGAAAGTAAGGAAAGTTAATTTAATGATGTTGTGGAAGGACTGAGAGACTTTATTAGGCAACCTTCTTTAGGAAGCTGAATATTACATGCCTCATGTGCATTACAGACCATACAGAGAAAAGATGAAAGAAAAGCAAGGCTGTAGCTCTATCAAGACCAGTATAGAAAAACCTCTTGTGATATAGAATAATTTAAAAAATGTTTTCTCTAACCTATAAAGTAATTCTTCCATCTGAGTATTACCATTGTGTAATAAGGTGGTGGTTGTACTTAAAAACTAGTCGTGCAAGTTAAGACGAGGTCGGTTTTCTCAGAAAGTGACGAATGTCTTTATTTGTTCAGAACTCATGCAATTATATTTAAAGTGGCAACTCCTCAACAGGATGGTGTAAAATTTAAAAGGTCAACCGAGGTTTATTTATTACTTCAGTTCCTCATTCTGCTCTGTGATCTCAGTACCTGGATGCTAACTTTGCCTTCTTTGGCTTCCCCAGCCATGTGAAGGGAATACGAGGGGACGGCTTGATTGCCAGCACAATTGAGCAGGGAGATTCCTGTTGATCCCTGGGCACATCCTTAGTGGTACATCTACAGAGGGGGGGGGAAAGGAGCTCTAGGACACAAAGTTTGTAACACAGAGTTAAGGCTGACTGTGCATCCTTTGTGGCTCTCTGTACTGACAGTGTCCCTATGCTTGAACGTGACTTTAAAAAAAAGGGAAAAATGGGGCAACCTCAGTCACATCGACAAGTCTGAACGGTAGGTGCTCAAGTCCCAGTGGGTGCCATAACACAGTGGCTGCTCTGAAAGGTTTGGGGCTTGGAAGGCAGCAACATGTGCATAGAGCAGCAGAAGCTGTTGTCCTGTGGCCCCGAGAGAACAGGCTAGGGTTGGGATAGGCTTAATGATCACAGATTAGATGGAGTTACATGTAGAATTCCTTATGTCTGGGTGTTGCTGAGGGTTTGGTAACCTCTCACCTATGCTTTTAATGTGTTACGACAGAATAAGAATGGAAGGACCGTGCTTCGGAACGTATGCAGAAGGCACCCCGCTGCACTACCTTGTGCCAAGTTTAGAGGGCAGAGCTAAGATTTTAGTGAAGTTGATGAATATTTTAACAAAAATAGCATTTGGGTTTTGGTTTTTTTTTCTCCAAGAAGTTCAGCTGAGGTGCAGTAAAGGTTCTAGAAGAGTACAGTCTGTCAGAACGTACCTCTGTAGCTTACTGCTAAATTATTACTTCATCGTTCTAAATGACCTAGAAATGCTAATATAATGTACAGTCTGTCACGGTATACATCTTTAAATATGAGGCAATGTCTTGACAAACAGGCTCTGGAAAATTTTGTAGCAGATTCACTGAGCAGAGGTTGTTAACCCCACAGCAAAATCAGTCAGTGCGGAATGAAAGTCTGCACTTCAACACAGAAATACTTCAGGGCAAGGCTTGTACCTGGCCTCCTGCTGCTGCTGAGAAGCATGTTTTAAAATGCATGTTTTTGCTCTTACAATCTCAGAGTGAATTGTTTTAAATGTGTTTTCTAATAAATTCATGAGAGTATATGTGATACACGCTCTCGAGTGTTTTATTTCATTTATTTTTACTGTCCATACCACTCACATGTAATTAATATCAGACAAATGAATTTCTCTGTCTTAAAACACTCAAATCCTGTCATGACTTCCTGCTCAGTGTCTTCTGTTGGATTACAGGTGCATTCTTTGCTCTTCCATTTTAATCACCAGAGTTTGTGTTTACCCTTCCCTCTGTCCCCAAAAGCTAGGATTCTCACATTATTGGAAATTTTTTTTGCCTTTAGAAATAAGACTATCAAGTTTTCCATGTTAGTATATCCAAAAACATTACTAAAATACAGTTTAAATTTCACTCTATTGTTGCTTTTTCCAGTTTCTCCACTAAGTTCTGCTACACCAAAACATCAGGCTACTAGCAGTTAGGAAAAAAACAAAGTGTTTATATTTTTGTTTTCCCCATTGCCTCTGAATTATTTTTTTTTAACATGTCCTCACTTTTGAAAGTGTCTTAACACTTACAGAACCTGGATTTGATGTTTAATAAGGACATTACTCTGATACCAGAGCTGCAATACTCTGATACCAAACTTGCTCGGGTTCAGATAAGTTACAGTTCTTGTAAAATACATTTTATTTTGCACATGGTCAACTCAGCTACTGAACTGCTGAAAAAATAAATCTGTATTGATGAAAAATGTTGTGTCGTTGGGTTGTACCAGACCCAGGGATATCTAAAAACAAGGGTTTCCTTTCCTGGTCTTCTGATGACATAGTTACACAACTAAGTGCATTTCAAGGAAGATGAGGGAAAGGGTTACAGAGGCTGGAAAACTTAGGAAGAAGTAGAGAAGGAAGTGGTTGAGTGCAGATAATTTTGAAAGGAATTAGGGTAAGGACCAAAGTCATGTAGACATAGTATTGAAGGAGTGAGACAAATCATGGCTTAGATAACTGGCTCGGTGGGTGGGGCATGTTAATATTGAAGATGGAGACTGCCGAGCTCAAGCTGATAAGCTCTGCTGGACGACTTTAAACTTTATGCTGCTTCTGGTAGGAGGAGGAGGAAAAAGTGATGAAAGATGCTGACAGTCATGGATTAGCACAAGAGGTTAGTGTCCCTGGATGAAGCTGGGGCAATGAAGCTTAGAGTGGAGAGAGATGTATATGTAGGGAGAGGAGCAGCACCAAAGCCTTTTTATTAAAGGGGAGGCTGTGATTGCCAGTGGTGTGTATGCAAGGAAGTCAAATGCAGTTTGTAGTTACTGAAGAATGTCTCTTCATGGAGTCTGGCATAAGCACAACAGTTTTGGAGTCTTGTAACTTCTCTTGCTGTAATATGTCTCTGAGACTTAATAGATCTCCTCCTCCTCTTAGTCTCATCCTCTTCTTCACCCTCCCACCCCAGGGGGAAGGGTGCCACGTTCTTTCCAATGGCTTCTTGCTCCATCTGCTTCAGGGATAAAGCTTTGTGTTGTCCTCTTACAGAACTGAGTCCAGCTGTTCCCCATATTGTACAAGCTGAAATTCAGTTGCTACTCTCTTTTTCTGAATATTTTCTTGCCTTTTCCAAAAATTATTTGTAAGCACATTAAGTCAGACACTCAGAGGACAGAGATAGTGTGAACCAAGAGGACTGTAAAAGCATTATAATGTGATCAGTCCAGTTTATGTTGTGTGGCTTTAAATGTTCTTTTCTTCACAGATATCACTAGATGTAGAAATAATAAAATATAGTCTTTGAATCTCAATGCATTTTAGAGTTGTGTTGTCATAATTCTTGTCATACCTTATTCATGGAAAGCCTTATGTTTCATGTGGTTCAGGAACTTTGCTTTCAGTTACACAGTTCGTGTAAGTGGTGTCCTTGTTTATCGCATGACCTTGCAATATCACTCTAGGCTCTCATGACTTCAGGGCTTAATTATTGTAATTCCTTTTCCAGTGGATTAGCGATGAGGCTAATCTGGTGCTTGCAGATTGTTCAGACCGCAGCAGTGTATTTATTTATGGGTTTTAGCTACCCTCATCATGTTCAACTTGGTTTGTGTTTTTTCACATTAACTACTTACTCTATGGTGTAATGTATAAATTAGCTTTATGTGTAAAGGTCTGAATGGGAATGCTTCTTTTACGTTGAAAGATTCTATTTTATATTTTTCTGTTAACTTGAACTAATTTTTCAGGGCTTGCTTCAAGGCTTATAAAAGGTTACTGTGTGTGGATTAAATCATCTGAATACAGATGTCTGCATGTAGGTGTCTAGGTCCAGTAGGTCTTAAACGGTCATTAAAATTGAAAGAGTGTAGAGAATTATCCCAGTAATTTGTCACTAAGTTGCTGAGAAGTAAATGGCTGGTGGTGAGAAGCATTTGGGTATCCTAGACGTCTCCTTGGGGATAGTAAATACGTGATGTTTGAAGACACCCAGTTCCTTTTGGACCTGGAGGTCAGATAGGATATTCAAGAGCTTATTAAATGACACTATGCCTATGTTAAAAAATTGAATCAAGGCCTAGGTGTTTACTTTGAAAAAAGATGAATTGCTGTCTGTGCTCCATAGCCTGCTCACTAGATCTTCGCTGGCTTTAGTGAGACTTTGGATGCAATTTCAGTCTCGTATGTCAGCATCTTCATTTAGGTGTCCTATTTTGGATCTGACTCCTACCTATGAGGTCTTTAATCCATGTGATTTTTTTATTTAATAATGCCCCAAACCTTGACTTACAACTGACTGCATGTTTTAATTAAAATTTTATTAATCCTAAATCCCTGGGATGCTGGAGTCGTTTAGTTCAGGGCATTAAACTCTTCCAAAACTCAGAATGTTTTTGAATGCAGCCATTTTTTGTGACATTAAACTTCAGCAGTTTTACAGTAATGTCTGCTTATATTTTGCCTCACAGAACTCAAAATAGTATGTGTTGCTCTTTCGTGCTTTAAAGAGAAAAATGGCATATTTACTTAATATCTCTTGTCAATGTCTACGCATCTAAATGTTTTAGTTACATAAATTGGGTGGAGATAATGTGCTAAGAAACCTGTCTGTTAATTTCTCTTTTCAAGTGTCCCTCTGTTTGGCAAGTTTCTATGAATGGATGGTATGTTTGCCAAGCATTTCTCTACTGTTGCTAGTTTTGGAAAGTATTTTCTAACTTCAAAAATTTTTTAATCTGCATAACTTGGGAATTAAACCTTCAGATACTCTTAGTTCTATTAACAACCTCCTCCCATACTCTGGGCTTGTAGCTCAAGTACAGTTTATTGTTTTGAAGATGGGCTTTGAGTTGGCGTCCGTTTAAAACCTTTGAAAGTTTTTCTTCCTAGTTACATATACAAAATCCAGAAAAATGTGGTTTTAGGTTTAGTATGCCCACTCTGTGTGTAATGTTATTTACTTGATGATAATTCTAGCCTATTGTATTAAAATAATAACTTTTAAATGTACCCTGTATAGTACATACCAGGAACTTCTCACCATAACTGTTGGACAGCTGTTTTGGGGAAGAAGGGAATTCCCAATCCCCACACCTTGCAGTAGTTTAGCCTCAAGGACATGGGCAGTGCATGTGGTCAGTGTATCTGAGGGATTTTTCAAAACCACTGGGAGCACCAGGACATCCCATGAGGCCATTTGAGCTGTTAGTGTCCACTCCTTCCATCTCAAGTTGAATTCCTACAGGACAGAAGGAGAGGAGACAGCTTTTTGCATTTTGCCATTTGTATAGCTCTTCCATACGTTGATTTTCTCTCGAAGACTGCATTATTTAGGAGAAGCCCTGAAGCATGGGTTTGTGAAAAGGACTTACTGGAGCAGAAAATGCACCAAGCACCGAGATCACTCAAAAATGTTCTTATCACAACTTGTTAAAAGTAGGGGTTATCTCGCTTCTGTTGTTGAGTTTAACTCTGCCACATTTATTATGTTTACCTATCTCTTTACTGAGTCCAGGGAAAGAGGAGAAAATGAATTCATGCATAGACTTAATGTGCTGTCAGCCTTTCACATTTTCATGTAACTTTATGCGATCTTTAACATAGATTACAAAGAAATTAAATATTTGTGTAGTTTCTGCATAGCCCTTCCATGCCTTGTTTTTCCCTCTTAGGCTGGGATGGTGAGAGTGAGTATGAGAATAGTTCAGGCTAACCGTAAACCTACGTATGAGGTATAGTGCTGTAGATTGTATGTTCTGTTCGGGTTATCCTTTGCTGGCATAAAGGTAATAAAGGGTGTTCTGTTAAATTACATGCCACAGTAAATAGTAGAGTTTATCTTTAAGCCTGTGCAAGAAATAACATCAAATGAAAAAATATTTTTGTATCAGATATGATTATACGAAAACACATCCTCCTGAGAAAATGCATCTAGCGGTGGTTGCCTGTGGTGAAAGACTGGAGGAGACTGTTGCTATGTTGAGATCAGCCATTATTTTCAGCATCAAACCTCTTCAGTTTCATATTTTTGCTGAGGACCAATTGCATGAGAGTTTCAAAGACGTAGTAAGTACCAAAATAAATTATTTAATCGATTTGTACTACTATTTGAGTAGTATATAGCAATTTTTCTGCTTCTTGGGCAGTAGTTGTTTGATATAGTGGCAGAAATGCTGGGGTCTGAAAATAAGCTAATGTGCAAGTGCTTTGCAATGTTGGATGGAGATTTGTAGTATTTTTTTTCCACTGCAGAAAATTGCCACTTGCCGAGTCAAAGCTTTTCATAGAGTCAGACTAAAACTTTCCGATTTGTCACCTTGAATCTGTTAAATACTTAATGTTCTGAACACACACCAGTTATCTTCTGTTTAAAGTTGATTTTACAAGAGAAAACAGAGATCTGTCCTTTTTTTTTTCCCACCGTACTTACAGTATGAGTCAGCCTTACATTGTTTCAACAGAGTAAAACATCATACTTTGAAAATGGTAGATATGGTTACGTCTAATTTTGGTAAATTCCAGTTAATGAATATAATATTATGGCTGGAGAAGCGCTATTAGAATTTGAATAGTATGTACTTGTGGATGGTGTTACCATTTTTGTGCCTAAAACATTGTACTGTCAATATACATTTACTAATATATATACACTAATGTCATATAAACAGTAACTGTAACAAAAACTGGGTAAAGCTATTTTAACTTGAGAAAGACTTTATTGGTGTTTCTCTAGTGGAAACCATTTAAGAGGGGAAAAAAATTTTGATTTATTTACTTTTTGTAAAAACACATTTATTCTACTTGCTCTTACTTTTGTGTATGATCTGCTATAGGATGTGTTTTCTTCATGGTGGCCTGCAGGTGCCACTTTTTGTTCAGGTATTTTGAATAGTTGACAGAGTCTTGTAGTTTAGGAAGCATTTCTGTTACTGAAGAGAGGTATTGCAGTTGTATTAAAGTATCAGTTTGAATGGGGAGTTGATGTCTTTTTTGTAATATTATTGAACTGAAGTAATTTTTGTGATCTCTTCACATAGCTTGATGACTTCCCCTATGAAGGAAAAGTTAATTACACTTTGTATCCAATAACATTTCCAACTGAGAGTGCAGCAGAATGGAAGAAATTGTTTAAACCATGTGCTTCACAAAGGCTGTTCTTGCCGGTAAGTTATTGCGTAATGGGACAATACAGAAGTCTGTTTAGGAACCATCATGCTGTCTTTGTTAACCTAATTTCTGGTCAGTTTTAAACTAAAAACTGTTACTACTCCTAAAAATTACTTTTATGACATCGTAGAAAACCCTCTGAATTTAACCTTCTTCTGTGGCATGGAATAAAAGTCCTTTTCTCTGCTGCGTTTTGGGACTGTATCCTCTGAGAGGTACAGGTCATGGCATCCTCTCAGAGGTAAGAAGGATTTATCACACCTCATCTCCTCATTTTTCTGGAAAGTTTCCTGCATGTGTTGGTTTGAGAAGCATTAGAGAAAATCGCAGAGTGTTAGGGGTTGGAAGGGACCTCAAAAGATCATCTAGTCCAGAAAATTAAATAAGAATTGTTGCCAGTGTTTTGAGCAACCTTTTCTTTGCTCATCTAAGACACTTCAGAAATCGTAGAATCAATCATAGAATCATAGAATGGTTTGGGTTGGAAGGCACCTTAAATATGATCTAGTTCCAGCCCCCCTGCCACAGGCAGGGACACCTTCCGCTAGACCAGGTTGCTCAAAGCCCCGTCCAGCCTGGCCTTCAACACTGCCAGGGAGGGATTATCCGCAGCTTCTCTGGGCAACCTGTTCCAGTGCCTCAGCACCCTCGTAGTAAGGGTAGCCTGGCATGTGCTAGTTTTAAAACTGTTGCCCTTTGTCCTGTCACCACATGCCCTTTTAAACAACTCCTCTCCAGCTTTCCTGTAGGCCCCCTTCAGGTACTGGAAAGCTGCTATAAGATCTCCCCGGAGCCTTCATTTCTCCAGGCTGAACCGACCCAACTTCCTCAGCCTGTCCTTGACATAGAGGTGCTCCAGCCCTCTGATTTTCTTTGTGTCCCTCCTCTGGACTTGCTCTAAGAGGTCCACGTCCTTGTGTTTGGAATTCCAGAGCTCGATGCAGTAAATTATACTACAGGCTAGGGGAATTTTAACAGTGACAGCTATGTCCCAAATGCTGTCTGTTTTGGGGCTCCCTGACACCTCCCTCTTGTTTGATTAGATGCATGGAAAAGCAAGGAAACAGGAGGATTGGAGTTTCTGTTTTGGTTATGTTTCACCTGGCCTGCAATCTACTTCTGAGGAGCCCTGGGATAAAAAAAATGTACACCTGAGTGCCTTTGCATTACTCTTCTGTATAAAATCTGTTTCACACTACAAAAATTCTCCAAAATAGAGAAGATGGAATGATGACGTATTTATTGACTGTGAACTGTCATTGGATTTATTTGCATATGACGAAAATGCATTAAGTTTTATTGTGCAATGGCAGCAACTTGTGTTTTATGAAGAGAAGCTGAATAAAACTTTAAAGTTTGGCTTTAAATTTCTTTTCCTCACAGTTAATCCTCAAAAATGTGGATTCACTACTGTATGTTGATACTGACATCCTGTTTTTGAGACCTGTTGATGATATTTGGTCTTTTCTGGGAAAGTTCAACTCTACACAAATTGCTGCAATGGCACCGGAACATGA
Source organism: Trogon surrucura (assembly GCA_020746105.1). Lineage (NCBI taxonomy): Eukaryota > Metazoa > Chordata > Aves > Trogoniformes > Trogonidae > Trogon > Trogon surrucura. Next base: position 189,010,422 of record CM036617.1, read on the forward strand.
AGAGCCTCGTATCGGGTGGTATAATCGCTTTGCCAGACATCCCTATTATGGAGTAACTGGAATAAATTCTGGAGTCATGTTAATGAATATGACGCGGATCAGAAGAAAGTATTTCAAGGTATGTGTGTTGTCTTTACTTTTAATTCTAAACCTGTTTCAAGTTCGTGTGGGACGATATTTTTAAAACTATTTTTCTCGTAACTGGAATAACTCTAGAAATAAGCTGTGTTTAAAATGGCATCTAACTTGTGTTTTAAATGTCACTTACTGTAAGACTTGGAATTCCTGAATTTCAAATTATTTTGATTGCTTCAAGTTACTTAGTTCTCGGAGATTGTGTGACTTGATGCAGTCTTCTGCAAATTGTATTTGTCAATAGATATTTTGGTATTTTGTCTTCACTGTAGAGATCCCAGAAAACAATTAATATGTACTGTAAACTAACTTTAAAAATGTGTGTAGTAGTATCACCAGAAGATGGAGCTAGAACACTTAGTGGGTTTTAACTGTACAGTTTTCAAATTTTGATCTTTTTACATTGTAACCAGGTGACTATCACCTTAAGTATCTTTTGATTTACTTTGAAGTCATACTTTTTGTAAAGAAATAAGTTATAAAAGTACTCAATAAAGCAGTGTGGGAAGCAGAAATGATCATTGCTTCACAGATGGGAAGTTTTCTCTTATGTACTTGAAACACACGTTCAAAAGCTGCGCTGTGTGATGATGCTAGGCCAAAAAGTACTCCTCTGCTTACAAGAAGTTTAGTTAGAGAAGAGTAATCGTTCGGTCAAAAACTATTGGTAAGTGCACTCATGAGAGGGACAATATACACTTGCCATAGACTTCTCCCCCATTTCCAATTTAAGAAAGATGTGGCTTTTGTCTTAACATTCTTGCTGTGTGTTTTTGTTACAGAAGTACAAAGACTTTAAGAAGAGTGGAGACTGGATTATCTCAGTTGTAGTTAAAGTAGAAAGTTAGAGTAGCTCTAGTATGTAGCTGTAGTTTACCCCCAAAAGAAAACTTCTCCATTGTATATAGTCAGTGGAATCTTGCATTGTCTACTTTGTTGTTTGTTTTCCTGATTTCAGTATTTTTATTTATCCAGATGCTATAAAGTATAACAAGAAAAATATGGAGTGGAATTGGGTGTGTATCTTAACCTCTGCCAATGCATTTCTGTGCAGTGAATTATTTTTAGTGTAAATTTTGTCTTTTATTCATACTACACCAGAATTCTGGTTGGGCTTCAGTACTACTTAGGTTATCAATTTATTGGAAACTTTATGCATTTTTATTAAATTCGAGTTAGAATTTTCAAAAGTTACACAGTTTATATAGGATAGTAAAATTGTCTTTCAGATTACCTGGAGTTTTATAGAGGACAATATAAAATCATCTCTCCTTTGCAGCTAAAAACAGTGTTTTCTTGACATTTAAGTCTATATATACAGATTTAAGTAGGTGATATAATTAATGAATATTTTGAAATTCATAATAGAACTTTGCAGCTTTCCCTTGGTACAAGAGGGCTGAAGTATTTTCCAGGTCCTGAAAATACCTGCTACATATTTCTGTTGTTGTCATATTTTGTATTTATTATGCAGCAAAACATGTCAGATTGCTAAACTAAAACCAACCTTGGAGGAAGTGTTTTTTTAATAATTGCTCTTTATTGTGGGGATGAATCTTTGTGATTTATAAGACCTCAGCTATAAGGCATATACAGATCAATCTGCTTTTCCTCATGATTCTGCTGGTAAACTTGAGTATGCCTAATGTCGTGCACAGTTTCTGAAGTGGGTCACTGAATGTTTCTGTAGCAAGGAAGGTTGGGTGTCGTAATGCCTATGGGGAATCGGAACAACAACAAAAGAAGTCTTGAATTGTCCTGAAAACATTCATCTTAATGCTCTTTTTCAAATTGTTCAGCATGTACTGTGCTAAGCAAGTCTCCTTGATGAGTTGCAGGCTTAGCATTCGTACAATTAAGGGAACTGTGGCTGGAATGAGCTAACAAGTGCTGTGCAACTGTACTAAATACTTAGATTTATGAAAAGGCACTTACGAAAGGGAGACAGAAACTAAGGAAAGCTTCCTGATAGCAAAGCATATGATTTGAAACCCTTTTTGATGGCTTTAGTTAAGAAAAATGAAAAAAAAAAACAACAAACCCCAAACATTTTACTAGTTCCCCTGCTTCAGTTTTGGTTTAAAATGTTAGAAATACAACATTTTCTGCCCTTAATTAGTCATCATTCTTTGGCATCCTTCCCAGGGCTTTCCTGTCACTTCAGACTTAGACTTCTCCGTCAGTGTCTTGTGCATATATACTTCTGACCCTCACTTTCATGTCTTCTGAACTCCATACTTGTCCCAAAGTGGTTGTGTGTGCACTGTGGCTATTCCTCAAACATTTGGGGCTAGTGAGGCACATAAATAAATATTTTTTGACTCTTGCTTGATAGTAAGAAGAAAAAAAGAAAAAAAGATTGTGTGCTCTGTACACCTGGCAGGTTTGAGGGTTGTAATTTTTTCTCTTTTTTTCTCCTCTGTGTGTGTGCAGCTTTTAACATGCGTGCTAAGAACTTGGCTCTTACATGAATTTAATCTTTTTCCTTCCATTCCTATTCCTTTTTTCCCCCCTTCTGCTGTTGTCCTCCTATACATCATTTCTGGAATCTGATTATCTTGAGCAAGAAACACAGATACAGTATTTGGATGCATGATGTTTTGACATATATGGATTTTCTGGGTTCAACTGAAGCATTTTGAAATGCCCTCTTTGGATACCTTTTGTGATTTAAAATGTTGTAAAATATCTGTGAGCCTTTTGTGTAATAAATGTTAAGTGTCTACCTGAGTATCTGGGTGTTTTGCCTCTGTCACTATTTCTTCAAGCTTTGGATTTGGAGAGATAGATACTTCTTCCAGTGTGACTGACGTCCAAAGACTCTGTGCTAGATCTTATTGCCAGTGACCAACATACTTACCAGTGGAGACCTTTTGGTACTGGAAGGCTCAGAATTGTTTCTGGTGGGAGATAAACTTATAATTTCTAACCCGTGCTTCTTAGTCCTTCCACCTCTTGGACACTGGAGAAGTGTCCTGTAGTATCAGGCTTGTAGTGGCATGCACAGCTTTGTCAGAATAGTTTGAAGATATCTAATCAGAGGGCTATGAGGTAGGAGAATATCTTCAGGTCCTTATGCATATTTTCTTCTTACGCAATTATTTTCCACTCAAAAAACCTAGAATTTTGAGGGTTCATAAGAGCTTGTCTATATTGGCTTGATGGGTATCACAGAAACGCCTGCTACCATTGTTGGTATTTTTTCTTAAACCTCTTAATGTTCTTTGCAATTTGTTGAATATTGCAGAGGAGATTTATATTCTGGAAATCCTTAAGGTATCATAGAGTTATTGGCAAGCAATTTTATCACCAGTTTTCATTGAACTTGAGCATTTTACTTCTCATGCTGTTTGACCTCACTACGTTACAGTAGAATTTTGAAGAAAGAAGCTTGTATAACTATTCAAATAGTTTCTCTTGCTCTGTGAGTCCTACACTGATTTTGCTATGTGTCAGTGTTAATAAATTAATATATAACTGTTTGCTATTTATGCAAAGGTTATTGAATTAATACAATTTCTAGTTCTTAAATCTGACAGTACAATTTGTCAAGTAGTATTGCTTCTAGACATCTGGCAGTGTGAGTATGCTGTTACCTGCTTTGCATCTCCTTGGGATAGACTCCGTATTTCACCACTATTAAAACTACACAAGTTAAATGAAGATTATATGAAATAATGATTTTAGCAATTTAAAGGAATATTTTCGTAGGTTGCTCTAAAACTACTGTACATTCTCTTTGTCGTGATTGTCCTGGTATCAGTGAGCTAATTTAATTCTGGTTTTAATTCTTAACATTGAGTCTAAATTTAAACCTTAGGTCAATATTCTATGGATGGCAAGGTTCAGATCGGGGAGGAATTTTACCTGCTGGGATTCAGTTGAATTGATTTGCTTTTTGGAAGGTTTTACCTTGGTGTTAAACCTGTGTTTTCTTTTGTTTAATCACATTGCTCTAAGTCTAATGATAATTCTTGCTGGAGAAGAATTCTCTTGTACGTTTCGTATGCCTGCTCTTACCGAATACTTGCAAGCAATCACAGTCATAAATTTTTTAGGACAGAAGGGACTGTAATACTCCATTTGGCTTCTTGCATAACCTAAACTGTAGATCTCTTCTTGAAGTAATTCTTGTCTGAAGTATGATAGTATTTCTTTTTTTTAATCTTCAGTTCTGAAAGCTCTTCATATTTGATGCCTGAAATGATTTGAGCAAAGACTTAAAAACCGACCTGCTAATTTTTGCACTTTCTAGTTTGTCAATGGAAGGCTCAAAGAAGTCTTTGAATATTTTGCTTCTGCTAATCTTTTCTGTTTCTTAACATGATGTTTCTGTATACAGATCCCAAACCATTAAAATTTAATTTCTTTTTTGGCGACTTGTTTAAAAAGAATCAAGGATACAATCCTGTACTTGTTCACAAATGTTCTCCAAGTAGCATCTCCGCAGCCAAAACCTTAGAAGAAACTCCTTCTTTTCCTTTAAAGTGATTTTACCAGATCAGTAATTTGGGAATTAAGTATCAGCTGTTGGTTTAGAGTCTTGCTGCCTTTTGCTAGTGAGAAGTTGTGGCTTTGCTGTGTAAGTTCAAGTTCAGTAACTAAAAAAAAATTAGTTCAACTAAGTGAAAATTAGTTTGAAAACCTTTGAAGGATTTCTGTATTATTGGCTGCAAAGCAGTGTATGATTTTTTTTTTTTAGCTGTATGTGATTGGAACTGCTTAGTAATTAATTTTATATAGTTTGATTTGGAATTTTTGAAGTTAACTTTAAAACCTGTGTATGTTGTCACTCTGTAATACAGAAATTATGTGAAGTGTGGATATTTAAATAGTACCCATCTACTTGCATGCATCATTTAAATGCAGTTCTTGGTGTTAGATCCTGCTGCTGTATAAGGAAACCTTACTGCTTCTTAAAACACTTGGTTTAACATGTTTGAGGGAAATCCTGAAGACCGATCTAGCAGTTAAATAGGAGATGCATGTAATTTTCCTTATAATAAAAAAAAGCCTGTTGCAAGCATCCGTAACTATTTTCCTTAGATGTGCTCTGTTGTTTAAAAGGAGGAAATCATCTACACATTTGAGATTTGTAACTTCGAAAAGCAAATTATTGCGATTCTGTAGGGCATTTCCTTCTTTATAGGTTATATAATCCTGAATGTGTGTTGTTCTGCTTTGTTTTGTTTAATAGAATGATATGACACCAGTCCGGTTACAGTGGGGAGAAATTCTTATGCCACTGCTGAAGAAGTACAAGTTGAACATCACATGGGGTGATCAGGATCTATTGAACATTATGTTTTTTCACAATCCAGGTAAATCCACATTGTTCCTGAGTCTAACATGACAAAGTTGATCTTTCCTGTGATGTTCAAAAATCCAGGAAAACACTCTTTTAGCAGACTTCTCAAAGTGTTCAAGGGACTTTTCACTTCTCCGAAAGTGTTTACTTGGAGGCAGCATTGAAGCTTGCTAGTGTGTAATTAGCTGTTAGATTTCAAAACAAGTGTACAGGAATTTGAAGCAGCCTTAAGAAAAAGAGATTAATGTATTTTCTGAAACAATTTACATACTTAACCTAGAGTTCTCATTTTTCTGCACAGAAAGTCTTTATGTCTTTCCTTGCCAATGGAATTATCGACCTGACCACTGCATCTATGGAAGCAATTGTAAGGAAGCTGAAGAAGAAGGTATATTTATTCTTCATGGAAACAGAGGTGTTTACCATGATGAGAAACAACCAACTTTCAGGGCTGTCTATGAAGCAATAAAAAATGTAAGTGTTTTCAGTGTTACACTCATGCAAAGGTAATTTTTTTTAATTTTGCCTACAGTGCTGCTTCTATTTTGTAGGTTTTGTTGATACTTACCTTGATTACAATGAGGTCTTTTGTTTTTTTTTTCTCTTTTAAGTGATGTTGAGTGTTTCATCAGTTTTTCCTTTACTGCTTGGACAGAATTCCAGTGCATTCCTTTTGTCATGAGCACGTTTTGAAATATTTTGTAGACTATGTCTAGGTTAGAGTTCTAGAACACTGCCTGTAGTTGTCAATGTCTATTTAAAAGGTTTTATACTCATTGTTCTATAAATGCATCTAGGAAACTAGTTTGTGTGAACATTTGGAAATCACTAGAAGCTTTGTTTTTCTGGAAATTTTAAAATGCAGAAGAAATACTCTTCTTTTTCCCAAAGTTTGTGTGTATTCGCGGCAACATTTTAACATGCAATTGTAGCTAGGTTTGGGTTGTAGAAAGTGATTTTTTTTGTCCTGTGTTTTGACCTTTTCTAGTTATTCAGTATATTAATGTGTTGCTGTTCCTTTAAATACTAAGCACAGTGACTTCTTTTCATTCTGCAAATAAGTCATCTAATAAACTATTTATCACTGCATCAGTATACTCACTGAAGAGCTGTAAAATTTAGCACTGATGCACATTTTAATGTAGCAGGCTATCGTGTGTGTATAACCTTCAAAAATCAATAGTATATTTTATTGGTGCTTTATTACATGTTGTCATATGGATATAAAGATGAGGAAAAGTACTTTGGGGGCCTGAGAATACATTGCAGGGAAAGTGTGTTTCCATAAAAATGTTTCTTTGTTTCCTTTGAGCATTGTCAAAAACAGAAGAAAAAAATTAATTTTTTTATTTATGATCCCATTTGGTTTATGAATATGTCAGAGAAAGTATGTGAAACACTGCGGTTTCAGTGGTAATAAGATGAATGAAATTATGTTGCTTCGAAATGCTGTTTTAGCTTATAATTTGTTTATAAAAAATATTGCACTATTGAATTAATGACTTATTTCATGTCCATGTTAAATGTACTATGTGTTTGACCATCATTCAGTTTAATGAAACTTCAGTAGTACCACTTACCATACTGTTGTTTTATTACAAGTTGATAAGAATTGTATTCCTTGAAAGTTAAATGTCATTCAGGAAAGTTACTGCTCAACAAACAAGTAACTGGAAATCATTTTGGATTTGTAATTTTTTAATTAATAAGGTAATTTTAATTTTCTTCCTTACCTGTCTGGATATGTACATGTGTTTTTTATTAAAAAAATACCAACCCCAAAAAAACAACAAACCAAACAAACCAAGCTTCACTTGTTAGGCTTACTGAAAGCATTAGAGAATATTTGTGTAATTTAGAGGTACTTTTCAAATATTGCATTCAGAAGCTGGGTTCTTGAAAACATGTAATAAACCTATAGAAAGCAAATGCCATGTTCAAAGGCATTTTTATAAAACTCTGAATAATAACACTTTTCTGTACTGACCTTACATATTTTCTTAACTTCTTCACAGTATTCATTTGGAGATGATCTGGTTCGTTCCCTGCTGCAGCCTCTAGAACTGGAATTACAGAAAACCACGCATACGTACTGTGGAAGAGTATACAAAATGTTCACAAAGCAGCTAACAAAAAGCGTAAGAGACTTGTATTCCAGAAAATCAAAGGGAAGGTGATTTTTACTCCAAGCTGTTAAATCAAGAAACTGAAATAACATACCAGTCAAAAGGTGCAAAAATTCCAATATGGCTTGAATTGGCTCCTAATGTGCCCAAGTAGAAGTTTACTAGCATACATAAAAATGAAGAAAATATTCATGTAATGAAGAACAGGAACTTTTTGTCTGCAAAAGTGACTATTTGCTCTATTGAAGTTTAATCACTGCTGATGTTCATCTTGGATCCGATGATTTGGGTGTTACTGGCTTCTGCAGTCAGTAGCTTTAGTCTGCATAATTCAGTTATGATCAAAAACAAGGAAGAAATGAAGACGGCTGTGTCTGGGAGTGTACCTCATATGTTGTCTAAAATTCTTTTAAACTGTGAATGTAGCAATAACTGAGTCAGCAGCACTAACCTCACTTTAAAGGTGTGAGCCTTTATGTAAACAAAGTTGTTTACATGTGCAGAAAATACTCTGTTTTCAAAGAAATGTGATATAATCATTGACAATCTGTATGTGCCTTTATATGTTCATCCCTTACATGTTGAAATACTGTTTCGACAATCTTGTTCTGCTTATCTCTAGATGCAAACTGCACACTAAATATGATTTCCTGAGAAATGAATAACTAGTATGTGATACTAGTTTTCTCTGTTGGTAGATATGGAAGCTTTTTAATGTACAGCATTTGTTTCAACGTCGTTGAGCCATCATGGCCAAAAGAGTAGAGTTTGTTGGGTTTTTTTTAAGATAAAACTCAGTTTGAAGTTATCTGTCTTACAATATTTCTGAAAAATTACATGGTTTTGTAGCTTTATAGGGCATTTTGGAAGTAGAAAAAAACCACAACAGTGGAAAACTGTTGTATTTTCTTACTAAGAATTATTACCTGTTGATTATATACTATTTAGTACCTAAAAGTGAAGAGCTATAATAAGAGTTCTGATGCTTCATCAGACTGTATTAGGTGGGTTTCTTAGACAATATATTCCGTTACCGTATTTTTTAATAACATGGCTTTAAAGTAGTTTTAGGGAGACCCTCAACACCATGAATGCATTACTGTCAATAGGATAATAGTGATTTACAGTAAGTAAGGTTTAAGCTTTTTGTAGTTATTTTAGTGAAAAAAAAAGTTCTGTTTGTATTGCATAGACTTTTTTTCAGAGAAGAACATGAAGAAAAAGGCTGGATTCTAGTGTTACAGTAACATATTATTTAAACTTGGTGTGAAATGTATTTGTAAAGTATATTTGAACTTGGATAAACCTAACTGAGATGAAGTCTTTGTAAAGTGAGCCTTTGGATTCCAGAAAAGTTCCAGTGTGTTGAACATGGAGGGATCCACTCACTGACTTGCACCTTCATCCCAACCCCATCGTAGAATCTTAATTTTTGTGGCTGCTTCATTGTCAAAGGCAGGCTGGCTCTCACTCCCAGGTCTGTGTGAGATGGGCTAATGTTTTAGCAGTACAAAAACACACTCCACTGTAAGCAGAGTTTAAATTCTGCTCCTAATCTCCCTGCTGGCTCAGGGTACAAATTTCTGGGATGAAAGCAAAGGAAGCAGTCTGCCTCGCATGTAGTTATGCTCTCTTTTTCCGTGCTCTGTAACCATTTGAATTCTGAAAATCTAGAAATCTCTGTGAAGGTGAATGTCGTTATTGACTGATTTTACAATATGCAATGCATTATTTTTTTACATAAATACTGATTTTTATATCAACTTGTCTTCAGCTTTTTTTTGCTTGTACTATGTGTGTGTATTTAATTTTTTTCCTTTCAGCCTGTTTTTTGTGTGTCTTTGCAGAAACTTTCAGTTTTTAATTGGTTTTTAGTTTGTTGTATGTGTGTGAAGAGAGAAATCCCGTGAGCCATTTTAGAAAAAAAGCAAGCTTTCCACTTAAATTTCAGTTTTGTGGGGGAGATTAGAACAAAAAGAGTTGATATTGAAGAATAAAATTTTTATTGTAGGATACATTTTTTTACTTGGTGCTTATTTCAAGATATGTTTACAGATAGCAGAATATACTGCCTTATGCCATAGTCTTTGTTTAATTTTTAATATAAACTTAAACTGCTCACTTCAACTACCCATTCTCAAGTAACACCCAGGAACACTTTTAGAAAACTTAAAAAACAGCAAGTGCTTAGTAGCCTTCTTTAGGTGACTCTTTATACTGTCTGTTTTGAATAAATTTTTAGTTCTGTAATCCCCACGTCTTAAATTTAGAAGTCTGACCTACCTTTGAAAACAAATCTGACTTACAAAGAAAACATTTGGAGACAGTAAGAAGACTAATATGGAGACAGTAAGAAACTATGTAGTGTAGTAGAAGCCAGTTACACTCTCAAACACTTCAGTACCTGATTTGTAAGGTTATATGCGTATGAATGTAGAAATTTACATCTAGCCTGTGAGTCTTTATTGTTGTCTAGTTTTAGAAACATTCCTTTTTCTGCAAACGTAGTAAGTAACCATCTAAATAGGACCTGACAAATTATATGACTTTTAAAAGCCCCTCTTTACTGATTTCTCTATTATATATTATTTAATGCTAATAGAATTGTAAAGTTTCATAGAGAAGTGTAAACATCAGGAAATATACTTTTGGATTAGATTAAGATAAATCCCAACTTGTTCGTGACTGATTTGTCTCTATACCGTGGTACCATTATTCTGTCTGTTTAAAGGGATCACAACCTCATGGTAAAGAGATGTGTTATCTCTTTGTATTAAATTCTCACACTCTTTGGAGGTAGTTTGAAAGGCCAGCTGTCCCTTAATGAGACCAAAAGATCCTTATGTATGGTCCTTGCACCTCTGCCTGCTAATAAGTCTTATGAAAATGTATTTCCAGGTATTCATAGTTTTGCCAAGGTTTAGACTGAAGGTGACCTTTAATGCCAGTTCAGTTGGTTCTGGGAAGCTTTAGATTTAAATTTAGATTTAAATTTTAGGAATACCTTCCTAAATTTAAATCAAGAAAAGAGGTTTAGAAGAAAATTATTTTTTCTTTTTTTCTTATTCTGATTTTAAACCAATATGGAGTTGCCTTTAGCTGGTTTTGACTTTGTTTTGGTTAAGCTGTAAACTTCTGGCAATGTTTTGTTTGGAAAACTAAACTGCCAACATTTTTGTTAATTTGTACCAGGTTTCTGTGCGTAGTGGACATCGTCCAGCCACACATGCTTCTGTCTGTGCACTTTCTGTAACAGGATGACTGAGCAGCCAATCTTCTTTCTTTTCTTCCTTGCAAATTGTACTTCCTATCTAGACAGCATGGAAAAGGAAATAACTGCAATGTAGTGGTGGGAGGAGGGAAGTATTTAAAAGCAGAACATGTAAGAGGCGAAGCTGAAGATGTAATAAATTATGTAATGAGGATTATTGGGCCCTCGTATTTTGAGTGTGAATAGGAATGAAGCACCACTGCTTATTTACTTGCATTTATGGATGTCATGGTATTTCTGGTGGATTAAATGGGGGTGAAACTGAGTCTTTTGTTGTATTAGCTTATCTGTAGGAAAACACTAGACTTCTAGTTTGTCCTAAACAGTTTATAAAGGTGCCTCCAAATACATGGACATATCTAGAATTTCCATTTCTTAGATGTCTTAAGTTCTGTTTCAATTTAAAAGATTTTCAACTATCAAGCAAGTCTTAACAATATCCACTTACTGACTATATAATTATTCTTTTACCTGGAATACTCCTGTATAATTGTTATGAATGTGTAGGCTGTTTGTGTCTCCATTTAGTTTTTTTAAAATAAATTACCCATTTTGAACAGCTGTTATTTTTATGTTCTCTTCTCTGTTATCTAATGTGATTACCATAATTATCAGAGCTTCCCTGCCCACTTCACTACTTTGTGAATGGATAACATTTGAAATAGCTCCAGTAATTTTGTGTGTTGAAATGAGTTGTAGAGAAATATAATGCGAGGGTATGACTTTTCCTTTATTAGCAGGAAGTGGTTTCTTTTGTAACATAGATGTTGGAATTATGAAGTAATCATAGAATCATTTAGGTTGAAAAAGACCTTTAAGATCATAGAGTCCAACCATTAACCAAGTCCACCACTAAACCAGGTCCCTAAGCACCGCTTCTACACATTTTTAAAATACCTCCAGAGGTGGTGATTCAACCATTTGTCTGGGTAGCTGGTTCCAATGCTTGCCAACTCTTTTGGTGAAAAATTTTGTGTAATATCCAATCTAAACCTGGCAGATGCTCTCTAACCCCCTTTTCTGCCCTAAAACAGAAGGAAAAGGGAAGAGACTTACAGATTAGAAAACTTAAACAACTTTAGAACTAGTAAGAAAATAATAAAAACAGAGAATTATATGCAAATATGTACAAATCTGATACCAAACCCAGCTCCCAAGCCGATAGCAATCCCTACTGATGCTGCAGACCAGGTGACACTAGAGAAGCCTCAGGGTCAGGGGCAGAGGGGATTTGAACACAGGAGCTGGATTCAGGAACTCGGGATTGGGATTGAAGGCAGAAGAAGGGACGGAGTGCTCCCTGGACACCGGCCATTGAAGGAAAGAGGCAAAAGAGGTCTAAACCCTTGTGTTCCCTCAGTTTTATATTGAATATGACACATATGGAATGGAATACTCTTGTTGGTCACCTGTCCTGTCTTATTACTCCCTGGAGGTGCAACCTTTTACTTCCTTATGACCCTTCTTACTTCTCAGCACCCCCAACGTGGCACCCAGGATTTAGCAGTGACCTTGGTCACTATAGGAGCAAGTATAAGCAAGAGCCTTTCTGCATCCCAACTCCAGGCAGTAGCTATAAACATCAGGTGTTAATCTCTTCTGGTAGCAGGCACTGTCTGCAAAATCACTCTCTTGACTTCAGAAAGTGCAGCCTCTTAGAAGAGACTGAGCTGAAAAGTAAAATCACTGAGCAGAATTGGTTCTGTTTAGCTCAAACCAGGACACGAGGGTATACTCGATCCCCTCATCCGAATCACTGATGAAAATGTTAAACAGAACCGGCCCCAATCCTGAGCCCTGGGAAACATCACCTGTGACTGGCTACCGACTGGATTTAACTCCAGTCACGACCAGTCTTTGGGCCCAGCCATCCAACCGGTTTTTCGCCCGGCAAAGAATGTGCCCATCCAAACCATAAGCAGCCAGTTTCTCCAGGAGAGTGTTGTGGGAAACGCTGTCAATGATAATAACGTCTCATTTCCTTCCCAACAGTAATAAGAAGCTCCTTCTCATCACCATGGATCTTGGGACAGATCTTTGATGTGACTTTTGTTGTCAGTCTGAGCGTTTCTGTGCCCAGAAACGCTCAGAAATTATGTCGTAACTTGTATTGTTCAAAAGGAACCTTAAGTATTTTTCTGTCATGTTTCTAATCTCTTCATATATCTTCTGTTTTGTTTCTTTTTTGACACTTCGGTTCTGTCCAGCTGAATTTGCTTATTAGTGAAGAATAACGTAAATTCCTAGAAAGATTTGGACAAATAACAGCCAAGTTATTTGCTCGAGTTGCCCAAGTGGGCAAACCATCAACCCAGCAAGTAAAATTTTAAAGAATGAAACACTAGTAGATGCACTTCGGATTCCCTTAGAAGGAAGAAAAATGTTATTTGATCTGCTTTTAACTCTACAGAGAAACACAACTTGTTTTCTGTATTTAACTGCCAGATCTTAAATAATGCAGGATAATTTCCTGTAGAAATGCAGGTTGCCTCACAGCTGGTTTGTGGTCCTAGTAGACTGCTAGAAACTATTACTCAGGTTTAAAAACAGAAGATGTTTGCAGAGGTAATAGTGAATTTTCCACTTCAGGAAATGAGGAGAAAATCTCATTTTAAAGTAGTTCTCAAAATCGCTCTCTTGTAACCATTTAGAGGATCTATATAAGAACAGCTTGTCCTCCAAAGTTGTCATAAAATTTAAGATTTGTGGTTCTCCAATGCATTTTTAAGCCTTTGTGAGCCTGTTAAAATTTTAAATTTCTTGGAGGACTATTAAGTGATGGAAATTCTTGCATTGAAGAGGTTCAGTTGTGTCTCTTCAGTTTTGCTGTTGCTTTATGCACAGCTGCATTCAATTCTTTAGAGAGTCCTCATTTAAACTTATGAATGTGCATCTTCCTGTATATTTGCTAGAAAATTTCTGCAAGGTGTTTTTCTTCTCCCCTCCCCCTATTCCCTGCACTCCTTTTAAAAGATAATAACCAAGCTCTTCTCTTACTTGAATGCTTGTAAAAATTACTGTAAGATATTATTACAGGGCTCTTTGCAAAGACCTGTAATTAAAGGAGGACCTACAGTCCTACTGTGGTTGGATTTTAATTTTTATTTTCTTCAAATTGCTATTTGAAGATGTTTTGGGTAGGAGGAATTTTTGAGTGTTTATTAATGTCGTTATGTTTCTTGAGTGATCATCTGGTAGTTTCTTCCCTAAATCAGTTGATATTATCCCTGTCCTTTCTTTTGACAGATGGTTCACTGCTGTCTGCCTACTTGATCTATATGATCACAAGTTCCTTTAATCAAAGCAGGGACAGTCACTTCTTACACATCTGGATTTTAAACACTCATCCCATATCTGGGTACCCCTTTTGGTTGCGAAAATCAGGTACCTAGTCTGTTTCTGCTTTTAGAGGTCTGTCTTTGATTTCTCTGTTTTACTTTCCAGCTGGACCTGTAAGGGTAAAATGCTGAGAAAACAAGGAATGCAGAATTTTTCACAGCAGCTTGGAGAACTACAGATTTCTGGAAAAAAAAAAAATTAACAATTTTGAAATAGTAGTCTATCCTTGAGCCTAATTTCTGATTTGGTCAATGTAAGGGTTAACATCCTTGGTTCAGTCAGATCATTTGAGTTTTCCTGTATCAGCCCCATATGTGGAGGCACGGCCAGGTATCTCTTGTAAGACTGATTCCTTGTTTCCTTTGTCTCCATCTTTAAGACTTTCAAAACCCGCCTGGATGCAATCCTGTGTAATGTGCTCTGGGCAATCCTGCTTTAGCAGGGGGATTGGACTAGATGATCTCTAGATTTCCCTTCCAATTCCGACGATTCTGTGAACTCCAAGGAAAGGAATAGCAGCTCTTGGAGTCATTGCTGTAGATCCTCTGTATCCCCTGATCTAAACTCTTGAAATCCAGTAATAACTGTCCCCTTGCTGCTATTTAGTGGTGGGAAAGGGGCTGTGAAGTTTGTTTACTACTGAATTGTTTCTGTGCTTCAGGCTTCTGTAAGGTCATGGAGTGCAAATGCAGAACTTAACCTGTGGCTTCCTCACCGCTTGGAGAAGAGCTGCTAGGTTGCGCTTTCTTTAATTTCCTCACTAATTTCTAGCATCAAAACGCTGATTTCTAAAAATGCTTTTTCTGTGTATTCCTAAAGGGCCTTTCTGTTTCATCTAGTTTGTATTAAAATATTAAACCAACTGAGAGGAACAATTTATTAAAATAGCCTAATGTGTTTTCTACTGTCTTCGTATTCTGGGAGGTCATTTTCTCTCCTATTCTTCCTTTGGGGTATTTAATACCATATTCGTTCTCAGAATTATAATTTGGGTGAAACAGGTTAACTTTTATGACTATGTCTTACAAATCTTAATGTTCTGCCTGTCTTCTGCGTACACATTTTACTAGAGCAATTCACATTAAATCAGTCTGTAGTATTCATATGAATTGCTTTGAAGTACAAGAGTATATGTAGAAGTTATACTAAACTGCAAATCTTTGTGGTTGAATTAATGAGTATTTAGTGTGGGGTTTTTTTGTTAGGCTTACAAGAAAATGAAAACAATGTCATCAGTTTTAACTCCCGACTTACAACTAGGAAATTAAATTTAATTAAAGCTGATGTTTTAGCCTTATAATCTGTGTCTCACTGAGCAGCAGGTGCCTTAGGTGCTCCACTTGCCCATTGGATATTGTGAAACTTCAGAAGGATGATGTCATGCAGTTTCTGACTAGTCGTTGGTGCTCCTATTTTTTAGTTCTAAAATATTCTGCTGTGTTTTATTTTACTATTCTGTTTTACGTTTCTGTGCCATGTTTTGGGTTATCCAAAGATTGCAGATCTAAACTCATGAAATAAAACCAACTTTTGCCACCTAGGGTGTGCTATATACTGTACTTGTCTTTTGATTCAATATTTTTTACTAGTCTAGTGGGTAAATGTGATGTGTTGGGCGTTTACTGCCTGCCATGGGCACTCATCTTTCCTGCTTGCCCTTCCTGGCTTGCCTGCTTTCTCCACCACTCCTCCCAGTCTCCTCGCTGCCTGTCTCTTCATCTGTTCTTCTTATGATGCTCTTTCTGGTTCTCCCGGGCAACCAGTGACAGGATGAGAGGACACGGCCTGAAGATGCATCAGGGGTGGTTTAGGTTGGATCTCAGGAAGCACTTGCTCACGGAGAGGGTGCTCAGGCATTGGAATGCACTGCCCAGGGAAGTGGTGGAGTCACTGTCTCTGGAGGTGTTTAAGGAGAGGCTGGATGTGGCACTTAGTGCCCTGGTCTGGCCGGTGTGATGGTGTTGAGTCATAGGCTGGACGTGATGATCTCGGAGATCCTTTCCAGCCTCAACAATTCCGTGATTCTGTGATGCTGGTGGCTGACATGCCCGTTAGCCAATATTGCTTCTGCCACCAGGTACGGGCTTTTGGGACTGGACTGTCTGCAGTCACCTGACTGCACCATTTCAAGCCAAAAGTGTAACTGGAGCTGCTCTCTCCACAAGGCTAAGGGATGGGCATGCGTCTGGGCACGTACGAAGCCTGTTCTTGCCCCAAAGCAGGTCCTAAGTCGCGCCATGTGTCTCTTGGCTGTAGCTCGGGGAATAAACTTGGTTTTCCTATCAGCTTTGCATAGGCTGTTGCAAGCTTTTAATCTTTATTTTTGTGTAGAGATAAAGGCTTTTTACTTGGAGGAGTGCTTTCAGGAAGAAAGCTTGGCTGGTGAAGCTGTTACGATTAAGCAGAGGTGATCTGAGCCGCTTTGCTTGCCGGAGGCTCAGCAGGGCTTCAGAAAACAGCGTGAACCAAGGACAAGTGCCAGGGCGCCTGGTGTGCAGTGAGGGGCTTGGTCTCGGCCCCGTTCCTGTGGGTGATCTTCAGTCGATTTTTCTTTCGGTGCGAGAGAGAAAATTGGCTTAATGGCTTCAAAAAGCGCAAGCGAAGTTTTACAGCGTGATTGCAGAAGTGCGAAGTATGGAAAATAGTTCTAGCTGAAAAATTAACAGCTGCAAATAGCCCATTGAAACACACAGGGGGCTGAGAAGTACCTTCTTCACTCGTCCCTAAAAATCATGAATAAAACTGAGCAAAAATATGTAATGGTAGGATATTTCTTAAAAACTAGATTAATATCTTCTTTTTGTAGTAATCCTCTTTGCCTACCTTAATCTTTCTTTGGCCAAAAGGACAGCATGTAATTAAAGAAAATTGATTTAACTTGAAGAATAAAGTGTTAACAGATCACTATTGTAAGAAAAATGAAACATCTAGAAAATTTGCTCTGTTTTCGTTGTGTTAGACTTCAAGCAGTCTCTAATTACAGGTTGCTTTGTTAATGTACATTTGGCAAATAGTACATTGGGAAGAACTTGTGTTGTTCTGCACACAAAATGCAAAAAATTACGAAGGTATTTTTATCATTTTTAGAGTCTAAGTTTGAATTAATACCTTTTTGCAAAATACGTGTGTTTTGAGGACACCACATCCTATAGCATAAGTCTATAATAACTGTTAGACATAAAAATCCAATTGCTTTGGAGTGAGAATTGTTGTAGAACAGCGTGTTATCCTCTTAGAGTGCTATCTTGTCTCTGAAAATATGTGATTTTTAAGGCAGAGATTATATGGTGTGTAGAGTCTACTGCCACTCTTCATTTTCATCTAAATTATGACTGAGACTGCAATCAGTTTTTCTTGGTATCAGCAAAGCAACTGTCCGTTACCCTAAACAATACTGGAAAGTGGATCTCTGAGATAGTTCTGTCGTGATGCCCACTGACACATTTGCAAGCATTAGAGGAGACAAAACTAACAGTGTTTCTTCAACAGAAGCATTTAGCAGTACTTTGCCTGCCTGAAATCCCTGTCTCACTGCTTCAAAATAATACATAATCTCAAAGAAAAAATAGTGATATACAGTCTATAACAAGAAGAATAGATACAAACCTGACCTCCTCTAGAAAAACTCAGAAACCCCCTCCCTAGTTACTTTTACTCCCAAAAGCACAGGTTCTAGAAGCTCCTTGAAGTCCACGAGGGATTTGACTGTTGCTATTGATTTAATATGAAAGTGCTCAGATACTGTGGCAATGGATGGCAGCATAAAGCACTGATAAATCGATTAATAGAGTTTAGCCTTGGGGTGTGTTCATCTAGTCTCATCTGCCATATATCACAAGCCACTAAATTTCTCCCTGTTACCTCTGTACTGAACCGGATAATTTGACAAAAGCGTAAGTTGTGTCCAGCTAAATCACACCTTTCAGAGGAATACCCAGCCCTGGTTTGAAGGCATGAAGAGGAAAATAACTTCCTTTTGCCAGTTTGTAGCAAGAGTTTTCAACATTCTCTGTGATGAGTGTGTGCCTTGCATCTCATTTGCATTTTTCTGGCATTAGCTGCCAGCCATTGATTGGTTTTATGTCTCTCTCCACTAAGGTAAAGAGCTCCTTATTATCCTGCAGTTTCTTCTCATACAGGTACTTAGATGTCGTAACCAAATCACTTCTTAGTTTCCTTTGGGTAAGCCAAACAACTGGAGCTCATGGTTTCTCTCTCAGTAAAACGGTTTTCATTCAAGTTTTGTGGGTCCTTTTTTCTACCTTCATCAATTTTCCAGAGTCCTTCTTAAATTATGAGCATTGTGACTGTGTGCAAGATTTCAGTATCATTAAGGACTTGGTAACTTTAATACATATGTCATATTTTCCTAGTAGTTTCCGAATTTGTACAGCAAATGCTCATGTTAACTTATTTTCCATGCCTGGGATAAGATCAACGTTCCCCCATGCAGCAGCATTTGTCTTGGTTGAAATGAGCTCAGCCTGGTGCCATTTCACCACAGTAATGCAGATTCATCTGCGAGGTTGATGTTGTTATCAATATTTATCATCTTGCCAGGTATTGTTATCCACAAATTTAATCAACCTTGATTTTATATTTACTTGCAAATTACTGATGAAGGCTTTTAATAATGTTACGTTCTTCAAAATGACATTGGAGACAGCTCTTTGATAACTCTTTTCTGTCAAGACTTATTTGTTGTGAGTGGCCAGTTAATCTTGCAAGTTTTTGATGTCTTTTTTTATTTATTTGCATAATTTCAACTTCATGGAACACAAAAAAAATATTCAGGAATAAGTATAAAATTTGTTTGACAAGCTTTGTTTTCTTGGACACCAGATTGGTTGCTTCTGATTGCAGTATTTTCTTTTAATTCTCTTCCAGTTAATTGTGTTACAACTTTTGTAATAGCTTTTATGTGAGAATAGTCTCGTAGTAGTCTGGCTACAAGTAACTTAGTATTTTGAATAATACTAAAAATATTTAGATTATTTTCTGGCATTTTCTGGGAATGTTGAGATTTCTTGGAGCTGTTAACTGCAGCATTCTTCAGGAAATTTTTTCATGGTTTCCTACTGTAGATTGTCTAGATGTGCTGATATTGAAATATTTACACCTGGTCAATGTTTATTTCACTTTCTTCTGGATTGCTAATGGACAAGAGAGTATTTCAACGTCCTCATGTGACACAAATGTATTTTATTTTTGGATGCAGAAGACTTAATTGAATGCTTTTGCATTATCAACAACGTTACAATTAGTAGTGAAACCGGTTTTATTTCTTTTGTTCTTAATTTATTCCAAAAATCACATCATTGTGTTCTTAATCCTTCATTCCATCAACTGCAGGGATTTCCCCCCCACCCGAGATGTAATACTTCTCAATTTCGCAATATGAACATTATGGTAATTCCTACTTAATTTAGTAATTTCTGATCTTTACCTTTTTTAATTTTTATCTTGCTGAAACTTCACTCAGCATCAGCTTCTTTGGGTCAGTCTGTAAGATGCTTGTCTGGAGTACTGGACAGAGCTGACTTATCTGCAATTACTCTCTGCATCTTTTCGCTTCTAGGTTTGCTGAAACTTTCATGAACTGTTCCAGAAGATAATGCCTTTGCTTCCAGTCTTTTGACTTTGTGTGTTCACACACAGAATATGAAGTAGGCTAACCAACTCTGTATAGGAGATTTTTCCCAGGATAATGAACAGATTTCAAGTCAGCTATAGTCAGCAGGTAGGAGGAAGGGAGATGTGAAGGGTGTGTATGTGAAGAAGTATTTTGTTTCAAGTCAGCTCATACTGGTAAGTACAGATGCCATAATGTTGTCTTAGAGCTTATGTCCTAGATCTGTGCTGGAGTCTGACATCTTGTCAAAAAGAGGAGATACCCCAGTCCTTCATTCTCTCTGGGGTCATGCTACAAGGTTCAGAGAGGTTGTGATATGGTATTAAATCAAGCAAAAAATGAATGCCCCTTACCCCTCTTTTCTTTAATTTGTGCAAAAAGTTGCCTGTACGTAAGCAGAATGATCAATACGAAGACACAAGGGAAACCACCACTCCATCCCTCAGGTGTGATGTTTTAATATCCTGATTAAACACAGGCATGTCAGAGAACAAGTGTCTCCTGAAACTTGAATGACTGATGCTGCACCCACTTTTCATAGATGTAAAATAGCTGGTAAACTGAATAAAGAGAAACATATCTTAGAGCCTAAGCAGCAGAGACCAAATGCAGGTTACAAATGATAACAAGCAAAGTAGCTCCTAGAACTTCTAAAAAATCATAGAATCACAGAATGACTGAGGTTGGAAGGGATGTCTGGAGGTCATCCTGTCCTACCCTGATGCTCAGGCAGGGACGCTTAGAGCTGGTTCCACAGGACCGCGAACAGATGGCTTCGGAACGTCTCTGAGGATGGAGACACCACGACCTGCATGGGCAACCTGTGCCATTTTTCGGTCACCCAGTAAAAAGTGTTACCTGATGTTCAGAGGGAACCTCTTGTGCTTCAGTTTGTGCCTGGTGTCTCTTGTTAAAATCGTTGAAAACCGAACCCTTCAGAGAGGGTACAGGATGCCCATTCTGTTCAGACTGCAACAAGAAGAAACCTTGCTGGCCATGCTGTTACCTGCTTCCAAACACAGTTTACGTCTTGCAGTTTATTTTCTCCTTAAAGTTAACAGTATCATTATAGTAGCTTAGCAAATTACTAGGAAATAAACAGTTGATGAACTTTTGAGGAATTATATTCTTTGCATGCAAACATTTCTGCTACAGTGAAGGAAAAAATCCTAATAACAGTACAGTCAGAGTTATTTCCATCAGAGTGCCCTAAATTTTGTCTGCAGTGAGTGTCTTTGAACTGGCCCGCGGATTACTTTTTACATGGCGATCTTTTAAGTTGTGTTGATACAGAAGTATTTGTAATGCTCTTACATATAGTTATATTGGATAACCTGGTCTGAAGCAGCATATGGATATTTCTGTTCTTTCCATGTAAAAGTTAGGTACCACTCAACATTTTTCTCAGTTCAATAATATTGACACTCACAACTTGGTAAGGGAAGAGAAGTTTTTTTGGCTGCTATTTCTACAATATGCCAGGCACTGCTTTTCAAATACTCTTTGGCACTATATAATGAAGGAGTCCATGCAGGAGGAAATGTTATAGTTCTTTTGCTGAACACGTATGTTGGATTCATAGCATCAAACTTCCCTGAACTAATGATGGTAGACCAGTGTTTAGAAAGAAAAGAAGGAAAATAGGGGTTTCCAGAATTCTGCAACATGATTAATCTCCTCCTAAGGTAGACATACAACATAAATCAAATAAATTGTACTCTAAAAGTGGTTGTTTTTTTTCCCTACTGGTAAAGACTAAGAAGTTAGTTCGGAAGCAAGTGCTACAATGTGAACTCCTAATGTGAGCCAAGATGAATCTCAGCCAAAGCTGGATCCATTTAAGATTTATTCCTTGCCATTCCATCTACTTGTGAATATGTTCAGGAAAGGATGTTGGTTTTGTTTTTTTTTTCTGAAATACATTTTTTTGGTAATCATTACTTGAATAATTTAATTGCTAAGTGTTGATCTGTGGTTAGTCTAAGAGAAATCACTAGATAGTAACTGATAGATACTCTGTTTCCTGACTGAGCAGGAAAACATCCTATAATAGGGTTTCTGATGCAAATACAAATGTAATTCTATTTTTTTTTTCTCCTAGCTAATATATCTTAAAACTCCACTGTGTTAGTTACTCATGTTAGTAACCTTTAAGGTGATCTAACAATGACAAAAGGAGTTCAGGTTGGACACTAAGAAAAGGTTTTTCACTGAGAGGATGATCGGTCACTGGAACAGGCTCCCCAGGGAAGTGGTCACGGCCCCAAACCTGTTGGAATTTAAGGAGTGTCTGAGCAATGCTCTTAGTTTTATGGTTTAGTGTTAGGTAGTCCTACAAGGAGCAGGGACTTAGACTCAATGGTCCTTTTGGGTCCCTTCCAACTTGAGATATTTTATGATTCTAAACTAAGTTAACTTCAGTCATCTGACTGTTACATCATCTGCACATTGCACATGTAGGGTATTGTCAGTCTGCAAGTTTTGGCTCATATGTGAATTACGGTTAGCTCTACTTCTGCTCCTCAGATGGCATTTCTAATTCTGGTTGCCAGTTTCAGTTTGCCAGTATCATTTTGATCAGAAAAGAAGGCCTGTAGATACTGCATGGTTAAAACAAATTTTGAACCTCAGGAGACTGGTATAAGGCCCTTATGTCTTTTTTTTTCCTGTGGGAAGGAATCCATGTAGCCCAACAAAATTGAATAGAAAGTTTCCAAAAGTTGCTATCTTTTCACTTTTGCTCTGGGTGTGCTTGTAAGTACTGGCAGACAGCAGCTTGAACAACTCTGCCAAATTGTCATATTAAAGATCTGCATTCATTTTCAACATTGTGAAAACAGTATTCACTACTTCCCACCTACTGTCTTGTGATCCAGGGCTGAATAGAAGCTTGTATCAAATAAGCTGCGGAAATAAACACTGTGTCTCTTTTTCAGCTTGTTGAAACAGAGTAAATGTCAAGGCTATATAAGGGTTTTATTGAGTACATTGTTGAAAGAACTTTAAATGCAAAACAAGAAGACAACAATGAAGTTAATGACTTGCAGTCATCCTTATCCTAAAAATCTTTGCTGATGCAAAAACCAGTAAAAATAGAGCCATTCGACTTATTAGTCATAGTCTCCCGGG
Source organism: Trogon surrucura (assembly GCA_020746105.1). NCBI lineage: Eukaryota > Metazoa > Chordata > Aves > Trogoniformes > Trogonidae > Trogon > Trogon surrucura. The sequence continues at coordinate 189,033,362 of CM036617.1, forward strand.
CCACTGAGCTGTTTAAAATTAGCCCCCTTCAGTCACCTAAAAGCCCACCAAGTACGTTTGATTGCTCATATATCGGTGTTTGCATATAAATGTCCATAAATACAAGTGGAGTGTAAGGCTTTCCTTTACACTTATGACAAATCCAACTCAGCAGTGACTCTGGGATATTTTCTTTGAGATAGTGAATCTCTGGACACCGCGTGGCTGGATCCAAGCCCTCCTGTCAGTCATTACCTTCTGGGCAGCGTTGTGTTTTACATCATCATATCATCAACGGTTAATGACACAGTATTCTAAAGATGTATTTCCACAAGGGGTTAGCCTCATATCAGTTTCTCTGTAAGCTGAGTTAGGGTCTTTGCCTGTGCTTGTCTTTGAGACCTCTCAGACATTTTCTTGATGTCAAGGTGGTATTCTCTGACACAAGCCTCCACTCAGTCCCTCAGCTTGAGAGCATTACAGAAGGTAAGGAATCAAGTATACTAATTACGCTGTGTGCACATGACATTCTCTTTCCTGTATTTCCTCCATTCCTGTGTGCAATCACCACAGTTTCAAGCTTTTCATAGCAATCTCTAAGTTCTTGTCCCTGAGGCTGAAGTATGTTCATGTTGTGGAAAGGTAACAGGATGGCCCAGATAATTAGAGAATTACAGAATTGTTTTTGGTTGGAAAAGACCTTTAAGATCATTGGGACCAATCAGTACTGTAGCACTGCCAATCAGAGTGGATTTGTTCACACACAGAGAAATATCTGTGTCAATAGCAAGACAGACATTGTTTAGCCCACATGGATAAAACATGATCTAAGTTTTGGGCTTTGTGTGTGGGCAGGGGAACCTTCACTATGCCAATTTAGGATATCTAGGATATTAGGAAAATCTAAGAAATTGGAATCTTTCCATTAATGTAGTACAAGTTATTTTGGCAGTCATTTTTTGTCTTTATGCCTGCTTGTGGAAACAGTTTTGGTTTTCTGCCGTGCTTCTGTAGTACATTTGCTTAAAGGCATCTGCTCTTGCATCTCGTACCAGTGTGAAACTTGAATTCGAGGTTTGAGCTAAAAAGCTAAAAGAGATTCTTGTGGCTAATCTCTCATTTGCTAGATTTTTTTAGGATAAGGCTTCAGGATAAAGTCTCCACCCGTGGTTGTACGGGTACGTTTTGTCCTGAAGGATGGTTCTTCTGTGTTTCTTCCTAAACCCTGTTCATCCCCAGCAGAGGACATTACATGCACCGAATATTAAAAGTTCCTTCATTAGGACTCCTCTTTCCTGTAAAGTGAGTTGTCATTGCTTCTACCACAAAAAAGGGATTTGATTTTAGCCAGCTGTGTCTAAGGCCAACCTCCTGATTCACACATGGCATGAAGACTTGTGATGATACAGCAAAGGTGAAACCTGCTTGTGTAGTTCATGTTTATAACCTGGCACGGGCTCTGTACAGAAAATTACTTCCAGATTTGTAAAGCTGCTAGATAGAATGCTGTTTGGGCACAGTCGTTCAGCTGAATTTTTTTGGACAGGAGGCTGGTCCAGTCTTGCTTCCCCCAGTTTTCTGGGTAGGTGCTCTGAAAACCATGAGACCACTGTTCTCAAGATGAACCTGCATGTGGACAGTTGATGGAGGATGAGAGGAAGGTTTCTTAGAACTAACTGTATAATCATAATGCACTGTGCATAATTACCCTCAACATCTGCCCACTCGTCTCTCTGACATTTGTGTTTGGGCCAATGCTGGCAGGTTTTCCCACCAGTTAATACCATGTTGGAGAGAATTACACCATATGCGTGGAGAATGAGATGTTGAAAGGTCTCTGAGTTTAAGCATGGCTGTACTCTTGGCACAGTGTGAATGTGAAACAGCAAATAGACTGTGAAGAACATCCATTTAGGGCTAAACTATCTTCCTTTTCCATCACTTAAAGGACTCTACTGAAAGAGGTGGAAATGCTTGTGAGGTTGTTGTACTTGAAGTAAAGGCAATTTTTTGACAAGATATTGTGACTCTGTCACAGGCTGCTTTTCTTCTGGTCATTTTTTTTATCATCACAGATTCTCTTTGCAGCTGAAATCTGGAATTATTTTCTGACATCAGAATATGCCTAAAAACCAAAAGTGTTGACAAAGAACAAGACTTATCAAAACTGAACAAGCAGATACCTATGTTGAAGGTCTAACTAGACACAAGGTCTAGTTACGGTAGTCCTCCCTCACTATTTCCAGTTCTGAGTTTTATAAGGAGATTGTGAAAGTAGTTTATGGGTGAATTGAATGTTATTTTTCCTTCGGTACTGTCCTGGTTTGAGCTAAGGCAGAATGAGATCCATGATTTTACTTTTTGCCTCAGTCTCTTCTAAAAGAATGCACTTTCTGAAGTCAACACCGTGTTTTTGCAGACAGTGCCTGCTACGAGCAGTGGTGACACCTGATGTTTACAGTTCACTGCCTGGGATTGGGATGCAGAAAGGCTCTTGCTTATAGTTGTTCCTATAGTGACTAAGGTCACTGCTGGATCTTGTGTGCCACACTCAGGGTGCTGGGAAGTAAAAGGGTTCAAAGAGGGTAAAAAGATCACACCTCTGGGGAGGAACAGACAGGACAGGTGACCCAAACCTGTATAGTGTATATGTAGTATATATACTAGTACATGTATATAGTATTCCATTCTATATATGTCATATTCAGTATAAAGCTTAGGAATCACAGTGGTCAAGCCCTCTTCTTCAATGGCCAGTGTCCAAGGAGGACTCCGTCCATTCTTCTGCTCTTGATCCCAATCCTGACTTCCCAAATCCAGCTTCTGTGTCTGGTTCCCCTCTGTCACTGAGCCTGGGACTCCCCTGGTGCCACCTGCTCTACAGCATCAGTGCTGATTTCTATTGGGAAGTGGACGGAGTCGGGTTTGAGATCAGTTTTATATATGTTTGTATATTTTTACAATATTTTCATTATTTTCTTATCAGTAGTATTATTGTTTCCTTAAGTTGTTTTAATTTTCCAATCCAGAAGTCTGTCTGTTTTGTCCCCTTTAGAGAGGGAGAGGGGTTAATAGAGAGCATCTGTCATTCATTTAGTGGCCTGCCCAGCCCTAACCCTGGTGTTTTGCCTTCCCCAGGGCTGACCTCAGTGAGCACAGAGCCCTTTGCCAGCACCCAGCACCTGCCCCGGCAGAGCCACAGCCTCGTGGCAGTGCCCGTCCCCGTGCTGCTCTGCACACCCAGCACGCCCCGTGCCCCCACTCCTCTCCCCAGTATGTTCTGGACAACCTTGTGGCACCACCCGGCGAGTCTGGCTGCCAGCAGCGAGGCAGGGTACTACCACCAGCCCTGGATTTAGGGGGTTGGTGTGGAACCCCAGCAAATCATACGTGTGGGTATTGAGGGTCCCCTGTTCCTAGCAACTTCGGGAGGAGGCAGCAATGCCCACCAGATTGCAGCCCCCTGGTCTGATATATATGGTCCATCATAGGTTTGAAGACATCCTTGTGGGATCACACATCACAACCAAGTTTTATTCTATGCTGTTGGTTTTTTTTTTTTTTTTAGCTGGAGATAAAAATAAGACACTGAGGGTTTTTTTGGTTTTGTTTTTTGTTTCATTTTCTTTGGAAGATGTTGCGTTTGTGTTTCATCATGAAAAGAGTTGCTGGCAATGCCTATCTGGGTCTTTTTCTATTGGCCTGCCATGCGTCCAACTGGCTGGCTTTGTAACAGCTTCTGCATTGCTACCTTTGCTGCTTTGAATAGCAGGGTTTATTTACTTTGCGATTTTCAGTAACAAAGTAGCCAAAAATCACCTTTAGTACCTTCCTTAAAAGTAACTAATCTTTTGATACCCTAGGGCTTTGAATCAATGTTTTTAAATCAATAATTTCTATATAAAGTTATTGTTTATCTTCACCCTATGCTCTGTGGACTGAAAATCAATGAGGTGCATTTGTGAATTATACAGAACGTGGGATAGGCGAAGAATTAGATGTTATGCCCTTTTGGGAAATGCACAAAATTAAGTGGTACTCTGCTCAATAAAACCTCAGGTAACTAGCACTGCTTTTATGCACTTTTGTTCTTAAATACCTCTTGGGCACTAATTGAAAAGAAAGCAGAATTTTATTTTTCAGGATGCAGTTAAATTTTGAACCTCAATTAAAATACAGAATGTTTTGACAGTCTTTAATAATGTTCACAGACAGGAAGAGTTCACAAACTGTTTTGTATTTCTTTCACATGTGGTCCTAATGTTAAGAGACCATTACTGCTTACAGTCATCTAGGAGCCCTAGATTCAGAGCTCAGGGGAAAGAGAGCACAACAGTGCAACTTTGACAGCATCAGAAGTGTGTTTATCTCAGGCTTTTTGTTTTAATTCCTAAATTTGTTATATTAGGAGTGCTGCTACAAGCTGTGTTGTTTGAACTTTTTCATCTATCTTTTTAAGAGAGGTTATTTGGTCTGAAATGGAGGTTTTTTTGGAAGACATGCATTAATTTTACATAACATTAGTTTCTCTTATTTCATTAAATTAACATGTTCCTTTGGACTGGAGTAAAACAGGAGACTGGACATATTTTTGATGCCCAAAGCCTTCATTTTGTTAAAGCAGGTTTTCCCAGTGTTTCTGTCCTGAAAACATTTGGTAAAGCGGTGTACAGTTTCAACCGATCATTCACTCCAGTGAAGTGATGCAAACTAAGAAAAAAAGAAAAAAAATGGCAATTCAACAGCTATGAGAAATAAGTTTCTAGCCCTCTCTAGCCTCTATAGCTGCAGAATGAACTGAACAATAATATTTTAATTTGGTTATATGAACAAAAGAAAAAAAAGAAGTTTTAATCCAGATGTTTTCATCCCAGACTGGTGTAAAAGGTCACAAAAAGGTGCACTTTCCTGGGGAAGGAGACTGCCTGTTCTTGTATTCCCTCTTGGACTTAATGAAGGTGCCCTATGAAGGGGGAGAGACAGAAGGGTGCTGAAATGTTCTGCTTCTTTCAGATGTTTTAAGTGAAATCTGCCTGCTTTTGGTCATTTCCTTTTTTCTAGTTAGCTACAGCTACTGACAGTTTAACTGTTAAAGTAAAGCGCAGCTGTTAGTCTCTCCTGGACCGTGTATCTTGTGCTGCTGTTCTTTTTAATCCCCTCGCTAGATTTAACTGCGATTTCCTTGTTCCCTCTGACCGACTTGGGGTACTGCTGGCTGAGCCACTTCTGCCGTGGGCTGCTCCTCTTGGGACTTTTGGAGGTGGCCCCTGCTCTGCCAGCACCCTCAGTGGCTGACTCCTTCACCTCACACCTGTGGCTTCCCCAGCATCATCACTGCATGGCTGAAGCCTCATCATGACCCCCACACCCACCGTCCTGGTCACCCCAGCTGTGATGGAGGCTGCAAACCCACTCAGTTGCTGCCATCCTTTCTCCTCCTTTACTTGTTTAGCCTCTCCTTGTGCATTGTCATCAACCTGGCTTGCAAAAGATGGCTCTTTGCTGCTTTATACAATTTCAGCTGCTGGGCATCAATTCTGAGTAGAACCAACCATCATGTAAACAGTATCTGGACACAGCAGCAGCCCACAAAGCCAAAATGAAATGGTAATGACACAAAAGCAGCTTCATCCTGTGAAGGGTTCCCTTCACACCAGACTGGGACTGCCTTTTCATTCTGAGGTCCTATCCAGATGCTTTTGTGAACAGAACTGTGGATTGCAGAGCTCTTCCAGGTTATTCTAAGAGCTGCCTGACTTGATAATGTTTGAAAGGAAATAAATTCTGTGAGCAACTCTGATTTCTTGTTTACAGAGGCCTGTAGAAGGACACAGACAATGACAAAGTACAGCTTTTTCCTCTGAGGGTAGGAGTCAGAACTGCCTTGTGTTTCTTCTGGCTGGTCAATGCAATAAACTACCTTTACTCATCAGGGATGTTATCTGGTGTTCAGTGAAAACAATCAAAACATTTCTATGGCTCTTATGAGTAGGGAAAGGTTGAATCAGCCTTTCACACAGGATCACTGAAACCACGCTAAGTGAGCTGCAGGACTGAAGTGAGCAGAAGATCACCTGCCTTTTCCACCAGGTCACAGAGATGTGAAAGGGTCAGAGCAGTGTTGTTATGAAACATGTATATAAGTTTGTATCTTGGCTTGTGTACGAAAATTCCCATATTCACTCATCCTGCAACATGGGTGACTTGTGGGGTACAAAAGGGCAGCACATCTGGCTGCTGGCAGCACGTCTGCGTATTTGTTGCAACTTTGAGAAGCAGAAGGCTCAATATCCCCCACGCTACAAAATTAAGTACAAAGCAGAGTGTTTGCAATGAATTTCTTCAGCTTTTCACAAGCAGTCTCATTTTCTTAATCCTAACAGTAAAATACACACGGTTAAGCAAATTGCTGTAGGCTTTTTCAGGGAGGTTCTGTGTCTGCCCTTGGAATTGCATGTTCTGCTCTGCTGGATGATGAAGTCAGGTGAGTGTGGAGCTGGATGATGTCAGAGGTGTTGGACATCAGTCCAGGTGTACTGTACACTGGCTACTTGTGCAGGTTGGGTGGACAAATGGCATTCCATGATCAGGTCTGCAGTTCTGGAGCTTTCCTCGTTCAAACTGATGGAATATTGTTTGTTCAGAGATAATACCCTATTATATCTGTGTCTGAATAACCTGTGCATTTATAATTTATCTCTGGATTCATCTGCTAATAAAGGACCTGTAACTTCTGGGTTTACTGTTCCTTAATCTCTTTAAAATTGTAGCGCCTTTTTCGCTCATTTTTTGAAAGCATGACAAGCTGTGAGTACCATGACTCCAATGTTGCTCTTTTAGCCTGAAGGTCCCAAGCTGCTACCAGCAAGTAAGAACCCTCTGAAGTTCCCTGGTGAGGCTAAGAAGTTCCTGCTTGTGCACTAGCAATGAGTCCTTCCCCTGCTTCAGTCAGAAAAACTGAACCACTGTTGACTACTCTCCTCTTTCCAACACTTCACAAGCTCCTTCCCATGATCCCCAAGAGAATTTCAGCTCAGTATTTTAGAAGCTCTGACAATTTTGCATGCATCTGTGCTAATGTCAACCCTAACCAGTATCACTGGTACTGTCATTTATGCTTTTCTTGGTGGACCAGTGCTAAATTAGAGAGCAGTTAGACAAACACACATCAGAGACTGTATTAATTCCCCAGGAAATTGGGATTTAAAATCTGATGTGAAGCTGTAAAAGTCTTGGACTGAAATCCATGCCTGTCTGGCTGCAGCTGTACTGTGTGTACATCTACACAAATTAAAAAGGATTTGATTAGGCAGCCTGGAAGGCCCGTACAGCATCCTCCTGCTTGGTCTGAGCCTGTTCCCACAGTGCTGCCCTGGGTGACACGCAGTGGAGCCAGCTTTGCTTGTACCATTTCAGTTACTCCCAGGAACAAAGTAAGGATCTGGTCCCTTTTATTTTTTCAGAATAGCTGTAACCTCTGACTTGCTGGCTTTAAGATTTCCTTTAAGACTAGGATCCCAAAGGTTCAGTCAAAAAAGGGCAAAATGGCATAATGATGAGTATTAAAGATAGAACATTTTTTGCCTTGTTCTTAGTACTGGTTATTTACAGTTGTACATTCTACATTACAAGTAGAGTTGTTCTTGGCTTATGCTGGGGTAAAACAAAAGAGCCTGGTCTCTTATACCTGCACCGGGAGAGTCAGTTCACTAACCTGGACTGAGGGACAGCTGTGCCAACACCCGTTATTACACCCCGTGCACATTCCCAATAAACCTTGGCATGACAAGAGAGAAAAGGGGTTTTCTTATTTTGTTAAAAATCAGGATTGTGTTCAGCTGCCCTTGTGTAGTTTTGAGCCTTAATTGTACGTGAATAAGTTGGGTGAGAGTTTGGCATGTGAACTCAACCTGGAACCTCTTTGACACTAGTTTTAGTTGTGTCACCTGGGTGACCTTTTAAGTGATGACCAAAACAAAAAGAAGTGTTATTTAATCTTTCTCAGCACTACTCATCAGCCTTACATCTTCCCTTCTGGCAGAGATATTTCTGTAAACAGCGTTCTTGTTGTTTATAATCATTCTTGTTTCGTGGCTTTATCTCTTTCTGATTTAGTTATTACATTTTTGTTGTTTTCTTTTACCTTGTGTTATCCCTAATAATTCGACCAGGTTTCCACTGTACAATTCTTTATCTCTGAGGTCACTGAAGAAGGTGTGATTGGACCAAACTGACTCTTATTATGTTTCATGCCTTTACTTCACATTAGGATATGTTGTACTTTGTACATAATTGTGACCTTCTTCTGCGATTTATTTCCCAAGGGAACTTCCTGATAGGTTACTGATTTTTTTTCTTCTCAAAATCCACTCATTTGATTGTGGGCTGCCCGATACAGAACTGATTCATGGAGTCTTCATGGAATCATAGAATTGTTTATGTTGGAAAAACCTTTAAGATCATTGATTCCACCTGTTAACCTGGCAGTGCCAAGTCCACCACTAAACCATGTCCCTAAGCACCACATCTGCACATCTTTTCAATACATCAAGGAATGGTGACTCAACCACTTCCCTAGGCAGCCTGTTCTAATGATTAACAACCCTTTCCATGAAGAAATTTTTCCCAATGTCCAATCTAAACCTCCTCTGGCACAAGCTGATGCTGTCTGCTCTTGTCCTATCACTTGTTACTTGGGAGAAGAGACCGACTCCCATCTTGCTACAACCTCCTTTCAGGTAGTTGTAGAGAGTGATAAGGTCTCCCCTCAGCCTCCTTTTCTCCAGGCTAAACAACCCAGGTTTCCTCAGCTGCTCCTAATAAGTTTCTCTAGACCCTTCACCAGCTTCATTGCTCTTCTTTGGACACTGTCCAGCACCTCAATGTCTTTCTTGTCATGAGGGGCCCTAAAGTGAACACGGGATTTGAGGCACAGCCTCACCAGCACGAAGTACAAGGAGACAATCACTTCCTTAGTCCTGCTGCCTACACAATTTCTGATAGAACCTCTTGTACTCATCAATGTCTCCTGTTGAATGTGTTGGATGTCAGGTCGCCTTCAGGCATGCTGGATGTTTCTGGAGTCACTGGTATCTCTTTTTCCTCTTGCATCCTCTGCAGAGTGTGATGGGCATGCCCAAGCCTGATCTGCTTTTTGAGATCCCCACAAAGAACTTAAACTTGTGCAAACAGAAGTCCCCCAAAAGGCTTGTCTTCAAATGGCTACCAGCCCCTAATAAATGATGAGGAATTGCACAAAGATTCTGACAGTAGCACCCGAACCTCATAACTTTCCTTCTTTCTGAAATGCAGGCAGACTGACACAACTTCTGGGCATTTTTTCACAATAGCGCTTGTCGTGGGTTGACCCTGGCCAGCCGCCAGGTACCCACACAGCCGCTCACTCACTCCCCCTTCACTGCTGAACAGGGGAGAAAATATTTCCAAGGGTTCAGGGTTTTGAGATAAGGACAGGGAGATCACCCTCATTTACCGTCCTGGGCAAAACAGACTCAGTTTGGGGGAAATTAAGTACATTTATTAAGAACTAATCAGAGAGGAGTAGTGAGAAGTAAGAAAGAGCAAACAAATCTTAAACAGAACACCTTCCCCCCATCCCTCCCTTCTTCCCGGGCTTAACATCAATCCCGGTTTCTCCACCTCCTCCCCCCGAGCGGTGCAGGGGGACAGGGAATGGGGGTTGCGGTCAGTTCATCCGATGTTGGTCCCACTGCTTCTTCACTCCGGGGGAGGACTCTTCACTCTTCCCCAGGGCCACTGTGGGGTCCCTCTCACGGGAGACAAGCTTCACGCTCTCTTCTCCGTGTGAGTCGTCCCACGAAGGGCAATTCATCATAAACTGCCCAACGTGAGACACCTCACGAGGGGCAGCCCACCCCTCGTGAGTCTGAGGTGCAGTCCTTCGGGGGAAACTACTCCAGCATGAGCCACCCGCAGCGTCCCAAAAGTCCCACCGGCCAACCTGCTCCAGCGTGGGCATTCCCTCTTCCACGGGCTACAGGCTCTGGCAGCGACTTGCTCTGATGCGGGCTTCCCACGGGCTACAGCCCCCTTTCAGGCATCCACCCACACGGTGTGGAGTCCTCGGTGGACATCTACGCGGTGATCCTCACGGTGGACTTCTGCACCTCGCCCATGGGCTGCAGGGGGACAACTCGCTTCACCATGGTCTTCACCACGGACCCGGGGGATTCCTTCTGCTCCGGCGCCTGGAGCTCATCCTCCCCCCTCCCTTCTTCACTGACCTTGGTGTCTGCACAGATTCTCACTCCTCCATCTCTGTGCCAGCTGTTATGGCGCAGTTCTTTCTCCCGTTCTTAAATATGTTTTTCACAGAGGCGTTCCTCTGCTATCACCTTACTGATAGGCTCAGCCTTGGCCAGCGGCGGGTCCCTCTTTGTAGCCGGCTGGCATTGGCTCTATCAATCTTGGGGAGCTTCTAGCAGCTTCTTACAGAAGCCACCCTGCAGCTCCCCCCCCCCACCGCTGAAATCTGGCCAGGCCAAACCAAAACAGCGCTTTATCCCAAGCTTGTGAGTCTGCCAAATGGGCTGTCATTATAGTAGTATATACATATATAGACAATCAAATTCTATACTTTTAAAAATGACAGCCATGCCTGTCTCTCCAAAGAAATAACTCTCCTTACTTTGTTTCATCCCTGTAGCTTTTGATAGCTGACTCTGGACCCTGGCTCTTCATGTCTGTTTCTAATTTTAGTTTGTGTCCATCTCAAGCTCATGGTCATGCAATATGTCATCACGATGGCCTTCCATATGTCCTGTTTGGAAAACTGAAGGTAGGGTTGTGGGTTTTTGTTTTTATTCTGAAACATTTGCGTGGCTGTACAGCAGATGGTGCTCTGTTTCCCTTTCTTCTCACACAGACTACAGTCATTTGCTAAACTTTTCAAACGAAGACTCAGGGATTATTAATAATCTTCTCTGTGCTGGCTGAGCAATTGGAGCTACAGCTTTTCAGAAATGTTTGACTTAGCCATGCACTGATTTTGTTTTAAGGAGCAAGAAAGCATAAAATCTGTTTGTGGGTTAATTTACAAGACTAATCTATCTTCCCTGTGCAGTTAGAGCAGAACAGTGACTTACATTTATTAAAGGATTCTCTTCATGTGTGCAAACCCAGTATTTGTTTCAAATGGGTAGTTCTTTACTAAAATGAATGAATCACGAAAGAAAATACAGGTTGAGTTTAAGCAATGAACTCAGTGACACCAGCAGAACCTCTAAATCAAGGAAACAGTTTCACAGCTTAATCAACCAGTTTATCCAGCTGCCTGGAGTTGGGTGAAATAAAAAAAAAAGTATTCTCTGGTTTTATGCTGAATAGTTGAATTCCTGCTTTAGCTCTTTTGACTGTTTTTGACACTTACACAGTTAGGCCAGGCTTTCAGAGGCTTGTTTCACAAGCGATAGCTCTTAGAGAGCTAGAAGTGGTGTTGGAAAAGTCAAATCCGTTTCAAGGATTTGGTGAGAAACAGCGCTGTAAGCTTTGAAATATTGCAGACTGCAGTAATACCATAGTAATCTTCAACGGTATTAACAGCTTAAACAGACAAGCCTATATAAATTGGCTTAAAACCAATCAGGTAGGAGAACTTCACTAATTCAAACTAATAACTCTGCGGGCTGTATTGTGGATTATTGGATGTTGCAAATTAGGAAGTAAAAGCATGACGCAAAGCTCATAGAAATAAAAGCAAAGACATTACAGTGCTTGCATTATCCCCTTACATGGATTTCCATAACAAAGATACCGAGAATACTGAAGCACAATGGGTATTTTGACAATTTTCCTCTGTTTGCTGTCATTTAAGATACTACCTATTTCACTCTGTGGCATTTTACATGACAAAAATGTATTGCTCTTTATGTGATGGTGGATCTAAGAACATCAGCTATTGATCTGAGCCCATGGTAGGTACTGTACAAACACAAACCAAAAGGACAGTCCCTGACCTTAGCGCTCAGCATTCTGCCAGTGTGAGGCTGTCTTACAAGTAGTCTGTCGATAGTAAATTTTTCTCAGAAGTTCTGTGAGTCTATGTGTGATATTTCAGACAGGTAACTCAAGATGAAAAAAACCCTGCTACTGCATTAATTAATTGTTCATTCAGCATCATGGCGTCAGTCTACCTATGAAAAGGTAAAGCAAAATTCTATTTCTGAGTTGATATCTGCTCTTTAGTAGAGTACATATATGCTTCAAATATCCCCAAAGTGACTATTTCCCAAAAATAGTATAAAACGTTTTCTTTTCTACAAATAAATGGATGCTTTTTGGCCTTCTAAGGTGGGAAGGAGTGGCATGAAGATCATCAATGAGCAAGAGATCAAAATCTGTTTTGGTCTCTTCAAGGCTATGAGAAAGAAAATAACCTATTCTTCTGACTTGGAAAGCATTTTCCCCAAGTTATCACCTAAGAAATGTATCTTCGGATTGATGGAAAGTAAACTATTATATATATACATATTATGTCATGAGATTTAGCTCTGAATTAGAGCTACAAGGAACAAACCATGTGGGACAACAAAAAAAAAATAGAAAGGGAGGCAAATTTTCCCCTATTTTCACATAGTTTCATGTGTAGACACAATGAGGTGATGTATTACACCAGTGAATATCTTCCACACTCTGGGGAGCCTGGACAGCTGACTTGGGCAACTCAGATTAAGGTAAATCAATCTGGATTGGCAACAGAGGGAACATGAGGAAAGAACCTTGGCATTGCAGAGTGAGGGGGGTGGCAAAAATGAACTGGGCATCAGGTTCACTGCATGGGGTTCAAAAATCAGACCCAAGGGACCTGGGCTCTTCCCATTGCTTGGCCTTCAGTAAAACCTGCTGAAATACAGTAAACGCTACATATCGCGTATACAGGCTGCTCCATTGCCCTCAGAAAATGCTAAATGGATGGATTGCCTCTGTCACCCACAAAAGAAATTTTGTGGACACAGAGAGGAGAAATCTGACTCCCTTTGAGGCCCCACTGAATTCAGTGCCAGTATGTTTTAATCCAGTGCAAAGTGCTCATAATTCTATTCGTCTTCCTCAGCTGATTTGATGAAAATTAACTTCCAGCATTCACATCCGATCAAATCACAGGCTAGAATTATGTGCAAGCATGAAAAAGATGACACCTTATTCTATAAATACACACTCAGTAGTAACTTTCAGATTATGTTAACAGAGTTCACACAGTATTAGTCAAATCCCTGTCATTAAGAAATGGTATTTCATAAGAAAGCTGATAATAGGATACGAAGATCCTAATATGATTAGATGATGACTTGTTAATGGGAATTCTTTTTTGTCATAACCAGTGATTTTCAGTTTACTCTCACAAAGATGACCTCTCTGATGAGAGACAGTAACGTAAAAAAAATCTGGGAATGGTGTAAGAAAATGAAACTAAAGATTCAACAGTACAGTCAATAACTTTGTAGACCCAGGATGATTAAATTTTAAAGACATTGTTGGGGAAAATAAGGCAGTTCTAAGGCAGAGCCAATACCACTTCACACTGTCTATCTGTAAAAGCCCCACTTTGCTCCTATGGACATCTTTCAAAGTACCAATAAAATCAAAACAGAGCTTTATCTGGGAGACTCTCTGCTCCCCACAGCAAGAGCTGTGGCTGGCAGTCCAACCACACTTGAGGCAACAGCAAAGTTCTCAGAGGCCAGACTGGAAGGAGTTTTACAATTGATGAGAAAAATAGGGCTCAAGCAATGGGTTAAGAAAGGACTTTTTCTTTACAGGTTGCACACACAAATAATATTGGTTCCCCAGTCTTTATCAATGGAAGTTAACTGCACTAAGTGTTCTCGTTTCATCAATTGGCTTTAATGTAGGGGAAGGAATATCATCTACATTATTTGGGCTCCTGAACAAAGACCTGTATGATTTTTAAAAGCAAAACACTGTAGTCACTGAATGTCAAAGCTGTGATTAAAAAGCAAAAAGCTGACATGGATACCACTGTAATAGGGTATGTCTCAGTGGGAACCCACTGCCACCATCAGCTTTTTACGATTTTTGTATTGCTAATATGATACGAAATGCACCACTAGGAATACTCTTACATATCAGACTCTCTTATTTCATAAATTATTACTGTATTACCCTCTAAATGTCCCAATGAGTATAACAACATCAAAATGCAATGTAAAGATAATATAACCATGCAAACAGTAATTATTGAATTGTTAGATTTGTACATCATCTTTTTAATTCCTTTTTCCTTATTTTTACTGTGAATAAATAAACAGTTTGCAACTGATAGGGTCATTCAACCACCTCTGCTGAGGTATGGTTGCTTCTGAATTGAAACAGGGTAGCTAATTACTGCTGGGAATGTGATGTGACAGGTTTTAAGAGAGGGTAAACCAGAGAATGACTTTTGATATTCAAATTTGCTCTCATCTTGTTTCCATATTCTGCTGCTGGCACTAGCGAAGGAAGATGTGAAATGTGTCTCATCACGCACTTGGAAGGGCTGTGAACTCACACATCTCCTTCCCTTAGCACTCCATGTACAAGCCAGTTGGAGCAAACAGAACTTTGCCCAAGAAAGGCAAAAAAATAAAATATACAGGGAAGGTCATATTCTCTTGCATTTTCAGGAAACTGTGGGGAATGCTACTGCAGAAGCCATCTCCTCTGCAGGAGGGAGAAGGTTCATCAGTCAGTGCTTGTCTCCTTAGCCGACCAGCATTTTCCAATGGAGAAATACTTTATCATAAGATTTATGACTATATCATTCACTCAGAATAATTTCAATAAAAACAGGAAGGTCAAGATTTATATGATTTGTCTGAAGGTGAGAAGTTCTATTTAAAACTATGTCAAAGTTCATTTGGGAGATACTGACTCATCTTTACAGATAGCTCAGAATATAAATAATGTCCCAGCAAACAGTGTTAATAACGTCTTTCAGAGAGATATCATTAATAATTATAGTTTATGTGGCTACAACTCCACAAAAAGATTCTCATGGTTCAATAAACCAAAGAAGTAAGCTCAAATACTTTATGACTTCATTAAAATAGTGAGTTGTAATTGCAACCTTGCAATCAGCAAATGCAAATGCTCTATTTGTAGTACTGCCAGTTTTATTTCATGAGTAACCTTCTCTTCAGAGAAAGGGAGCTTATCTTATTTTTCTTGGATTTTGGTGCGCTGAAAGTTTTTTCTTTGGAAATACACTAACAGCACAGGAATGGGATTGGGGTTATGAAGTATCTGATGCCCTTTTTTGCACATTTATGATACGCCTGAAGCAATAGCACTGGTTGTAAAATACAAAAGGGCTAAAAAGAATGTAGTTGTCATGACAGTGTATGTGTCCAGATTGCAAGCCAGAAAACTGTCACTGATAGTTGGGGTATAATTGACCACAGTGTATGATAAGCACATTATTGATTGATTAATGTGACCTAGTTGTATTTGAAATGTCAAAGAGGAAAATTGAGTTGTCATCTTATATCCTGTTCTTCTTCAAGTAACAGATAAATATTACAATTAATGACTTTTCACTAAGGTTATCTAAAAAATTTAGGGAATATTAAACATCACATTATTCACAGTCATCATAGGTGCATATATTATTGATGAATATTGATAAATCCTTGCTTACAGGAAACAGGCTCCAAAAGTACTTCATATACTTAAATAATGCTTTTTAATAAGCTCTCTCTTCTGATTATATTTTTTATAATTTAACTTAGTGAGTTGACTAAATCCTTTTACATTTTAGTAAGCTTTTAATTGTACTTAATCCATGGCAAACTAGGATATTTATTTAGAAGTTTTAAGTTTGTTGCTGTTGAAGTCAATTCTAGACAAGGATTGAGAATTGACCCATGCAATGCCGTGATGCCATTTTCTACTATTTACACAAAAAAACCTGAAACTTTTTTAGGTAGTTCAAAAAATGTACTTCAGTAAATGAACTTCCAGATAACATTCTCAACCCTGAAATAAATCTCAAAGAATTCTCCAAGCTATTACAGATAAAACAAAGACAAAAAGCATCTGCTGCAAGATACTGAAATGCTATCATCACGTGCCATTTGTCTGAAGAACACCTGCAAAGGGGCTGCCTGTCAGTAGGAGACTTTTCCACTAGAAAATGCAGTCACATCAAAGTATCTAGCATTTTGTAGGAAAAGGAAAAATTTTAAAGAGAAAAAAAGTTTAACTGAATTGTTTCAACTGTCATATTTAATTTTGGCAAATTTTGAATGTGACAAGTTTTTTGGATCAGGTATTGTTTGGATTTCATAGTAACATGATTAATTAAGTTGATGGTGATATCTTATGATGTCCTATGAAGTCCCTGAGTGTCCAAAGTTATTTTATTGTTTTCACTTCTTGATGTCAATTCAGCTGCATAAATGCAGGATTCTCGTGCCACTTGAAGTGTTCCAGATTTGGACATGGGGCTACAGTTGTGATACTTGAACCCTGGGATGTATGGACTCTCCAGGATCAACACCCAAAGAATGTCTGGGATCCCCCAGGGCTGCTCAGAAGGCACTCAGCATCTACATTCAGGTATAAGATGAGTCCTAAACTGTCTATAGTAGAATGGGCTGAATCCTTCTTATACTTATTTGAGTGTATTGACCAGAACGGCAGAGATGTGATGGAAGCTTGGCCACCTAGTTCATGTGTAGATATGTATATGCAGGCATCCAAATTCTCATGTTTTAATCTGGGGCTGAATCCCACCCTTCGTTACATGAGTAAACATTTTTCAGAGTTGTATGAATCAGTGGATGAGTATTCTGTTTTATCGGCCATTTAAAAATATATTTTTGTTTTTAACATAAGCCTCTTTGAAAAACTATGTATAAGATACCTTTCCTGAAGAGAGAAATGCCCCAGAAGATTGCTGTGGAGGGTCTGAATGGCTGGAAGTGAAACAGAAAATTACTTGCAATCAGATCCACTCACTCTCTCAGGTGCTGAGTTAGAGTGAAAATCAAAACCTGTGTGTGACTTGTATCCATTTTTGCATGGAAAGTGATTCCGACAACAGAGTATAACGTTACTGGGAACAAGTGTTTCCTGAAAGCCAGGAAAAGACAGTGCAAATGATGAGATAAGCAGCTCTCATGGCTTTGCCTTTAATTTAGACCTTTCTCAGAAAAGTAGGTAGTAAGAAGAATGACTTTAGCACTTGGGCTTGTGTCCCTCAGCACCAACCTTTAGAGAAGGGTGAGATTCTTTGGAAGAGTGGGTGATTCATAGAATGAGGAAAAATTACCACAATACATTTTAAATGTTCTTAGATTATCCATTTTCCAAAGCAAAAAATACTAAGTAGAGTCTTGCTACACTGATCCCTAAAAACAGAGCCCAAGCAGTTTGCCTTCTCAGATCACAGTATCACAGAATGTTGGGGGTTGGAAGGGACCCCTAAAGATCATCTAGTCCAACCCTCCTGCCGGAGCAGGATCACCTAGAGTAGGTCACACAGGAACGTCTCCAGAGAAGGAGACTCCACAACCTCTCTGGGCAGCCTGTTCCAGTGCTCTGTCACCCTCACAGTGAAAAAGCTTTTTCTAATGTTTTGTAGAACCTCCCATGCTTCAGCTTGCATCCATTGCCCCTTGTGCCGTCATTGGACATCACTAAGAAGAGCCTGGCTCCATCCTCCTGACGCTCACTCTTTACACATTTATGAACATTAATGAGGTCACCCCTCAGCCTCCTCTTCTCCAAGCTAAAGAGACCCAGCTCCTTCACCCTTTCCTCATAAGGGAGATGTTCCACTCCATTCATCATCTTTGTGGCTCTACTCTGGACTCTTTCAAGCAGTTCCCTGTCTCTCTTGAACTGAGGGGCCCAAAACTGGACACAATATTCTAGATGCTGCCTCACTAGGGCAGAGTAGAGGGGCAGGAGAATCTCCCTCGACCTATTCGCCACCTGCCTTCTAACAGACTTCAGGATGCCATTGGCCTTCTTGGCCATGAGGGCACATTGCTGGCTCATGGTCATCCTGCTGTCCACCAGGATCCCCTACGTTGCACACCAACAGATCAGTCCCCAGCCTATACTGGTACTTGGGGTTGTTCTTTCCCAGGTGCAAGACTTTACACTTGCCCTTGTATTTCTTCTCACCCAACTCTCCAGCCTGTCTAGTTCTCAGTGAATGGCAGCCCAGCCTTCTGGTGTGTCAGCCACTCCTCCCAGTTTTGTGTCATCAGCAAACTTGCTGGCAGTGCTCTCTGTTCCCTCATCCAGGTTGTTGATGAATATATTGAATAGTACTAATCCCAGTACCGACGCCTGAGGGATCCCACTAGACACAGCCTCCAACTAGACTCTGTCCCATTGACCACAACTCTCTGGCTTCTTTCCTTCAACCAGTTCACAATCCACCTTACTACCTAATCAACCAGACCACAATTCCTGTTTTGCTGTGAGAATGCTGTGGAAAACTCCTTCCTGAGTTTTCATGTGCTAGGTCACACACCATCTTCATGTCCAGTATTATATAATTAACATAGTCTTGAGTCTCATGTCTGGGAGAAACTTCATTTTTTACCTGAGACTAAATGAGGAATGATGAAAAAAAAATTTCAGCCTCTCTCAACCATTCTGTACAGCAAACATGGCATTCAGGGGCCAGTCATTGGGAAGGAGTCAGTGGCCAATTGATTAATTACTGTTCACATCCCTTATCCCCCACTGGGCCAGAAGATAAGTAGAGAAGGCATCATTATAGCCTGGGAGTTACGTTGTCAAGCAGGATAAGGCAACACGCCTTTCCTTAATCAAAGTAATGCCTAAAAATCAGTCTCGCCTACAGGGTATGGTGAAGATTGTGAGGATCATGGATACCACTGCACTGGAGAAGTGATGCCAACAACAGAAGAAAGGGATAACCTCATCCTCACCCCTCAGTCATCTGTGGCAAAGTCAAAGGAACTTCCCCAGGATATTCTCTGAAACAACAATTTTACTTTTCTGGTTTTCCTGATAGTGGGATATTTGCACGCAAGCACACATTTGCAGGGGTGGTCAGCAAACGGAGCATAGGATCCCTAGGGTGTGATGGGGCATCCGTAGAACATCTCATGCAGCCTCCTCCTCCTTGGGCTCGTGAAATAAAGGGTGTGAGTGAACAGATGCTGACCCTGCTTCTGAACTCAGTCATCAGGAACTCTCCTACTATGACACTTACTCATCTTCCAAAGAGCCCGAAAACAAAGTCGTATTGCTCTAAATAAAGGGCAACCAGTTGTCTGACACAGTTGTGCGCTCTGGGTAATGTTTTGAGCAAATGTTTAATTACAAAAGGATGGTGCCTGAATTGTCATAATTAATCTGAACCTGTGCGAGAGTTCACAGCAGCCAGGACTTTTTACACTGGTGAATCTCTCTCATTGAAATACTCTGTGCTTAAATAGCAGGAAAATCTCCTATTAGAAGTCTCTGTAATAGCTTTTATGAAAGCTCTGGCTAATTTAGAGCCCAATTAAACCCAGAAATCCAATTATTTCTGAATAACATAATTGCAAGAAAGTAACTAGCATTGTAAGTATGCACTAGCTATTATGGAAGATGCTTTAATAAAGGAAAATCAGTTCTGAGCCACTGAAAAGATGTGCTCTTAGTTATCATAAGGACAGTCTGCAAATTTCAAAATTCTATTTTCACTGCTCTGTATTGGGGGCAAGTAAATCCTCTTGGTGCTCTGTAATTGTTATCATGTGCATTTCATAGGTTCAACTTCAGAACAGAAAAAAAGGTGCTAGAGCAGAACCATCTATACAGGTGTCTGAGTAATCTCTATTAAATGAGACCCCTACCAGCCAGTAAAACCTAAGCCCCTCCAATCTCTCCTTCCCTTCTCACCACAGAAAAACCCCAAACCAACCCAAATAAGATTGCTGTGACTTGAGCACTAAAAATTATAAACTATGATAAAAAACTAACCTAAAAATTTTGGATGTAAACTAGCAATAAGGATGATGCTGAAAATGGAAAGCTTCAATGTAAATACGAAACAATCTGATAATGTGGGCTTCGCAGACAGAGGTGAGGAACCACATTCAGCTGGTAGATACAAAGACTGGTCTTTAGTAATTTTTAGTTAACTGTGGATGTAATTCTGTGCTTGATGACCTACACACATAAAAAGTTTAGAGAAAATAAGGCAGGACAAGCTCCTACCCCGGACTAGCAGTTTTGTTACTGGTGGTGAAAGGGAATTGCTTCTAGGCTGCCCATGACTTTGCTGATGGATGATGGTGGAAACCCACCACTGAACCGCCGCCCCTGGAGCTCTGTGGCTGCAGTCAGTGAACTCATAGGACTGCTAACTTTATAGCACATTTGCCTAAGCTCTGCAGTGCCTTAGTGAGGGCAGCATTGTGGTGTCCTGCTGCTGGAAAACTGTCCTCAAAAGCCCAGAATGGGCAGAATGGAGAATATCTGCTTATCTTTCTCAATGTTGCAGGAGATGCTGCTTACAATTTTGTGCATTAAGGTCTTTGCATGGCTATAGATACGGCTGAGTGAGGAGAAACTACTATGGCATTGTAAAATACTTCATAAACCCAGGGGAAGACCCTGGCTTCAAGATTTCCGCAGAAGTAAGTGAGGTGGGAGTAGAAACTCCAGCTAACATAGCCATTTGCAAAGACCGTACATATTTGTCTTTTACCCCAAAAGCCACAGTTCAGCTTTCAGTCCCTGGTTGGGAGAAACTGCCCTCTTGATTCAACTGGAGTTTTGCCTGTGCAAAGATTTGCCATGTTAAAATTCAGAGTTCATTGCAATCTGTGTCTTGAAAAACAACATGAATAAAACACTGACCCCAAGGGAAGGTGGGAGGAGGAGAAAGAATAGCCTAGTGAAGGGGTAAGGATTTTCAATTTGTTGTATGTATTAATCATCTCATCTGCTCACCTGTATGCAAATAAAAAATATTTCACGAAATAGTTGGGTTCCATTACGCATATACTTGCTGAACAAACAAATCCCTTCAAATGCATGGAGGGCTTGTGCAATGAGGTTATTAGCTCAAAACATCTCTACTGTATGTAGAGGTCTGCGCACAGTATTTCCCAATTTGATGAAAGCCAAGGTCATTCAAGCTAAAGGATTTTGGTTTTTTAAAGACATCTGAATTATGAGCACTTAAAAAAGTATTTGTACAGAGTTGACAGAAGAAATTTATGGTTTCAGTTCTGGAAACATGATAAAAGAAATGAAATAAAGTCTAACTCTAAAGTGTAAATTAAGAAAAGAACGCACTCATCTTACAGCAGCATATAAGCTCCTGTCTCTCGGGCATGCTTAGACACAGTAACTTTGTTTAATGTGTGTTGGGAAATAATTGCCCTGAAGGGAATCAGATATGTATGTAAGGCACTAGTTTTTACATTTCGATTTTAGAAGGTTAGCGGACCTTTAGGATTTACAAGAGTAACTTACTATGTAGTGTTTAGAAATAGAGATCACGATCCTGATTTGAGACTGTTTCAGTCCTAGAAAAATATTTTTTTTTGTCAATGATGCTTTTAGCATTAGGGAATCTTTGAAACTGCATATGCAGATATCAAAGCTAGATGAAGGATTTCTCCAAAAATGATCACATCAACAATCAGGAAAAGGTTACAAAAACAGAGAGCATTAGCATTGTCTCCTTGGTAAAACAAACCAAAGAAATAATCTCTGAGAAACAGAATGATTTTACTAGTGCAAAGACTAATGCTTTGTGTGGTTGGAGGAACTCAGCCAGCATCCAGTTTCAGTGAATCATAGGTCTTTATAACCAAGTACTTTGTTGAATTCGTTTCTTTTTTTTTTATTTGATGTTGGCATCATGTCAAATTTACATGTTTGAGGTATAATTAGGCAGTCTGATTGCAAAAAAAATTGACTATAATTTAAAAATATGAATTAACATAAAATGACAAGCATTAAAAGTTAACATCGACGCAATGTTCATTCTTTTGCATTCAAATGAGTCTTATTAAGTTATTAAGTACATCTAAATATCGGTATAATTTTCAACTAGTACACAATGAATTCCATAATCTGCCTCTCTCCCTAACCCTCTATTAGCTCTATTGTTTCTCTACAGTTTGTTACTTCAATAAACCATTTTAGAATTATTTTTTTCATGTAAATCGCACAACTTGATTTTAGAAATATAGTTTTGATACAAGCTAGACCTTTGGTGACCATGTGCTGTGTTGTTTCTACATACACTGTTATGTCCTTTCTTTGAAATGCACAGAAAAGCAATATCTGAATTTAAACAAGCAAATCAAGCCAATTGGCTTAGAATTATGATGCTTGAGGTTCTAATGCATATTCAGAGTGGTAGAAAAGAAAGTATGAAATTTAATTGTACCATAAAACTGTCAGGAGAAAATATATACTGAATATCAAGCAGGATTATATTTCTTCAGTAGTGATAATCTGTGGAAAACTTTTTGTTTAAACAACTGCTGCATTTTTTTAATGCTGTATTTCCAGACAGAGGGCAGTTCTCAGAACCTTGTCACTGAAAATAAAATTGAGAAACTACGATGCATTTTGTTCATTCTGTAG
The DNA here is from genome assembly GCA_020746105.1 of Trogon surrucura. Lineage (NCBI taxonomy): Eukaryota > Metazoa > Chordata > Aves > Trogoniformes > Trogonidae > Trogon > Trogon surrucura. The sequence goes on from CM036617.1 coordinate 189,055,961, forward strand.
AGCAGGACACAAAATATTTCTGCACACTGTGTGTCTGTTTAGTACAAAAGACAAAATAGCATAAGGGGTAAAGCAGCTCATGTAGCGTTTTCTGTTTTTACAACAGCAGCACAAACTCAACAGGAGTCTGCAAGCTACAAAACCAGAGAAGTATCAGCTGATATCTGCAAGGGCACTTTGTAGAATTTATATTATTTATGTGCCAGAGAACATAATCATAAAATTTATACTATACCCCATTACATGTGAAAACACACCTTATCATAATTTCTATTACACTGCCAGCAATTCATTTTACACACACACATGAACTCAGTCACTGAAACTATTTTTTATCTTCATACCTCTTTAAGAAAGAAAAATTAATGGCTGATATTTACAAAATGTAGTTCTCGCATATATACCATGGCACATGTACACGTGTGTGTCCACCAGGACATCTCTGGGAAATGAATTTTCACTTTTTAGTAAGATGTTTTTAGATCTATAAATGGACATGCTGCATGGATCTGACTCAAATTTCCTGGAGACCAAGGAAACAATCCTGAGCTGACTTGGACACGCTTTAAGCTGAGTCCTGCCTGCTGAAGACAAGTTGAAAACATAAATGAAACCATTAGGGAATCAGTAAGTTAAATTTACTGATCGTGCTTCCAGTCACATACATTTAAGTGCACAGCTAGTTACTGTAATCAACTATGATGACAACTAATGATCCAAAACCATTAAAGGGAAATAATATTAATGATATTGTATCTTGTCACTGCACCAGCACTAAATTTAAAGGAAAGAAGATACTGCACTCCTCACCATTTCTCTAGACATTTTTTTACCAAACAAGAGACTCTGTTGTGGAGTCAGTATTTTGAGGTTACTTGCATTTTATTTTTTTTCTTAAGAGACACGTATCAGTCTTGAACCATTTTTGTGTATAGCAATATCGAGAAGAGGTGCCTTAATCTGAAAAGTGCAGGATTCAGTTTGAAAATTGGCCCACGCTTATCTCAGCTGTCATTATGTGATATAGTCCTGCTCTTCCCCATATATAGATATGGCAGTTGAGAAGTTGTGTTCATTATGTTCATATATGCTTCCAGGGATAATTGCAAGTGGGAGGTACAGGAGTGCATGAAAGCAGCCTCTGAGCCATGGTCACAAAGGAAGAAAATCTGAGTGGAAGTCTTTGGTCCAGGTGGTGCTGACATGGTGCAGTTTTCCTCAGGGATAAACAAAAATCCTTCATGAAAAATTAGGTGCCTGAATTTAGAGGAAGAGACTTTTAAGGAACTCTGTCATCTGTCTCCAACTGCTTTTCTCCTAGCTGAGAAGTCTTCAGCCTCAGTCCCTCACATCCCAGTGACCTTGTGGATGACCTCTGTGAGTGGTGTGAGCTCTAGTGAATATACCTGAAGAATCAAACACTGCTGTCAAAAAAAACCCCACAATTTAATCACTGATTATCTGTAACTCTCTGACAGAGCTCAGTATCTTCATAATAAAGGACTCCCTAGTTTGCATAACTTCCTCCTTGCGGTAATTTGCATTACTTCAACTTGCTTGCAAGCCCTACCTACCTAATCAAGTGCCTTGGCTCTTTCGACCCCTCTGGGATATATTCAAGGGTTAAACTTCTAGCATGCTCTTTGCTTTTTAGTATGCCAGGAGAGAGAGCAGTCTCCCTGTCAAATCAGTGAGAAATAATACCTAACACAGGTGCTTCTACCCTCAGGCCACTGGTTACAGCCCAGCGCAGTATCCAGTCCTGTTCTGCTCCCAAGGCTGTTACTAAGTGACATGTGTCTGGTGCCCAAGGTTTAATGAGCAAGGTGCATTGGCCCTTCTCTAGTCAAAAGGTGCTCATGTGGCTGCAAATGATCCGCTTCTCACAGCAGAAATAGAGTGCTTAAATGTCTCTGGACAGTAAATTACTGTTTCAACCCCAAAGGAAGTCCTTCCATAGCATGCTTGCTTTGAGGCACAGGCCTCTTTGCCCAAATCTCAGTTATCTTATGCCTTTTCTGAAGGACAGTAGGATTCTCAGCTGGGCGTTTAATGAGACCTCTGAATAGATTTTGAAAGAAAATGTTTGCATTTTTCCACCACATACTAAGGAAAAAATGTTTTATTACCTTTATGCAATTCAGCTTTTATATTTCTGATATATTTCTGCCAATAAGCAGTCTTGGGGCTTTTGAGAAGATCTGTGGTCATATGTTTGTTCACCTCCAAGGAGGCGAGAATCTGAGAGAAGCAAAAGGAATCATGAGACAGACAAGGAGAGGTGGGAGCAAGACCAAAGTGAAATAATAAAGTGGTGATGAGTTGTGTTTTGATCATATATCATGTTTCCTATTGTGCACATGACTTTGAGGGCTTTTTCTTAAAATATATAGACCATTAGCAAAAGTGTCGCTCATCTGACAGGTAGAGGCTGAAGCAGGGAGATTGGGGAAAGGGAAATACAGATGAAAGGCTGCAATTACATTGTGTAATGTAGGAACACAAAAAGCATTTCTGCTAATGGGGTACCTGCTTTATACCTCCCCAAAGAAATCCATTCTTGCACAATATTTTCAGGCAACCCTCCATTCCCCATGTCTGTGAGAGAGGACACACCAATACTCATTTTTCTTCCCGTAGTTGAAGCTGGATGCCTTTTTCTGGAGCTAATTTGCCCCGTGAGTTTCAGGAGACTCAGTACAAGGTAGTACACTAGTGAACCAACACACTTGTTAGCTGGGAAAAGACTCCCTATATCTTCCTTAAGAGCAAACTACAGATCATTCCCAGCACAATAGAGATACAGAAGCTGCCTTATTTATTAAAAATGTGGTAGCGTGCTTGATTACATTTACATTCATAGCTAATTCCTGGCACTGCTGAACATATGAAAAGATAATTATGACAATGGTGCCAGTTATTTTTAAACGGCTATATGAATATACATTTTTTAAATGACAACATTAAGTGCATGTCTTTATCAAATGAAAAATGTATGTCTGCTATTCATTCATTAGCAAAAATTTGCATCCACAGTAAAATATTTGGCTTTGACTGAAAGAAGGTTCATTACACCTCCAAAGCAAAAGTGCAGAATGAAGTGGAAATATTCTCTGATTTTTTGTTAGCAGCGTGCTAAAACTGTGAGTAACACAGCTGGGAGTGCTGAGGACTCTGAAGATTCCTTGTGCCTACAACCCAGATGCTGTTCATGCCTCTGCTGCTCCCATTAGCAGAAGGTAAACGTGTTTGTGTAAGGAAAGGGCAAAGGGACCACTCCACTCGTATTGAATTTTTTTAAAAAATGTAATTGAAAACGTACACTGAGATCCGTTTCAAAGCATACAAGCAGGGCACTGAAAGTTATGTTCCGAGACTCTTTAGTTAAGATTCTCACTTCTTAATCCTCTGTCATAAAGATTGCTCACCATCCTTTTGGTGCAATGCAGGAGTTAGGAGGTTGAGTGATAGGATTTCTGACCTCTCTGTCACACCTGAGGACACTTATCTGGAGAGAAAAGGCTTGCGTGTACTTAGCTAAGGAGGAGAACTTTATTTTCCGTCAAGAAGCAATGAGGAAATCTGTGTATGCATGTTTTGAAAGAGTGTAATTAAAATGTTTGTGACTCTCAGGCTGGCAGGCAAATTAGCAAAAAGGAAGAGACGAACAGCATGTATGGTGGGGGAATGTAATGCTGGAAAGCATGATGGGAAGGACCTCCAGCAGTTTGATCTCTATTTGCAATGCTAGTTTCTTACTCTGGAGTCTCCAAGCAGCAGCAACTTGAAAAACATCCTTCAAAAATCTCATCCTTCATGTACACTGAGCTGACATGGGGCAAGGAAAGTAGTAAAACAGCTGCCCTAACACACTGACTGCCAGCATGCAATCTACCAGCACCATCGTCTGAGAACACGTCCTTCAAACATACAGTACTTTGCTGGTTTTTGAAAAAGTTTGATGCTGGGTTTTTTTTTTTTTGTCAAATTCCAATTAAATATTTTTCTTCACATTTTTTTTTCCCAGACAGTCCTATGATGTACTTGGTGCTTCAGCAAGATCCTGACATTGAAAACGTGGTTTTAATTAGTAAAAGGTGAACTTCTACTACATGCAGCCACTAAGCTGTCTCTGTGGTGTTTTATTGGTGTAGGACCACCTTTATCACGAGAAAGATACGTGCAAAGACCAGGGTATTAACAGGCACACGAAGGCAAAAAAATGATGTCCCTTAAAAGGGGAGTTGGTAAGACATTTCTGAAGCTGTCATTTTGTGTTTTACTGTAAGCTGAGACTTCTTCAGGTGAGTGATAGTAGAGAGAGAACAGATCTTTTTTCAAAAAGTTCTTCAGAATTCATTTCTATGTAGTCTAATAATAACAATAACCTTCCAGGGTATTCTGAGTTACAAATCACTCACAGTTTTGCTAGTGACATTCAATGGCAATTGGATCAGCCTCACAATGAGGGAAACCGTTACAATAGCAGGTAAGGGAAATGAGAGGAATGAAATGGTCTGGTCCCTAAAGACTTTAAATCATCCAAACATTTGCTTTATCCTTGTTCTCTTTTGGGGATGTGTGGAATTCATCCTTGTTCCTGGACTTGCAGTAGAGCTCAGCTGCCTGGGTGATTGCACAAGGGATTTGGAGATCAATCAGGATCCAAACCCAAGCCTCAGCATCTCAGTTCCTCTCTGCAGTAAGTGATTCTTTTATACGAAAAGGCAGAAAGCTATACTGTTGAAATCAATGACAAACCTGCCACTTTCAGAGGGGCTGAATTTTGTTTTGAAAACAGCTGATAGGTTTAATGCTGCTGAAATGAATAGTTTCAGAAGGATTCTCCTAGTAAACTACATTTTGACTTATCCTGGACAGCATGATTCAGAGCATAAAGAAAATGAGATGGGCTTAAAAATTCTGGAAGTTACAAAAGTAGAGAAATACATATATTAAAAGCAGTTGCCTCCTGGCATTGGAGCTCCTCAGACTGACTTGGCTACCTTCTCGGAATACCCCCCTCAACCCAGAACACTCTAAACTTGCTTGTCTTACAGAAATAAGGAATTCACTTTTGATCAATAGCTTGAAGAACTAAGATTTTTAAACTAGTGATAAAATCATAATGGCTGGCAGATCATGACCCTGCAGGTAATTCATTTAATGTGCTTTCACTTGTGTTCCTCAACACAGGAAGGTGTGGGGATACCCACAGAACAGGTTTCGGTGAACATAGTTGAGATGCAGGGAGATGTTAATGCAGCTCAGCTCTGTCTTGCCTTGACAGACCCTTTACTGTGATGACCCAAGGGGAGTTGTAGAAAATGACCCAGCCCTGAGTCATCCCAGAATGAAACAGCAGACAAAGGGCCAAAAACTGAATAGAACCAAACCTCAGATAAACATTTTGCCACTATCTACTCTTGAGATGTTAAATTTGACTGAGTAAATCATGTAAACCAATCATGTCCTGGGCTGCATCAAGAGGTGTGTGGCCAGCAGGTTGAGGGAGGTGATTCTCCCCCTCTACTCCACTCTCGTGAGACCCCATCTGAAGTACTGTGTCCAGTTCTGGAAGCCACAGTACAAGAAAGATATGGACGTGCTGGAGCGTGTCCAGAGAAGGGCCACGAGGATGATCAGAGGGCTGGAGCACCTCTCCTATGAAGACAGACTGAGAGAGTTGGGGCTGTTCAGTCTGCAGAAAAGGCAGCTTCGAGGAGACCTTATTGTGGCCTTCCAGTATCTTAAGGGGACCTACAAGAAAGCTGGTGAGGGACTTTTTAGGATGTCGGGTAGTGACAGGACTAGGGGGAATGGATTAAAGCTAGAGATGAATCGTTTTGGATCAGACATTAGGAGAAGTTCTTCACCATGAGGGTGGTGAGAGACTGGCGCAGGTTGCCCAGAGAGGTGGTGGAAGCCCCATCCCTGGAAGTTTTTAAGGCCAGGTTGGATGGAGCTCTGAGCAGCCTGATCTAGTGGGAGATGTTCTGGCCCATGGTGGGATGGGGGGGGAGTTGGAACTACATGATCTTTAAGTTCCCTTCCAACCCTGACAATTCTATGATTCTGTGATTCTATGTGTGAAATACGTTAATCTGACTGAGTATCAAGATATGTTAATTTGGCTGAGTCACTGGTGTGCTGATTATCACACACTTAGTAGGGGGCACCCAAGAGAGATAAGGGGAAATCTCATCATGCCACCAAAGATAAACATTCTAGATAGTCCAAGTCCCCTCAGGCATGCCTCTGCCCCCCAATATCCCATCCTTACAGTATAAAAACTGTAAGATTTTGGGCAGAATTGGGGGGGACACAAGTTTTATCAACCATACAACTGGACTGTAGGAGATTCTTCCCCCCTTATTCGAGACATTGGATAAGGACATGTTCCTCCTTACCTGAGAGAGGATAAGTGACTAAGACACGTGTGGCGTACTTTAGGGTTGCTGTTGTTACTGAATTGCACACTGAGTTCTATAGTACTGTATCTTGTGTATTGTTGTGTAGTGGTTTCTTTCTCTAATTGCAGTAGTGCATTCTTCCATTGTATCCATAAAACCTGCATTGACATGTTAGACCTGTAAGTGTAGTTCTAATAAACTGATTGTTTGAACCTTGCAGTGAAGTCCATGTATTGGACCCGTGAGTGAAGTTCAAATAGATCTCTAGCTAGAACCCTACAGTGAAGTCTCCGTCAGAGAAGGAGAGCAGGAGCATTGACTCAGTATCTAGTTCTGAGGCTTCACTCTGGGGAGGAGAAGGACTCAAGGGTAGGGTAGTGGCAACTAGGTCCCTCATAAGGAGCAGATCCTGGGACAAGACACCTGGACAAGCAGGGCATGCACATGAGGTCCTGGAGGGTGATATTGAGGAAAGGTAAGGAAAGCTGAATAAATGTAATTTAGGGCACATAGGTGGTAGAAGGACATGCTTGTGAAGGTTTGGGGAAGCAGGGACTGGAGGTAGGAGGGACCCAAGACCCTTCTCTGAGTATTACAGGATAACGAACACATAGATGCCAAACTCACCAGGTAAATGTGTGCCTTAGTAAATGCAAGGGCTGCTGGGTGAAGGAGGCAATCTAGCTGTCAAAGCAAGTGCAAGTCTGGACTGATGATTGCACATTCAAACCTACCTGAAATGTGGGAGGTGAGGTTCCTGGTACAAGCCGTGTTGCCCAGTCAAGACACTGCCTGTGCACACACTGGTGTGTGTCACGGGCTGACCCAGTCCAGCAGTGAAATGTCCACACAGCTGCTCCCTCACCCCCCAGGAGAGGACAGGAAGAGCTAAAGCAAGAAAACTCATGGGTCAAGATGGAGGCAGTTTAATAAGTAAAAAAAAGCTGCAAAGCCAAGTGATGCAAAGGCAATCCCTCATCACCTCCTACCAGCAGACTGATGGCCAGCCTGCCTCAGAGCAACATCTGCCTTGGAAGCCAAAGCCTTTCCACCTCCTTCTTCCTCTAACTTTGTTTTGTTGCTGAGTATGGTGTTATATAGCATGGAGCAAAGCTTTACTGAAGCCTTATTAATTCAGAATATATAGCAAAATTATTCCTGTTTCTTTGCAGAATAAAGAGGAGACAACATCGTTGTGCCCCAGAGTCCAATGCTACCTTCAAACCTGGCACAGACATCGAGCCAGGGGATTTCAGGTGAGGCTGCTGTATGTTTGTGGAATGTCATGGACTAAATCTGTGCATAGCTACTCTGACTCTTTCAGTTCACATCATACTTACTGCATGTGCGTGAACCATCTGTGTACTGCACATGTCGTTAATCTGGCAGACCCTGGGTTTGCCAGATTTCTGGCTAGTCAGAGAAAGCTACTGTGTAGGTGTTCCCATAAATTGCCACATGTCTGGTAGTCCAGTAAATGCAACAATCTCTTTCCTTCCTCAAATTCTTTCCAGCTAAAATTTCCAGAAAATAACTACCATTTACACCCACCAATGTGATATACAGTAGCCATGCTTTCAAGAGCATTTTCAGTTATACAGTCTACTGCTTCAGGGAAATAGGTGTATGAGAGGAAGGGGGGAAAACACATATATGATTTATACATGGAAACAGTGGTTATTCCAGTGTTTTTCAGCTGATGTGCCCAAATTTCTCAACAGAAATTTTTACAGCAAACTCTTGTGAATGTGTGTGCATGTATAACGGAGGCTTGAGAGAACAATACAATACAGCATAAGAACAGTACAAATAACTCATTTTAAACATAATACTGGGAAGATGAGACTATTTAGTTGTTGTGTATTTGAAAACAGAACAAATGTTCATTATGTTATGAAAACGTTTCTAATTTTCTCTCATGTGCTGCTTTGCAGCTGCTCTATGGCCATTTCTGTGAGCGTAGGTAGCTAGTGGAATCTTCCCTGGGCTCTATTGCCCAGACACACAAGTGCACAAGAGATCTGTAACACATTTACTAAACTTGTTGATCAATATGAAAGATCTGCAGGTCCTTTGCCTGGATTGGGGCAGCCCCTGGCAACTGGTAATGAACAGAGGATGAAGGGGTTGAGAGCAGGCCTACCAAGAAGGACTTTGAGATACCAGTGGGTGAAAAGCTGGACATGAGCCAGCAACATGTACTTGCAGCTCAGAAAGGCAGTTGCATCCTGGGCTGCATCCAAAGAAGGGTGGCCAGCAGGTCAAGGCAGGTGATTCTCTCACTCTACTCTGCTCTGGTGAGGATCCATGTTCAGTACTGTGTCCAGTTCTGGAGTCCTTAGGACAAGAAAAACATGGACTTGTTCAAGTGGGTCCAGAGGAGGACCACAAAAATGATCAGATGGACGGACCACCTCTCCTTGCAGAAGGGCTGAGGGAGTTGATCCCCCAGGTTCAACATGGAGAAGAGAAGGCTCTAGGGAGATGTTACTGGTGCCTTTCAGTACTTAAAGGGGGCGAATAAGAAAGATAGGGATGATCCCTATAAGAAAGACAGGGATGATCTTTTTAGTAGTTTGTTGTGATAGCACAAAGGGTAATGGTTTTAAATCAAAAGAGGGTAGATTTAGACTAGATAAAAGGAAGAAAATTTTTTATGATGAAGATCGGTAAACAGTGGAACAGGTTGCCCAGAGAGGTGTAGAAGACCTATCCCTGGTTCAAGGTCAGGTTGGATGGAGCTCTGAGGAACCTGATCTAGCTGAAGATGCTCCTGCTCACTGCAGGTGGGTTGGACTAGATGACTTTAAAGGTCCCTTCCATCCCCAAACATTCTCTGATTCTATGACCTGCTTCATTAACCTTTAGCATGAAGAAGGGTGGAAGTAGGAGTGCAGAACTGAACAATGAATTCTCACCAGTCACTTCACCAGCACAAGCACAGGACAGCCAAGGAATTGGGACTTTCTCACTTTCTCCCATGCACTGCTTCTCCTGCCTGAGTCGCCTTGTGCCTTTCTAAGTAACTTTGGAAACAGCAGGAAAGATCTGCTGAGGACTGGCATGGAGATGCTGTGTCCTTCCAGCTCGTGTGGGCTGTGTCAGGGGCAGTCCCTGCTCAGTTCCAGGGGGAAGCGTGACACAGAAAAGATTTACCAATGTTTGCAAGGCTGTGGCAGGGATGGGGATGGATGGACCCTGCTATGCTCAGCTTAAGAAATGCCCCTGTGTAGAAGAAAAAGACAAGTGAGAGCCACCCGGTAAAACACTGCATGATCCTGGTATAAAATTAATAGTGATGTTTAGGGGACGTTGCAGAGGAGAAGGAGGACTGGAACAGATACTTGATGATGTATGTGTTCATAGAAACAGGACAATGTTTTTGGTTTTTTCCTACTAAAGAGACTTAGACGAGACAAATATCTGTTTCATAGAATCATAGAATCATAGAATCATAGAATGTTAGGGATTGGAAGGGACCTCGAAAGATCATCAAATCCAATCCCCCTGGCAGAGCAGGAATGCCTAGATTATGCTACACAGGAACGTGTCCAGGCAGGTCTTGAATGTCTCCAGAGAAGGAGACTCCACAACCTCTCTGGGCAGCCTGGGCCAGTGCTCCGTCACCCTCACTGAGAAGAAGTTTCTTCTCGAGTTTAAGCGGAACCTCTTATGTTCCAGTTTCAGCCCATTACCCCTTGTCCTATCAGTGGTTGTCACCGAGAAGAGCCTGGCTCCATCCTCGTGACACTCACCCTTGATATATTTGTAAACATTAATGAGGTCACCCCTCAGTCTCCTCTTCTCCCAACTAAAGAGCCCCAGCTCCCTCAGTCTTTTCTCATAAGGGAGATGCTCCACTCCCTTAATCATCCCAGTTGCCCTGTGCTGGACTCTCTCCAGCAGTTTCCCTCTAATTTCTTCTACTTCTGACAAAAGCAACCCACTATGCCCCTGGAAACTGGCTAACTGCTTAGGGTTAAAATGACAAAGTCAGAGGCAGTGTTGCTCTTTTTTTCCAGAGGACCCTGGGTCCATGCAGTGCAGAGAATAATAGCGAATCAAGGCAAAAAAGAATATACAGCTTGCCTAAAAGCGATGTATTTCATTCTTTAGTCTGGTCATGCTAGACATCCTGTGATGCAAGTATGATCCTTGCCATCAGCTTCCACACCTCGTCTACACTCAGTCATTGACTGGTCTGTAAAACTGCTTCCTCTTGGCTGCCAAAAGCTGGAGAGGTTTTGTAAAAAATCAAAGTCCAGTCTTGCATTCAAAGTTTGTGTTGTGAGGCAGAAGCAGGACGAAGGAAAAATTACGGTTGCACAGAAGTACCATAAATCTCTTATTTTCTAATTTTTACTGTATTAGCATTTTTTTCATGTTTTAACACCATTAAAGGAATGGCAGAGAAAGGGAGAAATAGTAGGCTTAGAGGATAAAAAAGTTTGGAAAGTGCAATTAGGAAAACTCTTCTCCAAACAGAATTTAACATTGCTAGGAGCAGGTTGAGGGGCAGCAGGTAGCAGCATTTTTCCATGTGGGTGGAAGTCAATAAACATTGCTCATGCAGAAAAGCCAGTGCTTTACTAGCTGTGCTGTACCTTTGCATGTATTTTTCATATTGCTTATGAAAGTCCCATTTGAAAGCACTTTGCAAAGGGATTAAAGCTCATGGCCATAGATTAACACTGTTTCGTATCTACAGAGAGTGAGTTATTGATTTAGAAAAACAGAGCTTTTGAATTCATTGAATGTGAACGTGTGTTTATTAATATTTACACACTCCTCTGGAGGTGCATGGCGCTGTGCAGACCACTGAGATGACAAGGTCCCTGCTCTAGGATGTGTACTCATCAGAAAACACAATGAATAACATTGGCTAAAAAGGGTCACAGTTGGGGGCAAAAGAGGAAAGGAAGCAACAGAAAGCAAAAGAAAGGGAATTTGTTTCATGAAAGAGCTGTTATTTACAAAGCAAGGCCATCAGGTAACTCGATTCCCTTTGGTTTTTATTTTGGATTTGTTTTTCACTTTGTTTTATTATGTTTAATAATCAGCCATGGGTGAGATAGTGCATAACACTAGAGCTGAGATTAATGATGAAAGGCCAAGAGAAAGCAGTGGCTCTCGAGGAGGGATTTGAGGAAGAAAAGCATTTGGTTTTTCACTCATTAGAAGCAGGCAGGCTCAGGCACAGAAGAGTTTCACACTTGCGTTAAACTTTAAATTAACCACATGTGTAAGTCTTTATGGGAATAGGGGACTAATTGGGTAGATTAGAATACAATTAACTGTGAAGTCTGGCTAGCACTTACTGACAATGTTTAAAGAGTGGAAAAGCTGATAAAATCCTGCCTAGTTAAAAAAAGAAAAAAGTTATGAAGACATTTGGGGAGGGAAGGGACCCTGTGCCATTACAGAATGAGTGCCAGCAACAGAAGTACAGATGAACTTGATGCTCTATATTGTTGCTCTAACCTTACTGATTTTTCTTCCAAGATCCATTTCAATTATCTCCTCTCAACTAAGCCCATTGCTGACCCCTAGAAATCTTCATCATGCTCAGATTTCACAAACACGAGGATGCTGTGCTGCTCCAGAGCCATCAGCCAATAAAAACTTCTCCAAAATTTAACACCATTTCATTACAATGCCTCCTGAAAGGTCATAAATGCTTTTAAATGACCACAGTTATCCAAGCCTTAGAGCTTTGTGGGCATGCTTCCCGAGCATTCAGCCATCTAATGAAACATAGCTAAAGAGTTATGCCAGACCTTTCTTAGAGATACCAGATAGTTTACTCATACATAAAATTTATTAATACATTAAAAAGCAGCCTCTTTCCAAAGTACGTATCTTCCACCTCTCAGAGATGTAAAAATCCCTTTTTCATATTTTAGGAGTTATCTCAAATTTTATGGATTTTTAAAAGAATGCTTGGCTTTCCTAAGATTATCACCAGAGAAGGCAATTTATAAATAGAGGGTTTATGCCTGGTATCTTGGTGTTGTTAAGTCTTACACTGTTTGTAAAACAATGGTATAACAATGGTAGTGGTGAAAAGTGTCTAACCATTTTCTCTTTTGGAAGAATGACATGGAAGAGTAGGACCCTGTTTGAATCTATGACCTTCAGTGGTCAACCGCCTTTCATGATGCAGTGTGTAAAGCCCCCTGTGTCTGAAGAGACCTCTGACTGAAAGAGGAAAAACATGGGCTGAAATGTCTCCAACGATGGGGCTGCCTGAAGTAAACTTGTTAATTCAATAATTGTAAAGCTTTAGATGTTTGGTGTTGAGAAAGAACAGAGTGTATGTAAGTTACTTTGAGCACTGCATGTAAATGACAAATTTGTTTATATTTCCAAGATAATAAAAGAAGTGCATTCAAATGTCTGAGCAAAACAGCTCTTGCTCTTCTTACGGACAAATAATTATACCTGATCTGTTTTGTTTCTTTTCCTAAACGTGCATTCAGCAGTGTATATGACCATACAAATAGTTACATACACAGGCGTGTATAGAGGCATAATCGAAGACCATATGGGGGGTTTGTGTCCGTTTGGGTTTTGGTAGCTGGGGGGCTACAGAGGTGGTTCCTGTTTGAAGCTTCTAGGATCTCCCCTGGCTGAAAGTTGGACCCACCTCTGGCTGAGCCCAAGCCAGTCTGTGCCTCTGTGATCGACATAGCTGTTGGGCAAGTGCTTTTGTGTTGGGGAGTTCTTTGTTTTTCGAGAGGAGGGGGAGGTGAGAGGACCAACTATGTAGACACCAAGGTTGGTGAGGTCGGAGGGGGAGAAGGGCAGCAGAGCAGAGATTTCACTGAGGCCTGTGGTGAGACAGCAGGCTGAGATCCCGCAGAACAAGAAGATTAATGGTGGCACAAAATCCAGGTTGCAGCCCATGGAGGACTCCAGACTGGAACAGAGAACTCTGCCCAAAGTGTGCCGTGACCACACGTGAGGTAAGACCATACTGGAGCAGTCCGTCACTGGGAGGACTGCAGCTTGTGGGAGGGACCTGCACTGGAGCAGTTTGGGAAGAACCATGTGGAAAGGACGCTGTTTCTATTGATTTTGCAGATTCTTGGTAGACTTAAAAATTTGGCCTTGTTAAACTTTCCATTTGACAACATCATGTTTTTGTAAAAGTGGAGCCCTGAGAGCTGTGTGTTAAAGGTGCTCCACACTTACCTTGTTGCATATTGTCAGATGAAAGGCCAATTTCAAGAACACCTTTGCCCTGTCAAGTACTTACCCATCTAAGACGTGTCGGTGAAATCAAGGCATCCCCTGCTTCAGTACAGGCTGAGCAATAAAGGTGGAGGATCCACTGCCTCCTCCTGAAGACTAGTTAATAAACAGAGAAGACGAAAAGTCTCCAGCTACATTTTTCCTATGTATTATCTGAATTTTATGCTAGTTAAAATTCACTTAAGAGTCATCTCTGACTTTTACGTACAAGATATAAAGAAATACAGCAGCATGATTGTTTGTGTAACACAACCTCAATGCATTCACAAATGCAATGTCCATAAATGTAAACTGCTGTTGCAATGAATGCTCTTATTTCGGTGTACTTGTGGTGTTGTGTGCATTATGTTCCCTTACTTCAGTTTGTGCTTGCCAGTCTCAATCCTCTACACTCTCCAAATTAAGGCAACTTCTCCCTCTGCCAGAATCTCTGCTAACTACTTAGTCTGCTTGGTATTGTATTGCTTTATAAAATTTCATGCAGAAGAATAATCTGATATGACTTTGAATTATTCTAATGGCAATGAAAGGCCTGAATATAACAAATTGTGTATGCTACAGAATGAAAATTCCAACGTGCAAAGTATTTCACCAGTGCATTCAGCTATAGCAGGTGAAATCCTGTTATGTACAATGGGGTTTGTTCTCATTTTAAGCAAGGCATTTCCATTGCTGCCAACAAAGGACAAGATGTTTACAGTTATAGCAAAAGTAAAATTCTTGTCCCTCAATTTTTCAATGATTTGAAATACACTAGAAATATTTTTTTAAAAGATATATTTTCACAATAGGCTTGAAAGAAACCCCCAACCTCTGACAGTCTTAAATAGGAGGTTTTTTTGCTGACATAAACATCAGTTCTTAATGTGGATTCGAGCATTTGGCTAATTTAAAATTTATTTTTAAACTGCTGAGAGGTTTATATTTGGAAACAGCTGCTGAGCATGGCCCCGTAGCTACCTTTAGCAGTGTTTTATTATCTTGACTAAGCTTATAATGGTGATTCTCTGCTCTACCACTGACATCTTAATGGCTGCCTCACCAATACTGATGTTGTAGAAAGTAAAAGGGACTGACTTTTACATCTATAATGATATGGTAATGTGGGCCATTACAATGTCAGTGGTGGTTTATTGGCATTATGGTTTAAGATTATGAGGGTATTACAATGCCATTGCAAACAAATACTGCTGTTTTTAAAATAAGCAGATGAAACACAGAAAAGTGCCAAAATAGTGGTAATATTAAATTCACAGTAGCAAGATAGTGTTTGCTTAAGGCAGCCACTACCCTAAAATTCATCTGTTATCTGCATAATTCAGCAATGCATACTGTGCAGTCATCTGTTGGAGATTCCACAGCATCAGGCAGAAATAACAAATGACCCAAGGTAAATACATTTGCTCATTTTGTGCATTGTAGAATTCAGCCTAATTTTAGACCCTATCAGCTGGAGGATCAGAGCCTGTGGTCAGAAACTCTCTGATACCGGGGAGAATATATCAGAATTTCCAAAGCCAACAGCTTATAAAACAAAATGTGGTGGTTTGTTTTTTTTGTCATTTTTCTTTTTTTTTTTCCCTCTGGTTTTCCAGTTCCAAGAGGAGGATGCTTTGAAGTAGAAATAGGAAACAGCAGAAATCAGACAACATTCTCTGGTGAGAGCTTTTGTAGTTCAAAACAGCAGATCTGTGAACATGAACTCAGGTTAGACTGCAAACTCACCTGAAGTTCAATATGACTTTGAGGTTTCCAGAACAGGATTTTAAATAACATTTAAGAGAAGTCCGTCCCCATGCAGACCCTGTTTGCATGCTGCATTGGACTTTCTTATCTAAACTCTTCCCAGGAAAGAAAAAGAATAATTTTTCAGTTTACTTGGTACTAAGCACTTTAACACTTTGCAGGAAATCTGGAGCAAGCATAGTGAAGAGCTAAGAAAAGGACAAAGAAATTAGTTTTATATTAATTTCCTGTGTTCTGAGGGACATGGTCATTTTTGTCTCATAAGAATGTAGCAGCTTCATCTACGCAAGCAAGCACCGTGGCACAACAGGAATAGATCTATAAAGCAAACTGGTGCTGCAGAACCAACATGCACACTATCCACACTTTGGAGCTTTGCTGCAGATTAGTTCCCATCAGACTCTTCTAGGCTCAAGGACAAAACACTGGGTAGAGGTTGAGGAGCACTTCTGAAGTGCATCCTCTGGTTTAGTTTCATCTGGAATAAATCCAGTCTATGCTTGTGTGATATTGCTCTGCACAAAGCCAAGCACATTTGAGTGGAGGCAATTGGGAGATTCACTTCAAAAATGTGTTCCTGAGCTGACCTAAATGCTAATGGAGATGCACCACCCGAGTTCCAGCCCCCCCGATCCACTCCTGCAAAAGCTCGTTTTTCCCGTGATTCTGACTCTTCTCTCTTTCTCTCAGTGGCTTCATATCTCTGGTGGAGCTGTTGAGCGAAATCAAAGCTGATGAAACTGTCTCAGCCCTGAATTTGAGGACAGAGTTAGTTCTGCTGAGTGCTCTGAGTGCAACAGCAGTGAAGGAGTGAAGGCAGCAGGAGACATCTGCCTTCATTATCATATAGCGTGATGTATAGAGCAAGAGGCAGAGGATTCAGATGAAAATTTGGTGTTGAGCCTAAGCCCCTGTTACCATTGACCTTACAAAGCTCTGAATAATCCTGCTGTAGAGCTTTCTCCCTAGTGGAGAGTGATAGGACAAGGGGAAATGGATTTAAATTGTGCCAGGAGAGGTTCAGGTTGGATATTAGGAAGAATTTCTTTACTGAAAGGGTTGTCAGCCATTGGAACAGGGAGCTGGTTGATTTGCCGTCCCTGGAGGTGTGTAAGAGATGACTAGATGTTGCATCAGGGGACATAGTTTAGTGGGTTGGTAGGGCTGGAACAAAGGCTGGACTCGATGATCTTCAAGGTATCTTCCAGCTGAAAATATTCTATGATTCTATGATCATAACACCTTGAAAGTAGCTGTGATGTTTAATATCTTTGTTACTTTTACTCAGAGGTGATACGAGAAATTCACTCCTCTCGTAGTTAGAAGCTTTTTAATTTCTGTATGCAACTTATTCAGGCCAGTCAGTATATACCCATTGGCCCTGGGTGGGGTTTGTATCTTTTTTCTCTCCAAAGGATTTACAGAGAAGAGTCGTGTCACCTCTCAGCCTTGCAATAGCAGACTGCCATGGCCAGGCTTCTTCACAACCTAGCAGAAGATGGGTTTTCTCTCCTTTGATCACCTTTGCACTGGTGAGCCCATCAGGATGAATTTCCCTTCCAGGAGCTTGACCCAGCTGGAAATATTGATATATCTTCAGGTTCCTCTACTATCTTTTTATTGCCATAATATACCAGCACTTCACAGTCACTGTGCATTTACCCAGTATAGCCATCTCTTTCTTCTCTCTTATTTCTAATAGGGGTGCTCCCAGCTTTTAGCAGAAACTTTTTCTGTAATAGAATATCTTTACAAGCATGACCTTTCACATCTATTATTAAATTCCCTCTATAACTTAAGACTTCAAGGTCACACAGTCCCTGCCGTATGGCACTGTACTCCAGACCTTTTCTGCAAAGGATGCCTCAGCAAATTTTAGCAGTATGCACCTTTTCCCCCCCACCCCGTGTCTTGTTCATGCATGAAATTCCCTCCAGCCCAGGAGCTAATTCTCCTTTGCAACCAGTATCATCTCTCCTCCAGCTAGTTAGGTATGCAAGATAGTTGTCTCGTGTTAATGTCTGTCTTTCACTCTTTAATATGTGACACAATAGCTTATACTTTACTTGCTAACTGTGTCTATTCTGTCTGGAAAATAACATACAATATCTGAGAGTTTAACATATGAGCTGCTAAGCAGATGATACTAACAAATTGAATGATTTTCTGTCAAGTGAAGTGCCATACGGAAACATGAGGTCCATGCATGGATCACCAGCTCTAGTCATGTATCTGTTGGGAAACACATGGTCTTCCAGTTAATCAAGGTAGCAGTGAGCATTTTATCACTGAAATATTTTTGGGTATCCAGAAAGTCTGAAGAATCTGGAGGCCCTAAAGGTCAGAAGCACTTGTGGGTAGCCTGGTCTGAGAATGAGGGAGGTGGTGAAGAAGCTTTTTGCATCATTCACCTGTGCTATCTGGGTCATCTCAAGTTCCGCTTATCTTTTAGATTAGATATGCTTTCCCTGGTTTTTGGTTTGGGAAATTGAAGGTGTTTCCAAATGGTTTATTACAGGGAAAGTAGCATCAACACCAGAAACCCCAAAGAATACTTGACATTACTTTTATATTAAGCCCACCCCAATGGTATTAAATGTGTAATAGTTCTTCCAACAGATTTACAGTATGGCAAATAACTACAGAATTCGAGGAGTTCTGTTCTGCCTCAAAAGCAGAACAGGTCAGCAGCTACTTGTTGGTCACTGTTAATGCACTCAGCTATCGACTGATTGCAGGCAATAGTCTTCACCATCAGAAAAGTTTCATTAGTGAAAAAGAAACAGCAGTGTTCATTGCAGGCTTTGCCCAGAGACTAGTTAACTCTCTGTATTAACTGAATCATGCTAAAGAAAACTGACCCGTGTAAAAGAATGTTCCACTCAAAGTATAACTTGTGTGTGGTGGCTTGAGAGAGATCTGAGGATGGCGACTGCAGGGTTGTTCTGCAGATTGTTTGCCTGGGTCTTTGCAAGCTTTTTAAAGAAACAGGCATTAAATCTTAGGTGGGGATTTTTGAGATGGCACTGAGTAGTTAATTTTCGTTATTAAATCCTAGATGGACTATGACGTGATTAGAAATCAGTGCTCAACACACGAGATATTGAAAATATCTGTGAGCAGGCATCTCTCTTCCCTTGTGCATCATGTTTTTCCCTTTGTCCCCTGCAATGGTTTTCAGTTCTTTAAAGGTGCAAACTCAGTAGCAGATCTTTGTAGACATTTCGCATACGCAGCTCCTTCTACGGTATGTAGAAATTAGTTTTCCTTGATCATCTTTTGCAAACACCTCAGAAGCTGTGCACAGACTCCTAGAGGGTCTTCTAATTACTGGCTGAGCTAACTGTGATTACTAATGCAGGTCCCTTTGGTTATGGGATCCTGTTTTCATGTGTTGTTGGAAACAACCTCATCACTGTAATACTATTAATAACGAGGATTGAGGTAGGAAAGGAAGACTCTTCATTTATACTTCTCTGGATGCAAGAAAAAAATGGACCTGTGAGACCAGCAGAACTGGACTAATATCTGCATTCTTAGGATGGCAGAAGCTTTTTTCAGACTGATGGGGGCAGAAATGCTGTTACAGTTACCACCAATCCAAAGAATGAAAGGAAGGACAACAGTAAAGTCTGAAAAGAGGAAACTGTAGTTATTGGGAGGAATTAGGCTAAAGGAGCAAAAGGAGAATGTGCATCATTCAGCAACATGAGAATCCAAGGAACTTCTGGTCAAGAGGTGGAAAACACACATTCAACAAAATGCCCACTTGCCGCTTCATAGTGTTAGATTAGTAAATGTAGCATTTCTAACAACCCATTTGTAGAAACATTTATGCAGTCAACCTCCAGGCACCGTGTGTAGAAATGACAGAGGGAGATGCCAGCAAAACCAATAAGGAAGGCTCAGAGGCTAAAACAGGAGACATACTGAGTGGCATAATATGCCTGGCATGTAGATACTTATGCATAGCTCCTCATCAGGTCTTTCTCTTTCCCTCCATCTCAGCAAGGGGTAGCTAGTTATCTTACCCACTGACCTGTGTCTGTCAGCAGGCTGCTTGGAACAGGCAGCCGGGAAACTAATTCTTCTCTGCAAGGACAGAGGTGGAAACACTACGAAAGACTGCATGGCACAATCAAATAAAATGCACGAGCAGAGGTAAGAGCCTGTCCACAATGCTTAGAAAAAGCTTCACTGGTTTCTTCAGTCCTTGTATCCAGCTGAGAGCAAACAGCCCAAGCTCTGTCGGCTCAGCTGGGGGCAGCGATCAGCAGAAATTGCCAAACAAAGGGGAAGGGACATGGAGGAGGGTACCAGCAGGCTCTAATGTGGCATGTGCTTCTGGGGTGCCAGAACCCTGCCATCTTACTAATTTCTCAGTGAAACAAAACTCTGAGCTTGGGAGCTTACAATCTCCTTTCAAAGTCCCAAGCTGTCACTAGCATGCAACTACATTTTCACAAGCATCATTGGTCTCCCTGTCTCTGGGGACACCTTATAGTGGCCTTCCAGTACCTGAAGACAGCCTACAGGAAAGCTGGGGAGGGACTGTTTACAAGGACATGGAGCAACAGGACAAGGGGCAATAGTTTTTAAACTAGAGCAGGGTAGATTTAGATTAGATGTTAAGAAGTTCTTTACTGTGAGGGTAGTGAAACACTGAACAGGTTGCCCAGAGAGGTGATGGAGGCCCCGTCCGTGGAGCCATTCAAGGTCCGATTTGATGGGGCTTTGAGTAACCTGATCTAGTTGAAGATGTCCCTGCTTGCTGTAGGGGGGTTGGACTAGATGATCTTTAAAGGTCCCTTCCAACCCAATGCATTCTATGATTCTGTGATTCTGTGATTTACCTTTTGAAGTATTGTTAAGTTGCTCTGTAAACCCACCAACAGGATATTACACCAAGATTTTTCAAGAAAAAAATAATTCCCTGAAAGAGCCAGCCAGCACACCTCTTTTTCCAGAGTGAGTCAGAGAAGAAGTTCAATAATTTCAAACCTCTACTGTTCCAGCAGGTCTGCTCAGACTGCCAATTGCAAAGCTGATTCCAGAGCTCCACAAGTCTCACCAACAGGCTCTAGCCTGGGAAACCATCAGCTCATTTCACATAACAGCAGGCCACAGTAAAGCCATTGGTCAGAAACAATTTTCAGTTACTACTGGATTGGACTAAATTTCCAAAAGGTCAAATGACCGAAAGGCCAAACATCTTAACACTCCTCAACAGGATCCTTGTCCTTATTACTCCAGAGGAGATTTTATACGTACCCATTATCTCCCATGGATTAGCATGCACAAATAAATCAAGAGCTAAAAGTACTGGGCTAGCATCCTGCTTCATCCAGAAGATGAAACATCCCTCGATCAGAGACCCTGCTGCCTGGGGCTGCCAGACCCTAACTCAACTGAAGGAGAGATGCAGAGGTCAGGTAGGTGCTTTGCTCGGACATAACAGTTACCTCTCATTATTAATTAAATAAGGACCTGAAGATATTCAGTGTGGGTCTTTCAAAGCTTTCCAGAGGGTAGGAAGCCTAATTGTACATAATTCTAATCTGGAGTGACTTCCCAAATCCCTCAAGATTAACAGTGTTGCCAATATTCAACAAGTCCCTTTATATTTCACTCCTGAAATCCTTTGAGAGAGTATTTTGAGGTGGAGTTGTCATTACATGAGAAGCACTCAAAACAAAAAAATCAGCTTGGTTGCAATGGTTTGCAGTTTATTTTGCTTATGTTTTGCACACTTCTCTACTCATCATCTGCAATCTACTTCACACGATGATTAGGGACATTCATTTGGGACTTTAAATATTTCTTGTGTCAGTGGTCTTTCCTTGTATTTAGCTTTGGTGCATTCAGACACCTCTGGTCCTTTAGTCTTTATTTTGATACAGAGTGCTGAGAAATAATTTGTTTTCACTGGCGTGCAGGACTTTGTGAGACAGATGTTCCAGGAACAGTAGACCTAGAAGGACCCAAACTTTCTATAGTTCTATACATTTCTTATGGACTAAAGAGTTATTCCATATTGGTTTTGATTGCTTGGGACATGACTCAATAATCTATATGATCTTTTCCAGACCTATGCTCCAATATTCCCAGAAACACACAATGCTTTTAAACATCTGCTTCATGCCCGAAGCAGCAAGTGCTTCCTGCCCATCGCATTTTAACCTATTAATTATGACTTTATCAAATAGACCAATCCCATAAGTCAAATGGCTAAAAATTCAAGTTCCGCATTCGAGTAACGATATTAACCCTGAAGCTGGTGGTTAGTCTGGATAACGGCTGGCTAGTGATAGCATTAACAGGCTGTGGCAAATCTTGTTAGCTTTAAATACCTTGAGAAAAGACACTAGACTGCTGATAATGACTGCTTTGTCAAGAATTATTGATAAAAGCTTTCTTAAGGAATAAGAAAATCACTCATGTGAAGAAAGAGGGGTTTTTTTCCTCCACAGAGCTTTCAGGATGACTGGAGATAATACTGGAAACTTAGGAAATGGGAAGCTGACACTGACAGTCGTTTAGTTTTAGAGATAATGTGTGAGGTAGCTGGTGTGTAATTGGGACGGAAGGTAGTCTGTGCTGTGTCAAAATTCATAGCTATACAATCCTCATCTTCTCTTTCTTCTTTTTTTCTAAGAGAAAAGTAAGTACAACAAATTCCTGAGAAGCGAAGTTCAAATATTGAATGTGCCAAATTACTTAAAGGGTTATGTTTCTCTTCATTGTGACTACATATATCAAGAAGATGTTACCGGAGAACATCTATGCTGACACCCAGAGAAGTCTGGTTCCTGACACACAGCAGTGTTTTTGCTCCCCGATGCTTTCAGGAAGACTATTTACCCCAGAAAGGCTCAGAATATAAAAGCTCTCTCTAGAATGCAATGGAAGGGAGCAGAAGAGGCAGCAGACCCAGATCTTGATCTTACAGAAGTTTTTCAACACTTTATATTTTTTACTCTTCTAGACAACTGTCATCAGGTGTTTTCTTGCACAGAAACAAATAAGGTGTTGCCCTAGAATCAAGACAAATCCTTTATCCTTCAGGCTGGAGGCAGTGGGAGTTTTTGACACAAACTTTCCGGAGATGGAAGAGGAGAAGAGGAGCAAAGAGCCTCTGCATGAAAACTGCTTTCGATGACCCAAAGACTGCAGAGACAGACATTTGCAGGAAGCTGTAACCAGCTCTCTGCTGCCAGTTCAGTGGCCCAACACACCAAAGAGCAGGGAAATACTAGAGTCTGGTAAAATACTTTATCCAAGGAATCAAAGCAGAGGTATCTTTTGTGTTCCAGCTCTGTAGTTTTTCTCTACCACTGAGTTTTCACAGAGGTAGTGGGCCAGATTGTGTTACAGAAAAATCAGATTACGTTACAAAAAATTGAGACTACCTAAATCCATAGCTAGGATTTATATTCAGATGAAGTTATTACAGATTGTTTAAATCTTTAATCTCCAAGAAGTGGAGTTTTGCAGCTGCTATTCACCAAGGCAAGTTCTTGACATTTAAGAAATGAAGTTTGCATCCCTAATTTTATCTCTTCTTTGACAAGGCACTCTCACAGACTGGACAGCAGTACCTGTGAAGATGCTTCTGTCAAGGCATTTGTTCAGGATCTAGCAGCTGTAACAAGCAAGTCCAATGATTGAATGGGGCAGGGGAGCTGTGCTAAATGGTTAAATCTCTCTCACATCTGAATGACACTTGGCAAACACTGCCACATTCCCTTATTGATGTATTTACTAACTCCTTTGAACATTATTGGAAAAGATACATGCTCACTGAGGAATGAAACGAGACATATTTAAAGCAGAGCTCTTATTCCTATTGCACATGTAACACACTTGCGACCAAGAGCTACAGACTGGTCCATGTCTTCCGTACTGACTGACTGTGACCCCGTTTCTCAAGTAACATTTTGCTTAAAGCTGTATCTTGCTGTTTTTCCATGATTTTTCTTTTCCTGGACCATAATTTAAACATTACAACTTTTATTTGGCTTCAGTGATATTTCTTTTCATGCGAGGGGACAGAGATTTCTGTGTACTGTTCTCTAGCAATATGTATGAGCAGGGACCGACTGGATTGGCTGTGCATAATAGAGGAACTGGGAGGGAAATGGGAAGGCTTTCTTTGCTTTCAAAATATCTATTGGTAGCCATGCTCTTTTAAATTAACTTTAATTTTATTGCTAATGATTTGCTGCGATGAGGCAGCAGGTTGCATTATAGAATGACAGCTCATTCATTGGAGGCCTGTCTTTGCCAGCCATCATATAGTCCTTGTCTCCTCTGAGACAGAGCTCTCTCCCACTTTCAGATCTGATGAACCAAACGGCTATGTCCTTTGGTACGATGCTTTGTGGAGTATCTATAATTTGTGAGCCCAGTAAGCTCAGGGAAATTGCAGGATCAGAAATGAGCTGTCCCTCTGCCAGCTGTCCTTGGGTCTGCCTTCTCCCCTCTCACAGCTAGAAGGCAGGAGGAAAAAACATCCATAGCTTGAGCTCCACTGCCTGGAGTGGCAATGGGATGCAAGGACTGTCATTGTGTGCTGTCATTGCCACACGGACAAGGAAGAGAGTTGTGGGGAGGGTGGACGAGCTGGTGCCATGCCGGGGGTCACTGTGTCTCCCTTAGGCAGGACAGCTCTGAAACCAAAGCTTGCTCCAAGCCGTGCAGACATCTCAGTCCATCCCTAGAGGTTGTGTGCAACATGGGAGAGGGAGAGGCATGTTCCTAAACTTCAAGTCTCTGAATGCAAATTTTCAGCCTAGAAATGGGCTCAGATGAGTTGGTAGAAAGAAATAAAATGAGTACACAGGTGAGCATGGTGGTAGACTATCTTTGGGAACCTTAACTCCTGCAGAGTTAATTTCTCTTTCTTGCATTAAGGGTCCCAAATCTTGTCTATATATTGACATATTCATTAATAGTTTGTGTGTATGAATAATTCACCATCTACATACTATATCTCTACTTTAAATGCATTACAAAGCACATATTAGACAGAGATTGACCTCTACTGTGGTTAACATCAAGATTTATTTTTCCAGGAAGCTCCAGATATATTGACTTGAATCAAAGCCTGGAGGTTCAATTAAAGTTGATACTGTATTAACAAAAGGCCACAGTCACATTTCTTCTGTACTCTGCTTTGTGAAGGATGTCAATTCTCTTTCTTTAATTTTTTTTCCACTGAGGCTGGAGTGTAACTGTAATCATAAGCTACTTGCCTAGCTCAGCCTAGCCTTCCTGTTTTATTTAGCTGCCTCTGGGATCTGTGCTAAATCATTATTAATGGGATGCCTTGCTCTAGCCTGAAAATAATATTTGTATTTTCATCTACACTAATAGATGTTTTTCCTTCCAAATTCATTATATTGGTGTAACGTGACAGATTCTTTGCCTTTTTTTCCCTTTAACCCAGAAGCAAGCCTACTTTGAAAAAAATTGCAGCTCCTATCGCAGAGTGCTAAAATAGAACAGGATTGCAAACAGTAAGGCAGGAGTGGGAACAAACTACTTTGAATTTACCTCCTTTTTTGTCCTTCAGTGTTGAAAGTAAATGAGGAAAGAAGATTTCATAGACAGAGGGAGTATGATCTCCTCTCTGTGTGCTGCATCTGATAATATTCCCACTTCTCTAGTGATTATTAGTGTGAGCTTTTTTTTTTTCCTTTGAAAAAAAGTGCTCTGATACCTTTGCACCATCACCATGTGCTACACATTTCATTGCTAAACCACATTCAGCAGTGCACAGCCTGGACACCATGTACAAACTTTCACCTTCATCTCCGAAGAAGAGCAACTTTCACTCCGTATCACTGAAGCTGATCTGTGAGCTGGGGGAGTGTGGTGAGCCAACATTCAGGCTTGTGCATGTGTGCACTGGGGCTCCACAGCGGTGCTTTTCTGAGGTAGCTTTCCTTAATTAGACACGCACACACAGATTCCCACTCATGCATCAATGTGGAAGGAATATCAAGGACTAGAATCACATCCAAAGAACTGAGATAATCCTGATTGGAGGATGGGGAATGTCATGGAAAGAATAGTTATGAAAACCAAGGAAGAGAGGAAAGTAAAGGCTGTTCAGCTAAAGTAAGGAAGGGAAACCAAGGCATGTTCAACAGGAAATGGACTGAGCTGGATTTTTAAATTCAGCAGGGAGCTTATTATGAAATTTACAGTTGCTAAGGAAAACAGATGTTTCTTAGTGCATGAATATAAATCTCATCAGAGAGAATTTAGTCCTAGCCACAAAGCACACAAAAGCTGGAGGAAGGAGTAGTATTTTCATGGCAAATAGATGTTCTTCTGGAAGAATATACTGAAAAAACCCCCAGTACAAATCACTTGATGTCTTGAACTTTCCCAGCTCTAGTCTTGAGTACTTCCTCTGATTTAAATTCTAAATCTTTACATTTATTACACCACAGAGAGGCTGCAGAGAAGAAAATCAAACTGACTCTCCAGAGAGATTGTCACAGCCTCAGACTCTGCCACCTGACTTCACTGCATTGGAGGCCATGCAGGGAGACAAAAGTAAAACAAACATGATACAAATATATTTTTGCCCACACTGGTGGCTTCTTACACTGCTACAAATGCAAAGAAACAGTGTTAACAATATCGTCCAGGTAACCAGAAGGTAATACTGCCTAATAGAAATGGGAGAGTTGCTGTAAGCTGTAGTTAGCTATCCCCATGAGATCACTCACTGTTACACTTAGCTAGTGTGCCTGAACCTATTAATAAATCTTACTCAAAGTTCATATTCTGGTCTCCTGGCGTATGCTTATGACTCTCAGTGGGAACTGGTGTAAGATCCTTTGTATGGGACTATAGGGAAAAATTCAGCTTCTTGCCCAACATAAAGCAAGCAGGAGAAATTCCAGTACCTGCAGGACAGATTCCTGATAATGAAGGGTGTCTGATATATTGCTTGTTGTAATGGATGGCTCCAAGCAAAGTGTACTCAGACTGCTTTTAAAGATCTGGTTTAATTGCTTCATCTTGCACTCAGCTTGTGGTATATGTGGCATTCCCCTGATTGTAAAGAACTAGGAGGAGGTAACTGCAAACCACAGGCTGTTATCTATAGCTTTTCTTCACAATGAGACTCTGCTGGGCAGATGGGGACTTTCGAACCCATTCCTTCTCTTCTGGCCTTGATGAGTCCTCAGGGAGCACGTACTTCCACTGTCTCAGCTAGAATTTAAGGGTGTGCTATGGTTCTTGCTAACTACACCCAACTAACATGTTCTAAAAACCTACCCTCCAGAAGGTAATGCCTCTGGACAGAGGTGAAACTGGTGAGCACTGTTTTTAATAGAAGAGGCTACACAGTAACTGTCCTGTTCCTGTACTTCTCTTGAGAAGCATGAATGCTTTAGTAATCATCATTTACAATACAGACTCCTATAATTTAATTGGATGTGCTAGTATTTTAGACCTGAACATAAATATCACAGAAAACAGGGCTTTTGAGCAGCACGATGCTGGATCCACAAGAACAGTGTATCTGGTTTTACTTCAGAGACGAGAGTCTATTTTTCAAAACACTATTCCATTAGTAGAGCAATGGTACTGTTTCTGTTCCTAGTATTCTGTTCCTAGTATGTTCCTTTTATTGCCAAAGTTCCTTGCGAATCAGTACTTAGGGGTTTGCGAGTTCAGGAAGGCTGGACACTCTTTAAGAAAGAGGTCCTGAAGGTGCAGGAGTGGGTAATCCCCGTTAGCCGTAAATCCAGCTGGAGGTATAGACAACCTACCTGGATTAACAGGGAGCTTAGGCTGGCACTCAAGGAGAAAAAGAGGATTTATGACTTTTGGAAAAAAGGGCAGGCAACTCATGACAACTACAAAAATGTTGTGAGGATATGTAGGAAAAAAATTAGAAGCTCCAAAGCCCAGCTTGAAGTTCATCTAGCCTCTATGGTTAAGGATAATAAGAAAAGTTTCTATAAATATATTAACAACAAAAGTATGGTCAAGGAGAGCCTCCACCCCCTGTTAGATGCGAGCAGATGACTCGTGACATCAGACAAGGAAAAGGCTGAAGTGCTTAATGACTTCTTTGCCTCAGTCTTTATCAACAGGGACAGTCATATAGAGGGAATCCAACTTCCTAAAATAGAAGATTGGGACAGGGAGCAGGAAGACCTCCCCCTCAATCCAGCAGGAAATGGTCAGTGACCTGCTGCAACATTTAGATGTTCACAAGTCTATGGGGCCAGATGAGATGCACCCAGGAGTGCTGAAGGAGCTGGCAGCAGTGATCACCAAGCCACTCTTCGTCATTTATCAGCAGTCCTGGCTGACTGGAGAGGTCTCATCAGATTGGAAGTCAGCTGATGTTACCTCCATATATAAGAAGGGATGGAAGGATGATCCAGGGAATTACAGGCCTGTCAGGTTAGCTTCGGTCCTGGGAAAGCTGATGGAGCAGATCATCCTGAGCTGTATTATGAGACACATGCAGGACAACCAGGTGATCAGGTCCAGTCAGCATGGGTTCATGAAGGGCAGGTCCCATTTGACTAATCTGATCTCCTTCTATGACAGGGTGACCTGCTTACTGGATGAGTGAAAGGCTGTGGATGTTGTCTACCTTGACTTTAGCAAGATGTTTGACAGAGTTTCCCACAGCATTCTCCTAGAAAAGCTGGCTGCCCATGGCCTGGATGGGCATATTCTTGCCTGGAACTGGCTGAATGGCTGGGTTCAAAGAGTTGTGGTTAATGGAGTTAAATCCAGCTGGTGACTGGTCATGAGTGGTGTCCCCCAGGGCTCAGTGTTGGGACTACTCCTGTTTAACATCTTTGTCAATGATCTGGATGAGGGAGGAAGTGTCGATCTTCTTGAGGATAGAGAGGCTATTCGGAGAGATTTGGACAGGCTGGATTGCTGGGCCAAGGCCAATTGCATGAAAATCAATAAGGCCAAATGCTGGGTCCTGCACCTTGGCCACAACAACCCCCAGCAGCGGTACAGGCTTGGGGAGGAGTGGCTGGAGAACTGCCAGGCAGAGAGGGACCTGGGGGTGTTGATGGACAGCCAGCTGAAAATGAGCCAGCAGTGTGCCCAGGTGGCCAAGAAGGCCAATGGCATCCTGGCCTGTATTAAGAATAGTGTGGCCAGTAGGAGCAGGGAAGTGATCGTGCCCGTCCTCAGCACTGGTGTGGCTGCACCTTGAGTCCTGTGTGCAGCTCTGGGCTCCACAGCACAGGAAGGACATTGAGGTGCTGGAGAAGGTACAGAGAGAGGCAACCAGAATGATCAGGGGACTAGAGGGTAAGTCTTATGAAGAGAGGCTGAGGGAACTGGGGCTGTTCAGCCTGGACAAGAGGAGGCTGAGGGGAGACCTTACTGCTCTCTACAACTACCTGAAAGGCAGCTGTAGTGAGACACGGGTTGGCCTCTTCTCCTTAGTGAATAGCGATAGGACAAGAGGGAACAGGTTCAAGTTGCGGCAGGGGAAGTTTAGATTGGATATTAGGAAAAACTTCTTCACTGAAAGGGTGGTGAAGCATTGGAACGCGTTGCCCAGGGAGGTGGTGGAGTCACCATCCCTGGACGTGTTTAAAAAACGGCTGGATGTGGTGACACATGGAACAGCCGTGTACTGAACAGCCTCATCCTCTGTATTCTGAGGCCTCTGATTGATTGCGTCCTAACGAGCCTGAGAGGGTGCCTCTCACTAGATGCTTTTTCCCCTATCAGTGGCACTTTAGGAGATGGTTTAGTGTTAGGGTGGTGTAGGGCTGTAGGTTGGACTTGATGATCTTAAGGTCCTTTCCAGCCTTTATGATTCTATGAGTCTAATAACTTTGGTTAACATTTTAGGGAAAACCAGGAGGATAAATGATAGTTCCTGATTAGTTCCTTCAAACAGGAAGGTACCACGGCAGCTTCAAAGCCATCACCACAGCCACATTTGGCTGAGGTACTCCGTGAGGCTCTTCTGTTTGTTCAATTTTTAGATGTAAGTAACAGATTACTCCCACAGAAATCAAGGCATAGGTATAATCTCAGGTAGCAGGCACCTTTGGTGCAAGTAGTACACACCTAAAATCATTCTTTCACCAAGAACAAATAGTTGTGCTTTGCAAGTCCCGCTTCTAAGAAGCCTGTGTCACAGCGCAGGCTGGAGGTCATCTAAGGAGTAACTGACATTGCTCCACATTCTCATCCAGAGCTCTGGTCATGTTGCTGACCCTGGCACAGGTGATGAGGTGGGCCTGAAGCCATGCAGGGTTGTGTTGATGTTATTAGAAGCAGCCAAAGACATTAATATTCATTTGCCCATGGCTGAGTGTTCTTGCCATAGCGGTGCACAATCTCAGTTTACAATGCAGTTCATAGGGAGGTAGTTTGCTGACCTGTGAAGGCAAAATGATGTTTGTCTAGCAGGATGTGTCTAGCTGGTGTATTAACCTTTGCCAATCCCTTTATAGGAAGCGGGAGCCATAACCTCCCACTCTAAATGTGCGTCTGTGCTTTGTGATTCCCGTATGAAAACAGAACCCCAAGGGCAGAGATCATAATGGTGCCCCAACTGTGCAAGGGTCAAATCCACAGATGAAGAAAACTTGCACTACCTCCAGAACTGCCAGCAAACCAAAAGCTTTAAAACACAATATTACAGGCTATTTTTTTTCCAGGCTCTGGAAAAATTGGAGTTGGAAGATCTCTGAACTAAAATTGGTTGTTAGCTTTTTTTTTGTCATGTTTTTCTCTAGCCATCTTTTTTTTTTTTTTTGCAACTCTTTACTGAGACTTTTGAAACGCAAGCTATTAGAACCTTAACTTCTTTGTTTATAATGGAAATGCTCACTGACCCTTGACTATAGAGGTGCTCTTGCACCGTTGTAATAAATGCCAGGCACATCTAACATATGTGCAACCCAGGAATGCTCTGGATCCTTGCCAGCACACTACTTTATGCCTGGTATCTAATCCTGCTATGACAAAAACAGTTGGGGAATTATATACATTGTGAGCAGTTTTTCTTTTTAGTTCCTATGTGTCTATCTGAAATTCTACTTGTTTCTACATTTTAATTGTCCTAAAGAACTGAAAATAATACGTTTACTTAGTTCTTTTTTTTTTTTTAATTTCTCTTTCTAAAGCTTTTTAGTACTCTTCAGTTTTCTGTCAGAAATTAGCAGGAAATCTTGTACAAGATGTGGCAAACAACGACTTTGAGCTCCTGTCTCCAGTGAAACCAGTGGAAATTTTGTCATTGTCTTTCACAGAGTCAGACTTCTCTGTGGGACTCTTCTGCCCTGTTTGATAAGCTTTTCAAATCATTGTAGCTTAGTACTTCTTTCTGGCTGTGGGAAATGGCATAACAGTTAGGGTGAGCCAATCTAAATGGCTGGTTCTCTCCACCTTCACTTCCCTGTCGCAGGCTGTGCCCTCCCACTGATTCCCAAATAAACAGACAAGAAAAGAGGCAGTGGCCTCTGCCCTCCGGGTTGCTGCCAGTTTAGTGAGCTGAATGGGCTTATCGAGGGATCAGGAAGGGACAGAGGCAGGACGTGAAGTGGAAGCAAGGATGCTCACTGAGAGGCATCTAGACATTACAGCATCTCCACTGACACGTGAAACAGCACCCTTGGATAACTCCTACAAGTCAAGGCATTTTCACCTCACTTAACTCATATATTTTTGTGAAAGGAGCATCTGGATGACCTTAATTATGCGTCCTTTTCACACCGGGTGCTTGAGCCCTGAGCTTTGTGCTCAGGTTGCCTCACTCCTCTTGGGTTTCCTCTGACCTGCAGCATCCCATGAGCTGGGCAACCCTCAAGCTGGTGTCAGTGCCGCCCCTTAGCAGCACCACAGTCCTCATCCTTTCTCTGACGTGTGGCAAAGAAACACACAGACTGTGTAAACTAGATATCTGTGCAGAGGCTGGGAGGTGGACTGAGCATTTAGAACAATCAAGATACAACTGGGATTTCAAGAGGAGCTAAACACTGGATCTGGGTGAATTTCACCCCTTTCGCTGTCTCTATTCACCTCACCTTCCTGCACCTGCCTTGGATGTGGGCTTATGGCTACAAGGGTCTGTGGCCCTAAAGGAACAGTCTGGATTGATTCTCAAGGGTTTATTTAATGAATTTTTCAGAACTATCTGCCTGCTTTTGTGAATATTTTACAAATGCTGAAAATGTTTTTTTTCTGATGTGTTGATATTTACGGTCTTTTCCACTAAGATGAAGAAAGGTTGCCAGTTGTTACCAGCATCTAGAGACATGTAGTTTCTTTAGTCTATCTGCAGATTTGATCTACAACAGTACAGATGAAATAGTGTTAAATCAACATATATAAATACACCTTCTCTCCTAGAATTCATAACTGTCACAATGACCTCAGCCTTGGACCTCTCCTGAAGTTTAATGACCAGTTGGAATTAATGGCCCAAAGTTCCACCTCAGGCTATTAACACTCTCAGGCAGACATTAATTCTTACAAAATGCTCAGGATCTTTATTGCTGTTGCTTAAGTGATGCTCAAATGCCTGTGAATATTTACACCTCTGCTGTGGATGAAAGAAATAGGACCTGGGTACAGTAATTCAGATGCCTCACTGTTCAAAAAGTCTGAGTACCTAGCAGTAATCACTTCCACATCCGAAGTTAATTAAGTAACTTCAACTGGCCACCGACAGTAGTAAAATTGTGATTACTTATATAGATGTGTACTTTACTTTAAAAAGAGTGTAGAGGCAGACTCTCTGCCCTGAGGAGCCTACACCCTGAAGGCCACGTAAGTACATACCTAAGGCATATGCTTGCTGTTACACAGATCCTTCTAAATATGATTAAATGTTGCTTGCATTTCTTTTTCATAACAACACCTTATATTTACTGCTTTCTGCAAGATGAGATGCAGGGCTGAGCTGCTCAAGCATATCCTCTTCCAAGAAGATGTCATAGCATCAGTTGACTTAGGCAGTCAGTTTTTTGAAGAGACAATGTTGTTTAAGTACTAGGTATTATTATTTAGGAAGGAACATAGGACTGGAACTGATCTTGCAGGGCATTGAGACAAGTTTCTGTTCTCTTGAACAGTGGTGTCAGATCACTGTTAAAATGATCAATCTCGTTTTGAAGACACAGGTTTTGATCCCAACAGCCTTCTCAGTGGCTGTTTCAGAATCTCACTGTCCTGGGGACTGGAAGCTGCCTTCTAATTCCTAGTGTAAATGTATTCATGGTCAGTTTGGGTCTATTTGTACTTGGGTCAGTCTTAGACTAAATAGCTCTTCCTTTCCTTGGTGCTTACTTATTGGATGTGATTGCAGAGAGGTGTGATATCCTCTCTCAACTTTTATTTTCCCAGGCTTACCAGACACACTCTTGGCTCTCTGTTCCCCTGGTTATGACCTGTGCCTATTCCTGTCTGGGAGCTCCAAAAGGACACACAGCAGGCTGGGAAGATCTCAAAAAAGCTCAACTTCTTTTGTCCCTACTGATGTATTTGTCTGGTCTATCTAGAATCTCATTTCATTTCCCAAAGTGTCAGCTCTTACACGTTCTCTGATAAATGTAGATTTTCTTCTGAGTTTCCAGCTTGTATTTTCCTGTTATTACTAATTCTTTTTATTAGCCATTATATACACCAGTTATATTTGCTATCTTAAACTTAATGCTATGAGACATCTTCCCATTTCCACCTGCAAGGTCATTTAATTCTTAGATCAAAACTGTATGCTGCTTACTATAGGTGGGATGGGAGCTGCTGACCATCCGCTTGACAAAATGTGAAAAGCTGGAGGGATGTTTAAACTGGCACCTGTTCAGGCCAGGGCCTTGCTCCTCTTGTTATCCTGTGTGTCCCCTCTGCTGTTCATAGAGTCCTTTGCCACTCAGCTTTCACAAGGTTGTGTTCAGTGTGTGATTACACATCACATTTGGAGATAACATCTGGATGTATATCTGTGTTCCTTTGTTCTTTCCATTTTGTTCTGAAAGCTTTTTGGAATACATTATCACTTTTTTGCATATTATTTTTTTTAAAATCACAGAAGCCTATATAGTGGCAGGTAGTCCTTCCAGAGTGTTTTCATGTAGTAACTGCTCATACTCTTTTACAGTTTTTCTGTACTAAATTATGTTTCTTCTCCATTTTGTTCTTTACTGATGTTCTTAATTATGTCATCAAGAATGGCACATGTTTTAGGCCCAAATCACTTGATTCTGGTTCTAAAACTGCTGCAGAGGCTTTCTCGTGACTCAGTCAAATAGCTTAAACACTAAACAAAAGAGGAAGATTGTATTTCCATAGCTTCAAGGGACATTTACAGACTAAGCCCTATTAACATTTTTAACAGTTCAGACACAAAGTGACCCTAAGATGTGCCTTTATACTGAAAAACTTGATTAATGTTCCCAGCTGGCATAATAAAAAATACTACCTCAATCTGCAGACTTTCCTGCATGTGTCCTTAGACCACCCCAGTTACATCAAAGTACCTCTATCTATAGTGTAACTCCAATGGGTATTTATTATGGGAAATACAGAGACATACATCAAGAAACAAACACCAAGAAAATGATTTGAAAAGCATTTTGCAATGTTCTTACTGTTCTGATAAAACACTCTATTTACCTAAATAAAACCAGGTCCCGAGATGATGAGCATGGTATAAATACTTTAAAAGAAGGAGACAGGAAAACAGAGCTTTTAATGTATTATCAAATTAATTTTTAAAGGAAAAATACACCTCACAATAGAAAATATCATAATAGTAGTAGAAGGAATAATCTACTGCCAAGGGGTAAAACGAATATTCCAGAAAGGGGCTTTCTCACAGGAGTCTTTTCTAGTGATTTGTTCTACCTGAATCCTTGGAGCATGACTCTCCTAGGACAAAATCTGCCATGACAGACAGGAAGAGCTTTAAATTGCAGAAGGCAATGTATGGGAAGAAGGAGGGAAACTGAGGAGACAGCTACACTGCCATCAGCTTCTTTAAATAAAAAGAAAGTAAAATCAAGTCAGTGAGGATATTGCCAAGATAAAAGAATATCAGGTAGTGGGAAACACAAGGGAAAAAATGCTCCCGAACCCCAATGACTAGATAGACAATAAATCACTGCAAATACTGGACTTAACCTAGCTAGGAAACCGGGTGAAGTGAGGCAGCAATAACAGATGCAACAAAGCAACCTGCACACGAAGATGGAAGAATTAAGCTTATTGGTGCATGACATGAAACAGGATATTAGACGGATAACAGAAACATGACAGAATACTAATTGCAACTGTCGTGCATTTACTGCAGGGTGCATGCTGCGAAAGGAATGCAGAAGGAACTGTTAAAGTAATGTGGTAACATTATATACTAAGAATATGACTGGCAGCAAGGAAATGTTAATTAATAGTATGGATGAGAGAGGATCAATTTGTGTCAAAATGTGTTAGGAAAGGATTCTGAAAGAGACTGAAGTGGGAAAGAACCTGAGCTCCACAATGAATATTGGGCTCGAGATTACTTTAGTATCATGAGAGAGATAAGCTACCAGGTGATTGTATCATTATGGGAGACTTTAAATCTCACAGTCATAGACTGGAGAACAGATGTTACATCCACGAGAGAATTTAGTAATTTCTCAGAGTGGAAGTTGAAAACCCTTCTTTCCAAGGAGCCGTGGTACTGCTAAGAGATTACAGTATTTCAAGTTGGTGATGGACAAGTAGCAAAGATATTATAGAGGAAGTAGTAGAGAAAATAATGTTATTTCACTTAAATTGAAATATGGTTGGTACTGTCACCAATTTAAGAGAAATCGCAGTACATGCAAAGAGAAGTTGGTAGTTAAGGCTTTTAACTGTAAAAGGCCAGACTAAATCATAACGAATCAGTCTGAAGAGCACTGAATCAGGGTAGGGTGCTGGTCTGAAACTCCTATCTTAAGCAAGAGAACTCCAGACCTCTCTGCACAAATAACTCTACTAAATAGGCTGCTGAGATTTGCCAAAGAATATTCAAGAATCAGAACAGATTTGCTTAAAAAAAGAAAACGTAATGAAATCGAATGATCAGAATATGAACTGTTAACACTTGAGATAATTTGGACCTTGAGAAATCAGAAGAAAGAGTTAAAGATTCTCCAGCCATACTGAATAAAGAACTAGGAAAAAAAAAAAGGAATGCTATTTAAAGCTATTTTAGGGATGGCCCCTGAAACAATTAATTCTTTGTCTCTGCTTCTGAAGACAAGCAGATGGAACACAGATGTGGTAGCAGGACTATTTATGCATTCCTGTGTGACCTACTCTGGGTGATTCTGCTGTGGCAGGTGAGTTGGACAAGATGATCTTTTGAGGTCCCTTCCAACCCCTGACAGTCTCTGATTCTGGGATTCTGTGTTTATGGGGAACAAGATAATGGAAAGTAGGAATGGTCCCACAAATGTTAGATCAGAACTCATTGAGATGATAAGCCCATCTGAATGGAGACTACTAAGTGTCAGTTACAAAAAGATGCTAAGGGGCAAACCTGAAAACCACAGACCAACTATTCTGATGTACAAGATCTTAGCGAAAATGAAAGATATGGGGACTAATAGAAGTTGTCCTAAAATATAATATCAATTTACTAAAGGGGACCAAGTTTCAGGCTTCAATAATTTATTTATTTTACGCAAGGAAAACACAGTAACAGTAAGCTGTAGCCTACTTGTTCTTCAGTAAAATATTTCACATAACTGTTAGGTATTCTGTGGGATGAGAATTAGTACAAGGAACTGCCAAAAGGGCAGACAGTGATGGATTACGCTGAAAGGGAAACTGGCACCCTAGAGCAAGATTCTGAATGATGTTCCTTAAACACTTTTATTAGTGATCAAGAAGTGAATGTGTGCTAATTAAATTTGTCAAAGGTACAAAACTGCAAAGTACCCACCCATATCAACAGGGCAAATTCAGTATGAAACTGGTTAACCTGATATCTGCAATAATAGGGTGGGATTAGACGAAGTAGAACAAAATCCAACATAATGCTTTTAAGAACCAATAACAAGAATTGTTGTTACCCATTGAAAATGGGAAGAAAAAAAAAGGAAAACCAGATGGATTTGGATTTGTCATTCACAGGATGCCTCTGAGCCATTGGTATGAAAAAAAAATCATATACTAGGCAGTAGCAGAAGTACTTTCAGTAGAGAGAGGGAAGCACTGATGCACTGTAATGTGTTGGAATCACTACGTGTGTTTTTGGTCACCTATGCTCAACAAAGAAAAGATAAACAGTGCAGAAAAGTGTTGCATCACAACACAACAGGAAAAGAGAGGTTACCGTATAGGAGTAAGGGGCTTTTGTTGGTTTTGGTTAGTCAAACAAAAAACAGTCTTAGAGGACATAGGATTACTGCCTGCAAGACATTGAAGTGGAAAAAGCAAAGAAGAGAAGTCTGTTTAGCTGAAAGGACGATGCTGACACACACACAAAAGCCCAGGAATAAATATATGCTAGAAATTAAGAGGTCTGCTATTTACCAGTGCAGTTTGCAGTGGATAAAATCCTGTCTTTTAAAGATGGAGCCCGAAAAATGTAAGAAAGGGATTATGTAGGTGGCCAGAAATACCAAAAGACTGGATTTATGACCCAGGAAGTCTTTCCCAGTTTATCCCTGGATTTTCTAAATTTCTAAAGTGAGTAAATTCTGCACTTGGAATGTGGTCATTAGGCACGGGGGAAGAAAAAAGTTGTTAAGAGCTCAGTTTAGCTGAGCTTAGTTTAAGTTACAACATATGCACACAGGACTAAAGCTTGCTTATGTTGTTCTAGGGAAGCCACACACTGAAATTTCTCTGTGCAGGATTGAAGTCAGAAGAATTACTCCATTAGAAACCACACTATCTGGCTGCACATCCCCTCGTGTGCAGATGGAGTGCAGAGCACTGTTTCCTAGCAACTACTAAGGACCACTGGCTTTATAAATCAATCTCTGCCAGGATATCACAGAAACCACGATAAATGGGAAACATTTAGTAGTCAGAAGGCTTCCTACTTCCTCCACTTTCCAGTCTGTGCAGAAAAGTCTTTTCAAGAAGTAGATAATATCGGCATTTCTTCATAAGCGAACTGAATTCAAATCCTTGTTCAGGTGGCTTGGTTTTCAGCTCCCCTGGGGTATACGTCCTCATGTTCATGAATGGCCCTTCCTTAAGATGTCAGTTACTGGACTTTCTCAAAGATAAAATCATTTGAAACTTCATTAAAAATAAAAAAAAAAAAAAGAAAGAAACTGAAGAAAATTAAATGCAGAATAAAAAAGGAAATAGTAGCACTGGAAAAAACTCCAAAGGGCCCTGGGAAGAGGGAGAGTGACATCAGTCAAAGCTTGCAGATGTAACTCTTCCTTTCTATGCAGTAAATTAGCTTCCAGCGTCATGTTTGTTTATAAAATTTCAATAATATCTGACTAACAGCAACCTTTAGTTCTTCTGATTTCTTAATTTTTAAGAATTTTTACTGATTTCTCTGCTTGTTTATTCTCTTCATTTTGCAACCTTCCTTTATCTTCTGTAGCAGCTAACACACTGACCTGGGATCTTCCATGTTGTCAGTGCAGTGGAAAATCCCATCTTCCTCTTCTGTGAAGCACAGGAGAATCTCTCTCCCTGTCCAACAGCACTTTCATCAGGGTTTTTTTTTCAGAAATACACCAGAGGTTTTGCCGTGCTGGTAGCACTGGGGTTACAAAATGAAAGTGCTAAGAAGCTCCCAGTAATATGTAAGGGGAGAAAAAGGCTCTCCTACTGCATTTAGCAATACATATTACTGAAGGGCTTATTAAATAAGTAATTAATATTTTAGTCTATAATGTGATTGTTATATGTTTCAGCAGACATATGGGACAATCTAACTCCAATCTTTGGGAACTGTATTGATTATTTAATTTCTATCACAGAGTGGTGTCTGTTGTGAAATCACAGCATCAGTCTGAGAATGCTCTGTGTGTTGTGTATTTCATGAACACTAGCGGAACAGGAGCAGCAGGTGAATTAAAGGTTAGTTTCAGAAAGGGAGTACTCAGGATACTAAACTTTGTGACTGATGGCAGCATTTGACAAATTTGATGCTTAGAGTGCGAGCTTTTTAAAGTGGGAAATTGCTTATATATCACAGAAAAGAAGCCATGCACGTTTGTGGTGCCATATAAATAGTAAGCAGTCATTCTGCTTCTGAGCTGGAAGTAAAATAAGGAAGGGCTAACATTTTGCTTTCCAATTTTTATTTCTCTTTTTAGAAGTGCTTTAGAAGATTATTTTTCTCTAAACTAATTCTGTTTCTTTGTAATTAGTAATGCATTGTTATAGACTCACAAGATATTTCCTCTTTTACTTGCACTGTTTATAACTTCAGCTGAATTGATCTATTCAGAGATGGGTTTGCGTTACACTGGCATCTCAAATTATTCTTTGCCTTTTTTGTTGCTGAGTTCTTTTGAAGAAGATGTGTTTATGTCCCCATTGTTCAATCAACAAAGTGTGCAATTACAAATCTTTGGTCTTCTGGTGTGTTTAGCAAATCTTTTCAGTGTATGATTTACCACCTGTGGCTTCTCTTCATCTCTGAAAAATGCTATTATCTTAAATGGTCTATTTCTAATTGCAGTGGGTTTAATTGCTTGGATACACAAGGGTCTGTGTTGGCTACCCTTGTTTTCTGGACATGTTTAGAAAAGACGGGTATCTACGTACAGATGTCTCTAGAAGGGGCAGGAATTTTACTGCATGTTTCTCCTTAATGGCAATGGATGTCAGCAGGTTTACGATATCTTTCCTGGAATTATTGCCCTCCTGAGAAGAATTTCCATTCCAGACCATCTCTATGGGAGATCTCTATAAAGATGCTGCCCTGCCGTATCTCTTGTGCTTTGCACTCTGTTTGAAATGTGTGGTGTCACTGGAAAACTCTATCTTGAGCAAAGTGTGCTGCTGCTTGTTTCAGAAAAGCGTTTGACAATGGTGTATGTGACTGTATTTCTTTAAGAAGGGAGACGAAAAGACCCTTCAAAAGGGAGAAGGTCTTGTAAACAGAAAGCACCTGGAAGCATGCTCACTTGAACACTGTGTCTGTATATTCTAATTGTTTTTCCAGTATGTATGGTGTCATCGTTATTTATAGAGTCCTGTTACTAATTTGCAAACATTTGGAGAACTGTCAAATGTTTGTGTGAATATTTATGAGTACTCAGTGTTTCACCGCTTTTAGCACAGGTGGTCATTTGCCCAAAAAGTCCTCAAGGAAATGTACTATTTGCTGTTCACCATTCATCTTTCTATTGCTTAAAAAGTTTGTCATCGAGTTTGCGAACAAAATAAGCAGCCTATGATGCAGGACACAGAGCAACCGTTGCAGTGGACAGCTGAAATGAATAGCTTCAAACAAGCCATGTGCAGAAAATTATTTCTCTAAGCAAGTAAGAAAATATTTATCAACTGTAAGGCCTCCAGGGCACACATTATCTTTTTTTTTCTATTTATTCATCATTTACTACTATAGGAATGCAAATCTTGTAAAGGTCTTTAGGCACTAATATAATAAAAAATAAACAACAACAAAGAACAAAAAATGTTATTTAAGGAATCTGTATTGGATTCTAGACAACTCAGAAACAGAAATAAAGCTAGATTAGAAACAAATTTCCTGCAAGTGGGTTTATTTCAAAATAAAAATGTTGCTAAATCTTCTTGCTTTACTCACGTGTCCTCAAGCTGAAGCAAAGCTTCCAAGGCAGATTATAACATTTCACTCCATAGACAGGGAATTTGTATTTTAACAAACAAGAATGGAATTTACAGCGCTGTGAGCTGTGTGAAATGAGCTCCAGGAAATATTTTTAATGATCATGAAAAAGAGAAAATATTTCAGAGTTACAGACCTAAAACCTTTGAAATGTAATTTGGTTTTATATTTTAATTTTAAGTGGTTTTTTTTTTCCTAGCCATTAATGTTCAATAACTATAAAGCAAAAGAGGAGCAGGAAACTATTTAAAAACAATATTTCTGGATAAACCTTCTAACACACAAGGGAGCCTGCTGTATAATTTGGGCTTGTATGGTAACTACTCACACACCATATGTTGAGAACCAGAAATTAGGTATGCGTGTACCTTACATCCTGCTGTTACAAATGTTAATAGTTAGCAATATTTAATAAATTAGGTATCTCTTATGGTTTATGAGCTGTCATAGGTCTATTAGATTTATTCATATGCCTTTGCAGCAAGGTAAAAAAGGAATTTTGTTTTACAGTTTTCCAGTAAACTTCCAAGCCCTTGTTACCCCAGGTTTCTTTAAAACTGGGGAAATTCTGTAATCAAAGATGACAAGAGTAATCAATCAGGCTTTTATGAGTCTTCTAAGTAGCCAGCACCCCCAAACAAAGACATTTAAATATAATCATTTAAAAGATGATTAACTTCAACCTTTGCCTTGGCAATCCCCCACTCCTCCAAAGGAACCTATGGTATGTCAGCCTTGTCCTAACTGTGCTGTGGTGCTAGTGTTCCAAGATCTTTTCTTCCTTTCTTTCAGATGTTTGACTGGAAGACAGATAGTACTCGTGGAAAGGAACATTGGGGTCAAGATCTTGAGGCCTCCTGGGTCTGGCAGATGTCTGGTTTTCAGGCTTTCTCTACTCCATCCAATTGTGAGGTGAAGTCCCAAGGAATTTAATTAAGTAATTTTTTTTTCAAATTAGCTGGGTTTGTGCTTTTACCAATGTTGCCCCTACAAAGACAATATTAGCTGCCCAAGGTCCTTTACTGGTATGTAACCAAGATCAGCACTGAGTAAAACTGCCCACAAAGTGCTGCTTCTGTGGTTTTTATTTTTTTTTTTTCTGGGAGTTCAGTTTCTATAACATGAGTAAATTCAATT
Source organism: Trogon surrucura (assembly GCA_020746105.1). NCBI lineage: Eukaryota > Metazoa > Chordata > Aves > Trogoniformes > Trogonidae > Trogon > Trogon surrucura. The sequence goes on from CM036617.1 coordinate 189,097,307, forward strand.
GCTGAACCACAGGCAACTACAATGATCAGATGGCTGGAGCACCTGTCCTATAAGGAAAGGCTGAGAAAGTTGGGGTTGTTCAGCCTGGAGAAGAGAAGGCTCCAGGGAGACCTTATTACAGCCTTTCAATATTTAAGGGCAGCCTCTCAGAAAAATGGTAACAATGTTTTCAGCACTAGAACAAGGGGTAATGGTTTTAAACCAAAAGAGGGTAGATTAGACTAGGTATGAGGAAGAATTTTTTTACAATCAGGTTGGATAAACACTGGAACAGGTTGCCCAGAGATGTGGCAGAATCTCCATCCCTGGAAATGTTCAAGGTCAGGTTGAATGGGGCTCCAAGCAACCCAATCTATTTGAAGGTGTCCCTGCTCACTGCAGGGGAGTTGGACTAGATGAACTTCAAAGGTTCCTAAGGTTCTAAGATTCTACAATTCTATACTCGAGATGCTCTGGGATGTCACAGGCATCTGCATAGGATGGCATCTATGACACAGTGCCTGCTGGGGACCCACACCTCTAGAGAGCAGGGATATCCCAGGGGGTCTCGCACACAAACAGACACTATGTACAGGTAGCAGAGAGAGTCCTGGTCAGCACAAGGAAAGAAGTCAGAGAGGATCTGTTGGGTTGGATTCCTGTTATGTCACCCATGACCTTGGGTGTCTGCCTTGAGGAAAGTTAAACCTCTCCCTGGGTTCCCCAGCTCTGCTGGCTAGATATGCAGGGACTTCCAAGTGAGTTTACGGGCTCAGGTCACAAGCAAACTCTGCTTTGGCTCTTCCTGTGCCTTTCCCCAAAACCTGCTCTTGGCCTATTTGACCATCTGCAGGGTACTTTTCTGAGATACTTAGAACGGGCACAGTGTTCACTCCAAGGCATAGTATTTCTGCATTCAGTTGAAGTGTACCCATCAGCCCATCAACATCTCTTGGGTATAAATACCTTATAAGTCAATTTCTCCTGCCTCATGGCTCCAGTCCTTTCACACCCAGCCCAGTATACCAGTGATATGAGACATTCCTATGAGCACCAAATCAGCAGTGCCCTTACTATTAGTTGAGTTGCCTTACTCTATCCTCTTCCCTGTTCCAGGGTCCAGAAGATGATGTCTGTCTTAGGCTGAGGACAGTGGCAAAGGCTACAGGAGCACACTGGATACTAGGAATACGCATGTGGAATATGCAGTTTCTTCAAGCAACAATGCTGTTGTTTACTAAGAGAAAAGACATTGTCTAAGGGTGGGGCAGCACACTGATGGCATCCTTGGCTATGCTGATCTAACTGCTCTGTATGCTGTCAGGAGATGCACATCAGCTGTGAGTGATACTACAGTGCTCCCAGAATAGCTGCTGCTTCTGTACTGAAGGAAAACGTCACCTTTCTCACTATCTTACACTTCAACACACAGAGCCAGCATGAGTTATTTTCGTAGGAGCTTCTAAATCCTGCTTTGATTTCACACAGCCGGGCTGAGAGTAGGACCTGTTCTCATTTTACCCACACTTCCTAACAGCTTTGGGGACATCTTTTTTACTACATACTTCTTCCCATTTTTTTTGCAGAGAAGTGGCAAAATTCAAATCTATGTCTTTTTTTAAGGGCAGGGGGTGAAAAAGCAAAGCAAAGATCAGTTTGGAGGATACTTCAAATTCACTTGAATGATACAAAAGGAGGGGTTGGAAAAAGGAAAGCTGTAGGTTTTTTCTCACATCTCTAGTGTGATCTCAATCCCACTGAAACTGATGAAAATCTGACTGGCTTCAAGACTTGTTGAACCTGGCCATAACTGAAGAGCAATTGAAACTCAGTATTTTTTACAGAAGATGATCCTGCCCTGAAGCCAGCAAACAAACCAAGCAGAGGCTAGTAAATCCTCTCGTGGATAACAATGGCTCTCTGCTTATCAGCCCTTCAGAATCCCTGTTTATCAGCACCAGGGTGCTGCTGGACTCTTTAGATTCTTCTTGTTTGTGTCTGATCAGAGACTGCCTTTGTCCACCTTTAATTATGCATGAAACCCGAACAAGCATATGATAATGGATAGAATTTCTTCCATTGTTTTAAAAAAGGATCGTATAATTTTATGGGAGAACAAGAGAAGAAACAACTACTGTCTTGCTGTCAAACATAAGAAATACAACCAGGTTTGTGCACAAAAGTAGGTCTCCATCTTTTTTTTACTTTTTTTCTTGTTGTTGTTGCAGCGTCTGTTTTTAACAATCTCCTGGTGAGGCAGATAAGCTGTTAATTCTATTAATGTTGTTATCAAAATTTGTAAGGTAACTGAAGCTTCCAGTTTAGTGATTTATTATCCTGAGCAAGGTAGGTAGAATGTGTCTTTCATGTTCTGTAATCAACACTAGAACAGCATTAAACTCCTAAGAAGTTTTAGTTTACCATTTCTACTTGCACAAAACACTTGATCAAAAAAGTGAAGTGCCTTTTTCTTTGACTGATGTCACTTTTAAATAATAAAGAATACAAATAACAAATTTATATAAGCGTGGACTGTATTGGTGTCCATTTGTGTTGATAAAAGAGCCTCTGCATTTCAGAGAGGTCACAAATGCATTAGATCTAGAAAATACTGCTAGCTCTTAAAAATGGATCACATCACATTCTCAGGCTCCCCAGTCTGAAGTAGGATTAGCAGAGCCAAATCCAAATCTCCTTTGTACATGCGTTTCAATCCTTTCACATCAGGCATTTGCTAATTTAACTCCACTGGTTTAACAAATGTACATCAGTATTATCGTAGGAAACAAGGGAGCATACTTAGCTGATAGCTCTACTGGGGGCATCCTGAGGGAAGAAACAGACTCCACGAGCTTTGAAAATCTTTCCTTTAAAGTCTAGTTATACGGAGACAACATGCAAAGGTCTAAAGATTCTGCCAGATCTTGCTATATGGGCAACATAGTCTCCCAGAAAGGTTTAAATATTTCAGCTATGCATGGGCCAGCATGTTATCAGGACAGAACTACTTCAGCACAGTCATGTGGAAATTAGTCAGATACAACTGTTATTTGTAAAAGATATACAGTGCCTGCCAGATTGCAGGAAACAAACCCTTATGGCAACTGCTAAAGTCATAAATTGGATGTTATCAATGCTTGACGTTTCCTCTGGGATTGGGGAAAATTTCAGGAATATTTGTTGAGATCTTAGTGCAATTGCAAATATAATCGCTGACATCCTCTCCCGTTATTGATTAGCTGGAGAATCATTTTTTTGTGTGTTTTTGTAGTATGATGTTACTGCACAAAATCCAGCTAAGCTTGTGCTGGGTACAAGTACTTGTACTCTTTGCCCATGTTGGTGCATGTGTTGGTTGACCAAGTTGCTTAAAATGTATGTAGGCACACTAAATCTGTGTTTATCAGCAAGAAGTAGATTAAAAAGTCAGATTTTATAGGGTTAATTCTCTGGATAGAAGGATGTTATTGACTGATTTTATTTATGTCTATAATTCATACAAGGGATGCCTTAGACTTTGGATATTCTGTATATACATGAATCCAATCTATGTCAATTGGAAGAGATATAAAATATGGTTCCCACTATTTGTGGTCACTGAAGGACCACTTTTTATAAATCTGCTGATTTAAGTGTCTCCTTGGCTTTACAAGTGGCCTGTCTTAACATTGCCTTTCATAACCACAATTTTCTAAATTAGTTCCCAACATCCTTCTGAAAAAGACTTCATGGCAGTATTCTGCAAATATAGCAATACAATAATCACAGCTGTATTTTAATTATGGTGAAATGATTCCTGTATATGTACCAGTTTGGGACCTGTCAGATGGGAGAGACTCTGATAATGGAAGGCAGTATTTTATTGATGAAAATGTGTTTTAGGGAAGTGGTATTACCATTTCAGCAAGTTCTGATTTTTGACTTGCAATATGATCACCTTCTATTGGTATGTTGTATTAAACAAAACCACTTTCAAGTCTATAATGCATTCTCTTTTTAATGTGATCCACATCAAGATAGAAAATGAACACTTTAAGAATTGAGAGGAGGTAATAGTACAGATGAAATTGTTCTCATAATTCTTAAGACATTTTTTTCCCAGGTCTCAGTGAGGTGAATGCAAAGAGGAAATTATCTTTTACAATCAACATTACTTAGAATCTTGAGGTCTATGCTGTAGTTATCCTACTGTACTACCAATATACAATGATTTAGACATTTGTTTTGGCTTTAATCTTTGCTCATATATATACACCTCCAAAGTAAAAACCAATGGAGTGTGCACACCCATAAATCTGTCCAGACTTCCACTCTTCTGAGATATTTCAGAAATGGCTTGACGCTTGTAATCAGAAGTAGGATTGGATGCTGCCTTCAATTCATCCAACAAACACCCTCCTCCCTCTCCCACCCCTCCACATTCCCTTCTATCTTTGGTTCACTTTTGAGCTTGAAGGTTGCAAGGAGAGGAGAACTCACTTGAAGGTGTCCAAGGAAGAAGCCTGGCAGCAGTAGGACATGCATTGTCAGACTAAACATCAGTTATTTTCTGCTGCACCAAAGGCACGCTGATGTAATATATTTAATGTACTTGTGCTGGACTGAACATTGTGTATTTTCCACTCCTTGGAGCTTCCCATCTCCAAACCCTGAGAGACAATTATTCCATCTTTTCAGCTACTGCTGTCTCACAGTGACTTCTTAGCTCTGCCCTGGGAGCCTTCACTGGGCTTATCTGGCCTGATGAGAAGAGGCCTTGGGGCAACCCATCAGCTGCCAGCAATTATTTAAAGCCAGCTTCAGTGATGATGGATGCAAACTTTCCCTATGAAATAGCTAATAATAAAATATGGGACAGTGGCCACAAATCACAGCTCATGAGGTTTAGTCTGGACTTTTCACTGGAGAGGGAAAGTCATCAGGAGAACATTGCAGCACTGAACACATTCCTCAGAGAGGCTGTAAAATTTCTGCAACTCACTTCCTAATACTGTGAAGGCAGAAGTATGAACTAGTACCTCAGGGCAGCACCCAGCACCGTAGGCAAGAGAAGACCACCAACATCTCCTAGGCCAGGTGGAGGCATGTTGGTAGCTGGTGGTAGAAACGGCAGTGGTGGACCTATGGTGATCATTCAGATCGGGTGGGATTTTGAAGGCTATTTGACAATTCAGAGACTTATCTGTCTGGGAAGGACAGGCTCACTTGCACTGAGTTTATCTTTTTACAGGACTCTTCCTCAGTCTCACTTCTCTGTATTTAAATAGCATTGAAATCAAAGGGAAAAAAAAGTATACCTCAAGAAGAAAGGCAGCATATAAAATAGTATTGCAGCTCGTCTGCCTAGGCAAATGCTCAGTTAACTCAATGTTACGTCGTGCATTCAATGTAGAAAGTTCATGCTTCAAAACACAAAAATTACCTCTGTATAATCTATTTTTGCAGCTCCATTGGTCAGTAATTCCTATTTAACCCAGAGAAAATGTCCCACTTGAAAGGAATGATTTCAGTTTAGTTACTCTGGATTTGAACAGTGTATCTGAGATCAGAACCTGGCCCAGGGGCTATAGGAATAAATGGGATTGGGAAAATATATTGTTTTGAAAAGGAAAAGGTAATTTGATATACTTGGCAGCAGGAGAACTATTACTGTGATTGAAGACTTTTTTCCTTCTAAGTTTGTGTTTGCTGGATGTATTATTTATTGCTAGAAGATAGTAGATTATTAGATTCTTCAAAATCATTTTGATATTTGATTATGAAGCCAAGCTGCCCTTTTGAGACTTTCCTGGATATAGTGCTTTTTTGTTCAGCACAGAAATTTCATTGGTTTGTGTTCTTTAGAAAAATAAACACTTTGTTATTATTACCAATATTGGAAAATGAAAGCTGTATTGTATTGGGAAATGTTTCCTTCTTCTTAAATGACATATTCTTACTCTTTGAAAGTTAAAGGTAAACAGTAAGCACAGTTTCTACTTTTTCTAGTTTAGGAAATTTTTAAGTTCTAATTGAATAGTTGACTAAGTATTCAAAGCTTTCTTCCTGTTCTGTGCTTTTCAAAGTTGTAGTTTTCTTGCCACCTGGTTATTTTTCAGGCTGCTTATTTTGTATGTGGTATTTTTCTTTGTATTTGGTCATATGGCAGTAGGTTTTGCAGTTGTAATGGCCCAATTTTAAAAGACAACTTATGAATATCACTTGATATTATTTGAGATCACACAATAAACCTTTTAAGTTCTTGCCAGATGGAGCAAAAAAAACATTAGAAGTTATCCGACAGACACCATTGTCAGAGCCCTGCAGATTTATCTCTTTCATTTGCCTTCAGGTAAAAATTCAGAACATATTCTGTCAAAGCCTGTTTTGACAGAACTGGCCAGAAATCTGTTAATAAACAGGTTTTTTTTTCAGAGATCAGTTTTATTTCCACAAAAACAGCCTGTGACAACTCATCCATTTCTAGTGTTTCTTTTTTGAGGGACAATTTTGAAATTATGAGGTTTGACTTTCCCATTTTATTTTGTGATGATTTTAAGTTCATCCATTTTAATTTGCAACTGAAGTGGCCTAAGAGTGTGCATCCAGGTGTGCCCCACTGCTCAGTGGATACGTAGCATCTGGCTGAGCCATAGGAGTTTGATAGAGTCTAATGAGCTCAGAACCTTTTCCACAGTTTTGGAGGACAGGTGGTCGAACTGGTCTCTTCAGAGCTACCCAGCACTGACTGTCCATTGGCATTCAGGACTTGAAATTTTTTTGTTTCAAAGACATGAGAAGAGCAGGTCCTGCGTGCTTGGGGAAGGGACCTGGCCATTTGCGTTGCTTTCTGTCATACCGCTGCTTGATGCTGAAGCCAACATCTTCCCCTCTTTCAGATAAGTGTTACCAGGGTGTGTTCCTCAGTTTTAGGTGAAATTACCACAAGGCAGTTAGGAACTTGCTGCTCCATCCTTATTTGAGAGGTTATGTACCAGCTAATACCATGTCATCAGCAAAAGTCAAACAGTTTTCCAAAGTCAATATGTGAAAGGCTTCTTGGAGACTGCATTCAGACAAGGGTTTGGAAACTTTACTTTTATTTCCATGTAAGAGAAAAAAAATGCTAAGCCCCACTGTTTGAAGGGGAGCAGCAAAAGCTGATTCTGAATTAGTTGTACTAGCCCTGAGCAGTCTGCCTGTACCAGGGGAGGCAAGAGAATGATGTTGGCAAGCTGTCCTGAGCAGCGAGACAGCGGCAGAGTGAGACCATGGGGACAGCTGTGAACAAGTGGACCTGAAGAGATGCCACGTGTTGGACTCTGGAGAGCCCTCGTGATGCTCCTGTCACTAGATGCAATGGACAGAGGTGCTTGTGGGGGTAGGCACAGCTCTGAGCATAAGTCCCTAAGTCCCTCTCAAGGCCAGAGGGCCTCTAAGTAGACTGTTTTCTCCCCAAAAGCAGACTTTGCAATCTGTTCTGTGTTCTGTGCGCACGTGTTTGGAGAGCGATCAGAGTGAGCGTGATAAAAGACAGCTATTAGAATGGGCTAAGGTGCTGCTTGTATGCAATCTTAAAGAGTCCTGCTATCTCTTCATCTATTTCTAATCACACATGAATTCATGTAGTATCTAAAGAAGAACTCCTGACTTTGGACACCACCAATAATTTAATTTTTTTCAAGTATATTTGTAACAAAAGTTTCAACTGCTAATAAATCTTTTCCAAGACGCAGAAGGTACAGGAGAGGAAAAGAGAAACTAAGGCACTGGAGAAAGATCACAAAGTTAATAACTTAAAGACCTGTAGTCAAACTTGTATATTTACACACTAAAAACTGCAGCAGTGGCATTTGTTCCCAGTGCTTCACAGATCTTCACTGGTTCTTTGTCACTTCAGAAAAGAAGTCTGTGCTGCTTCCCAAGGCACGTCTGCAATCAGCCATTTCACTGCAGAATGTGAAATCACACCATCACAGAGCGAAAGAGAAAAAGGAAGGCGAAAACTTGGCAAGAAAACACAGGAGGGGTGAACTGAGAGAACAGCAGCTTTTATCTTTTCCTGGCTCTCTGATCAGCTACTGTCTGCTCATCCAGCCCCCAAACAGGCCTAACCCCGAACTACCTATGTTGCTAAACCACTTTTTTTTCTTTATTTTTCCTCAAATTGCTCCCAGAAAACTACCCTGTTGGGTGTTAAGCTAGTTGCTATTGCTGATGGTGCATCAGGGTGCTCTGTAGGGGGACAGGGTAGGGCTGTGCCTGTATCTATGTCTGTGTCTGTGTCTGTATGTCTACCACTCTATATCATTTATATCACCTATACAATCTACACCATCTATATCTACAGCTACGTATCATCTATAGATACATATTACTATATATCTGTATCTATAGCTATATATTATCTATATCTACTTCTATATTTACATGAGACTAGACCTGCTTTTAAGCAAAATAAGAAAAACTCATTTGCCAGCCTATGTGGAGAACAAATGCAGGCAGAATTTGCTTCTGATCACCCGAGAGGCAGAACATTTTCTATTCACCTCTCTTAGTACCCAGTACCCTCAGCACCTGCACTCTCTATGGCTTTCCTAACCCCAGACCCAGTTCTTTTCTGAGTATGGCACCAGTATTGAACTAATTAGACTTGTTCCCTTTTATGGCACTCAGATTAATGGCTTTACCTTGCTCTCCATCTCTGCCTTCCCTAGCCATGACCCCCTGCATCACTCCTACCTTCTTGTTCTGTTGATCCCACTGATACTGCCACAAATTCATTAAAGTGTCTTCCCATTTAATTCCACCTTCCTGGCTGTGAAGTCAAAGCTGAATTTGCCATGGAGTGAGAATAATATGTGATAAAAAGTTTTCTGGTAACGGTAATCTGTCTGTCTATAATCTGTCTGTAAGTGCAACAGCTCAAACCAGGACACCTGGTGATAGACCCAGCTTAGGTTTGGGTGTCTGTGCAAAGGGGGCTTCTTTTGGCTGTGAGTACCTGTCTTACTTGTCCTTTCTCTCAGGTGTGGACCGTCTGCATTACCACCCTTTGGCACTATGCAAGGATGGATGGTTTCTTACAGTTCAACTGAGAACTGCCCATTTGGTTAGATCCATATACCTGAAGCCCACCATCATGGGTATTTGTTTTTCCAGATCATATAAACTGACAAACTGCTTTGCAGAAATATCCTTGCTTTCTATGAGGGACATATCTGGGGATCTAAAAAAACCATAGGCAGGGGAGTCCATACCAAAATCAACTTGGGAGAAACTGGGGTAGTTACAGCTGCATGATTGCAGCTCTCAAATCTACAGAATGCTCAGCAAAGTGAAATTTGAAAATTTCTTTCTTGTTAAAGACAATAATGTGGAATGATTCTCCAGAACTGTATTAATTAAGAATGATGAACAACTTGTGGGGATTTGGGGCTTCAATTTATCTTTGCGCTTGGAGTGACATGTGTCAGGTACAATAAGTATTTGCTGAGGTGGGAAGCAAATGTCCTCGCTGTGGAAATGGTGAGCACCTCAAACTGGTGTATTAGCAGGCACAGATTTATTGAACCTACACAGAGGATGAACAATGAGATGAATGGGCTTTTGCAGGGTTGGTGGTATGTCCAGGAGGCTGGATAATCCATCCCATTGCAAACAAGCTGGGTTTTAGGAAAGAGAGATACAACTACTCCAGAGTTGTTGGAGAAGCAAAGAGTCATCTGGTATTACTGACAGGATTAACAAAGCCAGGATACTGTCACTGCAAATGATTTTTTCATGTGTCAACACCACCACACAGAAACAGAAATGTCTGTGACACAGTGTCTGCCTCTGAGACAGGTTTCCTGCCTCTGGCAAGGCAGCCTTTGCCTTTGCCGTGCCACCAGCTGCAGAGCGGGTGTTTGCTGGCAGCAGCAGCCATGGATGTTGCGTGCTCCCCACGCAGGAGCTCCTCTCCAGGCTCTCCAAAGCTCGAGCAGTCAGAGTTTGAAAGCATTTCCAGGAAGTGGAACTAAAGAGCAGGCACAGGTATTCAGTTCACTGTGCCTTAAAGTTCTGCATTACGTTTTCTTCGTCTGAATCTGAGTACATTTTGGGTTAAACTTTGGAGTATGACACCAGTTCTGGAGTTGCAGTCACTTTCCCTCCCAACACCATATGTCTCAAGGAGGGTCCAGAGCACACCGGCTCTTCAAGTTTAATTATCCAGCATTGTTCCAGGGTTTTTATAAATTAATTATTGTTGTGGAAAGCTGGAATGTGACTGAAGCACTACAGACAGAAACACATACAAAAAAAAGATTAAATCACTGAATACTCCAACTGCTCTCTAGTTCTGAGTCCTGTGCAGTGTTTAACTAAGTGTTAAAGATGGAACACTAACAACATTTTAAATCCAGCTTTTTTCTGAAGCACGCGTAGAGTTATATGTAACACATGTTCCAAAAGTTTCCACTGTACAGAAGAACATGACTGTTTACCCCAGCATATGATGATATGCTATATTGGTACTTCAGATTCATAAACCAGGAGTCTCTGCAAGGAAACAGTACTGAAAGTATTCACACTGAGATAATTTTCTTTCCATATTCATCTTTTTCAATCTCAGGACAACTGGTGTTCCCTTTGCAAATCATTATGCCAGTTAGAGAGAGCAGCATCCCTCCCTTCCTATAACTCCTCATTTTGGTGTTCCACAACTCACGTGGCTCAGGCGAGGCTTCCTCATTCACTTCAAAGATAGCCGGGCTAATGTGGTACCCTGATGGCTTGAGCTAATGATCCTGAGTGTTCTTGGGCAGGTACAGAAACACCCTGTGCTGGTACCAGATATATGTACATGGGAAGAGAGTGGCTTCTTCCTGGTGGGCGGTGAGGAGATCTGGTGCTGGAGCTCTTTTTCACCACCCCAATCAGTTCTGGAAAAGGATATGCTGGTAAGTGGCACCAATTTTAATTTCACAATTATACAAACAAAGATTTCTTAATACAACTCCTCTTACCATTGCACAAGGGCAAGAGATTCTAGCCCTTCCCAAATACAAGACATGTCAAAAGAAACTGTGAGACTGCCAGTGTGTCCAGACAAGTGAGAGGGGAACTTGTTCTATTGACACATCACATTAGACCCTTATTCCACATAGACAAGACCTTGGTTACTGACTTGCCACAGCACATCATTGTAGAATATTCCACTACACATCCCCTGAGAAACAAGTGCTGCTCTTTCCTAAGGTTAACATTTTCCCCATACTGAAAGATCCACATGGAAATATTATTCTTCATTACTTTTCTTTCCCATTAAATATACGTATTATAGTAGTGTCTAGCAGTATCGCTGCAGTATCAATGATTTTGTATTGAATAGTATTGACTAAACTGTGACTTGTTTTGCACTTGGTGTTCTGGAACATAATAAGATTTAGAAATTATATTTACTGCAAAGGACATTTTATATCCATGACAATCTAAAGTGCTTCAAAATAGTAATATCACTAATGTAGTGATTACAGAGGCAATACAATAATATACGCAACAGTTCATAGGTAGCCAAAGGAAACAAAAAAATTATTGAGATAAAGGTTAGTGGATTTGCCCCTGAGAGTACATTCACTCTTCTCCAAAAAATGCCAAGTACTTTTTAATTAAAATGTGTACATTTAAAACATTCCTACATGACTTTTGTATTCAAATAAGAAGTGGGAGTTCCACTGTAGAAAAGGAGTGCCTGTGTCAAAGCAGCCTCTGCTTGCTTTTGAGCTGTGGGCATTGGGTGTAACCTCTCCTGCGTGTACAGGAATTGTACAGACAATCCATAGAGCAACTGCTTCCAAAACGGAAAAAGCTGCTGCTGAAAGGCCAGGGAATAGATGAATAATTCAGGTGTACATGATGTACAGGATTGAGTGCTTCTGACTAGGCTATGAAAAACCACATTTCTCGTAAGTTTTATACCATTTATACGACATTGATAATTTCATATCTAATTTCTAGAAGGAAAATCACTTACATAAAAAACAACTTAATTGTGTGGGTTTTTTCCCCATGAAAATAATTAATTCCTCTGTATACTTTCAGTTATACAGGTGAGCACTGTAGAGAAAAACTATAGACATTCAGGGAAATATTGCAGACTCTTGCAAACACCTTTTCCGACCCGAGTTTTATTTCTGTGGTCCCATGTCTTGCCCATACTCTTAACACATGAAACAATCTCTTCAGAAAAAAAATCACATTTTTGCAAAAATATATTGCATCAGTTTGTCCTGGGTTTTAACGCTTCTAAAGCTTGAGGGAGGGAGGGAGGGAGGAAGAGGGAAGGGAAGGGGAGGCAGAAGGAATCTTCTGGAAAGTCAGAGCTTCTCTGAAATTTCATTTCCTGCTTCAGACAAGTGCTTCCCTCACTCCCCTGTCTGGGTCAGATCAAAGTAGTTGTTTTTTTTTTGAAAAAACCCCCACAACAGACCCTAGAGCCTGATAATACTTTTATATCTAAAATTAACTGACTAGGAGAAGAAAAACACCTTCTTCCTTGTTTTCTTGTCCGTGGATCTATTAACCACAAAGCATTTTGGTACAATATTACATTCCAACCCATACTGGTCTTAGAAGTGCTACGTTGCTTCATGAATTGCGTAAATACTAACCAACTTTATTCTATATATGAATAAGACTGATAACAAAGACTGTGTATTATACAAACATTGCACTATACTTGATCACTTTTAAACCCTGTTAAAACAAGCTGTGTTTTTCCTGGATGTAGAATAACTCTCTCAGAAGACTCTGTTTTATTCATTGTATTTGGCTGTCACAGCCACATAGTAAATGATCACATTATATGCAACATCCTAATGCTGTGCAGAATGTAAATGCTGAGGAGGATAATGAATAGGGCAATTGGAGAACAAAATTACGTTTCCTACTCACGGTCCTGATCAGCCCTAGTTAGCATGCTCATAAGTAAAGGGTTAGTTATGGGAGGGTGGTTGGTGATTAAATGAGTGAAGAAACATTTGTTTTAAGCAGCAGAAGACTAGTAAATAGATGTGTGCATTAGAGTTCCCAGTGGATGGGATGCACAGGTGAATGCCGTGTAGAAAGGGAGCTGTCTTTTTATTAGAGTGTACTGAATAGTTATAGTTCATTGAAAGGTCTTTTCTGTTCTTGGAGCAGTTTCTGCATGCCACTCAATATCATTCTTCCTATGCATCTCCAACAGAATTCAAATCTTGCACTTGACCTCCACAGAAATTTGCTCTAAGGGTCTTCATTTGCTCATATTTCCATGAGATATTTAACTTCTAAACCCATATGGAGAATCAAGAAATGTCAATGCTGCTCAGGGAGAGAAAGGTAAACTGACTCCATGTTATTTTGGTCTCATATCTCCAGAATGAATCTTCCATTTGTGAATAAGACATGTCTACTGACTTCATGAGGTTCAATGAGGCCAAGTACAAGGTCCTGCACATGGGTTGGGGCAATCTGCATTATCAATACAGGCTGTGGGAAGACATGATAAAGAGTAGCCCTGTGGAAAAGGACTTGAAAGTACTGGTGGATGAAAAGCTAGACATGAGCCAACAATGCACGATGGTAGCCCAGAGAGCAAATAACATCCTGGCCAGTAGATTGAGAGAGATGATACTGCTCCTTTACCCTGCTCTGGGGGGACCTCACTTGGAGTATTACGTCCAACTCTGGAGCCCTCAACACAAGAAGGACTTGGACCTGTTGGAGCAGGTCCACAGGAGGCCACAAAAATGATCAGAGGGCTGGAGCACCTCTCCTGTGAAGACAGACTGAGAGAGTTGGGTCTGTTCAGCCTGGGGAAGAGAAGGCTCCAGGGACACCTTATAGCAGCCTCCCAGTACCTGAAAGGGGGCCTACAGGAAAGCTGGGGAGGGTCTGCTTGCAAGGGCGTGTAGTGACAAGAAAAGGGGCAATGGCTTTAAACTAGAGATGGGTAGTTTTCGATTAGATGTTAGGAAGAAGTTCTTTACTATAGGGTGGTGAAATACTTGAGCAGGTTCCCCAAAGAGGTTGTGGAGGCTCCCATCCCTGGAAACATTATAGGTCAGGCTTGATGGGACTCTGAGCAACCTGATCCAGTTAAAGATGTCCCTGTTCACTGCAGGGGGGGTTGGATTAGATGACCTTTAAAGATCACTTCCAGCCAGAAACATTCTATGATTCTACGTTTCTATGATTCTATGATTTCCTCTATGATTCTTCTATGATTCTATTTGCAGAGTCTTTTCTGTGGGGTTTTTTTTTTTTTTTTTTTTTTTATGTTAGAGGTCAGTACATGATCTTTCCAAGTTGTCCCACACTTCTGGATTCTCCCTCTTCATACTTTTGGCCAAGAATCAGTAGTTTGGACACAAGGTAAAGCTTTGAAAGGAGATAAGAAGTATGCTTCATGAGCTGGCTTCATGTCCTTGTCAACAGCAGCTGCTACAGCCACAAATTGCACATCCTCCCAGATGTGATGGACTTCGTACAACCAGAAGCTGCCTTTGGGTGGGTGGGGCTGAGGGGAGGGAATTGAAGAAACCCACATCCGATGAGTAGATGTCACTGATTTTCATTCTAGCTCCAGCAACCACATTTAGATGTGGCACTGCAATGAGTGTGATGGCAGCTTTTTACTGCAGAGTATCCTCCTACACCAGTTTATTCTTCTCAAATACAAAAGGCTGGAGATCCAATGAAATATGTTATAGATGTGTAACACTGGGGCAGAAGTCCTTAATCTGCACCACTTACCTGGAAAAATTTTTTACCTAACTGCTCTCTATAGCCCTGCTCTGACAGTGTTGAGTCTAAACTGTGTTTTCATGACGTGCCGTTTCCTGAGAGCTTCACTGTGTGGGAAGAGCTTGAGAAGTGCATCTGAATGAACTAACACTTGGTTAAAATGGGTTTGTTAAACTGCATTGATCCCCATTATAGACATTCTTATTCAGCATTAAACCAGCCCTAATTCAATTCAGTTTGATTCATTTTGGCAGTGAAGTAGAGAGAACTGACTTGCATTGGTTAAAAGCCCAGACCCTGCTGAATTCGGGCACTGAGGCTGTGCAGAGCTCTTAGACCATACCTGCACAGGTCTAAATACCTGTCCTAGGCTGAATATCCCTTAGATCAGCTTGGGTCATTCCTATATTTGGCATGTCTAATGGGATTTTACCTGAGCACGTCTTTGATGATTGCCTATTTACATCAGGAAAGATTAACTGTTGAACTGTTGTGGCTATGTTATTCCTCTTACAGACCACATTTTGCCTCTTGTGAAATACACAACATTGCTAATCGACGCATACAACAAATATCTTCCCAAGTTTATAGTATTCCTATAGATGTTTATACTTCATTGAATAAAAACCAAGCAAGTGATTCTGGCAGAATTTGAGAAACAGACAGAAGAACCATAAAGCCTTCAAATATTTTGACTCTATTAAGCTATTTTGGACTGTTGTGGGGTATTTCTATCCATTTTCAAACACACTACTGTGAGAGAGCTCATATCATAGCAGAGGACGCTGTGCCAGGACATTCAGGTCACCCCTCCTGGGATCATTACTTGTCCCAGCACTGATTTTTCTCATCCATTTTTCTTAGACATGTAGATCATATGTATCACAACTGGGTGGTAGTGCTGCTCTCCTCTCTCGTGTTCTTGGAAAGGAAAATGGGTTCCCTTGCCTGGAGGAAATAACTCCAGGAAATTACCCACAATCCACTTTCAAGCCCTTCCTTTCCCCAGCAATGGAGTGTGGATATGGATAGGTAGCAACATCCCTGCTCCTGAAAGAAGTTCTGGGATAGAATAGAGGCAAAGCCATAGGTAAAGGGAGTCCAGGAGAAGTGGAGTGTAAAGGGTTAGGTTACAGAAAATAACATAGGATAGGGCATGAAACTAACAGTTTTGATACTGCAGTGGTCTTGATGTTTATTTGTATAGTTATTGTTGGGGATTTAGAGATTTAGAACAGCTGCTACTACGGAAATGCTATATAACTGTATGAATAAAAACCCCTAATTTCTCTTTCTGAAGTATCTAAACAAAATAAACCCAATTCCAACATGCATGAAAAGATGGTGTATTTTTCAGCTGAAATACAGCTCTGAAGCAAGTTGCTTTTACTGCTAAATTAGTAGCTGCTAATGTAAAATTTCTTACAGTCTCCAACCCTTTTTATGTTTTGTAACAATAATTGCATTGCAGATGACAGCTAATGCCAAGATGTTAACCACTTGTTCCTTCTCCTTCTGATTTGTGTGAATTAAATTAGGCACATCGATTTATATTAATATTTTTTTCAGAATTCCTGCCTCTTTCTAAAAGGCAGAGGCTGTACTCACTTTTATTGCTGAGATTTGACAGCTACCCCTTGCATGGGGCCTTTGGATTAATGCTTCATGGAGACAAATATATTCTCTCCAACAAGTGTCGGGTGCTACCATTAGATTGTCCGTGTTAATAGAAACTGCACTCACACTTCAACAGAGACTGTTGTGTATTATCATAATTTCTCGGCTAACCAAATAGGAAATGGGAGATAATCTAATGACTGCAGAAGCAGTCACACATTTTGTACAAAGATTAAACATCACGGGCCTGATCCTGCCTCCAGAAGAATCAGTGGAGAGTTCCTGGTGATTTTGAATGTAAATTTGCTCAAACTCCTGATCTTTGTCTCACCTATTCCTTCTCTCTGCGTCACATTGAGATGTGGGAACTCACTTGACTATAGTTATGCTACCTCTTCTGACTGGAAAGAGACATCATCAGACTTTCAAACCTCCTGTGTCTGCAGCAGCTCCCTTCAGGCTGAGTCCTGTCAAAGAGCATCCAAAAAACACTTTTCAGGCTTCCCTCTTAAACTTGCTAACAAGACCGTCAACCACTAAAGGGACAAGGACAAAAAACCTATTAACAATGCCATTCTTATATTTCTCTGTCTTTGTAAACACAACATTATCCTATTTTCCAAATAATTTTCAAGTGAGTGTGTTTGTTTTCTCTTTTACAGTTTCTTATAGTAAAGTGATGGAGCAAATAATCCTGGAAAACATTTCCAAATGTATGAAGGACAAGAAGGTGATTTGGATGAATTTATGAAAGTGAAATCATGCCTGACCAACCTGATAGCTTTCTGTGATGAGGTGACTGGCTTGGTGGATGAGGGGAGAGTAGTGACTTTTGTAAAACTTTCAACACTATCTGCCATAATATTCTCACAGAAGAACTGAAGAAGCACAGACAGGATAAGTGTACAGTGAGGTGGGTTGAAAACTAACTCAACTTCCACGCTCAAGGGTTTGTTATCAGCTGTACATGTCCACCTGGAGGCTAGTACCTAGTTGTGAAACCCTAGGGCAGGTATTGGGGTGAGTCCTGTTTAATATCTTTATTAATGACCTGTGTGATGGGGCAGAGCACACCTTCAGCATTTTTGCAGGTGGTACAAAGCTGAGAGGAGTGTCTGATAGACCAGGTGGTTGTGCTGTCATTCGGAGGGACATGAACAGGCTGGAGAAATGGGAGAACAGGAATCTCCTGAAGTTCAGAAAAAAAGAAATGCAAAGTCCTCCACTCAGGAAGGAATAACCCCAGTCACCAGTATAGACTGGGGCAGACTGACTTGAAAGTAGCTTGACTAAAAAGTACCTGGGGAATTGTCTTGGTTTTAGCTAAAAACTCCAATTCTGTTTAGTGATTTTTACTTTCCAGTTTAGTGTCTTCTAAAAGGCTGCCCTTTCTAAAGTCAGCAGCATGTTTTTGCAGACAGTGTGTGCTACTGGCAGTGATAACACCTGATGTTTACAGTTACTGCCTGGGACTGAGGTGCAGAAAGGCTCTTGCTTATACTTATTCCTGTAGTGACCAAGGCCACTGCTGGCTCTTGTGTGCCACGCTGGGGGTGCCGGGTAGTAAGAGGAGGCACAAGGAAGTAAAAGATTGCACTTCTGGGGGGTAATAGACAGGACAGGTGACCAACAAGAGTATTCCAACCCATATATGTCATATTTAGTATAAACTGAGTGATCATGAGAGTTTCGTCCTTTTTTTCTGCAATGGCCGGTGTCCAGGGAGGACTCCATCTGACCTCCTGCTTTTGATCTGGATCTTGAATTCCCAAATCCAGCTCCCTGTATCCAGCTCCTGCCACCGCTGAGCCTGGGGCTTCCCCAGTGCCTCCTGCTCTGCAGCACCAGTGAGGATTGCTGCTGGAGGCGGGGGTGGAAAGTTGGATTCAATATCAGGCTACTATCTATAGTTGTATATAGGTCTTTATTTTTATCATTTCACAATTACTTCCCTTATTGTTTCATTAAAGCTGTTCTAGTTTTTATTTTCTAACCCATAAGTCTCTCTGCCTCATTCTCTTTTCCTTCTCATTTTGGAGGGGGGAAGAGGGGGTTAGAGAGTGTCTGTCTGCCAGCACAGCCCTAACCCACAACAGGAGCCTGGTGGACAGCCTCTATCTTCAATGTATTTCACATGAAAAAGAATTTCCTGCGATACAATTTTTTTTTGCGCTGTCCAGGTCTGATAATCCTAAATTGCCAATGACAATCATAGTACAAGACAACTTCTTTTTTTTTTTTCCACAGACAACGGAATATCTATTGTTACCTAGTTGTTAAACATTTTGTGAATTATTTTGAAGAAAATGGTGACTAAATGAATATACAATGAAAATACTAATCATGGTACAAAATACCTAATTTATATCATGATCAATGCCATAAAACTTCATTTGCATGAGTCTCTGATAGAAAGCAGAATGTTACACAGAAATGTGAACTGAATATTAGTAAGCTTGTGATAGGCTGGCTGTAGAAGACAGCAGTATATTTACCAGCATTACCCCATTGTAAGTAAGTACTTCCACATATCTGAAGGTTGTTAGGACTCTCAGTTTTCAAGTTAGATAATCTCAGATGCCGATGATGAGTCTTTCAGCTTCTTACTGTTTAACTGAATTTCTTCCTGACGATTTACTCCATTCAGCCCAGGAACTCTTTCTTACTTGTTCATGCTTTGGTATCCTTGTGTCTTCATATGGAGATCTTCTAGATGTGTCCAAGCCATCTTGCCTGGAGCCATCCCTTGCTGCCTCTCCTGTGACAGCTTGGAGGGATAACTGTTTCTCAGTTCAGCATCTATTGCTTGACTTACTGAAGGTTACTCTCCCTCATGAGGGAGCTTGAAAACCTGATGAGAAGAACTTGCTCCACTGAGCCAAGTTACTGCGCCATTAAGATTTGAATGATCATTTGTGGGGGACTCCCAAAGACAAGCTGGAGAATTGTTGTGCTGGAGTTGACTAAGCTGGTACCCAGGAACGAAGTAAAGTTGAATAAATAACTGTCAGTAAAGACTCCTTCTCTGTACACTAACTGAATTAAATTATATTGCCAATTTATTTGTCTGCTGGTTGCTCTTCTGATCCAATTAAAGCTCTCCTCATGAATTAAAAAGGCAGGACCACCTTACTGAATTGTGGGAGACACGTTGTTTTACCTGAGTTATTAATAACACCTTGTATTAATAAACTTGGAAGAAATTTTGTAAACTAATTCATTATCACCACGGATGCTGCAGTTCATCAGCTTTAACAGTGAATGAAAATAATTAATTTTTTCACGAGCTTGATTCTTTCTCAAAATGCTCTTTTGGGCCCAATCCATCTGATACAGAAGTCAGGGAAAGAGTTCTATTGTTCTGAATGGGATCTGCCTCAAGCTTATGGGACTACCTGAGACAATATGTAGTTGCAGGTTTAGGTCTCTTCTGGTTCCCACCCATTAGTGAGTCACCGCTGTTTCTTCAGCAAATGCTGAAGTACCTCATAACTCCCCTATTTTCTGTGTAATTTATTTTTATCCCCAGGAAACTGAGAAAAGGTTGCACAAAAATTTATTTTTCCTCAAGTTACATTTTCAGCAATAAATAGCTCTGTCATTATCCTTTTAATTGTGGCTTTAACAATATCTTTTGCCTTCTTACAAACTATTCGTTTTCCTTTTTCTGCATTTTAATTTGATTTTAAAGCACAGCTCAGATAATTTTTAAAAGTTGTCTGAGATGTATATGATCTTCAGGTTATTCAAGGAAAATCTGAAATTACAAAAGGAACTTAAAGCATAGCCCCAATAAGCCAAACATTAATCTAAGGGGAAAAACATTAATAAGTCTTTATTTAGAATTTAGTCCTTTTGTTTCCAAGCTATATCGCAGGTCTACCTAGTTTAATGGTGAAGATGGCTCATCTGTCAAATAGCTATTGCAGCTAGATGATATATGATGATTAATTGTAATATGCAAAGTCTGTCCCAGGCGTACAGACCTCATAAAGCCAAAGATGACACAAGTGGGTTATTAGCTCCCATCATAGTGGTAAAATAAGTCAACTTGTGATCTAATTACCAATTTTTTATATATATATGATTACAATGAGTGTTCTGACAGTATGTAAAGAAAGAATTTAAGTATTCATGTTTTCATCTGTAGTCTTTCACACGGTTTAAATTGAAAATGTAATGCTTGATTTGCCAGCAAATCTAGAAAATATGGTTCCAGACTCCATGATTTTTATTGTATTACATGCTGAGGTTGCCCCTGGGAAGGTATTTATTTCTCTCCTCCTTGTCAATAATGAATGACCCTACATAGCAGAAACCTTATTAGAGACTATGTTTAATGATTGCCCTAGTGATATGAGTGGCCTGATAACAAATTGAAATGTCAGACACTCTCTGACCCTCAAATAATATTGAAATCTGCCAGCCCCTATTAAAATGCCTTCAAACTATATTATCCCGTGGTAATAGATCAGTTACTTACCCCAACTAATATAGGTATCACGTGGGACACTGCAGCACGATCCTTTTAATCAAAGTAGTCAAAAAAGCAGTGGAACAGTGGGTAAAAATGAGGTATTGTCATAGCAAGTCATGATGAACCTGCTTCATCAAAGTGGAAACTGCCTGGAAAGAAAAAAGGCCATGATTGGTATTCATTCTGGTGTGTCATACTGTAAAAAGAAAAAAGAAACTTTCAAATTCGAATGAACAGGATTTTCTTGCCCTCTCTAGCCCTCTCTCTCCCGCTGTCTTTCTTTAGTGGATTATCTTATTGCATAAGCCATAAGCTACTTTTATAGATCCAAGTGCCATCCAATGTGTTCTGGCGTTGCCATAGGAAAAAAAAAGGCAACCCACCCAAGAAACAGAAAGACTTTTTCATCATTATTTTCAACAGCTCCTCTGACACTTTTATGTGGAGAGCATGGCAGTAAATTTTTTTCTGGTTTCCAAATACATACTACAAGGAGTATCAATAAAAAAAGTAATATTCATCACCATCAAGCAAAAGTAACAGCAATTGTAATAATTGAAAAGCCACTATTATATCCTTCTTCCTTAAGACTTGCCCTTCACTGAATTATGTTAATATGTAGAGGTCATATTTACACAGCATCCGTAATTGCACTCGAATTGGAGCATTGTGCATAGATTTACCTGTAAAATTAGAATGATAAAGAGAACACTTGTTAATCTCAGGCAAGCACTTGATCCTCTTGAAGCTAATGGTAACCTATCTTTCTGATGTGGAAGAGGCTGAATTGCGCTTGTTTGTGTGATTCTCTGTCCCATTTCTTACTATGGAAAATAAGATGGGGTTAGACAGGTTGCCTGCTAAGTTATAACTTACAGGTCCTCCAGATTTTAAAGGAAGGTTAGGGAAATTAGAATCATAGAATCATAGCATGTTAGGGGTTGGAAGGGACCTCTAGAGATTGCCTAGGGCAAGCCACACAGGAATGCATCCGGATGGGTTTTGAAAATCTCCAGAGAAGGAGACACCACAACCTCTCTAGGCAGCCTGTTCCAGTGCTCTGTCACCCTCACAGTAAAGAAGTTTCTGCTCATCTTGAGGTGAAACTTCCTATGTTCTATCTTACACCTACTATTCCTTGTCCTATTACTGGGCAACACCAAAAAGAGACTGGCCCCTTCCTCTTGACACCCACTCCTCAGATATTTGTACACATTAGTAAGATCCCCTGTCAGTCTTCTCAAGACAGCCCCAACTCTCTCAGTCTCTCTTCATAGGAGAGATGTTCAAGTCCCTTGATCATCCTCATAGCTCTCCATTGGACTCTCTCCAGTAGGTCCCTGTCTCTCTTGAATTGAGGATCCCCAAACTGGACACAGTATTCCAGGTGTGGTCTCACCAGGACAGAGTAGAGGGGGAGGAGACCTGCTGGACACACTGCTGTGACCTGAGCCAGGGCAGAGCTCTGGACTGGCACTTAGTATTTTTACATATATACACTGAGAATTCCAAGGCCAGATTTCAAACCTTATGACTTTCTAGATGAAATACCTCTGGAATTGACTCCACAGTCACTCTGATGAAATGCCTAGGAGCATGTAAATGTTGTACTTCATAGGACACCCAAGTGCACACTTGTTTGCTAAGAGGACTGCTTCTGGGACCTCGTGTCTTTTTCCTCCTGCTTCCAAACACCATATTGGCTCTTCTGGTAAAGGATTTGTGGTTGATGTCAGACAAAGCAAATAGTTCAGTGTCCTTCCTAAGGGAGTCCTGGGCAGAATAAGGGAGATGTGTAGGAGGTCTGTGTCGAGCCTGAGCCCAGGTTTGCATACAGCTGAGTATTTGAGCCCTCTGGGCTTCAATACTGTAGGATTCGAGCTTAAAAATCTCTATATCATAAACTCCTAGATGAAAAATCGGGATGGTAATATTTATCTACTAAAGATATGTGCATGAGCATGTACCACTTTCATGGAGAGGAACATCAGCCTGCTTCTGTGTCTTCTTTCCTGCCCTGTAGCAGTGCCTTCTCCTATGTGCTCTCCACCCTGCCCCATTGCCTCATCACCCACCCCTATGCTAAAGTTTTGGATGGCCCTCTAATCAGACTACCGGATCTTAAGTCTCAGTTATTGTTCCTCCATAAATCGTTTAAAATTACATCCCAGTGCAGGAGCAGTGGGGTCTCTAAAGCTCACACAGTTACAACAGACCCTGACTCATGGCTATAACTACAAGTTACCACCTGGGTTCAGAAGGATCCCCTGCAGGAGCTGAAAATGGTGAGAAGATTTTGGCAGGGGTTTTGTATGAGGCGTAGTTAAAGTCATCTCTGTTCTGATAAAAAATGACTGTAAAAATATCTCCATGTTTATTGTGTTTTTATCAAACAGATCTAGCTTACAAATAAAAAGATGGATGTTGTATTTGCCATTCCTGCAAACTCACTGTGGGCTTTTACTGTCTGCCTTAGCTTCCCTCCATTTCAGCTGTCATCATCAGCAATAAAGACCTGCAGGCCAAATTAGCCCCCCTGAGATGAGTCTGTAACACACTGGCTTCCAATTGTGCTCTCACTGACACCCTGCAGCCCCCTTCACGTCAGTGATTTTCCACAGGTAAATCTGGCTGAGCTTAGTGAATATTTCACTGCAGATGTACAGAAGGTGTCAGGCCTTGCAGCTTACAGCTCTTTGCTACCTTACTATGTAGAGAGAGCAGAAGGGAAAAAGAAGTAAGCTCTAGAAATCGGTTATATCTTCATTGTCATCTTTTGTATTCATATTTGATGAATTCTGCAAAAAGTTTTTCAGTTGTTTAACAGGCTTGAATTGCTTCTATCTAAAAAATGCATAAAAGCTTGATTTGTTTTCCCCCAGGGTCGGCTTTTGATAGTGAACTGTATTTGGAAGGGCCCTACCCTAAGGTGAAATCTGCCCAAAGACCAGGAGAGACAGTGCAGTCTCACTGCCAGGCTGGGACCGACACTGATTGCACAGAGGTGTGTTCCTCGGCCCAGTTTCACGCACCACCAGTGGGTTGCCTTTGGAGCTGAGGGCAATGGGACCACTCACCAGGCATTAAGTTAAGTACATGCATAACAGAGAATCAACCTCAAGATTTTAGTATTTATTCCCCTGAGTCCAAAAAAGCTAATGGCTTGGATTTTCAAACTTAAATTTCAAATCTACTATCCAAGAATATTTGAGATAAAATATTTATGATAAACCTTTCTGGCTGAGGTTTACTTGGAGACATTTTTCCATAACATTGGATATGTTCCCTTGTACTTCTGAATGCGAAATAGTGAGGCAAGGCAAAAACAGTGTAAGACAAATCAAGAACACAGTCACTGATGGATGCAATTTCTTTCACACTATTTGTCCAGCTTCATTGAATTTCTTGACCTGAGAAAACTTGAAAGTCTGGGAAAGAATATCTTGCTATCTTGTTGTCATGTACATGATTAGCTTGGTTAAAAACCAAAGGATGTTTATAAACATTTTTGTCTATGTATTCAACATTCTGTATTAACTCATGTTCTTGACCTGAATATTTATTAAGTATCCTCTAGATTTTGTCATGTAGTTCTTCATATAGGGTAAATTATACTTCCAAATGCGCTCCTGTTTTGGTAATTTTCCTTTCATCCCTGGTGGCCATTTTCACTCTTGCCGTATATATTGTGAGATGGCACATGTAACCTTTGGGCATGTAGAATACTAATCCATCTTTGATCATATTCCCCTGTGTATCCTTTCCCACAGTTTTCTGGTTTTCCTCCAACATAAACTCAGAAGCAATTCAACATCTTTATTTTTATTATTGTGATCAGTTCATTTCAGTTTTAGTCAACACTGGCTCTACAGGTTTTTTTTGGTTTGGTTTGGTTTGGTTTAGGTTTTTTTTTGTTGTTTTGTTTTTTTTTTGTTTTTTTTTAACATTGCTGCCACGCTTGTATGTGGATCCTGTAGAAGTTTCTTCTTTTCCTGTGTTTTGGTTTTATTTTCCTGAATCCCTGTTTGCTTCACAGAAGTAAATAAAATACACAACTGTAGCACAGATATTCTAAACTTAGTATAGCAGATATCAAAGAAGGAAAAGGCTTTTTCCACTGTCACCTCACCGTCAATTCAGAACTGCTTCTCCAGAGTGATTTTGCTAGCATCCCACAGCTAAGGTCTTCCACTCAGAGGCTACAACTACTCTGCTCTCGTAAATAATAATTTTTTGCTTTTGCATCTTAGTCGAGATGACAACAGGACTACCTGTGATTCCTTTTGCAGGATGTGATTGCTCTTTTTGCAGGCTTTTATAACACTTTCCTTCACTGTGCTATACTTTGTTAGCTTATGTAAGTGTCCTTTGTTTGTCTCTCCCTACCATCCTTGAATCACTGCTGTTCTCTGAGCTCACTGCACCTTGTCAGCCTTCAGATTCTGTATCCCAAACACCAGAGACAATTTACACGCTAGAAGCTATCTGTAGAAATTTCCCCTCGCAAACACATCTGAGTTAAGGGAATGTCACGTATATTTGTCTGGAGGCTAAATTGGTATCCTGAATAAAACCTGATGGCTTGAATCTCTCTGTCCATGAGCCAGTGCCTCTGCGTCCACAGCCCACAATTGTGTTACCCTTTTGCACCCATTCTGCAGGGAATGCTCCTGTGTAATTTGTTGCCCACTGTCGCCTTGAGGTTTTTGCCTTCTATTGAATTTGTGGCTTCCCCCAGCCCAAGTTATTCTTCCCCTGTGGCATGCATTAGCTTGCATTTTTACAAGCTGAATCTCATTTTGCTATTCTCAGCCTGCATTTCTCTGAGCTGCTTTATATTACATTTCTTGATCCTGACTTGTATAATACCTCCCAATTTAGCATCATCTGCAAATTTAATGAATGTGGCTTTATACTGCCATCTTCATGATTATTAATAAAGGTGATAAGTAAATATTGGTCCTACTATAGGGCTCTGTGGCTCTGCACATCTCCCTTCACATCCGTGCCCCATTCCCCTGCACCCCAAGTTCTCTGCATTGCACTGTCTGGCTGTACTCTCTCCTTTAAGCAGCTCCAGTTTATTCTTTGTGTACTTCTACATAAATCTTGTTTGCCTATTAACTTGCTATATGACTGGCCTACAGGTGATACAGACTGTACCTCAAACACCCTGAAGTTTAGGAAATATTACAAAATGTAGTGATGGGTTAAATCTCACAGCTCTGATATAATAATGCTTGCATTAGATCACAGCACTGCAGCTCTGGTCTTGAAATCAGTGACAGTTTAACAGTTTAAAAGGTTCTGTCTTTCACCTGTTTTGTTAAAAGTGTGATTTGTTTTCCTGCCCTTATGTACAGAGGACAGTTTTTAGTATGGATTCAGCTAGACTGTGTTGAGGGTACATTACACCCTCTGTACACTTTTTCTTCCAGAATAAGCATCTTGATATTGCCCCACAGCAGAAGGTGAACAGGGTGATAGAAATTCCCTTGTTTCTGTATGACTTTGCTTACATTTGCAAGTTTTGCTGGCATGGCAACACGTGCCTGAAATGTCACCTAGCTGAACAGCACAGAATCCAAGGATACATAGATTTTTACTGGCAGAATAACGTGGTTTTTTGCAGATGTCTTCAGAGAGTTTCTATAGATTATGTCAGAACAATGCGGTGGCTTTTTTTTTTTTTCAGCAGAAGTCTATATGTCACTCCAAAGAAACTTTATGTGAGTTTAATAGGTGCCGAGCAACTTCTCTCAACAAATGTACCACCACATATTTAGGTCAATAATTGATAGGGAAAAAAAGAGAGAATATAGTAATATAAGCATTAGTCAGTAGTGAGAGCTGCTTCTGATCCAGTTACCAGTATTAGGATCAGACAATTTTAAAGCTGTGGAAATCCTAAAAAAAAGAAGAAAGCGGGATGGAAGCCAGAAAAAAAGGACAGTTGGTGTGGTAGACAGATCGTTAGTTTACATCTTCAGCAAAATGCATCCAGTGTTCTGCTAAGTGCCAGCCTACTCACATGCCCTCAGCAAATTACATAATTTCTCTGTAAAATGAGTCTATGACATAAAATATATAGAATAATTTGAGGCCTGCAGATAGCAGCATGGACTGGCAGTAATTTTAACTTGAAACTGCCTGCTAGCTCTTGCAAAATAAATGTAGGTCGAGTTTTTAGTAAGTAATCTTTTCCCTTTTTGAGTAAGTGAACTTTTTACAAAGGCAATTTACTTAGAGATTACATTCAAATCATGTACAAACAGATAGGCTTCTAGGTACTATCTCCAAAACATTCAGTCCCACAGTCACTCTCCAACTGTGGTGCTGACTACTAAGTCGGCAAAATACTCCTGGCTGCTGAGAAATTAACAAGTCTCCATAGTCTTAGTCCTGTGTAGCTCTTCAGCTTTCCTCTCTGTTATTCTGTTGTGAAAAATAGATTAAAATCAAACAATATATTTCAGTCTCTCAGGCATTTTTGTGCCTGTTTATTTGTAAAACATCTTTTTCTTGTTTGCTTTCTCCCCTAATTTTTTTTCCTCACTGATAAATTTATGTGTGCTTCTCTTTTCCCGTGTCTGCAGCTGGCATTTACCCTTACTTTTCCCTTTCTCAGCTGTGGTTGAATATTCTTGCTTCATTGCCTCCTTCTTTTTTCATTTCCAGTTGACAGCATCATTGTAAAGGTGAACTAAAAAGAAAATTGGAAATTCTGTTTACTTCACCGCTATGCGCTGAATGCCCCACCTATGCAGTCTAGAAGAAACACATAATGAGAATACGCTGCATCAACAGACATGTCTTTTCTCTGCAGATCTCAACATATCTTGCAGGGACGGTTAATTTTTAGCATTGCTGTTGTGTTGCTGTGCAAAGGTGGCCTTGAGCAGATTGATATAGGACAAGTTTCATTAAAGCTACTATATCATATACGCATTTCAAACCTTATTTCTTATATATCCCTTCTTATCACCCTTTTTATTCTTGAGGTAAATCCTGACCAAATGTGTAATGTGGGTGATGAAACACTGGCACAGGTTGCCCAGAGAGGTGGCAGAAACTCCATTCCTGGAAACATTCAAGGTCAGGTTGGATGGGGCTCTGAGCAACCTGATGTAGTTGAAGATGTCCCTGCTCACTGCAGTGGGGGTTGGACTAGATGACTTTTAAAGGTCCATTTGAGCCCAAAATATCTGTCATAGAGTTATGTTCTGTTTCCAGGGATGTGTGCATGGAAGGCAGCAAATCTAAGCGTGTGTCTGATGGAGCTCAGGTGTAAATCACCATGAAAATAACCATTGCTTTAAAGTCACGCTTTCTTTTAGGGAGTATTTCTGGAGGAGGAGGCCAGAAAGGGAGTAAATAATAAAAGGAATTGCTTCCCTTTTGCCTGATCTATAAGATGTCTACCTTTCTGAGCAGTGAGAGTTAGTTTCAGAGAGTTGCACCACTGGTTCTTGGCAGCCATGACAACTAAGGTCCTCCTCTACCCAGCAAAATCAAGGAAGGGAGAGAAGCCAAACTTCAGTTGCCCTGGCCTCTCTTTGTCGGTTTCTGTTCCCACCACTGGAACAGGTTTAGGTTTAGTACAATCACTTCTGGTGCCTCACACATTTTCCCCTCCATGTTGTCAGTTCCTTCAGGAATGAACTTCAGCAACAAGGCTTATCCATTTTGTTATGTTTGCTGTATGGCCACCTGTATTTACCCTTTATAATGATGGCTCTTTCAGTCCTGGCTTAGCATCTCAGTGAGACATACACAGAATCACACAGAATCACAGGAAGTTACGGATTGGAAGAGACCTCTGGAGAGCATCTAGTCCAACCTCCCTGCCTAGAGCAAGTTGCACAGGGTGGCATCCAAGTGGATTTTGAATGTCTCCAGAGGTTGAGACTCTGCTACCAATATGGGCAGCCTGTTCCAGTGCTCTGCCACCCTCGAAGTAATGAAGTTCCTCCTGGGGTGAAACCACAGCCCAGTCCTATGGGAAGTGCCAACAACAGCCTTCTGTGTATTCATCCAGCACCTATAGCTACTTCTGAGTGATCAAGTTTCTAGGCCTGAAAACAAAGGCTTTTTTTTCTATAAAATAGTTCCTTTTATAAAGCAGAAAACCAGATGCACAAGAATGGGTTGAGCTTTGGTATTTCCTAGCAGAAAAGCAAAGAACAAATAAATTTTTCCACTTCTAAATGTGTAAAGTCCTTCACTGACTTTCTCTGTCAACACTTTAGTGCAAGCCACCAAACAGCTTGTCCAAACAGGACAAGGTAATTCCCTTCAGTCACTATTGACTTAATAGAACCGAAACTAATGGTCTAGATGTGAGATTCCTTGTCATATTACCAGTCTCTTAAATCACCTTTTCCCCCCATTGTAATAATTAAGGGATAGCTATACTGACTGTTATCTATTAATTTATAAACCTCTCTTAGATCATCTGTTATCCATGAATGTGCTGATTTGTTTCTGTATGAAAATGGAGTTACTAACTTTGCAACACTCTTGCTTAAAAAAGATGTCTAGAGAAGGAATCAGAATAAATAGCACACTGCAATCATTGGGAATAAGAAGCAAATGGGGAGAAGTTGGAAACAGACCTCTCCTGTAAGCTCTGGACGATTGCAGTATCTTTAGGAAGAAATAAAGTGTCCAAGGCCGTACACCATAAATAAAGTTGTGGATTTACTGGCAGACACTGTTATTATCTGGGCTTCTGGGGAAGCACAAAAATGGCCAGGAGAGACATTTGCATTGTTTGTGTTCAATGTCAATTCTATTTCAAAAGACACAATATACCAGTTAATTCATGCACTTTTAAAATTTTTTTTCCCCCTTGGAATGTACATTTGTAATGCACACAAGCAGTGTTTAGGGGGTAAGATGATGCCAATTTATTTTATATTCAGTGCTTGTGTAAGCAGCTGCATGCATTCTCATATTTTTGTGTGAAATTATCCACTTCGAAACGCTGAAGTGACTGAGATTACTGGACTGACTCCTCCGCAGAGTCTCACCCACAGTGTTGTTGCGTTGTGTTTGGCAGCAATTCCATCCTCAAAAATTGCCAGACCTAACACAAGAGACATCTAGCATTAAAATATTGTGGATTGGAGCCTCAACAGAAAACCTGCCCACCAGAAGACTTATTATTCTTGACAAATCAAAACAATTGTCAAATCTCAAAGGTGTCACTGTTGTATGTCTCTAGAAATGGATGACTGTTACAAAGACTTAAGTCCTGTAAATATATTGGGGAAAATGTCAACTTATAAAGAGAGGCTATAATTTTATGAGGGTGAGGAAATGAAAATGTGAAAATATGAGAAAATCTGATATCCTCTGCCATGATGCTATCTGCTTTCTCCTGGTTCCGCTTTCTGGACAGCGTTAGAACTTGTTCCTCTAGCCTACAACGCAAGTGTGGAGGACAGGACTTGTCTGTTGCCTTTTTGATATATTCGTTGAGTCAAGGAAAGTGTTGACTGCTTAAAAATGTTGGATTTCTAGTAGGGGTTTATAGATTGGAAATCTGGAGTGTCATGAAAGAGATACAATTTCCTTTCTGACTAACCTGATAGGATCAAAGTTAGGAAATACTGTGTCTCCTGAGGGAAAGTGATCTCTGCTTTCCAGAGAGGTAAGAGGCTCTTTATGTCTTATCTTTCTTATCTGTCATTCCTATCTCTAACTATATTCATATGAACATGATATAGACCTGGGACTATTCTCATGAAATATACATTTATGTATCAACTTATTTCTCCTGAGTTGTATGATTTAACCTTGTTGGGGAACTATATATAAAATAAATTCCAGTATTTTAAGAGAGGTAGAGGAACAGAGCCAACATATTAGGCTTACTCTGTATAGAGACACAAAAATAACATTGCCTGGACTTAACTATATCTCTTTGCCCCTCAGAAGCTCATCTGAGAGTAATTGTACATACCCAGCTAAATCAAAAGAGAGTCACAGCTTGATGCAGGAGATGGGATTAGATGCTACGACTGAAGTATCTCAGGTCTCCCTGATCAAGGCAAGCTATAGAGCAGTCATCAGAAAAGAAAGAAGGCAGATGAGAAAAGCCACGACTAAGAATCAGCATCACAGATAAAATAATACAGACAGGGGAGACCTTTTGCCATATGCCTTGCGAACAAATTCCCTGCAAGATTGTGTTGTGTACTTGTAGCAATGTTAGTATTTTGTGTGAATAGAAATACGCAGAGGCATTACAAAGGATCAAAATCTAAAGTTAACACTGACCAAGTTTTCAGAAGGTTTTAAATCATTAAAAATAGTTTATTCAAGCAATAATCCTCACAGATTTGGTTATTACCACTATTAATAACTTGCTAGTTAAAATATTAATGGCTCATAGCCAAAAACTGCTCTTAATGACTGTTTTCCAAGGGTATTATTGCTTAATTAATAACACTTCACCTATCTGCACTCAGTTTTGTAGGTACCCATTTTACTGTCTGTTTCAGGATGCTAAAACCAGTTATTACGTGTGAAGGAAACATTATGAATAGAGACAGAAAATCTGCTTATTTTCTGGTAGTTTTGCATTTTGTGGCCTGTCAGCTAACTTCCATCTGAATTTACTTGTCTTCTAATAGCATATGGCTTCTTATTAGGAATTTTATGTGCATTGAAATTGCATGTTGAAACTGCATATTGAAAACCAATGCATGCTTTTGGGAGAGACTAGTAGATGGAAATTTAAAATATGCATTTGAAATAATTGTATTATAGATCACCTCTTTTCAATTTCTCTGATCTGAATGACAATTTCTTTCACGATAGCCCATTTCACGCATTGGTTTGTCCTGTCCTGTTCAGGAACTTTGTTGGACGGGTTGATACCGTGATTGTGCTACTTCGTAATTTACACGTTGATTACAAAGGATATGTTGTAGGAATGCAACTGGTGGAAATGAAGTAAACTGAAATGCTAGATAACAATAACTACAAAATGTGGAAGGTGTGACAAAAATTCGACATACTTACTAAAAAGTCTCAGACTTTAATTTCCTATAAGTTGCTGGGTGTCCACTGTTCCCTGTTCTTTCAGCTGTTATGCTTAAAAATAGGACATAATCCTCTGTAACAGGCACTTTTAACACCAGTAGCCTAACTCATGCTCGTCCCTGTACTGCCTCGCACACTGAATAGCAAAGTGATAAAAAATTTCCATACAGGGATTTTCCATGAGTACAAAACTAACTGTGTTTGCATTGGGTGGTTTGGGCATCTTCAGTTCTGCAACTACGGCTTCTCGGAAGAGAGTCCTACAAACCCTTATAGGATTAATCTTATTCTCCCAAATGCTTGCAGGTCACAGCAGTGGAACTGTTACAGGGCCTCCAGAGATGATCATTCTCTCGACCATAAATCTGACTGTGAGCTCAAGCTTTTAGGTACTCAGTAATGCTTTCAGTGAGCCATATTCCTCTTTAAATCTGTAGCAGTTTGTGAAATTTTTGAAAAATCAGTCAACTTTATTTCTGGTATTCATTCTTCTTTAGTGGAATATTTCAGAAAATAGAAAACTTGAATGTATGCAACTTCACACTGAATAGCTCTTTAGCTTTCTAGTTTTAAAAAATTTCTTTTAAAGTCAGTTTTGATTGGTTCTACTAAACATGACTCCACCCTGTCTTATTTCTTGATCCCAGGTTGGGAGACTAAGATCTTTGCTAAGAGCACAAGGAGCAGTTCAATGCACACACAGATGGTAAAACCTCAGATGAAATTAAAATTAAAAAAATATTTAAATTAAAGATAATCTTTCATTGTCTAAGAAAACAGGGTTGCAATACAACAATAAGGTTGTTCCTTGCATTCCTGTGGGGTTTATTGCTTTCATTTAAACAAATTTTGGGCTACCAAAAGATGAAAATTTTAATTTGAGATGAAGGACTACCATCTGTGTACATAGTGGGCTCCTTTCCCTTATGTATTATCTACACAAATAACACTCATTTTATTGCATGGGGAATGTGTTGAAGATAATAAAAGCGAATAGAGACAGGTGCTGATCAAACAGATGTTATTTTAGTCTGACTTCCCCTACCTGGCTCATCAGTGTTCTTCAGTGTAGCCATACATCAGTCTCAATATCGTAAGTCTGAGCTAACTCTACTGTCTTGCATTGTGTTTTACTGGGTGAACACAAAGGAGTAAATACATGTTATCAAACTCCAGTGAGTTTTGTTGTAGATATCTGAAGGTGAAAACATACCGCTGACTTCCAGTGGGTCACTTCACCTTTGTCTCTTGCAACAATCAGCCTTCCATGAATTGCACCCTTAAATTTTTTGTCTACTGACATTTTTAAAGGATCGAAATGAGAGGAACAGCATACAGATATTGAAGAACATTTACACAAGTAACTCTGCTCTATAAAACGAGCAGTACTGCATAATCTATACCTGAATTTCTTCAGATGTAGAATAAATTATCTCAATATAACCCATGTGGAATGTAGGCTAAAGTTGATTTTAATGCTAAACTAAACCTCTTTTGAATCCATTTCAGTGAGATGGTTTAATTAACTAGACCACTTCTCCTAGCCCCGTGTACTCAATGCAAATTAATGGCACTCAGAATACACATTCTCTCAGTGTCTTGCTGCTGCTTGCTGCCTGTGAATCCTATCTCACATCCCACACTTTGCACTTGCACAAATGATTAACTACCTCCAGAACTCATTTCCTCCTAAGTGACATCACAGTATTTTTCTTCCATGGAAGGAAAATATGGTGGGTGAGCCAACACAAAACCATATTCAAAGGTGTCAGTACTATTGTGCCAGAGTCATTGTTTCTGGTATCTTATGCTATAATACAAAATAAAAAAGAAATGTTGTATTACCTATTTACTTCACACTCTATCACTTACTGAAGGGAAAAGGTGAGGGGTCTGTTTTGTATTAAAAATACACTGTTTGTGCTAGCAAGTAGGGGTAGGAGTTTTAGGCAGACTCAGACCTGAATATTTGTTTATTATAGCACCTAGATAACAACAGTCTGAGAAATTACATAGAGTTCTTGCAGGGACAGTGAGCAGCCTCTCTTCTAAATGTGAATGGTGTTGAGGCCATGATATGGACTGAGTCATTCTTGTGCCCTTTGTCACCGAGAAGCAATGCAGTGTAAGAACCAGATTTTCTGCTTCATGAGATTCCCTTTTCTTTTTTTCTTGCCAAAAGGGAATAAGAAGTAGAACTGTTGAAAATCCTTTCAAGTCAAGTTCTGACAAAATCCAGCCTTCTCAGTTCTTACCTGAAGAGCACTGCCAAAATGTCAAGTTGAGATGAAACCCTGACAGGTAACGTTGATGCAGTCTGTAGAGAGCAACCTTTGAAGAGCTGTTTTTATTCCCATGTGAGCATCAGACACGAAATCCTATTCTTGCTCTTAAGCTCTTAGTATTCCTGGAGGCCCTTAGTAGATAGTGCAGCTCTGTCAACAGAGATTTACTGCTCTAAAGGACCTCACATTAAAAGGCCAACAGAACACAAGAGGTGACATGGAAAAATGCTGCTATACTTAACCGTGACTGAAACAAGAGCCATCCGGATCTTTTCTTCCACCAGCCAGCACCAGGCAGAGGCTGTGATATAAACACATGAGGCCTCAGAAAGTCAAAAAGTGTCAAGGTCTAAAGCAAGCTGAAAACAGCCACCAATATGGAAGCAGACAGTAAAGAGTCAGGAAAGCCACCACTACCCTCAAGGGTAAGATGTTCCTTCTAAGGGTAAGGGGTTCCTTCTAAAAGAGATCTCAACCTGGTAGCCAACTCAGCATGAATGGGAAACTGCTGTTTTCATTGCCCTAAACCCAAAAGCTGCAGGTTGCTGTCCTATCCTTCCCCTCTGCTGTCAGCTCTGAAACCTCAGAGGGGCTGGCA
The DNA here is from genome assembly GCA_020746105.1 of Trogon surrucura. NCBI lineage: Eukaryota > Metazoa > Chordata > Aves > Trogoniformes > Trogonidae > Trogon > Trogon surrucura. The sequence continues at coordinate 189,132,063 of CM036617.1, forward strand.
AAGAATAAGAGGTGGTTGCTTGCAAAGGGGAATATGATATGAATGGAAATAATAACCTCACTGGCCTCATTAGCACAAGGAGCATTCATAAGGGTACCAATCCTCACTAGAAACTAATCCTGACTGGAATTCACCACTGGAAACAATGACTTCTGGTTTGTGTTTGTAACATCTGGGCTTCTGAAATGTTGATGCTATATTAAAAAGTTACTATACAACTGAAGAATTTCTCAGAAGTTTGGTTGAAAATATAGGAATATTTTTTTGTCCTACTTTGCAGCATTTTCCAGATGTGATCCTCGTGGAATTATTTGCCAACAGTGCAGTGTTACAAAGAAAAATGTTACAAAGAAAAATGGTGTTTCAAATGTGCAAGTGAACCTCAACTCCTGCAAAAATGAGCTCCGAGAAGATTCAGCTCATTCTAGACCCAGGCCATCGCTTGCCCGCTGTACCGCAGATCAAGGAGCTGGCTTCAGTTCTTTTGGGAGGGGGCTTGGCACTGATGCCTGCAGGAATGTAGTTTTGCCCACATAGTCCCCTTCACACTCTTGTCCTAATGCTGTGTGGGAGCAAGGCTGGGACAGCTTTGTGAGACCTTTTTATTTCTTCTTGACTCCTTGGCTCTGCAAAAAAGAATAGCAATTTATATCATCAGAGTTGTTAAACACAGGAAAAACACAGCTTTATGTATTGTACAGCTTTACCCATTGCACAGCCAATATATAGTCCTGCACAATATTTCTAAGTACAGAAGAATCCAAGGCTCATTTATGTATGACATTTTCCCAGTACCTACTGTTGTGCAGTTCATTTATGACAACATGGCATATTATTACTGATTATAGCAACAAATTCAATGGTGGTTTTTTATATCACCAACATAGCTGATTGGCATGAAATAGAAAACCACCAGTGAAGACAAATAAAGCCAGTTGAATAAGGTAAAGTTTATTAGTTTTTTTTTTCTTGAGTAGGAGGGTGGGTTAACTATCTGTTGGAACAGCAGTTTAAATCAGTTCACATCACACCTTGCAGAAAAAGAGAAAAGATGTGTCTCTAGAAGGAAAAGCAATCAACAGAAGGGGTGGAGAAAAAGTATAAATCAGGATGGTTTATGCTTTCTTCCACCTTGTTGTAGATTGCTTTTCCTTCTGTAACCGCCCTCCCTCCTTCTCCCCCTTTCTCTGTCCTTCACTAGCAACTCAGTTTACCTCCGCATAGACCTTCTCACAACCTTTGAATGTGTTATAAAAGTAAAAGTACAGTTTATAGAATGGGCTGAGTGTTGTGTTACACCTCTTTTCATTACAGACAGGGGAATGTTCAACTCACAGGAATTTTTGAATCAATAGCAACTCATGCTGAATTTATACTTTGGTACTGAGCTGTGGGCTAGAGCTAGCTGAATTCTGTTTGTGAACTGTCTGAATCCCAGTCAGTCAGTACTGTTGTGTGAGGGCAAGGCCATCCCAATGGTGTCTTCTGATGAACAACTGTAGTCCTTGACATGCACATCATGCTAGCCCAAGCCATAATCAGCGAGACATTGCTCTGCTGATGTAACTTCTAACAGGTCTTGTCATGGGACTGAGACAAAAAGTCCTACACAAGGACGGCTTCTGATTTTCTTGGCTGTATATTTATTTTTGTGTTCATTAGATTTAGGTGCCAAATTCCTGCTTTTTATGAACTGTTAAACCACCTGTTTTGAAGAGACCTGCCACTATGATTGTACTCTTTCCTTTTTTTTTCAATGTTGGTTTGAAAGGATAATCTTAGTAGAATTTCAAGTCCTAGTTCTGTTTCTGAATGATCTTATAATAACACGTGGCAGCTGCAATCCTTCAGCTCTAGTAATTAATTCCATTTAAATTTTGCGGACAGAAATGCAACATTCACACATATTACTTGTGATCCAACTAAAATAAAAAACTTCAACTCTGTCTTCATAATCCTCTTAGGAAAAGTAGTGTATGATAGCACTCATTGAAGTGTACCATCATCAGGTAGAAATGCATGTTGGTGTTTCTGAGAAGAAGGATTAATTGTTGCATTACAATGCAAAGGTAAGGCACATAGTGATGGATGTGCTTGTGCTAACATATCTGATAGGAACATAAGAATTGTTTCAGAGGGTTGAATGCAGTCAATGAAAATAGAAGACAACAATCTGTGGATAATTAGGAAGATGATCTCAGCTAGACTTTTCCTGCATCTTGTTTATGTGCCTTATGTGCCTGGACAATAAAGTCTGAAAAGGGAATCTAAGTTTCTTTAAGATTGTTTTGTTCTTCAATTCAGATAGCAACTTCACTTTTCAGTCCTGTTTATTGAGAACATATCTCACAAAGCTGCTTAGGTGATATCACAGTTTTATGTTGAAATGTGAGCACAGCTGCCGTAATGTGGCCTGATTTACTGAATGACCAAGAGGACAAGCAAAAACAACATCACATTTCATGGATTTTTTTTTTCCTGTGTGGAGACAAATACTTTAAAGAAAATGATATACAGTGAAGCCACACACGGGACTGCAGTGTTTGGTCCTTTGTTATAAATCCTACAGCAGCTCCTTTACTCCAAGGCGAAGAGGTCTAGGTGGCTGATGATATTGCTCCAGAATGATGTATTCATCTGTGCTTTTAAAACAGGCTTCAAGAACTCCACCACAGGAAAATCTGTTAACTGGCTGCCATCAGTGGCAGTTATTTGTGTTTCCTTTGGAGCTCAGCTTTTGGCATTGTCAACCTAATCATATGGGCTAAATCTCTGAATTTATATAAATCAAGAACATATCATGTGTGCAACTATTTAATCTTCCTTCCAAGTTCTTAAAACACTTCACAACAAGGCCGAATTTAACTAGTAAAGAAGCAAGTGTTTTTATTCTCATTTTAAAGATGAACAAATTAAGGCATGGATTAGTTTCCTGATGTATGTAACGACGGCACAAGAAGTTTTGGCAAAAACAGGGGAAGAATCCAGACGAACAGGAAAAGAACAATTTTCCCATTACAGAAACCTGGAATATTCATTTTTTTTTGCTTTCTTTTACAGAAAAGAGCAAGATGATTAGGAGAAAAATGGAGAAATATAACAAAAATGTCTTTTTTCCATGTGACATCCAAAATATTTTGTGTTACTTTTGAAATTTTACATTGAAAAAAATAGCATTAATAAGATACCCTGGAAGGCAATCTTTCCCATAAAGTATTTTAATTGTTAAATATAATAAGTTTAATGATTCATCATGTGTTTCTTTTTAAAGTATTTAACCCTTCATTAACAAGAATTGCACAGTTAAGCACAGAGAAAGAGACAAAAGAGAGGAAAGGAATATTGCTTTTCTGTCTCTATATATGCTTTCAGAGATAAGGCATAAATTACAGTGAAGTTAACAAACACCGAGACCCTTTGGCATTTGACACAAGAGCCTTTTCTCTTTAATTTGGCATCCTAATAATGCTCTGAGTCCCTTCGTTCCAGCAAGTCACTGGCAGATGCTTTATTGTGTCTGTTGTTTCTCCTCTGGGGCTGTACATTAGGTTAAAATATCACAAATAGCTGCTATTAAAGTGTGAGTCACAGTAGCTATAATTTTTCATGACAGCCAAAGAAAATGTGACATGTTTAGGAAACTCTGTCATTGATGCTAACACTCAGATCTTCAGGCAAATGTTTAATGACATACTCAGCATGCTGTGCAAACTCCACTATCTACCAAACAAAAGGTTACTACCAGAGAACTATAAATATTCGGAAATGTCACTGAAAAATAAGAGCTCCTTTCTTGCTGATCACTACAGGTAAGATAGAGATCGGGCTGATATGAACTGCAAAAAAGGAGAAGCTTTTTACAGACGCTGTTATTTTTGTTTGGCTCCTGTAAATACTCCATTTTAGAGTATCTGCTGCCTATGCTTAGTACAGAACCACAGCTTTCCTCTTTTTTTTTGATGTAAGCTTTTGTCTGGCAGTAAGCATCCAGGCTTACTCTTGTTCAACTTTTTTTTTTTTTTTCCCTGCCGTACAGGGCAGTAGGAGATAACTAACACACACATGCACACACTGCACAGCACAAAGCAAGAAATCCTTCCTGAGAGCCGGTCCTGTGCTACCCATAACACACCCAGTGAGCTTCTGCAGTCTCATGAATCACATTCATTTACCTTCTTAAATTAGACACTACATATTCACTTAGTCTTTATGTTTACTGTTAGAAATGAGGCTATCCTAGGAATACCTAAATGACAAATAACGTATTGGGGAGACCTATGACTTTCAGGTTTTAACACGAATAATGCAAAGTGCTACATTGTGACTTAAAAGTCATAAGGATGTGCGTAATACTACAATGTAGGCTTACAGCCATTTAAAGCCACTTCAAATTTTCAGCAGTGTGAAAGAGAAAAACGAAATTTTCCTGTTTCATCCACAAAGACTAGCAAGGCTGTGAACAGCAGAACTAGAAGTACAGAAAAAACATAGAGCTGGGCTATAGTGCTGTAAAATGCCATGGAAACAGCCCACTTGGCTTCCCTCTGTTTCATGTGGGGGGCAATTGATCTTGCCTTTCCCTGAGTGAGAAAGAGTGTCCGGTGGTGAAGCAGAGATGAGCTTTCAAACTGTTCAAATGTATGATGAGCCTTCATCATGGTATTACGACAGGTTAAGAGTTTAAGTCTGCACAGCTTGGAGATGATGAAGGTGCCCGGGGATGGGAATTCACTGCAGCGTATTAGCACCTAAATCAGGGTTATGAGATCTTGGGCAAGGAGAGAACTAAACAAAAAAAGCTAGAGTGGAATGTACAGATATCCCTGTAGACTAAAGCAAAGGAAGGAGTTTCAATACGTTTCTGCTCTTGGAGGGCAAGGTTTGCTGATTGATTTCTTAATCTCCAAAGAAAGTGACAGGGGTTTCCATGCTTTAATTTAGAGGGGAATAATATCATCAGCACAGAATTCTCTCTTTTAGGTTGTCTCTACAGTTCTTGTGAGCTTAGGAGCTGTAGGATTCATTGCAGTACTGCTATAAACCCACGCTCAGGGGAAAGCAATGGCCTTTGCAGCAATAAACATCAGGGTTGATATGAAACATATGGGATCTCCACCAGGTCAAAACAGGCTGCTACAGCAGACACTACTGAGATAGCTGTCTGCTTTTCTGTGTTTCTGATGCGCACAGCTGAGCTACCAAACCATCCTAAAAGTGATGTGAGCTGAGACTTGCGTGTGTTTGGACTCTCATTCAAAGCACATTGTGGGGTGTTCCTCTTGTTATAAGCTTCTGTGCCTGACATGGGAGTCCTCCTGGGCTTTTCACCCTAAGTGTCAGAGTTGCTTCAGTGAAACAGGTAACATACACCGAAGGACAAATTTATAGCAGATGAGAGCTGTGATGTTTCTTGGCACAGTTTTAACAGCAGGCTCTGTGGTGGGCTCTTGGAGACTGTGGATATCTATCTCCAGATGAGTGTCTTGGGAAATTAATCCCCTGTACCTGGACAGGTACTGGCTGTAAAAGAAGCTGAGGAGAGAACAATTTCAAACTGAGTACAACTGCTTAAAGGAGCTAACAAATAACTTTTGCAGGCATAGTTAGAAGAGAGTGAAGAAAGGGCAGGGGGAAAGCGGAAGGCAGCATTTCTTCTACTCTGTACTAGAAGCATGAGAATTAGGAGGAAGGATGAAGACACAGACCATCTTCAAAGAAATGCAGAATGCAGGACTAGGCATTTTTTTCGTATTCATATGGCAGGAAAGGCATAAATGAGAAATAAGCTTAATCATGAGAATTTGCTTCTTGTCAAAAGGAGAAGCTTTAACCTGTAGACCTGGGGCTAGGTGACCACCTTTACGTGATAAGTGGAGCTGGGACTGGCGACACGGCTTCCTAAGTAATTCTGCATTATCTGCTTGTAGAAATGCTGCAAGGGTGCAGCCATGAGTGATGTGTCTCAAAGTGGACCAGAGAGGCTGAACTCGGCTTCTATTAAAGTCTGAAATGTTTAGAAATCTAAAAGAAAAATTGGATAGGAGAGGTTGTTCAGAGCAATGGGTATGTCTCGAAGGCTGTGGTAGTTATCTGAAGCAGCCATCAGTATGCCATTTTCAATGACTTTTAGAGAACGCAAAATATCCCAAAGCCCCACCTAAAAATACGTGGTGATCCCTGATGCCAGCACACTTGTACAGCAGTGCACTTCTGATATTGCCAATGCCTTTGCAAGCAGCCAGAGAGAAGCACTGGGACCCCAGGAGGTCCCAGAGGCCTAACATCGTGCTGCAAACAAAGTACAACAGAGAAAGATTGGCAGACATTAGAGAATTACTGTCTGAGCTAACATCAATAGAAGCTTTGATGCAAGCCTCTTTCAGGGAATTACAATAAAAGGTAGAGTGACTGAAGTTGAGGCAGGCTTAAACAAGCATTCAGATGCAGTTACTGATACAGATAATAGACTTCAGGAGCTTGAAAGCAAGGACCTAAAAAATAGATGATTTGGAGAATTGAGAGAGAAGAAATAACACTGGAGTGAAGGAAATCCCAGACCAGACTGCCACAAAGAAGGATGAACTCTTTAAAAGAGTTAATTTCTCACAGAAGGAACCCTTGAGAAAGGGGCGAGAGAAATTCCTGGATATATGTAGGTGAGTCACCTCATACACACTGCAGCCAGCTATGGGCTTTCACTCTAGCACCCATGGCTTTTGCACTATGCTGTGTACCCCACCGTGAAAAGAAAAAGAGCACTTAGCAGGCATCATTAAGCTGTGAAAAAGGACATATCCCACTTAGTCTCTGAGAAATGAGGATGAAGTTCAGGAGAATAAGGGTGGAAGCACTCATCAGAGAGAAAGGATGCACAGGAATGAAGGCAGAACCCTAAATAAGCCTGGCTTATTTAGCACATGGGGACACAGGTGTCACAAAATGGCAAGTGCAAAGAGCCAAGACACCAAGCTAGAAGATTTCTGCTCAAAGTAAGGGAGTTGAATGTCAACAATGCCATAGTGTGACACGAGATCCTTACCTCTATGCTGCCTGGGAGCCTGGTACCCAGCTCTTTGTGACAGGTGCTCCTGCATTCTTTCAAGATCACCAAGCACAGCTCATTTCTCCCTGCAAAAGTATGGCAGATGACAGTAGAGGAAGAGGAGGTGATCGTATCCAACCATATCTGTCTGCAAAACGAAGAGACCTGAGGCATTTCAGTCCCACTTTTCCCAGTCCAGAAGCACTGTTCCCAACATGGTTTTTCAATTTTCTGTTCAAATGCATGGTTGCAGGAGCAGTCATTAAAATGCTTCCCCCTTCACTGCTGAAGAATTGCAAGTACTTTTAGGATACAGATGTGTTCCTTCTCTCTCATTTTCTCTAGCCCAAAAATTCTGAGTTTTGAAGCAGATCTGAATCCCCTCAGACAGGGGGAAAAGTTGGACTGGGTTCCCTTTTTTTTCCTGTGAGAATGTGCCAGCCATTACCTCAATACACTTACAGATATTCTGTTGCCATTGCTGATACATAAGAAAGCTGGAGACATCTCTTTATTTTATGAAACATTTAATTCTCTTGGTGTGTGTCAGGCATGGTCTGAGAACATCTACCAAGTCATACCCCTGAGAGGCTGGACAGTGGGACACCTGGCTAATATGTCAGTTAGTCAGGTCGTCAGTCCTGTAAAGAAGGAATAAGCTAAACACTAATGTAAATAAGAAAAGAAAAAGGAACACTTACACAGAGACTATTAGAATTGCAGCTTTGCATTGTTTTGAATAAATTCTTCCTAAATCTAGACAGGACTTTGATTTTAGGAGCTAAAAATCCTTCCTTGTTCCTAATGGTTCCATTACCACCATTTGTCGTCAGTAAAACAGAAGGAATCACTATTTCCTGCATTTATAGGGATATTTTGAGGTGTGTTAATCAGGATATACTTCAGAGGCGTAATCACAAAATATGTTTCGTTTGCAAGTGGTTATTTCCATTTAGACAGAACTGATAGGATGGATAAAGAAGTTTTAAAAGCTCAGACTACACATCAAGGTTAACAGCTGACATCACAGTAATTCAGATCCTGGGTGAAAAGCAGGTAGGAAAGCTTAACAGAAATAAATGTGAAGGAATATGTGAGGAAACATTTGATGAGTAAAAAGAGCAGGAAGAGAAGCCTTACTGAGACATCAAATAGAGTAAGGGCTGGCAACTCTGTTTCCTGGAATCCCAGCAAATTTCAAAATCAATAGAAGCCATCTTTAATTGACTTGAAACCTAACAAAGACAAATTTGATTTTGCCTCTCATAGGCCCATCTACTTGTTTGACATTGATGTTAAGATATTCACCAATGTGTTGGCTAATAGGTTGGACTTTCTGCTGCCTGATTAGTTAGCAGAGACCAGAGAAACTGTTTTCAAAGGCATTAATTGGCAGATAATATATGAAGAGGTGTAAATATATGAAAGGTATGTCATTGTCCTGTGATGTAAAGGAAGTCTTAAAAGGAGCTGAATTAAGTGATTTAGAGAGGAGTCCTGGATAGTATGGATAATGGGAAAACATCACAAGTATTAGATCAATAGGTATGGTTTCATTATAAAACCCCTTTGGCTGAAGTCAAAGTTAACCACAGCTCTTTGTATCTTCAGCATATACCTCCTTTTTTTTTTGCAATGGTCTTGTCACTTTTGCAGAAATTATCACAAAAATTCCATCTTGCAAGTGTAAAATGTAGGAGGTTTGGAGAATGAAGTCACGCAGAATATAAATGACTTTTTAATGATGATTGCTGATCCACTTCTCGCACAGGCCATTCTAATGAAAGAAATTAAGAAAGAATTCATGAAGTTTGTAGAAGATCCAGGGCTTAGTCAATTAAACCAAACTTCTAGCATTTGTATTTCAAACAAGTCATACTCACAAATCATTACAACACAAATGTGAACCCGGTGAGAAAAGTCTTAATCAGTCCTGAGGAGTTTCTAGCATCTCCCTCCTGGGAAAAAGACACGATGCAAATTACACTTCTATAGCAGGAAAAAAATGGGAAAAGATTTAATACAAAGGAAAAAGCCAATAATACTGTGAACTGCTAGAATAGCAAAAGCAAATCTTCTCACCCTATTATTTCAGACACTTCCAGGATCTCTCCTTATTCACTTGGAGAGGAGCTGTAGTCCCCCGTTTTTAGGTATCATTTAAGCAGAGGAGTAAGTCATCGTCAATTCAAATATTTAATGCAGGGCAGAACTGAGAAGAAAAAAGGTGTTTGGAGTGTTAATGCACACTAACTGTGAGTGCAGTCAGATCATAATGCATCCCTTCAGAAAAGCCCTCAGTACATGGATACACAACCCAGGTGATTTAGGCATCTGCTTCTGTATAAGCTAATGCTCTAACAGCATAAGAGAGCTAGAAGACACTCTGAAACAAACAGGAAAAAATAGTTTTTTCTATTTTTGTGGTCAATGCCAGTTGAGTGTAATTAAGCTATGGATGTATCTGGGCTCTAAACATCTCCCGTGCGTCCTGGAATGTAGGCCAAAAAACCAGAATGGAAATGTTTGCGGTATTTTGCACGTAACCAAGACACCTCCCCCCCAAAAAAACCCCTCGCATCTAACAACAACCCACCAAAAAAACCCATGCCAAATATTTAAGATTCTTAGCAGAAGCAAAAAAATAAATCTTTAGTGCTTTTATTGTGGAAACAGAGGAATGTTTTTCAAGTAGGGACATTGCAGTATCTCCAAAATGCAACACGCTCTTCTGCCATCTGCCTGGCAGACAGACAGGGAGCCAAGCTGTCCATGCAGACAGCTTGCTGCCAGGACGGGGGCCAGCAAGGAGCCAGACGTCTGGGAAACAGGAGTGGCAGCCAGCTAGGGGTAGCCTACCATGAGACATCAGCCCTGACATTTCCCAGGGATCCTTGTTGCCCACCAGACATTTTGCTTGGAAGCAAAATGTTCCAGGAATATGGGAGTCCACCAGCCTCCCTGTAAAGCTCTAGAGACTTGGACGGTCTGCAACTCACTTTCAGAGCAGCCTTACAAAACACTTGTTGAGAGGCAGTAGTTGGCAGTGCCTGTGGACTCCTGTACTGGTCTGTCTTTTAAGTTGAGAAGTTGAGGAAGTGACACACCAATTGGGGTGAAATTTAGTGGCCTTGATATCCCTCCAAAACACCAGAAAAAAAGTCAACTTGAAAATGTCTAACCTGCTTTAAATTGCAAAGAGATTTATGTGTTTTGAGAGCCGTGCCATCTTCATGTCTGGAAGTTGTGAAATGCTCTTCTCACCTATGGATGATACGTCTGACACATCATTTGAGAGATGCTTGACAGGCAGTTGTAGTGACAGGACTATAAAACTTCTATTTTCAAACTAGAACCTTGTCATTGCTCTGGATCTTTGTAGTGGTGAGAGAATAAGAGAGTGTCTTTACAAATAAGTGATAAAACCAGAAGAGGAGTGTGTGGGGTTTTTCTCCTTGTTAGTAATGGAACAAAGAGGAGAGTGTCCTTCCTGAACGAGGGAGTCACAGAATGCAGCCTGCAGGAGAAGATAACAAGACACCTTGACCATTAGGGCTATTAATTAAGTCAACAGCAAGGATGCTCTAAACTTTTGAACTTTGAGAAAGAGTGCGCAGGCTTAATAGGCCTATGAATATTAACTTCTCCGCCCTGGGCGGCATAAAGTTGGAGTTAATGCAACATGCGATGTATGTTGTTAAGGGGGGGTACATATTAAGGGGGAACATGGAATAGGCGGATCGGGAAGTCTGTACCTCCTGAGTACCTCAGCCAATGGGGAAAGGGAGAGGGTTTCATGCGGCCGGGAAATTAGGATAAAAGGGGGCTGCGTCCTCCGGCAATTTGAGAGACCTCACTGGGACTTGGCAACCCCGGTGAACTCTCCCTTTATTCGAATAAAGTTAAGACTCCTCTGTCTTCTTTGTGAACACTGACCTCTGGCAACGTGATTTTCCGTACAAATGGGGGCTCGTCCGGGATCCTTCCACCTTCCAGGGACAGCAGACGGTGAACGGGACTGATGGCGCGCCTCACCAAGATTTCGGTGATCAGTTCCCTTTGGTGGCTGCTGGCACTGGACGACTGATTGGGTTCCCGAGACTGTTCGGAGACAGACGAGTAACGGACCGAGTTGGTCCGTGAAGAGGCCCGAAGGAAAGGGCCAGGGGTCCGACGGAAAGGACCCGAGGTACCTCAAGCGATCCGAAGGGAAGGACCGCGAAAACTCACCGGTGAGTATGGGAACTTCGGGGAGTAAAGGATGCCCAGGGAGGGCGGTAAAGGGACTGTCGGGAAGGGGCCCCGACGCTCGGGATGACGATCCCGAAATACCCCCGGAGTCTCCCTTGGGGAGAATGTTGAGGTTTGGGATAGCCTGCACATTCCCTTAAAGGTAAAGGTTTTTTTTTGTTTTGTTTTGTTTTTCCTGGCCAGACTATATTCTGAAGAGAGGATATAGATGGTTCCCTCTTGGGGTAGAGGGAAAGGGAATAAATGAGGGTTGAAGTTTAGGAAGGGAGAAGGGGAGGATAACGAGGATAGGGAGGATGTGTTCCAATATCTCCCTCCTCCTTGTCCCCGAGCTCCTCCACCTCCCCCAGGGGATGTAAGATCTTTGTATCCCCAACTCCCGAATCAGGGACATGAAGGAGGAGCTGCCCTTACTGCTCGTTTGGGAAAGTGGAACAGTAAAGGGGAGGAAGGTAGAATACTGTGTCTCCTTCTACAGCTGGAAGGAGGATGCAGTCTGCGTCAAGCCCTGTTGGACAGGCAGGGGGGAGGCGCTGGGTTTGTAATTGTGCCACTTTACCACTCAGGATGTAAAAGGAAAATAGGGAAAAAGTGGGTTGGAGTACCCCCTTACTTGAGAGTTTTGCTGTTTTTCTGGGCTGGAAAATAATTGAAACAATGGAAAAGTTCGGTTATTTTTCTCGGCCAGAGTAACAATGCGAAAAGTGGGGAGGGAGGACCCTCTAAACTGGAAACAACTTACAGAATGGTGTACTAACTGGTGGCCAACGTATATTCTTGAACATCAGGGAAATTGTTGAAAGATGGAACTCTGAATTGTAATACAATATTGAAATTAATGATATTTTGCTGGTGGGAAGGAAAATGGGATGAAATACTGTATGTAAATCTTTTCTTTACACTCAGAAATGATTAAAAATCCAGGAAGGACTGTGGGTTAATGGTTCAAGATAGCAATGTTTTGGTGTTAAAAGCAGAAAATAACATGGTGGTGCTCATCATGTAGCATTGGTAGGCAATGCAACAAATGTAAAAAGAAATGTGAGGAAGAAGGAGTAGAGGATGTTAATATGTTGTCTGGACTGAGAAGGAATAAGTAAGAAGCGGCTGCACAGGATGAAAGGGGGGGCGAATGGAGGACAGAGAGAAAGAAGGAACAGTGATACGGAGAACTCTGGTGAGGGAGAAAGTTTACGAGCCCCTCTCAGACAGGCGGCAGGAGAGTTTGGAAACTGGTTTAGTTAAAGGTGCTGTTTTCGGTACCCGGTTTAAAGACTTGGAAAGATAGCAGGCACGCGTAGGGAGGACCCTGAATGGGTACTGAAGGTTACGGAATGTCTGGAATGACAATGTCTCAGTTGATTGAGATAGTATATATAATTTATAGTAACAGGGAGAAGGCTGGAAAGAAGAAAAGTAAAAAAAAAAAAAAAAGAAAAAGAAAAAAAGTAAAAAAAAAAGGGAAACGAAAACAAACAAACGTGCAGCAATACTGGCAGCTGCAATAGCCTGGGAAGTCATAAAATCAGAGGACAGGGCTATTAGGCCTCGGGGGGTAGGGAGGCAACTTCCTAGGAGAGCATCAAGGGTCGGAATATCATTGAGAAAAAGATGGGTGTGCTTTTTGTAAAAAGCAGCACTGGAGGACGGAATGCTCACAATTCAGTCGGTGGGGTTTGAAAGAATACTGAAGTGTGATGTTAGATACAGACTGTGTGAGACAAGAGGATGAATCGGAATCCTCAGCACAACCCCTGGTAATAGTGAAGTTGGAGAATGAGCAGTACTTGAATTAAAGGATGCTTTCTGGGAATGTCCATTTACAGAGGACAGTAAACTTTTTTTTTATTTTAGTGGGAACAAGAGGAAAAAGGGAGAATAGTAAACCAACAATTGATATGAACGATCCTTCAGCAGGGATCCACAGGTTCTGTTTGGGCAAGCTTTGCAAGAGAATGCTAATTTACTCTGCCTCCATGGATTAGGTTACTGCAGTCTGTGGAGGGGGGGGCAGCACAGCTTTAACGTGTTAAAAAGTGGGTTAACCAAAGCTCTGGCCCCAGTGGGGAGGTGCAGATAAGTGATGTGTTTTTAAACAAGTATGTGGCCAGAATACTGTCTCTTGTAAAATCTCTTTGACAGGAAGCTTAGCTGGCACAGACCCTGCCTTTGGACTTTGCTGTCCATGGCATTCAACCAGGAAACTGGGTCCTAATTAAAGAGTGGAAGGAAACACCACTGATGGCAAGGTGGCATGGGCCCTACCAAGTACTGTTAACTCTGCAATCAGCAGTCAAGACAGCTGAACCTGGGTGGACTTATCATACCTGAGTCAAGATCTCCAAAGCCCCAGAAACTTGGACTTCTAAGCTGGAGGAAAAGGATGGGAGACTGCGGTTTACTCTTCACAGGAGTGAACCGGAGTAGTGGTCAGTGTGTCAACTTCAGGGGGAGCCCCAGGAGTTGACACACAGATCATCTACTGAAGTGGTCTGAAAAGACCTCTCTTCTTTTGAATCTCCAGTGATGCGGGGGCTGATGCTAACAGCTGTGCTGTCACTGCTCGCTTTATGCAGAATTGCTTCTGTGTATTTATTTGTCACACCTGGTGTAGAAGGTAACGTGGGAACTGGGATGTTCTCAGTACGGAAGTTAGAGGGGAAAATGCCGACTTGTTAAACGAAATACAGAAGTGTGCTTGGAAAATGTATAACAACAGAAAGAAAGTGGAGGAGGAAAGCAGAGAAAAGAAAAACTCCGATACAAGCTGCTAGCAGTGGCTGTAGCCCAGGACAATAACAGGGCTGGAGGAGGGTGTTCTCAGGCTCCGAGAGGCAGGCAAGATCCTGGTGGAATGCCAAGGGCCAGAATGCTGTTAGAAAAAGATCAACGTGCCTTTTGCAAAGAGAAGAGGCACTGAAAAAGAGAATGCTTTCAACCAAATCAGCAGTGATTTGAAGGAATAATGGGGCAAACAGCTAACGTGATGGTGGTGGGTTCAGACTGAAGGAAACTGAGGGTTATGAACTGGAACCTTCCCCAGCAAAGCCCCTGGTTATAATAAGGTTGGGGAATGAGAAAATAAATTTTCTAGTAGATACAAGGGTTACTTATTTAGTATTAAACCCATGTAAAGGTAATTCTAGTAAGCAAACTGAGTCAATTATTGGTGCCACAGGGTAAAGAGAAAAGCCAGCTGGTTTTTGGTTTTCTTTAGCCTTTGAAGTTGAGAACTGGCAAAGGGGGTTGCCCCATCAATTCCTGCCAGACTGCCCTGTGTCGCTATTGGAAAAAGGAAGAATTCAAGTTCATATTCTTGAAAATAAAGGTCTGGATGCCCAAGTTCTTATGTTACAGATGGAAGCTCTGCCGCAGGAGGTACTAGAGGGAGTAGAAAACACCATAATGATTCTGGTTTGGGCCTCAGAAACATCAGGAAGATCTTGAGCAGCGGAACTGGTAACCACCCAGCTGAAGCCAGATGCCAGACTGGTAAGGTGAGAGGCACTTTTTCAGGCTGGCCAGAGGCTTTTCCTTGTTGCACCAATAAAGTAAGAGAGGTATCAAAAACATTACTTGGAGAAATAGCACCAAGGTTTGGGGTGTCTATAGGACTACCTTTAGATATGGGCCCCACATTTCATAGCAGAAAGAACTCAGAATATTTTAACACTAATTTCAGATAGCAGAAGCAGAAGTCTGGATGAGGAAAATATTAAATACTCTAGAGCTGATAAAGAATTAATAGAACAAATGAGAGGGCAGATTCCCTCCAAAGGATGGGCACACCTGAGCAATGGCAGAATTAGGGAGAACTGTCAAAGAGCACAATAAGGCACATTGAGGGGCGCACTCTCTGTATACATTTTTAAATCAGAAATGAGTAGGGATAAATTTATATGTTACAATTCGACAAGTGACTCAGCAATGGGAAAGGTAACCGAGTGCAATTAAGAGGAATGCACCAGGGGACGACTGTCAAATTGATTTTTCTGAACTTCCAAGAAAAGGGGGATACAGCAATCAAAGTTGGGGAACGTACCTCACCATACTAATGTGAAGAAACTGTCAAAACAATTTGTTCTAGTTGAGCACAGACATTATTTTTTTTGTGTGTGGACTATTTAATAGTTCATCTAGAGTGTTGTGAGCAACATGCAGGCAATTGCTGTGACTTCCCCTGACGGAGTAAAACAAGTCGGGTTTGTGAAACAGGCCAAGAGTGTAGCCATTAGCATTATATGGATTATAACTCTTGCTTCTTTATTTTCTTTCCTCCCCCTCTATAACAGAGTTAAGTATCGGAGTGGAAAAAATTAGTGGGCATACATAGAGTATTGTGAAAGATTTATTTTAACATTGGCCTTATTAAGTATATTAACTAAAAACATTTATTATGTATAAGGAATTAGTAACGTGACTAGTTCTTGTTTATTTACTCTTGCCTGTATTTGGGACAGCAATTTCTAGACCACGCATGCGCTCTGGGCTAGGGGGCGTAGACCTTTGCAGACCCCCATTCTCTTGGCGAAGGCGCAGTGGCTGTAACGCGGTTACAAAAAGACAAATTATCATGGATAGCGAGGTGATTGCTCTGTATGTTTTGGCTGGGATAACACTTGTTGCGGCATTTGTTTTGATGGTTTTTACTTGTTTGTTGTGGCGTTGTGGTGATCATTTTGGAGAATGTTGCGAGTTATATTGTTCTGATGAACAACAACCACCTGCCCCGCCCCCTTCCCCAGTATTGGAAACAAACTTATAAACCTAGAATATTTGGTGTTGTTAAGACATGTTTTGATAGTTGTATTTGCTTGAGTTTTGATATGTTATGGTTAGAACATTTAATGGTTTTGCAGTTAAATAGTTGGTGTTGTTAATGTAGTAGTTAAACGTCAGAACGGCGTTTCGGGATTGGATCATGGAAAAGAATGGACTGAGCAATATACGAGAAGACACGTGCTAGAACGCAAGATGGAGGACACTTGGTAATGCTCGGCAAACAAGAATGAAGATGGAAGACCATTGGCATTAAAGAATGATGGACTGATAAGAGGACGAAGATGAAGAAAGTGGAAAGTGTGGACTTTTGGAAAGGATTTTTGGGTATATCAAAAGATAAGATACTGTTACTTGTAATACATTTTGGATTTTCTTATAAAGTCGATCGAAGCTTGCATTGTGCATGCGCGATTGCTTCTCTTTTGTTTTTCCTTTCTTTCCCCCTTCCTCTTCTGCCTCTGTCATTCATACCACCACTCACCACATAGAAGGAGCAGCAATGTCGAGCCACAGGGTACTGCCAGATTAGGAGTTCCCTGTCGTTGTGCACAAAGCAAACTCCCAGAAACCGAACCTGGAGTCCACGCATGCGCCCAGACCCGGGGTCTGCTCCGCAAGGCCCCCACAGTGACGGTATTGGGCATGCGTAGCACCGCTGGTGGGAGGTGGACTTAAGCAAATGAGCCCTTGGAATAAGAAACGTAATATAAAAGTGGAAGAAAGGACTACTTTGTGCTTTTTCCCTCTACTTTATTTGGCTTGCTTTTTTTTTTCAGCCCTTCCTTTTGGACTTCCCTCCAGCTCACCCTCAGCCTTTGCTTCGTTCCCTGGCGCACTAGTTGTTAGACATTGGTTTTTGGTTTGGTTTTTTTGTAGGAAAAAAAAGTAGTAGAATTACAAAAGATGCAAGATCAAATTTGGGAACAAATGATAATTCTAAGACCAAAGGTGGATCAGGAGGAGAAAATCAGGTTAATGATAACCAAACTTTGTAAAGACAAATATTGAAATAAGAAGAGGAGGGATTGAGAGAATAAGAGAGTGTCTTTACAAATAAGTGATAAAACCAGAAGAGGAGTGTGTGGGGTTTTTCTCCTTGTTAGTAATGGAACAAAGAGGAGAGTGTCCTTCCTGAACGAGGGAGTCACAGAATGCAGCCTGCAGGAGAAGATAACAAGACACCTTGACCATTAGGGCTATTAATTAAGTCAACAGCAAGGATGCTCTAAACTTTTGAACTTTGAGAAAGAGTGCGCAGGCTTAATAGGCCTATGAATATTAACTTCTCCGCCCTGGGCGGCATAAAGTTGGAGTTAATGCAACATGCGATGTATGTTGTTAAGGGGGGTACATATTAAGGGGGAACATGGAATAGGCGGATCGGGAAGTCTGTACCTCCTGAGTACCTCAGCCAATGGGGAAAGGGAGAGGGTTTCATGCGGCCGGGAAATTAGGATAAAAGGGGGCTGCGTCCTCCGGCAATTTGAGAGACCTCACTGGGACTTGGCAACCCCGGTGAACTCTCCCTTTATTCGAATAAAGTTAAGACTCCTCTGTCTTCTTTGTGAACACTGACCTCTGGCAACGTGATTTTCCGTACAGTGGTACAACAAAGCAATGAAGCCTGCCCTGCACACCCTGGCCCCACCCAGAAACCCTGAAGTGAAGGGCAAACAGGAAAAGTAGTTGGGAACAGCTCACCCTGCAGACACCAGAGAATCACAGAGGCGATATCGAAGCTGTAGCTCTTATCAAAATGTTTTAGCATCTGTACCAGAATAACCTGCACTTCACATAATAAATCAATAGTTTAATGTCTGTACCCTCGGCAGTCTGCACTGTAGAATCACACTCCAGCAGCCAAATTTGTTTTCATTCAGGAAGCAAATTAATACACTCCCTCTCCCCCAGTTAAAACTGGATTCAAACATTGCTGGTAATTACTCTGTACAGGCTCTGCAGAGGCACAGGTTAGGATTACAGTCAAGGTCTAAGAGACAGGTCCATGAAGGGATGCCCTGAAGGCTTTTAAAGTTTCAACCCTCAAAAATCTCAGGTGAACTGCTGCCTAGTGGAAATTTTCCTCAACAAGCTGCCTGGAAAGAACTCAACAGCAAGGGACTCATCTCATGCCCATTTGCCCATCTGGATCCACAAAATAAGCACGTGTGGAGGACAACGTCTCACATCTGCACCATGACCCATGAGCTTACCAATTAGATGAGACCCCAAAACCAAGCAGAAAATGAAGCAGCATTGCCCTGGATTAAGAGTTCTGTAGTAGACTCATTCCCTGAGCACTGCTGTTCTTATTTTCAAGTGGTGCCACAGCTCTCAGATGGCTCCGGTAATGGTTTAGTGGTGAGGGTATGGTAGCCTTCTGTGCTGCCTGGGCTGTGGGACTGCATGTGTGCCTGTCCTTAGCCCTCGCCTGAATGAATTATGGTGGAAAGAAGAAAGCTGAAGCGGGAGAGGCTTTTCACATGATCTGGAAGCAAGTGTGTTGGCCTGCCAGTTTGAGCTATAAAATTATTTGATTTCCATTGAAAACAGACGACCTCCACTGTAAGAGGAGGGGTCAGCTTTTAGATGTACTCTCTCTTCATCTTTTTTTCTGACTAGTTAAGGCACACCCTTCCATCCCAAAATTTAAGGTCCTTGTGTGGATCTAACCATGAAACTGCTGTTTTCCAGAGAGTGGTATTCTGCCAAATATTTTTTAGCACAGCTACAAGCAGCTCAGCACCGTTTTCCCATGTGCAGACAGACTGAAATTGCACTTCTCCCATGCTATTTTAACATGTTAACCAGCTAGGCTTTCTACAAGCTTGTCTTTTATGCAGAAACATTCATGCTGAGTTCTGAATCCCGAGTCTCAAATCATCTCCCGAGGCTTCCTTAGTGCCCCAGATCCCAAATTGTCTTGTAGCCAGTGTAACTGATGTCAGTTGTACCTGATAATTTTTTGCCTTTCAGTTCTTCATTTCACATACAATTCAGAAGCAGAGAACAAAGTCAGGTGTAGGGTAAAACAAGTTTAATTTACTGTGACAAATAATGCAAGGAATTTATTTCATGGATTATTCATTTTATACTGAACACAATAATAATAATCTTAGTTTTTAAAATTTACCTGAAGGTGCAGTATTTTCAGTTTGCTGTGTTAGAAAGTCAGAGAATCCAGGAGCACTTACTGCATAATTTAGGCCCCATTTTTCAGAGATTGCACAGGGTCTTATCCATTGGAATTATGGGGAAACAGATAATTAGCAAGATCTGTGGTAACCTCAAGGTGGTTACTGGATGGGAGCTGCCTTCTGGCAGACACTAAAGACAGGGGCAGTGAAAACCTGACTAGCATTCAAAAATACTTTAAACAAGGGATGCCTCAGAAAGTCTGAGCAAGAAGAGCGATATTTACACTTCCATCTAACTGTATAGCTACATAAAATATCCATATAAATTATAATAGGCCATATTCCACATGAAAGAAGACAGCCATTTAATAAAGAAGACACTTAATTGTACATGTATCTTTCAGTGTTAGTGAATATCTCTTGAACTAATCTTCATCCCACAAACCTGGATTGGGGAACAAAATTATGATGAGTTAATGGATCAGTTTTGTTCAGTGCTGGCTATTTCCAGAAGCCAGCAGACAAATTAAATTCTATTCATACGCAGATATAGGAGAAGGCTCGTGGTTAAAGTGCTAATTAATGCACAATGATAATTAATGCAATACCTAAAGATTACAAAGGCAAATGCTACTGATAGAGATGAGATGACTTTTGAGGTTACAATGTGAAGAGAGAACAGTAAAAGTCTTGAAAGAATCAGCATTAGAGACCTGGCTCACTCCTTTCTTTGCTCACGGCTACCACAAAATACCATCTTTTATTTGCTTTGGTATAATATCATTATGTGAGATAGATTTAGCTGGGGTAACAATTATAGACTACTGCTCAGTTTAAGACAATAATCATCTGACATTTTGCCACAGGTAGAAAAGGGATGAAAGGTTTGACTCGAACAGTTTGACCATATGATTGACCTAAAGCTACTGAGATTTACAGAAATATTTTCATTAGTGCTGTAGTATTTGGATCAGCAGCTAGTTCAAGACATTCAAAACCCATGCCTGCTCTCTGCTTTTTGGACTCAGGGTCCAGCATCCATGAAGAGCCGCTAAACCAACAAAGGCTGAAAAATTTTTCTTTTCCTGCTCCTACAGGAATGGGATCCTGATCTCTGGACTTCTAAATGAAGTAGTTTCTAACAACAGACAACACTTGAATATGCAGGGCAGTATCAAATTTAATATTATAGCCATCTGAGACTCAGGGTGGAATATTTTTTAAGCAACTGTGCTATAGGGAAAATTGGGTGGGCTGTGCTCCCATGCCACTATCAATACTGTCATATGTTGATCTTAATTTACATGTTATAATTTGTTTACTCACCATCATCCGGATTCTAATCTAGATGACAGTAATGTAATTTTGGACTTCATGATCATCATGTTCTCTGCTTCAGGCCAAAGACAAAGAAGAACATTTGGTTTCAAATCACTAATAGCTTTTGCTCAAAGGTCTGGTATAAAACAAATAAATATGCCAGACTGGCATTTATTTCCTGATTATATGCAACAAATAAACCCTTACCTGTTTAGAAGGAAACTTCGTATTATCCTGACATTATAAAGCCTCGTAAAGCTTTCTTGTGGATCTAGACAAAGCGACCTCTGCTAAAGGTGGACCAATCATACGTAATTGAGTTCACAGGTCTTGTAATAGATAAAGCCTCTTAATTTTTAAATGCCTTTAGGCTAATTGCATTATTTACTAATTAAGAATGCTTGATATTCACAGAGATCATTGTTTTGTGTGCACACGAGCTCACAGGGAATAATGAAGGTCCCCTCTCCTCTCCCTTCCCCATCACCCCTCAGAGAGGTCTCTGCACCTCACTGCTGTCTCAGGAGCAGGGCTGGTTAGGGAGAGGGGGCAGAGGAAAGGGCACTGCATTACTGCTACCGTGGCATTGCCCATTCCTCTGTCCACACCACAGGTTTGACACCACTATTCAAGGTAAATGGAACAATCTGAATCTCACACCTGTACAGGAATCACTTTTTTTTTTTTTTTGGTCATAAAAACTAGATGGCACAACCATGAGAGCATTAAACTAAAGCAGAATAATAAGGAAAGCTGGTACGTGTTAGAGACTCTTAGTAGACATGTGCTCTATGGGCTTCCTTCAACCAGTAGTACAAGATCATTGAGTTTCCTAAAAAACATCAAAAGTGAGAAAATTCTAATTCAGAAGCCATTGCAAAATTAATTTCTTTTCAGCTTTACTGTGGAAGTTGAAGGTGAATTAATCACAAGAGTGGAAGATTGTGCTTGTATAGAGGCCAGAATTGTGATAATTACATTTATTGTGGCCAAAAAGTAGGGCAGATCCAATCTGGAATATACACATGAGATATTTTTGAGGAAGTTAAAGAAAGCAGAACTAACTGGAAGGGAAACTCATTGCCATGAAATACAATTTAGATTTCTTCAAGAAAGTTTTTTGTATGGCAAGAAAGCTGTGAGTCCACAGTCAAAAGAGAAGTACCTTTGTCCCTAGATCCTCCTATTGCAGGTGGGAAGTGAAAGAAGCTATGACAAATGGGGGAAAACCAACAAAATGTAACACAAGAGAAAAGAAAGAAATGGATAATAATCAATATAATTTGTGAAGTGAGCATAATTGATAAGAGAGGCTAAAAACATCATGGATTTGTCTCTGGGCAACATAAAATAAGGAGCTTTTTAAAAGTATATTAGGAACAAATGAAATCCCAGCAATAATACAAGCCCATTACTAGAGATGATAATGTCATTAATAATGAGAAAGGAAATGCAGAAGCATACAATAAATAAATCCCTGTTCTGCTTTCAAAATGAAACTGGAGGAAGCACTTCTTTCACATGAAGATGATGAAGTACTCAGTTAAGAGCAGAGAAAGATATTAAAAAACCCCAACCCTTGTGCAAGGAATAAATCGTTTCAAATCAGCATAGCTAGATAACTTATACCTAAATATTTCAAAGAATTACTTGAAAAGATTTCTGCCTGGAGC
Source organism: Trogon surrucura (assembly GCA_020746105.1). NCBI lineage: Eukaryota > Metazoa > Chordata > Aves > Trogoniformes > Trogonidae > Trogon > Trogon surrucura. Next base: position 189,154,268 of record CM036617.1, read on the forward strand.
ACCAGCAAAATCCTGGGAGACTGGAAGCAAGCTGATCTTAAAATACTTGTGAGGTTATCCAGCTGTCTTTAGCACAAATAGTCCCAACCAAAACAGTACTAAACCAAGATGGGGTTCAGTTAATTACAACAACAAATACTATTACATAATAATCTCAATTACATGCATAGGAATTATCAGTTTGGTTGATACACCTGGTGAAACAGGCTTTTGTAAAAAGTGCTTGCTTTATTACCGCCAGGCACAACTAACGCCACCATACAGCATCGGTGAATCATAGAATCATAGAATGGCCTAGGCTGGAAGGGACCTTAGAGATCACTTAATCCAACCTCCCTGTCATGGGCAGGGTCTCCTCTCAACTAGATCAGGCAACGCATGGGGACCGAAGGGGAATCGAACCCCCGAGCTTAGGCGTTTCAGCACCACGCTCATCCAACCTTCAAAAGCTTCTGCCGAAACCCGGGATCGAACCAGGGACCTTTAGATCTTCAGTCTAACGCTCTCCCAACTGAGCTATTTCGGCTGTTAAACATGTGTTAAACAGGTTAAAGTCAGGCTGATAGACAGATCTGTGAAAGTTGGCACCAAAGTCATTTGTGAACATAGGTGTTTCCTGAGATATTTTACAGAATCTTGCACAGCATAGATGTAAAGAAAAATACCATCACTTATAGGATGTTAACTAACCTAAAGGTCAGGTTGACTGCCCAAAACAAATTGAGGTGTGATACAACAAATATGAAGGTATGAACAAAGTATGCAAGTCAGATTTAAAGAGAGTTAGAGGTACCTCAATAACCATGATTTAACTTTTAAATTTAATGTCTCTTTGGTTTTCTCACATGCTTATCCCAAAGTCATGTCTTCTAAGATGTCCCAGGTCAGATGCAAGTCAAAGTAGTACTCAGAATTTGGCATCCACCATCCTATCTCCTGAAAGCATTGAACAGGCAAATCATAAAAATGGTTACTATGTGCCTCCCAAGATTAGACACAGCAAAAAAGGGGAAGGCAGGGACCTTTTCTTTCTAAAGGACTCCTGATGTGGAGGATACAGTGCGGCTCTTTAAACCATGACTGGGATTCATCCCAGTGATGAAGACATCCCAGTGATGACTGGGATTCATCCTAGTGACGAAGACATCCCATAATGAAGAGATTCACGTGTGCCATCTACCAACTGGGAACTCACTGCTACAATTTTGTGTTTAGGCAAGAGGCACTACCTAAAAGCTTAGCAACAAGCTAATGTGAGTTTTGTAAAAGGTGCATTCAAATTCTCTTGATGAAACTATCCTAACTTTCAGCAAAGAGTGCAAAAATCCCTGGGTCAGAAAGTCAGGATAGCTGCAGCACGGGGAGGCCCTTCACTTATTCGAGTGGGGGGGAGTGCAAGATACAACCGTGCTACAGTCAGTGAAAAATGTGAAAGGGTGGAGCCCAGGACTGACTGGCACCTACCATGTTTTGAGTAATTTTGTTGCTTTTTTCTCCTTGCTTTCACATTTTAAAGTCCTCTTTTTTTTTTTTTTTTAGTGAAAGGAGAAGCTTCATAAGGACTGCAAAGCAATTCCCTACAGACAGGACATACCTGTAGGTTTACAGGAGTAGAGAGATGTAGGTCTAAATCAGATGCAGTAGGAAGGAGAGTTTAACCCCATCTCCCGCTGCCTGGGTCTTGCTGAATGGCAGGTCCCTGTGAGAAAGGAGAGATGCAATCAGCCGTTGTGTTGTCTTTCAGGCTCCTCTTTGTGACACCTACCTGCAGGAGATTATGCTGGGTGGTGTAGTGAAATATGGTCCTCGTCACCCGTATGTAGTATTTGAACTTCAGAGAAGGACAAAATATAAGAGGCAGCGTGTTGTGCTACCAAACCTGTCTGTGCTCTGCTGACCTGTCACACGTAAGACATAATAAACAGCACCTGAAAGTGGATCTGAAAAGTGGGGTCTACTGAAGAACCATCAAGATTCAAGCTTTCACCCTACCTGACTCTCTCACCCTCACTCGCTCCTCTCAGAACTACATTTACTTGGTCTAGACTTTCCTTTCTCATGGGATGATCTCTGATGGCCCAGGAGGATTGGGAAGAAAGTTGGGTCAGTTCCTGTTGTGCCACTGCTCGTGAGCAACACCCACCAAGGTCACAGGTGGGTGCCCCTGACATTCATCTTCATCCATGTCCCTGATTTCTGGGATCTTCACCCACTTTCAGGATCTTTCTACCATCCAAGGTCCTCAATCTCATCCTCATCTGTGCTTGCTTCTTCTTTCCCAGAGCTAAGACAGTCTGTATGCAGGCGCACAATGTGAAATCAGCCCTCTAACTGGTGGCTCTGTCTTTTGTCTCTTTATGAATATGAGTGTGCAAAACATGCCATGTCTTTTTATTTCAGGTGTTATTATGATGTACGACTAGCCCTTATCAACCGCATCTAGCAAGTAGCAGGTTTTTGCTTTGGAGTTCAGAAGTTCAGTTTTGGGCGTTCACTCATGTACATGTATGCAAGTGTTGCCTGGCTACATTCACCATTTAGGATACTTTTTTACCCTACAACAGTACCTAGTACATGTCAAATTCTGCCCTGCATTGCTTTCAGCATTTTCCATCTGTCTGTCTCTTGGGAGGTCTGTGGACAAAGCTGGCTCTTCCCAGTACTTAACCCTGACTCCACTCCATCACCCTGTGGCCTGTGCAGGGGGTGTTGCTATGGGATTGTGGGAAGAAACTCCCGTCCTAGGATCTTCTGCTAAACTCAAAGAGGCATATTTGCAGTTAGCACAATCCAATCTAGTCTTCAGATCGTACATACTCACAGATATGAAGAAGTATCAAGTATCCTTCCCATTTTAGTTCTGTTATCAGCAGTTTCTTGGGGAGAAATTAACTATAATTTTCACTTTCCTTATGTGTTCTTGTAATCTTCTTATTTCCTTTTATTATTTGTCAGTGTATGGTTCAGAATATTTTTCATTATTGTATTTTTGATTCCAGTGGGATCTTTGACTAAGCTGTACGAAACGCATGCATCTGTATAATTTAGATGAGAGATATAATAGATACAACCCTCTTGCCAGTCTCTAATATTAAAGCTATGCTGAACACAGATACCAGAAACTCAGAAAAGTATGGGTGGTAGAATAGTGTTTCAAAAAGCTTAACTTCTGATACCAAAACATAGTTTAGATAATAACTTAAATAAATCATCTTCTAACTCTTTTTCTCCATTAATATCTAGGACTCATCAATTGAATTAAAGTTTGGAAACTAGCCAGCATGAAGAAATGTTTTGCATGCAGTTACATGTATTAGAAGTTGGCACAACTTTAGTTGTCATAAGCAAGCTTTAATTAAAAAGAAAATAAAAAAATAAGTAACACCTTGCCTAAATGTCTTCAATGTAGATTAACATGTTATTGAATCAACAGGTCTGCCTAACAAATGTTAGTAAAATAACTGGTAGAATGACTCATGCCAGAGAGACAGATGAGTAAGTATCAATATACAAATTTTGAAGAAGAGTTAAACAAAATCACAGGAAGCCTAAGGACCCAATCCAGAAAAGTTTTGAGTTATCTCTTAGTTCACAGTCATTAAAGGGAACTGAAGATGCTCATTTCTTTGCTTAAATTAATTGCTATAAAATGTAGCAGATGCTGAAATATCAATTGACTCTAAAAGCAATTGAAAACATTAATGAAAGAAACACTGCTAATTAACCAGAGATGTTGTTCAGGATCAGGAAATTGAAGAATATGAGGAGGCATCACTGTATTCTTCCCTTGCTCTTATATTTACCTACTTATGCAGGATACTGGAGAATACGAACACTTGGTCTGATCCAAAAGAAGCATTCTTAAGTTCTTATTATGCTCTGTACCTCCTCAGAGAATCTATGTGATATTTCTGTGAATTTTACTTCTGCAAAAAAGATGCAGATCAATTGTCAGCTGAGTTACCACAAGCTGTTTTCTGCTTTGAAAAGGGACATGGCTTCTCTATAAATAATTGAACACCAAGCATGCAGCAAAGTAAGCTTCTTGGGAAGTAAATGATCCAAGAACAGTTTAACTATATCGGGATTACATACTCCGGGGATTTAGCTGAAGCAGAAGGATTTGCATGGTATGAAGCTCCTGAGAAATCTCTCAACAGAAACATGGTTTTCTTTCTTTCACATGGTGTGTGGTCCAGCAGCTGCTACTTAGTGTTTGTATTTTTTCAACAACCCAAATTATTTGAAGGCACTAAGTACTCTGAAAGCCAGCTACATTTTTAATAAGCTCTGCGTATTTTTTTAGAGTGCAGTCTCAGAGGAAGTGGTTATTCAGAAGGGTTAGGCAGCGCTCCTATTCTGTTGCTGAAAAGCCAGGGATTTGTACTGCACAGATGAGGATAAGACTTCTGTTTTCAAAAGTGATGCATATATTCAGATTTTCTGCAAAGTGTGATGCTGGATAACATAATGGGAACTTTTGAGGCATACCTTGGATTCCATTTTGCTACCTGTTCTGGAAGCTATAGGCTTGGCAAAATTGGTCAACAGTGCTTGGTGTATTGACAGTTCTTTGACAGGTCTGGACAACCAGTGTAATGTGGGCATCATTCACCCCCATTTGCTTTAGGTCATGCATTATTCTCCAGTTCATAGCTTCATAAAGCTGTGGAATAGCCTTTCTCTAGGAGAACTTGTGAAAAAAGGACATAGTAAAAAGGGTTAGATGTAGCCATAAATATGATAAATGGCTTGCTAGAAACTACATTAAATAGCAGCAATATCAGCCCAGAGATGAGTTCTGCAACATTCTTATTGCAAGCTTGTGTGGATGGATGATTCACTATGTGCTTAGTTTTCATGGACATCATCTAATGGAACATCCTATGTCACTAGCCATTTGCACTCCAAATACAGAAGACTTGTCTGTTGCTGTTTAGCATTTCATCACACTTTCCTCATTCTTCAGACCTCTATTAAATGATGGGAAAGGAAATCAGATATGGTGCAAGTTGTGCCTCCCATTCCTTTCTGTAGCACTTGATTGGGGGGTTGTTTGGGGTTTTTTTTGTTTCATTTTCTGGTCCTTGTCCAATGAAGTGTTTTTTCCCCACTGTGCTTTTCTGCATTGTAATCCCCCAGACAACAAGTCTGGCTACTCAGCTTAGTGTTGCGTCCTGCAGCAAGACCCCGAGTACTCAAGCACAAACCATGTGTGTGTTTTGCACAGTGGCTATTCCCACAGTACTCCAGGGATCCTCACTGAAAACCTACCTAGCAGGTAGGCTCCTGGATGAACTGCTCCCTGTCTGTATAGACCTACACTATCTGGAGTTAGTTCTTGTCAGATCTCTGCCCACCGCCCCATACAGACTGCATACAAAACTTTAAAAAAAGTCAAGTTCCCATCAGGAATACCTCCTGCTGCATTTTTTCTAAAGGATGTGTCTTCTAAATACAAACTTCAAAAGTTGATTTACCAAGAAGAAACTCGTATATTTTTTCCAAGAACTTTTGCTTGACAGTAAAAATTGCAGAGATGAAAAATTAAAAAGGGAGAGCAAGTCTCAGTGATGAAACCAAACAAATATTGACAATTCTAAACTCTTGTGGAAAAAGTTTTAATAGGAAAGAACTAGTGCTTCCTTTGACAGTGACAGCAAAGATTTGAAAATGGTAACAGAAAGCCTACTGTCAGGATGACTTTATTACCATAATTGATAAGTCTGCTCTATGAGATCATAGCCTATTGGGGGAGTTTTGTCTCAGAGTTGCTTGCAGCAATGCATCTCATTCAGCCCCTCGGCCTCACTGATGCACCAAGCTTGACCCCATGTGTTGGAAATGCACTCGCTATCATTCAAGCTTGTTCGCATTAAAGTAGACCACTTTTATTTATCATAGTAATATACTTCATTTATATTTATTGCATGCTGCCTACTTGAGTTGAGCTTTGACCTCAGATTGACCCAGATGTTTGTATACTGTACGTGGAGGTGCTGTTACTTTTGCGGCTACAATCAACTGGAGAGCAGACCTGAAAAGACACTTGGGGCCAGGCTACATGGAAAAAAAACAGAACAGACATATCAAATTGCAGTTAAATCCAGCCACATTATTTACAACATCTCAAACAATATTTTTACACCTCAGGGCATTTATAGCAATTATTCAATACAGAGCATGTATTATTTTAACCCCTGATTATAACAGGTTTGACAGCTTGTATTACGGCTCGGTAGTCATCACTAAAGATATCCTGGGACTTGCCTCAATGTTTAGAGTTGACATGAGAAAGCTTCAACCAGTAATCCCAATTTGTAAAACCAGTTGGTTTTATTTGGCTCCAGTTACTTACCTAGCATACCATTGCTGATGTATAAATAAATAAACCAGACATGCTTTAGTATTTCATGGCATAGAGCTATGGGAGAGCCAGCCTTGTAGGTGTTGGCTGACCCCTTCCACTCAAAGTGTGATGCAGGACCTTCCGTGAGAGCGCTGTAATGGGAAGATGTGTTAGAGTGAAGAGAAATAAATTACATGCTCTCTTTTTGGGAAGGTTTCATAGCATTTAGTCTGTGGGAAGCCTGTCTCTTGCTCCTTTCAAACTATGGATATAACAGGACAATTGCTAGCAACCAAATTGCTGAGGAGCAAGGAGTTACCAGTTGGCAGATAAACTATGCTGCCTAATTGCATGAATGCTCCCTGTCTGTTACAATTCAGAAGTAAAATGTGCTAGCTGAAATTATGAAGGTAGTGTATTAGACACAAATATTTTATTTTACTGAGACTCATCTCAATGCTACTCACACAAAATGGCAAATGTGACATTTGCAGTGACTTAAGTTAATGCTTTTATTTTGTTCCACCTATGGGGTGACATACACACGCACAGAGCCAGATGCTACAGCTCAATGACAAATGACAAATGGCAACCTATGGAAAATAGCTATGGAAGCTCAATTGGTTGGAATCATCTGCCTATATCTGATATTTGCTTCAGCTTGTACCAAAAAACATAAGAAAGGGGTAGACTTTGAAATTAGGAGAACTGAAGCCTTTGGATAGGATTTCCATGTCCATAACTTGAATTGTGTATGGATTCAAGGTCACAGGCAACATAGCAGTGGCTGGATAACGCAAACATGATATCATTTACTGAGGTTAGTCCACTTGGAATGGGCTACAATGTCAAGCATCAGGGTTTTTTTTTAAATTATTTTTTCTTCTTTATTTGACTTCTTTTTCTTGGCCAGAGTAGGAAGTTTGCTGCTCTAGGTTGGGAGCTGGCTATTAGTAGATATGAAGTGGGGTTTTTTGATTGATTTTCCAGTTCTCTATGTTTATAACTTTGTTTATTGGTTTGGAAAGTTCTTGAAGAAACTAATGCTATGCTCTTGGAAATACTCAGGCTCAAGTTCTTTCTCCCTTTGCACAATGCAATGGCTGATGTGGTATAAGGCTACAGCTCCTGCAAAGGCTTTAGGGTTCACAGACGGACAGGAACTGTAACAGAAGTAATAAGAGGAAGGAAGGAAAAAAAAAAAGGAGATATTTAACTGCTACAGCATTTTCCTTAAATGAAATCCTAGTGGACAGATTCTACATCAACTTGCATTGTGTGCACTTAAGTTACACCAGTGGAAATTGTAAAGAAGATATAATTTGCTTCCTCAGTACAGCAACCCTTTAAATTACTAGACACTGCTGTTAGGGACTACTGAAGAATTGTGTAAGAGGATTTTTTTCCCCCTCTTAAAGATGAGAAATATTCTCCTGAGAAGATGGTACAAGTGTCATTGCATGGACTTTCTCTCATTAAACAAGAGAAAGGCTTGACAACGTATAGCAGTCTGGTGACCTAAGAGTCTTCTCCAGCTCAAATTTCTGTGATCAAGGAGACGAAGGATATAGACAATACTGAATTATGCCCGAGGCACAAAGATTCCTGGAGCTGATCACTTCTCCCAAGTATATGTCAGTCTAAAAGTTTTTTCCAATTGACATGTGAAATTCAGGTGTTTCTCTGAGCTCTAGCTGATGCTGTTGATAATATTTATTATCACAAATGTCAAGGTGCTGTCCCGGTTGCTTTATTATTGAACTTTTCTTTTATGACCTTTTGCAAGTTTATTGGTCTGCAGTGGTTTGTGATACTTCAGAAGGTCCAGCATGAGTAACATTCAAGTTCTTGCCACCCAGGGAACTCGGGTACAAAAGGTTATTAACCTGCCTCTGGAGATATTGGACATATTTAGACACTGCTTTCAAATCAAATGATAGGATCTCTTTCATTGCCCACTTGACCCCAGGCAATGTTACTGATTTACTAGTTGATTTTGCTTTACAAATTTTTAAATACCCCTTGAATATTTCTTTGAAAATTCTGAGCGAACAGCAGGGACAGGGAAAGGAGAATGCTGTTTTGATAACCATGTCTTAAATACTACTTAGTGTGGTGAAGAACTTGAAAATCTGCTTCCTCTCAGATCTTCTCTGCAAAGCTGGTGCTGAACCCACCGTCCACCTTGATAGCATTTTAATTTAGGTTTGCCTCACTTGGGTTTCTATAACAAAGCAAAGCAGAAGCCTTGAAGGACAAGCATATCTGTGTTCTTGAAAAATAGCCTTAGTCACTGGGAAATACTTTCATCTAGATTTGCTTTCTTCATGTCCCAGCAAAAGAAAAGCCTGTTTTCCTGCTGCTAACACTGACTGGCTATAACAGATGCTTTCACCTGTCTTTTATGGGTTCTTCTCAGATCCAACAAATATCTTAGAATCAAGAAAAGCACAGGAGACATCTATTATTTTATGATACTTGCTTAACTCTAACCATTATCAAAGCTTCAGTAACCGTGTCTATATCTTTTTTTGACAAGCTCATACAATCAACCCCATTCCTTCACCTCATCTACTCTCAGTGTGGGAATATTATCTTCTGATGAAATTGTTAACCATTAATAAGCACTGTGCTGAAATATTAACCCATTTTGTCTCTCCAGGGCATTGTAATCAACAGATCGAGTAGGACTTAAAACGTATGTGTGCAGATTGCTGCAGTACATAATACACCAAACTATGACTTAAAACACACTCTGAAGAAACACGTTCTTTTCATATATAATATGTAATTGGAATGAGAATTAGAGACAGAGTGTTTAGCTATTTTTCACAGGAAGATGTAAAATAGGTATCTACTGCTGCACCATCAATTGTTTTATTCTACTATCCTGGAAGAGCCGTAAGTTATAAAGGAAATACCATAATGAACTTCCCACATAGATGAGCTAAATTGGAAAAGAACTCCCACCAGTGCACATTATGCAAATCTCCTTATTCGTGTCTCTCATATGCTTCTGCACAAACACCAATCTTCTTGCCCTCGACTGTCTTGCCATTTGCTTCCTTAGTCAGGAAAATAAATTCTAGTGTGAAGCGTGAGCCTTCAGTGAGCTTCTTCATTTCATCAAATCATTACAGTAGCAGCTATAAAAAAAAAAAAAAAAAAAAGGCAGCTCTCTTTTATCAATATAGCCAAAATACACCACAGCACTCCTCCAACAGCCAATAGGTGGTAGTTATATCTCCAATATTGTGTACCTGCCATTACCTTGCTCTCTGGAAGGTGTCTCGCTAAGGTACAAGCCAAAATCAGAATACCTGATGTGTTAGGTGCAGCATTTTGTTGTCAGATTTTGTTTTAGAGGGTAGTGGATATTAATACATAGCTTTAGCAATCTCTGTATACCTCTAGGGTGCTTTTTGTCTGATTTCTTGCAAAAAGTGGATGAGGTGAGCATCCTAGGGATGATAAAGCAGAGATACAAAAAGACTCTGTCTTGCTTGCCAGATTCCATCTGTGCAAGTTACTGGGGCAGCCAGATAATCCTGCAAAAAAAATGAGGTAAATCATAAGCAAGATCACAGTTTGAATGTTTTTTGTCTTTCATTTACCTGGCAATGCCTTAGATATGTTCAGATACCATTATTCCTGGAATGTCTGTGACACACGGTTCTGATAATTAAAAGTGATATCTTGCCCTTAACCTCTCATTTTCACAGTGAGTGTGTTAACATGAAGCATTACCCAATTGTTAAGTCTAGATATTGATTATTTCAAGCTGTACATGGGCTAATACTGTTTTCCTTGTGGACAGACTAATGTATTTGTCCACAACAAAGGACAAACAGATGTACATCTTTTCTTCAGAGCTCAGAGATTAATTTTCAGAGGAAATTAGACAAAATGACTTGTACTGCTCTTAAGCAGTTTCTTTCTTCCTTTCCTTTCTTCTCCCACTGAGGGGACCAGTTATAACACAATACTTCCATTCTTGCAACACGAAAGGTAGAGAACAGCTGCTTCCAGAGAGGAGGAAACACATGCTTTGGAGAATAAAGAAAGCTTGTGCGCTTTTTATTAAAAACTGCGTTTTACAACTGAAACATCATCTGCAGATGGAACAGCTGATATAGCTATTTTGCTGGTTGTTAAAGAGTTTATACTACATTAAATTGACTCCCATGGGTTTAATTTTTCAGTGCTGCTACAGCCACCAACCTTTCTTATTGAGAAGGTCAATAGGCACAATGTGAAGTCTTGTAAATCATTGCCTTGCTATTTTTGTAATATATAATGTGACCCTTTTCACACACCTTAAAAATTATAAACCAGAGCACATACTCTATATCAAACAAATAAATCAGCTGCTATAAATACAGTCTTCCTTTTGGTCTGGACAGATTAATTCTACTGCATTTCATATATTTAAAATTGTTTTTGGCTTCACAGGCAAGATCTGCCTTTGTATTCAGAAAGCAGAGACCTAGGATTTAATCTATTTAAAAAGCTTAATAGAGCCGAAGTGACCCTGAAAGCGTATCTTAAAATGATTCCACTAAAAGCCTTAATGACTATAAACAGTAAATAAATTAAGTGATTATACTGAAAAAAACACAACCCAACAATCTGGTCAGCTGATAGAAACTTAAATTGAAATTTTGAGAAGGAGAAAGAACAAGCGAGAATTAAGTTTAATAGTGACCCGATAGCTTATTTAGTACTCCAGGGATGCCTTTTTCCTCAAGTGTGTTTACTAACCATGTTTCCCATGCAAACTAAAATCTCAGTACTATATTTGAGAAAACTGAGTTGCTGAGGAATTTGTTTTATAAGGGAAAACTGTAATGTTGCAAGGAGAAATTTGTTTTAACCAGGAGACTGTTTACTCAGCTAAGCAGCAAAGCAGGATACTTTTACCTTATATTCCTGCGTGATTTCCTTCAAGCCTGTTACCACCTGCATTAAGGTATATCTCAGGTCCATGCCTACAATTGTCTCACATCAGTCCAGTGTGAGAAACAGATATCGTTGGTCATGCGTAGTATCCTGGTACTTTTCCTAATCCTCATGGTTTCTGACTCCACTGTTGGAGAAGAAGACATTGATCAGAGGCATATGAGGGGGAAAAGATATAAGAAGGGGAAGTGATCAGAATTAAGGTGACACAGCTTCTTTTTTTTCTTTCTTATAGAAAGAGCTGCAAAAGCTCTGAGACCTGTGAGAATTTGTGTTTCTGCTGTGTCACCTCCACCCTGCATAAGACATTTCTTAGGTATCCCTCAGTCACAGTCTACAGAGAAGTGACTTTGGCTGTGGACACTGGCAATATGAGTGGAGGAAAGGAAGGAGTGTATCTGTGTGCATGTGCTTGAGTGTGTCTGAACAGTCTCTTTCTCGCAGATGCCTTTGCTAGAGAAATCCATCTTGTGGATCTGAACCAATGATGAGATGTCCCTTGGATATCAGCTGGGTGAGTGTCCTACATAGGCTTCATAACTGTGTTCCTGTGATGAACAGATCATCCTGCTACTGATTTTGAAGAAAAAAATGTGAGGATTTCCCTGCCCATGACAGAGAGGTTGGATTAAATGATTTCTAAGGTCCCTTCCAGCCTAAGCCATTCTATGGTTCTATGATTCTATGATTCTATGATTTGACTGTTTCCTACTTCCATTTTTTAGTCTAATTTATCGTATCTTCATCATCTTATTGTTCTGATGATTCCTTAGGTTTTTCTTCCTCTTATCTGCCCTGCCTCAGATTTTTGCAGTACGTAAAAATGAAGCAAGCAATTTTTTTCCCTTGTTAAAATTAACATTAGTGGCTTGTGCTTACTGCAGTTTTCAAGGAATTGGAGAGACACTGCTCTCACTGAAAGTCCAGCAGGAATCTGTTGCAAAGCAAACCCAAGGTCATTAGACCAGTAATGGTCCTATAGGATCAAAGCCCCCTGGGAAGTGCCATTTATTGGGGAGCTAGTCTATATCTTAGCTCAGTGAAAGAAGTGAGATTCGAAATACACAGTGGTTCTTGCATTGTGCTTTCGTCCTTGTATGAGGCCAGCCAAAATTTGACATGACATAAAATACTTTCCCATGAGAAGTATTGGATATAGCTATGGGTTCTGTCTAGGCTGACAGCCAAGTTGTGATGTGTACAACTCCCTGATACAGACTTGCATTCCTTTTTTAAGGGAATGCCTTTTTTTTTTTCATAGGAAGTTATAACTGACATTGTCCTAAGGAAAATTGTGATCAAATTGTAGTGTAACTATAATTAGGGAAAAGGGGCCGCTGCTTCTTTGTCGTTCATTTGATGTAAGGGCCAAAAAAAGCTTAAATTCAGTGATCTCATGATCAAGTCAGGTCTTCTTGAACTGGATATTCTAGTCATTTTAATTCATGAAAATATGCTCACATTTACTTTTTTTCATGCAGCAAAATCCCTTTGATTTAAACATCTAAGAATTTTCCTCTTCCTTTTCCTTCACCTCTTCAGGGAGCTTCCCAAAAGGGTTGTCAGATCAGCCCTTCAATTCCTAGCATTTTCTCTACAGTTCTTCCAAATATGTAAAGTAGACCTGGACCTCAACCTGATTTATGCCCTATATTTCATCTCAGGACATGTTTAGAGGCTGAAGCTGTAATACAAAATGCTGGAAGTCCGTGAGTTACACTGTGTAATGTACATTTGGAAAATATTTTCTTCTTTTTTTGGTTGCATTCTAAAATATATGTTTTACAAAAAAAGAGAAGTGAAATTTACTGTACTGAATGGACACAGCTCAAAATGAAGGCATAGCACCAAGCATTCTTGGTTCTCAACCTCATCTGAAAAGTTCCTGAAAATTTAAATAGAAGTATCATGATTTTTTTGGATAAAGCTCCTATTTTTTTTTCCTCCTGTGGCATTCTCATTAGCTATCAGCATAATACATACAGCACACAACACCATTTGTTGTACGAAACTACAAGAAGGATTAGACTCTTAAAAATAGTAACACTTGTATTTTTCATTTCTGGTGGCATTCATGGGATCTCAGTGAACGTGTTCTTATAAGAAATGGGAATCATAATAGATGCTGGAAGGAAACTGTGAGCAGTTAGGAGGTGTCAGTGAATATGAGGCAGGTGGCTATGACAGACAGAAAAAGAATAGCAAGGAAACAGCGACACAATATAAACACCATGGTGGGAAATGGCCTTTCTACACCCATACCCATCGCACCTGCAAAACTGGGCTCAGCTTCATTATCTTCCCTCTGTTTGTTTTCCTTTTTCAGGAACATCCCCTTCCCCCCACACACCAACAAAAAACAAACAAACAAAAGAAATCCAATCCCATAGCCCTGAAAGCTTTTATGTTTTTACTTAAGTTAGTCCCAAGTATTTCAGTTGGGTAGGAAAATAGTACTTCAGTCAATGACACAACCTACTATTTTTGAAACTAAGATTAGTTGTGGGACTTGGACTAAAATGCATTTGTAAATATTAGTATGGTAGGCTACATATAAAATATATTTCACATATTAGAGCTTTGTGTGAGATTTTTTTGTGAAAATGTTGACAATGTTGTATCAGTATGCTATCTAACACATTCCAGCAAGCTACAGTATATTAATTGTCACACAAGGTATAAAAATGTTAAATATATGAACAATGAGTATGGTAACAAAACCACCAGTAAACTTTTTTGTTAATATAAACAAGGAAAATCAAGACTGGATAATTTATTAATTAATTTGCCTTTGTCAAATTTCCTTCAGAAATGTGTTTTATATAATAAAATATATGTGTTTTATAGGATAGAAAAATATTTTACTGACAATGAAATATCCACAGTCCAGCAATAAATACAGTCATGTAAGTAGTTATGGTTTTGACTGTCTTAATGTTAAGATTTTTAGATGTCAGCAATGATTACATGGTATATTCATTTATTTTCATATGTTAGAGAATATGCAGTTGACTTTGAATGGCGTTAACAAGTCTGAAAGCTTGTTCAAGCTTTCAAAATATTTTAAAATATTAAAATACTCAGCTCTTACAGTTTTTAAAATAGGATTTCAAGAACACTGAGGTTTTTGCATTGAAAATAGATGTTCTAATACACACAGTGATGTTACTAGATAATTATGTAATTTAAAATGTAGTTCAGAATCTGAACTAACCTGCCCTCTCTAATCCGTGATTCAAAGGATGTTGGATGTTAAAAGAATTTCGTTAGCTGAAGCGATGTCATATTGATTGAGCATAACAGTCTTTTGGGAAATTTCTCAGATGTTTCATCAAAACAGGAGCTCCCAAGGGCACAGGAAGTTCCTGTTCTACCCTGTTGGTCGTGGAGACCATGGCGAGATCTCTTCAATGATCCAGGCAATCATTCACAACGTGCATTTTGTGTGGGTGTCTCAAATGGTATAGTGCTGGAAAAAGTCCTAATTACTCATTCTTTGATTTGCACTCCAGGGTTTTACAGGTATCAGTGGTGCGAGGCATAGAGCATCTGTGGCAATGTGTGGGGCCAAGGGCATTGCAGAGAGGAGTCTCTGTCTCTCCACACTTCTATCCCTTTTTTCTCCCCTCTCTCTGTCTTTTGAACTCCTGAAGACATACATTACATACTGAAATAATGCTTGGGAAATTTTGTCACATTGTGCTTTCTCATCCTGTGGGGAAATTGGCTTTCCTGTAGACCTCTGTCTTCCATTTGCAGCTGGATAAACAGAAGCTCAAGGGCAGCGAAGCGATGACTCCTCTCTCTCCTACAGCATTTCGCATTTTTAGGGTGTCTGGTGGGCACATCAGTTTTTCTCCACCAGAATCTTTTGTTTTCTTGAATTCAGAACTGTGTGTTACAATGAAGTGTGATGCAGCAGGGTTTGTGGTGACCCTCCCTCAGGAGTGTGGGCAGGAGAGCCCCGCAGACCTGTAGTGGAGGCAGCCTGGTTACAGAGTGCAATGTGTTAAGACGGTCTCCCTCTCTCACCTCTAAGAAGATTCAAATCGGCGTTGCATAACTTCACGTCAGATATTACCTGGGGAAGGATCTATGCACAGCTGGAGCTCTGATAGCCTTCTCAAAAGCAATTTTTATTTTATTTATCTTTAGATTCACTGAAGGTGCCCTGTTGACTTATCTTGGTGCAATTTAATAAAATGCACACAGATCTGTCTGTTTTCAAAGGCAATAAACTAAAAGATGATTGGAATGGAGATTTCTGCCAACTGGGAGGAGTGGTTGATACACCAGCAGGCTGTGCTGCCATTCAGAGAGACCTAGACAGGCTACAAAGCTGGGCGGGGAGAAATCTTATGAAGTTCAACAAGGACAAGTGTAGAGTTTTGCACTTGGGAAAGAACGGCCCCATATGCCAGTATAGGCTGGGGACTGAACTGCTGGAGAGAAGTGTAGGGGAAAGGGACCTGGGGGTTCTAGTGGACAGCAGAATGACCATGAGCCAGCAATGTGCCCTCATGGCCAAGAAGGCCAATGGCATCCTGGGGTGTATTAGAAGGGGAGTAGCAAGGAGGTCGAGAGAGGTCCTCCTGCCCCTCTACTCTGCCCTGGTGAGGCCACATCTGGAATAATGTGTCCAGTTCTGGGCCCCTCAGTTCAAGAAGGACAGGGAGCTGCTTGAGAGAGTCCAGCGTAGAGCCACAAAGATGGTGAAGGGAGTGGAGCATCTCCCTTATGAGGAAAGGGTGAAGGAGCTGGGTCTGTTTAGCTTGGAGAAGAGGAGGCTGAGGGGTGACCTCATTAATGTTTATAAATATGTCAAGGGGGAGTGTCAGGAGGATGGAGCCAGGCTCTTTTCAGCAGCGTCCACTGACAGGACAAGGGGCAATGGGTTCAAGCTGGAACACAGGAGGTTCCAGAAAAATATTAGAAAAACTTTTTCACTGTGAGGGTGACAGAGCACTGGAACAGGTTGCCCAGGGAGGTTGTGGAATCTCCTTCTCTGGAGACATTCAAAACCCGCCTTGACACGTTCCTGTGTGATCTACTATAGGTGATCCTGCTCAGGCGGGGGGGCTGGACTAGATGATCTTTCGAGGTCCCCTCCAGCCCCTAATATTCTGTGTGATTCTGTATGAAAAGGAACATCCCATATCCCACCTGATGGAAAAGTGCCTGAATTCAGACTGTCTCCAAATGCTTGGGGTGCTCTTGCTGCCAAAGAGCCACCGAAATATGAGGACTGCTGGTGTCAGCACTCTGCATGACCCCAGTTGCCATGGAAGGTCATGAGGTGGAAGGTGGGATCCCAGACAGCCAGACCCCAAGCTGTATTTGACTTTATCCTGAATAGAGGCAACACTTCCCATGGCAACCAAGAATAAAGAGGAAGCCAGAGTGTTTGGTGAAAAATTGAATCAGAATCACAGAGTGTTTTGGGATGGAAGGGACCTTTAAAGGTCATCTAGTACAACTGCACTGCAGTGAGCAGGGACATCTTAAACTAGATCGGGTTGCTTAGAGCCCCGTCAAGGCTGACCTTGAATGCCTCCAGAGGTGAGGCTTCTACCACCTCTTTGGGCAACCTGTTCCAGTGTTTCACAACCTTCATCGCAAATTTTTTTTCCTTACATCTAGACTAAACCTACTCTCTTTTAGTTTAAAACCATTACTCCTTGTCCTATCGATTGACTTCATGTGTTCAGCTGGATGGTGGTAGATACCATCAGGGCAGTGCCGTGAAGATTTAGGTCACTGGGAGTCAAAGGCAGCGCCTGGGAAAATGCACATCAAGGGACCCTTGGCACAGAAGCTGGTCTGCTTGCCCTCCAGTCAGTGGTTAAAGCAGAGGGTTTGCTGCTCCTGACTCATTCAGCCAAACCTCCTGGTAAATTTTAAGAGTCTAATTTAAAACAAGAGGCTTGAATTTGATTGCCTAAAGGATGAATCAGGAAATTTTGATTTTCAGAGATGCTGAACAGCTGCAGCCTCTGCTCACTCTCAAAGGGCGGCAGCCATATGCTGAGCTGCAGGAGAGCATCATCCTTGAAGCCCCGCTACCTACTTACTGCACTGGACTTGGATTATGATGCTTTATTTAGGGAACCAGAGTTAAATCAATATGGCCTTTGACCTTGAACTCTGTGTTTCAGTTTTATCTTCCATGAGGCAATAATACACTTACCTACAGTATTTCAAATATAATGAGGAAGTAGCTCTGAAATGTACCATGAGCTTCATCATTGCATAATTGTACATTTTTATTGTGTTTATGTAATTACAATAATATAACATGCCGATAAAGGATATTAACTGTTTTAAATCCCTATGAACTGACTTTTTTTTCATGGGTAAGTTATGCATTGATAATATGTGTATATTTTTATCAAAATGCCCTTGAGAAATAAAATAACATGTGAAACTCATTTTTTATTTTCTAGTAAATTTCATAACACTTTCTCAGATTCCGTCCTTTGGATAGATTTCCAGTTTATCTTATGCGTGAGAAATGACCTTATAACCTATGTTTGACAGTTGTTTGGGTTTTATTAAGTGCCCTGCTCACTGGTAGCATTTGGGCATTACTCACAGATATTTGTCTGCTACCACAAAAAGCCCAGAAAAATGATTATTCTTCTGTATTTAACTATGGTGTCTTCCTTTGACCCCGTGTCACTTGGAAGTATTTTGCACCAGGATAGGTTTACTTTTAAACTGGAAAAAGAAAACTGGTGTTTTTCTTTCTGTAACTGGCTCTGGTGTTCAGTGCTTTGGAACAGGCAGCTTTCATTTCTGAAAACAGTTTGGCAGACCCTTAATTGGCTTCTGTTTAAAGGAATATTTCTATGTAGAAGCTGCCGCCTGTACAAAGAATGAGGAGGTAAATTGATTTCCTTGTAGAGTTCAAGAGAAGCTGTCAGAAGAGGAGGAAAGACATAGCTGGCATTAGTCCTCTAAAGAATTCCTCTGCTGGGGATCAGGGAAAGTGCTAAACCTAGATGAGTTTACTAATAAGGTTAATTTAAAAATTATTCTAAAGGATTGTTATTACTATTATTATGAGAGAGGTTTAATATAACTTTTTCCTATTTTCAATCTCAAATGCCAGCAGTAATGACACCTTCAATGAGAATGATATTCATTATAGTGCCCTGGGGCTGTGCACTCTCCTCACCTTTTTTATCTCTGACTCTCTTTGCTGGGTTTTTTTCAGCATTAGGTACAATAGAATTGTCCTTGCACAGGACACAAGCCATTGCACACATACCGGCTCTTCTGAAAGAAGTTGGGAATCTGCATCTGAAAATGCACCTTTGGTTAAGATAGTGTCCACAGCAATGAAACCGTCAGGCGTATCATAAGCACCACTGATGTAAGAATATTGGAAACGATAATGCTACAGATCACAAAGGGGAGTTTTGGCTGAAGACAAAATGAAGTGAACAATTAATATTCCTGTCATAATGGTCTAAAACCACAAATGCTGCAATAGATGCTCCATATTATTAAAAGGTGTTGTGATATGGTTTCTTCTGTAAACACAAAGGCAGAATTATGCAGAGCAGGTTTTTAATCTAATTTATTTTCCATGCCTTTTATTGGCAAATAGCTAATGAAAATTACACACATTTTCACTGTATCTTATCAAGCATTGCTAATAAAACCCCCCACTGTTTTGAATGTATGTTGCATCATTTCATAAAATTTTCAGCAGCCTATGACTTACTAAATAAAGCTGTCACTCAAGCCTCATTTCCCATCTGACTGCAACGAATCAAAATGGACACTGAATTAATGCTGAATATTGTCTGCGTTTGATGAGGTCTCTGCAAGATCTCTGTTCTGTCACCTTTAATGCACTCTGCTTGAGGGACTTATCAGATTTCTTATTGTTTCCAGCAAAAGATGAGATATTACAAACCTGTCCCTGGCCTCATCTAATTTATGCCTTTGAAATGTTTTTATAGGAGTGAGAAGAAATTAAAAAAAATCAGGAGATCTATCATTACTTTACAAGAATGCTAGCCAGAAGGGTTTGCAAGAACAGAAGAGTAAGTACTGTTTTATTTGTTTTGTGTCTGAGATACTGTAACTGAAGTGTTATTTTACTTGGTACTATACAAAGAAACAAAATCAAATTCAGCCTAAAAGCACTGAGATTTTCATGAGATCTATGAGTGCAGAAAGGTATAGTAACTGGAGTACAGTATTTACAACTTTGTAGATTTGTATCTGCATTTTGCATTTGTTAGAGAGCTATATAATACAGTGAGGCAGCAGTGTTCCCGTATTTGGTTTCTTAAACTTTGTCTTTATAAATGATTCATGCAACATGTATTTCCTCTCACACTGCTCATAGCATCACAGAATCACCTACTATGGAAAAGACACTTAGGATCAATGCAATGCCAGGTCCACCACTAAACCACATCACTAAATCACATCTCCATTTTTTTAAATACCTCCAAGGATGGTGACTTCACCACTTCCCTGGGCAGCCTGTTCCAATGCTTGACAACCCTTTTGCTGAAGAAATTTTTCCTAATGTCCAGTCAAAACCTCCCCAGGTGCTGCAGCTTGAGGCCATTCCCTCTTGTCCTATTGCTTGTTACTTGGGAGAAGAGACCAACTTGCACATTGATACAACCTCCTTTCAGGTAGTTGTAGAGAGTGATAAGGTCTCCTTTGAGCCTTCTTTTCTCCCCAGTTCCCTCAGCTGCTGCTCGTAAGATATGTTGTTAGAAACTTCACCAGCTTCGCTGCTCTTCTTAGGACACACTCCAGAACCTCAATGTCTTGTAAGGGAGGGGCCCAAAACTGAACACAGGACTTGAGGTGAGGCCTCACCAGTGCCAAATACAGGCGGACAATCACTTCCTTGGTCTTGCTGGCCACCTGGGTACAGTGCTGGCTCATGCTCAGCTGACTGTCCGCCAACATCCCCAAATCCTTTTCCATTGGGCAGCTTTCCAGTCATTCTTCCCCAAGCCTGTAGTGTTGCACGGAGTTGTGACTTAAGTGCAGGATCTGGCACCCAGCCTTGTTGAACTTCATATAATTGTCTTGGCCCATCGATTCAACCTATCCAGATCCCTTTGTAGAACCTTCCTACTCTGAAACAGATCTAAGCTCTTGCCCAATTTGATGTCATCTGAAAACTTACTGAGGGTGGACTTGATCCCCTCATCCAGATCATTGATAAAGATATTCAACAGAACTTGCCCCAAAACTGAGCCCTGGGGAACACCACATGTGACCAGCTGCCAGCTGTTTACCACTCTTTGGGCCTGGCCATTCAGCCAGTTTTTTTAGCCAGTGAGGCATATACCCATCCAAGCCACGAACAGCCAGTTTCTCTAGGAGATTGCTGTGGGGAATTGTTGTGGGAAATATTGTTTTGAGTTTGGGAAATGCCTACTGCTGGTTTTGGAGCTGTTCTTTCCATGCTGCGTGTTCAGCAGTGCACTGACAGCAGAGGTAGAAGGGCAGCCAGATCACCTACCTCCCACAGGCTGCTCCTCAGCTCGTGGACACAAGGTCTTGCAATGTCCTGCAAGCATTGACCTGGAACTCAGGTGTCCTCCTCCCTGAGATGAGGTACCCTGACCACATCTCCCACTACAGGTGATTAGCACATGGCTTGGGAGGTGGGAATATTTGTGTAGCAGAGAAGTTGCAATTCAATCTTACACTTGTCCTCTGAATAGGCCCCAAAACTGAGCTATTGCATAAGGAGAGTTGATCACTTCTTTTACCTGGGTTTTGTAGGACAAGGCTGGCACAGCTGCCTATCCAAAGAGGAGTCCCAGCAGAGTCAAGAGGCATTTTCCTGATGTCCACCTCAAAGCTCCTGCACCTCAGAGAAGATTAAGAGCCACCTTGGTTTTTGCACACCTATTGCCTAAGTTAGGCAAGTCCCCATGCAGAATTTTAAATTTCGTGAATGCCAGCCCCATGTTACTGGTTACCTGTGGGGAGGTGAGACATATCAGCAGCTCATGGGAACATACCCCAGAGGCCAGCACTCAGCATGCTGGCACTCCTAAATCCCTTTGGGGCTGTACCCTTCTGTCTCCATTTTTTTTACCTTTCTGCACTACCCAATACCAAAAAAAAAAACCACAGGTCCTTTTTAGAGTATTTAATCATGTGCTACTTCTTTTTAGATCTTTCTCCTCCTCCAACTTTGTGACTTTCCTAAGTAACATCTGACATAAGTATTTGGGAACGTGAATTTCTTCTCTCCTATCTCCTTCCCATTTACCACACAGAGTGACAAAGCTGACTGTTACTGGGATCTTAAAACTACTCAAAACTGAACAAGAAGCCATTAACATTCTTCAAGGACAAGTTATATGCAGGAAGCCAGGGTGCTTTGCTCTGTTTCTGTAAAATGAGCTGTTGCCAGTGAGCCGGCTATAAACCACAGCACTGTTTTTTTTATGCTCTTGCATCCTGAAATGGCTCTGCACTATTGATGATATTTCTTTATTTATGTTATGATTAGCAATGCAAGGACATTTAATAACAAATACAGTTAAACCCTTCCAGCTCACAGTGCCGTGTCATCTTTGTAGCATTGTGCCTGCTACTTACAAATTATTCCCATCTCCTCTGAACGCCCATGATGAAGTACACGGTCTATCCCAGGCCACATTATTTTCAAACATGTTAAAAGCATCGTGAAGTAAACACAGAATTCATATTACTGTGTACGGCTGGGATGACCTATAACTGTAGTATTAGATCTGTCAGGTATATGATTTACTCTATCAAAAATGCTGCTTTGTTTTAGGCTTTTGTTTTATTTGGAGAGCTTGCAGTAGGAATCATAACTGAAGCTCTCAATTACAGCTACTTTCTAGAGTGTAGGCAATGCCAGATAATAATAAGAATATTTGATGAGACAGGTCTTCTTGTTGGATAATACACACAAGGGGGTTTGTTAACCATCCTGAATTTTGCCTCAAGCTGTGTAAGTGCCTTGCAGAAGATATTAATTTCATATGTTAATGTTTGTGTCATCAGATGTTCTTATTTACACATTGGGACCCTGCTAATTTACAGACAATGCTTAAAAATAGTTTCTATGTGTTTCTTGCATTAAACATGCAGTCCTCTTGCTTCCACCAGTAACGCCATCTTCATAAGTGGGGTTTAGTCACATTTATTCAGACAAAGTTCAGAACTGGTCACTGCTTTGTTGGGGAAATCTGTCTGCATTCAACATACCATGGTGTTGATGAATCCTGTGGCACTAGTGGAGGTAAAGTGAGTCATCTACTCACTTTGTGTGAATGTCCTACGAAAAGAACCTCAAAGTCCAGGACACTGCAAGACT
The DNA here is from genome assembly GCA_020746105.1 of Trogon surrucura. Lineage (NCBI taxonomy): Eukaryota > Metazoa > Chordata > Aves > Trogoniformes > Trogonidae > Trogon > Trogon surrucura. Next base: position 189,176,920 of record CM036617.1, read on the forward strand.
CTTGCAGATCAGAGACCTTGGGTGGAAGTGGTGACTGAAGAAGAGAGAAGTAGCACTCTTCAGTCACTGTGAGAAGAGCTCGGATGTGAAAAAGCATGTTTTGGAAGCTCGGGCAAATTCTGACTATAAACATGTCTATGCTGATGTTACTTTTGCCATATCTTCCCAAAGTAAAGAGCCATGAACCCAGAGATCATCCATAGGGGCAGCCTTGTTGACTCGACCACAGGGACCAGAACCCCTTAGTTCTTGCACTGTGTGCCTGCAAATTAATCCACGGCCTCTGAATCAGAACAAACTGCATAGGTCTGTTGGGAGGCAAACTTGGACACAGATCACAGAACAGTGTGTGCCAGAGTCCTCACCCCAACAAGTACACACAGGTGTGTGTGAACACAAACTGATTCACAGCACTTAACTGGGGACTAATATAGACATATTTTGGAGAGAGTTTCATGGAAGTTCCTCAGTGAATGAGACAATAGGCATTTGTCCTGAGGACAAAAGGTCTAAGAAGAGGAAACCAGGAACAACACAATGCTGCAGTCCATCAAGGCATAGCACACAAGGAATGAGGAGCTGAATTTCCAGGCTGCTGAAGGAGAACTGCCTAGGCTGCAGGTCTGCATGTGTGCGTACAATTTGGAAGGATGCAGTGCAGTGCAGTAACATGTCTTTTAAAAGGATCCTTTTGAAAGAAGATAAAGAAGTTTTGGACTGCATGGATCCAGTGGGCTCCGTTCTAACAAAGCAATCTGGGCAGCTAAACTGGAAATAAGTATCTGTTGACTCACGTAGCTGCTTAATAAAATATCTAAGGGACAAGTATCACAGAATCACAGAATGTCAGGGATTGGAAGGGACCTCAAAAGATCATCTAGTCCAGCCCCCCTTGCAGAGCAGGATCACCTACAGTAGATAGCACAGGAGTGCATCCGGGAGGGTTTTGAATGTCTCCAGAGAAGGAGACTCCACAACCTTCCTGGGCAGCCTGTTCCACTGTTCCGTTACCCTCACAGTGAAAAAGTTTTTTTTAAATGTTTTTGTGGAACCTTCTATGTTCCAGATTAAACAGTATGCAGCTCTTCTGATCCACATTTGGCTATTGCCTTGAATTTTTCAAGTGGTGCTTATTATATTGCTTTTAATGCAACTACCTGTATAAGAAACAGTGACTGGTAACAAGTTTTTTTTTTACCTCACTTTGCACTTCTTCCATCACATCCCCCTGAAGCTCTGAACACAGTCTGGAGATGGCTGCTCTCAGCAAACAAAGCAACATCCACACGTGATTTGATTTTCATGAAGTCTCTGAGGTAGAACTTGATCTGTGTTTGATGTAGCTCTCACAAAAGAGAGAATTAGTATGCAGCAAATGCAGGCACACAGAGAGCTGGACACTGTTCAGATTTAATGTTTCTCTGTTTCTGATTTATTAACCCAGTACAGATGCACCTGTTTGTTTTCAGCAAAGTCCTATTCTATCCCCAGTTTTCCACTTGCACTGCCAGAGACACAAAGAAGAATAGGTGGCTTGCCAAAATATACACAACACATACTGGTTGGGGAAGGATGAGGATCCGAAGCAGTCACAAACTCATTTAAACACAAGTATATTACTGCATTGTCTAACAGCAACTAAAAACATCACATTTTATTTCAACATAGTGTTTTGGCAGAAAAGCGGACAAAAAATTGAGTTATTGGTGGAGAGGACAAGAAATCATTAATTCTCCATGGCTCTTCCATGGATTCCCTGTGAAACTGCAGTGAAGTCATATGGAACATGGTTTTCAATCATTCATGAAGGTTTGAACAAAGCACCACCAACTCTTCTTTACACCTACTTGGCCCTACATTTGGTCTTAAGCTTCCAACGTGTACAGCTCAGTGCTCCCCAGCCTTACTGACTATGGACAGAACAGCACATCCTCCTCCCATGTCCTACTGCTGGGGGCTACCTGGAAAGAGAAATAAAAGACTATTTCTTCTGGCAATGAGCAACACAACAGCTGACTTAAAGAATAAATTATTTCTCTTTGTGTAGTTTCTAATCACCAGATCAGTGATCTCTCCTTTACATCTATCCATTGTGTGCTCACTGAAAACGAACAAGCTAAACCCAAACCCTTTCTAGATTATATTTTAATGAATCCCCTCCCTGCAGTGTGACTGAAATTCAGCTGAAATTGCCATCTTCCCTAGTTTCTAGCCTGAATAACATGGTTTGACATGGCTTATTGCCCATACACAATCAGAAAACACTTTTCTCCTTTCAAGTGTTGCACAGCTTGTGAGGAGGCTTTCTATAGCTGTCTGAAGATGGACTGCATCCCCAGACACTGTGTCTGAGGGTGAAGGAACATGTGAGGAAAGCAAATCGGAGGCACTAAACCTTTCAAGGGATTTCCTTCAGTTAACATCCTTCCAATGTTTCAAAGAGTAGCAAGAACTTCTGTGTGCTGGCCAGGATCTTGTGGGGCAGAGGCAATTCAATGGCCACCTTCTCTAGGGGGACAACCAGGAATACCAGACCCCCCCAGCTGCCACCACCCTTGTAACTCCTTCCACTTCCTCAAGGTTGACGACCAGTGTCTGCCTCCTGCAGCAAATAAACCTTTTCAAAGATATTGCAACCCGCACCAACGGTGAGCAATGCAATGCAACATTGCAGAATGCAGGATTTAAGCTTTACCACTTGTCAGATATTGCTTGTGCTAAAGAAATTGCAATTCATTCTGAGTTGGGATATGATCAGTAAGCAAACTTACTGCGAAAAGGAGTTTACATATTTAGTTACTTTTGTTATTGAAATAAGAACTCTGAACAACTAGCGAACCTACGTAATACTCTTGTGGGAGAAAACACTCAGTCTCTGGAATTATAAGGATGTTCTGGACTATTGTGGAATAAATACAACTTTCCTCTAACATTGTAACTAAAGAGTTTCTGAAAAATAACAGAATAAACCATATTAAAAAAAAACCCTGTACCCCAGGCTATTATAATGAAGAAAAAGTGTTCAAAATGTGAACTAATGAAGTACAAAGTAATGAATATTTAATTTGTATAATTTACTGAAGTGCAGTTAGGAATCCAAGCAACATTCTTCATAAATACGCTGTTCATTAGGCCCTTACTGTAGCTTGCATGCAATCATTACATTTTTTTCCTGTATTACTATTACTGTGGTATTCCACAAAGGTGAATGAACATCTCATGAGAGTGTCTAGAAGGTTCAAGGGAAAAAAAGGGAACGAGCAAGGCAGTGGTGTCTATTAAATTTAAATAAGCTACCTGTTTACAGTGAAAAAGATAAAAGACTAAGCACAGCAGAAGAGAAACTGAGAAAAGGAATAGAAAAGGTAATTGAGTTTTACATTATGGGCTTCTTCACTTGGCAGTGTGAATATTATTGAATTAGCCCTATTACTATAAAGATTACACAAAAGCAGAACAGTGTGAAGGCTTGGTATGAAACTTTAACAATATCAATGGAGGGTAGATAAGCGCTACCAAAACTGTGCACAGGAATGTATCAGATAAAGAATATCATGGGAGTTTTTTTTTCAATAGAACCGAACTATGGTGTGATGTGAATTTTAATAGGAGCACACAGAAAAATGAAAATGTGAACAGCAAAAGAAGGCCATGCACAAAGGGAAGGATTTCACAGTCACAGCCTTCACAGCAAATATCAAGAGGTGAAATATATATATATTAAAGGAAACGTCCTTCATAGCATAGCTTCATTTTACAGGCTATCCCTTAGCACATCCTCTCAGTCTCTAGCTTACCAGGTTGACTCATATTTAGCCGAAATATGGATTTCACATTGTTTTATAGATTCAAAGTGAGAATTATGTGATTAAAGGTCAGCAGATTGAAATTACTGAACTTGAATCTAAAACTTGTGCTTTTGTTTGACTGTAAAAGATTGAACTAGAGTAGGTTTGCATTGCTTCACTTTGTTTTCCAACTCTTCCTTCCTCCCACTCTGACCCAAATTTATATCTGCTCCCTATACATTATTTACTTAGTTTTACTTATTTTTCTGTAAGGCACTTCCATAGGATGTCTAAATAATCTCTAAAACCATAGCACAACACAATATTTCACACTTTTTTTTTTTTTCCAGAAAGTAGCAGGGATATCTTGTAAAAATAACTGACTTAAAATCAGGCTGCTTTTCCCAGTCCTAATTTAAGTGACAGAGTGGGGCTGCTGGACAGGAGAAGCACCAGGGGTCCCGATTAACCATAAGAACTAGTAGTGCCTCAGGCTGGCAAGGAGGCCTAATCAGGTATTAAAAAGAACATGATTTTGACAAATTATACATTCTAGGAGTGTATGTACGCAGCATGCTGTGTTCTGTGTTTTGTCTTCCTCATCCCTGAACGAAAGAGCGAATTGCCCTTGCCAGGGGTCACCCGCATCTATTCCCACACCTTGTTCAGCGCTGTAAGTTAGCAGCAAAACCCAACTGGAAGGAATTTTGGACAGCTGGTGAGCAGAGTCCAGGGGGATCTCCTGCCTATTTGATGCAACTCCTGCTGTCTTGAAGGCAGAACGGGCGAGTAGTTGCACAGCCTCCTAGGAGCTCAGCCCTGGCAGCTTCAGGTTTCGGCACTGGCTGAGCCCAGCAGGGTGCTGGAGCAGTACCTCTCCCTTTAGCGAGCTATTTGCAGAGTCAGGGAATGCAGCAAGGAAATGTGCAGATGATGAGCCACAAGAGGCTGATGGCAGAGGGTGAAGCAGTTAAAAAAGGGAAATTAGAGGAGAGATGCAAACTACCATCTAAACATAACCAGGGATAGGTCCTGAACATAACTGCATGGAAATGGACAGTTTTCAGGCTTCAGCACAGGTATTTCTCTTGCTGTCTTAGGGTAATTTGATGGAAGAATGAGTAATTCTCATCCTTTTGTTCCTTGAAGACACCAGCAGTGATGTAACATTAAGAAAGTTGAAATGAGAGACTGGGATATGAAAGTACAGGTGAGCTGAGTGCATAGGAGCTGCTATAGCAGAGGCTTATGCCACTGCTCAGGAGCATATTAGCCTGATAGTGAAAGATCAGTTTAACTTATTACTTTAATTTGCAGTGGATTCCATGTGCCTTAGTCATCCTGTAAGGACAGTGCAGTTTTGCTTTGGTAGTCAGCCACAGAGGTCAGTCCAATGTTTAGAACTGGATGCTACACCAGAGACAACGGTATGATTCCCTGGAAGCCAAACAACGTTTGCGTTTTATAAACTACAACACAATCCTGCAAAACATTGTGCAGATATTCTTTGTGTCATTGAAAGATTTTGCAAAGACGAAGGCTGGAAGGTTACCTCCTTGTAGCTCCATGAACTGGGTTTCCCTGAGAGTAGAGGTGCTGCCACCACCCACAGACATGTTGTGCTGTGGGAGGAGGGGCTGTGACATCCCACAGCCTCCCAACTGCCTTTTAAGCTGCACCAAACCCAATGAAAACCTTGCAATCTTCTGTTCCTCCTCCTCCATTCTTGTCTCCAGCTGATCTCTTTTCTTTTTTCTTCCCTGTGGCTACGCCTATTCCCCCATGCAGGTTTGTCTCCATATCATCCCACTGCTTTGTGTACATTAGTGAGGAAATAACAAGTCTGATCATGAGGTTAATAGTTCATGGGCTTAAGTGGAGACCTCTCATGACAACAATTGCTTCACACTCTTGGCCATGTTGACAATTGAACATGTGAACACAATATAAAGTGTTAAAACAGGGACTTATCAGTCTCCGAATATGCCAGAGAAGATGCAGCAAGACCAGCTTTTGCATGTTGTCAGGCTGTTTCCACAGAAAAGAGAACAAAGGAAAGTCGGTGGGATAGAGAAGGGCACAGACTTGCACAGGAGCATCACTGAACAGGTGTGAGCTGGGCATGGTGAAGAGGCCATCAGTGTGGCAAGGCCAGCTGGTGCCAGCACAGAAAGCAGTTCCTGCTCCCAAGCATTTGCCTTCCAGTCAGCACCAAAATGCTTTTTAGCCACAACCAAATGACAAAACTGGAGCGAAAATGTGGCCAGATGGCTATAGGTAGCCCTTTTCCTACTGCAATAACAACTGTGTTGATGAGTAGAACGGCAGGTGAACATATTGGAGAAAAACTTAGTGCAAAATTACAAATTTCTGTGCTGGCTACAGAGAGGGTTAGGTATTATCCAACCATAAGCATCTGAAATAATGGCAAGAGAGAGGTGAATGGCTATGACGTGAGCTGTGGATCCAGAACATACAACCTCTGCTTTCAGGTTTTCTGCAGAGCTCCACTAATGCTAACAATAACTGCAGACTGGATCACTTTGCAGTGACCCAAAGTGACCCAACAACAGCGATGTTGCTATTCAAACAACTGATGACTTGTTCTGCTTGACAGGGAGTGGGATATTATTTTTATTTTTAAACCGTGGATGAAATGTAAATCTTTTCACTGTGAAATGCTCCAGAAATCATAGAATCATAGAATGGCCTAGGCTGGAAGGGACCTTAGAGATCATTTTAATCCAGCCTCCATAACGAACTAGGCTGGGGAGTAAGTAATTTCTATTGATGCCTTTCCAGTGACAAGGGTGGGAGAGCCCCTAATTCCCTGCCTTCTCCCCCCCTGCAGAAATGGAGAGGAGATCCCACAAAAGAAATGGAGCGAGAGCGCAAACTTGAAGGTAAGCCTGGCTCAGATGGGAAGATTAAAGGCAATTTGTTATTCACATCGAAATGACTTTGGAGGAATGTTCTATAAATATTGGAAATTTCATCAGTTTATTTTTATCATATGTAAGCATATTCCCTCTCCTTCCTGAACATAAATGAACTGGCTTAATCTTACTCTTTTTCATTTAATAGAATTATTATTCCTTTTGCATCTCCCCTGCTGCTTCATATCGCTGCTGAGTATTTATTAAAGAACTAGTAAAATTCATGGATTTTGCTCACTTGCCAGGTAGAGAAAGATACAGAAAGCAGGCAAATGGCAAACTTCTGTGCTTACTCAATAGGGAATGTTATGGCTATAATGCACTATTGCATTATATAAAAATGTAGTAAAATTGTTGAAATGAAGCAACAATTTTCAAGTCTCATGACCCAATCTTGCAAAGTGCTGATGCTGCAGTTTTGACCAAAAAAACGTGGGATGATAAACGTGAAGATGATGGCAGTTTCAGTTGCACAATACCACATTATGGGAAACACTCAGGGCCAGAAAACATGATTTTTTGATCTGTTTAATATGAGGTAAATAAAATATTTTTTCTCTGGAAATACACACTTCGCATTGCAATTTGAAGCCCCTAGTCAGCAGGCTTTCCTTCATTTGTTTCATGGCCAACATTGATTTCTTTAAAAAAAAAAATTGTCTCCAAAATTTTTCCCTGGCTTGAGGGACCTACTTGTTAAAATTCCCTTCTCCAAAAGAAAATATGGAGATCCCAGCTTTCCATAAAAATCTGTACATTTAATTCTCAGTGAAAAGATGTGGGCTCATATTAGCAAATTTCACATTTGTAATTTCAAAATTTACATTGCAAAACTGCTCTTAAAAGGAGTTATATTCACTGTGCATGAAAAAAATCTCAGCTCATATTACTAATGAATATTTTCTGCAAACCAGTAAATTATTTTGGTAATTTTGTTTCAGTCTTATGGCCACACCTCGATTATCATATGTAGCTACCTATATAAAGCCTTTAACATATAAAGAAATCCCATTTTGACTTTTTTCCAAACATTTGCTAATATGGAGAAGTCATCTAAATAGTGAAAAATGTGCAGAGAGGCCTCACATTTCAGAAATAATTGAGCATATTTTATTCTGTTGTTAGTAACGTGAGTCAAAAGGGGTAAATCACTTGTTCACCTTGGCTTGGTACTGAGATTGCACTCTCAGACCTAGTTTCTGGCTCCATAAAATGGCTTTCTTTGTTTCTCACAAAAATGTTAAACTGCCACATCAGGAAAGATAATGCCTACACAAATTACTTGAAAGATTTCTCATTGCTTCCAAAAATTCTAAGATTCACCGTGTGCACTGTGAGTGTTTACTAAAGAGAGAGGCACCGCTTTCCGTATTCTACCTGATTTCAGCAGAAAAAAAAGCTGCAAAAATGAACACAGGGTACTTCATGCTCAAGGAAAGATATAATTGTATCATTAAGAAATGATATCCTGCTGGGTCAGGAGAAAGCCTCCAAAATTACAGAAATAACAAAAGCAGAGAGAAACTCTCTATTAATAGGATTTATGGATCTCTGTTTTGTTTCATGAGAGTACTTAAATATAAACAAGTAAACCATCATTTTGTGCTGCAAAGTGTCATTTTGCATCCATAATATAGGATTATTTAAAGATTCCTGCATGTATTCTTGGCCTGTGTGTTTGTGTGTGTTTCTGTAAACGCATACATGCATATGTGTCATGCATATACACTATATATACACATATGCATATGTATATACACCCATAGATAAATTTAAGTTCTCATCCCTAGTTTTGTAGAATGCACTGAGTATTCTCTCTTTATCTTTTAAAGTTATATGGATCAGGGAGCTGGTTAGCTCACTTGGTTAGAGCGTGGTGCTGATAACACCAAAGTTGCAGGTTCGATCCCTGTTGGGTCCCAAAGTGTTGCCTCATTTAGTTGAGAGGCGTCCCTGCCCATGACAGGGAGGTTGGATTAAATGATCTCTAAGGTCTCTTCCAGCCTAGGCCACTCTATGATTCTAAAAACCTCTGTGCAAGTCCAGCATCGTATACAACATTGTATTTAAAAAGGTGATCGGTCACAAAAAGGGGAGAGTGAGTGCATGCAAAAAGTGCATCTGGCAAATTAAAACTGATTCAGTGCCCTCATTATTTCCATCAATGACGTACAGAAGGCAGTAGGATTTGTAATCTGGCTCTGGTAAAGACCGATTCAAGATATTCAATAACGTGACTATTGTGTAAAATCTCTTGTTTAACCACACAGAGAACTGATAGGCACCACCATGCTGACAGCCTGTGAAGACCTTGTAGATCTGCCAGGCTCACAACATGGGAGGATGTCCAGGAATGGAGAGGAACAGGCCACACTACAGACTGGTTTGGTTTAAGCCAACTGGTATTTGTCATGGTTTTAGGGACTAACCAGGTGACAGCTGCTCTCTGTGATCCCACCACCACCCTCCCAGGGGAGGGTAACGGGAACGAGGAAGAGAGGCTTTAACAAAAGGTTCTGAGTTGAGATTAAGGACAGGGAAGGTTCATTTATCACTTATGGTCATTGGCAAAGAACAGAGTAGATTTGCGGAGAAAATAAATAAATTTACCACCACCAGTTTAACCAAATCAACTAGATCAGAGTAGAATAGTGAGAGAAATAAATACAACCAGATCTTAAATTCTTAAACACACCTTCTCCCCACCCCTTCCTTCTTCCTGGCTACCTCCTTCCCTGCAGCTGCACAGAGGCAAAGGGGTTTGTGGTCTGTCCATAATGCATCACACATGTCTCTCCTTCCTCCTCGGGGAGAGGACTCCTCACAGTCTTCCGTGCTCCAGTGTGGTGTCCCTCTCATGGGAGATGGTCCTCCTTGAATTCTTCATCATGAGTCCTTCCTACAAATGTGGGTCCTTCCAATGGGCTGCAGTCCTCCCAGTGATGGACCTGTTCTAGCCTGGACTTCTCTCAGAGTCGTGGCATGTTTTGGGCACATCCTCTGCTCCTGCATCATCTTCTTCTCTGGCATGGGGTCCACCTTGGGCTGCTGCATCCTGGACACTTTGGCACCATTGATGTCCTTGGTCTCCAAGGCCTCATCATGCCACCTCACCACGGGCCTCAGGGAGATCTCTGCTCTGGTGCCGTTCTCCTCCCAGCTTCTTCCTCAACCTTGGTGACCACATGGTTGCTCTCTTCACCTGCTTCTCCTCTCCAAAGAAACAACTGCCCAACACAAAAGACAGGACACAGAGACTGGCCCAACAGGTTTCCCCTCTTAAATACACTGATCACAGAGGCTCTGATTGGCCTGGCCTTGGCCAGAGGTGGGCCTGACTCTAGCTGGGGCTGGAAAAGGCTCTGGAAGTTTCACAAGGAACCACCTCCACAGCCTTCCTTGCGCTGCCAAAAAACCCCACCAGACACAAACTTATGACTTGTCTCAGTCGACACAGAATCCGTACTTTCTCTGTCTGCTTCTCTGGATGTAAACTTTTAGGAGCAACTTGAGTAGGACGAATGTGTAGGACTGAGAAATTGGTTTTGCAAAGATAATAAAAAAGAGAATTGTGGAAGAGAATAAGGAGAGGGAGTTGTGACATGACCCTCATTTGCTCACCACCTGCACAGGTTATATACAAGACTATAATGGAACATATGGACCCCAGCCTATGGCTTTCTGGCAGGGCAAAGCCTGAGCACCTGTGGACTTCTTAATCAAATTGGATTTGTCTCACCAACTCATCCCAATCACACTATGGATTATTTGATTTGGAGCAGCAGCTGGAATACTATTTCACAAGGTAAAGAGCGCAGGTCATGGTTGGTGCTGTGCTTATGCCCACCTTACTCTTCACCCCACTGAATAGTCATGGCCATAGCTGAGCATCACAGAATCATAGAATGGTTTGTGTTGGAAGGGATATTAAAGATCATCTAATTCCAACCCCCCTGCCATGGGCAGGGACACCTTACACTAGACCAGGTTTCTCAAAGCCCCATCCAGCCTGGCCGTGAACACTTCCAGAGAGAAGAGTTTCACAACTTCCCTGGGCCATCTGTTCCAGTGCTTCACCACCCTCAAAGTAAAGAAGTTCTTCTTAGTATCTAATCTAAATTTACTCTCTTTCAGTTTGAAACCATTACCCCTTGTTCTATCATTACACTCCCTGATGAAGTGTAAAGAAGAAAATAAATTATAGAAAACCTAATCCACCTCCTGCCACTAAGCAGATTCAACTATACTTTAAATGAATAATCACATTGAGAAATGTCACTGGAGGGAGGAAAGAGATAGTGAAAATTATTCATTAGCAATTCTAAATGTGGAAACTTTTTGTAAGAACTTGAAAGTAAGGATTTTGAATTTTATGTACGCTTGGCCCAAGGAAGAGGCCCCAGAGGTTAGGCAATAGGAAATCATGACAGTGACATTTTGGCTGATGTGACTATCAAGTCATCTCCCAGAGAGGACAGAGAAAGTCTTGTCACTGACAGTGCTGGAGGTAAGGGGAGGAGAGGGGTCTTCACAGGCAGCCCAGAAAAACTGTTATGACAGATGAAGCCTGAAGTCATGGACTGAATGAGCTCAACTGACATTTTATAAAGATGACCCATAGACTGAGGGATTATCTCCAAGTTTGATATGAGGGTTATGGTGCCAACCAGCCCAAGGTGAGAGATTTACCAAATGTACAGGTTCATAGGCAGTTAACAAAGTGAGGAGCACCATGGAAATTACGAAACAGGGTAGTGAATGCATGTCTTCATAAAGGAGACATGAAATTACCTTCACTGTCCCAAGCAACTAAGACATTCTCACTCTATAAGCTCAGATAGCTGACTGCAAACTTTCAGGCAGACAGAAGTATGACATGTGTTCAGAAAAAGCATGTGGAGGCACACCTAGCCCTCCCCAAACCTTGATGCTCAAGTGACTGCTTTCCTAATTTTCTCAGGACCAGTTCTTTGAAGCAATGGCATTTTATAATACTTTTTATTTCAACTAGGTATTTAATAGTAAAAAATTCATCACATGACCTCTGGTGAATATCAAAGTCTGTTTTTTAAGGAAATAAATTAAAACTGCCAAAAGTTAAAAAAGCAAATGTGTAAAACAAACCTTTGCCTTTGAAATTAGCTAGTTTCAAAACATCTCTTACACCAAAGCAGCGCAGCAAAGCAAAGCAAACAAGGAACCTGGAGAGATGTGAGAGAATGGAACCAGGACCAAATGACAGATCATAAGCCTGGGGAATCAAGTAATAGGTAAATAGTGGTAATCAACAAGGATAATAGGAAAATCATGATCAAAGCTAAACTCTTCTGATATGAATGACTCCTATGGCATGCTAGAAGTGCATTAGCACCCTGTAACCACAATAAAAGAGCCCAACAAAGTAATTTTTATCAAAGAGTAGCGTGCAAAAAGAAAGAATACATAATAAAGTAACACATGGTAAGCAGGTTCCACCTCTTACCTACAATTAATGCAAGAAAGTGAAGAATGGTCTCAACAAGATGCATGACATTAAAGCAAAAATTAAGGAGAAAAAAAAAACAAACAAGAAAAAAAAAACAAAGCAGCAGCCAAATTGCATAAAAGAGCTGAAAACATTTGAAGAACTGAAAACATGATGAAGCATAGCAAGCCTCTCATGGAACTAACCAAGCCATGTTTCCCAGGGATCCTTTACATTCCTTATCTTCTCCAGTAATAAATCCATCTCCCCAGGTTCTTATGAATCCCATCACCAACATCTGCTATGTCCGCTTCGCAGTACTTCAAGACTCATCCACACTGCAACCTCACAGTACTCTTACCATCCTTCTACTTCACTTGCCGCCCCACAGTATCCTGACAAGAGCCTCCCACATTTCCCCAGCTACCTTGCATGTTGCTTACACCTCCAGCAATACCTTCCGGGTCATCCACATTCCTGGCATCCCAACTTGAGTAAGTTGTGCTCGCTCCCATGTGCCCTGTGCTTCACAGAGTCACTGAACCGCAGAGATTGGAAGGACCTCTGGATGTCTCCAGTCCAACACCCTTGCCCAAGCAGAGTCAGGTAGAAGAGGTCGCTCAGGCCCATGTCTAGTTGGGTTTTGAATAACTCCAGGGATGGAGACTCCGCAGCCTCTTTGGGAAACCTGCGCCAATGTTTGACCATCCTCATAATAAAAAAGTTTTTCTTAAGTGAAATTAATTGTACAATACCTATCTCTGTCCTGTGACCCCAAAATGTCCCCCAGCATGTCCAGCTGTACCACATCCACCTGCTCAGAGTACCCTTAACCCCAAATATACATGCCTTGCTCCTGTATGTAGAGGCCGACATTTCCCATGTCTTCTACCAAACATGGTTTGTTTGCTAGCCACGCAGAGGCTGAAACACACATCCAGGGTGTGACTGGCCATGTGCACGGACAGCTGGCAGCCTTCTGGCTGCTGGACAAGCCAAATATAACCATCAGGGCTGAAGTCTCACTGCCTTTCCCGGGAGATTGGCTTAATAAGGTCCTTTCCCCTACACAATCATGATTTCAGATCTCTCTGGCATGTAGTTGCCACTTGACTTGGTTCAAAACTGGCAGTGGGTTTGAAAATTTTTGAGCTAGCAAAGAAAGCCCAAACTTTGACACCAAATGAGGTTGGTTACCCCTCACCATTGACAAAGCTTTAAATTAGACTGTGGAGCTACTTTTTTGTTTTCTAAAATCAGATGGGAGGAATTAGGCCTACAAGTAACATAAACTTCAGGTTATAGACAGCACTGTGAATAAAGAGATAAGACTGGAGATGGTCTGGTGACTCAAACAGATATTTCAGATGTTTATGTGGATATTATCACCATCTCTCTTCAGTCAGAGAAAATACCTGAGAGCCAATAATAAGATAAATTCTGAAAAAAGAGAAAAGGATACTTCAAAAATCTTTAACTACACAATGTATTCCATAAAGGATACAGGTGCTATGATCCCCTGGCATAGATCTTTTAAATGAAGCTTTCAGAGAACAACCCGAGGTTGGAGCAAGAGAAAAAAAGCATGGTACCAAACTCACTTGATAAATCAGTGAATAGCACTGAGCACCCCTTAAGCTCAGAGACCATTTTTCCTTCTTCCAAGGAATCTGCAGAACAAGATTCATAAAAAAAATAGCTCATAATAAAAAACAGGTTGCCTGGGGAAAAGAGTAAAACTGTTCTAAAATAGCATCTGAATCTACGATTCGAATGAACTAATTTAATAACACTGAAAAAAATATTGCAGAAACCAGCTTCCAGCTGAGACAAGTTTAGTAAAGCTCCTCCTGGCTTAGTATCTTGACTCACCTGGTGGAAATGCCACGAGGGTCTCAGCTGCAGCCTCAGCTGTGCTAATGTGCAGGACATACATTGGAAGTCCAGATACCAGATGGGAGATTTTGCTAACTGCTTAAATTGGCTCTCATGACTGGCCACCAGTTGGCAAGCACAGAAGCATTTCTGGATTTGTGTTATGCTAAAAAACATGATAGTGATTGGGGAAAATGAAGAACATGACAACAAAGGTATCCCTATTCTCAGACAAACATAGAGGTGGTTGTTTTCTGTGTGCATGTCGGAGCTTTGTATTTGGCAATGAATTCTGGCATGTAATGATTCTCATTTTAAAGATAGTGTAAATAAAAATATACAGTGTACATGGTACACATATATATACACAGACTTTTAGCTAAAATGCTGGTATGTGGGGCTATTGATATGTTTTGGAATCCTGACTCTTGAGAAACCTACATACTGGTGTTATGCCCTTTGCTGCTTTGGAAGTTTGAAGCTATTTTCAAAGCTACCTTCCATTGATTCAGGAGCCAGGCATCTAAGTATGAGAAGCTTCAATATTTTTTTTAACTTAAATTTTCTGCAAGGCTGAGCACATATTTTGCAAGATTACTGCTGCATGGCCAGATGATACAATTGCACAGCTAAGACTATCTCCACTCCAAGATCAATTATTTCATACACAGTCCTGTGCCCTACCTATCCAAAGAGCTCTCAATCATGAGCTAGAAACTTGAGCAACAAAGAGTGCAGGCAGGGTCAGTCCATGATATTACATACCCAAATGTCAATTCATTTGGCTGGTTCACTGGTACTTTTGGCTGCTAAGTCCAGCCTCAGTGGTAGTTCAGTGATTTCTATTGCACTCAGCACAATGTGGCACAAAGCCCTCCAGTTCTTCTGCAGTCTTTGGAGGGTAGACAGACTTCTGTTGCTGTGAGGGCTTCTGAATCTCCCTCAGAGGACCTCATGGACATTTTTTGGTCATGTCACACACAGAAGCTAAAATGAATCTTATAATTCCAATCAGTTTATGCACTCCTATAGCCAAATGATGCAGATTAACTCATTGTCAAATAATAGAAAATGTCATAATGTGTTAGAAAAAGAGGTTATACTGAGAAGATATAAAAAATGAAAGCTATTTCCACATCTTCCCCTTTACTCCATATTTTGCTATCTTTACTATATTTTGCTTCCTTCTACTTACTACTTTGCCATCACTTTACTGTATAGCTACCCTTTCCAACTCAAGCTCCCCAAAAATTCATAATGGATGTCAGGAGAATTTGGATCAGGATCCAATACAGCTGACGTCCTGCTCCCTTTGTGACCATTGGAATAAGAATGATGAATGTCAGTGCCTGAGGCTATGATGGCATGTGGATTGCAGCTGATTCCAATTCTGAACATCAGGTTCAAGATTTTTAAAGCTATCTGGGGATACTTATCTCACAACTTTTAGTTTCCAGTTAAACGGAGACCTCTTGTATTCTTAGAACCAAGTTATCTTTCCTAGGAAATGAAGGGATTTTTTTAATTTTTGAATTTAAGAGGTTTACTGTGCCTTTGAAATGAATGAAACCCTTAGCCTGTGGTAAGCAATACATAAATTGTGTACATTTAAACTTAAAACAACCTTAGACTTAAAACAACCATCTTCTATGAATTATGGAAGAAAGTTAATCAAGACCAGTGTCTCAAGACAAGAACTCAAAAGAAAACTCTCTCTTTAAGAGAAATTAGTAACTTTTCCTGATAACTAGTTTTGATTTGTGAGCCAAGAAAGGATATAATCACGTGGAGAAGAGGCAAACAATCCTCAAGTGGAACAATTAAATTCTGATCAGTTGCAATGCAATGACAGAACAGTTTTCTAAAGCTCTGGTGGTGCCTAACCTTTCCCTTTATTAAGTAAAGATAATTTACAATTGCAATGTTTAATTATTTGCAAAGGTTCTTTTTATTTTCTGTCTCTTTGAAAAATGCTGTTCTAAAATGATTTGCTTTTAGCACAGTTATTTTTCAAACCTCAGAAGTATGTGTTTTCATGTTTCCTCATTTTTGTGTGGTATTGAGCACATTACTTTGCCTCGTATTTGAGCACAATTCTGCAGCCTGGATTGGAACACCATCATAGCCCTATCCAGTGTCTTTGTGCCTGGGGTGATGCTCACGTTTGTCTTTTTACTTGTTATGTTGCTGTGCAAAAGACAAATGCCACTACCACTGCATTTTGCCGGAACAGCAATAGGACTCATCTCCTCCACAGGTGTCAATGTAAGTTGCTCTTAGTTAGAATCATAGAAACATAGAATGTGCTGGGCTTGAAGGGACCTTTAGAGGTCATCTAGTCCAATGACCCTGCAGTGAGCAGGGGCATCTTTAATGAGATCAGGTTGCTCAGAGCCCCATCAAGCCTGACCTTGAACATTTCCAGGGATGAGCCTCCACCACTTCTCTGGGCAACCTGTGCCAGTGTCTCACCACTCTTCTAGCAAAAAATTTCTTCCTAATATCTAATCTAAATTTACCCTGCTCTAGTTTAAAACCATTCCCCCTTGTCCTGTTGCTACACACCCTTGTAAGCAGTCCCTCCCCAGCTTTCCTGTAGGCTCCCTTCAGGTACTGGAAGGCTGCTATACGGTCTTCACGGAGCCTTCTCTTCTCCAGGCTGAACAACCCCAACTCTCTCAGCCTGTCCTCACAGGAAAGGTGCTCCAGCCCCCTGATCATCTTCATGGCCCTCCTCTGGACCTGCTCCAACAAGTCCACGTACTTCTTGTGCTGAGGGCTCTACAGCTGAATGCAATATTCCAGGTGGGGGTCTCATGAGAGCAGAGCAGATGGGCAGAATCACCCCTCACAATTTGCTGGCCATGCTTCTTCTGATGCAGCTCAGTATGTGATTGGCCTTTTCGGCCCTGAATGTGCATTTTTGGCTCATGTCCAGCTTTTCGTCCACCCATACCCCCAAGTCCTTTTCTATGGGGCTGCTCTCTATCACATCATTACACACCCTGAGGATTGCCCTGACCCATGTGCATGACCTTGCACTTGGCCTTGTTGAACCTCATGATGTTCACATGGGCCCACTTCTCCAGCTTGTCCAGGTCCCTCTGCATGACGTCCCGTCCCTCTGGCATATCAACTGCACGAATCGTCTTGGTGTCATCTGCATAGTTCCATGTCCTGAGGACTTTTTGGTGACAAGCAAGGACATGCTTCACAAGTGGAGCTGCTGGTAAGGGCACATAGATGGGATGGGCATGGGTTTGGAGCTAAAAGACCTCTTACACACCCTTAACCTGACCTACACAAATTGCATCCCACCACCTCATCTTCAGTCTGGATCTGTCTGGATCACAGTACAGATGAGCTTTGTGGCACCCCACAATTCACACAAGCTCTCTTGGAGTGTGATCTAGCTCTCTTCTTTCCCATGCATCTAAGATTTTCTCCAAAGCAAGCCAGGACTTGGGGGGACATACTACTCATTCATCCAGGTCTCTTCTCAGCTGCCTGTGGTGATCTAGCATAGCTGTTCCACAAGAGACCAGGATTCCATCCGAGACCACTCAGTTGATGATGAGGACTGGTTCACCTTTGAGAGAGGCTCATCTCTCTCCGCTGAGAATCCAGCGACCTTTGAGTGAGCTGGCCCCTGTCCTAAAAGCTTGCAGTTGGAAGGGATGAATTCACACAATCTGTAACTGAAGCCAGTTGAGCACTGCTCACCACCCTTTACCAGAGTTGATACCAAATACAATCAGGTTTAACCCAGCCCAGGTTAACAAATACTATTAAAAAAAATAAAAACAGAAATTCTTTAAGAAACATAGCAAAATTCTATTTAAAATGCTGAAGTTTTGCAACCTTTTTACACCTCAGGTACACACGTTGAATTTAGCAAAACTGCATTGAACATTGCCTTCATGTCTAACAGCCATTAAATTAAGATTTATTTATTTATTTGTTTGTTTCTTTGTTTGTTTATTCATACAGATTAAGAAGTTGCCTCTGTTAATGCACATATTTTCCCCTATTTTAGTACAGATGCTTTTATTTTCAGCTACAGGACAAAGGACAGTCATATCATTAAAAAAATCCTCTATACGATACATTTCCACAAATGCCCAGTAATTAATTTTAATGTATAGAATATTTGCATTTTTTCTTTCACTAAAGAGGGGCAGGAGTATAATCTCAGCCTTATCATCATTTATATTTTATGGGAAATTCTGTCAAAGAACATAAATACTATTACTGCAATTTTGGTTTATATTTCGTGTGTATTTTTTGCTTCTTCTTTCTAGTGCTTTCCAGTTTCATCTGCTTACTGCTTATCTCATGAAAGAAATGAGCATGTTCATATAAAATATTATATTAAATACACACGTGAACATGCAATTCAGTTTCCTGGATCTTAGAAAATAAAGAGATGTTTCCAAGCTTCTGCTTTGCCATAGAGAGAGGGGATAAACAGATTTGGTTAATATCTTTAAAAGTGTTAGTAGACGTAACAATGTGAGCTGCATTCCTACTTCATTCATGCACTAAAAAACGGCTGAAGGGTACTAGGGAACAGAAAGAAATGGTATTAGATGAATAGGGTTGCTTGGCAGGAAAACTAGAGAAGTCTTGGGCTTTGGGGTTGGTAATAATACTAGAGTTAATATAACTAATCATAGGTCTATAGTCTGCAGCTGTGAAAAGGGTTCTGGAAAGAAAGGAAGGGTTGTGTATGTTTTTTACATATAATGGCAGCTTATTTCCTAAGATTGCTATTGAGGCAGAAACCATATTTCACATTAATATCACTTAATATGTTATTCATTGCCCTGGGCTCCAGAAACGAGCAGTGAATTAGGTCATGGTGAATAAATACCTATCAGTGTCCATCAAGTGACATTCCTCATCTCTTTTCCCTCTTTCTTCGTTTCATGAGGTATCAAAATATCATTCTGCTGTTTATCAGGCAGTATATGACAGAGCAAACCTTTCTGGGGGCAGCTATAAATATATAGCTCCCATTACAGCTAGGGTCAACCTCAATACAAATGGTAAAGCTGATGTAAATCTCCCCATTTTGATGAGGTATGTGCTGCATTTGGTCAAATGTGCGTGTTTTAAATGACCCTGAACTAATTACCTCTCAATGACATGGCACAAGGCCAAACCAAGGGCCAGCTCAAGCTGCTGGAGCTGAGGGGTCTCCGTGCTGCATCCAAGTCCATCTCTCCTTCTCCCTCCCCTTGCCTGCAGCGTGACCGGGACTGATTTTAGAAAATGCTGGCTTGCAAACAATGTCTTTTGAAGCTGCTCATCAGTGTATTCATAGCTGCTCGATCCTTTTTTTCTTTTTTTTTTTTTTTTTTTTTTTAGAAAATGATCTCATTTTCTTTTTTATCTCATGTCCTTCACCTCAGACAGTTGTTGATATATTGCTATTTTGATATACATTGACATATGGCTCCTGAAGTACTTGAATAAGTGTTTCAGGCTGCTGCAACAGTTAATTTATAGCCTGCAGACACAACCTTAGCTCCCAATGACGCCCAAGCTGTGTGCAGGTGACACTTTCCATTGTGAGAAAGGTGGTTCCTCAGACCTTGGCACTACCGGATAATGGAGGCTTAGCAATGTAGCTAATCGAAATCCAACTGGTGCAGTAAAATTAATGGGAAAGTGGAGGGTTTCAATGATAATTAGGGGCCTCTAGCATTGTCCAGGTTTTTAAATCGTATTTACAGCAATTCTTTAACAATTACATATTACAGTCACTAGGACAAGATTGGTGGCATACATTTAGCCACGCAAAAGTGTTGTGTGGTTTGTTGACCACTGACATCTGTCCCAGGCTCACCACTGGCCCCACGGCTGCCATGTAGCCTTCAGTGAAAGCATCTCATGTGTCCTGTCAGAAATAAAACTCACCAGGGACTGCCAAGGAAAGAAGTGAACAGAAGTCTTTCTAGAAAAGTTTTCGGGGGAAACAGAGATTTATGCTTGCAACCTGAAAAAAAAAACCCAAAATTGCATTCTTTTCTGTGTGGTAATTTAAATCAGCTGGTGAGACGATACTGCCCTTTTGTTGCCTGCCTGGAATGACAACTAGTTTTGGCTATATAGTTTCCCAATAGGGGAAAATTCACTTTAAATATCTAGTTAGAGACCTGCTACTATTTTAGGGGAATGCCCTGAGGGCCTCCACCTTGTCCCTTCTATTTATGCATTTATACTGCTTTAGTTAAGACTATGACAGCACTTCTGTCATAGCTACTGTATTTTCCAGAGGCCATGGGATCTTTTTTAACACTGTAATGCAGTTGTAAAAATGTGCTTTGGGCTGCAATCTGTATTATAAGATTTGAGCCAAGAAGCAGACTCATTTGGCAAAATTAAACCTTCCCATCTCAAATAGTAGAGTTTTTTGAAAGATTACGTTTGCAAAGAATTAATGCATTTTACTGGCTGGGATAAAATTTTACCTTTGAACAAGAGGTCCTAGCAGTGCAGGGGAACACAGAGGAACACGCATGCAGCCACTGAAGAAATGTGTCTGCCTTTCTTTGGTACCAGGAAAATGGAGATAAATATCAGCATCATGCTGACAATATAGTGTCACTAAGCGCTAGACTAAAAAGCTGAGCCATGATTAGCCCAGTCCAGAAATAAAATGTCCTTAACTTTCTGTTACTTGATTCTAGAAGATACTCAATGTATGAATGCTGACTTTAGAAATTTCACTCATGCCCCTAATGTCCTCTGAGTGTCCTTGGGCAGGTGAGCCCTAGTGAAGACAGCCAGTGACTTTTCTTTTGTAAGTTAAGCTGAATCTCTGCTTCCGTCAAACTGACCCTTCCTTCTATTTAAACTATACTCAGATAAAGACTGAAACTTTCTACCTAGGCAAAGTTTCCACTGAGTTTTAAGGAAGTACTGGTCCAGACTACAGATCCTTGTCCTCAGAATGAGAGGGGTGTTTTCTGGATGGGGGAGAGGAGTCCTAGAGTCTCCGGGTCAGTGGCTGTAAGAATGATTAGAAGTAGGAAATGAGATTACAGACTGATGTAATGGGATTGATAATGCTACCTAGTGAATAAAGTCAATAGAAGAAGCTGAAGTGTTGCACTGGGAAAAAAAAGGCAAGATAAGTGTTCATTGAAAGAGAAAGGTTTATATTCCCCTTCATTAAACAAACTAGGTTCATTCAGAATTTGCAGATACTGGAGAGGACTCAGGGCTGTTTCAGAGGGAGAAGTTTGACTATGACAGGATAAAATAGTTGGATGTTTCTAAAGAATTCTCACACAAATGCTGTATTAGCCAGCAGTTACAGCTCAAGGGAGATATGCAGGAGAGACCCATGACACTTAAGTCACCCGTGAAAATAGTTATGCTTCAAGCCAGTCTCCTGACCTAACAAGGGTGGACTCCACTGATACCACCCTGAAAGGCTGGAACTACTTAAGGTCAAAACAGGACAGGGAGTAAGTGGTAAAATTAGCCATGAAGCAGAGCGGTAAATGAAGGGCTAATTGTTTTATGATTTGTGTTTACTCAATACCATTTACACTAGGTTGCGCTATTTATATGTGAGACCCTGCCCAAGTGCAGGGAGCCTCCCTTTATTGTGAAAGGGTTGCTGGAGATAGCTACATTTATATTTACAATAATTTATGCTAGTGTGTGGCATCTCAGCAGTTTTTTCTACACATCTGAGGTTCTGAACAATTTTTTGGTGTCCATGGAATTATGTAGGGTGCACAAAAAATACAAGGGGATGATGATTAAAGCTCTAGCTGACAAATACATTACAGATAAATTGGTATTACTGCCCATTCTTTAGGGCCACTGGACACTAGGTTTGGCAGACTGATTTGACTGTGTTCTTTTGTCTTTTCCCATGGATAATTTTTATCTCCTCTTGCTTCAAAAGCTAACTCTCTCCCTTTGAAGGACAGTAAGCTTGACAGGGTTCAAGCTAAGCTTCTTGAACTTAAATCCAGCATGGCTATCCCTTGCCTGAATCAGCTTTAACTTGAATTGTATGTCTTTAATATTTCACACCATTTCAATTACTCTCCACAGCAGCTGAGGACTATGTGAATTCTAGTGCTAAATTTAATCAAGTGCTCCTCCAAGGTGGAAGAGAACGTATCTTCAAAACTAATGTAAAGAGACAAATGAAATCAATCCCTGGAATCTTGGTTCTGTCCACTCTGCACCAGAGGACGTCCCAGAGAAAAGACCTTCAGTAGCAACTGAAGCCTGAAGTCTGATAATGTGAGAACTTAAAACTGAAAGGTATGAAACCAATGAAGAATGGTACACTTCATCTGGACTGTAGAATCAACAAGAATTTAATAAGTTAATCAAATCATCACCATCCAAGTGCACATAAATTTGAATTGTTTCTCCATTATGAAGTACTTGTCTGTAAATTATTGCAGAGAAAGCCATTTTCAAATTAATGTTTGAGCTATTAGAAAATATAAAGGGCATTTTCATTAATTGGAGGCAGCTTTTCTTCCTCTCTCTTTATGATTACCTTTGTTACCCAGAATCAGCTTAGTGCTCAGATTTATTGATGTGTATGATTCAGTGGCATTATTTGTTTAGAATTTGTCCTATACCTGGTGGAATAAAGTCATTAAGTGTAAATGAATAGTTATGTAGTCATCATCTAAAATGAGTCACTGCAGTTCTCTGAAGTCATTACAGTGCCTTGGAACACAGCTGGAAAGAAAACCTCTGTGAAGGTTACAGCTTCCCTCTCAGAGTTTAACCACCATTAATTTTCATCCCTTCCTTTGAATGGCTTCTTGTTTACAGACAGCGAGACTCATTCATCAGCAGAAGACCAAGGGTCCCTCTTCTACCTGAGAATCTATCAAGACTGCTGGAAAAATGTTCCATATTTCTTCTGCCACAATGCATTTGTTTTCACAGTGTGTAGAAACTGGGATTCAGAAAGAAGAACACTGGGAAAACAGTTGCTTTAAAATTGCCATTTTTGGAGATAAATATGAAGTACAGCTTCTCTTACAGCTGACAAACTTCCTGCCACTGAAGATCAAAGGAAGAGGAGGGCTTGCAGATTGGAGGACATACTGTGTAGGATCTCTGTTTCAGTAAAACCGTCCTCTAACCTGAAATGAGGATGGGGATTCCTCATTTCAGTTTAGAGTTCCTGCAAGAGAACATATGGTATGAGGTCAAGACTAACTTGGGCATGAACATCTCTTTTTGAAGAAATAAATATCTCCATAAGCTTTGCCTACCTGTTTGGATGCTTCTTAATATAGATAAACTGAATTATGTTTTGATAATACTCATATTGTCTTAAGCACCTATTTTGATGTCCAATATGAGGGAGACCTGTAAGGAGACAGCAGTAATGCAATCACCATAAGGGAACAGACGAAGGATCCCTACTCATATTTTACTGACAACTGGAATATCTCAGTGTGCCAAAGGCAAATCTATATAAACTAATACAACCTGTTTCAAAGTCAAAATGCATCACACTGCATTCAGCATAAGCCTTTTGAAAATCCTATTGCTTGAGAGCTATTTCACTGAGAATGCTGTATGCTAGAAATCCATAAGAAAAAATTCCAGCTAAAACTGACTGTATCTAATTATCTTGCTCACAGCTACGAACAGCTGAGTTACCTGAGTTTTTCATCTAAACAGCCTTGATATATTTTGTAAGCATGCTGTCTATGTTTCTTCTCCCTGCTTGCTCAAAGGCTGAGTTTGTTTGTCATGAGGCCAGAGACATCCATGAAAGGAATATCAGATGCTTATGGCATTTGTAAGATTGTCCTCAGGCCCATGCATTCCAAAATAAGTTGGACTCCTTCCAGCTGTTTTTACAATGCTTGTGGAGCACAGGTACGGTTGCAACAGCAGATGCCCACTGAACTTGTCAGGAATCTTTTTTTCAAGTTCTGGGAATTTCAGATCATGGTTACGGTCGTGGTTACTTCAATTTAGACAACTTAAGTGGAATTAGTTCTAATTTCTTTTCCTATTTTATTCTTAATTTTATTTTTTCTTCCCTGGCACAGGAATATGATTAAAGACTCAGGGAGACATTTGAAATGCAACCAATGAGACATTTGATATAGCTCAAGAAAAGTTTGCTTCAATTAGGAATGCAGAATTGTGTTACACAGCACATTAAATGGCACATTAGCAGATGTAAATGCCTCCATCAAATTAAAAATGGTTAGTTTGCTTGTTAGATTATTTTCTGTTACAGTAATTGTGTAGTTTTCCAGTTTTCAACAGCACACAGGGAAGAACTGATCCACAAGATTCTCTACTTGTGGGTTCTAGAAATGGACAAATGTTTTTCTGACAGAAAATACTAACCTCTACATGTGATATAGCACATGAAAGGTGCAGAAATAGGAAAGGTTCTTTTAAATTGCATACATCATTCTCAGAAAAAAATTTTCAGCATCTAAAATTCTAATTCATTTTAGATGTATTGTGCAAACTGTTTCAAATATTACTTCTACACAGATCATCCATATTTTAAGAATTCACCATCTCCTGGAAGTAAGAAAACGAAAAGCAGAGCAGTTGAAAAGGTATTTACAGGAGAAAAACAGCAATGCAAAATAGGTAACCTCAGCTTGGTTGAAAAATGCTGTTATTCTCCAAAATCTTTTCTCAGGGAAAAACATTCCTGTAGAGAGGTAGCTCTTCAGTGTAGGAGAGCAAAGCCGAAGTCAGGAAATCAATGCAGAAGGTACTGCGGCAGCAGGGAGGGCTTGTTGCTGTGCCTCCATCTGCAGCAGATTAGTTTGCCCTAAAGGTCATGAGATCTGTTTGTAGCAAAGCTGCACCTCAGGCAAACTGACCTCCCAGAGCCTTTCTGGCCTCCATTGGTGTCACTGGAAGAGTATGGAAAAACAAAACACAGGACACCACTGAGTTGTAGAGGTCCATTCTCTGCCACGTAATACACCTGGGACACTTCCTCTCACCCTGGGTCCCTTGTTGAACCTAAATCAGAGTATTTGAACTTAACTTTCCACAGCGTAGAAGCTAAAAACCTTCCAACGTCAGGTGGTAACATTTCACCATGAGCAACCTTAGTTGATTACTTAACCTCCTTTGACTTCTGAAGGGCAAGGAGAGCATCCTCTTTCTGACCTGGTCCTGAAGTTACTTAGAGACTCTCGCTGAGAGCACAGACCTTGATAAAACACTATGTAACAGGATCTCGCAAGCACTCCCAGTCCCTGAGAAGACTCTACCACAGGTGTTATTACATCATAGAATCACAGAATGGTCTGAGTTGGAAGGGACCTTAAAGACCATCTAGTTTCACCCTCCCTGCCATGGGCAGGGACACTTTCCACTAGACCGTGTTGCTCAAAGCCCCATCCAACCTGGCCTTGAACACTCCCAAGGAGGAGGCATGCACAACTTCTCTGCAAAACCCATTCCAGTGCCTCACGACTTCCACAATAAAGAATTTCTTCTTAATATCTAATCTAAACCTACCCTCTTTCAGTTTGAAACTGTTACCCCTTGTTCTACCACTACAGTCTGATAAAGAGTCCCTCCCCGTCTTTCCCGTAGGCCCCCTTTAAGTACTGGAAGGCTGCTGTAAGGTATCACCAAAGCCTTCTCCAGGTTGAACAGCCCCAACTCTCTCAACTCGTACTCATATGGGAGGTGCTCTAATCTCCTGACCAACTTTGTGGCCCTCCTCTGGACAGGCTCCAAGAGGTCCATTTCTTTTCTATGTTGGGGGCCCCAGAGCTAAAGGCAGTACTCCAGGTGGGGTTCTCATGAGAGTGGAGTAGAGGGAGAGAATCACCTGCTGGACACGCTTCTTTTGATGCAGCCCAGGATGTGATTGGCTTTCTGGGCTGCGAGCGCACATTGTTGATTCCTGTTCAGTTTGTCATCCACCAACATCCTTAAGTCCTCCGCAGGGTTGCTTTCAATGCGCTCATTATCCAGCCTTGTATTCTTGCTTGTGATTGCCCTGACCCAAGTGCAGGACCTTGCACTTGGCCTTGTCGAACTTCATGAGGTTCTCACGGGTAGCTCTCAAGCCTGTCCAGATTCCGCTGGACGGCATCCCTTCCCTCCAGTGTTTCACCTGCACCACACAGCTTGGTATCATAGACAAACTTGCTGAGGGTGCACTTGATCCCACTGGCCGTGTCTCCAACAAAGATGTTAAACAGTGCTGCTCCCAATACTGACCCTTGAGGAACACCACTCATCACCAGTTACCACTTGGATGTTGAAATGTTTACTGCAATACTTTGAGTGCAACCATCTAGCTAGTATCCACACAGACAAATCCACTGGTGTCACCAGTGCATCTCCTACAGCAGTGAAGCTCCATGAACCCAGGCCAGGTTCACCTGGGGAATGTCTCATATATCTCAGCACTGGGATATGCAAACGAATATGCATACAAACGAAGGCACGGTTCTCTGATGTCACAGGGAAGGGCCAGGAACATAAGCTCTCTCTTCATTGAATGAGGTGAGTTGGGTGGTTACATGGTTCATGGTGGCCAGGACACTGGGTGGCACTCAGTGGCATCACCAGGAAATGCCAAAGAGGCAGCCTTTCTGCAAGTTCTGGTCCCCTGAAACATTGATGCTGTCTTGTAAACCTGAGTTAAATGTCTGAGACAGAGACTCGCAGCCTGGAGCCATCTCCTGCCAGCTGAGCTCTGCCACAAAACAGTGCAGCTCAGGTGACGTTACAAAGCACAAGCCCTTGTCTGTAGGTTTCAGTGAGGTTTCTGCTTGCTCTCTGCCTCTCCAGCCCTTCTGCCCATGCAGTCCCACCCACACTGTTGCCACCCTCAAGGGGAGCCAGAGACAGGGCTGTCCTATCAGTCTGTGATAACGATCATGATTCCTCTTGGTGTTTCCATTTACTTTTGCCTTCACAGTGCTCCAAGACCCCTCACATGGCTGTGAAATGCTGTAATACTTTTTTTGTGAATTATTCTTTCAGTCAGCTTTGAATGAACTCTGGGCACAAACCACCTCGGTAACACTCCCCCATTTTCTGGCAACTTTTATGTTCATTTGCCTTTGTCAAGGGTTAGGGCTGGGTCGGCCACTGAACGCTGACAAATGCTCTCTAGCACTTCTCCCTCCCCAAAAGGGAAAGGAAAAGAAGTAAAGCAGAAAGACTTACCGATTGGAAAAGAAAGGTAATCAGCTTTAATAAAACAATAAACAACAATAGTAAAAAAACTATATGCATATATATAAAACTGATATCGACCCTGACTCTCTCCCCAATAGCAATCCCCACTGGTACTGCAGAGCAGGAGGCACTGGGGAAGCCCCAGGCTCAGCGGTAGAGGGGAGCTGGATACAGGAGCTGGGTTTAGGAACTCAGGATCGAGATCAAAGGCAGAAGATTGTCGAGAGTCCTCCTCGGACACCAGCTATTGAAGAAGAGAGCTTAACCCTTGTGATCCCTCAGTTTTATATTGAATATGATGTATAGGGAATGGAATACTTTTGTTGGTCACCTGTCCTGTCTATTACTCCCTAGAGGTGCAACCTTTTAGTTCTTTGTGACCTGTTTTACTAGCCGGCACCCCCAACATGGCACTCAAGAGCCAGCAGTGGCCTTGGTCACTATAGGAATAAGTATAAGCAAGAACCTTTCTGCATACTGATCCTTGGCGGTAACTATTAAATATCAGACATTATTACTTCTACTAGCAGACGCTGTCTGCAAAAACACGCTGTTGACTTCAGAAAGTGCAGTCTCCCAGAGAAAACTGAGCCAAAAAGTAAAATCAGTAAAGAGAATTGGTTCTGTTTAACTCAAAGCAGGACACCTTGTACCCAAGTCACTCAGAAATGAGAAATGAAGATATTTTCAGAAGGATCATAAGAGAGTTTTCATTTCCTGATTTGAAGACTTGTGATCTTAAGCAGAGGAAAAGACCCAGAAAACCATACCTCATACATCTCGTTCATCTTGGTGTGCAAAATTAGATCATTACAAGCTGCAGCAGCTTAATCGAGCAGTTTTTGAAACACAAAGGCCTCTGACTCAAATGGAGTTAGCTGAGGGGGGGGGGGTTGGTGTTTTTTTTCTTGTTACCACTGCTCCCATAATGTTTAAAGTCATTCATGTTTCCAGAGAGTGCTCACTGACGATTATGAGCAACGAAGCTTTGAATCCAGTTATACCTGTGCTTCCATCTGTTGTTGCAGAAACCAATTCTACCATCGTTACTTTCTTGTTAATGACCTACTTTTTGAACTCATTTAAGACACCTATTCCCCTGCGCTCTTCTTCATCAATGGTGTCAGTGGAATAGCTGCTTTTATATGCAAATGTCCTGAGCACAAAATTTACCAGTTAAATTATATCTGTCCTGCGTGTTGAGCTGGAGAGGAGAAAACACATTCATTTTCCACAGCTTATAATGAACTGATTCTCCATTTGTCGAGGCACATCATCTGGCAGCAACTCTTGGTTTGGGAGGGTGTTTTAATGTTCACTGGCATGTCATTAATGACAAACTTACTTATCTGTGGATATCTGGGAAAGGCTCCCGTGTTCAGCCAGTGCTTTCTTCACTTGCATATACCGAGTGAAAATTTGATTTGTTCCAACAATACAACACCCACTAGGAGACAGTTCAATGGTATCTTTTTCTTTTTTAATGGATTTTACAGACTGCAGTTGAAGACTATTCAGGAAGATGCTTCCTCATCTCCTATGGTTTGAAGGTTATTTTTAGGTTACTTTGGACATTTTCGTGTGAGCTGTAGTGATGCTTCACATTACCCTATTGCCCAGAGCAGCACTGCATGACATTTGAAACTCAGAAACTTGTCTTTACTCATCAGCGGCAAAACTCATGGCCCCATCCTCTCTGAAAGTACAATTCTTTCTCTTTTTTCCTCCAATATTCTGGCTAAATTACTGATGTCTCTGTATTTTTAACCTCTTTTACTCAGCCTTGAAGCTGGTTCCCCCTACCCTCTTTTTTCTCCTTTGTCCATAGTAGCTGAACTATTTTACCTTTTATTCTCAGTGCTGCATGGACAGAAAACAGGTTCCCTGTTACATGGCCTGACTCCTCTGCACAGAGCTTGTTTCCAAAAGGGACAGAGCAGAGCCCAGAGCTGGGCAGGCACAGGAATCACAGGAAATATAAATCTGCAGTAGGCTCTGGTGGAGAAGGTGACTTGATGACATTCCTAGTTGTTCAAAAAGCCCCATATATGCACTAGGCAACTCCCTCCGTTATGGTAGATGAACCTGACATGGTGGAACACAGATTTCGCTGCCCATCACTGCTTTTGCCTGGTGCTGAGCACTGCAGCTCCTGGCTCACCACTCTCCATCACTTTGTATCACATGATTGAAGATGTAGAAAGTAGGCAGGTACAGAAAGGAAGATCATCAGCACTAATTAACCACTTCAAACTGAAATGCAATCTGTTACTTTTATTTTCCCCCAATACTTTCATTAATGTCCTCTACCTACTAAAGCAGAAGGGCAATATAACAAGAGAAGAGAGATGGTGATCTGTTTTACATGGTGAGGTGGCTACTCTTATATCCCAATTTACTTTTTGGACATGTTGATTTTCAGTGTATACGTAGACGGGAGCCAATACTTTAACATCTGATGGGGAAACTGGAGTGAGCTTTGCTGGCTGGAATACTGTAATTGGGTAGCTGAAGGCATTTCTCCTCTCCAGGCAATAATGACAGGAACATTTTATGTGATCTCTCCTCTCTTTGCTTCCTTCAAAGCAAAGAAGGTGGTTGAAAGGAATATGTGTGTGTGTGACAGATTATAGTAATGTGTCTAAGGCTTGTAATCAGTTTATATAGGGAGTGATACTCTAGTTGCAGCTGGGTGAAAGTGGTGGTAACGGTGAAGTTTTTTATGGACATTTGGTAAAACATTTTGAAATAATAAAATGGAAAAAGCTATTAATGACTCATTTAGTACTGCTATTGTACACAAAGTAACGGCTATTACTTCAGTGTTTTTATTTTTGCATTTGAAAGCAGATTTTCAATAACAAAGCTGGAAGCAGTCCAAGTCAGATCATATGTACAGTTGCAAAGCTACATAATAAAAGGCAGAGATAAGACCTTTCATTACAGATGTGCAAGAGAAAGTCCTAAGCAAAAATGAAAAAATAATTTGATGTCTCTTCCAACCACCTTAATCCTGTTGTGGAGATTGAGCTTGTTTGACCTGATCTAACTGCGTTTAGCTCACTTTGTTGTTCCTGGAATATATTACTCCAAATGCTAATACCAGTATGTTCACTTTATTCATAGAACCTGCACCACTGTGACAAGAATACCCAGCTCTTGCATCCTGCAGGTCATTTTTTGTTTCTTATCCTTCTAGATAAGCCTATTGTTTTCTGTTTTATTATTATACACTTGCATTTCACAAATAGTACGAGAAAAGCAATAAAAAAGAGTGCATTGAAATTTCAGTATTAAGCCAATAAACACTGATTATGCGATGACTTTTTCTTGCATACAGCAGTGCTATTATTTCAAAGAAGCAGTAGTAAACACAAATGAAAAGTGTCTTTAATCTCGGCTAGTCCTGTTCTTGTAAATCTAAAATGTACTAAAAAAGCATTTCTCACATTTAAATCAGCTCTTATTCCAAAGAAGAGTTGGGCATGTTTTTTTCTACAATTCTACATTTTCTACATTTCCTGTGGCCTGAATGATATGATAACAGCCAAGCAGACAAGGTTCCTACTCCCTGGACAGAAGCCGTGGCTGCTGAGCCTCTCTGCAGAGGGCAAGTGGCAAGGCTGTGCTTTCTTTTCCAGTGGCCATCTTTTTCAAACAGAGCTTGTGCAATTTGTAAAACCCATCTGTTCCTGTCCTTGGTGATGTTGGGGTCTTTCTTGGAAAGATTCTCTGAAATTGCCTTGTCTGCCCAAAGTCAGACACTTACTGTCTCAAATGTAACCACTGGCCAGCAAATTCACCCTTGCTAATGCCTGACTTATGACCCAGATTAGATGCTGGATCAGCAAAAGGTGATCCCCGGGCTGCTCCAGAAATGAAGATTTGTGAGTGAGAGGTCAATCTGAACCTCTGGCATAGCCTCTGGCACATCAAGTCGGATGCGAGGAGCCAGTGGGTCCATGCAGAGCGGTCCAGCTGGGTGCGAGGTCTCCAGCCTAGCTCTGAACTGTCTAGTTCAGCAAATCAAGTTAAAAACCCCGTAACTGGTTGGAATAGGCTTTGACCAGAGAGTTTGCTTATACAGTTCTCAAGGAGCTAAACTTCTTCAAGTAATTGGGAGAAAACCTTCAGATTTTGGACCAGGTAAGCATACTGAGTTGAATCAAAGGAGCAACTAGCGCAGACAGATACACGCATCCTTGAGCTTGCAGAAATACCCCATTTTCATCTTCATTGCCTTTCCAAGGAGAAAATTCATATTTGCCATGATTCTGTGCCTTTGGGCTTCAAAATTAAGCTGTAGAGTGAAAAAGAGCATGTGGTGAAACAGCAAGGGTTAACTCTGGATTTAGTTACTTTTTGATTATAAAATGGCACAGTAGACAGTAGTCTCCTGCATCTTTGAAGTTACCAAAGCCAGAAAGTGTCTTTGGAAACTTTTTCTGCACTGAAGATGAAGTTGTTTTAAAAAACTTGCCTTATACACTTTCACCATATGGGTATACAGGCCTTGAAAGACTTTGCTAAAGATATCGACCATCTTCATAATGCTAATGACTATTAAAAAGACCAAACAGCTGCATTTATTATATTCAGTCAGATTGTAAATACGTAAATCCAAGAAGGATGACAGGCAATTTAGTAAATTAATGGTGATTGGGTTAATTTTGCAGTGTTTACTTTTTTTTTCCAGTTCATCATAATGCTGTACAGCATTATGTGTAATTCCCTGTGGAAGGTACCAATCTCTTAGTACTCCGTTTCTTTAACCATTTTTAGTTGTAGACATTTAGTGAAAATAATAATAATAAAAACCCCAGCAATATCCTTCACCACCCCAGTGAACACAGAAATTAATAATCTCAGAAAGCCTGTATTCAACCTGACACAGCGAGCAATGCAAATATGGTACAAAGTCTATCTTTACATTTATTTGCAAATGTGTATAGATATGCTTCATATAAATTAATCCTCTATTTCATTATAAGGAAGGAATTATGTCTGTGGTCAAAAGGGTGGGGTACAGTTAATCTGATTTAGCACAGCATGTGAAAAATTAATTGAAAGTCAGAACTCCATAGTGTTTATTATAAAGTAATTTCACACCAGCTCAAGATTAGCATGGTAACAGGTGACAATAGGTCATTACTATGTTAATTGAAAGACAGCATGCTTTTGTGGAAAAAAAAAAAAAAAGAAGAGAAAAGGGATAGAGAAAAATAAAATGAAAAGAAAAAAATATTAAAATGCAGTATTTTATCTGGGATTGGGCTGTAGTTCTGTGGGACATGTCCTAGGGAGAAGATACATTCTGGAAAGAACTCGTTGGCTTTTTGTTGATAATCTTCCATTGCTCACCCTGCCGTGAAGCATGCCAGATGTTCGTGCGTGCCCTCTGCTTGAGTTCAGCTGGCTGCCTCTTTTTCCACAGGAGCAAGCTGCATCTCCAAAACAGTGGCCTGACATTTTCGGTTTGCTGACCCTGCTCTCCTGCCCGGGCACGAAGAGACCAAGGCAGGCGCAAGGGAAGCAATTCTTGTGTATTTATTTACACATCTTGCCCAAAGGCAGCACGGGCCCAAACAAAGCCTCCGGGAGCCGTGAGATTTTGCAGCAATATTTAACAGAAGAGAAAACTCCCATTTTGTTCCTTGACGAGAGGATTAATAAAAATAGACTTTCGAGCCACCAATGGAAAACCGCCTGTGACTTCGATAGCACGCTGAAGCATGAAGCTGGGGAGAGCTCATCCTTCCACTTGAGCTGCAATGCCATTATCCTGGCTCCGAACGGGGACGGGTGCCACAGCGCTCGGTCCTATTGTGCCGCTTGACAGGCGCCGACGCGTAGGCATTTCCCATTATACGCTGCGACCTGAGTAAGCAGTCCTGAGCCGCCGGCTTCAGCCCATAAAAACGAAATCAGGAAACTATTTTTCCCATTTTATTTGCATAATAAAGAAAGGTGTTAAATCAATTGAGGGGAGCAGAGGAGCATTCTACAGGTCCTCCAGCTGACAGAATACAAAGGGCACAATATGCACTTGTGTGTAGGTGAGCAAGATGGAAAGAATTCTGTATTAACTGCAGTCACCATGAAGGGACCTTTGCTAATGGCATGTTATAATTTAAACAAGCATCCTTTCTGAAAACAAAATAATATGCCTATGTAATGAAGCTAGCTGTCTTGCTCAGAGAAAATGGAAATTCAGAGGCACAGCTGGGTCCTCAAAATGGGAAATTCTGGTTTTATTTCCTGGAAGAAGAATTTAACCTCTTTGGATACCCTTATGCAGCCTGATGTATGAAGTGATGAGGAATGTGACCTTTCTGCTCACCCTGCTTCAGAAAAGTTTGCAATCCAGCCTGACACAATCTCTTGTAATATGTTAATTTCAACGCAGTTCTGCCAAAAATATTAAGGGTGATCTCTGAGACCTTTACATCCCAGGATAAAATCTTTCCAGAGTTTGCTCTCATCTCAAAACATCCTGATTAAGGTGTCTACTTATCTAATAAAGGTCAAAAGAAAGGAAAGTGTAAATGTTCTTTGATTACTTACTACAAAAGAAAGAGCTCAGACAGAAGATGATGCCCTTGCATTCAGTGCACGGTACAGTGTGATGTAGTCTGCTGAGATTGACAGCAAAAGAGAAACACTGATTCTGATCAGATCAGAGACCATCATCTGCAAATCTAAACTACTGCAGAGCCAAGGCAATAACGCAATACAAGTGCCTCTGTGGGTAGATGGGATAGGAACCAGCTCACCAGGCATACAAAAGAGCAATATAATAGAAATACTTGCACATGCCCAGCAGGAAAATCTCCCAGGATAGTTAGGGCAACTTGTGGCCTCAGGTCTGGCTGTGGTCAGGAGATGTGATTTTCGTGATGATAAGAAAGAGTAGTGAAGTGGAAGAACAAATGATCAGGTTCGCTCTACAAGTATAACATTTTAAAAAGAATTAATAGGGCTGATGGTTTCTTTTGCAGCCACGATATAACTACTGCTCAATAGCAGCAGCCAAGCTTATTTTTAAGGGTTTGTCATATATTTGCATCTGTTTTAGTGAGTCAGAATCCTGAGTAGCCCACTCAGGCATTTGCAATACACACCTCTGCTCTGAAGTTATTCCTCCACTGCAGCCAGCTTGAGTTGTAAGGACCTGTCTCAGCCCAGCCAAATCACAAGCAATAGTGCTGCACCCTGCTCACCTCACTGACCCAGCTCAGCCCCCCGCTGCTTGGGTCTTCCCCTGGGGACTGCCGAAAAGACACAACTGGCACGTACCCACCCCTTTGGTCTGCTGTGGTGAGGGCTGCTTTCTGGCCAACACACAGACAACACACAAATGCTACAGGCAACAGTAGAGTTGAGGGACTTCGAGACGACATCACCAGCGCTGCTTCTTCAAAGTACCACTGATTCCCCTTCTGACATGTTCTCCTTTTTGCTCTCTGTTTAGTTAAAACAAAATTTAAAAAAAAAAAGAAAGAAAAGAGAAAAGAAAAGAAAATGCCTAAACTCTCAAGCAAGAAAGACAGTGTGTCAGGAAGAGCGCATTATAAATGTGCTGGCAAAACTGATGAGACAAAATAGGGAAAACCTGAGTGTGAAGCTGCAGCAAATGCAATCTCAAAATGTTTCTAAAAGTAATTTTTCCCTATTCATTTGTTCTCATCTGTCTCTGCTGTTTACTCTGCTGTTCTGTGATCTTCAGCAATAGCAGTTCAATTTAAACTCTGTAGAAAAAGCACTCTTGCTTCTCACCTTTCTGTACAGCTCAAGGATAGCTTACAGAGCCGTGTTATGGCTTTGCCCTTTCTAGATGAGGAATATGTTGATACGGTTTCAGCTCATTAACTCTCTAAGGAATCTCTTTCAGTTTAGCTGTCTTCAAGGCTGGAATCACCCATACTTTAGGATTAGGGCTTTTTTTTTCCTCTTTGAATTTCTGAAAAGGTGGCCCAAAAGGCACAGACATCACAAGGAAGCCCAGGGAGCTGCAGGGTTTACTTCATGGGAAATGAGCATCCTCTCTTAGGATAATGAAATTTTCTGAGTTGCATTTGGTGTTCTGGGATTCATAAAGGTTATCAGTCAGGAATTTATAATAAAAGTTCTTCCTGCTTTTCCTGGCGTGCATGGGGAAGATGGGAGTGTTATCAGTCTGACATTTCTGTCAGAACTGGTATTTGAACCACTGGATGATTCTGACAAATGCCACCGCTGTCATCTGCTGCTCAGTTTTAATTATAGCTGACTGAGGCTTTCAATGGCAGCAAGCAGAAAACTTAATTAGTTGGTTTAAAGGCTGATCTTCAGAGTTTGAAGAATCCAAACAGCTTTGCAGCATTCTGCGTGGGGGCTACCGTTTTCAGTCTGATGATGCAAGTCAGAAGAATTAATGGTCCCGCTCACAGGAAGGAAAAACGGAGAAAGACTTACAGGAATATACGTCAAAAAAACCCACCATTTTTGTACATGACATGTCAGCAAGGCAACCTCGTGTCTAAGAAACTGCTGTGCTGGCTCACAGGTGGGTCTCAGACAAATGGTAGCAGAATGCAGGTGAAAGATTAGGCACTCATGGGAAAATACAGCAAATGAACATCTGTTACCTTAAACAGAATGTATACGTTTGTTCTGCAGCGGACTGCAAGCACTGCACTATTTAGAAAGACTGAAAGGC
This sequence comes from Trogon surrucura, assembly GCA_020746105.1. Lineage (NCBI taxonomy): Eukaryota > Metazoa > Chordata > Aves > Trogoniformes > Trogonidae > Trogon > Trogon surrucura. Next base: position 189,212,878 of record CM036617.1, read on the forward strand.
TGGCATTTTCTCACACACCAATGCACTGTTCAAACAAGCTGCTTAAAAGAAGATTGCATTGACAATTTATACCACCTCTGTGTTTGCTTTCGAAGTGTTAATATGATTATATTTCTACCTTATATCCTGGAAAAACAAGCATTAGTAAGATGCAATGTCAAACTGCTAATATGATGCAATTAGAAGTTAACATTCCATTCACATACTGGTTGCAGGATGCCTGTGGGGGAAAAAAAAGCAACAACTGAAAATATATAAAATATATTGTTTTGTTCCTGAAACACTAGGGCTGTGGGTTTAGGCTCTTAATCCAACCACCCTTGTGGAGATGTGGACAGGTAGAAGATGGGCTTTACTTGTTGGTGAGGTCACATGCTCTGGAACAGTGCTGCTGGTATCCTTTAGGATACTGCTGAATTTCATCATTTGAAAGGAATGGGCTGGATATCATGCATTAAATGTGCCGAGAGCTCTGTGTCTGTGAGCTGCAGTTGGGAGCCAAAGCACTTGATGTCTTTGCCCACAGGACTGACTGGCTCTCATTGGCTTCCCCTTGTGTTTGTAATTTATCACTGATCACAGAATGGCTGAGGCTGGAAGGCACCTCTGGAGATCACCTAATCCAACACCCTGCTCAAAGTTGGCTATAGCAGGTTGCTCAGGGTTCAGTCAGGTCTTTAATATCTCCAAGGCTGAAGACTCCCCAACATCTCGGGGCAACCTGTGCCAATGTTTGAACACCTACATCATAAAAAGCTTTTTTTTGTTGTTGTTGTTTGAACAGTTTTTCCTGTATTTCAGTTTTTGGCCACTGCTCATTATTCTGTTGCTGAGCTCCACTGAGAGGGATCTGACTCCATCTTCTTTACTCCTCCCATCAGGTATTTATACACATTGATTAGATCTCCCTGAGATTTCTCTTCCCAGGCTGAATCGTCACAGCTGTCTCAGCCTCTCCTTTTATGACAGGTGCTCCAATCCCTTCATCATATTTGTTGCCCTGCACTAGACCCAGTCCAGTATGTCCATGTCTGTCTTGTGTGTGGCAGCCCAGGACTGGTCACAGCAGTGAGGTGGTCAAGAAACCCAGGTGCTTTTCAGCAAAGCTGTTTTCCAGTCAGTTTGCCCCCAGTGTTTACTAGTGCATGGGTTATTCCTGCCTGGGTTCAGGGCTTCACATTCCCCTTTGTTGACCTTCAGCAGGTGCCTGTTTGGCCCATTTCTCCAGCCTAGCCACATCCCTCTAAATGGCAGCACAACCAGCTGGTGTATAAACTACTCTTCTCAGTTTTGTATTATTTCAGATTTGCTGAGGACACACTCTGCCGCATTGGCCAGGTCATGAACGAAGAGGTTAAAGAGAAGATGGGTGGAAAAATCTGTGTAAGGAAATTATATGGCTCCTACCATTGTATTCTCAAAGTCAGAAATCTAGTTGAGATCTCCCTATCTCGATGCTGACTATGCTGCTCTGTTTGAATCCCAGTCCACCGGACCTACATAGGTCCGTGTACCCATGTATGTGCATAACTACACAACAAAATTTTGCAGCCAGCTTCACTGGTCTTCCTCTGCGAGCAGAAGGGACCTTTTGTCCATCTCTCTGCTACACTGTCAATGGGCTAATCACAGAATCACAGAATGTTAGGGGTTGGAAGGCACCTCAAAAGATCATCTAGTCCAGCCCCTGCCAGAGCAGGGTCACCTACAGTAGGTCACAGAGGAACATGTCCAGGTAGGTTTTGAATATCTCCAGAGGAGACTCCACAATCTCCCTGGGCAGCCTGTTCCAGTGCTCTGTCACTCCGACAGCGAAAAAGTTTTTCCTAATGTTTTTGTGGAACCTCCTATGTTCCAGCTTGTGCCCATTGCCCCTTGTCCTGTCACTGGACATCACTGAAAAGAGCCTGGCTCCGTCCTCCTGACACTCCCCCTTGATGTATTTATAAACATTTATGAGATCACCCCTCAGCCTCCTCTTCTCCAAGCTAAAGAGACCCAGCTCCTTCAGCCTTTCCTCAGAAGGGAGATGTTCCACTCCATCATCTTTGTGGCTCTGCGCTGGACTCTCTCCAGCAGTTCCCTGTCTCTCTTGAGCTGAGGGGCCCAGAACTGGACACAATATTCCAGATGTGGCCTCACCAGGGCAGAGTAGAGGGGCAGGAGGGCCTCTCTTGACCTACTTGCTACTCCCTTTCTAATACACCCCAGGATGCCATTGGCCTTCTTGGCCATGGGGGCGCGTTGCTGGCTCATGGTCACCCTGTTGTCCACTAGAACCCCCAGGTCCCTTTCTCCTACACTTCTCTCCAGCAGGGCAGTCCCCAACCTATACTGGCACATGGGGTTATTCTTTCCCAAGTGCAAAACTCTATACTTGTCCTTGTTGAACTTCATAAGATTTCTCCCCGCCCAGCTCTCCAGCCTGTCCAGGTCTCTCTGAATGGCAGCACAGCCTTCTCGTGTGTCAACCACTCCTCCCAGCTTGGTGTCATCAGAAAACTTGCTGACAGCGCTCTCTAATCGCACATCCAGGTCATTGATGAATATGTTGAAAAGCACTGGTCCCAGCACTGACCCCTGAGGGACCCCACTAGATACAGGCCGCCAGCTGGACTCCGCCCCATTGACCACAACTCTCTGACTTCTTCCCTTCAACCAATTAGCGACCCACCTCACTACTTTGTCATCCAGACCACACTTTCTCAGTTTAACTGTGAGGATGTTGTGGGAGACGGTGTCAAATGCCTTGGTAATGAAAAGATCCTCCTGGTGTGAGGGCAGTCTCTTCTCTCCTCTTTCCTGGATTGCCAGGTCCTTAATGGCTCACTCATCAAGATGAGTCTAAATACAATAACATCACTCCACATATTGTGCAGGGATTTGGTTAAAGAAGTTTATTTTGCCTTGGATAATATTTTTGCCCATGGCCATAAAGGCAGTGTATTTATAGGATATGTCGTAGGTTTTGTTTATATTTGACCTTACACAAGCTCACTTTTTGACTTTCCATTAGTAGTTGAAATAACAGAATACACTACCTTTTTTTTTGTTGTTGACTATCTTTAAGAACATAACAAAATTCTGTACCTGTTTAAGCACTGGTTGGGATCCATGTAGCAGGCAGCCTTTTTGTCAGAAGCAAATGGTTTGCACAGCCTGAGGGAGCAACTGCTCACACCCCAAACCCATCAGATCCTAGAGTGTTAGGTTTGAAGTGAAACAAATTAATCAATACACTGCTGTACCTAAAAAAGGTCACAATATTAACCAGGCACAGAATATTCTATATGAATTAACTACCTCCTCAGCGCGAGTGTCACAGTGACTTCAATGTGCTGTCATATTCCCCAGCATTTTGATATTACCAAAAGCATCTTACTAGCAGAAAACTCTGCTGCAGTTAACAGCATGTCTCACTGTGGCATGGTGAGGACCTGATGTGGTTGTGAGTCTACACAGAGATTTTCGAGTCTATGCTGTCTTTATGCTCATAATGACAGCAGTGCTGCTTCTGTACAGGTACAACCTCCTGTAACCTGGCATTTTAATACTAAGCTGTGCAGGCCAACTTTATGACACAGAACACAAGAAATCACCTCCCTTAAGTGTAGCACTGCTTCCATCCTCCAGCTGCAAGATACTGCACCATGATCAGCATCAGGAAAAAGGCCATTGCAGCATCAACTGCCTCTCCACATCCATGTTATCTCCTTCTTACCCTTGATGCTCTGACCTTAGCAGTTCGTGTCTGCCTGCATGGCTGTCACATATCAAAGGCTCTTCACTCGTGTTCAGAAAATTTTCATGTTTCAATTCTGATTCACTGCTAAGCAGCTCTGTGCTGTGGTATCCTGCTAAAGGAGAGTACTGTGGCTGTGGAGTAGCCCTGAAGAAAGGGATCTGAGGGTGCTGGTTGACAGCAGCTCTGTATGAACCAGCTGTGTGTCCTGGCAGCCAAGAGGGCAAACCCCAGGCTGGGGTGTATAAAACACAGCATGAGCAGCCCGTCAGAAGAGGTGATTGTCCCCCAGTATTGTTGTCCCACAGTTGGGGCAGCCTTGCCTCAAGCACTGTGTGAACTTAAGAAGGCTGTGAAGCTCTTTGAATGCATCCAAAGGAGGGCAACAAAGATGTTGAAAGTGCTGGAAAGCATGTTCTGTGAGGAGTGGCTGAGGACTTTGGGGTTGTCTAGTTAGGAGAAAAGGAGTCTGAGGGGCAACCTCATTGGTCTCTACAGCTTCCTAAGGAAGGAAGTGGGGAGTGAGGTGCTGATCTCTTCCTCCTGATAGCCAGTGATAGTACTCATGGGAATGGCTCAAAGTTGAGCCAGGTGAGGTTTCAACTGAACTGAACTGAATTAGGAAGCATTTCTTTTCTGAGTGGGTGGTCAAACACTGGAACAGGCTTCCTAGAGAGTGGTCAATGCCCCAAGCCTGTCAGTGCTAAAGAGGCATTTTGATAATGCCCTTAATAATATGCTTTAATTTTTAGTCATCCCTGAATGGGTCAGGCAGTTGGACTAGATGATTCTTGTAGGTCCCTGCCCACTGTAAATATCTATTCTATTCTATTCTATTCTATTCTATTCTATTCTATTCTATTCTATTCTATTCTATTCTATTCTATTCTATTCTATTCTACTCTGTTCTATCCTGCTTCACAGTTTTCACATGCCTCTGTCCCACCACAGACCAGCTCCTTGCAAGACCATTCCATGGGTGCTATCAAGACATGGGTGCCAGTCAAGACAACGACAAATCCCACTGATATGGCTACAAGTTGTTCTCCCTTTATTGCTCCAGACAGCTCAATATATTAAGCAGCGTCCACACACCTGCCCCTTAACAGAGTTGGTCAGTTACAGGTTTACATGCGCCAGCGTTTTATTGGATAGTGCCATTCCACTATGCAAGCGGCTCTCGCCCCCTCCTTCTCCCCCCGGGGCCAGCACCTCCAGCCAAGCATCTCGCAAAGCTCTCACAAAACAGATAAAACCTCCTCCTCCCCATGTCCCAAGGCAGCTTCAAGGACAGAGCCTTTGTTTAGGCCTAAGCTGGGTTGTCCACACCTTTAAAGGGATACCACACCTCTGTCCCACAAGAAATTCCCCTACACTGAGGGATCTCCCGAAAAATCCTAGTAGCATACATGCATATCACTGCATACAGCATGGACATAAATAACTGAGACTTGCTATGCATTATACAAAGCAACATGGGAAACAGCTTTTTGGACAGGCTGTATAAAACAAGGATTATGGATGTATCTTGGGCTTCCTAAATTTGGCACATCAGAGACCAGTGCCCTTGCTTGTTTGACATGGTATTTGAACGCAAGCTTTTGTGTTTAGACAGGAGTCTTCAAGAAAACAGAGCCCTGCAGCATCAGCTGCCAAAAGCGTTAATGATTTTGGAAATATACACTAGCTGAAATACACCTTCTTCCAGACCTTCAGATGCATAGCCAGCCTGTACAGAGCATGAAATCTAAGGAGCATGTGGTAAGCAGCCTAGGAACACTGTAGAAGAGTTTATATGTTTATGCGCTTTTACTTTAAAAAACACATGTGCAGAACCCGCTGCCCTAAGCTTGAGCATCCTTAGCGTGGTCTGAACTGCTTTACTTGGCCTCTGTAATGCCTTCTTCCTGAGTTTACAACCCCACCCCAAAACTAAACCTACATTTATTCACACACATGCACTCACACACACACTGACTTTCAGGAGAGGAAACCCAGCCCTTTTGCAACTTTCAGGTTCCTTTTTTTTTCATAGAATTTTCTGAAATTCCTCAAGAGGAGATGACAGACTCCTACCAGACGATTTGGTAATGAGGACTACAGATCACTTCCAGATTATTATTTAGAGAATATAGATCTCAGTGGAAGAAGATTTAACTTCACAACTCATTTGAGCTTTTCTCCTTACCTTTATACTATACTAATTCTTAGAGTTCTTGTGAAGATGTGAAGAAAACAACAGAAAATTTAAGTAAGTTGTATATTCAAGCTACGTTTTGCAGCTTTTAATAAGTACAGGAAACTCCTGACACTGAATTTGTGGATTGCACTTAGGCCAGATCCCCAGCTCCTCAGGGCCTGGCAAGCTTTGCTGGTTTTTCTCATAAACCTCCTGCAAGTCAAGCAGAAGTATTGTCTCTTTCTCAAGGAAGTAAAACTGGAATTCATTGAGATTAACCATGATAAATCCACACCCTAAAGTGCACCAAGGCTTCCAGAGGTACTGGAGAGTGAAACAGTCACATGGCCCAAATATCTTGCTGAGGCTCCCAGGGTGCAGTGAGTGCCCTTCCCTTCTAAACACGCTCATGTAAATGGCAGTATATTGTTTCTGCAAAATCCTCTTGTAGACCTGTCCCTTTGCTTGATGACAGCTACAGTGTTTGCACGTGCAGACTCAGCCTTTTGGTTGAGCTGTCATTCTCCATCATCCAGCTAACACAGTTATTTCTGTATTATAGACCCATTATTTGACACTGAAGGTACCCGGTTAATGTATCAGCTAAAGGGATGCTGAGAATAATCCACTGCCTTGAGCAGGGCATATTGGATGCTTTTGTCTTTGAAAAGTCCCACTGGTCTTTCCTTTGTGAATGGCTGTAAATTGCTTACTGGAACTAAAATGCCACTTTTTGTCCAATTTTTTCTTGATTTTACCCAGGAGGTGCATAGCAGTGGTTGATTAAATTGCTTGGTGTTGCTCCCTGTCTAAAAAAGACACATGACTCTCTCAGCATATGCAGTCAGGAGTCTTTAAAACCAGGGGGAAAAAAAGAGTCTTTCATACCCAGTTACCTCTTGCTCAACCCTTGCCTTTCAAAAATGCCTTTTGAAAGGCACTAATATACCTTGTGGCAGACTGTTTTTCACTCTGTAAAGCTATGTTAAAGCTAGAAGCATGGTCTGAATTAGCTGGACAAGTGTCCTCTACAGGATGCCCTTCCTAAAGAGGAAAATCAGCTGTCTTCTGGAAGTGTGTCCTCTCTATTCCTGGAGCTAACTGAAACTCTTAACCTAGACGACTAACTTAACTATTATCCCAACTTTGAGGTCATTACAGTTAGGTGAGGTGATGACCACAGAAGCCTGCAAAAGCTGTCAATAATTTTCCCCCTTTGGGCGAAACCTTCTTTTAATTTTAGAGTCCAGGCAAATCCTGAGAAGGATCTTCTTGGTTTTGGAGAATCCAGAGATGATGATAGTGCCAAAACAAGGCAAAAGAAAAAGAGAATAACTGTGATTTACTTTAGACATTTTATATCTTTCCAAAACCTTTCCAATGTTCTCAGTAGAAATCCTTTTGTTTGGAAGTGGGAGCCACTTTGGATCCACTTTCATCCCTCAGTTAAGAGGAGCACAAAAACTAGAGTGGACATTACTACTTTTCACAGCAGCAAGAATTGCAAGGCAATCAACCTTACACTGAAAATTGAGATGAGGTAAAATATGAGACATTCTGTAAATATAAACCCTTTAGAATAAAATTATACAGATGACATAAAAGTATAAAAATTGTTACTGACATGAATAATTCACTAACTATTGCATGGTATAAGTCATCAACTAATGTGTATTACATGTCATTTAATAGTGGATGTATCTGAAGAAATATGGAAATTGGAATACTTTAATAACTTTCTATATGAAAGATGATGAGACTGCCTAAATGATTAAGAGGAAGATATGTTATAATGAACTAAAGCCACTCGAGTGTAAGGTAATTTTAATTCAAATCTCCATCTGCTTATGTATAATTAAGACTCATTTAACAAGTTAATGCCTAACAGAAAGAACTGATAAGTTTGGTATTAAAGAGCTTAAAAGAAGTAAATTAAACTGTCGAGTTTCAGGAGCTTTCATTTGAATTCCCCGTACCTGATCCAAAACACAATCTTCCAGGTACATTTCTTTACCCTGACCATGCAGCCAGATGCCAAACTTGGGGAGAAAAAAGAGGTGACAAAACAGAATATCCCTCTTATATTTTAATTTTTGATATCATGTCAAGTTGGGAATTTGACAGCATCTTTGCTGACATGAATATTTATATTGTTCAGCCTGCTCACTATATAGTGTCTATACACCATTAAGAAGACACTTTGCATGCCATCAAAAATATTTATGCATTGCAGAGATTGCCAGTGGGGTTAAATAACCTATGAAAATAAGAGGGCTGCCTTTGATGTGCAAAAATGTAATATTTTTATCTGTGGTAAATTTTATGTGATATTCACCCGCTTAACTTTCTATTTCATTCTTTCTTCAAATATCTTTCCTGCAAGGTCCAGTAGTCAAAACAGTGACTTAAACCTTTTCATCTTTCATCATGCAATTTTAATTTTCTTCTTTTGGCTTCTCATCCACTGTCAAGATGAGAGTTTCCTATATTCACTTCATACTTAAAATTCTCTGTGCTCTCAATTTTTTGTCACTGGAGCCAGACGTCAGCTTTGATTTGCTCCTAGTGCTCAGCAGTAAGCTAAACACCTTTGGGAATGTGTTGGAAGAACAAATAACACAGTACATCCAATGCTCATTGCAGTGCAGATGCTTCCAACTGAAGTAAGACAAGGAATTAAAGGTATGAGGTTTGATGACCAACACCCAGTCTCACTAAATGACCAACATAAGACATTGCTGCAATATTTGAAGCTTTTAGTTTTGTTCCTAGGCCAAAACAGATTTTCCTAATGTGGTTTAGTGTAAGTCTAAGAGCAGAAAACTTTGGGACTGGACTTCTAAAAAGATACAAACCAGTAGAACCAATGTCTTCTCAAACTGAGTTTTGGGCAATGAAGGTCCTTAAAAATTCAATGGAAGGTGAAATGGGAAGGGAAGGGAAGGGAAGGGAAGGGAAGGGAAGGGAAGGGAAGGGAAGGGAAGGGAAGGGAAGGGAAGGGAAGGGAAGGGAAGGGAAGGGAAGGGAAGGGAAGGGAAGGGAAGGGAAGGGAAGGGAAGGGAAGGGAAGGGAAGGGAAGGGAAGGGAAGGGAAGGGAAGGGAAGGGAAGGGAAGGGAAGGGAGGAAGGGAGGAAGGGAGGAAGGGAGGAAGGGAGGAAGGGGGAAGGAAGGAAGGAAGGAAGGAAGGAAGGAAGGAAGGAAGGAAGGAAGGAAGGAAGGAAGGAATCTTAAAAGTGCAACATGAATTTACAGAGCTCAGAAATAAAAAATATACACAGAATCACAGAATCACAGAATGTTAGAGGGTGGAAGGGACCTCTGGAGATCATCTAGTCCAACCCTCCTGCCAGAGCAGGTTCACTTGGATGGTGTCCAGGCAGGTTTTGAAAGTCTCCAGAGAAGGACACTCCACTACTTCTCTGGGCAGCTTGTTCCAGTGCTCTGCCACTCTCAAAGTAAAGAAGTTCCTCCTCAGAGGAAATCTAAACCAAAATTAAAATCCAAATTTGAGAAAGAAAAGTTAGAGGCTCATACCTACAACAGGAACTAGTCTGGAGTAGGAGGAGGCTACATTTTCCTGTAAAACACTACTGAGGTCCCTTCCCTGGCTCCCAAACACATTGTGCTGGAACACTCCTCATCTCCTGGTTGACACTGAAATCTGGGATGCCAGAGGATACAGTTTTGGGACATCTTTGTACCTTTACTGAAGAAAGAAGCAGGGAATATCAGTATGAGATGTGCTAATTAGTTAGTGAGGACTCGGTCCTGTGCTCTGCCCCTCTCCATGGTCCAGTGAGAGTGAAAAGCAGCACATACACCTGGATGTAACTCAACTGTCAGTTTTTACTTTGCAGTTCATATTGGTAGTCAACGTCGTGCCTGTAGCTCAGCCCCACTACCCACAGCTGTCACACTGAGGATGGTGTATGAGGCAATCCCTTCCTTCAAGATAATTCATCTTGTTTGTTGAAAAAAAAAAGAAGAAAGAAAAAAAAAGCACATTTCTAAGTATTTGTCTAACGTGGCTCACTGGCCAGACAGTTTTTGTCCTCACTATCTAACCAATATTTACAACAGAATAATTTCAGTTCTTAACCTCACTGGAATCAATGTTTTGAATTGCTACAAAAACGCCATTTTTTGTCCTGGCTCAGAACTGGATGAGTTGGTCTAGGGAAGTCAGGATCCTTAATTGCCAGGAGCAGGAAAAGCTGCACATAGCTGAAGCCTCTCACAAGAGCTGAACCCTTTGCCCAGCAGGACAGAAACCTGTTTACTCCCGAGAGGGGCCCAGGGTATATACTCGGGATAGATGCCTTGCCATGTGCATCCCAAACTCCCAGGTTGTGCCTCATTTCAGAGGTGCCATCCAAAGCTAGCCAGCTGTCCATGTAGGAGTTGACGTTGGGACAAGATTAATGATATTCGAAAACCCAGGCAAAATCTATATCTGATGCAGTTATCTATAACCAAAAAGTGGAGTAAAGCGCTTAGCCTCACAAATCCAGCAATAGCCATCCAAAGGGAATGTTGGTCTTTAAACAAAGGAATGTGCTTCAGAGCAAAGGCATTTACAGAAAAAAAACCCTGTTCATGATCCCATTGCAATATCCCTTCTCCACCAGCTGGCATTAGCCGACTGGCTTCTCTCAGAGAGTAACACCACCAGGCTTATGACAGCTGCTCTGTTTTGCTTTAGCCAAATGCCAGTCCCCATCACATTCATTTTATACCGGCTCCTCAAGAGCATTTAATGCTCTGAAAAAAAGCAGTAGGTCCATAAAATGGATATTAATAGAGCACTTAGCACGTACATATTTGTGATTAGCAGACTAAAGGTTAAGAACCCAAGTAAAACAAAACCTGGAGTAATTCCAGCCTTGAGTCAGGAAACATTTTAGCATTGAAGCCAAGGGTGGTCTTCTGTAATTTGTACCAAGAATTGGGGGTTGGAAATGAATATCAGTTAAATTAAAAAAAGGAAGAATTCAAGCATCACGATTTTAATGAATACTTCAATCCCCGCAAGTTCAGAAAGCATAATGGTAAAGTTGCTGTAGCACATCTTCTGAGTTCCTTGCAAACCCTCTTACACGGCAATGCATCAAGCACAGACTAGATCTCTGACTGCCCTTGTTCAGATAGTGCTATCAGTTTCCTTCTTTTGAAAAACATAATAAGCTGATGCAGTAGGTTTCGTTTATTGCCATGATCATACCAAAAATATAATCTTCCCTTTAAGGATACTTATATTAGAGAGGATGATCCAGTGATCCCATAGCTTTTAATCTTACTTATAGTAAGCAATGCTCCTAAATCAGCTGGCGATACAGTTGACAAGATAACTCTTTTTACAAGGCCATCTTGCTGGCTTCATAGGAAAAATTACCTCCCACTGGTCTCAGATGGGTACCAGGGTTGGGGGAAGGATGAGTGGGACATTATCTCCTTCCCCAGCAGTGATGTGGCTGTGATAATGCACCTATGCAGCTTCTCTTCCCTGCTTTTTGCTCTTTATCCCAGAGCTGCAAGTAACCCTCTTAAACAAGATCTGTTCCTATTCCAGTTGGAAAGCTTTTTTATTTTTATGTTCCTTCATATGAAAAAAACCCACAAAATCGTTCTCATAAAAGACACGTTTGTTCTTCTGTGAAGATTTATGACAATATGACATGTGTTTTGTTTCTTCTCTTTTAATTTGCCTTTGTGCTAAAATGTTATTTTCCTCATTAAAAATTATGACATTTGGAAGAAAGCATATGCAGGAATAAACTGCACGTGGGATGTCAGCCTTCGATTTCATGGATAAAGAACGTCTGAGATGAGGGAGCACAATGCCAAGACCTGCAGAGAAACCAGCTGAGAGCAGTGAGCAGTAAACCACTGTCCTGCCATTCAGCCTCTCTGCATCAACCCCACAGGTGGCCTCACAGCCCCACTCTAGGGTTGCGTATTTATTTTCCATGCTAGCGGGAACGAGCAAGGAAAGATTAGGATTAAGGACTGGGCAAGGACACACGAATTCCAGCAGATGAAGAAGGAGGGAGGAGGCGGCTGGGTCCTGGCAGGCATGTGCTGATCTAGAAACCATGTCATGGTGTGCCACCAGCAGTACTTGTGTCACCTCTCTACCTTCTCTTCATCTCTCACTAGATTTTGACAGATCTCCTCAGATTTGGGTGCATTTCAATTTATGGCCTATCATCACTATAAATATCTTTTATTTCTTTCTCTAATTATTCTCTACTATTTAACTTGACCCCTCTCCCCATCCAGTTAGGTCTTTTTCTCTAATTAGACATGGATATTGCTACTTTTATTTCCTAGTGATGAAATAATACTACTTTCTCTGAAGATTCATGTTGTTTTCTGAATTTGGGTGTCATAATAGTTTGAAAGCAGATCTGAGTCATGATTCAATAATAGGGAGAAAATATTAAGCACCGTGTCTAAGGGAAAGGCATTAACAGTAGCCATTATCTGGAGGTGATAGTGGCTGAACTCTGATTAGGTATGAGATCTGGTTTTATGAGTGTGATTGCTGGAATGCAATGAGGGCAACAGCCAAATCTCTGTGCTTTGATGTCTCCAGAAGAAGAATGTGTACCTTTCTAGATGACTTAAGTTGGCCAAAGAATTCCGTGGCTCATCTGGGAGGACAAACTGGTAATAGCCCCTTGAAGCAATACTGTATCACCCCGTGATCTTTTCTGGCCTTGGATTCCACACCTTTTCTAGTTTAACAGGAAACAGTGGAAGCATTTTTCGTTACACATGAACAGCTGCATGTTTAGTGAGGACTTAGCATGATGTTTCCCTGAGTCTCGTGGGGAGAATTTTTCCTGATTATCAAACTGTGAACTGTCAGTGGCACACTTTTCCTAAGCACTTGGAGAGCAGTGTTCTTATGGTATTTACATGCCTAGAGATGCAGAGAACACTGCCAATGCCTACTAGTGCCAAAAGTGGTTAGAAAACAAATGATTCATTTCCAGAGTTAGATAATTTGGAAATACCGCAATGCCTTCTGCACTACCGCAGTGCCTTTCTGCATCTTCAAGCATATCTTTTAAAGCCTGATGTTGAACGACTTCAGCACTTAATCCTGCTACTAAAAGCACTTCCATCAGTTAGGAACTGCTGTGATTCATGAGCAGGGACAACAAAAATGGGGCTACTGGGCGAAGTCTTCAACCCCGTTGATTGCCCACAACAAGTCTTTTAAGCTTGCTGTAACTCCCTGGGCTGCCAGCAGCAGCAGCAGCTCTGAGGATGCCTCAGTAGCAGCTGAGGTGCTTCTGCTGCGCAGAAAGACAAGGACTCCATGAGGCACCCAGACAAATTGAACTTGCTCCTGAGCCCCAGCCAGCTCCCACTGGAGCTCTTCTAGAAGACTTGGATGCTCCTCAACAATAAAGTTAAACGCTTAACTCATTTAGTTGTCTTTCATTTTCTATTTTTCCTTAACTTACCTTCAATGAAAATGCCAGTGACAGCCACTGCTAGCTTTTCTTGCATGAGATTTGGCTCAAAGTTAAACATATGCTCGGTTTACGTTTTGTAAGTGTAGAACAAATAGCAAGCTCAGCTAGGGAAAGGACCTGCAGTAGTTACTTGACAGTGTACAACACAGTAATGTATAAGTGAATCATTCAATTAACTAAATATAGCAGGTAAGAAAAAGACAGAAAGACTCATTCACTCCTGTGTGTCCTGCAAAATGAAACACTAGTCTATGAAGTTGTGTCCTGTGTCCTTGAAATCTCTTTATGCTGTAAATATCATGCATAGTGAAATGACTCATCCTTTAAAGGTAAATACTGAATTTAAATCAAAGAAATCTTGACTTTTCTTTTTCTTAAAGATAAGCAATAATTTATTTCTCTTTCATCTTCACAATTATCACATACTGCCCAACTACATGACCAATGCCACTACATAACACAGGAGAATTGCCCACCTACACTTTACTTGGACAAATACAATTGCAATTTACAGATTAAGTGCACTGTACAATGTGTAGTTGGAAAAATGTCATTCTTATCTATATGATGGGATGTGGCATATGATTTATAAACAGATGCAATCTAAGATGTAAAACTTTAAAACTTGTTAAGCCAAGGATACAGTATAAAGCATTTTGTTTTGGTATTGTATTGTTACTAAAGTAGAAAAAAGAAAACTAGAGAAATAAATCCAGATCTTAACTTACAGGATATGTATTAGGTTAAGAAATTAATTGGCTTCTCCACTTTTTTTGTTTTGCTTTTCTTTTTCTTTTTTTTTTCTACAAATGAATAATAGGAATATATTGCAGGATAAAGAAAGACTGCCAGATAAAGAAGGTACCGTTATATGAAAAACAAATGAAAAATTACCAGGTAATTTTGCTTACAAAAAAGGTCAAACTGTAAACAGTCACAAAATATATAAAAATGCCACATTGAACGAGGCAATCGTACTCTACCTAAACTGGTAGTATACTCTGAAAGAAGCTGCGTTCATACAGTAGTAACTGATAAAAAGGCATTGTGCACTCTTGTGCCATCTGGAGATTTAGCACCATGTGTCATCAGTTCTTGGATTGTCATCCAGTTGTCCAAGATTTTCTTGTTTCTCTTTTTCATCATCTTTTTGTGACTCAGTTCAATAATGTTAATTTCCTTTTTGCCCTCGCTGCCACTCTGTGGACTCTCCTTCAGGCACTCCAGCCTGCTCCTCATCATGAACTCTCGCCGCCTCCTCTGCTCCTTAGCTCGCACCAAATGCTGCTTCCGCTCTTCTTTGCTCCAGTAGCGACCCATCTTCATCTCACTCATCGTATCATCATCTGTCGTCATCCCACTGCGCTCCTCTTTAATTTTTAAGGCACGTTCTTTCAGGATTCTGTCTCGAACTGGTCTCTTTGTGATGTACCTTGTCCCATCACTCCTTATTTTCACTTTCCATTCCATCTTGGGCTCCGGACACTTCTGTGAATCTTTGCACATGCTCACCAGGCTGAGCTGGCTTTGGGCATACTCCACAGCAGACTTCTGCTGAATCAGCTGCATATAGCTTTGATAATGCTTTGCATGAGCAGGTATATTCCCGTACCTGTAAGAAGAGCTGTGGTATGGAGACAGGTAGGGAATGTGCTCGCTGCTCTGCTTTTCTTGGTCTGTGAATTTGCTGCTTTCTGACGCCAGCACTGCGTTCTCAGCAGCGCCGTTTTGCTCGGTGGGTTTGGTTTTCGCTGAGGTGGTCTCCCTGTTGCTTTGTCCTGAGGGTGACTGATTAGCCACGATTGTGCTTCTCAGGTTTTTCCTGTTGGTTATGCTGATCATCCTCTGGAGAGAGTTATCAGGGGATCGCTCCACTGTCAGCGGAGTGCTCCTGCAACTTTCGGCCGTGTTATAGGCACTGGAGCTGTCCTTGTCAGACTTCTCAGGATGCTCCATGATGTCATCCAGTTTGCCTCTTTGTACATCTATGCTGGTGTTGTAATTCCTGAATCCTTCGTCATGTAAAGCCCAAATGTCTCCGTACTGATCCCTCACCTTTTGAAGCCGGTGAGCTTGCATAATATTCTGACATTCGAGCTCAATGTTCCTCAGTTCCTCATTGAGTAGCTGCAGCTCATGCTCCACTCCCTCTTGCTCTCTTCTGTTGCACTCTATCATGCTGCTCGAATAGTACAGGTCATACTCCCCATGGTTTCGGATCTTGCACTTCAGTTCCAAGAGCTGCCGAAATCTTTCACATTCCTCCTCTGGGTTTCCTATGAAATCAGATTCAATGTATTCCCCAGACACAAAGCTTTCGTTGCACTGGAGCTCAACACTTCCTAACGTATCTTGGCTGTGGCCCAGCTCCCGTTTGCTCTGCAGGGTACTGCTGCTCTGCTCTTCGGGTGCATTTTCTTGCTCAGAGCTCTCGTCATTGCGCAGACTTTCATCTGTAGGTCCCACCCCACTGTCCTTCTCATGGTTGTTGGATGATGAGGTTGCAGTGTCTGTAGTGCCATCCTCCTCTTCATGTTTCTTTGGCTGAAAAAAATGAGCAAACCAAAATGATTATCAAATGCAAACCATATTACATGAGAATATTTTCCAGCTCTGTTTTGCTGAAACAGCTGAGACCTGATTTAAGCTGAATTAAAACAGATCACTAAACAGCAGTCCTACTGCTCATAGCTTTTAAACGTTACTGAGGATCATGCTGTGGTGGCCATACCAAGGGAAGTAGATGAATTACAGCACTAGTGACAAATCTTCTGAAGTCCGGAAATATTTCCTTCTCTAGCTAAGCCATCTCTTTGCAGTCCTTAAAGATAATGATCACCAGATGGTGCACTGTTTTTGGTTCTGGATTATGGCCAGAAACCGATAGAGCTGAAAACTTCTCAAACTTGGGAAAAAGCTTTAGTACTGGTATCACTTCCAAAAAAATAGAGCAAGCAGCCAAGCAAACAATGAATAGTATAACCTAAGAGGGTGCAAAAGGACTACTGTGTTTTTTTCACCAGCGAACTCCTTGTTTGCTCTATGGAAATCGGCAGGGTTGAAGCCTGCAGAAGGATAGCCCTCTCTCACACTTCTTGTTTTTTTTCAGTAGTCTTTTTCCAGAGAGACCATTCATTCTGAATTCTAGGATTTTGCTCAAGCAGACCTCGCTCTGATGCATCCCTGGAGACCGTTTTTGTTCCCTAGTTAGAGTTTATGTTCCTTAGAAATAAAAACAGCCTTTTTACCATTAAATGTAGAACAACACTGAATGCTCACCATGGGCATAATGTCAAGCTTTTAGGCTGTTGGTTTTTAATTCACACTTCACTCATGGTATCTAACCTATTTATATTCTCAGCCTATTTATATTCTCAAAGAATGTGAGATAATACCTCTCTGAAGAGACAGACACCTTTGATTTTTCAAACTGCATAAGCAAAGAATCACACAGAGTGCAATTTATATGGCCTCCTTGCCAAATATCCAAGTGTACATAGCACCAGCCAAGCATCATTTCTCTTTTAGGAGGTATAATTGCATAATTACATATAATGGTAGTAATAATCAAGGTAGAAAAAAGGTAGAGTGCACCCAGTGAAAGGAAACAAACTCAGAGGCCACTGTCATAATTCCCTTTTCCTGTATTTTGACAGAAAAAAAAGCAGTATTTACTTTGACAGTAAAGCAGGATGAAAATGTGTCTCCTATCTCATCCTTTCTCCTCTCTTCATGTGCACATCATGATCATGCACCCTTCATCTCGTTTCCTTTCTTCAATTGTTAGGAAAAAATAATGGCCTGGCCTCAGAAAATCAAAAATAACCTCCAGCCCCCCAACGCAATGTAACAGTGGAATAAAATAAATATTGAAAGAAACACAGCACCAGGAGAATTCAGTGTCTGTGACAGACCATTTATAAATTTCTGAAAAGATGCTTTAGCTATTTGTTGTCAGACAAGACTCGCAAAGAAAATCTTTTCTTTAAAATCACAGCATACAGTTTACACATCCTTTTGCATGTACCACATGTAGCTGATAACAAAATCCACACTAAATGCACAATTCTCATGTAGCTTTTGCAACCACATCAGCAATGTGTCAATTGCTACCTCTCACTTGCCCCCAAAGAGGAGAAACTCTCCCATTGAATTTAAATGTCACGGTACACAACACATCAGTGTTATTCAAGGGATCATGTGAAGGATCAATGTTTCTTGATACTGTAGGGTCAGAATTTTCCTCTGCCCCTAAACCTTTCAGCAGAGGAGTAACTCCAGCCTGGGTCACCTACATCGCATCCCGGGCACTGCACTACTGTGCGACCTGTGTTTCTCACTCCTCTGGAAAATATTTAACCACTGACATGAGGGAGAACAGCTCCACTGGACACTGCAAAGTTTGTGCTGCAGAACTGCCAGGAATTTGGGTGCCTGTCCCAAATGTGGGACTCCATTCACACTAGTGAATGAAGAGTGCCAGAAGGTACTCTCTGACCCTGAGGGAGGGCAACAGCACAACTTGCATCCATATGACTAAACCCGGTCTAACCCCCTAAACAGGGTGGCTTATCCATAATGTGTTAGTACAGTTATATGGCTTCCAGGAACTGAGATCCAGGATGGTTCCTCTGATGTCTCCAGCATGGTGCCACACCATCGAAGCACATATTTGAGCATTTCTGAAAAAAATCCCTTAATACATCTATTTGCATAGGTGTCGGAAACAGCCTTTACAGTTTGGGAACACGCAATCAACACTTTTGTAAGTAATGGCTCTTGCCTTCCACATCACTTTTCTCAACAATTTAAACTTTGCTCCTTCAGCTTCACTTGATTTAGATTGAATCAACAGAATACACTGGCATATACTCAAGTTACACTATCCATAATTAATACACATACACAAGATGTAAACAAAGCATACCTCAACTTTCCAGTCTCAAAGAAATCTGATGGGTCAGATTGATTTGACCAAATGTAAATGTCTACTGTACAGCACCTGAATGTCAGAACCCAATGCCAGAACTTTGGGTCCCCCTCCTTGTCAGGAAGAAACAAGTACAAGCACAAGCCTGTACAATCAGACTCTTCTCAACATAAAACAGACATCCATATCATGTTAAGTATTTCCCCAATATGTGGATACCTGCAGCTAGCTCATTTACGAAAATGGAAAGTAATGCAGGTATTTACTCTGCTCTGTGTTTTATGAGATATATTTTTTAAAAAATCCACAGTGACCCGAGTAAGGTAGCTCCTGGCATTTCTGTCCTGGACTTGTCATGCTTGCCAGAGCTCCTAAACATGTGTACACTGAGCAGTCTTTTACAACATGAGATTATTTTAATTCTATTTTGAAAGGATGCAAGCCTAATTTCATGTTAAGTTCCTTCTGAAAAACAGGAGATAGTCTCCAATTGTCAGTGCGTTGCTTTTGTCAGTGTTATCTATTATCTATTCCAAACAAAGTGTTTGTTTTCAAACAAATTGTTGTCAATCTGTTCTACAATTACTTCTGCTTGAAATACCAAAGGGCTCCTTAGGCCTCATCTTTGCAGTGAGAACTCAGATAATGAGAAGTCAAACCTGGCGGTGCATACAATCAAGCAATAAATGAACCTCAAAAGATTCTGCATTTCAGCTCCAGCAAGCATCAATGCCTATAAAATGGCTAATCTTGCAGGAATTCAGGCAGTGTTCTATTCTCATTTTACAATTGATGAAGTATATTGGGACTCAAACCCTGGACCGCTACTGCAGTTTGAAAGTAGTGAGATTTAGTCAAAGGTTTTAATAATATGGCCACTGGGCTCTCTGGCCAGTCTCTGACACTGAGAGAGAGACTGACCACAGTGGGAAGAATCTCCAGGGTCAGGATGACCACAGGGTAGTCCAACCACAGGGGAAGACTGGGATTGATTTCAGTGGTGCGCTAAAAGGGAAAATACTTTTCTGCAAACAATGCTGTTCTTCTAAAACAAGCATCTCTCAAAAAAAAAAGAATTTCCCCCAGATATTTTCACTGCATTTCAGCTTTGAATGGACTAGAATGAATTTTGTTATCCAATTCTTTCTCTTCTTAATAGGTTTTGATATATTCCATGATACTGATATGAATTTCTGCATGGTGAATGTATGGTATTCTTCTCAAAGTTATCTCTGCTGCACAATGAACCACAATGTTGTACAGGGGAAGGAATACAATGAGCTATAAAAAATGGAGAATTAAAACTTTCCTTGAGGCTTATTGGACTATTCTATGCAGAGAAGATACAATTCTTGATTGAATTCTATAGTGCCTCAGAAACATACAGAAAAGACATGACTACCTACTTGATTCTTCTGTTACAAACTGTACGAAATTCTTCTGTGATGGCTCACACTCAATGTTAAAATGACGTTCTGTAAAACATTCCAGATTTGTATCTGGAAGGATATTGTGCTATAGTATGTATTCTTTCCTGTGGCTTGTAAGATTCATGACAACACATGATTATGAACCCAGAGGAATATGTTTTGGTTTACAAAAAGCAAGGCTGGTGTTGGAGCAAAATCTCCATGGCCACCCAGAGATCCTCAGCTTGGCCACCGGCAGCCGCAACAAGAGAGTTTTCATAGCTCCAGTGGATTATGTGATTCACCCCTGGAAACTGCTGTTTCTCAGCCTAACAAGGAGTAAAGAATCCGTTTTCTGACTTGCCGAGTCACTACCTAGAGTCTAGAGAGACAGCAGCTGTCACAAATTACTGACGCCCCATTACACACCAAGCTGCAATTGGTTGATTCGATTACTTATGAGAAGGGCAAAGAAATGTCTGGCTGTCCTAGAACTACTTCAAGCAACCCAATGTCAGACATCAACATAGCACAAGTGACCGTTATTTTTTTCAGATGTAGCTCTCTTCCTCACTAGTATAAAGTCTCAATAGAGAAAAAAAAAATAACCTCAGTATAAGATCCCAATGGGGAATAAGAAATCTCAGTGAGGAAGAAAAAAATATCAGTAGGTTCTGCAGAACGCAGAACACCATTATTCAATAATTCAATAATCCACAATGTAAATTCAGTGAAAAAGCCAAAACTTGACAATAACTTGCAAGTGGAAGGTCACAACAGTGAAGTGATTTCAGAGATCCCAACATGTCCTGTGAGGGGCTACTAAGGGCTTGTACATAGATCTGCTTAAGATCTAACTGCTGCAAGAAGTAGGGAGGGTTGTGTGAAAATGTCACCGTGCAAAGGAAATTGCTGTGTGAAGAACAAGTGTTCTTTCTGACAGGAAATCTTTTGCTATCTGAGATAAAATTTGTGGTTAAAAAATAAACAAGATGCCAAATATCAGTTCAAAGTAGCAAGCAGGGAAGTAGTTAGCACATTTAACCTGGGAAACTGAGCTTGGCTCACTGCCTGGAAAAGAGGGTCATAACTAAAAGGCCACTATAAATCCTGTTGCAAGGCTCCCTTCACCTCTGCTCCTGGAATTATTCCATTTTATGTAAATAACTGTTTTTAAGATCAAGGATTTGTAATCTGATCTACCGTATTCTAGATAATTGACTTAATTATTCTGTCAGTGTCTCTGTCCAAAACAATATTTAATTTATGTGCACTGAGTAGCTTTAATAGGAGCTATCATCTAGCCAATAGCCCAGTGTCAAGGCTGGAGGCGAGAAGGAAACATGCTAGATACATGATCAGGCTCCCAGTGTGGACCAGGCAGTGAGGTTTTTGAAGCCAGGTCTCCTGTTATCCAAATAAGCTCCCTGGTTTCCAGAAGAAGAAAGGCTCTTGGAGTCTTTCCCCCTCTCTGAATTTCAAAGAAAAATGCCTCAGGCTCTGCTTTCCAGCAATTCAGAATGGGGAAAAAATTGAAAGTATAAAATTTCAGTGGGTAAAAAACCAGTTTTTCCCCAGCTGCATATATGCAGAAGCCAGGAGATGAAGGTGGATTTTACTTCTTTGGCTCCATACAGGTGTGCATGCTGATAAATCATCAGATCCAGCAGAGGATAAGGTCACTTAAACTCCCCACAGTATAGCACAACTGAGAAGTCCCTTCCCCTGATGAAATTCTATGGCTGGGGGTGCCCATGCATCTTTGCTTACAGCACATATGGGCAGGTAAAAGTCTAAATAGCAGCAAGCTGAGATTATGCTAACAGGATGTTTATCTGTCTCCATTAAAAAAACAAATGGCGAGCTGTGCGCTGTTGGTATAAGAAAAATACACTTGTATTAAAAAAACACCTATTGTTTATTTGAAAGGAACTCTTCCATCTTGTTTTGCAAGCTCTCTGGTGCAAGTGCTGGCTCATATCTTGTAGGCATACAACAAGAGGGGCACCTATCCCAGCTTGCAGCTCTAGGTGCTACACTAATACCATTCATTAAAAAAAAAACACAAAAAAACACAAAATAGAACAATATAAATGCCCAACACTTCAGAATTAAGGAAGGAAGACAACATTATTCTGAGAAGTTGGGAGAAAACAAGAAATCTGCACCCATCACAGCCTCCTAAATTGTTTGCTAACTTTTCATTCTGGGCCTAAGCATCTATTGTTCTTCTTTTCCTTACCAACAGCATGCCAGAGTTCACAGCATTTCAGAGACAGAATTCTATCAAAGCCTTTGACTCCATTTTACAGCATACCATTTTGTTCTTTATTAATAAAAAAGTATACCTAGCAAAATTTCAGATGATACGTTTAGAAGTAGTCCTACCTGCTCCACCTCGTTGGCTGTGTACTGCATCGCTTCATTATGCTGCTCTTCCAACATTTCCAAGTTTAACTCCTCTAAGAATTCATTCCTTTCATCATCCAGCCAGCCTTCCTCCAGCTGCAAAGAATACATTAGTACATTATATTATGTTAGCAAGGACACATGCTAAAACAGGGTAAACCCAAATGGCAATGCTTGACTAATTCTTTTTATCCTAATGATTCTCTTCAGAAAGCCAGGCGGTAGGAGTTCGCGACTCAAAAAGGGAAGAAGAAAAAGGCGGATAAAAAAAAAAAAAAGGGACTCTTAGGCCTTTTATCCTTTCTTGAAACAGTATGACTGATTTTCTCTCATAATGAAGAAGACTGCACAGCACAGACATTATTTCCTTTCAAAAGGTATGAAAGGCGCAGCGCATAATCCTGAAGCTGTCATGTTCATTACCGCCGAGAGTCCCCGCACTGGAAGAGCGGCAACGTTACTAATAGGGCCAGGAGGCAACCGGGCTTTTTCCTCTAACAACCTCCACCCCAGAGCTCTGCCCTCAATAGAACCCTTATGTTGCATTTCTGTCACCATTTTCCCATTGATCTTCCACGTAAACAAACAAACGGAGGACGGTGACAGAATGATGCGGTGACTTGAAGGGTTATTTTTGTTCTTGCAGTGTGCCTGGAAGCAACGCTTATCCCTTTATTTGTTTTTTCCCAGAAGTGTAAAGTAATACTTCGACATTTGGTGAAGATAGTGTCGAAAAAGGCCAAGAGGGGATGCTATGTTTTCTGCCACCTGATTACCTCCTCTTCCCACACCCACTTTGCACCCTTTTAATCTTTTTAAACTGATAAAATAGGCACCCCTGGACTACGATACTATTGTTCCCATTTTGTTCATTGTGTACGTGCGTGCATGTGGTGCACATCCACTTGTATCTATAATTCCTTGCCAGATGGCATAGTGTGTTGAAAAGGAAAATACTGGTCAGTGGCACTCCTGCTTATAACAAGATCATTGCAGAAAGAAACACCAATTGTTTTGTGATTGAAGGAACCAGAGGAAGAAGGTGACAAAAAGATGCTAAAAGGTAAGTCTCAGCATTTGACAATTACAGGAGTACCAACTACTCATGTCCCAAGACAGCAAGAGCAATGTAACATGGGCCAACACCTACAGCAGAAGTACTATCACTGTCTCAAAGCCAGAAGAGCTCTGGCCACACATGCCAGCCAGAAAAGTTACATCCAACTACCAAGGAGTAGTTCAAAGACTCTGATGTGTTTTTGCCCGTGCCAATGAACATTTTCCTCTTATAAAGAGCATAAGTCTTTCACCATTTTCCTTGGTGAAGCCAGCCCCTAACAGTCTGGGATTAGAAGGTGTCTTTTTTTTCCGGAGGACATGTAATTTTTATGTTTGTCCTTGATAGGACTTTCAGACTGTTCTCTGAAACATCTGCTACTGGTCATTAGTTCAGTTTATTTGTCTTGTTTGCTTTTTTTCCCAAGGAGAGCATGAACATAGCCTTCTTCTACCATAAAGGACGCAGTCGAATTTCGCTCATTTGAGAAAATTGCTGAGATTTACAAATCTGAAGGACGAAAGATGAATCTCACTTGGGCAAATCTACTGCTTTGATTGTGACAGACCCAGTGCTTAACTAATGGGAATGCTTATGTTACGTTACAGCTTTTAGAATAAAAATAATATATGGCTTAGTATATATGTGCACTACATACACTGTGTGCACATACAGGCATGTGAACACACATGCCTGTGCCACTTATTTACATATCAAACTGACTGCGTGCTCCTCTGTTGCTCAAAAACTTTCAAAACTTAATTATTCATTGGTATTCACTGCACAAATAAATGGTCAGAGAAGGTTTTCTTCCCTGTTACTGAATGAATGTGCTCAGCAGTCATCCTTCAAGATTGCAATACTGCCATTACCATTTTCTATCCAGAAATAAAAAGCCTGCTTAACCCTGCCATCTCTTATGAGAGTCAAAGCAACACAACTAGCAGAAATGTGGACAGCCTGATTTCTGACATACTATGGCTTTTTCTTCAGTTTTGTAAGAATAAGTTCTTAAAGCACATAAATTAAAAAAAAAACCTCAACACCAAACAAATACCAAAGCCCCAAACTCAAATCAAAACACACATTTACAATTTGAAAGGAGCATCCATATGGGAAGCTATACTGGTACAGCTAAGTAATTCCTTATTTCATATTGATGTAACTTTATCATGTTGACCAATCTAAACAAACAGAGAGTATGAACTTTCCCTGGGCATGTATTTTTTAAGTCAGTGGGTTTTTGTTCCCTACAGAAAAACAAAATCTTAGTGAAAAATAGTAATAATAATACTGAAACAGCTCTTTCAAAACTTCTGCAACTTCCAGTGAGGGCTACAACTCTGCAATATAAACCGATACATGACTTTTTTTTTCTTTACTATGCCACCAGTTTTATGGGAATTGTTTAGATTCCTCAAAAACATAAAGGAAATGAATGCTGAAATTGTGAGTCTTTTATAAGCACTGTATTCAAGTAGAGATTGCAAGTGGCACTGAATTACACTTACTCAATTTAATTTATACAGAGTATGCAGCTAGTGAGACTGAGAATATCAGATCAATAGCAGGAAAGACAAATGGCAACATAACCAACTCTGAATTGTTGGCAGATGGAGAGAACAGTGTCAATATAATGTCTTTTCACTTTGCAATGGCCTATAAACAGAATATAAAGGGAAGTAGAAACAGAAGCCTTCCACTCTACCTCCTCTTTAGTCTGATGATCAACCTAACAATGCAATGATATAAAAAATTCTTGGCATTGCAAGATTCTTGACACTGGCAAAATTTCATTTTTAAAGCCACAGAAATGCTTCTAAAGGCTTTTGAAAATGCACCTCCTAAGATGCAATTTGTGATGTACAAGTAGTTTTTTGACCAGGGTGCTTTGAAAACAATTAGATCCAGGTTTGCTGAATGGTTTTGTAGTGGAAGTTTCATAATTGGTACCTAAATTAACAGTTTACATGCCTGCTTGTCAGTGCATAGGAAAAAATGAGCCATCACCAATGACCAACAACAGCTTTGTATAAGTTCATATAAATGACTGAGGTAAGTATGGGAAATTTATCTCCAGAACAAATAAGAATCATCTAACGATGAGTTTTCAAGTTCTACTTCATATTTTATTAATACCATACTAGTGCTGCCAGCTTTATTTGTATACTCGCTTACTCTGTCTGCTGGAAAGAAATTGCTTAGTTTGGGGAAAACACATGCTAGCAGTACCATGTTATTTTCTTTGTTGGCTACACAGGGGGAAAACTCTGCAATTATCTGTTTCCTCCTTTTGTCAGGAACTTTGGCATTCCTGTTTCTCAGCAGTTTATTACTTAGAGCGACACCAAATGTACAGTATAACCTGGGTTCTGGCTCAGTGCATCTATTTACTCTAACCTGCATCTCTGGTCTTGCGACCAGCAACACAATTTTCTTGCATTCTTCGCTGGAGAGCAATGCTACTGCCTCTTCCCGATTCTGGACATCTTGGCCATTTATCTAGAAAACAAATGAAAGTGGCACATTAGTTTCTGTTTCCACAAAGCAACACACAATAAAGGGCAGATATCAGCTCATTTGTGCTGAATGTATGGACAATGAAACTCGCGCAATGGGCTCATCTTCAGCCCCTCAGTGGTAAGTGCCTTCACTCAATTATGCGCTTACTGTAAGAGCTGTATCGATCGTTGAAGGATGGTGGACATCAGAGGAAGCAGTTATGTTCATAAATGTCCAACCTGCGCCCTGGTAACATACATCTAGCAACACAATTAACCAGCCCCTGACAGGTGACGTTCATCTTTCTCCGTTCAGAGTAATGGAAGTGTCACTCTGAGATAATAGTGCTGGTGGAAGCAAGACTGGTAATGCTACAGTTGAAATCAGTCACACTGTATGCTGCTGGAGAGCCAATTAGAGAGCTACAGCATTATCTCTCACCAGGCAGTACTTACAGGCCACTGTTTATTGCTGCTCCATTTAATCATTTCATATTTGTGTGGACAGCTTAGTATCCAGAATCACACAAAACATATGAATCCCCCCCTTACAAGGGGATAAGCAAAATAAAAGTGGTTCTCCAACAAGAATGTGCTTTTCTTGCCACCTTTCTCCTATTCTGTCACCTCAATAGAACAGCTGCGTCCATGACTACGTGGGAACAAACACATTTTGCATTGTCCAAAAGGGAATCAAAGAGAAATCTTATTTTCCATACGTATTTGATTTTGTCCAATTCACAGCACAAGAAATGGATTATTCTCATTGTGTCAACAACAAAAAATAAACACTTGTTCTATTTGAAAATGGGTGAAAACAAAACTGGAAGACAGGAAGATCTAAATATTTTTGGGACATTAAATCTTCTAAGGGTTTGATTTCAAAGTAGCAGGAAATTCCTGGTTGAAAAGTAAAGAGAAAGTTGCATTTCTGCATGTATGTTTGAACTGAAAGCCTTGACTAACAACTACAGCTTTAACTAATATCAAAGAAAACTGCAGTGTATTCTGATTACCCAACCAGCAATGAGCAAAAAATGTCTGAGACCCTTCAAAGCTTACACGAAGGCCTGTGAGAGAGCAAACAACCATCTGGTAACGCAGAACTGTCCTGTGTGTCAAAACCAGCGTGTCCAGAAGGACGAGGGAAATAATCATGCCACTGTACTCAGCACTGGTGAGTCTGCACCTTGAGTAATGTGTTCACTTTTGGGCCCTTCACTACAATGAAGACATTGAGGTGCTTGAGTGAGTCCAGAGAAGAGTAATGAAGCTGAAAGGAGGTTGTAGTGAGGTGGCTGTTGGACTCTTCTCCCAAGTAAGACGAGAAGAAATGGACTCAAGTTGTGCCAGGAGAGGTCTAGATTGGATATGAGGAAAATATTCTTTACTGAAAGAGTGGTGAAGCACTGGAACAGGCTGCCCAGAGAATTGGTTGAGTCACCATCCCGGGAGGTGTTTGTGTAGACACAGCACTTCAAGACATGGTTTAGTGGTCATGGCAGCGTTGAGTTTAAGGTTAGACTTGATGATCTTAGAGGTCTTTCAGAACTATAATGATTCTACGATTATTCTATGATTACCCCCAAAAGCAGAGATACATCCGCAGAGGTGCAGGAACAGGTCTTCAACCTTGTGCAGAACACCGGCAGCTGCGGTGGCTGCTCTGGTGACCCATGTCAGCTGAGCAGCCGCCCCTTGTGGACCCCAGACACAGTGACCCTGCTGTTCCCACACAGCCTGGAGGTACCTACTCCACTCCAGCTGCATCCTCATGGGGGCTGAGCAGGACTTCAGCCTGCCCCATGGCACCTCACTCCCGTGGATGGCATTTGCAAGCCTGGAGGTTCACAGCTAAAATTAGCAGAAGATTGGGCAAGTCTCACTAGGGCTGTCCTTACAAAACCTTTCTCTTGACTTTGTAACCTTTTGTGTAAAATACTCAGGCTGCTCTCAGATGCTTAAGGAGACAGTGAAGGTGACGGGAGAGGTGTGAGATTTGTGAGAATGAGAAACAGAGAGTTTCAGCCTCAAAAACGTGAAGAAATCTGCTGTAGTTTTGAGAAAAATACACAAAACAGAGCGCCCCTCCCAACCTTAACCAATGCCATCTGCCACCCACAGAAAATGCCCTCATGCTCAAGAACCTGGCTCCCTCCCAGCCTCAGTGTAATCCTCCCGTAATGGCACTGTCACCTTCTATTTCTCTGAGTTATCTCATCAATAAGAGTAGATAGAGGGTCAATGTGTTTTCAGATATGAAAGTAAACCCCACATAACTCTCTGGGTGTTAACTTTAATGATCAGACTCATAGCTATATATCAGCACTGACATTAAAGTAATGCTCTGGTCTACAAAAGGACGGCAGAATTACCAATGCTTTTCTCTCGCCCCCGGAGTCTTTACTCACAATTGAAATGAATTTCACCAGGAACCAGAGAACATTTGCCTGAACTGCTGTTGGCTCTCTACTTCATGCACAAATTTTAGAAAGCAAGGTTAGGAGCAGGAAATGGACCTACCTTCTACTTTCTTATTTTGAAACACGTAGAGTGAAAATGAAAGTTGTTTCTACTCAGTTAAATAAACTAGGTTTATTTTTGTTTGGTTTTTTTTTTTAAATATCATTATATCCTGTTTGTTTTCTTCAGTAGGTATTTTATAGAAAGACACAGAAAGCAGTGCATTGACTTTTAGAGTCCTAGCTGCACCTCACGATGTGGTTCCACCACGTCAGATACCACCAAGGAACTCACTGCCCTTGCATCGTGGTGTCTGTGTCTTCTGGGGCGGGGGGAACATCACCCATCCTGTGAATGTTTTCACAATCTCAACCACACACAAAATAAAACAGTAGCCCCTGAGTGAGCCCTGACATTAAAATGTAACTTATTATTTCCTCTGCAAAAGATGGGTCACTTTGGTAAGCCAGCTCACAGACCCTGTTGTGTTAGCTAGACTCCCAAAGCTGATACCAGGGTGTGAGATACAGGCTTCAGCAACGACATTTCCTGCAGAAATGAAAACACTGGAGTGAAGGAACTGGCTGATCTTGTGATAACCTGAAAGCTCACATGGCTAAATTAATGAAGGGCAATTACAGAACTGGTTACAGAAAAGTGACTTGTCACACCAGGAGCTACTTCTGGGGCTTCAGTAAAGAAAGGTCAAAATAAAAGGGAAAGCAACTGGGAACCAGAACTAAAATGCTATGATACAACAAAGACTTTCCAGTCTACTGATTTTTGTTAGCTGTTTTGTGGTTTTGTCACTAGGGCAAATAAAGTGCTATTTGCTGCCAGCTGAAAATGGAAAACCACTGCCATTCTAGCTACTGCCCTCTCTGTACAGGTACAGCGCCCGCCTCAGAGCCAGCAGCCAGATGCCCCCACCCCCAGGGCTATGCTGTATCACGCAAACCTGTCTTTGGGGCAGGTCTTTAAACGAGTGGATCAATAGAAACAAAGGGGAAAAAAAAAGAAAAGCCAAGATGGTGGATTAGAAAAGACCTCAGAAACGCAGTGTTTTATTGGTGGAAGAGAGAAAATATTACTAAAAGACTAATGAACCCCCTCCTCAAGTATGTCTATCCTTCACTAACAGCACATCTTTTGTACGAAAAATCTTATTCTCTATGCTCAGCACAAACGATTTTTACCCAAATTTATGCGATTGGTGCATGATCAGCAAGTATCTGACACCTGTATTTATGTCTGGAGGATTCCTGTTTAGAATTTAACACTGAGATTAACATAGTGGAAATGAGATTTGCTAATAAATACGGCAAAAACCAGACACAGGACATAAGGGCATGAGCCAGAACGAGTTTGTCATTCTCATTTTTCAGTACACGCACTCCAGCTCCCAGCTATTGTGTTAAAAAACAGACAGACATGGATTTTCTCATCGATCACAGTAACAAAGAGAACTACCTTCCCTCATTAACAGTCCACAGAGAAGACAGCACTGCACGTTTGTCTGAAAAAATAGTTTAAGAAAGAGTCTATTGCCACATACTTGCAAAATGCGGTCTCCTTCACGGATCCGGCCATCTCTGGCAGCAATGCTGTTTGGATCAACCTGCACAGGACAACATCCAGTAACTGAACATGGAAGGATTTTTACTGGAAATACAACAGCTGCATAACTGCATTATTTGATAAAGTACCATTTTTAATCTGTACAGGGGGTAATCTGAAATCTCCTTCAGGGTCATATGATCTGAACAAATCTTTAAATAATCATATAACCTTGTTCTACATAAAAGCCTAAAGACAGAAAAAGTTTGGGAGCATATGCTTCTCAGATTTCCTATGCCACCATCAGGCATTAACCTCCAGCTGTCAGAGCACCAAGAATTAATGACAGAGTCCCTCTGGAAGTTTAAT
Source organism: Trogon surrucura (assembly GCA_020746105.1). Taxonomy (NCBI): domain Eukaryota; kingdom Metazoa; phylum Chordata; class Aves; order Trogoniformes; family Trogonidae; genus Trogon; species Trogon surrucura. The sequence goes on from CM036617.1 coordinate 189,242,981, forward strand.
ATGGACTGAGGTGCTTCAGCAGCAATTGATCTCTCTATACAAAACAGGCTTGTCTTTAGGAAGAAAGCAGGTTTATATTTACTCGATGGAAACATTTACTACTAAATTATTCTCTCAGTTTTCAGTTTGTTACCTCCTCTGCAATTTTGCAGCTTGTGAGGAAATGGTAAAATCCCCAAAGGATCTATATTGTATAGATCACTCACAGGTACTGCATATTGTTCCTGGGCTGAGTCAGTTAATTTTAAGTTAGTTTAACCTAAATAGATGTTTAGGTCTCCATTAAGAGTTTATTAAAGTCACTATAGCTCCTCCCTGAGCAATGACTTAGTGTTTATTGCACAGCAATTTGATCTATCACCTTTCACTTGATGGTTATCTTAAATCATTTATTTTGCCTCATCATGCCATAAGCTATTTTTTTCAAACCAAACATTGGAGTTGAGCCTTTGGTTTGCAGGTTACATCCTCTACAGCTGCTAGATATTATTCTCTTCTTGTACACTGTCATAGAAAAAAATGATTCTGAAGTGCTTAATCAAGTACGAAGGACAACATAATTACATTCACTTTTAAAGGTCTGAGAAATTTTTCTAGGAACACCAGCACATTTCAGGTAGTATACCAGAGTGTATTAAGAGATTCCTGCACTTCCTTCATCCTCACAAGGTCAAACAGAATTTAACAGCAGCACTTATACAACTGGTGAGAGACTTATTGTTGGGTAGTTTTAAATTAATTCTTCATTCTTGTTCCAAGGCTGTGCTCTTCATTGTCTTTGACATTGCTGCTGGCCTGCAAATATGCAATTTTGCCTTCATGCCCATTCACTGATACGTAGGAGAATTCTACCAATCTTCTCTGTTCAGGAGCTTCACTCAAAATTTACAATCTTAGAATCACAGAGTATCTCAAGTTGGAAGGGACCCATAAGGACCACCAAGTCCAATTCCCTTCTCCTACCAGGACTACCTAAAACTAAACCAGCTGTCTAGGAGCACTGTTCAGACACTCCTTAAATTCTGATTGGCTTGGGGACATCACCACTTCCCTGAGGAGTCTGTTCAAGTGACCGACCACCCTCTCAGTGAAGAAACTTTTTCCTAATGTCCAAATTTGGTTCAACATGTCACAAAAGTGAAATTGGGAACACTGTTCATGCAGGACATTTACTAGCGAGCTTAGACTCACTAGTGAGCTTAGACTCACTAGTGAGTTTACACTCACAAGAGTTCTGCTCTATCCAGAAAAACAACCCTCTTTGAATGGCTGGAGACTCAAAGGTAGCTTAGTGTTCCTGCAAGACTTGTGGACTGGCTCTGTGAAACACTAACACCCTGTGATATGTGCTGGATGTCATGTTTTCCTGGTAAAGCCAATGAAAACCTGAGGGTTCATCCCATCTCAATATAGAGTATTCTATTTTCTGTCTGGCAAAAAAAAATAAAAAAATTAGTCTTTCCAACATATTCCTCCCTGAACCTACTCTCTTCACCCATCTGTGGTGAAACACAGGTTGTCCAGAGAGGTGGTGGAGGACTCTTCCATGGAGACATTCAAGGTCAGGCTTGATGGGGCTCTGAGTAATCTAATCTAGTTAAAGATGTCCCTGCTCACTGCAGGGGGGTTGGACTAGATGATCTTTAAAGGTCCCTCCACCCCAACACATTCTGGGATTCTATGATTCTACGATTCTGTGATTCATTCTATGATTCTCTGTCTGTGCATACCACAACTGTAACAAAACCACAAATGATAAAATAAGGATTATCCACTGCTATGACTACCAAGGCTGTGGCAGAGAGAGAATGCAAGCAGGGTGTGACGATGCTTAAAGACTCTGCCTGATTTCTGTTGTAAGAGCAGCTTTCTTTAAAAATTCAGACAATGCTCAGACTGCTTTGTACTTCCCTAACTATGATGTTGTAGTTAAAAGCATTCACATTAAAGAAGCTCACTAGTAATAATTACACTACCTGGGCAACATAATTTAAGCTGATAATCTAAATGAAATGAAAGTGACACATGCTGGCTGATGGTCAGCACTTCCACACTCTGGTCTCAGAGCACTTGCTCTTACATTCCCTGGCACGTTCAGCCCTCCACCACGAGTATCTCCCATGCTCCTCCCCATTGACATGTCCTTACCTCACTGACATAGATCCCTGTGTCCTCCTCATCATCAGTTCTGTAGCAGACAGTCAGCCCCAGCTTCTCCTGGCTGCTAACACGGCACAGCTCCACCTCCTACAAGAGAACACACAGGCTCGTACGGTGGCTTTTGCCAAGGGTAAAAAATTGATGTAGCACAAGGCAGCACCAAGCTGCTGACCCATTCATACTGTAGGACGTACTCATACATATGACCTACTCATACTGTCCAGTATCGAGACATCATATTTTGTGTGCATCTTCAAGGGGGAAAATATTCTGTGAATTAAGAAGGAAATCTCAATACGTTGCAGGTTCAAGCTACATAGAAACAGTTCAGTAAGACATGCCAAACTTTCAGAAACATGGCTGTGCATCGATTTTGCAGTGTGGGTTTTTTTTTTCTTTTGGATACTAGAAGTTGATTTACAGTATATGACATAGTCATTTTAGTTCTATCACATCAACTATTCATTTATAGGATATAAACCAGACTGGCTACACATCAATCAATCCATCATGCAAGTGCCACTCTCTTCTAACAACAGCTATCCAAGCCATAACACAAAGCCACAACCTTGTGTTAATAGCATAATTTCTTCCCTGACCAGTTTAGTGCCACGGCTTCATTGCAGAAGCTGTTAGATAACAGAAGGATGCTTCAAGGAATCTCCTGCGGAGCTGAACAGCCGTGGCATCCTCCTCAATTGTGAGATGATGCAGAAAACATATTTTTAGTGCCAGATGTCCCAGCAGTGGCATCTCATGAAAAGTGCAAATTTTAGGGCAGATGGTGCAGTGATAACTACTACATATACCCATCTGAGTTAAGGATCTTTAGGGTTTCACAGGGGAATCATTCACAAAAATGCAAAGCTGCACTTGGTTTGAACACCATGAAACAAACAATTGTAACAAAGCATGATAAATCCAATAACACAGAGTATTAGCTTGGTTGCAAATGCAAAACTTTAGTTGATATATGTATTTAAAGGGAGTCTGCAGGTGACATTTGGAGCTCAACAGCTTCTGCCTCCCATGGCTGTGCAGAAAATAAAAGATAGACAAACCCATGCTTCAGTTCTCAGTCTGTGAAACAGAGCTTGTTCCTTCCCATCCCCAGAGATGTCACGCAGATTAATCCACAAACAGGCACAGGGCTCACAGCAGTGAGGACTCTGCCGAGTTCAGTCAAGTTGTGGGGACCAGGTGTCAAAATGCCGCAACTTACAGAAAAACCTGCAGTTTACACGCATGGGTTAGCCAACAAACCCCGTGCCATTTTCATTTCAGCTTAAGAGCCTTCATGAAGTGAGGTGCTACGGCTCTCTTCCCTGCTCCCTCACCAACATACACATCAATGCAGGTTCAGTACCTGCATAAACCCTACAATATTTGCCCTGGACTTTGGACATTCAGTTTAATGCAAACTCAGAAAAAGTAGAAAATACTGTGAAACCTTTAGTATTCCTCAGTTTTCCTTAAATGTGGCAGATGTTTTAAATAGGGTGGTTAGAAGTGGAATTAGTTGCCACTACACATTATACATCGGGTTTGCAAGAAGAAATGCAAGACCTTGTTTTATTAGCAGAGAGAACTGCAGTGACCTGATTTTGGCATTGGGAGCAAAAGTATGTGTACTGAAGGGAGGCCTATTCAAAACCCATAATAATTGATGCCTCCAGAGGGAAAGAACACTTGACTAGAACTGTAATATTAGGGAGAAATTACAGTAACAAAACGGCTTCAATTACAACAACAAGGTATACTTTTAAGGAATAAAGAAGCTTGCAGTCCCTTGGAGGCCTATAAGGAAGCCTAAATACACCATAAAGGACTGAGACTGGGACCTTTAAATCAAGGCAAATGAGGAGCTGTGCACAAGCTGAAATCCATTGACTTTCATTGTCCTGCTGGCACAACCTCCCATCTTCCTGCACTGAGGCTGGACAGGGGCCCCAAGGACTGCTCGGAACATAATTTCTTCAGTCGGGAATGACCTTCAAGTTCTTGTGGGTGATTTGTCTCAAAATGTTACTACCAAGCCCTACAAATGTTTCAGGCTGCAAACAAACTGAATCCTTTCAGTACCTGGCTCAATGAGAAAAATAATTTAACCATTTAGGGCATGAAAGAGCAATGACCATAGTGGCTCCATCCTGGGGGTGCAAGATGTTTGCTAGAACTGTCTCTGTGAACCAGGTGATGACAAATATCAGTGACTAATATCCACTGACTGGGATGCAACAGCCCTGGCTGCACATAGTGCTTGTGCTGCCACAGCTTTTGTTTCTCCACCCAGTAACAAGAGTTTAGAGCTGAGATCTGCATTTGGTACTCTTGGGACTACCTCTTTCCTAAATGGGGCACAGTCTGATAACCGTGCATGGCTGGGGCCACTTGGACTATATACCTACGCCTGAGATACTGCTACTTAGTGTTACAGGCCCAACAAACATCTTGTTTCTCAGTCTAGACTCAAGTACATATTCAAGTAACCTCTCATTCAGCATGAGGGAGAAGTTGGATGAGGTCTCTTGCTTTGCACTGGAAGTCATTCCAGATAACTGCCTTCTTCTCACTGCATATCTGCACTACTAATCTCACAGCATCTTCTTTTTTACAGTAAGCGTGACACATCCTCATCACATTCAATTAAATCACAGTTGACAGAAGATCTTTGGAAAATTTAAAAACACTTTGCGTAAAATATTAAATCATCTCTCAGAGCAAATCTGCATATAACAAACAGATTTGAAATAACTTCAACAGAAGAGTAGCAACCGAGACACTGGAGAACCTGGGCCATCATGGTCAAATGCATTTGACATCACATTTTGCAACAGATGGTTTTTAATCTTTTTTTCTTCCCAACTGGTCTTTAACAGAAGAAACAATAAGTTTGGCAGTAGTAATGAATTTGTAAGAATGTAATTTCCTCCTCTGAAATCCCTTTAGACACATGCACACGTGTACACACCCCCACACACATATAGTTGCTTTCTCTTTGAGTTTTGTGTGTGTGCATGTAAGAGACTGAACTGACAGTCTTCAAAATTCAGCATTTTAAAAAATCTGTGAGAAACAATATTTGGGGATTCATGAAGTGTGCTGACAGACAGATGGTAGAAGGAGAGGTACTGAGGAGAGAGCTCAGGAGATGACAGCTTCCCCCTTTCTTTTGGGCACTCTGGGGGCAGCCGCCTCTCAACATGAAGAGTATTCTGCTGCCAAGTGACAGAAATCAATGCCAAATTGCAAAATCTTTGACTTGCTGTTTCTTTTCTCTGTGTAGGCAGAACAATAATTCAGTGCCACAGTAAAGACAATACTATAAAGAGTTTTGCCATAAATTATCTGCTTAAAAGATAGACATGGAAATTAGAATGGCTATCCTGTCCTGAAAGACTGGGATGTGAACTTCCAAGGTAGCTCATTTTTGCAGACATAGAAAAGAGAGTGAAGAGGTGCAGGTCATGCTCCTGAAGGACTGAAAACTGGTTATATTGGTCACCCTCCAAAGTGATGGAGTAGTGGCTGTAGCCTCTGGCTCCCAGTTAAAGGCCGTCATTTGCTTCAGTGGTGGAAAACCAGTTTACAGGCTGTCAGGCTCAGGAGATATAAGACCAAAGAAGCTGTCACCTGTTTGGGGAGGGAAGGCTAGGTTAATATTGTCATATCTTTCAAGTGTTAGAGAAATATATTATAAATGTTATCAGTTGGGCTGCTGACTATCTAGAATTGCTGAAAAGAGGTTAAGGGCTGTTAAAGGAGACCTTGCAAAAGTTTGCATCAGCTTGCAGTTACACTGGGTGTTTCTACTAAAAGCTAGATTACAAAGAGTAATGTTGATGGTCTGTTTTCTAAGAGTGACAGTTCTTGAGCAGTCTTTAGGGGGCAAAAAATGCTTTGAACTCCTCACATTTTACCTCTATACACACTGCAAGAACGATGACAGTCTAGGAGGGAAGTTGGTAAACTTTCTTGTTGCCACATTCAGATGTTGAGAAGAATAGTTCATCTGATGACTGTGCTGGAATAATCCATCTTCAAAGCCCTTCTCAGTTCACTCTTTCTCTGAGTGACCCCTCACCCATGTTCACAGACAGCAGCCTCACTCACCCTTTTCTCCCATCTCCCCTCAAATATTTCCAAATATATCTCTGTAAGTGCCCACGCCCATACAACCCCTGCATCACCTTCCTTTTATTCTCACCTTGCAACCCATTCTGTTATCTCATCTATAGAAATCTGTAAAGAAATGACTGCCTGGTAAGCAGGAAGTCCCATCTACTAAAGTGACCACTTCAGTACGTATGAATCATGCATAGAGCTGGGCACTATTGAAGTAACCTATTAATATCGCCACTTTGTTCTCCTTTCTCTCTCTTACCCTGGGATCCTTTGTTTGGTCTTGCCTTCTCACACTTCTGTGTGTTGAGCAGAATTTTTTTGTACAGGTGGGAAATGAAACAAAGAAGAAATTAGAGCTCAATACAAATTAGCTGCGATGACCAGCAAGCTACCTTCTTCCCAAGGTAAGAGACTCTCAAAGTTATACAAAAACTTCCAGTGTTTGGAGGCAATTGGGTGGCTTTGAAACTCAGAACAAACTTGAGATCTGATGTGTTCCTTGCCCAGGAACTGCTGGGCAGTAAGAGGGTTGAGGGAATCCTTGGTGCTCTGTGATAACATTACTTTTGTTGAATTTGACCTACTATATTCACAGAATTAGCAAAGATATTGATTGGATTCTTTCCACAGAACTGTAACTCTTAGGTTGCTCTAATGCCATGTACGTTTAAGGAGAAAAATACTGCCCTGGCTCTAAAGAGTTTATAGTCCAGTTGCTAGACACTATAATACTGTCTTGTCTCATTCTATGTCCATTTTTAATTTTTATCTACTCATGACTTGCTGTCTGTGAAATGCAATAAGACTAGTATACTGTATGTACTGTAGACCAGTATAACAAACAAAAGTTAATCAATTATTCAATGTTACTCTACAGCGTAACAAAGGCAAACTCTACGCTTGGCTACCTTATGTCCAAACACGATGTCCTAGGACATGACGTCCTAGTCTCCTGAGACTATGTTGACAAGGAAACTTGCTGATCCCCTCTGCAATTTATTTGTGTACAGAAACACACTAACTCACTTCCGGAATGGAAACCTTTAATAAGGAAACCTTAAAAAAAGGTTACCATCATAATTGACAGAGGATTACTGATACAAATAATTGGCTGCAAGATCAGGAAATGTAAATTTTCTGAAAAATCACTGCAAGTATTTTAGATTATTGGGCATATGTTTGAGATTCCCCAGATGATGCTCTATACTGAGGAAGGGAAATTTCCCTACCTTCTCAAAGTCATCATAATTTTGAAAAAATTTAGTAAGATCTTGCCTCATAAGACAATTTTTTAGCAAGTTCCCAGATGTTTTTTGCCCTTAAGTCTCTATTCCCTGTTCAATTGCAACATTTTTGGTGCAGTCACCTCATGTAACTTTTTGTGACTGTTTTTCTTATCTATAAGCAGGAAACAATGTAATCACCACAAGAGTAACAGGACATAAAAAAAATAAATGTTTACAGAGCATTTGAAAGGCCCTGTAGAAATATTATAAATACTCTGCATCTTTCCCATATTCCCTGTCTGCCTTTATAGCAATTGTTGCACACCACTACAAGGACCAAGAGAGACTATCAAAATCATAATAGCTATTGAATTCCCCTTACTCGTACAGTATATCAGAGTAATGGGTCCCATGAACTCTGGTAACACCATTAGAAGGGACAGCATGGAATCAAAACACAACAGTATTTTTCCTAAATGGACAGGGTGTGATCATTTCAGTTAACATTTAAGTTCTCATTACAATGAGAAAATCATCTCACCACCAAGACACAGTCAAACGTCAAATTAATTTTAATTAGTGTTGCTCTCCAGTGTAACAGAACCTGTGATTCATAGTTCAGTGTTTGTATTTTTTGACACAGTAAGATAAAGGATCCTAAATACGTTCTGTTTATGATACAGTCAAGTATTTAATTTCTTAGTATTAACTAGCATCTACCTTGTCCCATTAAACTTCATTTTCTTTAGAGGAAAAGAATATCAGCGTTTCATGCTGGTTATAGAATCACAGAAACACAGAATCACAGAATGCGTTGGGTTGGAAGGGACCTTTAAAGGTCACCTAGTCCAACTCCCCTGCAGGGAGCAGGGACATCTCTAATGAGATCAGGTTGCTCAGAGCCCCATCAAGCCTGACCTCGAATGCCTCCAGGGATGGAGCCTCCCCTCACCTATCTGGGCCACCTGTTCCAGTGTTTCACCACCCTCATAGTAAAGAACTTCTTCCTGACATCTAGTCTAAATCTACCCCGCTGTAGTTTAAAACCACTGCCCCTCATCTTTTCACTACACACCACTGGAAGGTTATATATTGGTATAATCCAGTCTCTAAACAAAAACACTGTGTTTTCTTCTCACTCCTATTTGAACAACTCTTCTGAGTGAGGAAAAGGCGGAAAGATAAAGGAAGTTTTGGTGTTTATAAGTAGAAATCACCAGGAGGAGCCAACTTGACACTTACACGTACAGCTTTTAGAAAAGCAAATTACCACAACATACTGGAGAAGGATTCCTACTTCACCAGAAGAAAGGTAAAAAGCTGCCAGTCTGGAAAAGTCCTTGTGTGGTGAAACAAAAAATGCAATTCAGATATGCTTTATCTTCATCCTAAGACATACAAAAAATCTGTATCTTGGCTCAAGTCTCTAAGATAGCTAACAGATTCCATCTACAAATCCCACAGTAATGTAATGCATTGTAAGGCAGAAGGATTCAGAGAGAGGGGGGGTCTACAGAGCTCTCTTTGGGTTCAGCATTTTTTCTGTGTCCTAGGATGTTTATTAGTGCTTCTTGGATCAAAACCAGATTACGAGTTGTTACTAGTTGCTATTATGAGTTGTTACTAGTTGCTATTATTGCAAAATCAAAAAAAACCAAACAAAAAATAAAACGTTATCTTCATGGCCACCCAGAACAATGTAGATATCAACAATTGATGAATTACTGCCCATCACCAAATAAGTGGCCATGTGCATACTCTAAAACAACCCCAGGTGTGAGCTGAAACACCTTTATGGATCATTATCAGGCAGAGCTCCAAACCCACACACAGTTTACCTCATAGCTGGGATGACCTAAGAGTTTGCAAATGCTAAAATACACCAAGGTTTAGCTGACGTATTTTATGATTACGTCCTTGTTTTCCTTATTTTCTTTCATGATAACTTGTAAAGCGGTATTTTTGTGCCAGGCTAGTTATTTTTTTGCTGTAGCCTTGACTGCACTTTCAGGAAAAATCAAGGCTTATTGAATGCAATGACTGGATCCAATATCTTACGATCCAAAGTGCATGAGTGTAGTACTTATCATAATTTTTATGAAAAAGAGAAAACAAAACCAAAATAATAAAGCAAAATATGAGTAGTTACTTTTATCTTTGCTTTTGCTTTTTACGTGTAGTGATAGCTGAAAAGCTGTTTCAATGCTCATCTTGCTAATGGTATAATTGACAGAATGATTAACTGAATGAATGAAGCACAAAAGGCCAAGAACAGAGTATTTACAGAATAGCTCAGTGACAAATTAACTGAGAAGGTACATTAAGGTCTGGCTTATTTTAATAAGCTGGTTATACTGAAAAAAACCCAACCTCATCCATCTGAACTAGTGTCAGTCTTTTGAGGCATCAAACAAGAGCACAGGGACTACATACACTGTAAGATTCACTGTTCAGTATTGTCTTAATACTGCATCTTTATGGGCAAGATCAACCTCCAGTTTACATGCATAGTTGAATTTTGGCTTCTCTTCACATATTCCATCAGGGTTACTATAAGAAGTTGTCCTGCAGAATCAGATCAATTGTATTAGCTTCTTGCCAGCAGTTTCTGTAAACTATGGAAACCAAATGAAGTGTGCTCTCCATCTCATGATTGTGTTCAGCAACCCCAACCACCCCAACTCTGCAGTTCTTATCACTGGCAGTGATGTAAGAGACCTGGGTTGTTATCAGGCAGAGCTCCAAAGAGCCGAGCATACTGGCAGCATCTCACTAATCACATTCACTTTCTTATTCTCTTCCTCCACATGACTGGAACCTTTTCCAGGCTGCCAAATCACCAGTCATTTACACTGCTATTTTCTGTAATATTTAATCTTTGTAATGCAGCACACTCATCACCACAGGCAAGTAATTTTGCTCATGAAGTAAAAATAAATAATACAAAGAGAACCAGAGCTATCCCTTCACTCTCCTTAGATGAACAGTTCAATCTAATGAAGTCCTAGGAGGGTTAAGAGCTAACAGTGGAGCTACTAAAATGAAAAATTTGTCTCAAACTCAGAAGTGATGAGAATGGTATTACATGTCAAATAAAAGCATAGATTGCAAATGAATGTGGGTGTAAAACAGAGGAAACAACAGACTGAGTTCACAACAAAAAAAAGTGTCATCAGCAGAATAAATGGTGTTCTTTAGACTTCCTTTTATAACACCATTTATTTCACCTCTGAATCTGTTCCATACAGTAGGAGTTGTGACTGTCACGCACAAACGATCAAGGTATGTACTAGGGTACGACACAACACATGCTCAGTGTTTCAAACAAGTCTCACACTTCACCTTACCCAAATCATGTTCCCAGCTCTCTTAGCTAGGCTTTGTTTAGCAGTTAAATCTTTAACAATGACCATAGAATCACAGAATGGTTAAGGTTGGAAGGAACCTTGAAGACCATCTAGTTCCAAGCCCCTGTTGTGGGCAGGGACACCTCTCTCCCACTAGCCCAGGTTGCTCAAAGCCCCATCCAACCTGGCCTTGAACACTTCCAGGGATGGGGCATCCACAACTTCCTTGGGCAACCTGTTCCAGTGCTTCACTACCATCATGGTGAAGAATTTCTTCGTAATATCTAATCTAAATCCACCCTCTTGCAGATTCAGGCCATTGCCCCTTGTCCTATCAAAACAAGGCCTTGTAAAAAGCCCTTCTCCAGCTTTCCTGTAGGCACCCTTCACCTATCGGAAGACCAGAAGTAATTTGAGGAAACTCAGAAAAAAAGGTTTATAAATTCTAGCATCAGAAGTCATCATCATAATCTATTTCAAGCATGATGACTTTTTCTTCCCTATGGGCCAATGTACATTTAACAAATCAATTTTCACTTTAAGGTATATATTTTGTTTTCAGGTTTGGGATGGGTGTTAAATATTTACATGTTTACTTGTGTGTGCTTGTGTTTATGTGTATGTGTGTCTGTACCTGAGGAGGAGAGACAGTATGTGTGTATAAATTTAAGTATATGAGTATATAGGTACACACAGTTTGTATGTATCTGTGTGTAAGTGCATGTCAGGCAGGTCAGTTACACTGCAGAGAATCTCCCCGGACGTCACCAAATAAATCATTTAAGAGCATGACCGCAACTCTTGAAAACACAGTGATAGGATATACACTTATAATGAGAAAGCAGAAGTGTCAGATGACCCCACAATTCACAGAACCAGAGCAGTGACATTTACAGCCATCTCTGGACTCTACCTTTTAATGACAAACCATGCAGAAGACTAGATATTTATTGATAACTGCAAACAGAGAAATGGCAAAAGGCAATGAGAATTTTCAGTTTGCTTAGAAAAGCTCCTCTGTCATAAGCTAGATCAGTCAAACATAAAACCCCTCTCACTTTACCTCTGTGATAACCGCATGTTTAGGCTCAGCTACTGTAAAGAAACACCTCACAGGAGAGACTATACAAAGGAAACGCCTATCACTGCAGCCTTCTTAAGTGTACCAATATAAAAAGATCAAAACCACCTGGGATTCTGGGTCTGCCAGACTAGGGGCAAGTAATACTGCTGGAAAACAAAGGCTTCCTAGACCTGAGAACTACCCTAATGCCATCAAGAGTTACACTCTTCTGTCAAAAGGATTTTCCTGGAAATATGTTAATGTCAATGTAACACAGGCTAATTGTAGGCTATGTAGTAGCAGCATTCAGTGTGAAACACTGTGCAATGAAACTGCCCTTCCCAAGTCACTGCAGGGTCTTACTGTAATCTTTTCACAGCAGATAAACTTGTATTTAAATGTTTGTAGTTTTTAATTTTCAGACACTGGTCACTTCCACCAGTAGAATGCTTCCATCAGAAAAGCGAAGTTCGTAACTCTTCTGGTACCTTCACCACGAAAGGTAACAAGTATCACAGGATTTTAGCCATTAATAGTTCAGTTTTAGAACCCATTCAGTAAATGCCTATTGGGAGATTTGTTAGAGCTCAAGATTTTGCTTTTAAAGTGACTGACATTCTTAAGTTGTGAAAATAACCTAAAGAAATAAGTTCTTTTTTTTTTTTTTTTCTCTCTCTCTAAGACTGCCAGTGTGTTCTGTTACACAGACTTTACATAGACAGGTACATCCACAATGTACTTGGGGGTTATTTGGATGGAAATAGAAAAACTATGGAGCAAGACAGAGCCAGCCTAGATGTAAACAAGCTGAAACTGCTGGCAGCTGTGCTGTTACAAATAAAATTGCATTCCCCACTGTCTTCTCACTTATCAATTTCGACAGAAGACTGTCCTGACTTCTCATAAACAGCATCGAAAAAGACAAATCACATTGGGTGTCAGATTTGCCAGAATGGATTTGGTTGGTAGCTTACCACAAAGAAACAGAGACTTATCTCCATGCCACATGGTGGGGAAAAACAATGCTTTGTCCAAGGGGTGTGGGCTCTAAGTTACAGGCTAAAGTCGCATTTAATCTTCATTTTTTAAAGTCTGGTTTAGATTTAAGAATCTCTGACCCAAGATTTGTTTACATCAAAGAAAGAAGGAAATATATCAGTAAGCATTTCTTGAATGCATAATCCAAAAGCAAATACAACATAGAATGAGAAATACTTAAAAACAAAAATCACTTTCCTGCTGATCCCTGTTTTATAGCTACACTTAGAGCCACATGCTGCTTTGTGTCCAGATAAAGAATGCTCTGGGACAGCAGGATGCTGTAGACAATGATATTGGTCTTAAAAAAGACAGAAAGAAAAACAGAATTAATATGCAAACATATAGGCATCTATTAATAAAATATTTTGCAACTGTGGGAGCAGAGTTTGGCTCTGTAGCTGATGAAATCTTTGATAATAAATCCACCCCATTGATAGGGGAATTCACTCTCTCCCTGCAGCTCTGGAGAGAAAATTTTTGGTGCGCACTACACTTCTTTGTAGGAAATCAGACAATGGTGTAACTTAAGGCATGGCCAGCCTGCCAGTGCACGTTCAGCTGTCTGATGTGTGATGACTGGTACTAGTCTGGTGGCTGTGAGGGGGAGGAGGGAGACACCCAAGTGCCAGTTGAGACTCCCAATGGGTGAGGGTTGCAGAGTGGATAGCAGTCATGGAGCAGATGGGGGAACGGGTTGGGATGGATGAACGATAGAGCTGGACTACACATGTGAGAAACCTTTGATCACTGTGCTATAAACAAATTTAGTGCTGCAGTGGGAGGTAGGGTCTGAGCATTAGATGAGATAAACATAACTTTTAATTCCATGGGCCTCACAGCCTTAGTGTGGCCTTTCTGATTTGCTTTTAAAAAGTATCCTAAGCTTTGGGCTTAAAGACACATGATGGACTTTACAGTGAGTGTGTCTCATAAGGAAGTCAAAGAGGGGGAAAACCCTCAATCCTTTATAGATTACAGGCTTCCTAGCTGCAAAAGGCTCAACAGCTGACAGTATATCCTCCAGGAAGCCACAAACATCCACTCGAACCTGAGTTTTCCCCCTAAGCTAGCATGCACAATACCAAATCTTCAGAGCCCTGTCAAAAAGATAAATCCAAAACTCAACCCTTATGGAAAGTATTAAACATAAAGCCACCTAAACGCTATTAAAAATCATTTTTTGCTGCTATTGTCTGGATGATGACACTTACTGGAAAGTAAAATGTCCTCAGCATACTCTGTTCTTTCAAATAAGTCACAGTTTTACTTTTCTCCCTAATTCTTCCACCTCCCTATTCATTCTCTTTGTTTCTGTTCTTTCCCCATGGCACAGTGTGAATGCTAATTTACTTAACTATATACATATAAGTTACTTAACTACATACATATATTTTCCTGTGTTACATATGCCTATACATTTTTGTCTGCTTGAGACCCAACATCCCTTCTGGTATGTTCTGCACTTGAGAAAAACATGAATTCTTGCTTTCTGAGCAGAGCAATCCATGATGAACTGCTTCTATGTAGTATTTCTCTTGGTCCTCATGGTCTTTCACTCAATGCAAGTGTGAAGTTGCAAGGATATGAGAAGAGTTTAAAGTATAATTAACTTCCTGATGATATGCAGTGAAGGGTTTCCTTTTCACTAATCTGTAATTCTACATTCTTGCTTTCTTCTCACTGAACGAAGTAGGTGGGAATAGCACAGACAAGGCAGAAACCAAACCTTATGTTAAAGTGACATAAGGAGACTCGAGTAGTAACTATTCTATTGCGTGTGAATCGGCTCACAGTCTCTGTGTTTCAGCGAAGTCATTTGTTTTTGGACAATTTTGACAAAACATAAAAGAAAGATTTACTATTACATGTATTTGAAGGAAAGAATGCTGACTTTTCATTAAAGCTCCTATCCTGACCCTCATATTGAAACTCTTTGGCTTTCAACATTGAAAAGTAAGACATACAGCTAAGGAATCACTGGTCTGAGCCATTTAAGGTGTGTCAGGGAAAAAATCCCTCAAACTTTACCTGTCCATATTTTTTTTTGTTGGTTTTGAGGCCTTCCAGAATTTGCTCGCCAATCTGCTTTCAATGAAAATGGCTTTGACATAAAATGTTAGAATGGACAATTTTCTTGGTTATCAGGTAGGAATACAGTGCTCCATGTCCAGCTAGAAGTCTATTACCTAATCAGGGGGCTGGAGCATATCTCCTATGAGGGGAGGCTGGGAGAACTGCATTTAGTTAGCCTTTTGAAGACAAGTATCTTTTTAATAAGGAGATCTTATTGCTTCCTTCAAGTACTAAATGCAAGGCTTTAAGAGAAGTCAGAACTAGACTCTTCCTGGAGGTGCACTGTGACAGCCACACTCGACAACAGACATGAGCTGCTACTTAGGAAAGTCCAAGCAGGTATTTAGGGAAATACTTTTTACCATGAGGGTAGTGAAATACTGGAAGAGCTGTCCAGAGATGCTGCAGACTGTATACTGTAAAACACAAACAGCTCTAACTATATCGGCTGTATAATCAGTATCTATTCATTTGCCCCTCTGTGACACAGGTCTCTGCAATTTCTGGACTTGCCTCAAATAGTGGTACTTGAAAACAACTTGGAGAATTTAGTGGTGACATCTACTGAAGGGAAGGGGACAATATTAGCACATGACATCAGTGCTAAAATCTTTACAGCAACTTCTCCTACATTTCTGTCTGACATTCTTTCTGGTTCTATTAAGCTCTGGAAGGGATACAACACCTGCAAAAGCTCTAGGTACCTGAAGACCAGTCTCTGTGCTTAAGACTGCAAGATATATTCTTCTCTACCCAGGAATGTCCTCTTTGATGCATCATGGACCTTCTCAGGGGAAGGCCCCAATGCCTAAAGTTTTTCTGACTCTAATGGTATAAAACCATTGAAACCTGACACGCATCAAAGGCTAGAGGAAAACGTGTTGAAAGTAAAAATTCTAGTAAGATCAGAACTTTAGGCCCCCAGAAGGTAGCTATTCCTCTTCCAAAAAACATACAGGCTGCAGCTGTTTCTAAACCTGACTCCCAGCTCTTCTAAGTTTATTAAAAAGACACTTCACAGCTCAGAGCTCTTTCTAAAGTGTAGCAAGTGTCTTCTTCTAGACAACAAACTTCAGATACACAAAGCCCAGATGTTTATGGGTTGTCATAGCTGCAGTTCAAATCACTTGGCATAATTAGCTTTCACTTTTAACAATAAATTTCAGCTATCAGAGGTAAACACTTTAATTTTTGCTGTATTTCAAAATGTTACTGCCCAGCACTTGGCTCTGTAAACATCATTATTACATCTGCCTGCCTGCTTTGGCTCTGAAACATGTCAGAAGATTTATCTGCCTCATCAGCACTTTCTAAACACCCAGGCAGCCAATCGAAATGGGGAGGCATAACAGATGTGCCAACATCTGCTGCAGCGAGCATTTATCTGGACAGCAGAACACATAGCTGTAGATTCAAACTCCTAACCAGTTACAATTCCACACGTTTAGACAGTCTTGATCTACAACTGTGTGAAGGCTATTTTGGAATATTAATTAAAATCAAGTTGAAAACACAGTTTTTCAATTTTAGACAGCTGTGAGAAATATATCTTCCTGTAATTCAGTTTATGCCTTTCAGACAGACAATAAAGGTAAAATACCATGAAAAAGCTAAATTTGAAGTTGAGCTTAAAAATTTTGAAATTCTTAGTAAGTATTAAGCTAAAATTCCACCCCATCCATGTTCTTAGGTGGATTGGACTAGATCATCTTTCAAGTTCCCTTCCAGCTAACATTCTGTGATTCTAACATTCTGTGTGATTCTTGCGTACTTTGAGATACATACATATTAAAGTATGTATAGTTAAAATGTGCAAATTTTAATCACATACGTGTACCTACAAATAAAGCACATGAAGTGATAGGCAATGACTTTTAAAACTCAATTTTTATTTTCCTGGCACCAAAATGAGGTCTATGGGCACCATATTCATGCTGAGATTCAGCTGTTCAAACTTCTGTTGCACAAGGAAATGTCCTCCACCCCCAAACACGTACTTGTATAGATTGATGAAATCATGAGATGAAATACAAAGCACACTCATCATCCACTTTTTTTGATGCACAATACAGTTTCACCTGTATTCCTGCTCACCAAACCATGCCCTCCAGGAATGACTATCTCATTCTCTTTGAAGAGCTGCCTCATTAAATAAGAAAGCAAACTTCCAGAGAAAAGACCTCTCCTGCTTTTTTTTTTTTTTTTGATTTCTTCTCTGAAGAAGGCCCAGCACGCATAATACTGAAATCTTGTTTAAAGTCCATTTTCTTGTAAAAGGTTCTCTCTTCCTATGGGGATTCGGCCCTTGCTTCCTGTGCTCTTGAATTTCCTAGGATACTAAGCTTTAAAATAGTTAATAATAAGCCAGTTAACACGAATTAGGTTATTTTTTAAATCTGTAAAACAAATTATTTTCTCCCATCTTTTGTCTGTATAGCTAGATGCCATGTCTCCAAGGCAGACTACATGAACTTGCAAGCAGAAAGTACATGAAAAATAGCATTAATAAAACCCTTAGAAAAATTTTCACTGTAAAGCATATATGGAGGTATGTGGTATAATAGTATAGAAACTGTCGAACCAAATCATTTCTCCAAAACAGAAGATTTATAATCCACATATTTCCATAAATATGAAAATATTGCCAGCACCTTTATCTTCCTTTGCTGAGTGAAAAACACATATCATGTGTTGTAATGTTGCCCAGCAATAAAGTGCTGCCGAACTAAGCTCACTTTTCTTCATTTTCCTGGAAGAACGCAAGCTCTGACAACAAGGAAGAATTTTTATTAGCTTGCAGGTGAAGTGAGGAGTAATCTTGTGTTTGTTTTATGAAATCATGAAACAAAATGAATATCACTGACTTTATACGTTTTCTTCCTGTTTTAAGACACAATAAATGGTAATAACTTTGATAAATTTGCCCATGTCAGTTTTGTGTCTTTTTCTCCCCACTCTCTCATGATCCTCTGTAGTTGTGGACCCAATTCAAATCCCTAAATTGGGATATTCATTACTTATGGAAGGTGAGATGACAGCAACTTCATCTGCTTTGAATGTCAGAATTTTATGAGGACATACAGTAACACACTCAAAATTAACAAACAACTGTGGCAGAAACTGCTCTGACATCCTCTTCCAACTGAATGATCCAATGACTAGTGAGGAAGAAGAGTGTTTCAATGGTCAAAATAGAGATGCATTACAAGTAAAGGCTCCTGGGTTTTACTGCCAGTTCTGTCACTGATTGACCTGGCAAGTCAATACGACTGTCCTTAGTTCACCTGCTTGTGAGTTCCTGGAGCAATGCAGGGCTTAGTAACACTGAAAAACCTCAGTGGAATGGTGTTAAGTCTAATTAATTTATATTTGAAACGTGACTTCAATTCTTAAAAGACAGATGAAAAGCAAAAGGAAAGGACTACCTTTTACCACTCCTTTGCTCACTTACAATGTCCAATTTGCCACAGTTAGGGAGAAATTACATATTTACTATTGTCTCTACGTAAATTATGCTGGCTTAAATCCCCAAGCATTTTAAAAATAAAAATGCTAGGGAAATACATAATTTTGTGCTGTAGTATGCCAAATGCATGCTAAAAGCATATTCTTTTAATCATTACATGGTATTATTCATAGAATTACAGAAAAAAAAATCCAGTTCCACTTCTCCATTTTAACTGTGACCTTTCTCATTTTTAGTCTCTAATGACAGTCAGCTGGATTACAGGCCAGGTGTTAGCAGATCAAAACCCTTTTTGAATTAAAAGGAAAAAAATCTTGAGGAAAGGTTTTATAAGCTCCAATCATTGTAATGTTTTCTCAGGTCCAGCTCAAACAACTCTAATAATCTATTTACTTGCCCAGGAGACTTCTTCAAAAGCTTTTCAATTAATAGTTCTAAAATACAGTCAATTTTTTTTTCTCTGGATTTGTATGATACGACAGGTGAGAATGGAAATAAACACCTCAAGATCCCACCAACCAGAAAGACTCTCCTAAGCAACCAAGACCACAGGCACACACATACCTGATCACTTCCTTCATGATACTTCTTAACAGAAGATGCTACATAATATTAAGAATTTCCACCAAAACAAGCACAACCTGATAGTAAGTCACAGAGGTATGACAGTGGTTCTGTCTCTTCACATCACTGTCATCCCACCTGAACGTGGCTGGAACTTGTGGCTTGAGTGATTCCTCTGAAAACAAGGTTTCTCTCTCTCTCACCCCTCTATTCCATTAAATGAAAAACATGACTTAACAGCTGTGTTGAGAAGTTCCATGCTACATGTAAGGAATTCCTAGAAAACTCCTAGATAAGTAATGTTTTCCATTTTGATAGCCATGCACCCATCTTCTGGGTCAGCTGCATTGCTGATCAGGTAACAATTGCTCACCAGGTAACAAAACAAAAGAGCCTGACTGCAGCAATGGGAAGTGCTGGCAGTGTGTGCACAGAAGCTGCTTCCATAAAAAACTGTTTATTCAGGTGTTAGCAATTGAAGCAGGAACCCCAACTGTGCTGCCACAAATGCCTGTAATGTTCACACAGGGGTGTTTGCAGGCTATCACAGCTCTGAAGGGAGCTGTTACAGGCTATCAGCGCAGTAATCCTCATGTTAAAAAGGCCCTAAATATGTATTTATGAGATAGACAGATCTGTTTGGTTTACTGGTTAAATAATCCATGATTTGAAAAGGCCTTGAATACGAATTCACAGGGCAGGCAGGTCTCTCCTGACCTATTATAGCAGTAGTGCGCCTTTCGGGAAGTCACCAGAGACCACCCTTTAGTGGCCTATGAGGGCCTCAACCCACAAATACGTAGGCATTCAAGTACCTTTATTCAGATAAACAGCCTCACTTAGACTGCTAATCTGAACAGAATTACTCCTTCTTTTGTTCTAAGGAAAAAAACCACCAATGAACTTGATCTCTTCAAAAGCGTTATGCCACAGAAATGGGAAATTTGAATTCACGTCTGAAATATCTTCCCTCGTAATGATGGATTTGAAGAGTAAACCAATACGTTACCACAGCATTGCATCTGCTGCAATGCTCAGATAGGCCAAGAGAAACAAAAAGAACAGGATAAAATTCTCCCCTGTGGGAGTTCGAAGTGTTCAGTGAGAAAAGGTCTACACAGAACCTTACTCATGCCCAATTCCCACAGTTTTCCAGTTTTTCTCTCTTCAAGGCCAACTTTCAGTCATTTGTGAACACAGATGACAGTATCTGATCCAGAAATGTTCAGGTCAATAGGAAACCTTAGCCATTTCAGTGGATTTGGATCAGGCTAGTGATAAACTTAAAGGACTAATCTACTTTTACAGTTAACAGATTTATGAGTGCTAATACTTATCAAAACATTTAAATGAGCGGCTGTGCATAACCATAAATTAGCACTTACGCTCAACACGCATACGCACAGATTTACTTCCTTATTCTGTCTGAAAATCTGTCTCCTGGGTCTACAAAGCAGAACATGAACTTAAGAGTACTCATTTTTGCCCTGAGGTATTAACCAGCCCTCAGAGCACTACGGGTTGCTCTGCTTAGGATGAAATACTGATGATGGAGTAAAGCAGCTTTCCTCTAATTTGCAGGAGTCCTATTTTGCAGAACATAGGAGGAATTAAACAGCAGATGTACAGTTTCTGGCTCACTCTCCAAGTTTCACAGAGGCATCAGGTGGGAAAAATCTCATACTGCTTTTTCTCAAAATATTATGCTTTTTTTTTTTTTCTGGTGGCTGTTGTTTCCTGCACGACCTCTTATCTTTTCACTGTCTGGACACAAAAGGCTTCATAAAAACTAACCATAGAAAGATTTCACCTGCACATGCCTCACGTGGTTGTCTGTTAATTTTGTGACATCTACCAGCTTCCTGAGCAAAAGAAGTAAAATAAGGAAGCTCAATGGTTTCTAAGACCTTGAGTGAAAAGCATCAGATTACCTTGTAATTTCATACAGGGTCAGCTTAACCCTTAGCAACTCCCTCCAGATACTGGTCTTAATACTGCCCCAATTTGTCCACACTGGCATTTGCATGCATTAAAACTGGAATCATTGGACATGGCTACCACTCTCTCTTTTTCACTCTGAAAATGCTAATCCTGGCATGGTGGACCGTCGATGTGGTTTTGCAGGCTGCTGCAAGCTATGTCACTGTACTGAAGTAATCACTCGTGCTTCACCTAAATCCAACAACAATCAGAGCTGGAAAATCTTTTAGACAGCTATGCTGGCCTCCTTCACACATCCATATAAACTAACAGCCAACCTCCCTCCAAAAAAAAAAATCCCAATTCTGAGAGCAAAATTCAGCCTACTCTTCATATATGCAACAGTTACCTCAACCAACTGCTATTCCTTCTCAAGGATGTCTACTTTTGCTGTTTGTAAGAAGTATTCAGCTAGAAATAAGAATATTTTCCCCAAATACATGAGATTTTAAAAGCTGTAATTCCCTAGAGATATTTGCTGTCATAGAAGAAAACAATCACTTCCCGTTTTGCTTTTGCTCAAAAGCTACTTCAGTGCATAGACAGTATGAAGGCTTCTACCCTAAATGACACTACCAGATGGTGCTTCCTTATAACATCTTATTTTCTTCTGCCCTTCTTACTGAAAGGCCTTAGATTGAATCAATTCTTAGATTGCATATGTAGGACCAGATATCAGTGATTTTTTTTTGTCCAGCTTTGTCTTCAAAACATTCTTTGGGTTTTTTTTAATCTATCTTTTCACCGTCCCACCATTTAAGTAACTGTCTCCTTAATTTCTGTATTACCGCCAATGTTCAAACCAAGTACATAATCTTTCTCTCTGCTGGATACTAGGTTCAGAAATGTCATTACAGAAGCGCACATCCATTAGCTTATTTATACTACTCCAGCACCAGTATCCTCTGTTCTTCTTAAAGGAAAAAAAATTAGAGCCATGTTTGACACAGATTGGGGGCTGTGATGCTTTTAGTCTTTTCACCTCATTGGTACCAGAGAGTGTTCCAGCACATGATAAAAATCCAGCAGCACATTGATGTAACTCCAGCAGCACAACAGCCTCTCACAGCCAGACTGAGTGGGTTTGTCCCACTGAGTGGGTTTGTTTCAGTGATATCAACTGCAAGTCCAACTGAGCATTCACAAATTGGTCAATTTCTGCTTTATCTTAAAAGTTCTCATGGGTATCTGGGCTATGCCAGAATTGCAAATCTTTTGATCTCTTTCTGCCAACAGGAACTGATGCTGGCTCTGACCCTTGTCTCAATATCTACCAACAATCCAGATTCTTTTTGGGACAAGTTTTGCAGCAGCAACATAAGGACGCTCAAGCTGGCTATCGGCAGTCCCCCAGCTACATCATCTTCCCAGGCATTTGTTTAGAGTATGGTATTGTACGGTGCCTAATTGAGCCTTCCAGGGACTTCATCCTTCCAAGACAATTGGCTCATACTTGAGTTTATTGTGCTGCAAAAATCTGAGCACAACCCAGTGTGTTTTTCTAGTTTACGAATGAGGTAGAAGTCTTGAAGTGTCTAATCCTACCAAATCCACTGGCAAGTATAAGTCCATATCCCCAGTGCTAGCTATCATAACGTGATCCTCCTGTTTGTGTTAATTCAGGTATTTAAATGTCAACACATATTTGTAAGCAAGTTCCAAGCTGACCAAAGCTTTCCAGGACATTCCCTTTCTCGGAAAACATTCTTGTTTACAGATTGTCAGTTGCTAGACTTCTTATTTCCCGACTTCCTAATCTGGCCGAGTATTTTGCATTTGTGTCTCAGAATTGATGCGTTGTTAACTTACAAACCATTTCTAGGAAACAAAGGTGTTGCTCTAGTTCTTCTTCTGCTATCATGCTTCAATCCTTCTCTGAAATCCCCAGGTTTGGCTTTTAATCTATTTAAAAAATACTAAGTTTGCCATAGAGACCTGCTTATCTGTATCCTTTTAGTACAACGGAAATGCTAGTGTGCAGCTTGGTCCATACTCCTGACACCAGGCAGGTTTTTTACTGTGTGTGATTAGGTTCACACCAGAAAGGTTCAAACCATTGGAGGTTCACACCATTAAGGATCACAGAAGAAAGTTGTTATAAAGAAAAAAAGAATGATAAAATCAGAAAACATTGATACAATCTTCCTTCTACAGAAAGCACAGTAATAACAATAAACCTCTTTCCCCTAAACACAGAAGAAATCCAATTGTGGGAGACAGAGAGCAGACTGTGCTTCTTCTGCCGAGCTCGTAGCCCTCATGGTGGCATAAGCATCCTCTCTTTTTGATGTTTTGAGCCCTGCATGGTGGATGGGCACTGCTGATTTTATAAGTTCTTGTCTTCCCAAGTGCTTGAGCACTTCTTCCTTCCTCGATGCCGCTGCCACACAGCACAGAAACTTGTGGAGCTATGGCGGAAATTAGATCAGGCAGCTGGGCTAGGTTACAAACAACCTTTCTTAAAAATCAGTTTTTAAAAAATACTGGATTACTTCTCACATCTCTTTCACAAAAAGTAATGATGACATAACTAAGGGGCCAGAAAACATCAGGGACCAAGTGTCCACAGCAAGACACACCTAAGCCAATACTGTTGTTGTATGCTTGACAGCATTGGACCGTAGCTTCTGCTCCACTCATTGTCCTGTTGCTTATCCCCTGGAGAACTAAGCAGCTGGTAAATTCCTTTTGACTGTCCTTTATAAGAGTTTTTTTGGGGATGGAGATCTATATCTCCGGTGACAATGCTCTTATTTTTTTTCAGCTACCTAGTTATGGGGAGGGAGCTTAATAAGGACGTGAAACAACACATAATGCAACAAATGAGAAACCTAAATCATAACATTACCACCTGGGGTTAAAATTTGGGAATGTCTTCCATGTTTAGAGCTCTGCTAGTTAAAGGCTCTGAGATATTCTTGTTTCTCCTTCAAAACTTTCATACTTAGTAGAAGGCATTCATCTCGAAGGAAGCTAGACAGTTCCTTCCCTATTTAAATTTCACATGAAACATTTTATTGCAGCCACTCAGTAACTTTGCCTTGGGCAATTGAATCACAGCTGACAGCAAATTAATGACTATGATGGTGTGATTAGTAGAGATTACAGGCAACTGAGAACCTGCCCAAGCATTTGCCGTTGTCACAGTACTTATGCCAGATATTATTAAGGATTAATAATGGTCATAAAAAGGACTTGATTCCACCAGGTAGACTCTTTAAAAACTGTTAGTATTTTAATATGCCACTTATATTCTGATTAAATAGTGAAAATTATTTTTATCTAACCATTTTTAAAAAATACTCTTTCTAGATGCTTACATTGCTAATTTATTTAAATATTACTAGAAAAGCAATTTCTATTGCATTTAGGGAAGAAGAACCATAAACAAACATACTCGACAGAGAAATTTAATATTATATTACTCATGGGAAGTCAAAACAGAACTTAAGCTCTGAGACTCTTGTGCTGTGAGATATCACACCAAAACCCAACTGGGAGGAAATAATGATTTCACTAATCCCTAGCAATGATTTTTTGAGGAGTTCAAATAAAAGTTTGCTTGTTCTGATTGAGATTCACTAAGTAGATGTTATTTGATTTTTCTGCTTCCTGAGGGAAGAACTTCAGAATCCCTGGGCTGCTAGAAGAAAAGAACAATGGGCTAAAGTTGCAATAGAGCATCTTAGCTGCTATAGACACGATAAAAATGAACACACCGCGTATTTGCCAAAGCTTTTGCCGTTCATTTCATTTCCAAATGTCAACCCATTATATGAAACCTTTAAAAAGGTTTCTTAAGGTAGACCAAACAGAAGGATAGGATATTTTTAATCTTGTATTAAAGATATTTAATTATAATCATTCTTATTTAAAATACAGTAACTTGAACTTATGCAAAGACTCAGCACTGTTTAATAATAAAAAGAACCATCTGCTACTTATGCCTGTCCCTACAAATATTTTGTACTGGATAATATTGGAAAACTAGTCAACAAGAAGACTATGTAAATACTAAGATGAAAATATAATAAAAAGCAACATTGACAATCACATGTTGTCATTTTGGCAAGCCTCAGATAACGATTTTCCAGTGACTCAGGAACACATCCACCCTCGTCACTGGAGAGTACATACATTAACAGCAAAGGGAGATTTGTACTACAGAGCACAATTTTTTTATAATTGCAATAATTACACTGTCAAATATAAAAAAAGCAAGTAATAGAAGTTATATTAATTTTTGAAATTTTAGCCTGATCTTACAAACACTCAAATACACACCCAGGTATCTGTAAGACTTATCTCTAAGGCATGAGATACAAGGCAAATTAATCCTTAAAATTAGGTGGGGGGAAGCAATTAAACTTCCAGTAACCATTTTTAATTTTGGAAAGGCTTGCTTTAAAGTGTTAAAACTGCACAAGCAAAGCATCTGAGTCACTGTCTCCACTGCACAAAGAGGGAACATGTTTAATAAGCCTCCTGGACTTGCATGTAGCCACCGACTGTAGAATTCTGCTTTCACATTTCACGTGTGCAGCCTAACCCCAGTAAAGCCTGTGACATTACACAGGTATAAAATAAAATAGCCTTTGGTGCCCATTTTTTAAGAAGTATTCCCACTCTTATTTTTCTCAGAGGAGCCTGCTAACAGCTGCACAAATACCATATCTGTAATAACAGAAAGAGAGGCTGCAGTGTGCCAGTGATCTTACCTCATACTCAAAGTCCTCTGCTCTATCTGCATCAGCAGGCAAGCTGGAAAGATATTCATTACCTTCATAAAATTCATGCTCCACTGGGTGAAGAGAATGGCAGCTATGTGGAACAAAAGCAGTACAACAACAGCAGATGAGACAATAGTGGTTTTTTAAATTAAAAATTTGTAAAAAAAAAATAATCCCACTTCTCTGTAGTTTTCTCATCTCTGTAATACTACTCTGAAATGGCCTGATAGCCTGAAAGGAACTGTACCAAAAAGTAGAATGGGCTGTTTTCTTTTAAAAAGCTCATACTCCAGCTGAGTTCATTTTGCTGGGTTCATCTTTTGTCAGGTTTATACAAGGTGATTTCTTAAAAGGTTGTGTTTCAGGCCAAACTACTTAATTGTGACAATTTGGGATTCCTTATGCTCATAAAGGTATCGAACTCCAGACTCATGTGCTGTGTCATGGTTCGGGGCAACTCACTAATTCTCTGGTGATAAAGTCTTGAATGTGCACAATCTACAACCCACACCAGGCTCACAAACTGCTCAAGACTTGCATTATCCTCTTTTGTTAAAGTGATAACAGAGCGGTGAAGTGCATTTGAGTTAACTGCACACTTAAAAATGTCAGTAAACTGCACTGTCAAATGGGCTTGGAGCACAAAGAATGAGGTCTTTACAATATGCACTTATATACAGCCTTAGACCCAAGGCTGGATCCCAACCATGCAGCACCTGGTGTGGATCTATCTTAGCAGAGGTAGGAAACTTTTCCTCATGCCAAGGACATAGGAACTTCAATCACAGCAGCACAGTTTAGTATTATCCAGTAACAACTCAAAAAATATATACATATCATGTTCCTAGCTGTGTAGCAGCAAGTGATAGGCTCAATTCACCACTTGGCTGCCAAGTTCCCTCTGAGATAATCATCTACCCAGATTACCTAGAACTTCTAAAAATGGAGCTATATCAAAGTCAAAAGCAGTATGCTCTCCATTAGCACCACTTCTGTAGAGAAGCATGGCATACCAGGAAGTCAGTAGAAAGGCTCTACAGCTATCATAGCTTTGCTGGCTACCAACAGAGGACAAGGGTCAACCACTAGATGATGTTAGTCATCAGGTGATGACCAAAGAGGCAGAAGGCTACGCCCTGTTTTTGTATAAGCACCACCTGCTGCTGTTTGCATTCAATTGGTTTCAAAGAATTCAACTGAGGGATAATATAATTCCTATCATTCACCATACGACAGGTGAAATCGTACTTTTGATCTCTGTATTTCTGGATTGCTTTGCTTCTGAAAAGGAGACCTTTAAATTAAATAATTTGTTTCCTTCATTTTTTTTTGGTAAGAAATTTGGAAGAGAAGGCAACAAAGCCCGGTTTTTCTAGGTTTGAAGAAGCCTTTGTGGTACTTCGAAACACAGAAGCAGTGTTCTGGACTAGGGCTTAGCTTTTTATGAACAAACACATGAACACAAACAAAACATGGCCAAGATTCCTTCTTGTAGCTTTAATCCATGAGCAGAGTTTAGGAAAATTATCTCATGCTTGAATAGGACAATGATTATCAACTACAGCTGTGATTTATTTAAAGTGTTTCTGAGACTTTTCCAAGAGAAGGCAACAAGTCCACCCCTGTAATCCCTCAATCCTACAGGTAAACAGCAGGAGAAGATAAACCATACCTGTCTGAAAGTAGAAAAGGGCAGATATCAGGAACTGGTGGTGTGGAGGGCCTTAGTTTGGCCAGAGCCATAATGTGCTCGAAAGTGATGTCAGTCTGAGTGCTGGCATCCACAAGACGAACATCCTGAGAGCTACCTTGAGCTTTGCTAACTGGGGCTCGTCGTAAAACCTGAACTACAATTGGCTCCTTGGCATTGCGAAAAGCTTCCACTGCTTCTTCGTGAGTGGCCTTGGAGAGGTCCTTCCCATTGACCTAGAGAAAACCAGAAAAATATACCAAAGGTTACTGACAAATGAAAAGGCAGCATAAAAATATAGCTGTAAAGTAAAAGGGGATGAATTATTTGTGTCAAGAGCTTCAATTGGCCGCACCTTATTTTGGCATCCATGCAAGAGGGAAGACAAAGCTGGGAGGAGAAAATAAATTCTTTCATCTTTACTAGAAATTAGAAATGGTTTGAACTCTTCCATAACTGTCCCAATGGAATCCAAACACAGCAAAGAAACCACAGTATTTAAAAAGTATGTTTAAAATTATTTCTCTGATGCGATTTTATTCACCTCATAAAATACAAATAAAAAAGAGAGGTGCCTTTAATTTTCAATTTCAGCATTTTGTGTGGCATGCAACTGTTTTAAAGGATTTCTGGCAGAGCATTGTTATTAATGCAGATGTCAATAAACATGTCTCTGATGTCTAAAAAGAAACAAAGCCAATTTTCAATGTTTTGTCACTTATCTGCTGTGGCCATTACACAATCATTAAGACTGAACACAGGAAGATCTGACTAACACAGTCAGCTGCTGCTCTTTTAAGGGAAGAGAAATCTAAATCAAACAAACTGAAGAAATAATTTGCTACAAACAGATGAATAATAAACCAGAGAAAATTATACTGCAAATGCAGCACAGCTTGACAAAACTAAAAGACTGTGGCAAGGTTTTTCTCTGTTATAGGCAAAGCAGCAAATTTCTCCTGGTCTAGATGAGGCCTTAGGCTATCAAAAAAGGCAATTGCAAGGCTGGCTGATGCTAAATTCATATAAATTCAGGTATTTAGGGCAAAATTCCCAAGTATTAGCCCACTACAAAATGTGAGAGTTAATTTGTCTATGGTGGTCAGCAGCTCAGCCCTTGGACACAGGAGTCATGAAACATCTTTACACCGAAAATACCATTTTGCTATTTCCAGAGCAATGGGACTGCTGTTGGCTGCTGCACAGGTCCTAATTATTGTGAACTACCGGGGAGATGAGATGATCCTGTGCTGGGTTAGAAAGGCAGGGTTTTTTGGTAAGAAATCTGAATATCTGGAGGGTACCAAAACCTGATTAAAATTTATATTCCTGGCAAAATCTTTACAATCGCAGCAAATAAGACGTAGGATTCTACTGTAAGTTCATGCCCAAATTACCTTTGTTGTATAGACAATGAAATAATAAAATTTTTGATTAATGAACTCAGTCTAAACGTCCTCCAGAAATGGGACAGCCTCATAACTGACTTTCCCCCAATGCCTGTTCATAGTGGTTGAATCCAAAATTTCTTTGCAACATCACTCTTTCATTCAAGAAATTCTTGGAACTTTCTCGTCAAAAAGGAAAAACATATGAACAGGAACAACAACAGCAAACTCAAAAAATCCATTCAGCAGCCTTGAGTAATGTTTTTAGCCTGTCAGGAGAAACATTTGCAATTAAAAATGTCATACTTGAGGAAACACGTGTAACCGTAATCCTGTCTGTTTATGTGGATGGCTATGATACCATTACCTGTTAATTACATGTATATAACAACTCAATACATTTCCAGAGTACATGCTGGAGTACATGTTAGAACAAGCTTTTCTCTGACACAACTTCCAAACAAGCAACGTTTTCACAGCCGCGTTACTCATGAGGACATGCAAAATAACCACACCACAGCGTAGACACCAATGCAAAGGTTAGCTGATCTTTCTAACTAGTCCTAATGCTGTATGTGGTGATGAGAAGTCTAGAAATTTTCTGAACACATTTCTATACATAAAAAAGCTCACAGTTCCCTGTGCTGAATGCCTGGGATGCCCAGAAGTACCATACCGCTCCAGCTTAGACTGTGAAAAAGCAATATGAGCAGCAGTTAGCTTGGCCGCTTAAGTTTAATGCATCTGTATGGTCTCTCTGATGAGTGAAGCCAAAAATATTAAGATTTTATGTTAAGATTTTATCGTTTAAATCATCATCAATCAAATTATAACCCTGGGTTACATTAATCTAAATATCAGTGGTATATAAGAGGAAGGGCTAGAACAGTCAAAGAACAAGCTATGTTATAAAAAAATAAATTTCCCCAAGGAGGGAGCTTCTACAAATCCTCTCCAATAGCACAAGTTACACTGCCAGACTCAACTCTGTCTAATAGAGGCAATTAGAGATAAAGCTTCGAGCCTGGGTCTTCCAGTCAGTCTTCAATTCCAGCTTTTGCTTTGCCCTTGCTTCTAACTCAGATCCTATCAAGGACACAATTTCCAACAGTTTCTGCAGGATTTGTAACAAGAGTGTCCCACAGGCCGCCTGAGTGACACTCATTCTTAAGGCCCCACGAACAGAAAAATTACTTTCCTGTCTCCCCAAACCCTTTAAATACTTTAAAGTTTTGGATAAGTATATGACGTTTCTCCTAAAAACAAATGCTTGGGAATAAATACCACATATCATTTTTCCCCTACTCAGGTATAAAACACACAATCCTTCTGTATCCCAGCTGAACCACATGGGTTTTGGCACAAGTTGACTATTTTATCACAGATCTGCAACAGCAGAGCAAAGAGATACTTGGATAGCATACAAACTATATTATTAGATTATTTTGGAAAACTAGAAGCTCTGTTTATTCACATCAGTCAATACTTATCACTTATTCTGAGGAAACAGACATAAATTCACAATGCCATTTACATGCAAATTCGATTTCTAAAGAATAGTAATATTTCAAAAATCACATGAGTGTGAAAAATCACAAAAGATACGCATTTTCATTTATCCTGGAAGCCTATGGCTGACCTCTATTTTCATTTAAATACCTATTTGATTTAAAGACTTCACAAACATTCCATCCTTTATGTTGGTTTCTTACGAAATACAAGCACTTCAGACACACAATACTTGTTTAAATTGTCACTTGAAGTTCATCAACACACTTTGTCGACCTGCATAAAGGTCACCTAATTTATGAATGCCTCCCTTCTCAGAAGAAAATCTATAGCTGAATTACTCTGTGCTGGCAGATGTCCTGCCCACTTGGGGCTGGGAAGAGAGAATTTATTTTAAAATCTAAAGCCAATTCTACAGATGGGGTTGGAAGCTCTCTTCACATAGCTTCTTTAAGAGTTTTCTGCCTCCTGCATTATCCCCCAACTTAACACACACATATAGTTACCCAGGGAGCTGTAGACAGCTGAGCACTTATTTACAGCAAGCCACTTACAGGTTCTTAGTGGATGATTAAATAAATTCCTTGCCTCAGAAAGGTTACTTTCAGTGGAATCCAGGGTACTATTTTAAGTGGATAGAGAAATCCGTCACTTTTAACAGTCAACACAAAGACATGGGAATACATTTGTTGCAGCAGATGGGCTAATTAATCCACAAGCAAGTTGTGAATGTTAAGTAAAGAATATATCTTCTCTCATGTAAACCATCCTCCTGCCCTGTTTGATTAAGCTTCTGTTTAATGAACACTCTCGCCCTGCTTTTGGACGCACTGCAAAGTCTGGGCCACGTGTCAACATCTCCCCCAGAGTGACTGGTGGCCACTGCCTGGATTCTGGCCATCCTCTTTGGATTCTTGCTCTAAATCCAGCCACATGCAAAACTTCATCAGCACCAGAAAATAAACAAGCAAACAGGCTTTGTCTTTCATGAACAAATCAACTTACATTGGCCAGCTGCCACTTCTAACACCAGTACCACTGTACATAGGCTTATTCCCACTCATACAGAGGTGGACAGTAGAGACGAAACGAGAGACAGGACTAAATAAAAAACCAGTGGCTATAAAAAACCATAGGCAAATGGTTGTTAGGTTATCCTCATGTTTTGAGTTCTAAAGCAAAAAAAACCTCAGCCCTTCAATGAAGACTGCTTCCCGTATTTCATAGAATGATAGAATCACAGAATGGCCTAGGCTGGAGGGGACCTTAGAGATCATCTAATCCAACCTCCCTGTCATGGGCAGGGACGCCTCTCAACTAGATCAAGCTACTCAAGGCCCTGCCCAACTTGGCCTTGAACACCTCCAGGGAGGGGGTAGTCACAACGTCTCTGGGCAATTTATTCCAAAGTCTTGCCACCCTCATACTAAAGAATTTCTTCCTAAGATCTAATCTAATTCTATCCTACTTCAACTTAGACCCATTTCCCCTTGTTTAAGTGCCTGTGAGTGAGAAATGAAATATATTCATCTTCTAACACTCTTCTGATCTTGCTAATTTAACAGTAGCCAGAATTTTTGAATCAGGTGGGCCAGAAATGTTGATTATATTTCCTGTAGCCTCTACTTCCTCCATACTGAGATGAAAAGGAAAAAAAAAGAAAAAAAGGAAAAACAAAGGAAAGATATGTAGCCATGTGAATGCAACCATCACAAAAGGTGTCATATTAGCAGCTCATGAGATAATCTCCTATCCTCAGCAAACACCCAGCATATGCAAGTTGAAATTTAAGATCAGCTCTGCTGAAGCAAAATCCTTGGAGACTCTTCGTTTCATCAGCAAAGGCAAAAGGAAGAATAACCAGAGCGCTCTGCTAGAGCAGAGACATCCAGGCATAAGGGTTTCCCAGCGAAATGACAGAGATAGTGTCTGACATGATGATGGAGTTCACACAAGGCTCACTGTCCTAGGAGATTTCAACGCCCATGAAGAAGATGCCTCTGACCTGACAGGTGCTAAATCTGCTCTCATCACAGCAGTCTCTTCACCTCCAGTCCCTCGCCCTAAATGTACTCAGGCTATCACACCTTGGGTGCATCCTTGATAACAAACTGGCACAGAAGATTGAACAATATCCCTTAGTCTGACCAGTCCTTCTTTAGGACAGGAATTTGGGCCCTCCCTAACTGCAAGCCACAAAAAAAGAACAAA
The DNA here is from genome assembly GCA_020746105.1 of Trogon surrucura. NCBI lineage: Eukaryota > Metazoa > Chordata > Aves > Trogoniformes > Trogonidae > Trogon > Trogon surrucura. Next base: position 189,275,554 of record CM036617.1, read on the forward strand.
ACCATACCACCTTCCTCCCAGACATACAGTTTTCAGCATCTATAGACTCTAGAAAACTTCCACTGCTGAAGACTACCGGTTATGAGGCTCTCCAGGTAGGACAGAGGGGCACAGGACATGTGAGCTACCAGTGATACACATGCAGGGGAGGATATCGCAACTCTTCTGCTAACGCAAACATGATAGCTCAGCTACAGAAAGGGCATTCGACATGATAACCTTTTAGGTTATGGTTCAGTACTAAGCTGCATTTCTTCAGCAAGTTAATCTGAAAGCTAGGAAATTCAGCCATTATCCAATACCACCACTATCTCAGTCCAGGTTCACACAAGTTCAGTAAAGGGACAACTTTTATTATTCTGGTTAATGACAGTTCCTCTTTTTCAGCCAGGTGAGCTAAGCACTGCTTGTTCCCATTTGATCCTTCATTGCCCTGACCATGACATCTTGTCATCCCTCCTAAAAGTTATGCAAGTTTCTGAACATGCAGGCTCCGGCTGCTTCCCTCAGGCTGAAGCTGAATCACAGTCTTGTAACAAGAATTACCTCTCTGTTACCTGTAGAACTGAGGTTCATCCTGTTTTATAGTTTGTGTAGCCGTTCAGCAATACTGAACAGATTCAAGCAATACCGAGTACTTCAGCCTTCTGGCCTCTTCCTATGTAAAACCAGCATCGCCTTTCATTTCCCAGCATTTACCAGAAATCTACTGTGATCGAAAAGCCTATGTCTAAGCCTTAACCTAAGCAAGACAAAATAAATGCTACAAAAAGTGAAAAAAACATAGAAATATACCTACTTACACTTTGTAAAGCCTCAGCAATTTTGATTACCTAAACACCAGCTGTGAGAAAAAAAGAGCACCTTTCTTTCAGTTGGCCTCTAGACGATGCTTCATTTTATCAGAACTGTCCACCATGATCAGTGCACCTGTGAGCAGGTCTGACAGCTGCAGCTCCTCTCTATGAAGGACATGAAACACCCCCAAAAGACCACAGCAGAGAACTGGACACTGTCCGGAAATATTGTCTAATGAGCTACCCATAGGGATTTTTAACCTTGACTGGAAAAAGTGTCCTGGGTCCAGGGAATGGAGAAATAGCTCTCATCAGAACTGCAGCAAACTAGACCAAAACAGTGAGCAAGGAAACTAATGTAGAAGTGCTTGTTCAACTTCGTTTCACCAACAAATACAAACTCTACTTCAATGTCCTTTTCTCCAGGATTTTGCTTTCTCTACTCAGTCATCTTTAACTAAAATGAAAAAGCTATTATAAGAAGCATCTCCCAAAACTCCATGTCTAGAATTGTGCTCCATGGTTTGAAAGAAAAGTCTATTGTAAACAAACAAATCACTGAAGATCCCCCTACCTTTAGGAGGAAGTTTGGGGTTTTAAATCCCAAAGTTATTGACTGCCTAACTGCATTTCAGGTATTGAGTACAGAAAAAGGATGGTGTTTTATATGCATGCCTATAGCCTGCTTCCAGCTGGCTGGGATAGGCACAACCATTGTTCACCACAAATGCCTTTGAGCATTTCTGTCTCCTCTAACAGTGCATGGAAAAGCCCACCATGGAAAACACCTGGCAATTCCATGCCTAAAGTCTCTTTGCGGTTCTGAGCCCTCACCTTGGGACATATCTCAGCAAAACACTTGGATGCTATGATTCACACTTCCAGGATAATTATGCCCACTCCAGCACGTTTAAAGCACTAGCTTTTAAAAAGTTAGCAGTTTTAAACTGTGGCCAAAATGCAATCAGAATTCCTGCACTTTATAACACGAGGCTTGGCAGCCTGTGTTACTGGAGAATAACCCCTCCAACTCTGTACTGTGTGTTACAGCAATGCACATCTCACAAAGATCCTTTCAAGTCCTTTAGTGACGATGTTCAACATCAGAACAGCTCAGAAAGCACAGTTCAGAAAGCACAGCAACAGCTCCGGAAAGAATCACTTGCATTTTGAATGTATTATTATCTGAAATTCTCTTGGTTTGTGAGTGAAATGAAAACACCAAAGTAAATTTAAGAATCACGGCAATAATTTCATAGTGAGCTGCCCAGAGACAAGTGCCGCTAGACATGCATTTGTGAGCAGCTGTTATTCTCATTTTCTGACTCCCACAATCTACCTGGCAGACCTCTTAATAGTTGCTATGACCATCCTTCTTGCATCCTCTTTCAGCTAGTATTCCCAGTCTCATTCTCCTCTCCCTCGCTTTCCTACTTCTGGTCTCTATCTCCTCTCCTCCCTCCTAGGCTGTCTGCTCTTCTCACTCTGTCTTTTTTCTCAGCGCAGACTCTTCTTGGCTCCCCAAGGGTCTCTCTTCCCTCATGCCTGCTGATTCCTGCATCCTTCCTTTCCTGAATCCTTCTCCATGAAGTCCTCTCAGTGCCCTCTCACTGAACCTGTCCCCTTCCTGCGGGGTGGGAACGCTGACACTTGTCATCCTCCCACGGTGACAGCTGAACAGTTTGAACACTTGTGAGGTCTGCCTTCACCAGCACCTCCCGGTACCGACAGGAATGCTCAGCTAACCCAGATGGTGATGTAACAAGGCTGGAGTGTGTTTACTATGTAAATTGCTTTTAATATTGACAAACAGTTTTTTCTGATGATGTTAAGATTCTGCCTGAGGGCAATAAAGACTAAAGTAGCTGTGGCATGCATAAAAAACATGGAGTTACTTCTTGATGTAATTAGACCATCATTTATTACATTAATCATGGCAAATGCTTTCTATTTGTGGATAGGACATTATATAAATCTCTCATGAGATCTACCACATACAGCAACCCTTTGATGGTGGAGAAAAATACAGTCAAAGGCCAGTGTGTGTGCTCAGAATAATTTTTATCTCTAGCCCCTGCACAGAATGCTGTACGTTCCTGTGAACTTTACGGTGTTTCTGCTTTAGGACAAGCTCACTCTCCAATTTCTCTTCCAGGTATGTATCTTTCTCAGAGAAAAGGCACTTCAAAAGGTAGTTGCTATTAAAGTTTTAGAAGAACAAATTAACAACATTCTTTAATCATCAGCAACTCCCAAAGAACAATGGAAGAGAAGAATGGCAGATTTCAGTACTCTGTAAATAACATGCAGTCACTTTTCTCCTTTTCAGGGAATCATATTCCACAATTCATTAAGAAAGAAAATTTCTCTCTTTCACTTCTAAAAAAACCTCTAGCCTTCCATGAACTCAGCCACGGCTGGCATCACCACATGAATGTTACACTTATCACTGTCATAACAATTCATCCATGTAGAGACGCCTGAAACTCCTGGTCTCCTCCGAACTGAGTAGTTTAAAAAGATAGATGGCTGCCTTCTGGCTAATTGTGGGAGTTCTTTCATTACTATAAAAAGACTTTTTATATCTCAAATGACTTTATAAGCAGTGAATAATGAGACTTAAGTCTGTGGGAAAGAGTCCACTGATAAAATGCTAGGATAACTTATGGGCATAGTGACCTTTTCCTCTGTAAGATACTCCAAACTGCTGGTGTTGGCACATTATTAAAATCCCCCATTTAAGGCGTGCAGTTAAGAACAAGGCTGGTTTTATTTTTTAAATTCAATTTAAGGTAGCACAGCAAGAGCTAAAGCTCTCCCAGCACCGAGGACTAACTCCCACTCACTAACTCCAGCTGTGCAGGAGCAGGGCAGATGGCAGCAGCAGTGCAAGAAGCTGGTTGGGTCTCATTGCCCTGCTCCTGACTGCGGTGCCAGCACTGGGAGCCTTCTTGCCCCATGCACAACACTCATCACCCCAGCAAGGGAGCACATTTCTGCCAGAACATCCACCAGCAAACTCCAGCGCACTGGGCTGGCTCTTACAAAGCTGCAGAGAAGAGTAGCCGACAGCACGTTGCCTTCAGCCTCTCTGGTAAGGAGAGTTTTGCCTTGGCCAAGAGGGTGCTCCATGTGCCAGCATTTCACGCAGCAAAACAGCAGCAATGTTAAACTCCTGTGTCAGAGTGCTGAGTCTGGTTCCATCCCTGACTGAAATCCTGGCCGGCCCTGCCACACATCTAACCCAAGCTGATGTTCTGCTGAGCTGCCAATCACATCAAGTGCTAAGGTTAGTGGGCTCGCTAAAATCACCTACACTTGTTTTTCTCTAACGAATATACAACAGACTTGGTCTACTTTAATGTGTGCCGCTTACTGTGAATCCGTTTAAGGAACAGAAAAGGCTCCTCCTCTCTTGAAATAAAAATTGGAAGGTCCCCTTCATTATTTTTCAATTCTTCTGTTATGCTGCCTCAACACTAATCTGACACTGTTGTTCTGCATTGATTTCTATGGCTTTATTCCAGAAGAAGCATATTGGCAATTTTTTGGGCATAATCATACTTGGAAAAATTCCTCCCAACTTTTTACAGGACTAAACATTTAAAAAATACTTTTGAAAAGCTCACATGTATTCATACTCGCTCAGCCATGGGGGCTGATACAGCAATAGATTACAATGAAGTTTAATGCCTCTGAAACGTGGCATTTTGCAACTTACTTGATCTCTTTTTCAAAGAAGAAGAAAGCACAAATTCAGAGGAACCACTCACTTGATAAAATGAAGCACGCAATGGGGCCTTACCTGCCATTCAAAAGTCTACTGGATTTCTTTGTACCAGAAAGTTCCCAGTAGCTCTTAGGAAAGCTTAGCAACAATTCTTATTTGAACATCAAGAGAATCCATACTATTAACAAAGGCATGCTTGTACACATTAAGTTACTCACAATGAACACAAAAGAAAGTACTTGTAGATGCACAGAGAAGATATCTCATTAAACATATTTGTGCCTGTTCCTTCCCTTTTGCTTCTTTCTCTCTTAGTTTGATCCTCCTTTAAAAACTACTTAGTCATGTAGGATTGCTTTATTTTTCTATTGAATGATGCCTTATTGGACTGATACAGGAATATTTTAAGCTGTTTGTTCCCAAAGTTTAGTTGCCACATTCCTTCTTACCAGGAAAAAATGGGAAGGGATGTGAATATTAAGACCAGTTTAGTTCTATCTTATTTATACAGCACCACGGCTGTGCACACACCTTTAGTAGTAAGAGCTGCAGCTCTGTCCCAGCTTCTATCCCTGTCCCAGTGTTTTTATGTCTTTTCTTCTGAGTGTCTCTCTCCTTTGTCTCTCCATATCCTTGGCTCCCCTCATCACTTCCTTCCTCTGTTTCAGTCCATTTGCCTCTCTGGTGTCCCTCCCTTATTTTTCTGTTGCTCCTTTGACTTCCTTTATCTTTGGTTTGGTCTCTGCAGCGTCAGCAGTAGCAGCCACTTCTGTACAGCTTTAGTACATAACACTTGCAAAGGGAACCTTCCCCACATGAAGTCTACATGTGAGGCCCCTCCATACCAGCTCCAGGAGAGAATGAAGTAAACAGACTCTCAAAAAAATCAGCAAAGGGCAGTTGCTGAGGAGATTCACACAATGCTCATTGGTTTCCTTTTCCCAGGCAATTCTGGGTGTAGGGCATGGCTCTGTCAGAGATGCTGTTCCAGCTCTCCGAGGCACAGCAAGGCTCTTAAGGACCAAGTGGCTGAGAAGTATGGCAGGGAACTTACACACGGCTATTAGCCAAGGCCGTGCAGTTGACTGCACACTGAATACACTGCAGGAATCAGATTCGTACCATCGCTTTGCATACTACAAATATCACTGAAATCCAAGCAGATTTTGTGTTAACTATCCAGAGAAAAACCCAGCCTTTGGGTGTAGGCAGTTCTTGCTGCTTTCAATTGCTGTGCAGATCAGATGGTGTAGCTTAGCATATAGAGGAGAAAAGACCTTTTAACATTAGAAATACAATAATTCTTTCCATTCAGAGCAACAGAGTTATCCTTTAATATGACGAGATTATTTAATGAGATTATTTGACAGGCTTTTGATTATCTTCTGTAAAAGCAGCATGAACAATTTAATTAAAAAACTGAAAAAACCCTCTGCAATCCACACTTCATACTTCCTATCCTTACACATTTAGTAAAAAATTCCTAGGTGCAAGGACAGTGTCTGGTTATGTAATATCAACCACCACAGAGCCCCAAAGTGCCTTCTAGACACAAAAATAATGGTTATATATATGTGTGCAGAATTTAGAAAATGAATTAAAAGGGGATAGGAATTATAACAAACATGCTTGAAAATAGACAACGAAAATACTTTAACCATGGCACACTGTGGGATACCAAGACAAGGGCAATGTCATCTTTGTTTTGTCGCAGGAATAAAGTTCTTTAAATAATGTGGGTTTCTTTTTTTTTTTTTTTAATTTATATGACATTTCCTAAAAGAAAAAGGTAAATATCAGTGAAAGAAGAAATAAGGCACTACATTTCTATATTATATATTAAAAGATGTGTGTTAGATGCACATAAATTCCTGCTGGCAGTATACAACTGACATACACAGGATTATGTTATAAAGAGAGATATAAATTCTATATGTCCTGTGCTTATAAAAGAAGGAATAACACCTGAATATCTAGAAATGCTTTTAATAAGCTTTAAAACCAGCACAGTGTTTGTAAAAACAAAGTTCCTGAAAAAAATTGAAGTCATTTCACCAAATCAACAACACTGAAAGGTAACACTTCTGAATTTCTTAACTGAATTTCTTAATTAACTGAATTTCTTAATTAAAACTCAGAGATGGATTTTCAGATGGCAGATTCTTACCACGACTTCTGCCTTACAGTGTTTAATTATACAAACTTCTGCAACATTCTTCAGCGGGAGTCACAAAAATGTGGCAAAACATAAAATTTCTACACTGGGCACAAGTATAAATTGGGAGAAGAGTGGCTGTGGAACATCCCTGCAGAAAGGGATCTGGGGATGCTGGTTGACAGCAGCTCCATTATGAACCAGTGGTGTGCTCTGGCAGCCCAGAGGGCAAACCCCATCCTGGGGTGTATCAAACGCAGCATGACCACCCCATCAAAAGATGTGGCTGTCCCACAGCATTCAGCATTGGCGCTGCCTCACCTCGAGCACTGTATGAAAGTTCTGGGCCCCACGATTTAAGAAGGATGTGAAGGTCCTTGAATGAGTCCAGAGGAGGGCAACAAAACTGGTGAAAGGGCTAGAAGGCATGTCCTGTGAGAAGCAGCTGAAGACTTCATGCTTGTCTAGTCAGGAGGGAAAGGAGGCTGAGGGGTCACCTCATTACTCTCTAGATCTTCCTGAGGAGGGGAAGTGGAGGAGGAGGTGCTGACCTCTTCTTCCTGGGATCCAGTGATAGGACACACGGGAATTGCTCAAAGCTGCATTGGGGAGGTTTAGACTGGGAATTAAGAAGCATTTGTTTACTGAGAGGGTGTTCAAACACTGGAACAGGCTTCCTAGAGAGGTGGTTGATGACCCAAGTCTGTCAGTGTTTAAAAGACATTTGGACAATGACATGCTTTAACTGTTGGTCATTCCGGAATTTGTCAGGCAGTCAGACTAGATGAACTTTGTAGGTCCCTTCCAACTAAAAATATTCTAGTCTACTCTATTCTATTCTGTTCTCACAGAAACCAAAACACAATGTCACCACATACCAGCTTGTAAAATTTTTATCTGCACTTAAAATAGGAGGCAGGCAGGAAGAAGCAAGCATAGGCTTGTAACTGGATGGATACACTGTAGTGAAGTGCAAATTTCAATCAAGTCTTAATTCTAGATGTTCTTACAGCTCAAATGTAGCTGGAGAGAAGGGTTTCTTTTCAGCTTGCTTGTAGAAAAGGTTATGTTTTAAAAAGGTTCAGTTGGAGAAAAGCATATTTTTCCTCTTGATTTTAAAATCAAATAGGCTCCTGTTTCAAAATCCACATCATGTAGAACTTGAGAGTAGCTTTCATGTTAATGCTGATAGATATATTCTTTAACAAAGCCAGGTTCCTTTAAACTTTCATGGTAAGCTGGTTTTACAAGCTATTCAAGTAAAATGTCATAGCATATAGTTACTGGTGAAAAGAACTGCAGCTGAAAAGCAGAGATTTCCAATAAACTGAGAAATGTCTGAAGCCAGTTCAAAATGGCAGTTCAAAATTTACACAAACCTTCCCCACCCAAGGAGAGGCAGACAGGCATAAATCATTCCCAGCAATCAATTCTGCTATTTGAATTTGTCCTGACACTTGTTGGGCTTGGTTGCTGACATGGAACTGTGGCAGAAAGGCCAGGCCACCAGGGAAATTTGGCCAGCTTACACATCTGAGAATGAACCACCCGACCGCAGGTCTCCAGCCCTCGCAGCACTGTTCTTTGTTCCAAGCATAAACCATTTTATCCGCTGTGATTCAGGTCTGCCTGCAAGATCTCAGAAAAAAAAGAAGATTCTTTGTCAACTATTCATACAAGAGATGGGAAATATTGGATGAGATTCCAGGCAGGAATGGAACAGGTAGCTTTTCAGGCAGACAATCTAAAAATAAACCTGACATGTTAATATTCCTGGTTTTGTTTCTCACTGTAACTACTTTGCAGTTAATTATTGATATTGTTAGACAACAAGCAAAACATCTGAGAAAAGGTTCTGCGGGTTTTGAATTCTGTGAAAATCCAATATTTACATACACAGGATACAAATCTGCTCTTAATGGAGATTCTCAGAGAAGAAGATTTTTGTGAAAAACAATTTGCATACTGGCCTCGAGTGCTTTCATTAACAGCAAATGGAAATACAATCATGCACAGCTGTCAGTGCAGAAGTCTCACTAAAACAGCTAAAGTAGCCAATGCTATATAACACATATCCAGAACATGCATTTTTTTTCTGCCCCCTGCTCCAAAAATCAGCCTTAGGAAAATCCAGAAACAGCAAGGCCAGGTACCCAGACACGCAATCTTAACCTCCAGCTTCCCCCTGACGCCTGCCAGGGTCAGTGCAAACGAGCTGCAGGCAAACCATCACATCCAGTACATTGCACAGCTCTACTGAGTGAGAGAGGGATTACTCGGAGCAGCTTGTGATACTGTGATCTCAGAGAGGGCAATGCTGTCCCATTTGACATCCTCATGTGTGATCAGTGGATCAGGTGCGTGTGTACCAAAAGGGGTTCAGTATCCTCATTTCACCCTCTGTTGTTTGAGAAGGAAGAGGCACAGAGCCCCTCAGATGCTCTCAGACAGGAGATGTACCTGGTCTAAAGGGCGAGACGACCTGGTTTCAGCTGGAAGAGTTAATTTTCTTCATAGTAGCTGTTACAGTGCTGTGTTTTGGATTTAGTGTGAGAATAGTTGGTAACAGACTGATGTTTCAGTTGTTGCTATGCAGTACTCATCCTAAGTTAAGGACTTTTCAGGTTCTCCTGCTCTGCTAGTGAGCAGACGCACAAGAAAGGATATTCCATACTACAGAGCATGATGCTAAGTATATAAACTGAAGGGGAGTTGGCTGGGAGGGGCCAATTGCTGCTCAGACATCAGTCAGTAGGTGGTGAGTAAATGCATTGTGCATCACTTGTCTTTACTTGGGGTTTTTTTGCATCTTTTTCTTGTTATATTCCTTTTAATTACAATTAGTATTACAATCCACAACCATTTTATTTTATTTTAGTTATAAACCATTCTTATCTTAAACCACGAGTTTTACTTCATTTTTTGATTCTCCTCCCCATCCCACTGGGGGCAGCAGCAGCTGCATATTGACACAGTAGTCTAATGAATAAGTCATTTCTTTAGAATTTGGGAAAGCTGAACTCAGCATGAGAATCAAATTATATCTTTCACTTTGCAAGGGAGTCTTTCCATGAGGTTATTGGACATTTTGAACTGGAAGAAATTATACACCACTTTCTGAAGCTAGAATTTAAAGTAATTAAATACCACCTAACCAGCTATTAAGTAGGACTGGCTTAAGGAGCTAGTGTAGGTAGATGAAGGCTACTCTTCTGAAATGCTCCCTCCATCCCAGTCCAAAGGGCACAACAGGTGTTTTCAGAAATCTCCCAGTAGTGGAGCAAATGAGAGAAATGACAGGTCTAGTCTCAATCTCTGGCTCTTGTCTCCTTACTATATTCTGATTCCAGTACTTTCTTAAACCATGACTCATTAAAGCATTTCTCTTTCTTTCCTCCACCTTCTTCCCTCAATATTTATCCTTCTCCCCTCCTGCCCTCCTCCTTTCTCTCCTCCCCAAGTAAACCTCCTAGTCCTGCTGAAGCCACTGGTGTTTTAGAAGACATTAGACATATCATTGGGAATTGGCAGGTGAAATTTGCTGATATTTTTGCAAAGGTCACTAATAAAAGTATTAAACACTGCAAAGACAAACCCTTCTGGAGCTCTCCAATCTTTCATTTTCATTTTCCTTTTTAACACTACATGTAGACAGATATTCCTCCAGAGTCAACTTACGACCACTTATCTAACCATTTCTGTTCCACTTTAGTTGGTATTTTCTCTTATAATACCACAACAGATATTTTTGTTTATCTGAAATCCAGATAAAGAGGACCTACCACACACTCTTTGTCAAGATAAGGCATCTGTTAATCAAAAAGTCCATCAGGTTAGCCTGGCTTTGTAACCATCTACCCCTCCTCAGTCTGCAATTCATTACATCCCATTTACCCTTTGCTTCCCCACCCTGTCATTGTCCTTTTCTTCAAATTGTACTTTAACATCTTCCACACTGTGTATGCGGAAGGCTAACAAATCCCACAATGATCCTAAGCATAGGTACACCGTTTAATTTTCTTTCACCTCTCCTGCATGCTAAACTAGTTTAACAAATCTCCCTATTCATCCTGGCTACTACTTCTCTCAGCACTGGTGTCCCCTGTCTCAGTTATGCCAGTATAATTACTCTGTTGGGCAGTGCTAAAAAATGGATCACTGAAAACTGTCGCTTCACAAATCATCTTTATTTAAAAGGTAGAGCTATTTCCCCTACAGGCAATTGCCTCCTCCCTCCATGTTTCCCACATCCCACTCAAATCCACTCTCCTACCCCTTCATCTTCAGGAGCTTTCAAAACACGTACACGTGCAAATTCTTCTGGGAGGTTTTGAAACCCTTCTGGTTGAAGCAGATTGTATTCTTCCAAAAGGAAGAAAGTTTTCTTCAAAAGGGGCAGACTTTGACAAAATGATCACTCTCCCTAGATTGTATTTCATGCAATTACCTGGACACAAGGCACAGTTAGTGTACAGTAGAGCTAACCAGGTCCTCAGGTTGAAGAAGACAGCAATCGCTCTTCACTACTAAACACCATGCATTCGCAGTTAAACATCTCTGATGAAGACCTACATTAGGGTCATGCTTATATTACAAGAACAACTATTTATGATGTTCTGAATTTTGCCACCAAGTAACAGACACGTCCTACATAAGATGAGGCATCGAGCGGACGAAGAGTATGCAACACCATCAAACCTGAGCTCTGACTCCTGAATAAAGAGTCATGTGACCTTTCAGTTTCAAGAAAATTTTCATTTCTGAGGAAACAAACCTCAGAAGCCTGAAGTGACCTCAAATTTACTCGCGTAATTTATGCAGGATCAAACCTGTTAGTTTTAATTTGAAATACACAGCATGGGAAAAGATAGTCAGACCATGAAATGATGACACCTAATTTAACTGACTATTCTCCTACTACAGTCAAAGACACGAGATGGGAGGGGGGACAAGTCAGAGATGTAAACTAGCTGTGAGTAAGCTGAATCGCCCTCTGGAAATGGCCGTTGCTCTCCAACGACAACAGGGAGCCTAGAGAAATGAAGTGGTTATAAATTTCAGCACCTTGGATGATGTGTAAATATTCTTTTAATTGACCAAATGGCATGACCTCAGTTTTGGAGAATTTAGACAAAAAAATAGGGATTAAAATGAAATAGGTGAAGACAGGAAGAGAAGAGATTTTTTAAATACTTAACAATTATAAATATATTTTATTATGGGAGAACATCTCTATTAATGGATAGCAGTAAGGGTGTTGTAAACATATGTCCCAGAATGAGGTCTGATTTATAGTCTTGGACAGAAGTGATTTTTCCCATGTCTTATAAAGGCAGCAAAAACATTCACTCAGCATGGTTTCAAGTTACACAAGTACAATACAGCAGAGACTCCACTGCTTCTTGATGCCTCTGTGTTGCCACAAGTTAGCTCAAAGATGGTTTTATTTTTTTTTAGAGTAATATTTTACAGGCTGTTAATCCAGAAAGTGGACTATTGCCCTCGGGTATTTTGTGAAAAAAATAAAATAGAAAACAACCGAGGTATTTCATTTAGTATAGCTGTTGCTGTGCATGGGCAATCATTTATTTTTCTCCCATAATATACTAGGCTTCTGAGCACTCAGACTTTTTAAATCAGCTTCACTAACATAGTCGGCTGTAAGCCCCTCAGAGCCTGTCTTGTCAATTATCTGTGAATTTATAAGGATTTACACAAAAGATCATAATGAGTTAGGTTTGAAAGAGGCTGTAAAGGTGTGAGGTATTTATCCTGTAGCCCAGAACACCTATGATGGAGATAGCTGCTGTGCCAGCTCCTGCACTCAGACAATGAGCTTTGTTTTCATTTAAAAACTATGTTATAAAAAATGGAAGCAGAGCTGTGAATTGGACAACGTAGGACGGAGAATGTCCAGGGTCTGCCTTTATCACTGACTTGGCCCTGTCATCTTTGCACAATCACTTAACTTGACCATGTTTTGCTTGCTGTTATGCTGAAGGTAGAACAGTAGAGTTCTACTCTGACTCAAATAATAAATTATTGGATTTTTTTATATGCAGAATATAAGGTAATTTTTCTTTTTTTTTACCACAGAGTGCTATCTCAATGCTTGTTGCACTACACCTCAGGAACATGGGGCAGCTGAGTTCATGTTTGCAAAGCACTTCTGAACCTCAAAAAAGGTCACTTTAGCAAAGCCAATTGTAGTAAGGACAGATGCGGAAGTTTGATAAAAGCTTCAGCAACAGCAGTAACAGGTGAAAGTTGTGATTGACACTTGACCCTCATTCATGTATCTCCAAATGTCACCAGTATTTTAGACTGGTATTGGATGCGCTACCAAAAGGTGTAATAGAACAGTGTTAGCAGAAACAGGACAGTTCTTGTGCCAGAGTATCTGCATTTCGAATCTATCTGACAACTGAAGGACTCCATTTAAGGTCTGGACACCAGTTAGCAGATATAAATGACTCACAGATTCAGCTCCTGGAAATTATGGCGGCTGCGAAGAGCACCCTCCAGCCGGGAGCACTTCACATGGCTCTGTCCAGCTCTGCTGCTGGCACAGTCCCTCTGCAGCAGGCTGGCACGCTGCTGGCACCAGAAACCTCTGGTTTCTGACCCTTGGCTTCAGTAACACAGCAGATACAGGCAGAGTTAACCACCAAACTGGGGGCTCTGGTACTTAAACTTGAGCTCTGCAGCACACAGAAACAGTTGGGTCAGGACACCACTACACTGGTTTGCTTTTAACCTGTGACACACAGCATACGCCTGTTTGTGCTTGGAGTCTGTTCTTCATCACACGGCATGAGAAAGGCTTTTAAACCACTGTTGACAGGACATTTGACACATTCAGAAATTCCCTTCCATGTCAAAAGAATGGACTGGAGACGTCTTCAGGATGAACAGAAAAAGCTAGAATATGTATACTGTTGTATACACTAACTAGCTCCCTGGAATGCACGTGTAAAACAAGTCTTGTAACATGTAGAATTAATCTTAATTAAAAAAAAAAAGTTTTGTGAAAAAAACTTAGAGGCATATTTAATGGCAGGCCAGAACATTGTTGCCTGAAGTAGAAAGATATTTATAGACCAAGATGTGCAAAACTGGAACACTGTTTTTGCTAAGTACAAATTAAGCTAATGTACCATTAAAAGCTGGCGGCTCATATACATTAAAAATATGAGATTAGGACACAGACTGTGTGCTATGACAAACTGTCTGTGCAGAGACTTGACAGGGATGATCCAGTATCCAGCTAGGAACTCAAACATCAACTTGCTACTTCTCCTGTGGCATACGTAGGATGAGTTTTCTGAACACTAATATTACTCCAATAAAAGGTGTGCTTTCTTTCTGTTGAAAGGAATTAACAAAAGGTAAAAAAGTTACGAAGCCTAATGAGAGGTAAGGCAGTATTTCTTGAGACAGTATATATCATTTTGTTATGATGCACAGCTCTTCGTTATATTGGATCTTATACTCCTCACCTTGCAGTAATCTCATCAAAGCTGTACAGAGGAATTTTGCTGCCTTCCGGAGCAGAAGGAAGAAGAGGAAAGAAGACAGAAGAGTAGTTTATATTCCAGAAGGTGTAATTACAAACTAAAGTTCCATCAGAGGACACTGGAGATTATTTTACACTGCTTGTACACTGCTTGTACCTTCAGCTACAAAGTCAAATTTCCTTCCATGCTATCTCTACCTCCCCATTCTGTAGTTTCTCTCTGACATTTTTGTTAATAAATACTTTTATCATTAAAAAATCACTTGCAACTTTATCCCTTCTTGTTCACACAGAAAACAAAAGATAACACATGAGAATTTTTTTTAAAAAAAAACTCAATCAAAGCAGGACAATGTTACTGTGTGACCACTCAATTTGTTGCCACAACAACCCCCAGCAGCGCTACAGGCTTGGGGAGGAGTGGCTGGAGAGCTGCCAGGCAGAGAGGGACCTGGGGCTGTTGATGGACAGCCAGCTGGACATGAGCCACCAGTGTGCCCAGGTGGCCAAGAAGGCCAATGGCATCCTGGCCTGGATCAGGAATGGTGTTGTCAGCAGAAGCAGAGAGGTGATCCTGCCCCTGTACTCGGCACCGGTGAGGCTGCACCTCGAGTCCTGTGTGCAGTTCTGGGCTCCACAGCACAGGAAGGACAGGGAGGTGCTGGAGAAGGTACAGAGAAGGGCAACCAGAATGATCAGGAGACTAAAGGGTAAGTCTTATGAAGAGAGGCTGAGGGAACTGGGGCTGTTCAGCCTGGACAAGAGGAGGCTGAGGGGAGACCTTATTGCTCTCTACAACTACCTGAAAGGCAGCTGTAGTGAGACACGTGTTGGCCTCTTCTCCCTAGTGAACAGCGATAGGACAAGAGGGAACGGGTTCAAGCTGCGCCAGGGGAAGTTTAGATTGGATATTAGGAAAAACTTCTTCACTGAAAGGGTGGTGAAGCATTGGAATGGGTTGCCAAGGGAGGTGGTGGAGTCACCATCCCTGGACGTGTTTAAAAAACGATTGGATGTGGTGCTTCAGGAGATGGTTTAGTGTTATGGTGGCATAGGGCTGTAGGTTGGACTTGATGATCTTGAAGGTCACAACACCTGAGGCCCAGGGGTCTGACAAAATGACAGCCTGGTAGCTGGAGTCTCACATCTGGAAACAGATGATCTGAATCCAGGGCTCTCCGCAGCCTAGAGGGCTCAAATCATGATGGGACTTTGCTCTAACCAGACCATGAGCTCTGGGTAGATCTGCTGCCAGTAGAAGAAAGGGACAATTGCAGAAGTGGCTGGTGAGAGACAGACGATGAGGCACCTCGTGCACAAAGTGCACTTGGATGTGCATGCTCTAATCCCCACCCTGCTCACTGCCAGGACCTGCACAGCTGCTTTTCCAGTCTCTGCAACAACATGTGCTCCAGCCAGCGACAACGCGTTCCTGACCCAATCCCAGCCTTTATTTCTGTAATTTTTCACTAGTCTGACATAAAGAGTCTGCTATCTCCATTCACATGCATAGAGCTGCCAATAATCCCAGGTCTTTGGGCACCAAAAGACAAACACTCTGTCCCCTTTAAGGGAAGCTGCACTACCTACAAACTAATTTCTTGGAGATCTCTGCTAAGAATAGT
Source organism: Trogon surrucura (assembly GCA_020746105.1). Taxonomy (NCBI): domain Eukaryota; kingdom Metazoa; phylum Chordata; class Aves; order Trogoniformes; family Trogonidae; genus Trogon; species Trogon surrucura. The sequence goes on from CM036617.1 coordinate 189,291,377, forward strand.
TCAGCAGTACTGAGAGAGAGAGATTTCAAGAGTTATGATGGCACGCAGGAAAACAAAACCTGTGGATTTTTGTACGAGCTCTTCACTTTCTTGGTCCCATAGGAAAACTCAACTCTAACTTTATTCATAAATCATGAAGGAAAACATAGCTCTAAGCTACCTCCTAGCCACACATCAGTCAGTTCATCAAAATGGGAGTGGGATGCAAACTGCCAGACAGCACAGGGGAAACTTAGGTGAGATTCCAAAACCCTGTCAACAGTCAACAAGGAGCCCGCACCTCCAGAAATAAAGACACGCTGCACCCCGAAAAACAAACACCTCCATCTCTGAAACTAGGTCTCTGCTGCTGCTTTTTTTACTGTTTCTGGTTGGTATGCTGTTTCCCATATTTGCTTCATCAAAGCAATTATCATCTGCAGCCTTTCAAACTTATTTTCCAAAGATAAAACAATTATGTCAAGGACTAGTAAAAGCTTTCCACTGTTCCATATCTGCACAAATTACCTTGTATTTCAGAAGATGTTATGTACATTTAATCACCACAGATTAATTAGATGGCATACGGAAACCAGCAAAACACTGAAGAGCTAACTTCAGTTTAAGTGCACATGCAGCTAACTTGTGGCTTTTTAGAACAATTTTAATTAAAAGTACTAGAAAAACCATCCAGCTGAAAATATTGGGAGCTTTGGGATGGGCTTAGCATAGCTAATTAATTGTATATTTAATCAAAGCTGCCTTTGGCTGTAATTAATAATCTATTTTCCTCTGGTAATAAATACAGTAATTCTGTGAAACAGAATACGTAATTTACAGAATGCCATATGTGCAGAAGATCCATGCTTAAAAGACATCATTGCAGTCCCAACCTGCAGAGAGCAGGTTCTTTCCCATTTAAATACACAAGACTATTTTGAAGTCAGCTTTAACTATCGTGTCATAACAACATTTTCTGAAAAAGATGCCCCAAAGTGCCTTGTATTCATCCAAAAGAGTAAAACTAATCTAAAGTGACAGTAGGTTTGAATGAGCCTGACTTTTCCAGTGAACCATAGAGAAAATGCAAGAAATGCCCCACTGGCTCAGACCAACCACCTCCATCTAGGTAGCCTGCTTCCAGCAACAGCAATGAGAAATGCTATCACAAGTGGGCACATTAGGCCAGCTACTTCTGACAATCCATTCCCACGTACCCTTCTCAGGAGCTCAGAAAATTTTACAGATCATCTTTCAAAAATGTCAGTTGGACAGAAAACCTGAAAAAAACCCCACCCTTTTTCATTTTTTTTCTAAATGGCAAAGTGTAACAGTTGGCAGATTTCCAGCTCCAGACATCCTGGCCAAATGCTGGACTTGATCCATGCAACCAGATGAAAATACTCCCATTAATGCAACATAAACCATCCAGCTTCAGGAGTCACAGGAACACTCATCCATCTACTTGCACAGTGAAAGCAAAGAGCTGCTACAGCATCTTTTCTACCAGAGACTTTCTTTCATTTATATGACACAAATTCCCAGTTGTGCAGCTGAAACATGTTTTTCATGTGGTCCCGCACTGAATTATCTTCACTCCCTTACTGGGTAGATGCATATTTAAATAAAATAGCTACATTAACCTAAGAGAAAGCATCTTCCACTTGTAAAATATCTAATGTTGTAATATAAATAACAGCTTTGACTCTCTGCTTGTTTACTTAGATCAGAATGCAAAGCATTTTATCTGCATTGAAATATTTCATTCATTTGTAACAGCAAAAACGCTTTCTTGCCTTTTTTTTTTTTCTTCACTTAATACAAGAGACTGACTAGAAAATTATCAGCCTGGTGCACCCTCCTGATACAATTAAATTGGCAAACAGATTAGATATTGACCTGCTAGCAAACACATATTGATGAATACCAGCTTATTGGGAATTAGTGCTGAAATGGAAATGGATGCTTCATTTCTAATATATGTTGTATGTATATACACAAAGTGCAACCTCTGGTCATTATGACTGGACTACAGTAAATTTATAGATCCTTGCTTTTCTTTAAACACACACAAGTACAGCTGATCTGCATAGATTTTGTAACATTACAGGGAAGATTACCTATAAGCATATTTCCTGTTGGAAAATCTAATGCTGCAGTTCTCTTGCTGTCTTCTACTTTCTGTGCACCTGTTACAAGTATATTCTCTCCTTTTCATATCTAGGAATCAAAGATTTCTCTTCCTGATACTCATGTAAATATCATCTTCCGTATGTTGCACAGATGTAAAGTTCAGTTGGCACCGAACAGATTTCTGAAAACATTTCCCAAGGACCTTATTTTCATGGGCCACTCAACAGGACACCAAAAAACGTAAGCACTCTAGCCAAAGAGCTGAAACATGGCTCTGAAGTCATTTCTATGCCTCAGCTGTACCTTGTCGGGCAAAGGCATAGCATTTAAATTATTTCCTCTTTTCAGGAAAAGTGGGAAATGCATTTAACTATGAAGCTCTCTCATTGCCTTCTAAGGGTTACAGTTAGGACTTTCTCTGTAGCGAGGTCCTAATCATACTCAGCTAGTTCATCAACTTTGCTCTTGCCTATGTAAAAATGTCTCTGGAACAGGATTCTTCAAACTATTCTAATTACAAAGGGGCTTACTCTGTATATTTGCTTCATAAGTAGCATTCTGTAATAGCAAACTATTCTCAGTATTCAGCCACATGCTCCTTCATTCTGTTGGATCTCACTGTTGCTAGCTGCACTTCATTTGGCACACTTTCCATTGCCCAACATATCATCACTATTTTTCAAGCCTTCCTCAAATTATACGATAGTGAATACCTTTGGAATAAAGACATGAATACATATGTTGGTGCACCATGAATATGCAGAAAAAAGCACAAGTCAATAATCTGTATTTAGGCTCGATCCCAATGACAAGCTTTCCTAGTATTTTCCAAGCAGTCCTCTTTTTAGAAGATGTTAGCCTATGTTTGCGTTAGCCATATTCAGGCAGTTTGCTCTATAAACAGTAAAGAAAAGAAACTGCTTTGTAGTGAAGACGTGCTGGAAGAGAATCAATCATACTGTAACCATGGAATTTGAGGTATAAACCCCTTCATTTCCACCTGTGCATCTTCCACAGCAAGCCACTTGCTGCCAAGGTGTTTTGGTTTGGCCTGGCTGGATTTTGGGGGCGGGGGGGGGAGCTGCAGGGTGGCTTCTGTAAGAAGCTACTAGAAGCTCCCCAAGTTGATAGAGCCAATGCCAGACGGCTCTAAAGAGGGACCCGCCGCTGGCCAAGGCTGAGCCTATCAGCAAAGTGATAGGAGAGGAACACCTCTGTGAAAAACATATTTAAGAACGGGAAAAAGAACTGCGCCACAACAGCTGGCACAGAGATGGAGGAGTGAGAATCTGTGCAGACACCAAGGTCAGTGAAAAAGGAGGGGGGGAAGGATGAGTTCCAGGCACCGGAGCAGAAGGAATCCCCCGGGTCCGTGGTGAAGACCATGGTGAAGCGGGTTGTCCCCCTGCAGCCCATGGGTGAGGTGCAGATGTCCACTGTGAGGATCACTGCGTAGATGTCCAGCGAGGACTCCACACCGTGTGGGTGGATGCCTGAAGGGGGCTGTAGCCCGTGGGAAGCCCGCATCAGAGCAAGTCGCTGCCGGAACCTGTAGCCCGTGGAAGAGAGGAATGCCCACGCTGGAGCAGGTTGGCTGGTGGGACTTTTGGGACGCTGCGGGCAGCTCACGCTGGAGCAGTTTCCCCCGAAGGACTGCGCCTCAGTCTCACGAGGGGTGAGCTGCCCCTCGTGAGGTGTCTCCTGTTGGGCAGTTTGTGATGAATTGCCCTTCGTGGGACGACTCACGCCAGAGAAGAGAGCGTGAAGCTTGTCTCCCGTGAGAGGGACCCCACAATGGCCCTGGGGAAGAGTGAAGTGTCCTCCCTCGGAGTGAAGAAGCGGTGAAACCAACGTCAGATGAACTGACCGCAACCCCCATTCCCTGTCCCCCTGCGCTGCTCAGGGGGAGGAGGTGGAGAAACTGGGATTGATGTTAAGCCCGGGAAGAAGGGAGGGATGGGGGGAAGGTGTTCTGTTTAAGATTTGTTTGCTCTTTCTCACTTCTCACTACTCCTCTCTGATTAGTTCTTTTAATAAATGTACCTAATTTCCCTAAAATTGAGTCTGTTTTGCCCGGGATGGTAAATGAAAGTGATCTCCCTGTCCTTATCTCAAACCCTGAACCCTTGGAAATATTTTCTCCCCCTGTCTAGCCATGAAGGGGGAGTGAGAGAGCGGCTGTGTGGGTACCTGGCAGCTGGCCAGGGTTAAACCACCCTTGGCAGCACTGATCAGAAGATAAAGGTGATACTTTAAAGTAGTCAAAGCCAGCTGTGTCGATCAACAACTGTGCATGTAAGCAGTACAGTAAAGATAGATGAGGCAGTATGTTGACCTACACAAGTTATCAATAACATTTCTTATTCCATAACCTGAAATGGCAGAAATCTTCGTATCTATAAAATTTACTATGTATGTCCTTGAGCTTTGCCTTCTGTTCTTTTACACAATTGCTTCACACTGCATATTTCATAGGGAAGGAGACTGAAAAGCAGTGTGCTTAATAAACGGAACCATTAAAAAAATTGGATTGCTCTTGTTTTCAGAGGCGTTGGCACAGCAGAAATCATTCATCTTTTGCGCTCTGAGTAGATTCTCTACCTCAAACTTCGCAAAAATAGAAGAGTATCAAAACAGTAAAAACAGCAACCTGATTAATGAGCAAAAATTATCAAAGTACTGCTTCATATGTCCTAGTGCTGATGCATACCTTCAGAATCTGCTTTAAGAAGGTACCAGAACAAGAGTACATTTTTTTTTAAAAAAAAGGTAAAAATAAAACCCAAACTGGTGGCTCTGAAATATGTGTCATTTCTACTGTAAGAAATGGAGTTACGCTTGATCTCATCTCCATTGTTTTCAATAAATGATCTAAAACCAGAATATTTCTCTGTTTCAATGACATACACCACAAAGTTAGTCCTAGTATTATTGCTCCTATTATCTAATGACATCAGAATAAAGTACATAGAACATGAAAATATATCTCATACAAGAAAAGGTCATGCAGTGGTTTCACAATTTGCTGATCCTAAATACATGTACAGTTGTATCACCCTGCATTATAATCACATTTCTGATGTCCTGCCAGAGTGCATGATAGCAAGTTTATGATACAATGCCAATTACATGACACTGTGGGAGAACAGACAACTGTTGAACCAGCATAAAGTTAGAATGGTGCAGACAGATGATATCTGATTTGGTATTAAGCATAAGCCTGCTGGTAGGAAATTAGCCAATCAACATTTTTTCAACAAAACTGGAAGATGAATTTTAACCCAAGCAATGGTAAGTACGATGCAGTCACAGAACTCGTTCTCTTCTATTTGTGAACCGTAGAGCTGCATTTACTGCATCACTGAATGACAGACCAAGAGAGCAGGGGAATATACATGGAATTTAGCCAGGCAAGCCTTTCGTCTCATCCAAAACAGACACAACAACTTTAAATCAAATGAGGACTGCACTAGTTGCTCTGAATTAAACTGAAATGTATTAATTACACAAGGGCTAACAAAAGGGTAGTTAGCACATGTAGAGCAAGAGGTAGGGTAGGCATGGAGTAAGAACCCAGAAAGAGAGAAGAACAAGGAATCAGCAGGTTGGAACAGCAAAGGGTTACCTTAGTCAGGCGTGGGTTATGAGACAATAATAGAATGTCAAAACGTATTTTTTCAGTTCGTGATTTTGGGTATGAGTGACATTTGTCTCCAAGGCAGAACCTCCTGTTTTGCAGGTCCAGTTATACAACAGATTTTATTTCATTTAAAGAATAAGTTATCACAGTAAATGTTTCTTATTGATTGATGGAGGTTGGATCCATCATTAAAATGGATCAAAAATTAGATATTGTTTCTCCAAGACTCCAAAAGTGGAGCTTCTATAAAGAAGAAATAGGGGGAAAAAAAAAATCAAAATCAATCTGTTGCTATTACAGAACAATATCAATTAAACCTGGATTTAACTAATTCTGAAATACTATTGACTACATTGGCACAAGGTAATGTCAAATCACATCAGCAATTAAGAACAGGGAAAATAACTGCAAGATTTGAATTAAGTATACAGAGATAATGAATCCTCTAATTAGGATGCTAAAATTACTTCTGGAATTAAAGGGTGAAATGTATCATCTGCACTTATCCATGTACAAGAGTTTCCATCTTTTACTTTTAAAGAAATTATTAATCTTTTTCATTCTGGTGTATCAGTTCATTTTTTTCCCATTAGTGTATGATCAGGACTATAAGTCACAGGTAAAAGCCTGATTCTGAGAAATTCCCTGTTTCTGCTTAGGAATGTACCCACCCAGATGAACTGGACAAGCAGACACATCACGAAGGTGCTTTGGATATTCTGGATTTAATGCTGAACTGAGCTTCCTGAACTCATGAGGAATTCAAAGCTTTTTAAGATATGTTTGAAGGTCAAAAACCTTTACAGGCCTTCTACTCCGAAAGCGTTGGCTCTTTAGCACCAGCTGTTATGCAGAAGTCTTGCACATGGAAGCTTCTGACCCACACCCAAATGTCCTCTGCCAAAGACAGAAGCTCTCTATTGAGACTACTGGCCATAATCAATCTTTTGCCACTCTTAAAAAAATATATCAAAAAATAATGAAAGATGAACCCAGGCCTTGAACGCCTCCAGAATTTAAACACCAGCTGATCTAGTAATTGACGGTAGAAACACAGTCAGAGTATCTGCTGTGACTACATGATAGTCCTGCACCAGGGAAAGAGGTTTCAACTTGATTTTATCTACCCCTCACAGGGCCACAGTGAGCCCATTTTCCAGCCCAGGAGAAGAGACAAAGGATTCGCTGTATCTTTTTTTTTGACTGAGTCACAACTTGGGAAAACCACACTAAATATTCCAAACTTCAAACCTGCCACAACACAGCTTTGATCATGACAAGTCATACTCCAAAGGCAGAGCACAGCACCCGTTAGAGGCAGATCTACTCCCAGCGCCTGCCACCACCCATCCTGGTGGCAATGGCCTAGCTGGTATATTGTATTTAATCACATAGTATCCCACGGCTAAGTGTTGTAAGCCAGAAGGTGGCTGGTGTGAACTTGTCTAGATGGTAACATTTAGGTGGAAAACGGTAGTACCACAAGCTAAAATGGACGGAAACTACACCTCACAGAAAAATAACAAGCCGCTCATGAAAAAAAGTGATGGAGACCAAGGGGAAACGAACTGCTAAGCCTTGCTTCTTCAAACCAAATCCAGGAATAATTGTGTCTTAGCTCTTAACTCTCACAAATTTCAAGTACATCTATAGTTATTCTCTAAATTTGATAAGGTATCAGGATCAGACATTGTACGTTAAAAAAAAAAAGAAAACCTGCAGAGAAAAGCAATGCTTGTTCATTCTTATTTTGGATAAGCTCTTTCTGCTTCTCACATCACCATTCAGTTATTTTACTTTTTTTTTTTTTTAAAGTTGTACAACTTTCATTGGTGAGTAAAACAAGAACAGCAGGATCCAACTCTTATCTCCATAACTCTTTCATCTGCTTATCTGACTGTATTAGCCACTTTCTCTGAATGGAAAACAGGGGAAAGTTCAACAGCAGACTGACATAATAATGAGGACACAAAATATAGATGAAAAGAATACATGTCTAAATGTCTGATGAACTGATATTAGCATATAAATGCAATATATGTACAACAGCAGCCTTTGAATTAAACCACAAAGAACACTGTCTACTTGATTAGTTGTTTATTTTTTCTTTTGAGGGGACACATCAGAGCCACAGATTGATGTTTTAATAAGGAACCCAAAAACCTTTAGTAGAGATTAAAAGGGTTAGTGGTTAGATGTCATAATTCATGGACACTGATTGTGCAAGACTTTGACAAGAACTATTAATTGTCACTGTAGCTACCTTCTGAAGTCACATACTCAATTTAGTCCTAGTTCTTGCAAGATGTGGTAGGATCATTAAAGGAAGCTTGAGGCTAAGCACTGATAATGGGAGTATTTTAATATTCTTGGTACTTTTACAAAGGAACAGCATGTCATACATCAGTTCTACGTATTTCCCCTAAATCCTCAAAAGAAAAAAAAAAAGGCTTTTTGTTGCCTCCACTGCTATCTAAAGGAAGTGAGGTGTCGGGGTTTCTGTATTCTTTTGCAAGCCTGAGGGCCAGCAGGAATATGAATAAACTCACAAAAAACCCCTCAAAAACCCAACTCACAGAGGACTTTCGTATTTCCTTTGTTTGAGGTTTGGCTCGCCTTTTGGACAGGATTGCCTACTGTTCCACAGTAAAAGTCACTACTCATTTAAAATAAAAGGAAGACAAGCAGAAGCAAAGAGTGCCTTCTTTCCTCCTCCGAAGACTTCAGGAGTTCTAGGAGGTAAGATCGTTTTTTTGCTCCAGTGACACTCAGGATGAGTAAACCCCCAGATTAATGCAAAATACAACAGAAACTTTGCCATCCTCCCTTCTTTCTTCCCTGCAGTTGCCTGAGAGCAGCAAACCAGAAACACAGCAAAATAAACAGGGGCTAAATGTGCCCATGCAGGCAGAAAAACAGACGAACATTTCAACACGAGGCCAGGTCTCAGTGCTCATCATTAAGGCAACAGCACGGTTTAGGTCAAATAAACAAGTGTAAGAGAAGCACGGAGGGGAAGGAGGTTCCCTCAGGCCACTGTGTCCATCCTGCCTGGAAGGACTGGCTGGTTTATTCTACCACAGTCTTATACTACCCAAACAAACAGGAGACAGCATTCACCTCACCTTGCCTCTTAGATATCCTAAGGTCTGCGCCGAGTGGCTGCAGGCCTCCTCTGAAGTAAAAAAAGGAGAAAAGTACAGCTTTAAGCCAATGCACCTGATCCATTTTATCTCTGTTAAGGAAGAAGTCAGCTGCTCTCCAATGGTGCCTGTTTCTTACCCTGTTTTTCCCAATTCCAGGCACATGGATGAAATGGGGCAGGTGAATCCCACTCAAGCTTCATTCATTTATTGACAGCTTGGCTGCAGACCGCAATGAGCTAGTATTTCATCTAGTGGCTGACTTGGCATCAGCTCCCATGGAGAGGAAAATACACAATTAAAAAATCCAACAAGAGTATCATAAAATAAAAATAGCCTCATTAACAAGCCACCAGAAGTTTCCATTCAGGTAGTTCTACTTTTATTATATTTTGCTAACTAGATGCAGACATTTGCTAATTAAGATCACCTTCCTGTGTTTTAACGGCTTAATTTGAACACTGTCGCTGTTCACACAGAACTGCTTCCAGTCTTGCTTCAGACTGATACTGAGCTCAGGATCTGACTTTATGCCTTTAACAGTCACGGGTTGTGGGGCTTTTTTCTTTTCTTTTTTGAGAAAGACTGTGAGCTATTTCTCAAAGTGAGACAGCAAAACTGGTAATATTTCAAGAACCTTCAAAACTGAAACTAATTTACTGTTCATAAAAATGGAAACAAAGCCCAAGAACAAGGTTCGTCACTACAATTTCCCCCGAGGTTGGCCAATTAATTCTGGTTGTGGTATATCTGGAAGATTCAAATCCTGCTTTGTTTACAACGCATTCTATATTATTTAACACATTATCACTGTTGACATCACATTAATTAAATAAGCACAGAGACAGATTGTTCCAGCTCTTGAAAGCAGAGTGAATAAAAGACCCCACAAGAACAGATTTCTCTCCCTCACACATTCCAAACACCAGATCAGAGCTACAAGTATTTCCTGTCACAATTTCATCAGGTACCAATCTTTCAGCATCTGAGCAATTTCTGTTTTGATTACACACAGCACATGACGAATTAAAAACTGCCAGAAGCCTCACAAAGGCATTCCTGGAGTGGGTGACCTGCTTCCCTAGTCTCTCTCTGAGATCACCTGCACCACAGGGGGATTTTACTGGGCCAAGAGGTCACAGGAAACTTGTGTGTGAAGAGGGAGTTTGCTCTCAGTAGCCTCTGAGCAGACCTGATTCCAGACTGGAGTCACATCCTGCTCCCTGAGCCATGAGGAATTGATTTAGAGTAGTAAGGGAAACATGGGTCTGGGAGAAAACCACTGTTAAAGCACTTTCTAGATAGCGTAAACCATCCCATTTCAATGTTTACATGTTGATACCCTGGCAATGTCTCCTAGGACAGCTAGTCTTTCAGCCACTCTTGCCCATTCCATGGCTCCACATTCATCAATATATTTTTAATGTCATCAAAGGAAAAGCAAGTATTTCCTTTGGTTCCTGCAGACCACAAAGGCTGCTGCTGAGTGAACAACCTGCTTGAAAAGATTTATCAACAGCCAAAGCTTGCACATTGCTGGGCTACACTGTTCCTGCTCTCTCCTACCCAGCACAGTTCACCCAGAGCAGTACTGCTAACGTTGTGTCTTCTGCTGCAAAAACAGAGCTTCTCTCCTCAGTTCTCTTACGAAGATTTCCCCTTCCACATACTGATTTCAAGAATCAGAATAACTGCAGCTGTTTCTGTTTCACACCTTTTTCGTATTTAATTTTATGCATCTTTGTGGGCTAACTAAGACTCCTTCTCCCCAGCTAACACGCTGTCTCTTGCCCAAGAAACTCCTTCCATGACCTCTGTATCTCCAGATGTTCGATCGTAACGCATGTACTATGCAAAGTTCATTTTCTTCATATAAATAGCCTATGGGAGCAATCTGGAATGACCACACATCTTTCAGGTGTGCTATTAATATAAAATAAACTATTTTAACACATCCTTAATCTTTTTTTAATAATCCATCCTAAGTAAATTACCTTGAAGCACTGCTGGACTATGATTGATGGCGCTCTCTACAAAATCTTACTGTTGGCTCAATACAAAAGAAATACCCTGCTAATAATAGAAAGCTCACCCAGGATATTCAAACTGGCTTAGATGGAAAAGAGTACTGGTATTTCTGAAACTAGTACAGCAAGTCCTGTGTTCTGTACGAAACAAGATAGATGCCTTCCTCAAGGCGCTAAGAGCTCGTGCTGTGCATGCATCACTGTAGTTATCGCTAAGTGCAGCATCATTGTACATGAAGTACTAGCACTTCCATGCAAACAGCCCTTATCAGAGTTGTATTTGCACATCTATACAAGGTGATTGTTGTAAAAGCATGGACACTTACTGGAACAGCCTGTGCTCTATGCTACTTGAATTATTGATCAATTACAAACAGATTACTAACAACTATGAATCATTAAAACCTTATAATAAATCACGTAGACAAATAAAACATGCTTAGGGTGAATAATCTTCTCTTCCCCTCTTCCTCTTTCCGAATTCTCTAACAGAAGCGTGGCAGTAACTTGTTTATAGTAAGGCTACCTTCTAAAAACTGAGAGGTCGACATTTTTGAAGAGCTGATGGCCTTTGGAAGTAAAAAGACTACCTCCACATGCATTATTATATCAGCTACCACAACAGAGACTGCTAATAAGTTTATCCTACAAAATACTTACATCTCAGAATAAATTAATCATAAAAAAGGTGGCAAGTATGGTAGCAGATTGTCTTTTTGTTCCTTTTAAAGCATTTTACTCCAGAAACTTTGATAAATACAGAAAATTGAAAAATGCAGTGATGTTATCTAGTAATACACATTACAGTGTCCTAATTCAGCAAATATAAGTGAATAATAAAAAGAAATAAATTTTACTGATCAAGTATGGTAGATCACACAGTATGTGAGAAACTATAGCTTTGCTGAGCTGTATTTCCACATTAATTTGCTTCTGATTTCACAGGGACTTCTGCTGTAGCTTACTTAGCAAACAGATTCCTTATTCCTTCCACAGAAGGAAAACACTCGGATTCTGGCTCTCAATTCTTTAAAGAAATGGAAATAGGGAGTTTCAAAAATGTTTAAAATCCTAGATAGTTTGCTGGATCTAGGCCCTATTTCTCATGCCATGTATTCGAGGAGAGTTTCCTTTGCTTGCTGCTTTACTTTACCCTAGTAAAAAGTAAGCTAAATTTTAACCACCACGTAAGTCACCAAATTTGGGGTAAACCTAGATGATCCCTACAGTTTTACCAGAACTGTCACTTGTATATAGAAAAGGGAATGTGTAGGACCTCAAAGAAAAAGGCTAATGCTCCAGATGAAGTACTGGCTTTCTAATTTCCAATTGCAAAGACAAGTTTCTAACCTGATTGACTGGGAGTGAGTTCGTGAATGCCTGAAATATAAACTTCGACACAAACTCACACGGATCTGTCATTCTTACTCCCTCCCAAATCACATCAGCTTTCACTCTGTGAAAACCAGCATTAACCAAATCTAGCAGAAGTCGCAAATCTCTTATTTCTCTAGGGCACAATGCTGATCGCTTAGAAACTCATCACAGTATTTCCATTTGTATTTTGCTGTTTATTTTACTTTCTCCAGAGCACAACCAAGGGTCAGTCACATTCTTGCAACTCAACATGCCAGTCTCTCTTCAGCGCAATACACCCTTCTCTTTATTCTACATTACCTCTGAGTCTTGAAATATGTGCCAGTGTGGATCCCATCCCAGAGACAGAGTCCTTATTGTCTCATGGATTGTTACGGAGGCCTCTGTGGTTTACAGCAGAACAGCAGGATCTACCTAACTCTGCCACAGAAATTGCTCTAACATCAGTCTTCCTAGGTGCTTCAGAGCTTTATCCTTACAGAAGTAACATAATCCCCTGGGACTTCAAAGCATTTTTAAACTCAGAATAAATAAGTATGCTGTAGTCCTGCAAGCGTGACTACTTCACTACTTGTCCTGCTAGCACATGTGCAAGAGCCAGACCAGCTGCTGTCAGAGCAGCGGCTCAGCACTGTGACCCCCAGGGCCAAGAAAAGATCACACCAAGGCTGCTGGGAACATCAAAATACAAGAAGACCTGCAATCAAGACTTCACCAGAATAAGTAAAACCATAACAGAAGGCTTCCCCAGCACTGAGGCAGACATCCTCTCTGCTGACAAAGTCCTCCTTGCCTGATTTTTAAAGGGTTTTGAGGAAGCATTGGATAATACCAATTTATTTTGCTTTATCCTAGCTGTGATCATCACTTCTGTATCTGGACTGGTTAAATAGATGCAGCTGGAGCTAAGTGACTGTTTTGGCTCTTGAAAGGAAAGAATTTGTACAGTGCAGGCAGGAGCAGACCAGTCTGCTAAGAGCAGGAGTAGTGGGAGTTCTGTCAACAAGGCACATGGCTGGGTAGGCAGGCATGGGGTCAGTAAGGACATCCCTACCAAAACCTGTGCAATGGGTTAAAGGAGGAATGAAGCATGCTTCTGTCTTGATGCTACTGGTAGCAAGATAACAGTGGGGAGCTACAAACACCTTGGGTTTTATGCCGTTCTCAGGGAATGCAGCAAAACAGAAGTGCTTGTATTGCCATTGAGACACTACTGCCTCAAAGTATCTGCTTTCTCATGCACACACATGTGCATGTGCAAGTAGATCTCCATGTTCAAAAAAAACCACAGAATAGCATTATTAATTAGATTATAATGTTAATATGTTAATAGCTACAAAAAGTGGTGCATGTATCAGAAAACTGCTGTCCTATATTTGTATCAGTGCATAACCGACAGTCTGTGCCTAGAAGAGTTTGCATATATAAACAACCAAAAAAACCAAACAGAAAGCAAAATAACCCAAAAGGAGCAACACACTGACAAGAAGATTGTGAAACTTTATTAATCAGCATATTATTTATGTCATTCTGCAACATACTCCTGATGTTAAGTCATATCTCTGTTTTTGAGACTGTAATTATCGCCCCTTTAACACGTTACAAAAATAAATGCAACTTCAAGGAGGCAACAAAAGGTAAAAAAGTGGCTAAACACTGGAATAAATTGTACCTTATTTTTAAACAAATGCTCCTGATTCTTCAACTAATGGAAAACAAACAAAACCCGAAACACTGAGCATCTTTAAAGATGTGGCCACTTTCTTTCTAATTACGCTGGAAGTCTGGAAAGCTGAGTCAAACACACTTCAGTAATCCCCAGATGTACTCCTTTAGATACATTTCAGTAAACCCCAAGTGGATTCTTTTAGTCACTTGAAAAAAAGGAAACATTTTATAATAATATATTGCTCTTTCAGAAGAATAATTTTAAATTTAGCATTGCTAGTCAGTCTCCAAATAGCATCAATTATACTGCAAATGCGATTTACACAGAAGAAACAGGAAGTTTTATCACTCAAAATTAGTGGCTGCTGCTAAGACATCAGGCAGTCCCCAGAAAGCTCTGTTAACCAAACTGAGCTGAAATCATTTGTAACTTCAGTTGTTCTACACCCAGAAGCCTGAAACTCAGACCCACCTCACAAGACAGGTTCTACCACAGTAAGAAGCCTAAGGGAGACCTTACTGATGCCACTGACAGCCTCATAGGGAGGTACAGAGAGGACAGAACCAGGCTCTTCCCGGGAAAGCACAGCAGCAGGATGGGGGCCAGTGGACCCAAGTCAGAACAAGGGGAATCCCAGTCAGACGTCACAGAAACACAGAATCACAGAATGCTACGGGTTGAAAAAATGGTTTGCCACAAGGGTGATAAGGCACTGGGGCAGGTTCCTCAGGGAGGCTGTGCAGTCTCCATCCTTGGAGAAGATCCTGAGAAGCCTGCACAAAACTGGCACTGCTCTGGGAGGGAGCTGGACCTGACAGCCTCCAGCTTTCTCTTCCAACCTAAATAGTCTATGAGTCTGTTCACAGCATGTCACATGAGGGAAGAGGAATGAAGAGAAATAAACAACTTACCAGCCAGCTGGGCATTTTAAGGAATATAAAGGGGCCCTTACCTGAAAAACATAACAGAGAGCAAAACCTTAATAATTAATCAAAAGCACTAGGGTAATGAATTGTAGTAACTCCTGGTACATAAACAATATACACAATTAGGCATGTATGTAAAAGATAAGATATGGCTATGCTGGAATGCATACCAGGGGTCTCTCCATGCCCGCACCTCCTGTGGCTTATGCCCAAAGCACAGAGAAAAGTTTGTTATCTGTAGGCTCTGTGACCTGAGTGTTTTTGTATTTGCTTCCTTACTATTTCAATTTTATCAGACGTGCCAACATTTCTTGTAGACAATTTCACCTTCAGTCCCTGCTGAGGATCTGTCCGCTAATGACCATAATGAAACATGCTTTGTGTGAGAGTCTGTTCATTTATTTTCATTCCCGTGAGTGCCTTCAGAGACCAGTGTTGCAATCACGGCTACTTACTATTTAATTCCCAGCCAAATTTATGGCCAAATTGAAAAATGGATGCAGGCTGCCTGATGCAGGATGCTTTTGTCTGAAGTGTCCTCCTGGAATCATTATACTTGCATTAATCTTTAATCTGCAATTAAACAATCAGTTCTATGTAAAAGATAGCTGCAAACAGATCTCCTGAATGTGTAGTAGACAATATATCTTAATAGGCCTATACGTGCTGTGGAGTGTCTGGGGGCAGAGAAGTCAGCAATTAGGACAGCATCCATCACTGGGCCCCAGGTCAGTGAAAGGTTAGGGGAGAACCGATCCCCAGGTGTCAACCCTCCATCCGCTACCTACCCTGCTCTAGGGCTGTGCCTGCAGTGATGGGGAACTTAGAGAGACTAGCCAGGTGGGGGTGGGAAAGGAGATACCATGGATTAAGGCATGGCTTCGCTGATAATTCCGTCTTGGCAGAGAACGCAACCTGCTTTGAATCTGTTTCTTCCCAATTAAGAGTCCTGCTTCCAGCTCCAGCAGATGCTTAATTGGAGACTGAGGCTGCCAGGCAGGCACCAGCACCACGATCATTAACAGGTAGTTTGAAGCCATTAAGGTGCTCCTGCTTGTCAATTCCCCTCTCATATACTACTGACATAAACAAATGCATCTTCTTCCCAGTGGCAGCCAGCTCACCTCGCAGGGAGAGGTGCACACATGTGGGCTGCAAACTTGCCCTTGGTTCCTGGGACTGTGAAGTTATTAAATTAGCACCCAAGACATCCAATTCCACGGGGAATACAAAGGGCCTTCCTGCCTGGTGTCAGTGTAATATTAGAGTAGTACCAAATGGTTTCAACAATAGGTAAGCAGAAGGACATCTCTTTCAGATTTGACTAAAATTGCATAATTAGATCTTGGTAAGAGATCCGTCTGCTCATGTGTTCTTTTATCGAATGCTCTTGCCTGATCCAAATAAGGAACTAGCTCTCAGACCTCAGTGGGCATAATTTTGGATGTAAATGTGGGCACTACCTTAAGAAACTCTACACCTGTGCAGTCTTCTGTATCAATAGATGACTGCACCAATACACCGGGTTTTTAATTGCAAACATGGAGAAACAAAACTACAATGATACCTGTCACCCCTGCCTTATTACGACACATTTCTCCCTTGCAAGTTTTAGTCTTAATAATTCACTTAGTGGTTTAGCAAATAAATAAATAAATACATGCATACATGCATAAATAAATAAAGTAAGTCGCTGAATTCTTGTAAAGTGGGAAGATAACGTTTTGTTCTTGTTGAGGTGTACTGACAAAAATTCACAATTGTCCCATTTAATGATTTTAATTCACTAGCATGCTCCATTTGTGGCTTACTCTCCACAAATATATACTAATTAAAGGCAAGGAAGTAAAAGGCATTTATTGATTGCAAGGTCTGAAGCACCAGAAAACTGATTAAATATATGCTGTTAAGGAGTTAATAAATGATTTAACTCTGCTATGCCATGCTTTATGTACACCCAGGGCTATGGTAGCTAAATGGCAATTCAATGCTATAGTCTTCCATTATTTCCAGTGGGCTAATAAGACAAACAGTTAGACTATTGTCTTCACTTCAAACCTCAGCATTAGCATACTCACCTGTGCAAAGGAATAAATGATAACCAGCAGTTGGGGACAAAACTATCATATGTAAAATATTTTGCAAAAACAGCTGAAAGAGAAGTCTCAGTCAGCTGCTACTTAAAAATAGTATTTTACATCTGTACACTGATCACAGAAACTTCATAGCTTCACTGCCAGGGAAGAGAGTCCCACCTACACGTGCGGCCTGTTTAATGGTTTCTGTCCCTAAGGTAATGCAGACCACTGTCGGACTACGATGACTGTAAACCGATTAACCGAGATCCCTCTTTTCTGACAAACTGACTCTTCAACAACACGCTGCTCATGGTTCAATGAGTAGGATCATTCCTGACACAGAAAACCTAAGGCCAGATGCCCTCAGCCAAGTTTCAGATGGCAAACATATGGAGTTGTCTTCTGCAAGGTTACATAGATGCTAACGCATTTGTTCCCTGCCCCAAACAGTGGGTGGGTACTCCTAGGGGAGCAGGGAGGAGAGCAGCCATAGCGCGCTGCACCCCCACACCTCGGTCCCTGCCCAAGGACCCTGTTGCTACGTCTGGCTGCAGCCATGCAGGAGATCACAGGGCATCCTATGAGCCACGGGATGGGACTTGTCTGGGGCTTGGTCACCCCCCTCCTGCCTATCACTGTCTCTGGGCCGTGAGCAGTTTGGTCAGACAAAAGCCAGATTCCTCAAGATCTGCCCTGTCAGAAGAATTTGCTGCTCACGTTGAATAAGCATAAATATATAAATGAAGCCATATATTTAATACTTTCCAATTCCCCTTCTATCTTCAGGTGATGCTCCTATAATATATGCAACTGCAGAAAGGGACCAGAGAACGGAGGGATGTTTTGCATGTTCTCTATGAAGTAAAAATAATAATTTCTCCTCTTCTTTTTCTCCTTCCTCACACATACACATAAGCATAGCACAAACACAGGCACATATGATGTAAAATGACTAAAAAATAGGCCTAGACAGACTTCAGATGATCACCTAATCCACCTCCATGTTAAGGATTTACCTGAGGGGAGTTTGTTTAATCTGTTCTCAAAACCCGCTAACAGGCGCCTACTAGCAACTCCAACCCAACCTCGTAAGGTTTTTCTTGGCTTCAAATCCAAAACTACATTGCTGCAGTTTAAGCACATTATTTATTGTCCCATCTCTCAAAGGCATGGAGAAGAGACAAACTCCTTTATGTACCTTTAAAAAACAGAGCTCTCCTGTCCCTAAGGATAACAAACCAACTGAGCTTCATATTCATGCCAACCGCTAGGTGTGACATCAGCCTCAAATTCTGTTACTTGCATATCTAGTTTCTCTCTCTCTCTCCTTCCTCTGTCTTCCCCCCTCACATAAATTATGAAGCTTTACACACTAAGCTGTGCCACATATCCTTAGCAATAATGCTTCCAGAGTACTTTGCTATTCTGACAACGCTAAATTTAAAGCAAAGCATGTGCCGCTTTGCATCTGTCAGTCACACAGCGCTCTCCTTCGAAGCCTATCAATAAGCCCAAAGTGACAGGTGGTCATCTGAACAATGCTTTGTGCTTCCACATTCAGCCCAGCAGTCTACCCAATTTTAAACAGGGACCTGCAAGGATAAGGAGAAAAAAGATTTTTGCCAATCCAGTTAAAACGTTTCAAGTGGCCCATTTTTGCTTTCTATACACTTCTGAGAGATGACTAGGAGTCAATGTGAGAGATTAAGCTCTGCTGGTGGTGTAGTGTATTCATAACATATTAATAAGCTAGAACACGCAATTTCGGTTTGACACTGGCAATAGACCAGGCTACAAAAGGACATGCACACAGAGGTGAGAATGAAAACTGAAGGTAGTGACAATGAATTACCCTCCAGTAGTAGAGTACCTTGGAAAACTGTAAGAATGATGTTTTATTTGCAAAAATACTGTAAACTAGCTATCACTCAACAAGTCTCTAAGACGAAAAACTGCCTCTATGCATTTAGCATTTTAAGCTCCAGGAGAGCCCCAGTAAAGCCTTTGAGTAAGTTAGAGCAATGGAAGGAAAGAGGTGATGTGCTGTTCAGATATAATCTCACAGCTTTGTCACGTTGTCATAGTTAGATTCACATTTTGGAGACAGGAGGAGGCCCTGTCAGGAATCACAGCCCCATTGTACCAAACCAGTGTACAGCTGGGATTTCCCCCCCAGCCAGTTTACCAGCAAGTTAAGCCACTTCAGATAAATGAATTGATCCTATCGAGCCATTAATACTTTAAATAAATACCCTCTCCTCTTCGAGGGCAAACTTTCCACCTCTGAACATACTTTCAGAAATTGCGCATAATTGTATTTCTTTAACTGGAAATAAATCTACACACGCTACATGCTTTTAAAGGCAGAAAGTGTACAATGTGTCACAGCTCACATGAATAACGGCAGCTGGAAGTCAGGTTCCTCGAACTCCAGCCAATAACCCTCTAACGCCGCAATGGATTGGAAAGCTGGTATCTCAGCAGGGAAGATGTTTTGTCAATTAGGAAGTTCCTTTTATTACTTCTGGAAATAGGAATTGTGAAGTCAGTATTTTAACTGAAATGCTTCTTATTAATGAATGAGCTTTAGAATGATAGAATGCGTTGGTTTGGAAGGGACATCCAAAGGTCATCTAGTCCAACCCCTCTGCAGTGAGCAGGGGCATCTTTAACTAGATTAGGTTGTTCAGAGACCCATCAAGCCTGACCTTGATTGATTAGACTATATTGGATATCATCTAGATGGTTTTATTTGCACCGTTCAAAGAAGTCATGCATATTTTAATATTTTCTAGAGTTTGCTTCTGTAACATCTATAATAAAAACAACTTTTTGCTGAACTATGTCAAAGCCAAAAGATTTCTCAAAGGATTGGGACAGCTCAGATTTTTCTATTTGTTTTGTTATTATTTCCTTACTGTGCTCCCAGTCGGGATTGTGAGACTTACTGGAATGGAAGTACATGCAAGATGCGCTTGTAAAAATCTGAAGACGTAACAGTATTACAAAACACTGGCTTAAAGTATATTCTGCTTTCTTATAGAGGCTTCCAATTTCCTTCACAAGATACTGAAATACTACAGCAATTACCTCCCTTAAGTATTTCTGTAGACTGACCAACCACCTACCAAACTTCAAAACTGATTTAGCTCGAATTCAGATCATATCTTATACGCACTGAACATCCAAAACATAATCTACATACTCACCGACAAAAAAAAAACAAACAAAAAAACCCCTCCAGAACTAACTCCCCCCAAACCTTGCTCTTTTGTATCTTTATTTCACAACTGCAAGAGAAGTGGAGAAATTTATTGACTAACTTTTATAGCAGCAGTGACAAAATGTGATCAAACAACAGAAAAACCTGAATCAGAAAATAATTGCATTGATCTCCAAGTAAAGGGTTGGTCACTGCTGTAGGATGCCTGTAGGTTGTCTGATGGGGCTCTTGCTAATGTGAACCTTGGCCATTTCATCAGGCTGTGCTAACATGCCCCCGTCTTACATGCTGCTGTGAATTGTCCACAATTGCTGTCTTTCTTATAGATGATGAAACTGTCAAACTTCTTAGGTCTGAGGTTCTTAATGCTTTTTAGCATGATTCTCTTGCCCCTCAACTCCCATTGACTCACTTTGTAATCTCTCAGTATTCCAGCACTTCCTCAGTACCCCAAACAGAACAAAAGATTAAAGCCCTCTAATAAGAGTTACACAGGTGCTTTGCTAGTATTTACCACTTTTCCACCTTCTGACAGTTAGCACATACATTTTCTGTATTGCCACTAGCTATTATTGGCTACGGGAAATAACAGAGCATATAGACATCTATGAACCACAGACACATAAAAGTGCAATACACATGAGTTCAAGCCACTTAATGTCCAAAGGAAAATGACCAGGGATATAAAGCCTAGGAAAGAAAAAGGACACTAAAGAAGGCAAAGGTTATTTACTTAGATCAAGGGTGTTCTCGGCTTCTGTGTCTGAGGATCAAGACAATGCATTGTAAATGGATAATAACACTGCAAGTAGCATTCAAATATATTGTGCAAGTCCTGTACATGCTGTGTTTTTTTGCATTGCAAAAGCAGTTGATACAGGTCAGGGATCTGGTGGTAGATCATAACTTGAGTTGAAGCTGAAGCCTGCAGTTGTCTCTGGGTCATGGATTATTCTTTGCTTGTGCTAGGCTAAAGATTGAAATATGCTTTACCTGTATGATCTCCCTCTGTCATTAAAAACAACATTTTTTTTTTCCTGGGGAATGAGGCATGGAGAATAAAACATAGCACAAAAATGCATTCATTTATATTTCATTGGAAAACACTGTGAAAGAGTGTGAAAACATAACAACCAAAAAAAAAAGACACAAGGAAATCTCTGACTAGTGCTAACATTTTATATTGTGTTTTCAGGAACATCACAAGGATTGCTCTGCTGACGTGTAAATGCTGCACCTACGGGCATTACCTATGCACAGTAGCTATCACCGATTGCCACACTTTTTCTTTGGCATTAGAAAAAAAAGTTAGTCACAAAATACAAACAAGAAGGCATGATATATATGATGATGTCAGCTCTGTCTTGTATTTTTTCTTTCCCTAATGCAAATAAAAGCTAGGGATGCTGGGCTCGCTATTCTCT
The DNA here is from genome assembly GCA_020746105.1 of Trogon surrucura. Classification (NCBI taxonomy): domain Eukaryota; kingdom Metazoa; phylum Chordata; class Aves; order Trogoniformes; family Trogonidae; genus Trogon; species Trogon surrucura. The sequence continues at coordinate 189,312,996 of CM036617.1, forward strand.
AAGCTCCTTTTCTTCTGCAGAATTTCAAACTTCTTAACAACCTCTCCCCCCGAACAGTCTTCTGTCACCCTTGGATGTCATTGGAATGATACTAACAATATTTGTAGCAGGGGATGACACTCAGCCACCAGGAGCAAAGCTATTTGGCGCTGTGATGCAAATGACTGCATTCATCAAATGAGCTTTGTTAGTTATTCATTGTGTTCCTTATCGTTCCTTCCCCAAACCCCCGTGCCTCTGCAGTGCGCATGGAGGTGTGTCTGCAGCAGCATCCCTGCCGTAAAACCCACCCTTATCAGGCAGAGCAGGGTGCCGCGGGAGTGACCTGCCAAGTCACCACGTCCCCTCTCCTCTCCCTCACCCTTTTGTGCCCAGTGCCGCTCTTTATCCTCATCCGCAGGATCTGTCTCTCCCTGCTCTGCTCACCATGCCAGACTCTCTCCCATGGCTGGAAGAACGATTTGCAGTGAAAGGGACTCTCAAGAGATCCGTAATTCCCTCCTTCTTCTATCCCATCTCCTTATTCTTCTCCAAAATCGACTGCTCCAACCACCCTTCTGCAGGGTCAAGCTTTTAAAAGTGGCTCCTGCAATGAAACAGCCCATGCTCTCATGAGTATCTTGGCAGTCCAGCACAGACTGAAAACGGTATTGACAAGTTTGGAAAGGGACAGACTCTGACTCTGATGCAGGCAGGCACTCGGGACTTTTTTTTTATTAAATCTTTCACTGCTTAACACAGTTCAACATATCATTCTGTTCCTCCAGAGAAAAGCTTTTGGGGGCTGGAGCCAGAGATTAATCCCTCTGTAATTTCTACTGCTGCTGGCAGTACTAACTGCCAAGGGATTTTGGGGAGAGATAATGGCACTGTTAGCTTGTAACCTAGGTGTAAAAATGGTCTTAATAAAACTGGGATGGTTGAGGCCCCATCAATAACTGCCACACACCAATTTTATTGGATGCAACAGATGCAATCCATTTGATGTGATACCAAAGGTTCGTCCCGATATGGTAATTAAGAGAGGTTGGGAAGCTACTTAAAAAAAATTGTCTACCACAACAGCAAAGCATCCAGGACAATCCAGTCAGTTTAACCTCTATAGCAAACAGGAAGATGTAAAAAGAGTTTTAGTAAGACGACTGGTCTGGATCTTCCTTCAGCGTAAAATGCAATTAAACAGTGTATAAAAACTGTGTATAATTAAACTAGTTTGGAATGATTCTGTCAGATATTCCATAATTAATGTTTGTATAAGAACAGATTTTTTGTTTTGCAAGAATCAGCAGATAATCAGCAGTTGATTGTCAACCTGCAAATACGCTGATCCAAGCATAATTATTTTTACACATGTACCTACCCTTTCACAAAAACATAAGCAAGAGCCATTTTCTCTACCCAAAGAACTCCTATAACATCATGAAGCATAATCCCCAAGTAACTCCAATTGTATTTTGTCTGTTTATCTTCAACAGATTTGTTATTTTTATGTGGGGTAGTAGATTAAAAAAAGGGGATTTAATAGGGTGGAAGTTGTAATGTCATGTTCTTGGCACTCTGGACCTTGAATAAAACTTTTTTTTACATTTTTTCCTTTATTTCCTTGTCTCAGATCAAGATTACTCTTATTATACTGATAGGTGCTTTGATACTATAGTTAGGGTACCAGACCTAGAGCAGCACTATTACACATTCTGTGCAATGTAGCTATACCCTATGATTCCTGTAAATCTTTTTTGGAGAAAGGCAAGTACATAAATGTAGAAGTCCAAGGTCAAAAAAGGAACCAAATGTTAAGAATTCACCAGTGTGACAAAGAAAATAGCAGATATTTAACATCATGAGACAGATGGTTTTCACTGGAAACTCTCATGCTTTTGGTCATCTGTTCTCTCCAGTTTTCATGAACCCTCTTACTTTCCTGAAGTTTCCATTTGTTTTGCACTAATGAAGCAAGAGTGCTCATCAATGGGTAATTAAAATTATTAGCATATTGATGGTGTACACTGACTTCTATTAAACTTAACTGTAAATTTTCTATATTTCAAGTGAAGATTTTGGAAATGCAATAGCTCAAAAATAATGGACTATACTTAGGGATTTGTTATGTACTATTAAAAAGAGGTCTTGCAATATTAATAGTTAAAGAAATTTCTCCTTGCATACAAGAATTTCTAACAGACTCCACGACTTATTTTCTTAAGCCTCACTACTCATCCCACCCCATAAGAGTAACTTGGGGCAAGCCATGGGATGTGCATGGACAAGATGGTGAAGAGTTCTGCTACAACAGAAAAAAAAAAAGTAGACACAGCTCTTCCATCTCTCTCATTCTTCACAAGGTTGAATTTTTGGGGGAACACAGTGACAAAGGATAAGAAAAGGTTGAGGTACTTAATGCCTTCTTCGCCCCAGTCTTCATTAGTAAGACCAGTTGTTCTCCAGGTACTCAGCCCCCTGAGCTGGAAGACAGGGATGGGGAGCAGAATGAAGCCTCATAATCCAAGAGGCAATGGTGTACAACCTGCTGCTCCGTTTAGATGCACGCAAGTCTACGGAGCCAGATGGGATCCAGCCAAGGGTACTGAGGGAGCTGGCAGAAGTGCTCACCAAAACAACTTTGCATCATTTATCAGCAGTGCTGGTGAACTGGGACTGTTCTAGTTGACTGGAGGTTTGCAAATGTGATGCTCATCTACAGGAAGAGCCGGAAGGAGGGAGCCAGGGAACTACAGGCCTGTCAGCCTGACCTCAGTGATGAGGAAGGATATGAAGCAGATCATCCTGAGTGCCATCACATGGCACATACAGGACAACGAGGTGATTAGGCCCAGTCACAGGGGTTTATGAAAGGCAGGTCCTGCTTGACCAACCAGATCTATGACAAGGTGACCTGCTTAGTGAATGAGGGAAAGGTTGTGGATATTTTCTACCCGGGCTTTGGCAAAGCCTTTCACACCATTTCTCACACCATTATCCTGGAGTAACTGGCTGCTTATGGCTTTGAACTGGCACAGTCCTGGCTGGGTGAAAAACCGTCTGGATGGCTGGGCCCAAAGAGTGGTGGTGAATGGAGTTAAATCCAGTTGGCAGCTGGTCAGAGATGGTGTTACCCAGGGCCCAGTATTGGGACCAATTCTGTTTCATATCTTTATCAATGATCTGGATGAGTGGAGTATCTCCCTTATGAGAAAAGACTGAGGGAACTGGGGCTCTTTAGTTTGGAGAAGAGGAGACTGAGGGGTGACCTCATTAATGTTTACAAATATATCAAGGGTGAGTGTCACGAGGATGGAGCCAGGCTCTTCTCGGTGACAACCACTGATAGGACAAGGGGTAATGGGCTGAAACTGGAACATAAGAGGTTCCGCTTAAATTCGAGAAGAAACTTCTTCTCAGTGAGGGTGACGGAACACTGGAACAGGCTGCCCAGAGAGGTTGTGGAGTCTCCTTCTCTGGAGACATTCAAGACCTGCCTGGACACGTTCCTGTGTAGCATAATCTAGGCATTCCTGCTCTGGCAGGGGGATTGGACTTGATGATCTTTCGAGGTCCCTTCCAATCCCTAACATTCTATGATTCTATGATTCTATGATTGAATGCACCCTCAGTAAGTGAGATGAATGACCCTCGAGCCTTCTGTTAAATTTTCTCCTACCCCCTCACTCCTAAAAAAGGAGGGGGGTAGGAGTGAGTAAGCAACTGCATAGTTCTTTGCTGACAGCTGGATGGGCTCAAACTGCCACAACTGTGTTCAGTTTTGGGCCCCTTACCACAAGAGGGACATCGAGTTGCTGGAATGTGCCCAAAGAAGCATGATGAAGCTGGTGAAGGGTCTCAAGAACAAGTCTTGTGAGAAGCAGCGGAGGGAACTGGGGTTGTTCAGCCTGGAGAAAAGGAGGCTCGGGGAAGACCTTATCACTCTCTACAACTACCTGAAAGAAGGGTGTAGCAAGGTGAGGATTGGTCTCTTCTCCCAAGTAACAAGTGATAGGACAAGAGGAAATGGCCTCAAGTTGCAGTACGGGTTATTAGGAAAATTTCTTTACCCAAAGGGTTGTTAAGGATTGGAACAGGCTGCCCAGGGAAGTGGTTGAGTCACCATCCCTGGAAGTATTTAAAAGATGTGTAGATGTGGTGCTTAGCGTTGGAGTTGTCAGTGCTAGGTTAATGGTTGGACTTGATGATGTTAAAGGTCTTTTCCAACCTAAATGACTCTATGATTCTATGAACAGTCAATAGAAAGGAATCAGCAGCCAGTCTCCAGAAGTTGTTCCTGGACTTTGATAATATCTATTATTACTAAGTTTGTTCCCATTTACGATTTCACTTTGATTAGAAGAGTGGTTCTAATGTAATAGAGAATCCAGGCATTTATAAATAATAAAAAATAATAGCCCTTAAGTCATGCCTGTGTTAGCTCTGTTGTGTATATTTAGTAACTGTTATTCACAAAGTTTCTTTCTCACAACCTCCTTCATCTTTTTCTGATCCTGTACAATTCAAGGCCAGGCTGGATGGGGCTTTGAGCAACCTGATCTAGTGGAAAGTGTCCCAGCCTATGGCAAGGGTGTTGGAACTATGTAATCTTTATGGTCCCTTCCAACCCAACCCATTTCATGATTCTATGGTTCACCACTGAGTATAAGGCCATCCAAAGCTCAGACAGTTTTTAACGCTCTTCCTCTAGGACTGACCATTATCAGAAGAAAATTGCCAAATGCTTGCTGGCACCTTCAGTCAGCTGCCAGAATCTAGAGATGTAACATTCTTCATCGCTACAGGTGATTGTGGTGTGACAGGGCTTGCTCAATGCATCTCAAAGATACCACTTTCCACTTAAATTTGGTGGGATCCATCTAACAGGGTTTAAGACTGAAAGGTCTATACCACACTAAAAAAATAGCTGAAACTGCTTGAAATTCAGTTGTGACAAATATTTAACTCTCGATAGGGCTGTTGAACATCCTGGACAAAAAAAAAAAAAAAAAGAAAGGAGGAAAAGCAACCATACAGAGGCAAAACTTACTCCATCCAAGACCAACTACATAATTTGCATCTGTGTAAAAAAGACTGAATAGAACAAACTACTCATCAACCTACACATTTACCATGTCCACAAAATGTCCCATGGCTTACTTAACAGTACATTCTACACGAAACATAAATGCTGGTGAAACATCTATGAAAAATGAAATGTTGTTTATATCCCTGGTATGCAGAATTAGTGAATGATACAGAAAACATAACCTGGCTGCATATTTCTTACCCTTACAAAGAGATGTAAATGTATCATAGTGCAGAAAAATCTAAAGGTGTACTTACAGAAATGTAAAGTAAAAAACTGAAGCATTAGATATTCTATCAGTAGAAGGAAAAATCTTTTAACTGGCCACAAACTCCATAGCACAGAAGATTAAATTTTAGTAGAAAATTATCAAATCAGCAGAAAATAAAATTGATCGCACCCATGCATACTGCAAGAGCAATATTTTACTGAGAAGACTGAATCCCTCAAATACAACATAAAAGCTTGCCATAATGACAGATAGTTCTATTACAAAAGGTACTGAGTGCATAATTAACCACTGCTAATACCTATCTGAATATTTGAAAAGAAGAAAAATTTATTCAAGTGGAATATAAACTATTCATCAAAGCTGCAAAAATATATATAAATGAAATTGCTGCAGTGAAAACATGCGCTAGTCAGGCTATGTTTATGGTTCTCTGACAGAAGATGTATAAATAGGAAAAATTTACCACTCATTCACTAGGGGCTAATGAAGCAGAACTAAGATCACACGCACACCATCACTCAAGTGCAGGACATTTGCAGCTCCTCAATTTTATATGGAACTGCCTGTTCAAGTCACATATCCTGTAACAAAGGCCTTTTATTTTTTTTTTTAGTCTAAAGAGTAAACTGTAATTGGCTTGGAAGTTTCATTTTTCTTCAGCTAATGTTAATTTAATGAGTATTCTGTCCACATGCCTGGATATAGGTGATGGAGGAGTTTGCTTTCTCAGTTCTCCAGTATCAATCAGTTGCATATAGCAATGCATGAAATACAATATTTAATTGAAGTTTCCTGCTCTATAAAATGACTTACACTCTTGGATAAACAGCCACAGCTCTAAATTTTGTTGTTTTGGTGTTTGGTTTTTTTATAACAGATCACAAAAATTAAGAAAATCTAACCCTGTTATGTCCATACTATCCAAGCCACTGCAATCTTTTAGCTTCAAGTGTGGAAACAGCTAAGTATCCATAATTTAAGAAGATGCTTCTTAGAGCTAAAACATTTGTAAAGTATAATCAAAAGTTTATACTCTGTAGACAGGTGCAAGTAAGGTCTAAATTCTCAAACAACGGCAAGATTCCAATCACTGAATGTTCATTTAGAGTAACGCAAGCTGCATTACTTTGTCAGCCAATAGAGGCATATGGACAATATTCCTGAATATACTCCCAGTTCTGAAAGCTGTAACATTTGCCACTCGCAAGTGTAAACATATTTATGAATTTTTAGCATCATCTTATTCTGATGACTTTATTTATCTGTGCCACGTAGTATTTTCTAGAGGCTGTTTGTGAATGAAACATAAATTAGCACCCCTCACAGAAAGATTTTTCCAAACAAATAATATGCATAGATGGCTACGGTACTCATCCATCAACCTTTACAGTATTTCCCATAAATTTACTTTCAGAGGTCCTAGCAAAAATGCCACCTTGTAATTTTAGTCAGTGGATTGTACCTAATACACTATTTTCTTCCTAATTTATTTACACAGCCTATAATGTACTTAACAAAGATCTTACTGTATCAGGTGCTCTGTGAATGATAAATAGATTAAAAATTACAGGCTTGTTTCTAAGACAGGAAACACGTAATATCTTGTGCTTCCAGCAGCATACTAGGAAAATACTCTCCAGAGATGAATTCTGCTTCTGTTCTCCAATTGGGCCCAATGTAATGCCAGTCTATAGGAAGCATGACTTTCTTCTGCTGTAAATACAAATCTCCATTACAGCATTACAGTTAAAGTATAGAAGCGTCCTTACCTACCTGGAAAGGGACGGCCAGTACAGTCCTATTCTACAAATGTGACCATGAGACCAACTTGCTCATGGATTATCTTCAGACAACATCAGAAAAAAATGTTGAGAGTGTTACTGCAAGGGATGGCACATCCCCCAGAGCAGAGGCCAGGGTGATTCTCAACTCCTTCTGCATGGGTTGAACATAATACATACTACTGGAAAAAAAAACGTAACAGCCTACCATTGGAACAATATTCACAGTATTTTAACTGCAGACAGTATTTTTACTTAACATTACCGTATGCATTAGTAATGACAGCACAATTTGTATTATTCAAATGACTATGCATGTAGTGTGGAGTGGAAAGAAAGCTAGTCAATCAGAATTCAGTACTTACTAGTACTGAACACACCCATACCATACATATAAAATCTTTCACTTAAAAAGAAGAAAAAGAGGACCCATAAAAGACGTTTTGGTTGAAATGCCTTGAGGAGCCATCTCACACCAGTTGGTACAACTGGCACATTTCATTGTGAATGAATTTGCAAATAAATCTTACAGAATGGCTCAGATCTTTCTTTTTTATTTTTTAGTTGTTGCTGAGGTACAAGCAGCAACACTTACGATACTTTATAATTTTGTTTCACTAGTGAACACAGAACAATATGGTGATCAGAGAATCAAGTTAGAAGCAAGTGACACAAGTAAATACTCTGTCAGGGTTGTACAGTGTTCCTGTGCAATAAAAGGAAATCTAATTTTCGCATCCCTCCTCTAGCATTCGTATTTTCCTCACTACAAAAAAAAAAAGCTATGCAATTCTCAGTGTCTAATTCAAAACATGAGAGCAACAACTTCTCTGAAAATCTGTAACCCAAGGCTCAGAGTAGCTTCCAGCTTGAGTCTCCTGAGGTATGGGGAGGTGGGAAGCTGAGACTTATCCTTTTTAAAATCATGCTAGACATTAACAGCACTATTACTTGAATGATGACTTTTCTGCACAGTGCTGAAAAGTAGTTTTCTTTGGCAGCAGAATTTATTTGTTGGGACTTATTCCCAGCAGCTGTAAGCCAAGATTTCTATCCCACCTCCACTTTTTTCACATCCCACTGAAGACCTGTGAATAGCAACACCACCATTACAGGCATGCAAATTTGGAAGCATGAGCTATCAGTTGCATGTTTTTGTCCTAAATAAAATACAAGGTGAATTCTGCCACCACGCTCTTTCCCCCAAGTCACTTTAACACAGCATAAAACAGCGGCAATATACCCCTGTGCATAAAGTTCGTGCTCCTGTCTACCCTGGGGTTACTTGTTCAAGTGCCTCTCATGTGAAGGGTGACAACATGCTTGAATAGTCCAGAGCTGTCTGGCCTAAGCAGGACCTAACTAAAGGTTCATTACATTTTTGCCTTATTTCCACTCATTTCAGGAGTTAGTTATGTGTAAGAATGTTCCTTTAAATTAATGAATCCACTCTCAGCTGGAGGTCAAGTTAAGTAACTAAAAAGAGCAGGAGAGCTCATAGAGAAATTACTAAATTAAGGTTCTTAAAGCCTTGTTTGCCTATTTTAATCTTAATCAAGCTCCTCTTCACAAATTATAGATGTGCACAATGGTCTTCAAAATATGGATAAATAATAACCCTAGTGAATCTGCTGCCAACGTAAAGAGTATTATCCACTTCACAGTACACCATCTCCAGCCTGAGAAAAATGCTGGACAAAGCAGCAGGCCTTGAATCCTATCAGCAATCACAAATAATTATACATTGTGGTGTAGGCAACAGTCTTTCAAGACTAGAAAGCTCTCTGCAGCATTTCCCAGCCACCAAGCCAAACACACTTTGGGAACTTCAGAGAGAGCACCAACTAATCCCGAGTTACCAAAGCATTAACTTCAAGACAAAGTCTCAGAAACCCAAACTCCCACCACAGAGTTTTACAAACCCAGAACACATGTGAACAGTGCATGGAAATAAACTTTAATGCATATGAGTACCCCTAGGGAAGCGAACAGCTGCATTCAGCATTTGTTGAAGTCTCTACGAGAACGTCGGGGAGCCTAAAGGGGCCCATTACATTGCATTTTTGGGGCACGCAAGTGCCCATTTTCAAAGCCTAGATTTACAAAAAAGAAATGACAGTCTCATTACTATGCACAAATGTGAAAGAATGGTTGGCTGCTGCATTGAGAAGGCTGTCACATAAGCTATAAATAATCAGACATACCCATCACTCAGGAACCTTCCCTTTTGATTTTCCTCTGGGTTTTGTCCTTGGTTGTCAGTAAATATGACATCTATTCTCTCCATTCAGCTGTCTAATGGCCCTCGTCTAACTCTGAAACATTGGACTAGCACTTTGGGAAGTCATCTGTATCCATGAAATAAAGATAAAGCCAGTACTACAAAGCCGCTTGTATTTCTAGACTCCCATTAATCGCCCTGAAGATCTTAGCATAAGGTGAGCAAGCTCTTATCATCAAGCAGAACCTTGTGACATCCCACACAAGTGCTCTCCCAGTGCATAGAAGCTGTGGGCAAGCAAAGCCCTGTGGGCTCTTCCTCAGAAGAAAGGTCTGAGCTTGTCAAATATGCCCCCGTCCTTCTCTGAAAGGATATTCAGGCATGCCAGTAATATCTCATGGGCAAGATTACCAGAGGCAGCTGATACATCTAAAAGAGTGTGCATGTTCACTTATTGTCACAAAATTGAAGGAGAAAATATTGACATACACTTACTGCTCTCAGTATAATATTGAAATAACGAAATAAGGGATCTACTGCTAATAAGGATTAATAGAAGTTAAGTAATATGGTTAGAAACAGAAATAATTGTTCGATTTACTCTAGATAGCAATAGAGTCTCATTTGCTCTTTCAAAGGCATAATCAGTTGAAGGGCACATTTTTCTTCTCTTTGTTCTTTCCCATCAATTTTAATGGGTACAGAACATCAGTCACATGAAATGTAATGGGACAAGAAGATGGATGAGTACATTGGAAGCTACTACTCACAAGACAGAAAACATCCTGACAAAGTGACACTGGCAGCATACGGTTCAACAATAGAGCCTGGACAATATTTAGTAAGTGAAACTACAGTGCTACATGATTTGGTATTCTCACTGGGCAAAATCCTTCTCCTGTCACTATTTATCATGTTCTCACAGGTCAGACTTTCAAAGACATTCTCCTACTCAACATGACCGAATGACATTTTTAATTCAAGGAAATACGTAAATCTAGGGACAAAGAGGTCATTTGGAGATAAATGGAAACAACCTCCTATATTAAGAACTTATAACTACTTGTTCAAGAAGGTTTTAAATGGTTTAGTAAGATTCACACTTGAGATTTGAAATGTATGATGTTCATAGAAGTGACGAGACTTTATATCTCTGTTGAACTTATTGACAGCAACAAGACTCCTCTACTGCTGAATAAAAACAAAACTCCTAAATTTCTACCAGAACCTGATGAAAGCAACAGCAGTAAATTAATGTTTAGAAATTGCTCTATACTAAAAAGCCTCCAATTTGCACAACACAATAAAATATATTAAATAAAAAGAAACATGCCCCATTAGTTATCTGAGCAGAGGTTCTGGGGAAATTGCAAAGAAAATTCTTATCAAAACTGACCTTTAGCATACAGCAAAGGGAAAAAAACAGTCATCCAACAAATCGAATCAAACCCTTTCTCGACTTTGAGGAAGTGTGGGACTCCAGTGCTGTTGGGAAATGCAATGATTCACTTGTGTATAACTTTACCAATAATTGCTAAGTGGATCGATCTAGCAGTTTACGATGCTTATTGTGATCAGCATCATCATTATAAGACAATACTATTCCGGTTTCATTAGCCATTTGCTGAGAGCTCTACAGTTAATCTTTAAAGCTTTAAATAATACATAACTTTATACCAGAAAGGTAAAAGAAAAAAACAGAACCTCTTCAAATATACCCACGAAAGAAGGAATTAGAGTCAGAACTCAAAGTCCTGCTGACACGTTAAATAGGCCCTATACCTCCATATGCCACAATCACACATTCAGTGCCGTGTGATATCCAGAAAGCAAAAAGACATCTTTTTGACTAATTCTCTTAAACAGGGCAACATCCCTCTCTGGCATCACAACATACACTGTGGAGGTGATGGTGTACTCTTTTTCTAACCAGTACTTGTTGGAAGCTGTTTACACAAATGCTTCTTCCTATTTATACTTTCCTTCTCTCCCACAAGATATGAGACTGCTCTCTAACAAAAACTTCTACAAGAAGTGTACACTGGTAGAGAAGATTATAGAGAGGAGTTTCCCACAGTAAGTCTCAGAATGCAAAGTCCAGAGAGGATGGAAATTACACATCAGGAGAACGTTTGAGATTTCACAAACAGTACACCCAACTCCGAAAAGAGCAAAACATTTTAAGACAAAAGAATCCTTGACTCACTTTTGGCTTCCAAATTTCATAATATATGAAATACGACATCATTAAAAAACCTACTGATTATAAGACATTTCAAAAGGTAATCAACCTACATATTTCATTATGATGATATATAAATAATATTCAGACATTTCTGGAAATTTCTTTCAGGACTTTTCCTCTAAGATCATGTTTTGATGAAATTTAGTTTTTCTGTGAAGCATTTTGATTTTGTTGGAATTATAGTCCTCAGCGAAAAACAGTTTAGACATCACACACACTTTCTGGAATTTGCCATTTATAAACTTATGGGTCTGTGACTTTCCTGACTCTAACAGTAGACCACATGACAAATTAAATTAAATTTAAAAACTGCATAAAATCATATTGCAATTCAAGATGCCACCTCACTTTTAGTAATCCTGACTTCTGAGAAAGTATTCCAAGTGCTGAACTTCAACTAAGAATTGATCCTTTCTTCCATCTTTTCTTGCCATTAAAATTTGTTCTGAGCTGGCAGTTCATATGCCTACGGATATCATGGGGAATCTGAATATTTCACACTCTAGCCATGAGGAAGTCAAAGGCCTGAATAATGATTACTCCCTGAGCAGCTTTCCCTGCAAATCCATCACTATAATATGCAAAAAGCACATTACAAATACAATCAAACATATTAAACAGGTCAGTCAATTGTTCTATCACAGGTAACCAAGGATAATCCTCTTCTTTGACCATTTCAGGTGTTCAGTTCTCATAAGGACTTAAACTTCACCCATTCCTATGCTCCTCTTGGCCCTCGGGACATGAGTCCTAAGCACCACAGTTCATGTATCTTCCTGACATTCAAGAGCAACCGAGCACCTAATAGGTCTGTGGATCCTTCCCAGGAGCCTCACCACTTTGCTGCACAGCGACACAGAAGCTGCGCTGACATCCGTAAGCAGCGCGGACCCTGAAGGCCCGTCTGCAGCTGCAGGGGCAGAATCTGCGATCCCAGTCAGGCACCAAACCCCTTCCTCCTCCTCAGCTGCCAGCCCCACATGGCTGCATCTCAGCCTCCCCTCTGAAGAAATGAGGTCTACCCTAGACATGCAGGAGGCTACCAAACCCTCAAGAACTTAGAAGGTTTGTAAGTGTTATCTTTCAAGTTCATCCCAACTCCTTTCAAATTTCCTAAACTGTAAACTAAGCCTGACTGATACTTGCAAACTTTTTCTCACTGATTACATGAGGCTACTTTTAATGAAAACTGATTTTTTTTCAAAACAGTATGATTCCAGGAGCTAAGAAAAGAATCCAAACAACAAACCCCCAATTACTAAGAAATATGAAACAGACCAGGAAAAAAATCTCCAGCTGAGTGAAGAACGCACAACCTGAGGTGTATATAGACAAATTAAAGGCACCTGTAGACTTTTGTAGATTGAGTCCTCTCAGGTGCAATTCTGACATTAACACACATAAAGTACAGGAATTCTTCATAAGATGTGGTAGTTTGGAAGATTATTCATTGCTCTGTGCTTACAGAGTTTCAGAGGTCAAACTTCATGGCCAAACCCTCTAGGAAATAAACTGCTACTGTACACAACAAGATCACAAAACAAAGGAAAATTAATGTTTGTTTTGCTCCACTTTGCTGATTATCAGGTTTTCCTTCTGTTGGTTTTAAAAAACCCACAGCAACAAAAAAACCCACAACCTTCACCCTGGAGGAAAAGGTATTGTTTTATCCACCTGAGAGAAGAAGGATATGTAGAATTTCCAAACTTCCTCAACAATAAAAACTCACAATAGTGAGGGTTGTGCAAGTTTACATCATACTGTTATGTAGAAATGGCCAAACAGCCACACACCAGTCCACACAAACATTTTAAACTATTGCAAAAAGCTCATCTCTTTAAAATAACAGTACAAGAACACTCTGAAGTTAAACAGTCTTAAAAGTGCAAGCATTTTTCACGTTTTTTTTTTTTAAATTGTTTTCATGAGACCTCACCAACTCCCCAGAGGTGGAAGAACTGCTGGTTATCACCAAGCCCTGCTGTACACACCTCCATTAAGCTCTTAGCGCTTGAGAGAAAACTGGTGAAACAACCTACTGTCAATTAACTCTTAACAAATACTTGGCAGAGTGTTTGGCTGACATTTTAATGCTCCTCCCCTTCAGTGAACCACAGAATAAAACCACTGAATCCCTAAAATGTGCTTCTGTAGCCGTTATGTGAATGCTCTAGGTAGCAAGACCGGCTTCATCACATCACTGCTGTTTAAGAGTCACATAAAGATATGTTTTGCCTTAGGCCTGAGGATTATATACATTCCAAATCACATCAGAAAAAGAGCCTCAAGAAAGGATAGCTCTGTAAAAAATGTATAAAAATCTGATCATTAGAAGAAACCTTAATCCCCATTGTTAAATTCAAGACGCAAGGAACAGCAAAATGACAGAGAAAATCATGCTGCTCAGTACCTCAACCACTTTTTTTTTCATTTTCATGGCATTGAATATCCCTGCAGATTACTGATACAATCTCAGTACAGCTTTTTATAGCTGCCTCTGTTGTACCCATCCCTTGAATTCTTATCTCACATACTATTGTCTGCTTTCTTATCTCAGGACTCTTTCTTTATCCTTCCTCTTGAGGTATGCGCAGGAACTATATGCCTTTCAGAAAACAGTAAACAAGGACAGAAAATGAAAGCCTGGCCCCAGTGTAGTCAGTAGCAACACTTCAGAGTTTCCTGGATTTTATCAGGAAAAAAAAAAAAAGTTTTATCAAAGGCAGTTGGTATGAGATCCAAAATAACACTTAGGTACTCAGCATATAATTCAAGTCTCATGTTCAAAAGAATGATCCCAAAAATCCTGATAACTGGCTTAGGTTTCTGAGGTGCTGGAACATGTCCAAAGAAGAGCAGTGAAACTTGTGAAGGGTCTCAAGAACAAGTCTTATGAGGAGCAGCTGAGGGCACTGGGGTTGTTCAGCCTGGAGAAAAGGAAGCTTGGGGAAGATCTTATCACTCTCTACAACTACCTGAAAGGAGGGTGTAGCAAGGTGGGCATCGGGTCTCTTCTCTGAAGTAACAAGCAATAGGATGAGAGGAAATAGCCTCAAGTTGCACCAGGGGATGTTTGGATTGGACATAAGGAACAATTTCTCCCCCAACAGGGGGAACAGGCTGCCCAGGGAAGTGGGGGAGTCACGATCCCTGGAGGTATTTAGAAGACGTGTAACATGTGGTGCTTAGGGACATGGGTTAGCATCGCTAGGTTAATGGTTGGATTTAAGGATCTTAAAGGTCTCTTTTGACCTAAACAATTCTACAATTCTATGACTCTAAGAAATCAGATGACAACCTCCTTACATGCCTAGTTGTCGGCTGTCCCTTTCTGAGTACAGCCTGCAGAAACATTATGGCACTGGGATTAGTTACTTTGATGAATGCTGCTCAATTATCAGCATAAAGTAAATAACCAAGGAAACAGAAGAACCAGAAAAGCTGTGCCTGCTAACCACAAAGACCATCTCTTATCTTCAGGAGAAGTCAACTTTTATGAACTCAGTTTTAAAGTCTTTTCAGTTCAGCAGAGGTTCTTTAAGGAAATTCCAAGCAAGTTTCTAGGACATGTCTGGAAACTGATAACAAGCTTTACTTGTTCACATTTTTACTATATTTTACTATTTTTTTTACTGTATTTTACTATATTTTTACATTGCTCTACTGATATGAGATGGTGGCTTGAGGGGAATTACACAGAGCAGAACTCAAAAATTCTTCTAGGCTTTCTTTCTCCCTTTCAATTCTAAGATCACCTGAGCCAGGACTGCTCCTAAACTGAGAGGAAACAGTACTCCTATAAGTTTGTTGATTCCTTCAGCACCTCAAAATCTCCTTTTTGAATGTTTCAAACAGATAAACCAGTATTCAGAAGAGCTGCTTATAAAAAATAAGAATCAGGGTGTTCTCAATTGTTTTGTTAAAAAATTTGGAAAGGAGCAAGAAGAAAAAGCTAGGAAATGCAGTAAGATCAACCTAAATCTACTTTAGCTACTGATTTAATTAAGCTCAGATAATTCAACTAATTTCCATACAATTAAATTTAGAATTTTTTTCTTTCTTATTCTCCAGAGGTAAAAGTGTCCTGCCACATGATTTCTATTAAAAAGGGAAGTTAGATATAAATGGAACCAAAAATGTGCTTGTGCTGATGCAGCACAAGACAGTACTTTCCCATTTCTGGTGAAATTCATGAGGAGTATTTGGAGGCAACACTGATATAGAGCAAACAAAGGTGATCCATAAGCTCCCAGCAGTTATCTCCAGAACAGAATGTGAGCTAACAGCAAAGCTGTCATGTAAATACCTCATATGGCATAAGTATCAAAATGAATATTACTGGCTGGAGGTTGGTTCAGAAGGAAAATAAGGATCACATAATCTAGTCTATTTAATCCTTTGAATACACCCAAATTTTGTCAAGACCACAGAAGGCCAGTCCCAGTGACAAGGAACACTGCTCGGCTCCCAGTCTTCTTTCCATGATTGAATGCCAGCTCCAAGAAGCAGCTCCTGAAAAATACAGAAGTGTCTTTCCTGTTTCAGTGGGCAAACTTGATGGCTGTCTTGTGAACACCTTTGAATTTGCAGAGATGTACCAGTAAAACGCGGTACTCCAAGTAGCCCAAGGGATATCAAAATGAACATGAAACCAGAACTCTAAACTGGTGAAAATTTGAGCTTTATGCTAATTATGGAAACCAACATGAGAAGCAAACTGCATAATCAGTCTTCAGAGGATTTAAAAATGCTGCAAGCAGGCTCTACTATCATCTCAGGTCAAACATAAAATATAAATGTGCAACCTTCTAGTTTTAATCCCAGCTCCACCACTGACTTTGTGAGCCTTCCCAGATTGTCTCTGTTTTCCCTGCCAGCTTTTCTCCTTTCTACCTTTTTACTTCTAAGCTCACCTGAGCCAGGACTGCTTCTTAACATGTAACTCAAAAAAGAAGTTCACACTGGTCTTTGGTTGACCTCCAAAAGTACTGTGTTCTCTCTCTCCCTCCTTTCTTTTCCTCTGGGTTAACTGCAAATTTTGAAAACAAAGGATAACAATTCCAGCAAACAGAAACAATTTCTATATGACATCCACAGAATTCTGTGAAGATTTTGCATTTCCTTGAGTCTCACACAAGGCTACTGAAGATCACTGATGATGACTGATTAGGTAGTGCTTCAGTTTCATTCCCTCCAACTCTTGCCATATGTCTCTTATCCTTTCCCTTAAATGGAAAGAGTCCTCATCATGCAGCTAACAAACCACTTAAACTCCCTTCTTTCACCCCAGCAGTGCAAGAGAAAATCAACTGAGAAAGGCAGACATCTGCTCCGAATGGACATGAGCACATACCAGGTACCACCTTCTCTAAGTGACTTGATAGACTTCCTGGATGCACACTCATTAGCTCAGTCCTGCTTATACAGCACACAGGAAATGATAACAAAGTGCCCCATGAAGGAGCATGCAGGGCCATAAATTACAAACTGAGTCATCTTCCACTTCTCCACTGGTAAGCATGTGGAAATGAGGACCTGGGGCAGCGCTACGCCTGATACTGTCTCACAGTGATGTCAAGAAGTAAAGCTGAGCCATCTCCACATCCTGAGGACAGGTGAAGAGGCACTCAGAAGCACAAGGGTCCTTCACCAATGCGTAGTGGTATCTTAAAAGCTTTCAGTCGTAAAACATGACTATTTCACTTTTTGTTTTAATCCCCATCTCTTAGTGCAAGACACAGTTACCAAAACAAAAGTGTCTGTCACACAAGGAAATGTTCTTTTCGGAGAGGGTCTCCATCGTCTCTGAAGTGCCATCTCAGTGAAAGGCAAATGAGCCTGGAGGAAGGGGGTGGGCTGAAGAGTGAGGAATTATACATATTCTAACGATGTCTTCATCTCCCAGCAGCTCTACAACAAAAAGCTCTCTGAATCTGACCTCATTACAAACAGTAGCAGAAAACATACCTCACTGTAAGCGCTTGCAAGGCTTTCCTCTGCAAAGATGCTTTCCTTTGTTTACTGTATTTTTAAGTACATGAATGCACAGACCACCCACAGTATCAGGTAGTCTAGCATGGGAAAGGTGGGAGATGAGGCTAGGATTGCTTCCTTATATGAATATAAATTAATCTATCTGATCCACATATGCTAGTGAGCCACAGCTCATCCTCAGTCAATTCATGTCCCTGACAGGCTAACTTGTCCCAAGCTCTCCAGAAATCATGCAGATGAAAGAGCCAGTGCTGTGGTATAGGAATTATAGGACTGGAGAGTTAAAAGGGGATTTGCAAATCAAGTAGCAATGCCTGCCTTGGCTTAATTTAATTTATCATATTCTACTGCTGCTCCCTCATCCCATAGTAGCAGATCTGAATTGTACAGGGAAGCAGTTATGGGGTGAGATACTACCTGATCTCTACTGTAGCACCTGGTTAAAAATATGCTCAATATCGTTTGGGTTCTGACCTGCATATACTGAAACAAAGATAGGGATGAGTTTACAGATGAACACAGGATCTGGCAGCGAGCACACTAAGTCATTTCTCTGCTCTCCTTCTGCACCTTATCAGTGACATTTCCCTAACAGCACAAGATGCAGCACCAGGCTCTCTGCATTTCAACTCCCCAAGGAAACGAGCTCAGATCCTCCCAGGGATTACACTTTATCTGGCAAGCACCAGACTAAAAAGTGAAAGCATTAGTTCATTTTGCACATTGGTTGTTCATATCCATGGACACTCCAACTCAACAGCAGGGAAGATAACAGATAAAGGGAAGAATTTCTCCAGATTCTCTCAAAACCTTCACGCTGGGTTTGCTGATCATTTCAGTAGCATTTATTACTATGCAACATTACTGCAAGGAATATTTTGAAAATGCATTTGCTCTAAACCAGGCACAGCCCCTGTTTTCCCTACACACATGCAGCCCTCTAAGAAATGTCTAATCCCCTTCACAGCACAACCTGCACTTCTTATTCCCTGGCACAGAAAAGCAGACACCATCCTACTCCACTCTCTCCGTTTTAGACTTTTAGATCATCTTGGCAATCCAGAGCTGAGGAGGGGGAAAGGGAGGAGAGGGAAATGTGCTGCTGCACATTCCCTTGTGCTATTGCTGTAAGAAAATATGATGATGGGATTACAACTAACTACTGAACTAGAGGGAAGTGTTCCACCTAGAGACCATCTTCATCAGGCAAGGCAACGGGCAGGTTACCTGCAAACGGACACTCCTCTAGGATTGAACATGCCTGCTGGTTCTGTGGTAAAAAATGATGCAGAGGTATTGCCCCCAGTAGTAATTAACAATGTTAATCTTCTTCTTCCTCTCTATGGTGATAAAAAGAGTCATTTTTATATTTAATTAATGCAGAGGATCATTTTGGAAACTGGCTAATGAGGCTCTGATCACATTACCATGAAAATGTGCATTAACACCGCAACTGAGGGGGCTGCTTCATGTGTAGAGAATCCACTTTGTAATTAGCCCACTGTGAAATGAATCACGTCAGGAGGAACTCGGAGGCAACCAGTCGGCAATGGGCACTTAGCTGCTGCTGTGCCAATAGACCACCAACACCGTAAGCTGTTTTTTTCTCCTCCGCGTTGCCTGTCAGCAGCAACGCAGTCCAAAACTGCGAGCGTTCAGCCCCCGTCAACGGCAATGTGTCAAAGCCAGGACAAATTATAGGGAGGGAGGGAACAGATGCTGAAAAGCACTAAACTTTAGTATGCGAGGGTCTGCTGTGCCAAGAGGGAAAAACAAACAAAAAGCTGCAAATCAAATACTGATTCAATTGGGTCTGAGCAAAAAATTATGGGCTATTATGGCAAGTGCTTGTTTCATCTTTTCTCATCTTATTCTGAAGGAGCTGGGAACACATTAGCAGCACACTGTTACACCGCTACTCACACTGTTACGAATGCTGAAAGAGACACCAAAATATCTAGATGGGATTAAGATCTTTGTCTAGTAGCAAACAAATAAACCACACACACAATGAATGCACCAGCAGCACACCTCACCCGTGGAAACCCTGTTGTACTCAGTACCTGTTTAAAGGTGACAAGCACGTCTCAGCATCATTTCAATTTAAATCAATCTGCAAATGTAACATACTTCTTGGCCAGCACAGACATGCCATAAAAACTTTGTTCCTTAACTTAGAAATACCTGATATCACAGACCTAATGCTTTCAGAGGCAGCAGTGCAACTTCTCTGAAATCAGCCTTACTATCAAAGCTAAAGGCTCCCTTAAAACATCACTGATATGGTTCAGTGAGACTGCCACTATATGACTGACATCTTGGCAGAAGATGCACAAAAATGTTAAAAGAATCCCACAGGAAGTCATCTGAAGGGGGAGTGGCAAACGAGCAGAAAACAACAGGCACCCAAAATACTAATAATTACCAACACCCCCCCCCCCCCCCCCCCAACTTAGCTAGCAATTTTGCAAAGGGAAGAAAAGGCAAAGCAAAAGAAAAGCATCTCTACTTACTCTCTGCCAAGAACACACATTTTTTACTCTGAAGATGCTGGTAATATCCTCTGCACTCACCTGTGAAACTTCATAGAGCAGTTTGTAGTGCTCCTCTCTCTTCTGAAAAGTGCACAGATTGCAGCCCATCCTAATAAGCAACACAGGAGCAAAGCCTCTAATTTCCCCAGCACTTCAAGGCAAATGCACTGACAGGGAATCACCCTCCGGACTTGACTACCGTTTCTCATCAGTCACTCCAGCCCCGAAACACAGGCACACACCACTGTTAGCTGGAAGCACACGGCAGGGCAGTGTGTAGCAGCATGCTCTTCCTCCCTTTCCCTAACTATCTTACACTCACGTATACACACACAGAGTTTCGACTCAGTTCATGGCAACACTCCCCCTGTCTCCGCATCAGTGCACATGACTACACAGATTCTCGCTCATGAATATTAATAGCCTCTCATTGATTATTTATGACAGAACGTGTTAGCGGGGAGGGGTGTCATAGCTGCTGCTGATGACAGATGAATATTCACTAATTAAGAAGCAAATGTACTGTGGTTAAACAAAAATTCACTTGTGTCAATACCATCTCTGTTTATTAAGGTTAGAGGGACTAAGCCTCATGTATTTCACCCGCATTCGCCTTAATTTTTACAGTAATTGTGAGGCTAATTCATGAACAGGGGTGGGAAAGGCACAAGTCAAGTCTTATGTTAGGTCTCCACCTTGTGCAACAGGGATCACGGAATACATTTAAAATATCTGCAAGCATTTTAGGAGACTGCTTGTGAAACCTGAGCTGATGTGGCTAAAAATTTAAAGCAAAAAGGAAGGAGAGAAAATTAACCCAGATGGCTACCCTGCGAGTTTCACCTTTGACACTGCCAAATTTAGCCAAAATTCCATTGTACTCATAAAACCGATGAATCTATAACAACTCATCATCCATATCCAGTATACGTGAAAATCCAGGTGTGCCTGATCTGGTGCTTTTTACATATATATGCACATCAAACTGTTTATTAAATAATCTCACATTCAAGTCTCCTCTGGTATGTAAAACAGATTAACAGTAATTACAGACCCAATTTCTAAGAAATTCAACAGATACACACTCTTGGACTCCTAGATATCAAAGCTTTTATTATAACATGCCATTATATCTAATTTTACCATTTGTAAATTAGATTTTAATGGCTCCACAATTCTCAATGTGTGTATAAAGGCAAGGATGCATTTAAAATTAAACCCACATGTTAAATGTTAAGGCCAGTGGAAATCACACTTAATTCTAGGCTGACACTAATTCCTATATTGTATATCATAGAATCCACTGGTAGTTATGCAAGATAAAAAGTCCAAGCCACGACAAACTGAGTCAGAAAATAAAAAAGTTGCTTTTGTTTTATCACTCCTTTCTCAGCAACTCTGCTGCTAATCAAAAACTATGCCCTTGTTTCAAACCATCTTTAATCTGGAGGGGATAGCAGGTGGGATCCAAAGCAGAAATAATTACTTGGAAACCAATGAAACCAGTTAGTTAAGATTGACACTGGGCCCTAAAGAGTTGTAATTACTATGCACTGATGTACAGCTACTATTTATTTTTTTGGGTGCAGTTTCCTAAAAGTGCTTTGTCAAACATTTAAAATCGATAACAGGAAATGATTCTAATGAGCACTAATTGTTAACAAATTGGCTTCGCTTCTAGCACCACCTCAAACACCACCAACAGTGGGTAGCAAGCAGATCAACAATCACGTGCTGCTTATCAGTCCTGTCCCTTGGGATGTAATAATCCGATTTTCTGGACCTTAATTTTACCTAACAGCTGGGATGAAAGTCAAGCAGAGAAACCTACAGGAAAAACTGGACTATTCCTGTGAACTCTGCATATTAGTAAAGTTTGCTAGAACCTCTATGTAAATTATAGACAGGTTGAGACTAAATCTTAATTAAATTTCATCTCCATTAATAAATGAGCAGAGTCAGAAGGAATCGAATAACGACCATTAACAGAGCAAGCTCTTCTATCAGCTTCCAGCACTGTTTTGAAACATAACATTAATTTTTATTTGGTGGAAGAATGTGAGCAGGCAGGTTTGGCTCTGAAGTTTCCCAAAGTCCAAGGGCTTCAAAGTTGAACCACAGAGATGGGTTCATCATTGTTAGCGAGAATCAGTCTCTGTTCTCCTCCACACTCCCACAAAATGCAGGTCATGTCGAGAGGTTTAAATCCATGAAGGAAACATCAACTCAATCTTTGAAGGTTTCAATATTGTGAGGTGCAGAAGGATTCTCAGATGTGTAAATTTTAAACTTAAGAAAGTCAGATCAATGAACTAGACAACAGACATGCAAGGACCACCGCGCCATCTTTTGATGAAAAGAATTCTTCCACTGACACAACTTCTTCTTCTGACACATACACAGTCTGAAAGCTAAACTACATTCATGAAAGGAGACATGATTCACCCAGGTGTATTTTTGATAGTCTCTTAAAATTAGTTCTTAAAGAAAAGGGTGGAAAACCTGATATATTACTACAGGAATACAGCTGTATAAGAAAAAAAAAAAAAAGAACAAAATCATCCAACAGACAAAATAAGCAATGGAAAACTACAATTAATGTTTCAGCAGCTTCCCCTGACAGTCTCTTTTTTCATTGCTCTTCCTCTGGTTCTTCTGTTTCCCTCTCTGAAGCTGACATAGGCTTGCCATTCATTTATCAAGTGCCTGCTCTCTAACCATACAGAGAGTAAGAGGGTCCTGTCTTCTGCTTCTGCAGCCACTAATGGGCACAGTCTCCAGGGCTGAAGAGATTTATTTGAGAAGGAAAAGTGTACTTCCTGGTTCTTGAGCTCCATCTAAATAGGCTGCTTTGATTTTACATGTGGTCAAAGTACCAAACTTTGTAAAGCATAAAATGACACTCAGGGCAACACTTTTGATTCAACTAATGACTAAAATGAAATACATGATGTGCTTTGGTCAAGTTGGGTATCAATTTCATGTTGGGGAGAATGCAATCTCTTTCTTTCCTTCTTTCTCTCCCTCCTCTTAATTGCCCTTCAACATCAAACTGGTAGCTAAAGGGACCAAAAATGTACTAAAACATAATTACATAATTCTTATTCGACATGTAATTCAAAGGTATTTGAATAATTCAATGCTTTTCTTGATTCTGGAGTTCTCTATATTTATCACCTACAGTTTAATGATTCATAGTCGAACTAGGAATGCAATAATGCAAAGGGTTAGAGTATAATTTCAAGAGAGCTACAGCAAAATTTCTGGTAACTTTTTCAAACAAGGTGCCCTTGTCAGCTTCCCTAACTCATTTTAAGTATCTAGAAGATGACTTATACATTTGGTGTATAGTTTCTTCATTGTTGTATAGAAGTATTATAAACGTCCACGCCCAAAACTTTATCATTGCAAAAAATTCAAGGCAATGACACTGCAAATTAAAGGCCACTCACTCCTTTATATCTTATCACATAATAGACATATTATAAAACATAACATTTATTTTAAGTGAGTGTAGCAAAGTTGAAAATCTAACTCAAGGTAAAAATGCACTATACATTTTCCCCAAACACCAGAACACACTTACAGAATGCATAATTAAAAAAAGTAAGAATGTGTTATCTGCATTAAAATGCAGTATTCACAGAATCATTAATTTATGTCCATGGGAAAGACACTTGTTTAACCTTATATCCTTTAGCACAGCCACCAAGACTTCATGCACTGCTCAAAGTCACAGCAAGAATAAGGGTGGTAGGAGAAAAGACACTCCCCAGAATTCCCATGTTCTATATTTCCCAGGAGAACTGTAATTGATCTGAAGACTATCCAGATCTACCTGATTATAAACCAAAGGGACTCCGTATGTGGAATCTTTCATTAGTATCGGATCCTTCCTGGAAAGTAGGGAGCACCTACAACATCATACAACACAAGTCCAGTCTACTGATTTTTTTTTTTCCGTCCATCATTACATTGACACAGATCTATGGTATACCTGGTCCAAAATGTAAATACAGAGGAGAGAAATGGAAAGCAAGCACATGAGGAACCTTCTTTGCCACAGTTGCTTATGACACAGAGCTACTTGTCCCTTTTGCTCTACACAGAAAAAGAAACCAAAAAATAAATCAAATGTACCCTTGTTTATCTATTGCTCCCATGTGAACAAGTTGCCTAGTTTTCTTTGGGAAAAGTACCATTTCTTTACCAGGTCTACTGGCCAAACTTCCGAGTGCTCAGATACCTATTTTTTCTCTTTTCTTTTTCAAAGTTTCATCCAGGATATTCTCTTCTGAGATTTTAACACTGAGCGGCTTCCTTATTGTTTCTTAAACTGCTGCCATAATCAGTTACAGAAGTGTCACAAAACATCAAATGATGCCTGCACTAAAGCTTAAGGCCTCAGGAATACGTAAAAACATCACCTGGACAGTGGCAGTTAAACTGAGAAAATCGGTCAATGCTGGCCTTAAGTCTTCTCTAAACTAAGGATTCTATTAAATTCTAAAAGAAAGTGGAATTTCTCTTGACTTTCTTTATCTCATTGGTTAGTTATAAGGAAACTATCTGACAGACCTTGACTTTTTTTTTAACCCTGTGAAACCAGACTAAGAGCTCTTTACTGCACTGGACAGTTTAAACACTACGGAGTGTACAGAGCAGGATTATTCATAAATAAACTTGAAAAGATCTAAAGGAAATGACAAAAATTTATGCAGGATGGCCAAACCTAAAATGGTTGAACAGAGTTGTGGAAAAAAACCCTCTGATTATAGACAAATTAGAAGTCCCATGCCAATGAACACTAAATAATGTACTTAAGGAACATTGCTAAAATATTCAGAGTTGTGATGTCTAAAGTGCTTATTTCTACTCAGAAAGTAGTTCTGAAGCTGTGGATAGTTTCCTTGAGCAACAGGTTCAGTGCTTAACCATAGTAAGAAGTTAAGCAGAATGGAAAGTATTTTAGGAAAAGATTGACAACTAAGCAGAAACTATCATCACGGAACTGCAAAAACTCCAGAAATATCCATATCTAAATATAGCCAGAACTTCTGGTCTTTCCATATCTAAATCATTTAATGGAAATGGAAGAGCTATGGAGAACAGTTGAAAAACAGAGATGTGTAATACTTCAGTTTCCCTTGCATCTTTCATCTTAATTTATATTTTTTTCCCTTGTACAGAAGCCATTCCTTCTCATATTACACAATTAAATAATCAGACAATACATTTAAAGCAATAAAAGGAGGTCTGGATTTTTTTTTTCCAAGTAATTTGACTGTGGAATTCATTACCAAAACTCACTGAAAGCAAAAAGCAGAAAAGGGTTCAAAAAGGTATTAGACAACTTTACAACAGATAACTGTCAGAAGTCATCTCCCTGCTTAGGAAGACTGTAATTCACAGACTCCTGAGAGCGATGAGACAGAGTACAGCAGCGAGATTTCTCTCCATATATCCCCTTGCTGACAGCTTGCCTGTGTTTTGTTGTTGGCCTCTTCAGAAATCTAATATTGACAGTATGATCTCTTTACTAATTCAATTCCAAAGCTCCAAATTTAACAGTTCTTGCATAAAAAGCTAGAGTATATACTAAAGTTCCTTAGCTAATGTTAGCTGGTAATACACCATATAATCCAACTGCATTACAAGGCTTTATTAATGATTGTATAATTACTATAAACTTCAAATATTTTTATATAAGTAAATTTTACCGTTGTCCTCAACGGTTTCACACTTTCACAGCTACAACTGTGAATCAGATTTTTTTCCCACACCTGAAGACTAAATCTGAGCTTTCTTTTTACATCTGTGTGGGGAAAAAAGGCCATCTGAAACTGAGATATTACAACGCCAAGTTCAGGCTCAGACCAAACAAAGGCAAATATCACTGAAACGCCTGAAAGAAACCGAGCACACAGTACAAAACCCTAATTCAAATGCTGAAAGCAGCAGCAGGAACCAGTTCAGAGGATGAGAGCAACAGAGAAGACTCCTTGGCTCTGTTCTTTCCTCTGATACCTGCGTCATTAGAAAAGCTTTCTTTTTACATTCTTATAAAATAAGTAACACCTGTCTTCCAAGAGCATTAATTCAACGAACCTTTTAAGACCTTTCAGAGCTTTTCAAAGAATGTATTATGGAGGGCTGTTACAGCTATCCAAGTTCTGCTCAGGCCACCCTCGCAGTCGCCAGCACTCAAATGTTATTAAAATGTCTTCTGTGGTTTCTTAATTAAAAGTTTTAAGTAATATTCACCATATGCTAATCAGTATAAAAGTAGAATAAATAAACAAATACATAATGACTCGAGAAAGTCCCTTGCTAAAAATAACAATCACAGCAATATTAGGGATTAGAAAAACTAACCGAGATATACTTAGGCCAGGGTGATGGTTGGACATGTCTTCATCACAGAGTGGCTAGAATATACCAGCTAGAGCTAGATTGGACTACTTCCTTTTTGGTTTCCTTCCAAGCACCATTAGTTGGATAAATCTACAAGAGTCATTTTGGCACACCCGAGTATCTCAAAAGTGAGGTAAAAATGCTGAGAAGAGTAGCCTGTCATGAATATGAATGTCACTATCATCATAAAGATGTATTTACCAACACAGACACTTCACTGTTCACTTCCAAAGCTCATACAATTGACAATCTGGAAGAAACTGTTGAGGGATACATGCAAGATATTATATTATTCTGTCTCGCCCCATATAAAGGACTTACTGCACCCTAGAAAAAAAAACCAGGATTAGGGAAGTTTTCATGGCCGTGAATGAATTTTCAGGATATTGAAGCTCAAAAGGAGACTTGTACCAAATCAGATCATAAAAGCAGCTGCCTTCCTTCTCTGCCAAAGCATACAGATGTTGTAATATAACTGTCAGAAATTCATATTGCTATAGTAAATGATAATTTTGCAACACAGAAATGACCTACATATTTAAAGGAGTAGCAAGGCACAGAGGAGTCAGTTGTTTTTGTGCCATTAATCCTGACTTCATCACCCTGAAATTAGTATTAGATGGTGTATGTGGCTGAATCTCAAATCTGTCTCCCAACACACACCTGATAGAATGATGGATGCAGGAGCATCACCATGCAATACTGCAAGAGGAACTGTCCACACCGCTCCAGTGTCTGACAGCTGGCTAGTCTGATTTAAAATTACAGTTTGAACTGAAATCAACTCTGTTTGTTGACCGTCATTAACTGACTACCGCAAAAGCTTCATTAATTCTGTTGTAGTCAGCAAATGCTTTGTAATGATCTAAAACTAATGCTACCCCCCCTCCCCTTATAAAATCCCCACAGTGTCAGAGGTTTACTTTGTACACTGTTTGGGCTTTCTAAAGCTTAAAATCACTGCCAGTGCACCTGCTTTCTAGATGATCATTAGGTAAAAATCCCAATGAAGCCCAATCAACCTGGCTTTAGTTACCCTACCGTCTGCTCTAGAAGAAAATTAACGTTATTAGATGTGTCTCTCTCTGAAAATTGCTGGTGTTTAGTTACCGTGCCAGCTGTCTGGGAGGTCTGTGGGTCTGCTGAAGGCTGACCTGGCTGGTTGCCTAGGCAGTGCTCAGTCCCAGTCCCCCACCAGCGCCACTGGGACCCCACACCCATGGCTCCGCCAGCTTCAGGGTGCTCTGAACCCCCACAGCACACCAGCTCTGGCATCCCCAAACTCCAGCTCCCTGAAATGCTCACTCAGGCCACTGTCAAACAGCAACACAAGGTCTGAAGTCAGGTATAAGAAGATAGGAAGAAAAATTATAGAGAGAGTGGAAAAACTCCTGCAGAGCCACATGGATGGAGACAAATGAAATCCGATTAACGATGCCTCTTTTTCTTCTATTTTCACGTTCTGTGGAAGAAAAATTAGCATAGCAAATCCTGCTTTATCTCTGAGCGACATTTCAGATCCTTAGTCCAAAATCTGCTCTTTCCTCCTGGAATAAAAAGTCAAACCCAAGAGCTTGTCAGCTTCAGAGGGGAGATTTGTCACACGTCAGTGGTTTTGGGGGGTGAGTGCCTGCCTGGCCCTTGCTGGCCGATGGCAGGGACAGACTCTGCCCAGCTCTTGCCTCCCCTGTGCTCTGCTTCAGAGTTACTGTGTCATGATGGGACTTCTGTTTTGTCTGAGTGCTTTGGACAGGCGCATTAAAAACATTTTTTTTTTAATATAGTTTCCTAAAATAGCCAAAGAACAGAGTACAGTAAAGGAAAAGCATTCAATCACATTAGCAGTCAAAGAACGGAGCAAATTCCAGTAAAGTGCTTAGCTGATATTTGGTACAAAAACTACCCTGAAACCCTATAAACACCAAAATCACTTAAAAAGAAACTTTCAGGTGGGAGGCAGGAACTGTAGCAGAGGCATAGATTTCATTCACTTTATCAATACTGAAGCAGTTAAACTCCCCCAGTGTGTTCTGCAGGTGAATCCCTTAGCACCCTTCTTCATCATTAAGTATTAAGTGATGAAGTAGTAGCAACACCAGTGCAATTCATCTGGGATGAATATCCTTCCCAATTAAACTTTCAGACAGTGAAAACACTATCTCCCTGAAGTTTTTAATTTTGGATTTCAAAATATGCTCCTCCTGAAACACACGACTGAGCTCCCTAATGTATTTCTGATGTCAACATCAGTCATGAATACGATAAAAAAGATAAAGCAGAGTCTAGAACCGAAATAGACAACGAGAAAGTAAACAGAAATCTCCTGCTCAAAGAATCTTTGCTTTGTAATTCTCCACTGATGTTCTCTCTGGTCCTAGGGCTAAGAAAAGGATGATGTTTAAAGGTCTCTTCCAACCCAAACCATTCTGTAATTTACCTGAATGTTATTTACTTACTAGGAAATGTGCACCCTCCTTTGTTCAACAGTGCAGCAAGTGACCTTGGTGCCCCTATAGTTTATCAAAAACCAACGATGCTATTTCTTAAAAATAATAATAAAATAAAATCATATCCTTGCAGGATAGATATTTTAGGAGATACTGTTTGGAATTATCTATCCCAAAAAGTTCAAGGCCACTTGCACAACCTTTGCTAGCTCCTCCAGCAAGCCAGATCACGTACTTGGATTTGTAAGAGTTTAACAATGCTCACACACATAGCCCTTCCCTGTGCCCCCACACCTACCCATCCACTTGCTCACTCAGACTGTAATACACTCTGCTGTAATACAAAAATGGATAAACCTAATCTCATACAGTCCAGAGACAATTTCAGTACCACCGAATCATTTAACCTCAAAAGAAAAACAACAGGCTTCAGGCCAGGTAGAGGCATCTCCCGTGGCTAAATCTGTCCACGTTTCTACTTGTCCGTATGAAGTCAGCCCCCAGGTTTTCAACTCATTGACTTCAGAGAGGAGAGAAAGATGCTCTCATTTACCACAGGGGAGGAAGTGACATCTGTGAAAAATGAATTTACTTAACAGGCTTCAAACTACAGGCGGTATGTACGCAATCGTGTACACTGGAGGAAAAAGCAGCACATTTTCAAAACTCACTTGTGTTACTTTTTTACAGAATTACACTTCTCACCTTATAAAACAGAGAGATCTTTTAACAGAAGGAGAAATACTTAACCTTCTCAAAGTCAATGCTTATTCTCTTTTCTCTGATTGCTCCTGCAGAGATATGAAGCAAGTCACAGGGAAAAAAATAATAAAAAAAAAAAAATCAAGGAGAATAACAGATTGCGGGGGGTGTGGAGGTGGGGGTGGTGTTTTTTAATTCAAGACCTTCCATCTAGTCTGAGTCTCTTTCATTTCTATTCAGTTCTTGTGCAGGACACTAGGATTATATGTATCAACTTAATTCAGTGATAAGAAAATCCTTACTATAAATCCTACCATGTGGGACAAATCTGTCAAGATCTTGATTATCAAAACAAATGAACAGACAGTAAAATGTGACATACATAGCATACACTTTACATGATAAATTAGCCCTCGCACAACTGACAGACATACTGTAAGGGGATGTTAAGGTTGCTATGGCAAACGATGCCTTTCCTCTCCCGGCTCCTGAATCACAAGTTTCCTGAAAGAGTCATTGACTTCTAGCAAAAGACAACAAATTTTCTGCGGTTAAACACTACCTGCATGTAACAAGACATATTTCTCTGTCCCACTGTGGTCTTCTTCAAAAGTTACTGCCTTCAAGAGCGACCTCGCCGTGTCACTGGAGTGGCTAGCCAGAAGCTGCTCTCTTCCCTTCAGCAGACACATTAGGGATTTACTGTAATGCTTCAGGGATCCAAATAGTGACGGTCAAACAAATTAGGAAACATACTTTATCACACTGTCAGCTCAGGGAAAACACAGAGAGTCCTCTCTCAAGCTCGAAATGTGAACTACAAATTCAAGTATTTTAGCTACCCAAAAGGTTTGGATGCTACACATCTCTCAGAACTGCGTTATCATGCAATAACAGTGATTTTTAAAGAAACATTCCCACTTTGGTTGGACTAAACATCATGGAAAAAAACTACATGATTTCAGCATCCTTCTGATTGAAAATAGTGTCTGGAACTTCTACGGCAGAAAATTAGTGATACATTTAAAGAAATGGCATAAACCCCAGTGAGAATTTAGTAAAGCATCCTTAAGAGCTATTTCTGTCAATGAGACATAAGCATGCACTCAAGAGCTCTCTTAAACAAAGACCAAAACACTAGAGAGAATAAAAGGTGTGGGTATATTCCTTATGCAAGGTATTCAGAATACAAATCAGGATACACTCATCCTTGCTGCAAAAAAATACCCGAGACTTACAGGGTTATCCTGACAACTTCACTGATTACGCCTCCTGGAAACCTCTCAGAAATTCAAATTCAATTAGCTTCTCCTGGCTTTCTTAGCAAAACTCATAAATGTAGCTGTGTTCTCCTTGACCTCAAAGGGGGTACCAGCTGACCACAAACTCTCATTTAGCTGTTAATTTCTCTGACTACAGAGTGTCTTCTTTCCTTTAAGTTATGAGAGATACGTATATTGATCAACAGGTGACAGGCTGCAGTCACAACTATGACCACATCAAAACCATCATGCGAAATGTTCAGGTTTCCATATGTCTAGGAAAATTCAAAACTCAGCACCAGTGTAGAAAGCACCAAGAGGCTCCATGGCGAGGGAGTGACCCAGTATCAGGCAGATGATGGCAGAGCAGTAACACACCAGAGGCTGGCATCTAATGAATTTCAGCAATTGTTTGGGATAACAATAACATTTCAAGATCTTTGTATTCCTTGCAAAAGAAACAAAAATAGTATGATATTAAACCCAGTTTTAAGCAAAAAACTCTTTGAAGGTAGCTCTTACAAGGAATCACAGTGAAGACACATCACAAAAATCGCACCTAGGTGGCAACACAAACCTGTGCAGTTTTATCTCATTTTCTCTGCTCTTTCCTTTCCTGTGTGGTGAGATTTTACTTTTTGCATACCCTGCTCTGTATTTTCTTGCTTCCTAAGACCACCTTGATTTTGTTCCTTCCCACAACTCTGTATTTATTTCCCCATTCATGCATTCCTATCTCCAAACAGGCTCCTGCTGCTGTGCACTGTTTTTGTCCACCACGTCCTACTTCTTCCCAGCTCTTCTCTACCTCACTTTCCCTTCACCTTCGGCTTCGAAATTTTACCCATGTTTAACCTTCTCCACACCCTCTCAAGAGACAAACCCTAAAATAACCCCTCTTGCTGGGCAGAAGACCAAGGAGGAGACCTCCTCAGACAGTGCCCAGCAGGTTGGGCTCAGCCACGCTTGCCAGGGATGTTCCCCAGGACAATCCCAGCTCAGGTGTCAAAGCAAGCAACAGCTCCACGCCTGCTTTCCTGCACACAGCAAAATAAACCAGGATGCCTAGGTCACAGGTTTAATTGATTTTTATTTTTTGTCTTTCGCCCCACTTTAGAAGTCAGTCTGATCAATGCTATTTCACACTCTCCAGTGCAAGCTTTACTGATCTAACCCCTGACTAAAAATAGATTCATCAAAGCAGCACCAGGGGAGACAATACATATCCCCTGCAACACACAGAGAATGTCACGTTACAACTTCCTCCTAGCTTTCCTGTTCTATTAGGAGAGGCGGGGAAGGAGGAGAGGGAAGGAGGACTCGCACAGCTGAAGCGAGCGCTGGCACTGGAAACTGATGTTGTGCATTTATCCACTCACATTAAGTATAGAAGAGGCAGTCACAGTTCGTGCTCCCTAGGCGCTCCTGCAAATTCTTATCCTTTCCATCTTCCAGTGGGTGACAGAAAATAGCAGTTACTGACAAATGCTGGGGGAAAGCACAAGACCTAACCAATAAATAATAAATGCATCCATATTTCTACAATTCTTTCCTTCAAGTCCGCACAAAGTAAACATGAGAATCCCCACAGGAAGTCATGGAAGCTGCCAATTCCATTTATAAAGGTGAACAAATGAACTTTCATACTGCGTCTCTGCATTTCTTATATAATCTGAATAAAAGTTGCCACCTAATAACACAGCAGAATGTGCTCATTCAGCCACACAAGACAGCCTGTCCCTTGCCAAACACCCCGGTGTGCAGGGAGGTAACCAGAGAGGCTGTGGGAACACTGCTCCTGCAGTGCACACACAGGAGGTACCTAGCAGCTGTGCACATGAAGAAATAAAGCTTTGCTATTTTGTCTCACAGGTGAGAAGATTATTTCCTATACAAAATTGACAGCTACAGGGATTGCTGCATGGACATGGTGTGAAAAGTTACTTGCGCCATTTCAAGCACCTACTTCTTTCCTCTGCAGCCATCTGCCCCTATTCCTTCTTAGCTTGTTAATTTGATGCACTTTTCTCAAGGACAGTTTCTCAGTTGTCTTCAATGGTGGGGCTAATGCTAATCGCTTTGGTGCCTTCTCCAAATTGTCCAGATTGTTCTTCCATACAGAATCAAAATATCTCCCTGAAAGGCTGAACCACATCACAGCTTGACTATTGTCAATCTTGCCCGCTGTTGATGGAATATTTCCATTTTGAGTAGTTTTGCTGAGGTAACGTATTCTTAATTACTTTCCATTCAGGGTGCACACCTTCATCACCAGAGACTCACACAGTAAAAGCTCATCTGTCGCTCTCTCCTATCATTGTCCTTGCTCCCGCAGCCCTTTCTTAATATATCCTAATTAATTCTTCCACTTGCACCTCTCTTATGAAGCTCTCTAATTTGGGGTAACTATTGTATTTCTTGCTAAACTTCCTCTTTTGGAATCTCCTTCATATATTTCCTTAACTCTGTTTCTTTCAGGGGAATCCTTAGGGTTCCTCACAATGAAATCTCAACTCCTCCCCTGCCTGAACTGAGTTCTGAGTTTCTCCACAGCTGGGCTGTGGCTCCGTCTTGAACCTCTGTATTCTTCTCCGAACCCAGTATGTTGGAGAATATAAAGAGAACAGGTTTATTCTCCAAGCTTCGAACAGATCTATTCCAGGAAATTATTTTTCCAAAGCTGACATAATACAGGAAACCAAATCACGCTAAACTTAAACTGCAAGTGGACAAACGACATCCACCCTGCTGCTGAGATTTAACTAACACAATTCAGAGCCAGGAATGAGGACCTGCAAGTACTTCTGCTGATTTGAACAACTGAAAACGTTTAAAGCAGAAAGCACACACTGAGCTTGTAATTGGATGTGCTGTAATCAAACAAGTTTTCAAAAGCTGCAGAAGCAAATGCTTACCTCAAGAAACCACAGCAGGGCATCAAATAACGAAGAGCTTGAAGTCACCACCCTGGAAGTTCTCAGTTTGACCACGATGCCTTCTCATTTCCCTTGCTAATACCTAAGGTATCACTTCACATGACTATTGACTACTGCACTCGCAGAGTGAAACTGAAATTTCCCTTCAAAAGGCATGTCCTCTTTGCAGAAAACTGTAAAAACTTACCTGAGCATTCACCACATTCCCCAGAACAAACAAGAAGCTTTGGCCCGTGGCCCTGTGTACGTCCGCCCTGCACTGTCTGCTAATTGGACCTAAAACATGCTGAAACACAGCTGGAAAGAGCCACCTTATCTTTGTGCTCCACAACAATTTTTAAAAGGAAAAAGAAACTCCTGTTGTGAATTATGACAAGTATCTTTCAAATACTGTTATTCTAGTGATAAGAATTACCTTTTCTTCATGTCTGTAATACTCCAATCAGCAAGGACTCCTTCTCCCTCCCCAAGCCTCAGTTTAAGATGTTTTTTTATTTACAGTATTATTTTCCAGAGATATGTATTAGTGCATTTTTTCAAAAGAGATAAACATTGCCCAAGTAATTACTAAACACATCTTTCCATACATAGCCAACCAGTGGCTCAGTCCTGAAAACTTGCTCTATTAATAAATGACACACTGCAGTAAACTAATTGTATGTAAAGTCAACGGGTGCATGTTTAAGAATTTTAATTACTGTTCCATGATTGCTTTATATTCAATACGTAACATGCAGGTAACACAGCCTTTATGATGATAAGCGGTTTAATTAGAAAGGCTAGATAAGAAAAAAATGCCTTTAAGTTACTGAATTTGTTCATGCTGGCCATGTGATAATTTGAGCACATAGTTTCCCTCGGTATTTGAAAATACAAAATGCTAATTTTACCTCAACCTTTGTTTCCTCCTGCTGTAACGACTGCTTTATATGCCACTTGCTTTTCTCTCTAATGGGTGTCAACAGCACAGTTTAACTAGAACACGAACCTCAACCTGTCTTCAATCTGTGAGGGGGTCCACGCAAGCGAGCGGTGGGTGCTCCTCGCTCCGTGGACGGTACGAGCCTCCCAGTGAGCCCAGACAAGCCGGAGCGGTGCGCTGGCAGCGGCGCGCTTACCCTTTCAGCAAACTGTCTCAGAGGATGGCCATTGATTTCCTAGTTATTATGAACACGAAATTATTGAATGACAGATGATAGAGTGTTAGGTCCTACAAGTATTTTCCCAAATGGGTTATCTAGCCGGCGTTGCCATAGCAACTGGGCTGTTTGACAGCGCTCATGACAAAGAAGTCTTTGCTCAGAATTCAGCTACAAAATAGCTCCTTGCTTCCTACCTTATCCTCTCTGGTCCTATCCAGCATCTCCTCCATGCTTCCCTTGGACCATGCCTCCTGCCAGCTGCTCCAACACCAATCAGGGTATGGCATTGCCACCAGCCATCAGCCCTCCAGGACAGCAGCACCCTGTCCGTGCCATGGACAGGATCTTTTGCCCAAGATAATGTTGTTTCCCCGTGAGACAAACTACTAGGTCTGACAGTGCCAAATCCATGGGGAATGCAAGTTCTGCATCAGGACACAAACCCAAAAACCTAAGAGGAACCAGGTTCACATAGCAGCCATCACCTTGCACAGCAAAGGGTTACATAATTTCTCGCCAGCACGTCACTTCTGTAGCAGGGATACAGTGAATTTCTACTTTATGCCTTTTTTTCTTTTTTTTTCTTTCTTTTAAATGTAATAAATTAGGGATTGGTACAGAATGGTTTTGTCACTGACAGGCGGATTCACAGTCCAATGCATGGTTATCCTCACCCCCCCCTTTCCCCAGAGCAGCACACATGCCCCTGCACCACAACATCCTCCTTGCCAGGGAGGAATTCATAAGCAATGGTCTCTAAGGAGCACAGAACCAGAAAGCCACATCAAAACAACACAGCAGGGATGTTGCAAAGGCGTAGATCAAACAAAAAGTAAAGCACAGAAAAGAGTTACACCTCTGGAATATCTCCTTAAGCTTTTCTTTCAATTATAGTCCTTCTGCACCTTCAGGTCATGACTCTTGTTATTTCCTAAGTCCTTTTTCCACTAGCAGGTCATAGCCTGAATAGCCTAAAATAAAACCCAGTTGCCCCCCTTCTCCAAGTGCCATCACATTTGCTCAACTTTTCCGACCATTCTAGAAAATGTTTCTTTTGAGTTTCTGACTCCCAAAGAAAGGCTCTTTAGAGAAAAAAAAATAAATTAAATAATTCTATGTGAATCCAAACTTATGGACAATAATAGATCACTTCAACTCGCCCACATTTTAATTCACTGCTCAGTTTTCCAGCAAGATAATGACAGGAGAGGGAACTACTGAAGGGCAGCCTGAGCAGCTCTGTGTGGTTGCAGCGAGGTACGACAAAGCTGCATCAACGAAGGCTCCTGTGCTTGAGCCTTGTTGCCCAGGTTGGTACTGCTCTTCACCCTATGCAGGTACTACATTTTGTCACCCTGCACAGGCCATGCTCAGTTTTGCTGTACTTTGTTCCCATGTCGAGTACAGGTGAGCAGCACCTTGGCTGCCGTCATTTGAGATGTGATATGTGGGTGGGAAAAGGGTTATGAACTGTATTTTCAACAGGCATCAAGTTATCATGGCTGAAGTTGGAAAAATGCACCTGGGAAAGCTGGAAGAAGGCCCCACTGTGAAAACGTAAGTTAAAAATGTGCCCAAGTGTTCCCTGATATCTTTACGAAGTGAGGCACTTCTTTCCTCCAAACTCCAATATAAATCTATCCCAAAAGGTGTGATTTATGTCAAGATGGAAAAGCACACCAGACAAAACCTTTTAAAGCACACAGCATTAACGGGGGCAAGTAATGACCAGATCCCAGGAGGAACAGAGGACTATGAATGGAGTGAGAAAATTGAGATAAGTTTCTGTGATTAAGTTTAAATGCTCAGTCTGTGCTAAGTATCTTGTTTCTGGCCAGAAATATTTTAGATGTTAAAAAAATTTTAAGTTCATTTAAGAAAAAATACTCCTGGTACAGCCACATCTGCTCCTAACAGCACTTTTATAGGACAGCTTCAATTAGAGTTGGCTCTTGATGAGCCTCATCTAGGTTGTGCTGCATGAAGCAATAAACAAGGCACTGAAAGCACATGGAGAGCTGCAGCTTCACACTGCCACCAGCCCCCACTGTCATATTTTCTCTCCTCTCAATCCCTCCTTCTAGCATAAGCAAAGCTGTAAATGTTTTAGGGCTGTGTGATAGTCCCTGAGAAAAACAGGCAGCATATGTAGTGCATTTTCACATGGAAAAAAAAAGAAGAGATCCTAATTTCTAAAGTGTGCCTTCTGTCCAAAGTATACCCTTGACGCTAACTCGGCTGTGATGCAAATCACTTTACACAGATTACCCAGCCATAGATGATACCAAGGTACCATCAGAAGGGTATTAGTCAACAATTTCTCTTGAAGCCCAATTACATGTTTTCTATATAATTCCCTGACTACCCACTAAAATTTTGCTGATACTAGCCCATCCAAAAGGCATTTCAGGGACCAGGAGCAGAGATAATATCCATTACAAAACCATTCTGTGGTTTCTGTCAAATCTAAGTTAAATGCACAATAGGGACCAGAAAGCTGCTACAAAACTGCAGATTCAGGTTCTATATGAAACAAAGACACTATGTCAATACACTCTTCTTTTTAAACAGAGAGACATTCAAATATGTGAAGACCAAGCTGAAAAGGATGCATCAATGGCATAATACTTCACCACCTCTGAGCACCACCGCGACATAACTGTGAGGACCTGCCTGGCCTATAGACATAACTGATATCACCTGGCTTTTCTCTACTTTCTCATGTAAATACAAAACTGGCATCAAATGCAGGGAATTTTTAATCAGAAGACACGGCAACAAGTTTTTTAGGCAAAATGCTCTCCCCTTCTCTCTTCCCAACCACATTTTCAAAACGTGTCCCTTCTGAAGACATCTAAATGGCCAAATGGTTCAAGGCACAGGTAATGGTTACAAAACCCTTCACCTGCAAGTCACAGGTTTGAATTCAACCCCAGTGGTAGTGACTGAATGTTACTATGATGAGACAGCAGTTCAATGGTCTATCTGAAACAACCTGGTGGTTTCAGTCCAGTTCCTACCGGGTAGGTCTTTGCATCAATAAAATCCCACTACTTCATTCAATAACCTTGTTGGCATTGTCAGCAAAGACACCAAGGACAGAGCAGATGTGGGGACTGGGTACGTTCTCCTGAATGAGAATCTAAAGAGCTTTGGTTGCTTTAGGATTGATAGGTAGTGATGAGCAACAGAGAGAAACACAAGCCATCATTGACTTCACTGAACTTGCTTTAGACACAAAACAGGAGTTCTCCACCTTACCATAAGCATTTCAGCCAACTGTTTCTTATAGGTTTCAATTCTTCTTACAAATTTCTTACTTCATATGAATTCTCTTATCACAAAGATATATCTGAAAGATTTGAAGGTGGAAACAAGTCCCTGTAAAGAGTTGAAAAGACCAGTAGTTTTGGGAGAAGTGCATTTGTTTTGGGTTTTTGTACTGTCTTCATGCACTGTTCGCCAAAAGAAAGGAAGCAAACTGTGGTTAAAGAAAAACAAGTTGGAAAAGAGCAAAAACTGTGAAGCCTTGGCATAAGCATATTTACTTGAGGCATCTCCAGGGAAACAGTCATTGCATTATTGA
This sequence comes from Trogon surrucura, assembly GCA_020746105.1. Classification (NCBI taxonomy): domain Eukaryota; kingdom Metazoa; phylum Chordata; class Aves; order Trogoniformes; family Trogonidae; genus Trogon; species Trogon surrucura. Next base: position 189,351,560 of record CM036617.1, read on the forward strand.
TTTATGCTACAAAAATTGTCTAAGAGAGTACAGCATTGAAACAGAACTTAATGTAATGTATCGACCTAACTACTAGCTTTAACCGCAATCAGAGCAGGTACCTCAGAGTCAGTGTCCCAGAAAGCAGGGGATTGGCTCCAGTATTTTTAGCTACAACTAAGCAGAAAGATGCAAGCTGCTCGTCAGGGTATCCTGATGGAAAACGCTTCCAAATATCAATGTACTCTATGATATTTGTCCTTTGTGTTTATGTAGCAGGGAGTATGCTGTTTCTGCCCTGATGAGCGTGTGTGGGTCCAGCCATTTGCAGGCCAAAGGAAAGATGAAGGATATTACTGGAGCTCGCTGGATACACACCAACTATCTCCACTTGGCAAAGTCTTCAGAAGTAAGATTTTCAAGGATGTGAAAGAAAATAGTAATTCGATCATGCTTGTCCAAGTTACTAGAGAAAAAACACATAGAGAACAGCTTTCAAAAGAGAGATTTAGTGTGTTCCTGAAGCCGTCAGTGGAAAAAAAAATTACGCTGCTATGTTGGGAAAATGGATGCTAAGGAATATCCCTTTTTCACTTCACTGCAAGTCACTTAAAGTGATCTCATTTGATGATGACACTGAAAAGTGAATGAAGAAAGTGAAAGGCTATTTCTCTGAAACCCTTTCACTTTAAAAACCTGATTACAATCTTAGTATAGTGCAATGCTGTACAAACACACTTGTTTAAAGATAACACTAGTAAGGCTTATTTTGCTACAGGCAATCCCAGTAAGCTTTAAAACCAAAAAGAATACATTTGCTCACCATGCAGATTTTTCCTACAACACAAATAGCAAATTCAATCTGGTGTTAAAAAAATTACTCCATTCTAAAAGCAATTAAGAAGGGCATTTTCCCCCCAGCTTGACTTGTCAATCCTATTAGACCAAATTCTAATTAAGGGTGGAAAAGTGGCTATTTTATCTGCCAAATGAAAATAATTTAGTGCAAGTTAATGAGGACTGGCTTATAAATGATTAGTCATTTTGATTCTGGCTTGTTACAGTGGTAGAAATTACCTTCAAAAGATACAGTAGGATCAGCAGTCATTTTCACACATTTGATAAACAAACAGAGCTTTCCTTTGTAACCAAATTATGCACGAAAATATCTGAAAACAGGAACAAGATAAGTGCAAACAGTTTACAGCTAGCTTGAGAAATATAAACTACTTTGAAGAATAATAATAATACCTAAACTACTAAGACCTGGCAATCTTTTCTCCACATCATGCTTGCAACAAGTAGGCTCTTGACTAACGAAGGTGAAATATCGCGATGAGGGAGGGGAGACCAATCCCACAAATCATCACTTGCGTGAGCAGCTTTCCCTCACCATGCTACAGTGCCACAAAAGAGCACGGACGTGATGATTTTCAAAATCAAGTTTATACCTACCGTCAGGTAAGTTTCTTTTGAAACTAAGCTCATTACAATGTGCAATGGCAAATGCGTCACAAGAACAACAAACTCCTCCACTTCTTCGCAAGTGGGTCAGATGGTTCAGAAAGCATCCCAGGGCAGTTCGCATTCGGTGTGCCAGGACACGGGAGCACACACAGCAAGAATACCTTAAAACAGGTCACCTGCATCTGGTTTATTTCTTACATTCTGGATGACTGCACAGTTGTGTAGGTGTTTGCATTTCTCAGAAATCAATTAAAAACAGTCGATACTTTTGTAACAACCAATATGTTCTACTTCTCTGACATCTCCCCTGGCCTTGACAGGCATACAAGAATTGAGTGATGACATTTCATTTTCAACATTCTGTGTAAAGATAAAAGTAATGTCAAACAGAATCCTAAAGCCATATCATTGGATGCCTGAAAACACATTTTATTTTCCCATATGGACGCAGGTACCCATGACTGACTTCAGAAAAATAATTTTAAAACAATTAAGTCAAGATTGAACTGGTCATCTCACTACATCAAGAAACCAGATTTACGACTGATTTCATTCACATGAAGCAGATGGGTCTTTTCGCATAGTTGCCACTATTGCAACAAAATATCTAAAGTAGCTACTTTGGCTGGAAAAGTCCCGAAGACAGCAGCATGGTTTATTGTTAACATTAACCGCTAATGAGACATTATTTGGCTGATATTCTTCACACTTTAATAATTTGGTGTTGTGACTTTAAGTAGACAACTTCTCCAGAATCCAAACCAAAACCTGGAGAATAGAGGTATGAAAAAAGAATCTCCCTTTGGATACCAGAAAGCTAATCTTTGCAAGAAGTTTAGGCACTTAAAGGTTCAGAAATATCCTCCAGGTTTCTTAAGAACCTGACCATTTCCTTCTGAACTTTAAACATATCTCCAAGTTCTTAAATTACTTTGAAATCAGACCGCAATAATTACTTGCTTAAAAAATACAATGGTAACTCAGTAAACAACATTCCAATACTTTAAACTGACAATTTATATCCTAACTGAAACAAATCAGCATCCCCTCTTGTCCTGTCTCTGAAATGATTTAAGGCAGCTGCAATATCGGTATTTTGTAATATTTAGACTTGACACTGAAAAACACATGGTCTGCGCTTATTGACAAATCATGGCACGTGACACCTAATTTAAAGAGAATCACATGACAAAAGGAGTTTGTTGGGCTCTGCATCATGCATTTTTATATTCACCTACATTTTTAGTTTACAAGGGAGCCTCAGTCATCAGTGAAAATTAATAAGGAGGTAAGAGAAACTTGGGGCATCTTCTGTAGCCTATTTACATGCAAATTTCACGATGACTTAAAAGAAAAGTGAAAATCTAGATCCTTATACACAGGATTCTTTCAGGATTTGGGACTCTAGTTATGTACAATGTTGTGACAAGCTTTTTGTTCACTGCAATTGAAGTGAGGGGCACAAAGCCACTGTGGCACCCACCGTTACCCACGGCAGAGTGCTAAGCAGGGGAGTGCCATATGCCAGAAACCTGCCACCCCACCTGGTCTAGTCCACTCTCACCCAAGAGAGAAATTAATATTGCCACCTCAGTCAGGACATTTCCTAAGTATCAACTTTCAAATTCAGTTGAGGAAAGAGATATTTATGGTTTAAAACTGAGCAGCAACTTCATTGCTCTTTAATTTCGCACAGTCCCCCTGAAGCACTTTGCTACTGAACAGCCTTTAATATGATCTGAAGCAGATACCACTCCAGGGCTTTCTCATCTTCATCACTTGTTTGTTTTGACCTTGACATTTATGCAATTACAACTGATTTGCCAATCACACACAACCTTTCTTAAAGTCCGTTTCCATACACCAGTGATTAGGCCTATCCAGTTAGCAATGATCTTTCCACATGCCCAAAGTAAAAATTTAGAAAACCAAGGAGCATACAAACCAGCCAAGGTTCCTGTCACAGGCATCTGTTATTTTATTTCCTATCATTGCTCTCAGTAAATGGAAATCAGGAGGATGTCTAAAATGTCTTTTGGCAAATAATCAGCTTCAACACCGTCTAACTTTGTCAGATTTATCGGTTCCTCGAAATTTGCTTCAGTGGAGGAATGTCTCAAGTTCGGAAAGCAGGATTCATCCCCTGATTATCACATCAGCTCCTCCACAGCTGGAGAAGAGAGGAGAGCACACAGTCTCTATCGCAGCTCCATCATATGCTCAGCACTGGGAGAGGAGGACTTGTTAAGATTGTCAAGTACCATTCACGAATTTATGCCTGTGGAGTTGTTCCTCCTGGAAGAGAACCAAATAACTCATACTTTTTGAAAATTGCTTATGACAGCTTTTCAGTCTGCTTCAGGCTGGCTCTCAGTGATGATTTGTATTTTCATACACTAAGAAATTTACACCTGTCAGGTCCTGACAGAGTGTCTCCATCTTCAACCTTTTCAGGGAAAATTCTTTGCTTGCAGACATTATCCAAATAAGTTTCTATCAGAAGTCTGGGTGACATAACAGGTGGAGGTAGAAGAAATATGCAGCAGACAAGTGGAGAATTTTAATGAGAGACAGGGACTTTTGCGCTAGCATAAAAGGGATGGAAATTACAATACTGATCCCTGACACTTCAAGCTGCCCATGAAGCCTATGGGTAATTGTTAGGAGAAGACATAAATGCTGGTTACAAAACTTTCTTTACTACCCAAGTTGACATCAGGATTTTTATTTCTAGTTAAGGAATCATGCTTGGGGTCAAACAAAGCAGCTCAGTGAAGTTCGAGGAGTCCTCGTAAACAAGCAGGAGGATGGTTGTTCCTGCCAGTATGCTTGTGGGTAGCAAAACAAATGTCTATTCCTCTCGGCCACAGTGACCAGAGGGAGGCTGCAGTGTGTGTGTGGGGGGGGTGTGCAGGGGGGCCCTCGGGCACAGGACCCCCTGTGCATTCAGCCAGGGCCTGATCTGAAACTCCTCTGGAAAGCTGATGCCCAGAAAGACGCTTACTACTCACCACAAAAATACTACACTTTTGAGAACCTTTCAGAAAAAAATACGAGCTTCATGGCTCAGGTTCAGCGCTACATCAAGTCACACAGTGCTAAGCCTGAGTATTTCAGTGAGAAGACATACAAGCAGTGTTGAGAGCTCAAACAATGCATGCTCACCATGTGGCCAGCAGCACCCTGGCACAGCAGTTCCTTCAACAGGCTCACAAGTGCATGCAAATCCTTCACCTCTCCCCTGATACAGCCCCAGGAGGTTTCGTTCTGTGATGCTGCTCCAAATACTTCATCTTCATAAGGGAGATGGGATTTACAGGATGGCAGGGTGATGCACTGCTGGTAGGTCACATTATCGTTTGTGTAAGACAAGTAGCATGGGCAAGACTGTGCTTCCACAGCTGGGAATGTTGCATATCAAAGGCCATTTGGGATGGTAGCATGGGGAAGGGAAGAGAGCATCACTCGGGTTTTTTTTCCAACTTCCTTTGAGTTCTGACTGAATGAAGACCAAAGGCAGGCGGAGTGGAGAAGGCTCCCTGCTTTCCTTGCTCTTTGGCAGCAGAGGGGTGAAGGGGAGTCAGCAGCATTGGCAGTTTTGTTATGCAAAAGATAAAGCACCCTCCCTGTTCCCCTGACCGCCCTACACTCTTCTACCACTCCACACAAAAGGATTCAGTGGGTAAAAGAAAAGGAAGATGTTACAGCTGGCAAGGACCGTGGGGCAGCACCGTGCCTGTTCCAGCTTCCTCGCTAGGAGAGCAAACCTTTTTCTTCTCCCTAAGGTCGTGAGGCAAGTTATTCCACACCCGTCCCTGCTGTAACTAACCATAGTAGCACTGCTGGGCAGTAATACTTAATTACCATTGCTTTTACAGTTTAATAAATGGTTGGATTACTAACGCTAAAAAGACACAATTTGTCAACTGTAAATTAATGTTATTCAAATTAACTTTGGACCATAAAGAAGGCTTTTAATGTCACTCATCTATTCAACATTTACTGCTTGTGTTTTGCAACTAATGTGCGAACTGCTGAATTATTGGATTTCTTCAATCTTTTTCAATTCTTTATTACCCTGTACCTTCTGTTGTACTTTAATGATCTATCATGCCCAGCTCTTCCAAATAAAGGGTTCTGTTAAAAGAAAAGGCCTGGTTAACCACTCAACAGATTAATTCTCCCATTTGTGAAACTCTTACTGCAAGCCTCTCTTCTCCCTTTGATTGCAGAAGGAACTGAACCTCTGATATGCATATTAGCTTTTGAACTAGCTTGTTTTGCTTAGGCAAGATGTACAAGATTGCTAGTTTCCAGCAAGTTTTAAAGGTAAAGGTAACTATAAAATACATGCACACACTGCTGGAGTTAGAGGCACTTGCATAACTTGCTCGAAAGTTTGCAAAAAGGTCACTTCATTCCTAAAGGCAGTCAAACCAATCCAGTCAGCTGTTGTTCGCATTATCTTCTACAAAAGGCCACTTCTAGGTTCAGGCTAGTGAACGCAGACTTCGGCATTATTTCATTCAGAAATGCTTAGCAAACTTAAAATTTTTTTTTTGTGTGTGCAAAGATTTTGCAAGTTAATTGCCACGTTTAGATAGCCTTTTTATGAAAACAGAACTTTACCTAACTGGAAGAGTATTTCATCACATGCAAAAGGAAGCATTTCTTTCAGGTTTCGTTCTTTGAAAAACCTCATAGAAGAGCAGTTTTCTCCTTAAAACATGGCAGCTGCCAAGTACTGATGTAAGGGGTGATACGTATCTGAATGCATACACAAACAAACATGAAATTCTATCATTCTGTATCAAGTGACTGTTTGCAATTAGTTTAATTAAAAATTAACAAATATTTCTAAGTGGAGACAGACTTTCTATTCAAAGATACAGCAGCCTGTCAGCCATGGCACAGCTGATGAACACCTGCTCTAATTCTATAAACAGCATAAAGCCTAACCGTTTTGTCATTCTTGCTTATCTAGGGGGAGCTGCATCGCAGGATTTGAGGACATGATGACATAAAGGCTGGAAGGAAGAGGAGGAAATTATCTGCCTGGCCTCTTTGTGCTGGGCCAGGAGGAGCTGGACCCCCACAAAAGAAAAAAGGATGAAGGCAAAAAGTCATGAAAACAAAACAAAACAAGCAATAGAAGAAGCATGACTAAGTACTGTGGGATTTTATCCACTTTTTTTTAAGTGACATCTTTATTTGTACTAGGAAAAGGAATGAAACTCCCTGTCGAGTCATAAGTAGGCAGTACTACACCGGAGAAAGTCCCAAACACCATGAAGAGGAAAAAAAATACAAACCCGCAAATATGCAAAGGAACTCAGTGAAATGACAAATATGGGCAAAATACGGGTTGAGGGTAAATGTAGCTATGGTGAAATTAATCGTGGCTGAGACAAAAAGCTCAATGAACAGAAGTGCAGGAGACGCTTCTGATGCAGAAGTTAAAAATGAGTGTTGCAAATGAAGTGATGGCACGTGAGAGCAGCTCAGGTATGTTTGTTAGACAGAGGAGTGCCAAAATCCACGTTTGTCACCCTTAGTGAATGATTGGTGCACATTCACATCATAGCAACGTTCACTTCTTTCTAATAAACTTCTATCTTTCTATTTCAAACACGGAAATCTTGCCTCCGATTTTTTAATTGCGGAGATGAGTTTGCTTTCTCCTCCCAAAATATTAAAACCAAAACACCTAGAACAGCTATAGTGCAGTAGTTTGAGAATGATCAGTTCACCTACACAGATTCAAAGGCAAGATAAAAATACAGCTTGTATTTTCTGATTCAATTTACATAGATTTAGATCAATCAAGAAATTTAAAGTGGTTTTGTCTGGCTAGGACTAAATGCTCACGTCCTTCATTCAAATATCTCAACTACTTTTTTACTCGTGCTCAACTACTTCATTACATCATATCTAGAACGAGGCTGTATAATTCACAAGTATTAACAGTATTAACAGTTTTTTCAGGTTGCTTCCCCCTCCCCCAGTTTATATTTCATGGTGCTTCTTAAACTTTTGGTAGCTTAAAAAAAATTAAGGCGTGCAGCAGTTCAGCAGTAGCTCAGCAGCCCAAATTATTCCTACTGTTTCTATTCAGTTGATGCCATCAACCAATACACAGTAGCTGAAAATTATCTCAGGGCAAGAAATCCACTGCTAAAAGCAGAAATGAGAAATAATAGTTTACTTCAGCATAGTATCATTAATTACCATAAACTAATTCAAAATGTGGGGGTTTGTTTTAAGGTTTGGGGTTTTTTTAACCAGTCTACCAGACAGCTTGAAGTAGATTTAAATAGACTATTGCCACAATGCAAAAAATCACAAATATCTTTCATTAGTGAGTTTATTAGGTGAATGAATGGAAGAGCAATCCAAATCAGTATTGTGAGCAACCCAATTTGCATGTTTCCCTGACAGAAGGCAACTTTTTTTTCTCCCAAAGTCACAAAGGCTTCACGCTGCGGATGGAATAGATGCGAGAGAGCCTGGTGGATACAGTTCCCTCCTCAGCAGCAGAGGCAGGCCACATGTTCTAGTGATTGCTTGGTCTCTGGTACAACCCAAGTAAATCATCTTGCACTCACATTTTTGCTCTCTCCAGTTCCTTGCTGAACTGCCTTTGATCAACAAGCTGCACTATAAAGCCTTACAATTGGATGCCTGAAATTAAGAGATGCTGGGCTAGTAATGGGATCTACAGTGCTTGCAAGGGGCAAACCCCTAGCATAAGAAAAACATGGACCTGTCGAAGCAAGTCCAGAGGAGGGCCATGAAGATGGTCAGGGGGCTGAAGCACCTCCTCCATGAGTACAGGCTGAGAGAGTTGGTGTTGCTCAGCCTGGAAAGGAGAAGGCTCTGGGGAGACTTTATAAGTGACCTTCTAAGGACTCATAGGGGGCCTAGAGGAAAGATGAGGAGGGTCTCTTTATTAGTGAGTGTAGTGGTAGGATGAGGGGTAATCATTTCAAAATGAAAAAGGGTAGATTTAGACTAGATATTAGGAAGAAATTGTTTAATGTGAGGGTGGTGAGACACCACCAGACAGGTTTCCCAGAGAAGTTGCAGATGCCTCCTCCATGGAAGTGTTCAAGGCCACGTTGGATGGGGCTTTGAGCAATCTGTTCTAGCAGGAGGTGTCCCTGCCCATGGCAGGAGTGTTGGAATTAGATCATCTTTAAAGTCCCTTCCAACCCAAACCACTCTACGATTCCTTGAAAGTAGTGTGTGCCAAAGGAGCACCTTTCAGCAAGACTAGGAGTCAGTGCTGGCATCGCAGCTGGAAGCCACCACCATGCCCACAGCTTCTAAGTAAGCCTGGCCCTGAGAGACACCATACTGCCCTGCCCAGGCTTCCTAGCAAAGAAATGCCTTCCAGCAGTAGAAAGAAAAGTTTCCTCATGCTGTGTTCTTGTAAAGCATGATGGACTAGGCATCAGTGGCATGAGGTACCATAGCTTGAAGTACACTTGTTAGTAAACCATCAGCACACTACTTCTTCACACATAAGCGGATGCTTCTCATTAACGTGCCACTGTGGTGCTACCCTAATAGAAGACAGGGGAGAAGCTGACAGTCCAGGTGCAACCTGTATGAGGTAAGTGTACTCACAATGGATAGCCTACAAAATATTTGTGTGGTCAATTCATGTGTGGAAGATGGTTCACGTGATTCGCCCCTTGCCAACTCCAGCGCTGTGTCAATATGACGTACTGGGAAGTTCTCCTAGATCACACTGCCTAAACTCTACTGCAACACACTGCAGTTTCACAGGTTACTAAATTAAATGGACAGTTTTGGCAAAAGATTAAGAAATAAGGGCACAATGATGGCAGAATTGCTCTAATTTGGGGATATCAGCCTTGCTCAATAAAACAGCACTCATTTATTAGGGAAGGACATTTACCGGCACAGTTACTGGGGAAGGACAAATTATTGGGGGTATAATACCCGACTGTTTCTCCTCCCAGGACAGCAAAACATTTGGAAAGCAAAATATTAGACCCTCTAGGTTTAAAGAAGAAGAATAAAGAGAAAAATCATAACATTTTCCTCTCTCCCAGAACCACAGTGGGGCTAACTGTCCCAAGTCTGCTGAAGTATACAATATCTTCAGCTATTAAGAGGAGTCCACAAATGAAAACTTAATAGAAACTCCTGCATGCCTCTTATTCCTTAAAATACAAATGAACTATTCAGAATTCATCTTTCTCAGTAAGCTTTCTTACAGCTCCAGTCATCAGAAACTTTACTTTCTCTTCCTAGCACATATCTAATATTTTTTTTCAAGCCTCAGGATAGTACAAACGCCTTTGGTGAGAATCTTCACAAGGAGAATTATATCTACTGTCTTTCCAAGAGATAAACAGAGAGGCTTCCTTCCTCATGTAGAGTACTACACAAAGGGATTTTAAAATCAGATATGCTTAAGAGAAAATACAGCATGATAACTATGAATGGATAATATTTTCCCCTTAGAATTTTAAGTATAGTGTAAAAGAATGCCATGTATTTAAAGGTAACAAAGCAATCATGATCAAAATGCCTGTGTCTTTTAGCTCATACCTTTTTATACACTTTACTCCAGTTGAAATTATAATATTATTTTTGAGGCTGATCCCTGTTTAATATCAAATGAATCAATAATCTCTTCTTTCCATGTAAAATGGACTTGGTGATTGTTAATAGGAGATTCAAACCAAAGAGCAAGATGTCGTTTGTCATTTCTCAGCACCAAACAAGTGACTGGCAACTGAAAAAATGGATTATATAGAGCGTTGGCACTGGCTTCATTTACTTTCCTGGCCTTTACACAATGGTTGCTTTCTGATTACAGAATCATGGACTGCATAAAATAATTTGCCAAGCACTTTTGAAATCCTTCCTTCAAAGCTACTTTCCACTTTTCTTTCCAATATTTTGTATTAAACAAGCCAGGTTCTTAATGTGATCTAAAATTACAAATCATGTCTTTCTGCTAAGAAAGCTAAGAAGCACATGCCTAAAAGTTACCAGTAAGCATTCCTATCCTGGCAAAAAGAAGAGATACTATCTACATTAAGCTAACTACTGATGGCAGACATTTTCACAACAGTATTTTCAGATAGATTTTTTTTTTTCCCTGTGGCCACAGAATCTTTCTTTCACCAGATTAATATTTAAGCTTCTATCTTTCTTTGTCTGCTATTTCTGCTCTGTCAAACCTAGTAATATCCATTTTATTGCCAAATTCTTGTGAAAAGAAACAGGTTACCCCAAAAGGAAATATTATGGTCTATCCCATTAAACACAGTAAAACTTTAAATCTCACATAAAAATAGGTCATCCAATTACATGGTAAAAGCGACATTTTTTCATTGTCCAGTACACAATATATTTACAGGAAAATTACCAGAAACCCCTCAGCTGTATCAGAACTGAACCTTATATTTAGATGCAGTCATATATTACTGCTGATAATGTGATGTCAGTGAATAGATTGGAATTCTTCACTGTCCTTTATCAAGATAAATTGTTCTGTCAATAGCAAATGGCTGGCAAGTATTAACACTCTGCACACTATATGACTTTTCATTCCAAGCAAAAATTGTGTTTAATGCTTTTGCACAAAATCTATGGCCGTGACTCTCCCTATTACCTATTTAACTACCTTTTAAAAGGAGGATTTATTTCTGCAAATTAGGATCTGGGTAACAAGACAGTATCATGCATCATAAACTTTAAGTCAATACAAGGCAGGACACTTGCAGTTCGAATGGGGAAATACCTTTCTCTCCTCACTTGGTCATCCAATAGCATTACCAAGCTGTGGTGGGAGCAGCTGCTCAGAGCAGAACTTTATCTTGGCGTTCTTCCACCTACACCGCCACCGCGTCCCACAGTAGCAATTTGCTCATTGGCCTATTACTTTCAATAGGTATTCCAGTAATTGGCTATTTCACACTTGTAAGGCTTGAACTGGCAGAGTGCAAAGGGCAGGCAACCAGCCTGTCAGGGTCCTGCAAGCCGCTCGTCCATCAATTATCATCAGCTTTTACAAGAATGAGCAAATGCTCTGAAACCTTGTTGTCTTGGATCAGCTTTGCTATGAGCGTAATTTATCCCCAAACCATGTTAAGTCCCTATCTGAAGAACGAGGAGGTTGCTAGGGAGTGAGTAACATGTTTGTCGGTTGGCATGTGCTGGGGTGGGAGGCGGTGGGGGGGGGGGGGGGGGGGGGGGGATCATTGTTGATTATCTGGGGGATCGTAGCTTCTGCCGGGTTCTGTGGCCACCTGCTGTCCTATACCCACTCCCTTTGCCAAGAAATGCTCACAGCAGACAAATACAGTTTGTTTTATAAATGATGACTTCAAAGAAAAAAAGGTCCTGCCTACAGCAGCCTGAAAGGGCTGGGCAGACCTAAGCCCCTGGTAATTTGAGGCAAATTGTTCAACATCTGCATTTACGATAGAGAGAAACACACCTGGAAGCAAACCAGGGTTAAAGCATTCAGGTAGGTTAGAAAGTTATAATAACCGTAACACTGATCCCTTTTCTGCTTTTACGCAACAGTCTGAGAGGCTCCATTTGCAACAAAGTCAGATCTGAGCTCTGGTATTTCCTGCAGCATTTTATTCTGCATCTTTCCATGCCAGGATTTTTCATTACCACTATTTAAAAAGCAAAACATTTTTGCCAATCTTACTTCGTATTCACTAGATGTCCGAATTCTAAGTAGTATCACTTGGTACAAGGTGCCTGGGGCTTATTATCTATCAGCTTCTTGTACAAACAGGCCAGACAACTCCTTCCCAAAGGCCAATTTGATCTGTTGAACAGCTAACTGAGAAAATGGTCTCTCATCTAGCAACTACCTGCCTTGAGCGAAGTACACAAACCACAGATTAAAAAAAATGAACTCATTTATTATATGTGCTAATAAAATTCCAAGTACTTTAAAAAAAACGAGGAAAAAATCACATACATGTTAAAAGGGAAGTGATTTAGAAAGCTGCTAAGGATGTTCAAAAATCAATTCCAAACTTCGAGAGGACATGACTGAGGCTCTTAATAAATCCACCTCCAAATGGATCTAAGAGTTACGCACTCTTACTAGTTGAATAAATGAAGTGACACTGAAGCATATCTAATTGTAATACATCACAAGATAATCTGTCAAGGCCCAAGTGTTCAGGTCCTGTCACCCTTCTTCATCCATTATTTATACACAACCTTCATTGCCAGTGAAACCCTTATGAAGTATAGCCTGGCATCCAAATGCAGTCGTTTTAGCCACTCAGCAGATACAGTCAGGAATTAAATCTGTACAAACTCTCTGAAATAGCTGTTATTATGCTGCTGGAGAGAGGGCTCAGAAAGCAACAAACACGCAGAAGCCACAACTGTTTTCTGCTTTGCTTAATGGACTGAAGAGCTACCCACTCCCTATGTCTTTGCAGTGGACACTGTGGTATGCCCTGCTGCCAAGGCTTGCTTCATATCCATTTCAAGATGCTATCTAGGGCCCCTTTAGCCTTTATTTCTTTATCCTATTTTAGACAGGAAGGCTCACCGAGAAACACATCTCAATGCTCTTAACAGCATCTGCTGTGGTAATAGGCAAGCAAACTAATGGAGCAGTGCAATATTTTTTACTCCAAACTTGCCAAAGATGTGTGAAGGGCAAACAGCTGGACATATTTACATACATTCATGATCCAGAAAGTCTCAGTTCAGCAGCTGCTGCAGCAAAGGCAATCCTTCCCTGTTAGCCTGCTCAGCAAGCACAGCTCTGCTTCGCATCCTGCCGAGAGTGATGGGCGGTTTGCAAGGGGCAGCCTCCAGAGCAATAGCTGGGTTGGGGATTTTTCGCTGACTCTCATTTTAGTAACTGAAGCCGCGAATTATTAATCGCGACTATACTGCAGAAGAAACAGGGGTTCTTCCCCTTGGTCCTCTAATTCCCCCAGGACACACACCAACACTTTTTAAATGTGAGAATAAAGATGCACATTTCACAGTGCTCCGGTGCTGGACCTCTGCTTAACTCAGACAGCTGAAATAACAACCCCAATCTGCTTCAGGCATGCAGCACTAGAAAATTAAAGGTCCCGTAAATTATATGGCTATATTCCCCCCACAGCCCAATTAAAGGCTTTATTATTTGTCAATAAAGTACCAAATAGAAAAGGTATCCTCCAGATAAGGCAGCTGCTGCCATTTGGCTCTGGTGAGCCTTTATTTATGTTCCTTAAGTTTGTAGCATGAAAGTTGCTGATAGGCCATGTGCATTATTACCAGATGCCCCATGGAAACTGTTTGTGTCCCCTGGGCCAAATCCTCAATAGCACACATCTTTTCCAGTAGGCAGGCAGTTTACTCACATGCAGTACGATTTGTGTTATCGCCTTTCTGCCTTTGCAGCTCGAAACAGCAGTCACTGCTTCTCCGTTAAGACAGCATCCTCCAGCAGCCATGGACCCCTGTCCTGAGCTAGTACCTGCTCTGGCTGCCTGTCAGTAGGAAGGCTGGTATGTCCAGGGGTGCCCAGAGATGTCAGTAAGACTTTTTTTCTTATATACTCCACAGGAAACACGACCAGGCCCCTCAGCAATACCTGAGAGTTGCTGTCACTCATACCTCAGCTGTGAAGGTTGGCTGCTGTTGTCTCTGATGCTCATATTCCCTCCTGGCTGCCCAGCAGTAACTCTGCAGAGCTGAAGTCTCTCTCTTCTTCCTCATCACCCATTTGCATTGACTTAATTAAAACATGATTTCCTGTTTTTTAAAAAAAACCATAAAGAACTATGTTTTTTTGGGCTCTTACTATGGCTGTATGTTTTCATGCCTAGGAAATGGTAACAGTCCTCAGGAAGCAAGGCATTAAGATATCAACACTGCACTCCCACAGCTTAATGGGCATGATTCTCTCTCCTTCCCTAGCTTTTTTAATTTCAGGCACTTCCTACTTCCTATTTGGGCTTCTGAGTGATATGAGTGTGTAATTAGTGAAAAAAAGACATTAACACCTACAAGGCACTCTTCAGACATCAAAAAATCAAGCTAGGCAATTCTGCTTGCTGTTTCTTGTAATTACAACATTAATTTCCTACTTTTGGGGAAAAATAAAATTCCTGTATTTCACAGATGATGGCGAAGCTAAAAATTAATTTAAGATGATAATGCTACATGAAAATAAAAACCTCTTCTGATTGAATTTCAAGGACTCTTCTGTTTAACTAGCTTCAAGAGTCCTTTTTTTGATCATAATAAAATTATTTGCCATATGGTTCAGATGCTTGTGATCCTCTCTCAATGAGAGGATTATGCATGAGATATAATGCCTACTGTAGCTGCAGCCAAGCACACAGCTGGCTCTGATAATGCCAACAAATGGCTTCATCTATCTCAATGTCACGTAGGAGCTGGTGCGATGTGAATCAGCCCAGAGTACAATTAAAATCTACATCATCTGTGAGAAAGGTGATGGAGGTTCTGACATCAGAGCTGTGCCAGATTCATCCTCTTTCCATTGAAACAGAAGAAACATGTTGCCCCTTTCACCCTGTCACACTAATGATGTGCTTTGCACATCCCTTCCTGTGCACATTAAAGGTACTAAATCAGGGAGACTCCTATTTAAAAGCTTCACCTTTATCTGACATTCAGTAATGAGAACAATTTCTAAATTTAAGTTAAGTGTATTCCTCGTTCCCCTCTCTGTGATGAGATAATGCCATTTGAAGTCTGCAAGTGAAATATGTGTAGAGGAGTTTATGATCCATATGTCCCCAAATTGTGACAGTATGCAAGAATTTCCTTGTTTTAGTTCCACAATATTTAGTCACACTAATAAAACCAGGCTTGCACATCCATTTCTTCCACCAAACCAAATTTTATTGCAAAAAATGGCCATAATTCACAACAAACAAGCCTGATATCAAGACACTGATGAGCCTCCTCTCTTACGGTTTTAAAGCTAAGGGAGGCCTTGTGCAATGATTTTGTTTTATTATTATTTTCATTAAAAGGAAAACCCACAAATACGTTTTATTAGCATTTTCAACGACTTAATGTAAACAGAAGACATAATTACTTATGCCTGGCTCTCATATTTTATTACAAGCCAGGGTTCTATTAAAATATTTTAAGCCTTTGGAACATCAGATGCATAAAAGCTTGTCCGACGGAACATGGCAAGACACTAGCTAATGCTGTTTTCTCCTTTCCATCAATTTAGCTGCATCAGTTTGTGTGGCACATTGCAAATGGTATTGCTAATCAATGCAATGTAGGCACTGGAAAATGAAGATACGCAGTTTTACACTCAGTCGTGATCTTTACTGGGTTTGAGATGTAATCAAAGCCTATTTAAAAATCTTTAATCGCACAATATACATGCACACCATTTTCAACTATCTCCTGGTTAGGACTCAAGCCAAAGTCCCACTGCATGCCCCTTAATTACACTGATAAATGTGTTTTTAAATGCTCATGTTCGGTACTAAATAAGACAAAATACATCACATTTGAACTTGCACTATGTTATTCTACCTTCATGCCATTTGTCGTAATGGTGTTACATTGCGACAAAACTGACGAGTATTATGTTATGCACGAACATCAAAAATCTAAATCTGTGAACTTAAAACTGAGCATCACTCCATACAAAAACTAGCACCTTGTTACCTTCTATTGAGCAGTCAATGATAATAGAATGCTCACACATCAGCCTGCACATCTGTAACAACATTGCTCTATTAAGTTTATTTAACAAAATGACAGCAACATCCTCTTTCACAAGAGCCATGTAATGGGACAGGCTTTGGAGAAACATGAAGGTGATATAAAAATCTACTGCTTAGCATAGCAAAAATTACAAAAGTTAAATTTTAAGTTATAAAATCTTAGTTTCTAAGGAACACTTAAAAAAGCAGATGTCTCTAAATTCAGCAATGTAATCTCTACAGTTCATGTAAAGTGTCATTGCTTCCAGAGGAAAAAAAAAACAAGAAAATCCACGCAAAATTCTCCCTGTACTTGCTATGTCTGCCCATATCTAAGCTTACTGAGAGACAGATAAATGAATCAAAAAGCTGTGTGCCAAGTCTTCATGCCTTAAAGAATAAATGTTCGCTCTCTCAGCCTT
Organism: Trogon surrucura; assembly: GCA_020746105.1. Classification (NCBI taxonomy): domain Eukaryota; kingdom Metazoa; phylum Chordata; class Aves; order Trogoniformes; family Trogonidae; genus Trogon; species Trogon surrucura. The sequence continues at coordinate 189,368,154 of CM036617.1, forward strand.
CATTCTTGTGTTTATTCCCCCCCAGATAATAACAGCTGGTAACCATACAACAATGCACCCATTTAAAATTCAGGTGTGGGCTCTTCACAAGTCGTACCACAGAAACTCTGCCTTTGAAGATAAGACACCTGCAATTATATCCAAGTTCAGCTTCCCTCCTTCACCAGAATAGATAAACACACAGCAGCCTACGTTCAAGTTTGAAAATGAATTGAAAAAGCTCATAAAAGCAGCCACTCCAAATGACAAATTGTCATTTTCTGTGCATCTTTCAATAGCTCTGAAATAAGTAAGTCAAACCACAGAAAGAGTAAAAAACGTAGAGCAAGAATTCATACTATCAGTAAGGTGACAGATATCCCGCAAAATGCAAAAACCTCCTCCCACGAGGTGAAAAATGTCACTGGAAACATTTCACACACTTCCTCTCCACTCCCAAAAATTGTACTACAGCTACCCCAACTTGGCTTGAGAGAGTGATTTATGCACTTATATATACACCTCTGCAGAGGTCCCACAAATACAACAGTTCAAGAAAATCTTACATATATACAAGTTTATAATCCTAATATACAATCTTGAAAAAATAAGTATTCCGGTAATGTATTTCAAGAGATGTATACTCTTAAAATAACAGAAATAACATGTTTAGGAACCTAAATCTGGAAGCTTTCTAATAGCAGCAGAAAATCACATTGGCTAAATGTGGTGCTCTAAAGATTACACCAAAGTTATAAAGCAAATACAAGTGCAACAGAGAGACAGAAAGACCACTCTCTCATAGTAAAATTTGAAGATGAAAAAGCTATTGATTTAATGACTCAACTAGTTTATAAAATTGATAAAATATTAATTTGAAATCACACTGCACAATTTCTAGAAGCAAGACTTCAAAAATTTCCTACTGTCTGGTAAAGTTCTTGATTGTGTGTGACTTGGCCTAAGTCATCAATGTATCTGCAGCACATAATACTTGATAATACCCAACAGCACAATAATTTGTCAAAAAAATTAAGACACAAATAATCTCAGCATTCACTACAGGAAGAGAAGGAAAAAAAATGAAGAAAAAAGGAGATGAGATTGATCAAATGAATAAATTTTATGGTAAATACATCCTTTAAGACTTGTGTGTGCCTTTACCTTGTCACTGTTAACAACAAAACTGGATTCTGCAAGCTGTCACACATACTGCCAGACCTCTGAACTTTCAGTGTTTTGAATAACAAGGGTCATGAAAAACCTCATGAAAGAAGTCTCCTTCATTTAGCTTTGTTAAACGCTCCCATCCTGTCCTGGGTTTAGCTAAAACCCCCGTCCTGTTTAGTGAAAACTTCTTCTGCTGTGTTACCCCATACGATGATGTCATCGATGTATTGCAGATGTTCTGGAGCAAACACACACAAAGGAAAAAAAACCTAGCTTTAATTCTTGAAAGCTATTTGGTGAAAATAGCAGATATTAGACTAAAATTTTATAAAGACATGCAGAAAAAACAGTATCAGATGTGAAACAGTAAAAAACCCCCACCCTATTCTTTAGAAATCAGACAGCAACTACTGACTCAACGAGGACCTTGTAGAGCCCTGTATTGGGTTTGTGTGGCCAGGTTTTCGTAGTACAGGGGCTACAGGGATGGCTTCTGTGAAAAGTTTCTAGAAGTTTCTCCCATGTCCCATAGAGCCAATGCCAGGTGGTTCCAAGACAGACTCACACCTGGCAAAGTCCAAGACGATCAGCGATGGTGGCAGCACCTCTGTGCTAATATATTTAAGAAGAACAGGTCTATGTGTTTAGGTTATTGCTCATCTCCCAACAGTATTGCTCCCTGATTTAAAGATCACATTAGAATCTCATAGAGCATGACAAAAGTTCATTTTTGAGCTAGTTCCAGCGCATCTTGGAGCTTCGGTATTTGCTGTTCACTTTCTATTTCCATTTTTCATTTTCCTAGAACCAGCTGTCTATTCATAAAGACAGAAAGATATTGCTTAATATGGTATCAGTATTCCTGGTGTAGCACCAACAGATTAGAAAAGGTTTTCGGAAAGCAAATGCATATATGCAAATGTTTTTTTATATTAAATGGAAACATTCCAAAAACTCAAATGATCCATGTGAAATTTTAATTATAACTTAACAGCTGCTTGAGCTAATTGAAGGATATCAGAAAGGTGATTTCCTTCTCATTGTAATTAAAGAGTTAAGCCTAATTTACTGTTGTCAGAACAAGACTAAATACCAATCTGGTCTGACTAATTACATAAAAAGGTAAACAGGAGATCTCCAAGATAGACATCAGAATGCTTCCTCCCACATCAAAAAACAACTCCAAAACAGATACAACCCTCGTGCCCCACAAAAAGAAAAGTAAAACAGACAAGTTCTGCAGTGATCATTTCTGGCCTATATATTTTCTGGGAAGAAGATGAGCAATGACCTCTAAAGCAAGTGAGCAACTCTCTCTAATTCTGCTTTGCCACCCTTTTATTAATTTTGCCTGGAAGCTATTTTAATTTTCACTCCCTTGGCTTCACAGCCTTATTGTTTAATACCGTGGCTACGCATAAAGGTAAACATATGTTTTGCATTCATTAATGAGGTATTATCTAGTTGTCAGCAGTGAAAGAATAATGCAACAAAGAAATAAGGCTACAATATTTGCTGGTCTATGACAGTGTAACAGGTTTCTTCCTATAAATTTTAAGCAACGGTCTTCATAACAAATACAATCCTTCCAAATGTACCTAAACAAAAAGTAGAAGCTAGTTCTGAAGGATTAAAAGTTCAAAGATCTTGTTTTCTAAGCAATTCACTGATTAATAGACAATCTGTATAGACCACGGGAAGTTTTCTACTCTGCCTTTTTCCAGTTCCCTTGCAACATAGATGCTGCTGTTGAAAGGAAGCACATATGATTTACCAGAGACACAAAGCCTGGGTATAGGCCATTTAATATTCAACATGAAGTTAATTGCTTAAGTATTAATTATGTCAACATATATATACACATATATATAAACATTTACTAAAGTACATTATCTTCAATGCATTATATTAAACACCAAAGAATTCCGAAGTGATATATTCAGGTATAGGAGCTGAACTGGTGAGAGATGAGTGAAACATTGCAACCTGGGAATGATATCTCCCTGAAGAAAAGTGCACTGTTATATTTAATTCACATTTGCACCACACCTGATGCTCTTCATGGCTCACATGCAATCAGCATCAGATCCCAGCGAAAATGAGCGACAGGATTCCAGGAGAATAACATGCAGTTCTACTACATGGGAAGTCAGGAATAGGTCAAGAAGCAACTGAAAAAAGTGAAAATGTTCCTATCTGTTTGAACCATGTGGGTGAAGGAATTGCAAACGCAACATGGAAAAGCTCTCTTCAACAAAGGCCAGAGCTGGTGGGAATAAAGAGAGGCCAAGCAGTCTTAGACCTGTGCAGAATCCAGGCTAACAGTAGGGCATCATGTGCTGAATCTGATCCGTGGTCAGACAGCTACAGCTTTCAGTTCTATTCATTAAAGCTATTTTAAATGAATACAGGCAAAATACAGAGGTCCAATCATATACTGAAAACATTAGAGATAAATTTGCAGTTAGCATATTTTCTGCATTTCACTGCATGAGAACCCTTACATCAACTCTGATTGCACTCTAAGAGCTAAACACTCTGCTTTTACGCTCAATTAATGTGACTTAATCCAGCCATAAGCAGAATATTTCAGACAACTAGATTGTGCTGGAATTCCCCTGACTCCTTGTGCTCTAGTGCTCCTCCTGACCTTGACAAATCTCTTGGTTATCCTCCATACAACATCATTTTCTACATCTTTCTAAATGGCCAAAAAGAGACAACGTAGAGCAAAAACGTAATGGTGAGTTATAAAAGCATACTGGAAAACCATCTCTGACTAATTAGCTTCAAAGAAGATAATAAAAAAATAGCAACTTTATTCTCTATATAATATTACAACCATAAATTGGTCACACTCTATTTCAGCTGCTGTGCCCTCTGTACAAAGCAGGGCTTAACTCCTAGATCAGGAGGAACAGCTAAAGATGTTCCTCCACCTTCCTTCCTCTGCTTTCTCATTCATTCATTTGTACTCCACCGTATGCACAGGTGTTGTGGAAAATCTTAACGCAGATTTATTTCAGGAACATTTACAGAAATATTTACCTTTCATAGGTATGCCACTGGTTTACCTCCTCAGATAAGAAGCTACTAGAATCAAATTATTTTACTACTCATCTTGCTCTGTCCTGTCAAAAGTACGTTTAACGCAATCTGTGTGATAAATGTGGCCTCATGAAAAGTGGGAGGGAAAATTAATTTGGGAGGTCTGACAATGAAAAGATCATTTGTCATTACTGTGCTGAGCTGTGCCGGCAAATGACTAGAGCCCTGCAATGTATTGTTAGAGCCTGGAGGCCACTGCCCATTTTCTGCCCCTTCCTTTAGCAAACTCCTCCTTCCTAATGCTTCAGTTTGCTCTGAATGAAGGTTATTAGCAATACTAACCAGGCAGAGTGGAGAGCGAGGATGCAGTGGGGGTGGGACGTGAATTTGTAAGAACTAATTTGTCTAATGTTCGGTAACAAAGGCAAAGCGCCTGTGCTGTGAATTAATATAGCATCAATCACTGACTAACTGCTTCAGCACATGTAATGAGAATATTCTCAGGCCAACCCCATGGTCTGCACAAACAGCTGGGGAGATAATAACCAGAATGGAATTTTTATTTTAATGTAATTCCCTTCTTCAAAGCAAGAAAGAACCTAGGGAGACTATCCTTGGTGTGTGTGTGTATATATATAAATTTATATATCTGTATAGACACACACACATGCATAACAGCCTTTCAGAAAAAAAACAACTTAGAATAGAAGTATATATTTTGAAAAGTAATGCCTAATGTTTAGAAAAATGTTTGGCTGATTGTAAGGCTCCCAGTTGAATAGCCCTTTTCTTTCAATTCTCTCTGAATTGTTTTACCTTCTCTCTAGTAGATGTTTTTAATGATGTAGTTATCTTATTACAATTTGAGTTCATACAAAAATAAAGAATGCTTGAAAGTAGCTTAATATCCTTTTTTTCTACCCTCCCTTTCATTTGCTGATCATAATAAGAGCAGATACAGAAACATATATTTTAATACTTTTACATTACATGTAGTCACAATTTGAAAAACACATCCACTCACATTTAACAAGGACATTTACTGTTTGCATAGTAACAACCTCCTGTTGTCTTCAAAACAGAAAAAAAAAAAGGCAAGTACATTTTCTGACATAAAAAAAAAATAAATTATTGCAAATCAAAAATGCATCTAGTCTAATATTACTTGGAATGATTAGCAGGTGCACTGGGCTACTCACTGCACTGCCATTACTGGAAAGAACGATTTCCCTGCATACAAAGATTTATTAGGAAGTGTTCAGGAGTGCCAAAGAAGCCCAAAAAAGAACTCCCCAAAAAAGAAAGAATTAGGAAGAAGCAGAAGACAGACTTTTATTACGAAGGTGAAAATGAATATACCATTTACGGTTACAAGGTTCACTGAACCTGCGTGCTCCACCACAACATGCCCAGACTACCTGATCTTGAACATTCCCAGACTGTGAAGGCTGCATTGAAGCAATGAGGATACTTTATCTGGTATTGATAATGAGCACCAAAACAGCCCTTCTGTCAGACATGCCAAAGAACAAGAAGTCGTTGCAGGTCATTACCAAAGCACTCTTGTCACCACCCCCCCACCGCCAATTTATGTTACTACTGTGCTAAATATTTTGCTGCCTTCAGCAGTGTATGATAGACTTAGACATCTAGAATGCACCCTAGATCAAACTGTGGGCTTTCAAGGGTGAAGGGTATACTGCCATCCAGTCTAAACAGCTTGGTATTTCACCCTTCTAGTGCATACATTGTTAGGCACAGGTCTCAAATAACACACAAAAACATAAAATGCAAATTTAAGACTATACTATCCTCTTTGACAGACAAGCCTTGAACTGCCACAGCCCTGTCTCTAAGCCAGCGTGACCTCAGGGAAACAATGGCCTAAAACCGTGGCCTAGTGCTTCTCATCAGGACAGATCAGGCAAATATTATGATGTGACATTTTGGGGAAAAAAATGTGATAACACTGGGAGACAGCACTTAGAGTAGCCTAAAACAGAAAACAGAATTCCAGCTGCCTTTGTCAAAGCAACAGAGGTGCTGAGGAGGAGCCATGGCTACCCAAAGTAGCATACAAAGAAATCATCTCTTTGTTTTTAGCAAAGAAGGGATGAGCTGCAGCCATCCTCCTCCAACAGGCTTCAGTGTAATCCCTGGGAAAGGCTGAGGTCTGTGCTCCTGTGGTGAGAGACACTGGAACTAATTGCAAGTGCAATTTCATTTAAACTCCAGTAGATAAAATATTCTTTTATACAGGAATAACCACACAGGATTCTGATCAAGCAGGACACAACCATACTGGTTAAATTAAACACTGGTTAAAGTGAATACGGAGAAGAAAAAAAATAATTTGTATTATTTAGCTGTGGAGCAATTACTTACTTGATAAGATCAATAAGAAACTATTAAACATGCACCTGAAATGCCCCTTTACCATTTGCATGCCACATAAAAAATATTTTTGATCATTTTTATACATATGAAGTATTAAACCTTTAGTTAGACAATGCACTCTTTTTATTTCTAGAGGACATATGTCCTAAAGCTCCAATCTGAATTAACAGAGAACACAAGCCCTTTTTACTCAAGAAATACAATAAACTGTCCACAGCATCGGTCCAGGATGAGTCCTAGAAAGGAACTGTGATTCAAATACAGCATTCTTTCCATTACTGTGATGGAGGAAGGAAGTAATTTAGTGCAACTAAATAGAGACTGCAGTGTATTTCCCTTTTCTTCTGGTAGCTGGCAGGTTGATGCAGGTGCAAGGAATAAAGGCTATATGTCACAACAGCCTCTCTTCTTCTGCCCAGCTGGAAGGAGAGCGACATGCAGCCCCTCTCAGCCCACACTTCAATTCCCAGGACAAGAAAAAGGACTGGGAAGATTCTGTCTCCCTGGTCTTACAAAATGGTGTCCCTGGAGCTCTTTTGCAATTTGGTTTCTGATGAAAAAGCAAAAAACTCTATGACTCAGAGGGGAAGCTCTGAATCACACACTGAAGGATTTCCTCTCCTTATATTTCCTACATTGTTTCAATCCTTTTACAGATGAAAAAAAATACAAAGGGAATATGATTTATTCTTTATTTAAAGGTATAAACAAGAAAAAGAGCCTGTTATTCACTTTAAGTGTATCTTTCATCAGTTAAGTGACAATTCAAAAAATTATGATGGTGATCGAATGGCAGCTATTATTGTCAGTATAACTTTCCCTGTCAGTATCCTATGAAGCATGCTGTACTGTTGAGACCACCTTCAGACTATTTCTACAAGCCTACTCACGAAAAACCATAAATCATTAAATACCACGAATACATGTATGTATTTTGTTAACTTATGATATTTCACACATACAAAAGGAATAAAATCAGGAATAATTATTTCATGTTAATAAAAAATAATCACTGCAAGTGTACACAGATTGTAGTTTTGTAGGCTAATTGCTTGTGGGAAAATTATAGATATTATTTCATTGTCATATTTTTTATGGGGAATCAGTATTTAACAGCCTTGATCAAAAGTGCGTATGCCAACTTTCCCAACAGTGTGAAAAAGGAAGTTACACATTCGGACATCCCAAATCTCAATAATTTATCTTCTGCTGTTGTTGGAATTTTTGTTTTGTTTGTGGAGGTTGGGTGGTTTGGGGGTCAGTATAGTGCATGGAATTAAATCCAACTCCCAATCTGGTGAATTATCTATGGTGTGCAAGGCAGACACCATCCATTATGCAGCACCAATGAGTGACAGTATGAATAGCAGTCTTTGCCAGTTAAAGCTGTGATAAGACCTGGATTCTGAGAGAAGTTCCCACTCCAGAGCGACATCTATTGTTCCAGCCATCAGTTTTGGCAGTAAGACTGATTCAAAGATAAGACAGCAATGATGCTGGAGTTTTACAAAGAAAAATATCAGCAAATAATCAGTTCATCTGCATTTAGAAAGACATCCATTGCGTTGATTTTACTTTTAATAAGATCCAGTGCTGTGTTTCTAAAATTAATAACTTGAATAGACAAGATTTCTTAGAGTCAGGATCTGATCTAAGGCAGAATTATTCTACATCCAGTATTTGAGTCCTCACGAGTGACTACTTTCACAAGCAACCGTCTGGTAACAGACCTCATTCTCAACCTTGCTTTGTTTCTAACTTGGCCACTGCTAATGGGTACAGTCACCAAACCTCTATTATTAGCCCAATTTTCTGCCAGCCTGAGCGCTGCGTGTTTACTTCGGGTAAAGGCTACAGGGGAAGTTGACCAGGACGCGAGGCATGACCAACTACCCGCACGCAAGGCACCGGGACACGCCGGTTGACAGTTCCCCTGAGGAGCGCGGTCGGTTCAGCACCACGGGCAGCGCCAAGAGCCTCGCCGAGGCCGGTTCAGCACCAAGGACAGCGCCGGGAGCCTCGCCGAGGCCGGGTGGGGCCATGCGCTCGCCACCAGCCCAGGGTCACGTACCTGTGGAAAAATTGCTGAAAAAGTGACTTGAGAATTAAATCTTATGTTAAAGATATAGCATTGTTCACACATTAAGAAAGCTTCCAGGGTCGAAGTGCAGCTGGTACATGAGGAATCCCTTCCACAGAAGTTCCCTCGGCAACCTTAGATGTTGGTAACATCAGGGAAGCTCAATGTAATGACTCTAAGAGAAACTGCACAGAGGCTGGAGCAGAGTTGAAGACACCGTGGTCAGGCTCTGTGCACATGGATACAACTTGAAGTTACCATGGAACTGACAAGCTGCAGATTTGCTACCCTGGGCCAACAGTGTGTCATTTTCTGACAAAATACTGTCCTTTTGCTGAACTATGCTTATATAATCTCATCATAATACCAAAACAGATCTCCATCCCAAAAGCTACCCACCCTCCAGTTGCAACCACCCCTCACTGAGCTTGTGCTCTAAATTTTTCTAGTCTATACTTTTAAAAGCGAAGCAAGAAAAAAATCACACCAATCATAACAAAAGTATGTATGACTAGAGTCACTCAAGCCCCACAAGAAAAGTGAAAAATAGTATAAAAATGGCCTAAGAGAGGAAGGATGTTAGAGAGGATACTATCGCAGTCAGGGAAAATACCATCATGGACCATCTCTATCAGAGGAGATATCACAGACCATCTCTGACTTGTGCGATCAGTCAACAAGCTGACCCTCCCTTCCTGCCTCTAGGGATGCCTTTGGGTAAGATTCGACCCTTCAGTTGGTGTACACCAAGTGCTTCCCTGGGAAACCTAGAAATCTCTATGGAGTTGTTTTATAGGTCAACATATTTGCAGTCAGGCTATATTATTAACATTTTTGCACATGCTTTGCAGATAGTCCCTATCACTGGCAATCTAAATAATTTGTGTATCTGTTGCTTTAATAAACTATACTATCCTGCAATCTAGCCACAGGAGTTCTTAACTGAATGTCACTAGACCACATGAGTTTGGCCCTGAGAGTTCTCTTTAAACACTGCCAAACTCCTTAACTCTGGTCACGTGAGTTCAGGGAACACTGCTAGACTGAGTGTATTGCGTCATTAGTATGGACTATTAACACCAAACTGGGCAACACCCAAAATCTAAGCGCAGCCAGTTCCAGCGCCTCTGATATCTAAGGACAAGCTGGAATGCAAGGCGGTTGATTTTCTGCCAAACTGCTTTGCCCTTTAATGCAACAATACTAGCCCAATGGCATATACTGTCATCCTCAACAACAACAATGAAAAGGGTAGGCTTCCTGAACTTTTCTTGAAACAATAGCTCAAATGACCCAAGGTACTTAATTCCCATGAGCTTTCAATGAGCTTTCTGTACATTCCCTCCTTCACAAGACTATTAGGGAAAATAAATAATCGTGGGGCGAGGGATGGAGTCCTGGAATTGATTCAAAAATTGTTAAGTGATGGAAAACAATGAGTAATGGCAAATGGCTGCCCCTCAAAATGTAGAAAACATAAGAGTGAATGCTCCTGGGACTGCTATTGAGATGAGCACTATTAATAACTTGAAATGGAACTGCACAGCAAGTTAGGAACTGTGGCAGTGCAAGTTTGTTGGGTTTTTTAAGTAAATACTAGAAAGTTTTACAATGACTATCTTCAAATAGTGGAAGAACTGCAATGATACTGCAAGCAACAAAATGAAAGTTCATCAGGAAAAAGGAAGCTAAATATGAGGAAACAGATCTAAGTGTACACTACGGGACTGTGAAGTAGTTTTTCCAACGGGAAAAATGAAAAGTGGGTAAATTTTTTTTTCAGATATTTTATATATACAAGCACTCATTCCATTTGCCTCTGGATATACCAAGTATGGCAACTATTTTGCTTTTTTTTTTAAAGTAAATATGTAAGAGAAAGCATCTGTCATATTGACTGACTAAATTTAGCTTAAACAGACACAAGGTGATGCAAATTAGAAAAAAATTCCATGAGTCTAAGTAATCCCCACAGTGTATCACATACTGATTACCAGACACAAAAGATTTGTTGAAAAGACTGAAGAAAAATCAGTTTCAGCTGTAAATCTATGATTATTCTACAGTTATTAACTTAGAAATAAAATTCTTCAGAAGACAATGTATACTTCTTCTTTTACCAAATTTTTTTTGCACCATGAGGAAAAATGACAAAACATTTTTTGTCGATGAAAACCAGTAGAGAGATATAAAATTAAAAATTTTAGGTCTGAAAGCATACAACACGTAAATTTTAATGTCTATTAGTGTGTTCAGTTAAAAAAGGTAATGGGAAAAAAACACAGAAAAAATAGTAGATTGGTTCTGAGGTTGAACCAAGAAATGTAAGAAATACAAGGGAATAAAATAAATGACAAAGTTCAGAACTTTATAGCACTCAAAATGATATGCAACCTAAAAGGAATCTTGTACAGGTATCCATAATTAGGTAGGATATATTAAAATCTGATCAGGTTCCTCTCTTTATCATATAAAATAGAAGGAGTTTTAAATGAAAAAAAAAAAAAAGAGTAAATGCAGGAACAACATAAAGAAACGTTCCTTTTTCATAGTCAATATAACTGGATGCAAGATCGGGTCATTGAGATAAAAACCATGGCTACATTTTTAAAAAGAACTGAATAATTTTATGACTGCTAATAACATTTGTAGCTCTGCAAGCTAAGATAATAAGGGTAATCAAATCTCATGCTTCAGGGTGTAAAACAATGAACTGCAAGGTTTAGAAATAAATGTGCAGTGTCACACAAATGGGTAAGACGCGTTAGCAATTTGGGAAGAGACTTACCTTCTTGTAAAATATCAAGAAATAGCCACTGCCACAGGCATGGCACCAGACTACAGAGACCTGAGGTTTGATCTGCTGTGACAAATCCTTTGTTATTATGAGTTTGGCTTTGATAGACAATAGATTCTCCTGAGTTTTATGGAGCTGAATTCAAATTAAAAGCACATGCTCTATGAAAGCATAGCTTGGAGGAAGGATCTGAAGGACAGAACGTTAGCCAGTAATTAAGAGCTCTGTACTGCGCTTTCTGGCAGCAATTATTTTAACATAATTCTTAACTGAGTCTATTAAAGAGGAAATGCCAATTAGCAATAGCTTATTGCACAACAAAACAATGACTACCAATATAATTTACTACCACAAACTACACAGAGAATTGATTGTCAAAAACAAGATTGGATGTTTAATTAAAAATGGGGGAGGAGAATCTATGTGCACTTAACATGCACAAGTCTAATGAAACTGGAGTTCCTACACAGAAAGCTCAGTTCAGAATCATGTTGAACTATCCAGGCTATGCATATTATTTGAATAGACCTTTCAAATAAGAGTGAAATGATGAGGTTTGGCATATGTTTTTCCAGATTACCTGTTTATACCTGCCAACTAGGCACCTACTTATTTGCAGAGAGAGAAATTCGTTGGCACACTGTTACTCCCACACTTCACAACAACATAAAGGAGATCAGAAGAGGCAAGAAGTAGCCCTGAACTCAATGAAACAAAGTGTAATTAATCCGAGTCCATATATAGAGGGCAATCTCCTGTTCTAAGGTCTTCTAGCAATGCTGCAAATTACTTCCCTGAATTATCAGACTTTTCCAGTCCTGCCTGTTTTGTCCTTTATCAAGTTGTTCCATCAAAATGGAAATGGATAACACACAAAAAAGTGCAGCCAGTGTTATGAAAAGAAAACTTACAGTCTGGAAGGCCTTCTTGTGCTACAAAAGCCTCCAAAGAAGTATAACAGTGTGCTTTTTTAAGCTTCCAAAAGTGAAATAAGAACTGCATGTTCGGTATAGATCTGCCAGTTGTCTCTGCTTCTTAGTTCTGACAAATACGAAGCAGCCTCTGTACATTCTTACCTTAGAGAAAAGCATGGCAGCAGGAGGAAGAGAATTACTTCTAGGCTGGAGATTTAGAGGGCCTGCACTGCAATCTGTCCCATTAGGCTGATAAAACATACCACCACAAAAACCTGGTATGCAATGGTACTCACGCACTCAAAAAGATAAGACAGATGAAAAGAGAAATGTGAGGTTCGAAGCTGCAAGAGCTGCATTGCCCTGGTATCAAGATCTTCAGCTATGTTGAAACACGGTTTGGCATTATTATCACCTAAAAGATTGCAGTCCCCCATAAGATGATTGAAAGGAGAGAAGAAAAAGAAAAATGATGCTCCTGCTTTCCTCCTAGAGGGTGAAACAAATTTGCAATGAGAGCTGGTTTTGTGTTGGTTTTTTTTTTGGTAACATGAGAGTTAGAGACCATCTGCAGAAAGATCTCTCTACAAACTTTTAAGTCTGATGATCCCCAGAAGTCATTTTTACTTTCTTATAGACCCTCTTCCTTTCTCAATTTCTAGTTTTAAGCTTTACTTGGGGATGGAAACATGGAATCTAATTATTTTGCTCCCTGCATTGAATCTGAGAATTCATTATCTCTTGTCTCAATAAATTAGAAGACAATCTTTGCTTTTAAAAAGAAAATATAACTCAACTGTGCTTTATCTGTCTACCTCAGAGTGAGCTCATGCTTCCCAAAGCCTCAGGTCACATGTAGAACTGCAGAAGATGGTATGATGGATGAACCACTTGATTGATCTGTTTACAATTTTAGATGGGATTTAGACCTCCTCTGGAGAAAACAGAAAATGTTGTGTTTGGTTTGTTTTTTTTTTCTTTAGACACATTGGCAGTGGATCTTTAGCACAGTTAACTGCCAGGAACAGAAATGAAAAATCATCAAACCTGAACTGGAAACCAAATAATAAAGTATCTTACGTATCTGATTTGATTGCTACAGAAATTAAACAAGTATGTAATTGACCTCAGCTTCTCAGATATACATATTAAACCCTTTCTCATAAATTATTATTATACCTAGTAGGTTAACTAACATATTACTGAAAAAAGTACAGTAGAAAGAGTCTTTAGATTATTCACTTTTAAATTAGCACTAAATTTTTATTTCAAAGTAATTATTGGCATTAAGCTTTGGCAATGTGTAAAATAAATAAGTGAAAGACCTAGGTGTTTTTTCCAAATCTAAGGTTTTCTGACTTTTTTTTTCTTATTAGACTCTATCTCCACATATTTTGAATTTTGTGAAACTGTTCTTTTCATGAAACGTTTCAAAAATGGTTGTCTGATTCAGTTTCTGGTTCAAAAGCTACTAATTTTATTGAGATGCACGTCTGGAATGTAATGTAATCATAGTACGCAGTGTTCAAGAGATTCAACTATTAGATTTATTTCACAACTCTGTTAAGAATATATATATTTTACTACTACTCAGTAGCAAACGTGCCGTTTTGTAAAAACAGACATTAGACAACTATAGGCTTACAACAAACATTAAGATGCTACCACTATATGCACAGTGAACTAGATATTATAATTGTGTAGCAACACACAGCATATACACCCTGTACACTGGTGTGAACAATGTAGATCATTGATAACAGAGGTACAGATCTTTCTCTGTTTTAAATGGAATGGTTGCTCCTAATGAGCTCTACATTTTACTGAAATATAGATGATCATATAACAAGTAAACAGAGCAGCAAACTTTCTGCTCAGAAGAGATGGAGCTCTAAGCTATGATTATTCACATTATTTTATGTACTACAGCTCTTATTTACATTTTCTTGTATGCCTGTCTAGAAAAATGTTTTAAAATTTAAGTCAGCAAACCCTAACCTGGGAAATCCAGTTCTCCACAAAACAAAGACTAACAGAAATCAGATTTTTTTCAGGCAGTTTAGTCTGAGTGTTGAGAGGATGCATCTACGAAGCAACTAAAATAGCACTGGGCTACTCAGTAAAAGGGCATTCTGACCAGAGATATTACAATTCAAAAAATAAGCTTCTCAAAAGCATTCTTAGAGATTTACCTGCTGTATTTAAGGAAATGCTTCTTTGGAGATTTGGCTAACATGAATATATTACTCTTAGGCACTAAACCTTGCACTCCTCTGGTATGAGCCCATCCCTCTTGGACTGTAAAAAGCATCAGAAGATGCTGGGTATTCAAAAGCCACTTTTTACCTCTAAAAGCCCATTTAATGCTTCCTTCTGCAAGTAAGTTGCTCCTCCTTCAGCGTTTTGCTTTTAACTACATAGCTAAGTCAATTATGCCCAAAAAATTGCATTTGAACTATTCTAGCTATAAGCATAGGCTGACATGGCTCTATTTTCTCAAGTGTTGTCCACTGTACACCTTCTAATTACATATCACAATATTTGCTTGATAGTAGCATAGGAGATGAAAGCATAGAGGTGATCTGTTGAACATTTTCCATCTCATTAAGTTTGACCAAGAAGATGGTTTTTGTCTTTAGCAAACAACTTTCCACTCATATCAGAGTGCAGAGGAACCCACTTATGACTTTCCTTCACTCAGACACTGACTTTACAAGGCATGAAGACTCCAAGAATTAGGAAGTTCTTGTTGACGTGGTGAACATTCAGTAGGCATTGTGTATCAACTCACTCTGTCCAGACCTAGCAGAACAGGCAGTTTGGAAATAGTTATAAAAAAGAGAGATTTTGCAATATCCCCAATGAAAACAAAAGATTAGACTTGAAATCAGGCAATTCAGTTCAGCTACTTTAACAAATATAATGTGCATGTTTTTATATTTTTAAGTCAGTTCTTAGAATTAAACCTTAAAAGACACATGCTTTCATTTAAACTCCTACTGAAACCAGCGTATGTTACTCGGCAAATTTCCACTTTTTTTTTTTAACACCAAATTAAATGCAGATATTATCACTGTGATATCTAGGAAAAAATATTTTTTTATCCTGACCAGAAAGCTGTTGTCAAGGGTTGGCAGAATGCTACACCACCAAGTCTTGCACTTCTGCTTCCAAAATAGCAATGTAGAGAGAACTGGGTTTCCCAGATTTAAGAGACAGAAGTTCTGTTCAAGCTATATCTCTATCCTTGTATATATTACGACATCATAATGGCTACATCAGCTGTAATAAAAAATGAATTCCCTTGACATATATTACCCGTAAGTGCAGTGTAGTAAATAAATGATTCATGCAAGTTCAATTACAAGGGTATGATGTCTATAAATGCTAAGTACCTGCACGACAGCAACAGTAAAGGAAATGAACCCATGCAGTGTTAAAAATGCCTTCCAGCTAAAATTTCTGACCACACCTTTCATCTCTTTTTACATGCTTTTTACATGTGTTTTACTAAACACACTGATGGTAACAATCCACTGAAAGGTTACACACAGAGTAGAGGCTCTATCTTTGCTGTGGATAAAACCAAAAATAGGTTGCTTTTTTTGCTGCAGAGGTGGTAAGGCAATCTTTTTAAGAATTGGAACTCATGTTCCATTTAAGACTTCACCTCTGTGCTCCTGTGATTAAAGTACTAAGCCTTTAAAACAAAAAAATCTCTATCCATGGTGAATTATATACGTACAGTCTAAAAATATCATATTTAATGTTAATGTATTTCATTTCTTAAGCATATATAAGATGACATGACAAACACAGTTCCTTATATTTTATAACTACTGATAAGAAACTTAATGGCTTGGAGAACTAGAAAAGTCTCTAGGTAGGTGGGTGATCATATTGAACTCTAAATCACGTATAACTGACAATCTTTAGCAAGTGAGTCTCTAAGTCTATATATATCCTACAAGAAAACCATTCATGGTAGCATTTTTGTTGACGTTGTTACCAAAAACTAATTTCTGAATGGATTTGGAGTAACACTCTCATTGTCTTATGCAGGTTTGCAATTGCCCATTCACTCACAAATTAAATTAGGACTGCCATGTAGAGCAACCTCATCCTTCTCCTAGATTTGCTCCCCAGCTCTACTAGGGGACAACACTAGATGTCTTCCAAGAGCATCAGAGTATGGCTGATAAGTCATTGTCATGCCTGGTCTTATCCAAATATATGTTAAAGGCTGCAGTAAAGAATATAGCACATAATTTAAACATACCTTTGACAAGTGTATGTCATCATAATTAATAACAACCTTTAATATTTGGACAAATAAAAAATGGAGTGTGGAATTTTGTCAAACTCTGGGTTTTCACAATTTCCTAAGAAACAGATTCCAGAGCTAAAATACACACTGCATGAACAGAAATTCTTATCTTCATCTTGAATTTCCTGCCTTCTGATGTTCCTCTGCTTTTGTACTACGAGACAGTAAAACCAAAATTCCCTGGCCTACCTTCTCAAATTCATTCATTATTCTTTTCATTGGCCTGGGCTTTAACTCATGCGAAATTCCTCAAAACTCTCACTCAGTACTGACAATGTAGCCATAGAGACTTCTGTGACATGCATGATGGTGAATTTGTATTTTTTAAGATTCCACTTGGCAATAAACAACATATTTTAATGTGTTCCGTATTGTTGTAGATAACTGAATTTTTCGATACAATTAGAGAAAATGATCATAAATTGTGAAATTCCCTGTCTTCCAGACAGGGCACTGAAGTCTCTATGTTTCATTGCAAGAGTCTTGCAAGTCTGGTTTTTATAACAGATTTTTGAAATACCTTTAGCCCAACCCAAAGGGCAGATGCCTGTGGTGTGGATCAAAACTTTATAATGCAGCAAATGAGAAATGCAAATGTCAGTTTGCTTATTTCACTGCTATAGCCATGGAAATAGTAAAAATAATTTCTGTAGGCAGTCTAGCAGGCGAATTTTCTTATTGTGATAAAATAAATGTATGGGAACAAGGACAGACGGAGTTCAAAATAACACTCTGCAAAGAAATAATATACATATTTACATTCAGAGTATTTGAGTCTACAAGGCTGGAGATTAACATTCCAAGGCCATTTTTACCATAAGCAATAATGAGGAAAAACATTTCTCCCAGGTTTGAGGCTTATTTGATATTAAAACACTACAAAACAGCTGCTGAACATGAACAGAAAGTTGCGGTACATTTTGTTCACTTCTTTACCATATGGTTGTAAACTATTAGAACTTACAGCATCTGCTACCAAAAAAATAATCTTAGAACAACAAATCTTTAAGCCATTATAAATGGAGGCTGCTAAACCTCTTGCCTAAACATAATACACTCAAGTATGCAATTCCCCTGTACTGTACTGAAAATTTACTGGGAAGGATTATTCATAAAATATCAATGCATCATTATTTATTAACAAATTTAAAAGTGACACCCACCCCCCCAAACCCCTCTTTTCATAGATGCACAACTTGAATCTAACCAAAGATGCAAATAAATATATAGAGGAGGCAAATGATCTGTGCTCTTCCATATTTTCAAGTACAACAGCCAAATGATCGGAACTGCATGGTAGAGAGCTGTTTTAATACAAGAAACATGGATCAGGAGCTCTGCCAAATTTTATGTAGTAGTAATAATGTTGTTGCCTGATATGCGTATTTCTCCTCCACTCTTAAAGGATTTAAAGGTTGATCCTTATACTCACTTCCCCTGAAAACTGTACCATATTGCAGCATTTATCTCTAAGGATTCCAGCAGTGATTTTTAATTTCAGGACTCCTCTTTCTTTTTAGAGCAGTAAACACTACTATAAAACTGTATTAAAACCAGATACACACTATTAACTTAGGCCACATGTGTAAACAATGCACACTGCACACTGATGTTTTGTCAGTTCTTTTAAAATTATGAAAAAAAATTGTAATAAAGTTTATATGAGCTTCACTTTTAGTTCAGTACTGTGATTAATCTGGTGTCTGTCTAAGAACATGAGGCCCCTAAATATCCTTGTAGGAATCACTTGGAGGGATCACATAACTGGCTTGTATTAATTCAGTCTTCCCCACACAAATTCCAGCACATGGCACCAGATCCACAGATAGAATTAATAAACGCACAAATACAGATGTGATCCACTGCAAAAAGCACATTTACTACACAGACTCACATTCTTCACTACTCTGCACTTGGACGACGGCAAGCAGCTCAAAACTCAGAAATACCTTGGACTCTCCAGGAATTTCTTTGCACAAAAGTACAAGGTGCTACACCATAGCCCAAACTTCTCAGGTTCATCTCCTGTCACTTCTTCGTCACAAGGACACAGGAGTGGGGTTATGCAAAGGTTAAGTGTACTCAGAGAAGAAAAGGCAGAACTGTTCATACACTTCTCTGTCTTGATGAAGATGCACCAAGACTGCTCAAAGCTGAGTTCTCACTACCAGTTGTGGCAATATTTCAGTTCTGAATCCAAAATCTGAATTACAGTTCTGCTCCAAAAGTTCACACTCAAATGCTATACAAACATAGAATCATAGAATGGCCTAGGCTGGAAGGGACCTTAGAGATCATTTAATCCAACCTCCCTGTTATGGCCAGGGACACCACAGAATCACAGAATCACAGAATGTTAGGGATTGGAAGGGACCTCGAAAGATCATCAAGTCCAATCCCCCTGCCAGAGCAGGAACGCCTAGATTATGCTACACAGGAACGTGTCCAGGCAGCTCTTGAATGTCTCCAAAGAAGGAGACTCCACAACCTCTCTGGGCAGCCTGTTCCAGTGCTCCATCACCCTCACTGAGAAGAAGTTTCTTCTCGAGTTTAAGCGGAACCTCTTATGTTCCAGTTTCAGCCCATTACCCCTTGTCCTATCAGTGGTTGTCACCGAGAAGAGCCTGGCTCCGTCCTCATGACACTCACCCTTGATATATTTGTAAACATTAATGAGGTCACCCCTCAGCCTCCTCTTCTCCAAACTAGAGAGCCCTAGCTCCCTCAGCCTTTACTCATAAGGGAGATGCTCCACTCCCTTCATCATCCTAGTTGCCCTGTGTTGGACTCTCTCCAGCAGTTCCCTGTCTTTCTTGAACTGAGGGGCACAGAACTGGACACAATATTCGAGATGGGGTCTCACCAGGGCAGAGTAGAGGGGAAGGAGACCCTCTCTTGACCTACTAACCACCCCCCTTCTAATACACCCCAGAATGCCATTGGCCTTCCTGGCCACAAGGGCACAGTGCTGGCTCATGGTCGTCCTGCTGTCCACCAAGACTACCAGGTCCCTTTCCCCTGTGCTGCTCTCTAATAAGTCATTCCCCAACTTATACTGGAACCTGGGGTTGTTCCTACCCAGATGCAAGACTCTACATTTACCCTTGTCATATTTCATTAAATTTTTCCCCGCCCAACCCTCCAGCCTGTCCAGGTCTCGCTGAATGGCAGCACAGCCTTCTGGCGTGTCAGCCACTCCTCCCAGCTTGGTGTCATCAGCAAACTTGCTGATAGTACTCTCTAGTCCCTCATCCAAGTCATTGATGAATATATTGAATAATACTGGTCCCAGTACCGACCCTTGAGGCACTCCACTGGATACAGGCCTCCAACCAGACTCCGCCCCATTGACCACGACTCTTTGGCTTCTTCCCCTTAGCCAGTTCACAGTCCACCTCACTACCCGAGAGTCTAGACCACACTTCCTCAGTTTAGCAGCAAGGATGCTGTGGGAGACTGTGTCAAATGCTTTACTGAAGTCAAGGTAGACCACATCCACCGCTCGGCCATCATCTATCCACCTTGTTACATCCTCGTAAAAGGCTATGAGGTTAGTCAAGCACGACTTCCCTTTGGTGAAGCCATGCTGACTGTCTATAATGACCCTCTTATCCTTGATATGCCTTGAGATGGCACCAAGGATAAGTCGTTCCATCACTTTCCCAGGGATGGAGGTGAGGCTGACCGGTCTATAGTTACCCGGGTCCTCCTTCTTGCCCTTTTTGAAGACTGGAGTGACATTTGCTTTCCTCCAGTCCTTCAGTAACTCTGCCTTCTCTGTATCTTCTATCACCAAGGCACCCATCTCATTCATCAGTGGGCCTACATTGCCTCTGGTGTTAAGTTTTATCTGCCACATATTTGAAAAAGCTCTTCCTGTTGTCCTTGACCCCTCTCGCCAGGTTCAATTCTAGGGAGGCCTTTGCTTTCCTAGTTGCCTCCCTACATCCTCGGACAACAGCCTTATATTCTTCCCAAGTGGCCAGCCCTGCCTTCCAAGAGCTGTAAATTCTCCTCTTGCACTTGAGCTTACCCAGTAGATCCCTGTTTAGCCACGCAGGTCTCCTGGCTCCCTTCCTTGACTTCCTACGTGTTGGGATGCTCTGATCTTGAGCACGGTAGAAGCAGTCCCTGAACGCTAACCAACTATCTTGGGCCCCTTTACCTTCAAACAGCCTTGCCCATGGGAGTTTCTCTAGTAAGTGTTTGAAAAATCCAAAGTTTGCCTTGGCAAAGTCCAGGGTTGCAATTCTGCTTGCTATGTTGTTTCTGCTACATGAGATCCTGAACTCCACCATTTCATGGTCACTGTAGCCAAGGCAGCCCTCAACCTTTACTTCTTCAACCAGATCCTCCTTGTTAGTGAGGATGAGGTCCAGCAGTGCTCCTCTCCTAGTCAGCTCCTCCACCATTTGCATCAGAAAATTATCATCGATGCACTGGAGGAACCTCCTGGACTGCGGCTGGCTGGCTGAGCTGTCCTTCCAGCAAATATCAGGGAAGTTAAAATCCCCCACGACAACCAGGGCCTGTGATTGTGAGACCGCTCTCAGCTGCCTGTAGAAGGCCTCATCAACTTCCTCACCCTGATCTGGTGGCCTGTAATAGACACCCACAACAGTATCTCTCCTGCCAGCCTGCCCCTTAATTCTAACCCATACACTCTCAACTTGCTCCTCCTCCATGCCTGGATGGTGTTCAAGACATTGTAGTTGCTCTTTCACGTAAAGAGTGACTCCACCACCTCGCCTGGCTGGCCCGTCTTTCCTGAAAAGGACGTAGCCACCCATGACCACATTCCAGTCATGTGAGCTGTCCCACCATGTCTCTGTAATTGCCACCAGATCATAATCTCCTGCCCGAACCCAGGTTTCTAGCTCCTCCTGCTTATTCCCCATGCTGCGTGCATTGGTGTATAAGCATTTCAGGGAGCAAGCTGAGCACACTGATCTCACCCTAGGGGGATGGGAGGCCACCCGGTCCTCATAATTTCTAGAACACTGCCCCACTGCAATCCCAGTTATAACCCCAACCCCTTCATATCTAGTTTAAAGAATGCTCTATGAGTCCCGCCAGCTCATGACCAAGGATTCTTTTTTCCCTTTGTGTCATTTGAACCCCAGCTTGTTTCAGTAGACCAGGTGCCCTGTAGATCTCCCCATGGTTAAAAAATCCAAAGCTAGACCGCTGGCACCACCCCTTTAGCCAAGTATTAATCTGCTGCACTTTGTCAAACCTACCACTATTTTCCCTCATAATTGAAGGAATAGAGGCAAACACAACCTGTGCGCCTGATCCTTCTAGCATCCGCCCCAGTGCCCTAAAGTCCCTTTTGATTGCTTCCGGCCGTCTCTCTACTATCTCATCATTACCGGTCTGCATAACCAAAAGCGGGTAATAGTCCGTGGGTTTGACCAGACCAGGAAGCTTCTTGATAACATCCTTAACTCAGGCCCCAGGGAGGCAGCAGACTTCCCTGTGGGTCGGATCTGGGCGGCAGATAGGGCCCTCTGTTCCCCTCAGGAGGGAGTCTCGGTTGTCACCGAGAAGAGCCTGGCTCCATCCTACTGACACTCACCCTTTATATATTTGTAAACATTAATGAGGTCACCCCTTAGTCTCCTCCAAACTAAAGAGCCCCAGCTCCCTCAGCCTTTCCTCAGAAGGGAGATGCTCCACTCCCTTCATCATCCTAGTTGCCCTGTGCTAACTCCACCTTCTGTTTTAAAAGATCAATATTGGTTACTTTTGGTAAGCTCCTCAAAAGGAAAAGCTAAAAAGCAAAGAAGCATAGCTTGCCTTAGATGTTCTTTTCCAAAATGAAATCTCTGTCTGTCAGTTTGGCATGTCCACATGCCACTTAACAAAGATCAAAAGGAGTTCCTAATCGTTTTCTTCAAGCTCTTTAAAAATGTCCCTTTTTTTTTTTTTTTTTTCTGCAGACTATCGCATCATTTGTCTGTTACATATTGCTGGCCTCTGAACATACTGAACACAGGTCTTTCTTTAGATCCTCACCACTCTATGGTCTTGACTAGGTCAGTAAAATCAGATCCACCCCCAAAGACCCCATGCCCGTAACCCAATCTAAGAATAATCATAATTTCTGAAATGGCAAATACAGTTTCCTTGTCACTCAGACTCAAACAACACCAAGCACTAACTGTTCTACCAGAGATGGAACATGCCTCAGCAACTTTGCTGTTCGGAGGCTGCGCCTCTTGGGTCTCCCTAGAAAAGTCAATGAGCTAAACTTAGTTGCTCTGACGCATCACCTGAAGGAGTTGCTCTCTATCTATTCACTGTAGAGAGAAATTAAGATGATCAATCTCACTTGGTGAATATCCAAAGCAAATATGCAATATGAATAGATAGTACTGTAGCTTGTATGGGCCATGGAATGAGTTGGCTTAAAATATTCTAGCAGGTCAAGGCCACAGAAATATTTGTCCCTTGCATGTCCTTGTTCCTTAAGTACTGTCTGCTAGCAATAGTAGCCTAGGCTCTTCCAGAAGAGTGTATATAATCAAATAAAACATTAACATTATTTTAAAGATGTTCTATCAGCCAGTATAGCCAACATTCTAAATAATATCCCTCTAAGATTTTCTTTGTCAATTATTTTATTTCCTGATCCTTATTCCTCAGACTTGGCTAGCTCTTTCACTGTAGTGTGTAGGTCGGACTAGATGATCTTCTGAGGTCCCTCCCAACCCCAAACATTCCATGATTCTGTGAATTAAGGCAGCAAGAATAGGCCTAATAGGTTTATCAGGTTTTTCTGTTGCCTTAAGATTCAATGACGAAGTTCTTCACAAAAGAATACTTTAAAATTTCAATTTAAAACTTCTGAAATTAAGTTTTACTGGACAGATTTGAAAGCCATGTTTCCAAACAGCAAATGTCTAGTGATATTAACGCCAGAAATACTTCAGGAAAAATAAAATAGCTCTAGACTGGATTTTTCATGTTGGTATCACTGTTCAGATTGCCCAACGACTCAACTAATCTTTTTAATGACACATTGCAACAGGCAATTGTAAAGGTGATCTGGCTGTTGCTGTAATAGGCAATCTGACTGCTGTCTGATATGGTGACTATTTTCTGAACCATCATTATATCTGTAAGGGTATCAGTTTTGAAACTAGCAGTTTATTGCTGCAGATGACCTGTTTCAAATGTGATAGATATCATTCTCTCATACTCATCAGATTTGCATCTCTATTTTCTTCTTATCCATTTTTCTTCCACATCTCGAAGTGACCTTACACATTAGCACTATTCAGTCTGGCAGAGCTTCACATTAAAACATCGATACTGTAAGTGTGGATTTGCCATGCAGCTCCATCTCCAAATAAAATATGCTAGCATTTTACTAAAATAAGTTCCACAACTGGAAATAAACACCAAAAGCAATACTTTTCCATACAGCGTTCTTTTTATTTTTCAGAACCCTACTTCTTAGAAAGACCAGCAATTGACTGATTACTTAGCAACCTCACCGAGTCTGATAGAGTCACACTGTGATAATGGAACTATCAATGCAGTTATAATGTACTTACACTCTGTAGATAGCTGTTTCAAATGGAGCAACATTCCCTTCCAGCCCAATGCTTCTCTGCAAGGCTGGAAGGCCTGGTAAAGATTGAATACGTACCTTTAAAAAGAACAAGTTACAAAGAGGTTTCACTGACCACTGATCTTTTGTGCTACATTAAATATTGCCAATGCCACACTTTTTTTTCCCCATTTTCTTTCTTCTCATTTAACAATAACTTTTAAGCTCATTTTCTGTAGAGAAACACAAAGTACTCAACATCTTTCACATATTTTCCTTCTTTATATTATTTTGCAGTAACAATATCGCTATTAATTAGTAAATGGCCACGTTCCATGCTCTCAGCATGCTATACAGGTCAAGATTTTTATTACAGAGGCATTTCACACAGCAGACCAGTCTGTAGTCATATATCATGAAGATATAATTTATATCACAAAGATAGTTATTTAATTACACAACATTGTGACAAAGGGGAGCATTTACAAAACGGCATGAACAGTGGATGGGCCTAAGACCCAACCTCACTGGCTCTATCTAAAACACACTTAAAAAAACCTACGACAAAAGAACTCCCAAAACAAAACAAAATAAAATCAACCAAAACAAAGCAACAGTCAGACCCACTTCTCCTCCTTGTTGCAAAGGGCGTGGATGGCTCAGCTTCGATTCAAACAACTGTACTCTTTTCCTCCACCAAGCTTACTTGGAACAGGCCCTGTTTCGTGAGCGAGATGGTCTGTGAGAATGCCAGCTGGCATAAACCATAACTGTGCCATGCAACAGTGATGTTGTAGCAAACAAATAAATGGCATACACAATCACGGCGCAGTGCTCAGGTCATAGCCCTATTTGCTTCAGTATTACAGTCATGGTGAGGCTAACAGAAGTCCAGCAGGCAGAGCTTTAAAGTCCCCTGGCACATAAGGAAACATACAGGCATCGCAGATGCACCCCTCTGCATCCATTGGCACCAAAGTGTCATTAAAAGCCCATCCTAAACACCTCCATTCCTCCAGTCTAACTGTTGTCATTTAGGTAGCTAAATAAGCACCAGAGTCATTTAGAATTTACAGCTAGTCTGTGGAGAAAGACAGGCATTTCTGGAGATTACTTTGTGTTTACCTCAACTACAGAGCTCCAGCAGAGATGGTTGTTGCTTTAGAGACTTTACAGGGAGCCCAGTTTAAACATATTTCAAAAACAAGACTGCCTCAGTTTGGCTCGTGATGCCACGTAAATGGAACCATGGCTCAACAGAACTTAAACTTGTTTGAAAGCCTTATTTAGAGTCAGTTTTATTTTTATCTCAGTAGCAAGTCACAGCGCATCCAAGTAAAGCAGCTTCAATGTAACGGTTCTAACAGACCATAATACAATTTCTTTTAAAAACACACACACTCTTCAAAAGAGTATGTAGATCACTGGCACAAAAGAAGACAAAAACAACGTACCTGTACAGATTTTATATTGTCACAGGAAAAAACAAGCAATCAAACAAAAAAACCCCAACTGAAAATGTTAGATGTTCCTAGGTTGGTGGTGGCCACTGTGCAGTACATAATGAAACAACCAGTTCACCGAGAATTTATAGAGAGTGAAGAACTTTGAGGCAGAAGGACAAACACAGCAGCTGTCTTTCCAAACGGAAAAAGCAGTCAGAAAGGAGTGAAAAGCCACCACTTTACTTTCAATAACCGGAAAGATACTGGAACAAATTATTAAACAATCAATTTTTAAAGACTTTACAGATAATAATGTGATAAGCAACAGATAACATGGATTTTCCAAGAAGAAATCAGTCAGGCCAATCTCATTTCCTTCTCTGACAGACCAACTGGTCTAGTGGATAAGGGACAGGCAGTAGATGTGATACAGCCTGACTTCATTAAAGCTGTTGATGCTGTCACATGTGACATTCCCAGAAGCAGAAGAGGAAAATATGGTCACAATTGAATTGCACACAATTTAAAGGATAGTTATCAGTTGTTCTCCATCAAGCTGAGAAAAGATATCAAGGAGATCTGCAAGGATTTGTCTCAGGTCCTAGAAAACCTGTCATTTTCATGAATGGCTTAGATGACATAATAGTTTGTATGTGTATAAAACCTGCAGATGTTACTGAGTTGACAAAAATTTATGCAACTTTAAGAACAACTTTAAAAATCAGAATTACCTCAATGAATTGGACAAATGCACATGCACACGAATACACTGGGAAAAACTGGATAGACACCAAAACTAGAAAAATTCCAGGGTGACAGTATTTTACCAGAAGAAGGGAGACAAGATGAGCCTTCCAGTCTGGGAAATCATTACTGACAAGTGACCATTAGTTGTCTTCTATATCCACACATCACAGAACAAGTTGCAATCATCCTAATCTGCAATCTCTGAGAAGAGACTAGGGAAAATATCTCACAAACTCATAGCTACAATAACTCTTTCCAATGCTTTTTAGTCTATGAAATTTGGAAGATTTCATCATAGGAGGTCTTCCAGTGATGGTTATTTTCCATCAAGGATCGTGATGTGTCTCATTCTACCTTGGAACGAAGACCTGAATATGATTAGGTCTTGAGGCCTCTTCTGGGCTTTCATATCCTAATATTCCACAAAAGTAAGAACAGTGTTATGTTTTTAAACTGGGCTTTCATTTATGTTGGATATGTGTCATCATCACCATCATCTTTTTTTTTTTTTTTTTACCCTGCAAGCGAGTGGCAAACAAGCAAAATAATAGACACCACATTTGTATGTGCATGTTCAAATTGCCATGAATTCAGTATTCCAATTTAGCTGCAGAGGTTCACTGTCTAGGCAAAAGAGTTTACCAGAAAGCACAGTGGCAACTTGTTAAATCTAGCTGGAAGTGAGTTGTAGGTTTGGTCTGTATTAAGAATTTATGAATAGACTTGACTGTAGGATCAAAGAAAATACACAAAAACCCTTCAACGACAAGTATAAAGTCAGCAAGGAAATTAAATGAAGCTTGTAGCATTTCTCTATTCACCTTACACTTAAACAAAAGGTTTTCATTTCACAGGTATCAGACTCAAGTTTCTAGAAGGAACTCTTCCGTAAAATTTATGTGAAAGCTTATGGTGAAATGTTCATGCGTTGCGCTGTGTGGTTTTTTCAGATGAAAAAAAATCTATGTTAAATTCCTGCTTTCAGAAAATAAATACGTTGACAGTAAAAACATTTGGGTGTTTATCTGTCCTGCAATGGATAAAAGTGTACCCTCAAGAAACAGCTCAGAAGACTGACCTTGTGCTAGCCATGTGTGGAGAGGAGCCACTCTGGCTCACTGCCAGAGGAACATCCTTCTTTAAAGGGCAGGAGGGAGAAGGATTTTCCCCATCAGGGTAGTCTTAAAATGGAATATTGACACATACTGAAGAAAAGGTACTGAAGGAAAGGACTTCATGCATTTATGACAGCTGCCACAATATCCCACTACTTTCCGACTTAGTTGAAATTGGACAATAAATCAATAAACCTCTGGCTGATTGTTACCTTCAGTGAAATACGATGAAACATAATTTAAACGGTGATTTTTAGGGGTAATTCTCTGGAGCTTTCATCACACACATTTGAGGTTTATTTTCTTTTTCCCCATGAAGAATGTTTCAAATCTGTGTGTAAAATTGGGAAAGTTTTCATTCAGTCACCCTGCCTTTGTCTCTCTCTTCAGTTTTCAGTCACATCAGTATTATTTTGGGGCACTGTTTTCAGATTTGAAGCCATGCTTATTTTCACTGGAAACATTACAGTACAGAAAGTACTGCTCATACATGCCTTCAACATGCTTTTTATTAGCAGATTCCCCACCTACCTGCTTTAATCCTTCAAATCAGACATTTTGAAATCAAGGTCATAGCAAAAAACCCTGACCTCCTTTTCAACACAAGTAATAAATCCACACAACACTGTATTTTAAAACTGCAGTTCATACTCTTTCCATGTTTTAAGCGGTTTTGTCATATAAACTCAGGCTGGTTGCTG
This sequence comes from Trogon surrucura, assembly GCA_020746105.1. NCBI lineage: Eukaryota > Metazoa > Chordata > Aves > Trogoniformes > Trogonidae > Trogon > Trogon surrucura. Next base: position 189,396,432 of record CM036617.1, read on the forward strand.
AAGAACCAGCTGGGTTACCATTTTAAACACAACTACTCAAAGTGACCCTATGCAGTTCTGCTGTTCCATCACCTCCTTCAGCGATACAAGCAGACAGGTAAATTTTAGACTTACATTTGAAATTTGTCCCACGGTATTTCAAATTTACATTCCAGGGTCAGCATCAATTAATGTCATTTTTATAAACAGTTAAAGCTGAAGCTTCAAAATGAGAATATTGGTCAGCAAATGGACATTTCATGCACTTAAAACTCAGATGCGTTCTCTGTCATAGTCACATATGCCTTTAAGTATGTGCATTTATAGTGTAACACACTCTGTATTTTTTGTTACACTTTGAATACGACTTGGCCTGACCCAACATCATATCATACCTGGTAATACTTCCAAAAGAAAATCTAGATCTAGTAAAGACTCATGATCTTGCTTTGAATATAGTTATAGTCAACAAGAGATGATCTTTCAGTTGCCCACATTCTCAAGTATACAATTTGACTTCAAGGCATCTCTAGATAGACTTGGTTAAGTACTTGGCAGGGTATTAGCGTAACTTGGACTCAATTCAAGCTTCAGTTGCTTTAATCAATACAGAGTGTGAAAGCCTTCATTCAAGGTGATAGTAAGAGGAAAGCAGAAGTAGAGACCTGACAAAAACAGCAATCAGCTGTCTGCTCTCTTAGTAGAGAATATTAAAGATAGCAAAAGAGTGGCAAACAACATTAATGATACAGAAAACAAATTGATTAAGAAGTGAAGGTTTTCCTGTAAGTATACTGACTGGTGTGATGCAGGTAATTCATTAACTGTAAGACAGGAAGGAATAATTATGGGTAATTTTGATCATTCTCTGCAATGCACCACGGCTTTACAATATTTAAAAATCCCACATGTAGACCACTGCAGACAGACGTACAAAGTCAAACCCTTAAAAATTAATCTCAGCCTTAAAAGCAAGCAAATTTCCTATTAAGCCACCAATCTGAATTTAGATTAATCCACAGCCTCGTTCCAGAGAAAGGGTGGCCAACACTTCCATGGACAGGAGTACCTTCTAAATTTCAGATTAAACAGTGAGCACTACTGAAGAAATGCACACAGCGTATACAAGTGAAATGGCACATCAAATGATGTCAAACAAGCTGATGATCTTCAGAAGGCTACTGTGATCCTGAAACAATTTGCTTCACATGCCCAATACCCACTGGCTGCCTTTGTTCTAGGTTATCAGACAGAATTTGCAGAGTAAAGAGATGGGTCAATCCACCAGGTCAGATTTACTTTGTGAAAAAAATCACAGAAAAGGATAATTGTACTTCACTTCTGCATTCTCTTAACACTTACCATTCTGAGTGCTTTAATGTTTTATGAGGAAGTAGTAAGATAATTGAGAATTGTGAGAGAATTAGGAAGAATTAACATTCTTCTCTATGTAATGTTCTGTGAATATAACCAAAAGTTATGACCTAACCAATTGTGAAATTTTAAAACAGTTCAGTTAAATAAGGGCAAGACTTAGAGGTTGTTCATATTTTGGTTTAAACCCAGCTAATATATAGTATTTTACACATCACAGCACTTTTACGACTAAGACGATTTTAATATTAATAAGGAACTCCTGTAAGCACAGAAATAAATTGAAAAAATAAAGAACCGTATGACAGTAAGTATGACCCCATAATGGCCAGGAAGTTGCAAAAAGATCCTACTTCCATGAAAATATAAGAAGCATGCCTTAACTTAGTTGTGAACTTTGTGATGCAAAAATTTGCATAGTACATAAAAGTGAAAACATCTATCTACTCAATCACCAACATGTAAAGGGAGAAAGAAAAGTGTTCGTTTTATCTGCTTAATGTCAGTATCAATGAAACTGGAAGTATAAGCTGAAGGCACATAATCATGATGTGATTTCTCAGTACACCCAGGGACCAGTTTTAAAATTAAATAGTAGGAGCCCACAGAAAGGCAAACTCCTCCAAATACTAAGTAAAATGTTCCATTTTAGGAAGACTTCACTTCTACAGGATTTTTTATCTGTTTAAACAAACTAATTCAGCTAAATCACTGTAAATCCACTTTCAGCATCCTGTGGTTTACCTCTCACTGAATACAACTGTCTTTTGGATCTTGGGATAAAAGGTGCCATTATTTGCTTAGTAGTTTTGACAGTCAGTAGTTTGGTTAGTCGATGAAGAGCTTTCCCCATTCTGCCCAGCAAACCCTGGTTGCTTAGGTATGGCCAAGAACAACATGAACACAACTGGACATCATCAGCTGGTTGTGGAAGACCAGAGAGGAAAAAGTGGCCTTCCTTACATCTTGTCACAAGTTGTGACCGTACACTTAACACAGTGAAAATGAACACAAGGCAGACAAAAAACAGTGACAGGATACATTACAAACATGGCAACAAATTGGATGTATTCCAGCATGCAGGACCTCAGTCAGATGCTGCAATGTCCATGAGGAAAGAACCATCTGATCCCCAAAAAATATGAATAGTAACAATTTTAGCCATAGCACTACGGTTTTTGCCTGCCTGTGGCTTTGCCATTGGTCTGTTTGCCTGATCTACAGAAATACTGATACTGATGCAGCAGGACATGAATGCACAGGACACGTCCCCCTTCAAGCGGGATGTGAATGCAGACGGGAGTGTTTTTCTCTCCCAGTTTTGACAGGAGGTTTCAGAACAGGAAATGTCACAACGGCTGTTTCCTTCTGAATTTCCTTTTTCCATCAGAAATAGGAAGGGAAAAAAGATGTTTTCAAGATTCATCTACTTCATAGGTGAGCAGAAAGACAATATTTAAAACAGGCACAAAATAGTCCAAATAAACCACAGTCCTTCAGGCACTTAAATGTATTAAAAATAAGTTTTTGCCAAACATTCCTTTCTCAGTAAGAAGAAAAGCAGACGGTGCCTGGTAACCTGCATAACTCGGCTCTTGCCATTTTGAGTGCTTTGTACGGAGAAGATATTTCCATTCCTCTTAGAGATTTTCTAAGAATGGTTATGGAAGATTAGCAAGAAACAATGGTTCAACACGGCACCAGTTTGGACAAAGTCAAGTCAATAGGACTACTAACGTAGATTGTGAGAATTTGACAAAGTATCTGAAACATAACATATTCAATACGATCTTTTTAATATGAACTTTTAAATTAAGGTATGGGCACTCTTCAGAGCTTCTGGGTATTTTTTTGTAGTCATCCCATTTATTCATTAAGAATCATTAAATGGCACCTAACTAAAGGAATTTTTCTATCGGATCATTTTCAAATAAATCATAATGATCACTGTGAAAACTCGAAACTTGTTTTCCCCAAGGCAAATGCTGTATATAAGAAGGTGTGTGTAATAGATTTCTATTTTAATTAGAAGTTTTCTAGAGCTCTCATTCCAGTTACAGAACCATTTCAACTGTGAAACATCACTAGAAACTAATTGCTGGTTTTGGAAACTAGTGACATGGGTCACATTGATCTGCCTGGCATGGACACTGCATACATGCAGCATAATTACCTAGGAAAGGTATTAGGCCAGCTAACTGTATGTATACGAAAAGGAAATTGTTCTTAAAGAGGTCAGTGGTGGGTCACAACAAATGGCTCAATGATTAAAGGAAGATACAGATCCAGTCATTACATAGGCTAACAAAATATCAACCCACTGTTCTGCACAGCTTCCCCATTCAGTACATCCTTGGGAGCCAATACTAGCTATTACATTGCGTTATTACTATCTGGAGATGGAAAATATAAATTATGCAAGGTATCAATAAATAAGAGCTTCTAAATGGTCTTTAACAATGAAAACTGCTGACTTTATGCATGGTTGAACTGCAAATCCAACAGAACAACTAATAATCAGATAAATACTACTAACAGGTGTAGTTTCAAATAAAAAAAAAATGGCAGAGATGTTAACCCTCAAGATTATGCATTCTTTTTATTCATTATACTCCTAAAAATCACTTATGGGGCTATCTGGTTTAGCCCTTTGGAGTTCAAACTTTGGTGTGCAGAGCTTCTCCTCCCAAGATCTCTGAAGAAAAAGAACGCAGCCCAATCTTTACACAGAGGACATGGGCACTTAAGGTTCAGGCCACCTCACAGAACTAAGCCATTTGAACTGAGTCTGTTGTGCTGCACCAGGCTAAGCAGAAATGTCCACATTGGTCATGTAGGCATTCGGAATAAATAGACCCACTGAATGACTGCTCCATGTCCATGCTGAGCAGTGTTAGCAGTGTTTCTTCTTACAGAATTGACTCTCTGATTTTGAACTTCTGCTGTTATGAGTCCAACTTCAACAGCTGCAGGTCTGGCAGACACTGAAATGTCCCAGAAGCTCAAATGAGCTCCTAAGAGATGAATGAGTTGGACAATAGGACAACAGGGAAGTTTAAACAGAAGAGCCAGCTGAACCACTTCAGCAGCCTGCATCCACATTGGAGATAGACTCAAATGATTTAGAATGAATGGTTCTTACACCATTGTATAGGTTTTTTTCACATGAAAATATAAAATGTATTAAAGTCTTAAGTGAAACGGTACTTTATAGCACAATGCATTTTTCTAATATAAACAATAGTTAAGCAATATTCATGTTTTGATGGGTACAGGAAGTGAAAAACAAGTCTAGTCTATACTCATCACGTCTTAATTGAAAAACTGTCCTTTTTGTAACACTGCTTTCCGCTACTCTTCATTTCTAAATCTTCACACTGTAAACTATAAAGAAAGAATCCCTCGGTCATGGACTGGCTTAAACATACTTGCACAGAAATTTATGTCAAAATACTCTGTTTTTTTAACCAAAGAATGTTCTACTACCAAAACACAAAACATACTTAAGCAATACTGTTCCATCACTAAGGGTCTCACATTATGAAAGGCTTTAAGACACTCCCATTACCCCCTACTTACACATCACAATAGCTGTGACTCTGTTGGGTCACTGTGTTTTCACAAAGGTAGTTCTGTAGGAGTTTGGAGAATGCAGAGCAAGAGAATACAAAGAAATTGAAACTAGAAGGAAAAAAAGGAACAAAAAACTGGCTGCAGAAATTAATTACAAAGCTACAGGGTAAGGTTGGGGGGTTTTTTTTGTGATACAATCTTGAAAAAGAAGACTGTTGTTGATACACATCTTGAAATAATTCTGAAGACTTTCAAAGTGACTTTATCAAAAGAGATGGAAGAACAGAGGTTTTAAACTCATATATTTGAAAAGAGGACTGGGGGCACTTAATGACTCTTTACAAGAACAGTTAAGCAACATGTGAAGAATGAATTACATTAAAGAGCATATAAAGATACTGTTAACTTTTTTTTTTTCCCCAGAAAGTTCCATCTGCACAGGAGTCCCGAAAACTCAAAGCCAAAACTAACTTTAATGTTTTTTCCCTGTAAGTCAACCTTCTATTACCTATCAGCCAGAAACCATCAGGTGTTGCAAGTCACTTCAGAGTGAAATTCAAATATATACTCGAGTTGTGCAGTGATTTAACTCATTCGCCTCCAAAAATATGCTGGATGCAGTAGTAAGATCAGGAAGCGGTAAACTAACAGCAGTGTGAATACAACATTTTTAAAAACAAATCAAGTCTGTTGTTCACATTCAGAGTCTGAACCCAAAATATTGCAACAAATAAGCATTTTGAGAACCATCTTGGATCTGGTGGAGCCACTTCTATGCACCACCATCACCGCTTGGAAGAGGTTCATTGTGGATTATAAGCTATCAATTAGTTTGCAGATGGAAGAGGCTAAGTGCTAAATATTGGTATATTTGCACATAAAAGATGTTAAACTATTAAAGAGCTATTTGCAAACACCAGTGAAAGAACAGTCCCAAATGCAGTCTTGCAAATCTATGTGTAATTTGGGAAGTAGTCCATGGGCTTCCTGTTTTAAAAGTTTGACTCTAATTGTATGGTACTATGCAGAATCTTCTCCAAGTACCTCCTGAAGATTTAGAAGTGTTTAAGGATTAGGAAACATTTCTTTTACTCATATAATATACGATTCCCCTCAGTCTACTCTAGTGCAAAGCATTTATGAAAGGGCACAGCTGTGACACGTTGTGCTGCGTATCTTTATTTCTGCTGTTGTGCTTTATTGTTTATTTTTCCTCATGTAAGTAGCCACATCAGGTAATTTGTATGAAAAGTTTAAGCATAAAATTACAAGGGGAAAAAATCATTAAAAAAATGACTATGACCAAAAGAAAATAAATAGCAGTAAGACAGGAGCGGGTATTTGTCATTGTCAGAGCCCAGGCTTACATCTAAACTCAGAGAAAGGTAAGTTGTGAGACAGATTTTCTAGCATTAAAGTTCTGTATTTGTTATTCTTGTTATGCTCTGAAATTACTCTGAAACCATTTTAAGTTGTGTCTATAGATAGGCTTATTTCCATAAAATTACTCTGAAACCAAGTTTAAATACTAAATATTTACTAAATAATAGCCACGTGGAGAAGAAATTTCTCCCAGAATCCCAGTAGGAAAGCAGTCCTGAGGAGTGATGCCACATCACAGGGAGGAAGATGGCAAGCATTTTCTCCTCCAAAAATCCAGACACAACATCAGCATCAGGCGATGATGTCAGACTGTGCTACATTATAGGGGAGCGCAGCTCTACTGGGGCATCAGACCACACAGAAAAAGGGGCACATGGAGAACCCCAATTCAGCTCTGATGAGCTGGTACACAGGGTTGCACAGACATCTTCTCACTAGAGTCAAGAAGTTCAGGCTGTGTCTTTTGAATTGCTGTCAGTCTCTGAAAAAGTCAAAATTATCCACTACTATTGCACACATCTCTTAACTGCTGCTCCACACCCGTCCCAAGAGGGGAAGATGCTGATCCAGGGATGCTGTCTCTGCTCTGTACAGCTGGCCGCTGGGGAGAGTTTTCCTACTCTTCTCTCTATATATCTGCCCACAGTAACTTTTATTACTGAGTCAAGAGTGTCTCACTGGCTATGGGCTCTGTGGACAAAGTTCTGTGCATGTGAACCCGTCTCAACATTCTTTGTGCAGCATGAAGCAGGAGAGGGCAGCAGTAGCCCCCGTGTAACAGTGCTCAGCCCAGGTCCCACATGTCATGTGTGCTCTGCGCTTTCCTCAGTTCCCTCTTGATTCTCACTACTCCTTATTGCCTTTACGTATCTGCTCCTGGTCTCCCATCTTCCTCACTTTGACTTAAACCTGTTCTCTTTCACTTCACTCTATGTAATCTAGCTCCTTGACTCCAGTCCCCTTGCCTGATGCCTCTTCCTTCTCCCCTCACCCATAAAACATAAACATAAATCTTTAAGGAATAAGATTTTAGTTATTTCTTCCATTTATATCAGACCATGTACTCATAACAGCTTAGCATGTATCTGCCTGTCTTTCTTTGAATGTCTCTCCTCAACTTTCCACCAGGCCAGCACTTATCCTCATGCTATTATGTTCTTAAATTTGAAGATGTGTTACTCCAAGTGAGCTTCTGCAGGTTAATGCATCAATGCAGCTCCTGGAATCAAAAACCTCAGTGACAGAAAATATACTTGATGTCTGAGGGAGACACACAGAAAAACCTTGCTTTTATTTGTGCTTATTCCTTCGCTCTCGCACTGTGCTTTATTGTGAAGACTACGCACTGCAAGTAGAGTATTCACAGTCTGTCAAAGGAAAGCTGAAGTGGCATGCAGACGTCAGGAAAACCCAAATGTGTCCAAGTGCCAAACTGATCTGAAGATTCCAGGTGTTTTATTCTCTGTAACAGCTTTACAGAGCACCTGTAAGAACAGGTCTGTCTGTGATTAAGCTGTTCATGTGCGATAACGCTCTGCAGCTTCAGTTTGCGGCATGAAAACATACGCTACTGACTTCATTTTTGCAGCACTGTATTACTCTGTACGACACACAAAACGAACAGACAGACATAAAACACTCAAGAAACTACTTTTAACAGGACAAATGAGATCAAAGAGCAGACTCTACATCGCATTTTGTTGAAAACACATCCAGCCATTAGATCAAATATTCTATGTCATATTCTTCTGTAATTTCCAAAGCAACTTCTGTTTGTTACAAGTGCTTCATCCCTGCCACTTTGTTATATGTTATGGTAAAGTCAACCTGATTTAAAAGATCAGTTCTTCTTTCACCAAAAGCCCACAGCCTTACCAAAGGCTTCAAAATGTGCTAGCTATACAGAAAGCATTAAAAGGTATCCTAAAATGGAAAAATAAGAAACTGTCAAGCAAAATATTGTGTCAAAAGTTTCTAAGGGAACGAATGCTTCAAAGCCAGCTTGGTGATGCTCTGACGTGCAACAAACCAAGAGGTGCACACAGGACTTCAGTATTGCCATTGGACACATGGGCTCTGCTGACAAGTGCCTTTGCACACCAGGCTGAGCACACCAGACTGCTACATGGAAGAAACACGGACTTGGCCCCAGAAGTTCTTTTAATCAACCCCAATACAGCCTTCTTTCATCAAGTCACACTTCTAGTAACAAGATAATTGGCATTCATTTGGACTGAGTATAAATCAAAATAGAAGAGGGGATTGTTCAGAGAGTCTTGAGGCTTTAGGGATATTTTCCCAAGTAAAGGGAAATGATGACTGACATATTGATATAATCACTAAGATGTGCAATGTCACTTAATTTTTCCACATGTCAGCTTCTCTTTATTTTCAGAGGAAGCTCCACACATGAAGAACTATCAAAGCTTGTTCTGCAAACTCTTCATTTCCTGTTACCAGACAAGACAGACTACAACATTTCAGTGATTTTGCCAGATGTTCCTCTGAAAATTACGTGGAATATTTAGAACTAAGAACTTCAGTTTAGGCATGTGGCAAATAAAATTGCGATATAGGACTGTAGTGAACAGTTAGTGACTGTGAGGTAAACTCGGAAAAATACAGGAATAAGAACGCACTGCCAGAATTGAAAAGACTGAAAGGCAAAGCAAAAATGTTACAGCACACCATGACTTCAAAACAAACTGAAAAACACAGGCTATTTTTTTTTACTTTTCTGTAAGACAAAGTATACTGCTGTTTGTTAAATACACTAATGGAACTTCTGATTATTATTTAACTTCTAAGCAAGAAAAAGATCATTAGTCACAACATTGAGTAATCTCATCAATTTGCAAAAGAAAAGGCAAAGGAGGTTTTGGTCAGTGAGTGCCAGTGGCAGAAATGAGCATCTGCAACAGCTGGTGGGCTGTTCCCATACAATAAGAACTTTATTTGGGTTATCTCATGTTCTTTTTATGTATCAATCCCTACAAAAACACTGCAAGGTATTGCCAGAAATACAGGACTGGTTTTCTCATCACTTGGGATATTACAGCCCATTAAAACTTTGTAAATGCAACAGTAATTCATAAACATTTCTTCAAGTAGGAAGTATACAAAAAAAAGAAGAAAGAGGGTGCAATAATATCCTTTAGACAAACATAGTTTATTTTTTTTTCTGATAATGCCTCTGACATGCTATATATGCACTGTAGCATGTTTTGTACAGATGATAAAACTTACTAATGGCATTTCACGATACGTTCTGCCATTAAATCTTGTCTAGATATTGGAAGACTCCATCTTTGAAAATCTAAGTAATGAATTGTGCAAATTAGGAAAGCATGGATGAGAAGGACTCGACTGTCTTTCCTGAGAATGCCACAACACATAATTCTTTCAAAATTAAACTGCAATTAATAAACTTGAGATAACTTGCACATTTCAGAGAAGTTTTACACCAGTAGGTTTTTCTCTAATCTTTCATAATCAGCTAAGGTCTGCTTCTACCTACTCTGTGTTGCCACCGTCTGGGCTGTTGGCAGCAACGATCAGCTGATATGCACAGAAGCTTAGGGAAAGGTAGTTTTTTTACGACGACGGCCTAAACCAATGCTTAGGCATGTAAAATGAAAACAAAAGTGTAATTGAATCCTTTGCCCCCTCCAAAAGATGCCCAGGCAGCAAAGCAGCTTGTCACTCAGCATTCTCACGCAACTCTTCAGGGAGACAAGGACCCATATTGCAAATAGAGACACAAAACATCAGAGAAGAGCTACAGTTCCAATTAGGACAAAATCAGCCACTCTAGGCAATAAAACAATGGGAGGCATCACAACATCAATACCTGAGAAATACTGCCACTTGTTATCTAACCATATCGCTCACTCAAAACATTACCCAGGAGATTCAGAGCCAGCCTAAACACTTCAGAAACCATCTAGAGCCGTATGGTACTGCATTCTTTCATACCTCAGGAGTAAAAGTTAGCCAGAGCCTTCTGACAAACTAAAATGATTTATTATCACAAAGCAGAACTAATGCATTCTGCTTTACAACTCTCCTGGTAGTCTAGGAGAGACATTGCATTTATTACCTACAGTACATAATGCCCGCTGCAGAGCTCTGTATTATTCATAAGACTGGCTTTTTTGTGCCATCATAATGCTGATAAATTATGAAAAAATGCATATTTTATTTCAATTCCTAACACATTTTGGTACACATATCGATCCATCACATTGCTGTAGGAGGAATAAGCATTATTGCTGACAGCTGTTGACATGTTCACCTCAGTAGAGACAAAATAAAAAGGCTGCAGAGATCATCCTCACACACAGCTGTAATTCCACTTTCACCACTTAATTTTTTTTGTGGTTTAGTATTTGGAAGAGGCTATAGAAAAAGTCAGTGCTACCAGAATCGGGGAGCACTGAAAGATGACACAGTGCAAAGGATAAAAAAAAAAAAAAATAAGAAAAAGCCATCAAAGGTAGAAAGTGGTATTCAAAATTTTCTCTTCAAAGGTAGATTTCTGCCATCAGAGTGGCTCCCTAAGATGAATTTCATTTCCTAGATCAAGGTGAGGTTAATTTCTACAGGGGCTCACATAGGTGCTGCTGAATAACAACTACAGATAAAGGTGGGCTAAAAGGAAATGAGGGTTATTCCAGCTTCTCTGGCCACAGTCCATTTCTTCCGCTCTCAGAGGGAGGCTACATGGACATAGAGCACTGAGAGACCCCTTCGCCACTGCCCATCAGTCCTGATTAAAGCCATCTTGCTAAAAATCTTACAAAAATGGAAAATACAACAACCTGCCCTCACACCCGTTCAGTTATTCACTAATGCATCGTCTGTATCAAGAGCTATAAGCTACATAAAGAGCTGTAAGTATTTGCCTATTATTAAACTCCTTTACATGAGCTGATACTAGATGTTTCAGTGCCCTCCACAAAACACAGTTAACAGGAACAGTCCTATAGATACTAGAGTGTCGTGACAGTTGTGAAGTATTTCTGCCACTATTGGTTAATATCCTAACACACAGAACAGATGCGCACAACCATCTTGCCTATTATCTTAAATACTGGCTCTCACAAACCAAAAATCTCTGCAGTTCATAAACTCTGCTCTCTTTTGGAAGGCTTAAATCTTATATGCTCTATACTTCACACTATTCTGTTTTGGTTTTAACTTGAAACAACTACTATCAATATGAAATGAAAGCCAGTTCTCTGCCATTCCATTTTTATTCATTAAAATACGTTATTAATATTTGCTGAAAGACCACAGCACAAACCCAACAGAAAGCATGCTACTTTAATCTGTGGCATGCACAAAGTGTATGTAGGGTACCCTTTATCTGCACACAGATATTCTGTGAGAGAGGCAAATTCATGTGACATACAGCCACAGCTTTCATATCTATGAGACCATTAACATAATTGGCTCTGGAGCAGATGACAGGGTTGTTCGCCTTAAAATCCTAGCAGCAGACTAAAATATCTAACTAATACCCACCTTTTACACAAGGGTCTTTCAAAAAATGATGTGCTCTCTCCCCGCATGAAGAGGAGCTTGTACCTCGCACTCAGCGAGTTGCTTGAATCGTTAAAGGGGAAATTGATTTCCTTTAACCAGTGCTGAGCATGGATGCAGCCCTGCCCCAACCTGAGCTGAGGTATGACCTTTGTTTCTTTGAAAGTCTCAGCAGCGGGATCTCTTCCATCTCACACTCATCCTGCGCAACCTGGCATGGCCAAAATGGGCCTGTCAAGCCTATTCCCACCCACCTCCACAGAGCACCCTTCCTCCACCAAAGGGACCTGGGCACCATCTGCTCCAAAATGCCTCACCTCACCCTAGTTCAAAAGGTTTCCGACTCAGAATATTCCCAAGTAATGTCAATCTTCATAAAAGTTTCATAAAAGCAACATACAGGAGTACTCCATAGCCTTAAAGGCGCCTGCCCACCTTGGAAGGTTACTGCATTAATCAGGTAATATATCAAAAGCAAAAATGCACACACAGCAGCCTAGGCTGCGCTCAAGATGCGGCTGGATGGGATAGATGAGGATATCCTGCCATCTGCTGGGAACAGGCACCTTGCTGCAGCCCTTCAACCTGGTTATCATCATATACTACACGCTTTGACAGTCCAAGGACACTGAATGAATTTATGAAAAAATGCACAAAACATTCTGTGCTTCACACAGGTAGTTCGTGAAACACATAGTGCAATATATACCTGGAAGGCATATTTGTTGGCCTCTGGTGTATGCGTCATTTTATATAATACCATAATACTTTCTTCTAATAATATCAACACTAAATTTTATTGCTCATGTTAATTGTTGCACAAACTGAATTTGTTCATTATTTGAATAATAAAAGTAACATTTCAACATGCTAGTAATCTAGAAAAAATGGTGATAAACTGTCACTTGATAACTTCTAACAGCTTCCTTTTTCAAATCTTATTCCAAGTGTTTTGGTATTTTGGAGGGTTGAGGGATGGGTTTCTTAAAACCTCAGCTGTTGGACTCAGGGGATTTCACAAGAATCTGGCCCTTTTCATTCTTTTCAAGCAAATGTCAAGTAAACAACTTCGAGTAAATTACAGAAAAGAAAGGAGGGAGGAAAGCTTGGAAACAAAACTAGGGAATAATAGTATGGCTTTGAAGACAGGAAATTTGGATGACCTGTATTGTCAGGAGTGAGACAACTCCACTATATCTGCCTAAGTCCATACCAGCCAGAATGCAAAATCTTTAGCACCACTGTAATAATCTCAAATAGTTTCATTTCTAGCTCATGAATCCCAAAGCCAACGCAGACAGCAGAAGGTGACCTGTTGTATACTTCAAGCAGATGCCCAGCAAAATGCGTGGAGTCCTGGATGGCTGAGGTATTAATTCAGGACCACGTGACCTTTAAAGGTCCCTTCCAACCCAAAGCATTCTATGATTCTATGGTTCAGTCCCGCACATCCAAGCCAGTTCAGAACAGATGCTTCCAGGCTACACGGACGGCAGCTGTAACTTCTAGCTACCAAGATAACACATGTGACATCCTAAGACCATAGAATCATAGAATAGTTTTGGCTGGAAGACACCTTCAAGATCATTGAGTCTAACCTTTTCCTAACCCTATGAACACCACTAAACCATGTCCTTCAACACAACATCTACCCATCTCTTAAACACCTCCAGGGATGGTGACTCAACCATCTCCCTGGGCAGGCTGCTCCAATGCCTGAGAACCCTTTCAGTAAAGAAATTCTTCCTAATATCCCACCTGAACCTCCCTGGTGCAACTTAAGGACGTTTCCCCTCGTGCTACCACTCACCACTAGGGAGTATAATCACATAGAGAAAGGTCCAGCATATCCACGAATGTTACAGCACTGTGGCCACTGCAGTGGGTTTCTACCTCCCACTCTGGGTAGACAAGCCCACCTTACTGTCTTGAGAGGTGATGAGGACGAGGAGCAAGGTGGGTCACTCAGCAAGGAAGGAGCACACCAATATACAAACTGCAATCAGAAAGCTGGCTGGGTGAGGCAGAGAGGAGCACAAAACAACGGTAAGCAGCTTTGCTTAACAAACTCTTGCTAAAACTGCGATGTGGAGGGGAAGAAGCGCTATCTGCACACGCTGATCTGTTACAAACTATTGGCTTAGCGCTTTCCTCATTACAAAACACAAAACCAAACACAAACTTCTCCCCATTGCAACTGCAACAGTAAAAGTTATAATCAACAAATAATGTAACGCATCATTTAAAGAACAAGGTGACGCCAGAGTCCTCAGTTGACTGACTGAGCATGCATTGGTTCTTTATAGCGTAATAAAAACCTCCAGAAGGCACACAAATCTTTCTGCCTACATCAGTGAAGGAATGGTGTCAAAATAGTCCCGTTATTTCTAATACTTCTTAAAACACTGTAGTCTATTCAGAAAAATGCATCATTGAGTATTATGGGCCATGCCTGTAAATATGCAGAGTCCAATGTAATCCTAAAAGAGGAAATAATACGAACATAATACATTACAAATAACGTGACTAGCAAGAAACCCCAGCAACCTAACAAATCTACTATAAATGGGTTTATTTATAGTAATTACTTCATATCTACTCAGAAAGGCTGCCAAATGAAGGGGAAAAAAAAGTATAGTTGCACTGGGGAGTAGCACAATAACAGTTTAAAAAGCAAAGCAGACTCAAATACTGGAGCCAATGGAAATAAGTAGCTGAACAGAGAGCAACCACTCAAGCTGGAATGTGGCCAGGACATGGAGAACGATGCTTCTGGTCCAGAGAAAGCTGCTGATCTAATCGCTGCTGGAGTCCCCTGCTCAGATTTACATTTAATGCGAGAAATGACACTTTCAACCACAGAGTGCTTCCCTCTCACTCACTGGTTTAAAGCAAACAGACTGCTTAAACACCAGGCTTAAACATTACACATAATACTAAGTGCAAGACAGCAGTTTAAACGTATTTCAAAAGGAATATACTGAAGTTGTGCAAGTCCCAAGCTCCAATGTCTGTGTCAGCATTAACTCAAGCCACACTTCAAAGCACTGCCAGCAAGTAGGCAACAATAGGGAACAAACAAGAAAAAAGGCACCTACAGAAATACATATCATAGGCAAAAAAAACCAGTAACTTTACAGAAAAAGCTCAAAGTGATGAAGAAATGCAGCCTGCAAATATGTTCAGTACAAAAACAGACCAGGAAATAACTGTAACTTCACTCACTTGGGTGGCCCATGCCACTCAGGATCACGTTCCTTCTTGAAACTAAAAAAAGAGAGTATCACACTTCCACTGAGTGACTGATGTTAAATTATTGAATTTCCTGCCCTTTGAACTGCAGGCAGGACTCTCTGTAACAACTCAGAAATAATTCAAAACAAGAACCACTCTGCCCAACATTTTTCCCACAGTGACTTTTTAATACATGGGGCATACGTGAGCCTCCAGCATATGACAAGGTTCATCCACAGGGTTAACAGGCAGTAAGAGTATCTCCCCACAGGTACTGCTGGCTCCCCTTACGTCCAAGCCCGAAGGGCATGAAGGGGTCCAACCAGCTCTGACCCCCACCCCTGGGGCTCCCCCATCCTGCCCCATGGCCCAGGACCCCATTTCAGCCCAGCCCAGAGTGTCAGTCCCTGCCCATGGCTCTTGGGAAGCCCACTCTGCCCCTGGTAGTTTCAGGGGACCCCAAATTAATTAACTCTCTCAACAGCATGGATTCTGAAGGGGCAAAGCCCAGACCATCATTGCAGAAGCAACTGCAGAAAACCCCAAATCAACTCTGAAAGATGATACCATGGGCAAGAGCTGCAGCAGAGCCTCTACACGATGTAAATGTCATTACTCTCTTTCAATAAGCTTTTGTATTTAGATGCAATTAATGATAGCTACTGATTTAAAACAGTGAGGGGAAAAAAAAAGAGAAAATATAGAATTATTTTCCTATGAAAATATTACTTCGGGCTTTACAGAAATGCAATTTGTAGAAAAATCTTATCTGAAAGAAATGTAAATTAGAAACTTTTTTTATCAAAACAAATTCCGGATATTAAAAGTGAAGTAAGAATTTCCAAGAGGATGTTGCCAGAACTCAGTGATAATTCCTGGTTTCACGACAGACATATGCTTTCTTCCACTCTTGCTCTCATTCCATGTATTGTAATTGCTCCTTTACATGTTTGCTGACGTGCATATGAGTGATAAGGGGATGCATAGATTTCTGTAAGTGATCTGCTTTAAGAGGCACTTAGAGCAGTGACCCTTTAAAGCAATTTCAAGTAGTTGCCAAGATTTAACACTTATTTTGCTAGACAAATAGCCTATTATTGGCAAGTCGGTTATTCTTCTAGTACGTCAATCAGGTCAGGCTTAAAATCAATACATGGCATTTGTCAATTGTGTTTCATATGTCTTCAGCCTGATTATATTCATTAAGAAAGAACAGACTACTAATAGCATTCATTGTAAATCAGGTTATAGCATCAGGAAGCAAACAATCTTACTGCAGAATAATGAGCTTAAATTCTTAGCCAGAAGAGCCATGCAGACAAAGCTCAGCTGTAAAAAATCATAATGCATGTAGTATTTAGTCTAAGATGACCTTCAGCCTACAAAACCCTTGAACAATGTTGCCATAAGTATTCCATCAATCCACGTTTAATATCAGTCACGAGAGGAAAAGTAAGCCCAGTGGAGCCCTTCTTAAAAAGAAATCAGATTATATTCCATATCCCATGGTTTTGTCCCACCATTATATAGCCTAACATTTGAACAGAACTCATTTCACCTTCAAACTTCCATAGTCCCCAGCAAAAATGGAAATACAGCTGATCAAGTTCCTAAAATAACCTTTCAAACATACTTCTATTTCTTCTCAGCAATACAAACCTATTAACGTTACTGCTTCACATACACTCATCTGATGCATTAGGTTGCAAAAACTTGGCCCAGAGTACATATTTTATCTCCATTTGTTTTCAGGGTGACTGGAGAAGAGACAGCAAAGCCTACTCTTCTGCATCTTCAGTCACAACCTCCATTCCAAACACCACTATGAGTGTGTCACCCCTGATTTAGGTTCATTAATCACAGCAGCAAATGCAGGTTCATTAATCACAGCAGCAAATGCAGGTTCCAGGCTGCAGTCTGTAAAGGGGATCAATCACAGCTGATTGGCATTTGGAGTCAAACTAGGAGAACGTGATAAAACAGACGCTGGTTCAGAATGAGAGAAAGCAAGGGAAGGACCAAGCGGTAGGGCTCTAATTGGCATAGCATATATACAACAAAAAAAAAAACAAAAAGACTCCACAACCAATCGCAAAAAACACCCAGGCTGAAAATCCTTTATGTTTTTGAGAGAGGGGAAACCAATTATTTAGAAGCAGAGCAAAGTCATTTACAATGTTCCAGTTTTTTAGTAGTGGCTGTACCCAAGAGCCAATTAAGTGTGTGTTACTGCAGGATCACCAGTGTTTCCATTTTTTGAATTGAATTATGATTGAATTGTAACCACTGGCTGAGGCAAAGGCTTAAAAGACTCTGTAAAGTTTTTATTTGTTACCATGGAAGCAGGAGAGAATGACATTCAACATATTTTAGAAAAAAGGTCTTTAATGTTATTCATTAATGGTAATTATTAACTTCTCCAGACTTGCATATCACAAATGTTCGCTTTGGCTCTGAAAAATATCTAATATATTATCAAACAGGATGACAGAACTACATTTGAGGAAAAATGCTGAACACACACAAGTTTATTCAACTGAGAAAACTAAAACACAAGCCACAGTGTGAACTGCCTAGAAGCTTGGCAATTTTCCTACTACCATTAAGAAAGGACTAGTTACATATTACTATCTTTTTCATACACTCTACGATCCACTGACTTGATTTGTCCAAATATTATACACTTTTCTCTGCAGCACCCAGAGGATAGGGTGACCCAGAATTTCAATGGAAATGGCAAAATAACATTAGGTAAACACCATCAGTACTGCCACATGGCTCTTGATAATGCAGTTAATAACTTATGTTAACACGGACTAGAATAGATCTCTGGAATCCTTCACGTTAATCTGTATCTTGCCATCCTTTGGGTATGTGGATGCAAATGATATAGGAATTACTATATTGCTGAATGTTAACATGAATGAATTATTTATAAGACAAGCTAATGACTAAATGATACCGACCTGAGAAACAGTAAAAGCCAGTTTAAATAAGTGTTTATGTCATTACATCCTACCAAGTAATCAGACTGGAAGCACAAGCAGATTTCTCAAAAAAAGTAAATAGAAGCTTAAAAAAAATACAAAAATATCAAAAATATTGAATAGAATCTTGGTATTCAGTGAACTAGTCAGTTACTTAGACATTTACGTATTTATTCCTCTGCCCTGCTTACTTTTCACCTGCAATACATTACAATCACCAAACAAAAGCCGTTTTTAAAAAGATGTGCACAGCCCAGATGATGATGATTTCATTCATTCCATTCTCACACCTGCCCATATTTAGGAAAGAAGGGCCAATGCAGACCTACAGAAACAAGAACAAAAGCCTGAACTGAGTAGGTTTCAAAACAAGAAGAAAAAGACATTCTAGTCATTCTCTCTTCTTTCATTTGACAAAGATACAGATCATTTTAGAACCAAAGGTTTTTACCATTTGCATTACCTAGCTCTGAGGCTCCACATAGCCCAGGCTTCCCAGGGGCCATGCAGAATATCACATATGCCAATTTAGCAGGACATGCAGCAGAAGACAGAGCATGTTCAGAAAGCACAAACTTGGCTGTCTCCAAGCTACATTGCCACCAACTCAGAATCTCTGCTGCAGGTCCTTCAAGAAGAAACTCTTTAAGTGGCAATTCCCCTCACGAAGCCATTCTCAAAAGGCAAAAAGCACTTTTTTATGTGTGTCTGAACTACACTGGAAATGCTACTGAAATTTATTTGACATTGATAACACATGGACAGCATTAACATTATTAACTTCCCCAACACCTAGACCCTTTGATCTTGCAACTGCAACCTGTCTTGCACAAGGCAGCAAGTACAGCAACAAACTTGATAGCTGCAGTATCCCTTCACTGTTGTAGGTGTTGAGTAGACAGTAGCTCTGCTTCAAAAATTAATGAAAATTTAGATTAAGTAGCCATTTTACCCAGGTGACCAGGGAAGCAAGCTTTCACATCAACAGATTACCCAAGGAGTCTGATCATTAACAAATTAGTAGCTTGAAAACAGTACCTCAAGTCACTTTAATGACCTTCAACCAGAAAGAAGTAAAAAAGTACACCCATGAAACTGGTGTCTCTGTACAGTTTCTTCCACCTCCTGCTATAATCAATGAAGACTCTGCAATGGACTGTCATAGGTATTGACTAATCTTTTACCTAGATTGTCACCCTTTGTTGCATACTTGATTTGTTTTATTGCAGGTTGGGAACCTGAACAACCATACCCTTCCCCTTGCACTTCCCAGTTTTGGCATTCGCAGAGACCTTCAAGCAAAGCTATGGTGTAAACAGGAAGCTCTTTATAGGAACTACTCAACTAACAAATTTGCATGTTCCCACTTCATAACCCTCAGGAGAGAGGAGGGGCCAGAAAATCAGGCTTGCTAAACTTAGCAAGGATAACAGCATTTAGCAAGAATTGCTTGTTCTTTCCCCCTTTGTTGTATTGAGGAAAAAGGGTGGGGAAGAAGGGAATAATTGAATGAAAAAAAAAAAAGTGCTGTATGTATTACATATTTTTCTCACTTTAAATAATAAGCTAGAGGTGTTCTCCTGTGAGAACTTGGCTGTTTTCTGCATGGTGTACCTTTGATTTTACATTTTATAATTTTTTCCAAGACTTACAAGCAACAATTACCACCCCAGCTACCTAAAACAAAGATGATAACCATCTATGCCAGTACAATCAATCCAATCAGAGCCCGAGACAGCCATTCACCCACAGATTTCCCCTCCCCACCCCCAGTTCCTCATCAACTGGGAAAGTCACTTTTTCAGAAAACCATTCCCAGGGGTGGCCCCAGTATCTGCCAAGGAGACCACCCACTTTGAACTATTTCAGATCAGAACATATGGCACAGGTAATATGATATGCAATGAATCGTTCCTTCATGATATCTCACAATATTTTCAAGAATTACAGTGACAGAGAGCTAAATTCAGTTTCTGGGTTTCTTGCTCTACCTGTGCTTCTCTCCAATTTGCATCAAAGTGCTGGAGTCTCACTTCAGACAGGCAGTGGTGGGATAAGCCTTCTGCTCCGCCAAGTTCAATATACCCAGCAGCCTTTAAATACTGCTCACAACTCAGTATTACCCAGGCTCATGAAATTGAAAAGGAGTCATAAAAAGGAATGACTGACATGCTTTACTAAGTAGATTTTTAACCATCAGTTACTTAAGCCTGGCTCATCAATCATACTAGAAACCCCTGGCAGCTGACCAACAACAGTGTTTTCCACTGTAAAGGCTGAGTAGGTTATTAATGTTGTTTATCTTGTTAAGGTGAGACTCTGTGCATCACATAAAAAACAGCTAGTCACATCTTGTAAAAAGTCTCAAGGTAAATAAAAATCCAAGGCAGGATTCTCTGTTATATGGATCTTTTGTGAACAGTCAACTGAATGCTCAAAACAGATTTTTTTTTTTTCCTGTGCTCCATCTATTTTTAAAATAAATAAATAAATTTTTAAAGCTGCATAAAACCCACCCTCTGCAGGGGACCCTCCACCGTGAGAATCAGATCTGTGGTCTCCACCTGTTCTTTGAACCCCTGAGGGACCAGTCCCTCTCCCAAACCTCTGGGAAGCAAAGGTGTGACGCCGTTGGACACAGCAGGTCCATCTGCAGTTTAGAGCACTTTGCTAGATTTCTCTGTCCACTGGGAAGCTAACAAAAGCATCAGAGAAAGCACTCCTGCAAAGGGAGGAAGAAAATTAAGACAAAAGCACCTTTTTACCTTTAGGTGTGTTATTTAGTTATATTTACAAGGCAACACACTAGAGCTGCATGTTCTTCTTCAGAGTGTGTAGACCCTCTGGGAAACACATGCCAACATTTTCATAATGGAACCAGCACTAACACCAGAGGCCACTGATAAAAATAGCACTGATGAGAAAGGGAATAGCCTTAGGACTATTTATATATGCTGGCTCTGTGTAGCTCTGGGGTAAAAAATGAAAAGACTCAAGATAAAAATAATAAAAAAAACCCCAGAGTTTCTCATCTGTGTACAATTAATAAAAGACTGGATCATCCAAGCATGGGTTTTGGATGGATGCCCCAGCTCCATTACAGTACTTCAGAACAAAATAGAGCAGCTCTGCAGTCTCACTCCACAGGGAATAAGAACCGCTTGCAGCAGAAACAAACATATTATACTGCATTTCATTTTACAGTAATATTAATCACTACTACCAGTTTATTTCATATTTGCAAGGGAAAATTTAATAATACAAAAAAAGGTTTAAATTTGTAATTATAGTCAGGTTTTTTTTCTAAATTTCCAAATGGAAAACAACACATTTAAGCATAATGCATAAATTTACTATCTTTATTAATTTACAATAACAAGCATTTTCTTGAAATGTGAAATGATAAAATTATCATTGATTGGTACACCACTGTGAGTGCCATGCTTTCTCCATGTCCTGCTCCATCACAACGGATGCCTTGCAAACTGCTTTAAATCTTTGCATTCACGCAAAATTTATCAGCCAAAATTTATCAGCCTAAAACTTCTCCCCGACTGCTGTGAAGCCTGGTAATCACATCTGCACTCCTGAACCCTGTATAGGAATCTTCCCAATCCACGGAATTTAATTAAGTAAATCACTTTCCTGTCTGTCAAGGAACAATAAAATATGGAATATAAAGTTTGTTTGCCCATGTCAGCCTAAGAGGCACCATACCATGTCAAACCAAAAGCTGAGCCAAGTTACTGTTGTCTTTTCAGCAGTGGTTGCTAACATATGCTTAAGGAATAGAGAAAATATAAAGCCATGTTTTTGCTGGCACAGCTTCTCATGCTTCCAGCAGTTATCAGGAGATTGCAGAAAGATCAAGATACATGAAGCTGACAAACCATTTCCTTCCACAGTGCAGGCAGCGACACTACATCTGCACAAGTGTGTTTGCAGGACAATATTTTAAGTGCTAAAATTGGAAACATCATTCTGAATTTTTATGATTTACTACCTTTCTAAGTTCTTAAAAAAAACCATGTTAAACACTTTGATTTTGACAGAATTTTTGCCTTAAGTTGCAATTTACATAGCTGTTCCTCAAAATTCTTGCCTGAACAATTTGACCATATCCAGATGGTAAGTAAACTTTAGAAGAAAATGGAATGTGCCTTTGCAAATTCTTTTCTCCCTTCTCTAAACTATGCAGATTTTAAGGAGGTTCTATTGTAACATGAAAAGCCACTATATTTACTCAAATGTTGTAACAGATAAACAATCTTCTTCATTCGGCTACTGAGCTAGCATATTCTGAATTAGAACAGCTTAATTTCAAATAGAAAACTTAGTTTAACCTTATCAAACTTGTACCTGTTGTCTATGCACTCTCTTACAGCCTCTTCCTCTCACGGATGACTTCTTTCCAAACAGAGCAATATTAGATTGCCCTCTCATGGATTACTTGCACAACTGCACTACCATGTTTTTGCTTGTAAAAAGTGTTTCAGTAAGTAAATAAGATCGCACAAGAAATGGGAAAAATTGTGCTATTCTGTTTTTTTTTTTTCCCTGCTCTTGTTTAATTATGTTTTTAGGTTTGAATTAGACTTTCCAAAATTTTGTCAACCTATTCGTTTTACTGTATTCAGCTGCAAAACAAAGTAATGGGTGCTGCATGTTCAGGTTTTAAAATAGTCTCAGACTGCAAAATGAATTTGAAATCTAGAGTCAGAAAGCTGCTTATAAAACACTGAAGTAGAAGCTGAGCCAGCAAAGGATTTCTCAAAAAAATTCATGAAAAGATTCCAACTCGGCTTTTCTACTTAATTACCTAGCCAGAACCGGACACTAAACTTGCCGACTCCACCGCTCTCCTCCTTTGTCAGCAAGATGACAGCCAACACGACTCTTGCCTTTCTGCTCTTTTTTCTCCCCTGAAAGTGCTTATCTCTTCCAGATGGGAAACAGCTACATTTTCCAGGAAAGTCAACTTTGTAGGAGAGATCTAAACGTATCTAAACGTGACATACAAAGTAAACAAAGGACACATGGATTTAGACTACATAGCTATTAGAACATATTCCATTCTTAAAGCTTATAAAATAGCTAATTATTTATAGTACTATATATTATTAATATTTATTATTATAAAATCGAGTATTTCACTCTTTCCTAAATAACCAATTTAAAATACCATCTCCATGTATTTTAATAAAGAAATGCACATAAACTCCCATAAAGGCAAGTGCAGCCTTCTCGGTTAGAAGCAAGAAGGAACTGACCACCTTGGAGGCATCCCACCCTACAGAGCAGTAAGATCCTTGAGCTACACAAATATAAACCGAAGAGTTCCTTCACAGAGTACTTTCCTTTTGGCCACACAGCAGTGGCCACAAAAGGAGCATTCACACTGACCTCTTTTGGCACAGGCTGCTAGCACTTCTCTGCCAGCATCTGTAACACACTATATCTAATAAAATATGTGCACAGATGCTCCAAACCTCCTCAACTCTTTAAAATACACATGTACCTTCAGGTAAAAGGTGAGGGGGTGTTTTTTCGTTGTTGTTTGGTTTTCATACATTTTAATCCCGCTCCAATGATGATTTCTAAACTATCTTCCTTCTCAAAATGCTAAATATCCATTGTGTATTTCACTAATTAAAAAACCCCAACTGAATAAATTTCAGTTTAATGCAATATTTAACATGTTAGAAGAGAAAGAGCACACAAGTATAAGCACAGCATCTATCATCCTGTAGTTGCTTAGCTTTATCCTAAAAAAAAAACACCAGAAACAACATTTGTAAATTAAAACCATTTATCTTTAAAGTATGAGGAATAAGATCTGGTGAACATGAAGAAAATGGAGACTTGAATCTCTAACCATTATTGTACAGTTAAAGCTCTTCTTCCTGGGAGGAACAGGATAGGAAAAAGGGGGGGTCGAGGGGGAAAGAGACAACCGCCATTTCTAGATTGCTAAATTCATTAAGTACAAGAAAAAAAAAAACAGGCAGACACCAGCATCCAACAGTGGAGGATACAAGAGATCATCTTGGATCTACCTTGTGAAGCTATATCAAGTCAAAAAACTATGGATTAAAGACATTAGAGTAATCAAGTTTCATTTGCTGCAAGACTTATTTGATTTTGGTGATATCTAAGAAAATTATATTTTCTTCTTCTTATAATGACGTCTGAGTTAATTAAGTCTGAAAACACACATACGTACAAACAAAGCAAATAGGTCTTTCTGATAATACCCAACCAGTGTACTGCAGAACAGAGTTTTCTTACTAAAGCCCTAACCATTCTGGGATTTGTTCTCTGAAGCTTATAAAGGTTAAACGTCTCCAGAAAAGCTATGTAATTTCAAGTAACAATACTTGTCCTGTTCTGGTTGAACTAAGATTTGAGCTATCGTATTTTAAACAAACTACAATGAAAGAGAAAATCCACTAAACCAGCTGTGACATTTTCACCCATGGAACTGGCTTTAACCTACACTCCTGAAATAACGACTTCTGGCACTCGTACTCCAAAACTGAAGCGGTTTTTATATCCAGACCACCCAGCATCTGACTATCTGATTAGGGCAGACACAAAGACTAAGGTACTGAAGAAGATATATATTTCCATATTCAAGTGGTCAAAAATAGGCTTACCCAAAGAAGAGTGCATTTCAGGAAGGTTATTTCTTCCTCTGTTCTTCTCTTAAAGCTGTAACTTGGGCAAAAATTAAAGGAATGGTTTCTAAATGACTACGGTCATGTACCAGGCAACAGGTCTCTATTTGGGAATATTCAGAGGTTGAAAGAAACTGTCATCAAGCACAGAAGAATAATTTCCGTGAAGAAAGGACTATGAACTGGAAGTCACCATTTATTAAGTTATCTTGAAAGTATGTTTGAGACTGAGAACAGCAAACTCTATCAGAAAAAGGGAACTCAAACACATGGAAGCACAACAATCAGCTCTTGAGGAAAAATTTTTGAAATCCTGCCTCAAACCTCAAAACAGACTGCTCACTATCAACTGGAAGTATAAAGGGAGAGACGCCAGTATCAAACAAAGGTGTTATCTGGTATAAACTCCATAAAGGGTGAGGAAGCATAAAATGCCAGAAGGCAGAAGCATACTAACTAACTAATGTGTAATCCTGTGGTCATGACACAGAAGTGCAAATCAAAGCAGGGAAAGTTCGATGACCTGTTAGAGAGGCTGTAGAAAGGTCTCCTAACAGACACTACGAGGTAAAAGAGAAGTTTCAAAAAAGTTTTTAAAAATACATATCTCTGTCTGTTTTTTTTTAATTCATTACAAAAGTGTCGGAATAATTAATCAAAGATTCTGCAGAGGCTTCTGTGTCAAGGGTGGCTTCTGTCTCTCAACCTTCTTGTTATTCTTTTAAAAAAGAAGAGAAAAAAAAGAAAGAAAAAAGAAGACGTGATTGTATAAATCTTTTACAGATCAAGAGGAAGCAGGAATGTTTATTCTGCCAACAGTAGCAGAAGCTTTCTGACTTCAGAGGAAATGCTGAAACACAACTTGAGAAGTACCGGCAAATAAAGTAAATGGAACAAGGGAGTACTTTTCCTCTTGTGTTTTTTTGGCTATAGCACCTTTGGTCTTTAATTCTAAGCAACAGACTTTTAATAATACTTCAAGTTTCTTTCAGACTGAAGGGAAAATTTCTGAAACCACTATGGATTACTGTGGAATCTGGCCCAGGTTTAGGATGGCCCAAGTCCCATATGTGGGACAGTTCACTTGAACAGCTGGCTCCAGTGGAACCAGAAAATCCCAAAGAGTTGTTCATTCACACTGAAGGGTTGTTAATTCACATCACTATGAAGGCAACCAAGACAATCAAATGACCTGTACCCCTAAAACAGCAGCTGCCACTTTCATTGGGAGCCTACCACATCATCATTTATGTGTTTTACAGACCCTGCATCTATATACTACTGCTCACACAAATCCAGCTCTGCATGTGTCCAGTTAATCTAAAGGAACTAAACCCACTGAAAGCTTTTGCTGCACATCATGTATTCACTCAAAGTTTTTGCATGTTTACTGTTTGCTGACACTAGTAAAAAAAGAAAAATCTTATAAGGTTATAGTTAATTTTAATTTAAAGCAAGGCAAACAGATTTGCCAAGGACTAACAAGAAGAACAAGGAAGGATTGGATGTTTTATCACAAGCACTCAAATGCCTTAAGGATGGAAACTGTAACTCAGCATAAAAAAAAAAAACAAGCCAAACAACCACCCCAAACCCTGAAGGTTAATTTGATCTCATGAGTAGCAATTCACACTTCTCACCAACCTCTATCAGAAAAAGCAATTACTTTGCAGATGCTCAAATAGACTACTAATTGTACCATACGTGGGTGGAAGATACCATCTCAGAGATTTTCTTCGGGTTGCATTCCTTTTCTCCTGTTAGAAACACATTCCTCTACTACTTCCACCTCATTTCTAGATCCATATCTAATGGTGCTACTAAAAAGAAAAGAAAAAAAAAAAGCAACACAGAACAACTAACTAGTCTGACCTCATGGATTGCTTCAGCATCCCTGTATGTAACCCTGCTGATGACATAACATGGTGCTTCAGAACAACGCTTACTCTGGTTGTGAGCATGGCTCTGATCTAGTGTCACCTCAGCCACCATCTTCTGACTGGAGAAAGGAAAGAACTATTCCTTCAACCAGATGATGAGCCTGGAGACTCTTTACAGGACAGGTGAATGTTAGACATGACTAATTAAATACCCGTTCTACGATTCCAAGGAGCTAAAAGAAATGACTTAAACGGATCCAAACAGGAAGGAGCAACATAGTTCTGGCAACAATTCTTGCAAGTCTCAGGCAGTCAGAGATGCAAAGCTACATCATAATGTGACGAAAGATAAATGATAGGAAAAGACAAGACAGCCAAGAGAACTTATATACTTGTAAAGAGTTGCCAGGTAATAATAGTAATAAAAAAATCCTGTGCATATTTGAGAGGCGGGGAGAAGTGGTAGAAGCTATAATGTAGCTCTGAAGGAAGTCTTTTCTAGGCAGATCTCCATTTCTAAAGTCTTGCTTCCAAAGCTGCAAAATTTTAAAAACCTATTACATCTTCTGGACTTTAATATTTCAAAGTATAAATAAAAAGGTTTTGTTTCCTCAAAGTCAGTTTACAAGAGCACAAGCTCTTACAACTCTGGAAGAGTGAACAAGTACATGCCAAAGTGAGTGCAGACTCTCCCCTCTGACCTATGGGGGTTGTGGCCCCACTCTCAGTCTTTTCATATGAAACTCAAGGCACTCCCTCTCTTGCCTGCTTTCTCCCATTTACAGCACATTTACACATACTATTCCAGCCTTCCATTTACAGCACACACATACAAAGTGTCTTAACTATTTTTTACTTTTTCCACATAACTTTTTTTCTTCAAATAATTGTAATAAATTCTTACCTACCTTCTTCACTTTTTATCTATCACATTCTCCTCCCCATCCCTCTGTGTCCTTCTCCCTTTCATGCCCATTTGGCCTCTTTCAACCAAAGCCTATACCGAGTGTGCTGTCAGAGGAGAGAAGGGGAGGGGAAAAAAAAAAGAAAAAACAAAACAAAACAACAAAAAAACCCAACAGAGGAGGAATTTCAACCTTTCCTTGCTTACATCCACTCAGAATGTGGCTAAATGTAACTTTCTAAGCCTGATCCTTTGGCTTTGTGACCTACCTTTTTTGTAAAGACTTATTTTGCATCAAACAAGACATTTCCAACTAACTTGGACATCAGTCTCATCTCTGTCTTTGCTGTATTTCCAGATAGGCAACATGACCTCTCTTTTCTTTTTGCATCAGAAGAGTTTCTTCAATCAGGTTGCAGTTGGAGTTTTCTTTAAATACTTCCTTAAAACTCTACTTTCTATAGCCCATGCTGATGACCTATTTAATTGTGTTTTAATCTTTTTTACCCTGTAATTTGACTTATACCTGAATTGCAAGCTACAGCTGAAACCATCTTATTCTTCATTTGAAGACTGCCCAGCTCAACAGTGTTAATTATTATCTCAGTTCCAACTAACTACAATAACTAGTAAGAGCTTTTCAATTGTTTTATAGTATGTAAGGCTATTTTTTCCCACCAATTCAGCCTTAGCTAATGAAAATCAGAGATAACCTTAGCAATTAAAAAAAATATTTCTAGTTTCCCAAACAATTACAGCTTCTTCTTACAGAACAGCACAGACTACTCTGCAGTTCAGCAAGTGCTGCATGGAGAAAAATATAAAAGGAAGATGGAAACTGACTTCCATCATGATACATGGTGAAAAACCATTATAAAGTTGCATTCAAAGAGTTCTTGGACATTTCATTAAGTAATCCAAGCATGCACAGATTTCCTATGTTGGAAATCTTGTTTCGGTAGATTCATTCACATGAAGTGGTCATACATGACACAACAGTGAAAAACCTTTCAAAGTCTGTTTTTCAATAAAGAGGAATGGTTGAAGTTTTTAGTACCCTTAAGTTTCTTCAAATTCTTGGTAACTTTTTTTGTCTTTATCCCAATGAAATATGAAGGAAGAAAGAGAAAGCAAACATACATATCTGATGGAAAAAATAGTGGCTACCAGTCTAAGCCTCTTCACACTCAAGACACTTCATCCTCCACGAAGGGCGCTCTAGGGCTCAGAGCTTGTGATGTGCGTGAAAAGGTACATTTTGTTATTGATAACGAAGAAGTGTTAATAAATACACTCCCTAAAAGTGCTAACATTATTCAAACTCTGTTTGCTCCAGTATTTCCTATTGTAAAAACATCATCTTTCTATTAATGTTTTCTTCTGGAAAAAGTTAAAAGTCCACATGATAGAGTCTTTCTGAAAAGAGAAGGTGATCAGTATTCTCACAAGACAAAGACATGCACGTTTGATGATCACCTGACCAGCCATGATCAAGAAGAAGATTTTTTTAATCATGCAGGCCCCATGTTCTGAAGTGCAAAGACGCATGAAGAAAAAAAAAAACAAAGAGAAAAAAAGTAGCTGCAGGCAGGTTTTGATCCTGTAGTTCAAAGAACTAATAAGCTAGAGATTTGAGGAAAAGTGGTAAAGTCTCTAGATACAGCTCCTATACGTTTACTAAATCAGTAGACAGGTAAAAAAGGTTTTAAATTTTCCTCTGATGCAATTACATTTTCTCAAGTTGATGTAATTACAAAGTTCATAGAAAATATTCTTCACAACAGAGAAAGGACTATTATTCTCAACACAGCAACATATGTGCAACACAAACTTGTATCTTCAGCAACTTTGCACTGTGTTAAGTAAACCTTCAGAGTCGATAGCCACAGCAGAAGATGAAACTTCCTCTGCTACCCTGAGAAACACATCCTCAACCTCCTCCAAAAGATGTGTGTACGAACTTTTTCTTAGCATAAGTAGAAAACTTTCAAGTTGCTGTGGACTTCAAAGCTTGAAAGCCAACGGCAGTAACTCAAGCAAATCTGTTCTGTTTAACATTGCGGGATTCACTTGATAAACCAATCTGTCTTTTCCCAAGTTGGCAAGCATCAATGAGCATATGCCGATTAAATTAACCCAGATACTTCTACAGGTGATGGTGTTTCTGGCTATACCAGAATTACACTAATTCTGACAATGAAAATGTTAATGGACAGAATTGAGGCACTGGGGGAAAAAAAAAAAAAAAAAAGCTTATTAATACATGCCAACAAAAGCAACCTTACATCAAACATGTCTCATTGCTAAAGGGGAGCCAGAAGATCAGGTGGACTGTTGATGGGTTCCAACAACCCTGTAACATTACTCATTGCAGCTTCTTAGAATAGGTTATCTCCTGTTTGGAGTAATGACTTCAAATGACTTGGCTGTGAATTCCTGTCATTAGCTTTTCCATGATGAAATTGGTTAGCATAACAGCAGTAATTAATCCCACCTTCAGACACTCTTGGAAATAACTCTTTCTAGACACACCCATCGAATGCAAATACTGAGACACTGCAGTCACTATCATTTTGTTTTTGTCAGCATTTTTAGTACACCTTCAAATTACATATGAAAAGACTTGACTGTCTAGAGCACTCTGATTCAACAACTCTGTTTTCCTTAGCAGCTTGCCCCGAGGATACAAATTCCCAAGGATGTGTCAGTTCATCAAGATTATGTGGTACAATCTAGCAAACAAGTCATTTATCATCCATGTCACCAGGCTGCAAAATATTTCTTTCAAATGTAGTATTGACAAATACAGCAAATTTTAGCGGCTTATCCTGGTTTGTGTTGCTGCTTCTTTACAAACTCTGTCAGCTTCAATTCCTGGTCATGAATATCAGCCCCTGTTATGGCAACATATGCTATAAAGAGCAAGTGAGTTCAGGCAGCAGATAAGACAACTGACAAAATGACTTACAGCCATGAGACTGAAGAGGCAGCATGTTTGTTTATGTGGGCCATGGCTTAACCCTCTAATCACTCCAGGAATTCCAGGCGTGCTGTTATGCATATGTGGGATAACATGTTAGAAGCAAATTCAGAAGGGGGAGAAAAAAAAAAAAAAAAAAGCAATGCCACAAGAGCCTCACTGCACTGGAAGTAGCTGTGAATGTCTCAAAAATTAATAAAAGACAAATACCATAATTAAGAATTAAGGTTATAAAATAAAGTGTAGTTAATGCAATACATTCTTGCAAGTTCCAATTCTAGTGAGAGAAACCCTTTCCCTTATTTGTTTTCCTGATTTAGGGAACATAAAGGAAAGCTCATCAAGCTGGCATTCACTGACACTGCAGTTACGAAATATTGGGGAAATATGGAATAGCTGTAAGAAAAAATAAGCCACTGAAATGACACAACTATGAATACTGATGGAAATCAAACGCAGCACATCTAAGTCAGGGGGATTTGATTAAATGCATCTTCCTTTGAATTTCAGAGATATGAAACTATGGTGACAAACAGTGCCCCTTGATGCGGACAGGATCCCATCAGATGGAAAAGACACAAGTGTGTTATTTCTTTCATACAGTTGGAAAAAAAAATACTACCACAGGCTCTAATTGCTTCTAAGAATTATGAGCAACTCTCATCTAAAAATGTGGAGGAAAAAAAAAAGAAGGGAAAAAAACCAAACCAAATCCAATCACACATTTCAGCCAAGAAAGAATCTTCATGAACTCAGACTGCTTAACAATTCTTGACTTACAATACTGTTCAAATTTCTCATAACACATTTGGACCACAACATCTTTCCTGCAGTGTGTGCATAAAATAATAAAAATTAATGACTAATAGAAGTAAATTGTAAGGTAACCAAGTTTAATTTCTTGCTGTCTTCATAGCATACTTCTCCAGTGCTCATAAAAGAGGAAACTTATCATTATGGTTTCTGAGTTGAAGCCACACAGGTCGCATTTCCTCAAGCCATTTAACAGGGCATATCTATAACTAATCAACTGCCATTACTCTGAAAACACAGTGTAGGTAAGAGCACTGATAACAAGCCAGGCTCTGGCAGCTGCCACCATGGTATGCAAATCCTGACCTTGTGGGGCCCTATATGTAGAGGAACAAATTAAATTGGAAACAAAGACCCACCACCAACAAAAAAAAAACTAACTGGGGCATATAGCTAGTTATCAGATAGACATCCTTCAGCCAAGGGAGGCCTTGCAGCAGGAGCGAGCAGTAGTCACCGAAGTCTGGGAGCATCCATAAAGCTGGTACGGAGTGTGGCCAACCCATGAAGGCACATGCACTAAATCCATTAAATTCATGCAGGTGAAGTAGCACATACCTTGTTTACTTTGGATTACTTAATCAAAAGGCATAAAACTTGCTACAGGAAATGGCTTAGCCTTCCCATATTGCAGATTTGTATTCTGAACTTCTATTTCAAATAGGAATTTTAACTTGTAACTTAGATCACTTCTCTCTTTGCTATAAGAAAAAGGCAAACAAAATCAAACAACATAAATACGAAAATTTTACAGCCAGTTCAGCTTACATGCTGCAACATGAGAGAATGTGAAAGGATCACACTGAAGACTAAATCAGATCAGCAAACCTGTCACTGAAAGCAACTGACACTGCTCTAAGGACTCCATGCAAAATAAAATTTTTCTGGCCTTGATGCTCTTGCTTCTAGTCGCTTTTCTTATTAGCAGGCTATTGCTGAATGAAAGTAAGGTCTCCCTTCTTGCATTCTAAAAATGAAAACGATTCTGCCACCTAATCTGGTCTTCTGGAGCAGATCACTTCAACTGTTGTTAAGTGATCAAAGGAAGTCTGATGATCTGAGATGAAGATGCAGAACAGTAAAAAAATCCTACAGCAAAACACCATTTTTACTTCAATATGACTTAAATGTTTCAAAACCGTCACAATTTGACCCTGACCGGCAGCCGGGTACCCACAGAGTCGCTCTCTCACTCCCCCTTCACTGCTAGACAAAGGGAGAAAATATGTCAAAAGGCTCAGGGTTTGAGATAAGGACAGGGAGATCACCCTCATTTACCATCCTGGGCAAAACAGACTCAGTTTTGGGGGAAATTAGATACATTTATTAAAAGAACTAATCAGAGAGGAGTAGTAAGAAATGAGAAAAAACCAAACATCTTAAAACCAGAACATCTTCCCCCCATCCCTGCCTTCTTCCCGGGCTTAACATCAATCCCAGTTTCTCCACCTCCTCCCCCCGAGCGGCTCAGGGGGACAGGGAATGGGGGTTACGGTCAGTTCATCCGACGTTGGTTTCACCGCTTCTTCACTCCGGGGGAGGACTCTTCACTCTTCCCCAGGGCCATTGTGGGGTCCCTCTCACGGGAGACAAGCTTCACGCTCTCTTCTCCGACATGAGTCGTCCCATGAAGGGCAATTCATCACAAACTGCCCAACAGGAGACACCTCATGAGGGGCAGCCCACCCCTCGTGAGTCTGAGGCGCAGTCCTTCGGGGGAAACTGCTCCAGCGTGAGCCACCCGCAGCGTCCCAAAAGTCCCACCAGCCAACCTGCTCCAGCGTGGGCATTCCTCTCTTCCACGGGCTACAGGTTCCGGCAGCAACTTGCTCTGATGCAGGCTTCCCATGGGCTACAGCCCCCTTCAGGCATCCACCCACATGGCGTGGAGTCCTCTACACGGTGATCCTCACGGTGAACATCTACACCCTGCTCATGGGCTGCAGAGGGACAACCCGCTTCACCATGGTCCTCACCACAGACCCAGGGGACTCTCTGCTCCAGCGCCTGGAGCTCATCCTCCACCCCCTCCTTCTTCACTGACCTTGGTGTCTGCACAGATTCTCACTCCTCCATCTCTGTGCCAGCTGTTATGGCGCAGTTCTTTTTCCCCGTTCTTAAATATGTTTTCACAGAGGTGTTCCTCTCCTATCACTTTACTGACAGGCTCAGCCTTGGCCAGTGGCGGGTCCCTCTTTGGAGCCGGCTGGCATTGGCTCTATCGAACTTGGGAGCTTCTAGCAGCTTCTTGCAGAAGCCACCCTGCAGCTCCCCCGCCACTGCCAAAATCTGGCCAGGCCAAACCAATACATAAAGTGTGTGAGTAAAACACACCTTATATAAACTATGACATACAAACACTTCCTGGCCCATGAACATAGTATGAAATCCAGGTTGGGGTTACCCTTGACAAGACATAAATCACTTTTCAGAGGATAAGTTTATTAATCCCTTAATGCTCTATTTCCCAAAATTCTTTTACTCTGAATAGAGACACACATCTCCCTTGCAGTAACACGGTAGTCTCTGCTTTTTTTATCCTCTGCCTTTCTGTCAGAATACAGACTTTCTTGCATCTGTTGGCATCTTTAGCTAATTATTGCTTATCAAGTGTGTTACAGCCCACTCCAGTCATCAAAAAAGTGCACATTGTACTCATTAACACAACTTACCTCCATCATTCTAGGTACTTGACAGTATAAAATAAATAAAAATGCCTATAGTGGTAGTAATTTAATATTGGATCTACCCATGCTTAACACTGTTTTAACACATTATATATAAATTGCTACGCATACAAATTGGATTTTCCCTGTTCCATCCTGAAGCACTTATACATACACATGGAACAGGATTTTCAGAGTTTGC
The DNA here is from genome assembly GCA_020746105.1 of Trogon surrucura. Lineage (NCBI taxonomy): Eukaryota > Metazoa > Chordata > Aves > Trogoniformes > Trogonidae > Trogon > Trogon surrucura. The sequence goes on from CM036617.1 coordinate 189,430,628, forward strand.
AAAAGCTGTGTCAAGTCCAGCTAATTAGTAAAATCACAGTGCAATTTTCTTTACACCACAACACAACACATGCACATGTTATCTGCAGAAAGACTTCTGTATCATCAAAGTGCTATGACATCATCCAGCTTCCCTTAGCCAGCTTAAAGCTACGCATATGACAACTTTCAAAGGGTCTCAGCGAGAATTCAGCTGTATCATATACATGCACAAGACGTGATGATCAGCTAAACTCGAATGATATAAGGTGAACTTTCAGAACCACATCCCTTCAGCCATCCCAGAGAGGTTCAACTCACATCTTACTTCGTTAACCACCCGCTCCGCACAGGTCATTTCCTTCTTCACACTGGCTGCCTAAAACAACAGTCCTGCCAGGCTCACATCTGCAAAATCTTTCAGCAAATGGATCAGTGCCAGCCCCTCATGCAGCCGAAATATCCAGTGACTGTACAAGCTCTCTAACCTTGTGAGCTGCAGCCTGCCTTCTGCTGCGGGTTGCAAAACAAGCACTTTCCCAGAAAGTTTCTTCAAGCGCAGGCGTTACTGTTTCTCCCTCTAAAGGATCCATGCTTCTTTACACCAGTTATGGCACTTTTCTCCTCCATTTAACCTGCACCTTTATAGAGGTCAATGCTATTAATTGCAAAATGTCTTGTAATTCAAAAAAAGCAGCAGTACATTTTCATTACAGTAAGGTTAACTATCTGTGAGTTAATCATGTTGCAATTAAATTTTCAGGGAGCAAAATTCTTATTACGTACTGTTTTCTTAAAAGAGGAAAAAAAAAAAAGCCACAAGAGCCTCACTGTACTGGAAATAGCCCCTGATCCTTAAAGGCTACTATTAAATAAAGCAGTAACAAGCATGACTTGTTCTTAATCAGGTCTTATTTGCATATGTGATTTATCTCGGCAATGAGGGAAAGAACCAGAACTTCATAAAACATCCAGGTCTGAATACTTAATAAAAACCCAGGCAGAAGCTACGATGCTGCTGCTACCAAGCCATGGGTGAGAGAGGAGAGGATGGAGAAGATATGTTCCCAAACTTGCTCTCTTCCAAAGGCTTGCACCAGGGCCCAGACAAGCGTTGTCTTGGAGTTATTACAGGGCTTTTCTGGAGTTACTATGGGAAGCAGCACTATATTCCGTATAGGACTTAGCCCGTATCTGGAGGATTCAGGCACATTGCTCAATATATGATTAAAAACATACCTACTCGTAGCAGCAAGGATAATCATTTAAGCTTTAAGATGACTGTAGCAAGAGCCTTAAAGCTTCTACAAGGCCATTGATTCACACTCACAGAGGAACATAAAGTTATTAAAATTGAGCTAGAAATACTGCAACTGGGAATTAAGCTACAGATTTGGCCAGTAATGAAAGGAACGGTGATGAACAGCAATTAAAGCACAAGACTGAGTTGCAGAAAACCTGAATGCTCAGCTCAGCTGTTTACTTGCCAGATGACGTGACCCAGGTTACACAAAGCCTAACACGCACCCTTACTTGTTCCAAGTACATGCAGGTTGAGTGGAACAGATCCTGCCTGTCCCCTAAAAGTAGGAGCATTTCCGCCATACAGCACATCATTTTGCCTCCCTCCCTTTGTCTTGAGCAGCAAGGCTCATGGAGGCCAACCAGCAGCCCTTCACAGGTGTAGTGAAAAGGCCATTTTAGTTGATGTGCAAGTTGACGGGAATGCTTCCCAGCCACAGCTTGGAGCTGCAGCCCCTCCACAGCCCCAGCTTGAGCCAGCAATGCTCCTCAGAAGGCTACCAGAAGAATGAAACTTGTGAGACAGCCTTTACTCTCATCTTCACCAAAAGTGTTGTCAAGCATTGGAACAGGCTGCCCAGGGAAGTGGCTGAGTCACCATCCCTTGAGGTATTTAAATGATTTACAGATGTGGTGCCTAGGGACATGGTTTAGCAGTGGACCTGGAATTATTAGATTTACAATTGGACTTGATGATCTTAAAGGTCTTTTCCAACCAAAACATTTCTATGATCCTATGAGCAGCCCAACAGCTTCATTTCGCATCACTGAAGAAAGAGAGCCCCTGTATCCTGTGTGCCTGCCGCTAAACTTGCCAGGAGAAAAACATTGACCTGTCACATGGGGACTTTTTGTTATTTCGTTCAGGTACAATGAGATTTTCACCTGGCAGGTGCTGAAGTCAGAGATTTATTGCTATATTGTACTTGGGAATAATATTTGAGTGGTTCAGTAAGATTTGGGAAAAAACAGGTCACTGTGAGTAAAGAGAACTTCTTTGTATGAACACCTCTATCCTTGCAAAAAGTTTTAAAAGGAAAATAAAGAAAGAGAAAGTCATGAGATAAAATTATCAGTGTTTAAAAAAATCTTGGTTTTTTCTAAAATTTATTAAACCATTTGTGAGAGCACAAGAAGGACAGGAGGGAGAGAGTAGGGTTAGCACTAAGCAACAGGCAATAACAGGGCTGGGTGAGGAAATATTCAGAGGACAGGAGGACTAGTTCAAGATAAAATAACCTGAAAGATCACAAAGGGCATGAGGAAAATCAGAAATTTCCGTGTAGGACATCCTTCTAACATATTCAAGCAGTATTACACCAAAGGACTAATCTGACAATCCCCATGGAGAACAGGCAGAAAGCAGGAGCAGAAGGGGCTCTAACACTCCACATCTCAGGCCTCTGCGTGCATTTAATTACCCAGAGTGAAACCGTACACATACAGATATCACCTAGCAAGGGGAAGGGGTCACATCCTGACCCAGCAGTCCTGCCACATCTCAGCCTGGGCCAAGAGCGATTCTCCCACCCCACAGTCATCAGCATCCAAAACACAGACACAGAGCAAAGTGGCATGTGTAGAAGGAAAAAGTATGACACGCTCCTTCGGCCACATGAATTATTTCATCAGGAAAGGTTATTTCCAAAAGTATTTTGAATCCTGTGCTGTAGGGAAGCAGCTGGTATGTGCAGAATAGAAGGGAACATCTCCCTGAGGGATGCACATCCCCCAGAGCCCTCCCTGCTGCTCACCCAAGGGCTCCTCTCAAACTGCCCAAAGCACCTCCATCACGAGGATCCCAGCTCCAGCCCTTCCCGCTCACCCAGCAGAAGCTCTTGTCAGCCATGATCACAGAAAAGATCATCCTCCCTGTAGCTCAAGACTTGCCTGATGGTTGCCTTTGACTTCAGTCTCACAGGGAAGGAGGCTGCCACCATGAGTGGCTCACACACACACTACAGATACAATGACTACCATACCCACCAGTATGAAGGGTTTTATTAATCTCCCTTGGGGTTGCCCCTGCAAGTACAGCCAAAAATAGCTGAAAATGCTTGGAAAAAAAAGTCAAGCCTTTACCGCAGGTGACATACTGTACATCAAGACAGTCTTTCCTTTGCTATGTCCCCCCCCTCACACCAAAAATGCCGTACCTTGCCTCAAGCAATTGGTATTAGTTGGGCATCTCCATGTTAAGAAAGCCCACTCACAACAAACTAACGAAAAGCAGAAAACCCCCACAAGCAGCTGGAAGTGGCATGTCCCAGCTCCCACAAACAGAAGAGAGAAGGAAAAATATGATCAGATAGCTGTGTGCCAGGAGGAGGGTACCATGAGCAGACACATCCCAGCTGAGATGACCAGCTGGGTTCCACCAGCACGTGCAGTCAGACTGCAGATCTTAAAGATCACATGAGAGGGAAACTCTTTCCACAGCTCCAAGAACTTCTCTTCGTCCATATCTTGGGGTACTCCTTCATGACTCCTATACAATGGTCAGTTTAGCTATTGAATTAGAGGTTGTTAAAGAACTGCCAGGAAGATCTTGACAGAAAACAGAAGGAAAAAGGCTCCTTGCTGATGAACCAGCAGAGGCACAGCTTTATGTACATAGCCATGCAATTCCCATCTCACCAGTATCACAGCAGAAACTGAATCACAAAATCAACACAAAAGCATTGCATGGACTACAGATGCTCTAGAGATTCAAATGTTAACTTCCAATCTAAGAGTAGCATTTTTTCTTTGTAAAAAGTCAAAACATAACTATGCTACTAGGAATAAGAATAATAATGAGGACTGATGACAGGCCACTCAAATAAGTAGGAGTGGGAAAGAAGCCAGCACCTTTAGAAGAAGTGGTCAACAACAAGACAAAAGAGTCCAGAGGGAGTGTAAAGCAGCAGGGTTTAGCAATATCCTAAATTGCAGTGAGTTAGCAGCTGGCAGGGTATAATAATAACCAGGAGATTAATAGATTTTTCCAGTATGAGGTCAGAAAACTACATAAAATAACATTACAGTGCTGGCATTTCAGAAGAGAGTGAACTAACAGGTATTAAATGAAGCCACACCAGTGGGGGGGTGGGTGCAGACCTGGGTCAAAAACCTGGTGGACTCTCTGCTAAAGCTCCTACTGCAGCAGAATGTTCAAGTCCCTTCCAATTTCTCTGAATTTTGAAAAGTAATGGCAAGTGCTGGATACCAACTTTTGCCCCAGATTGGAAAGCACCTTCTGTGGGTGTAGAGGCACAACATGCTGCTGTCTCTATCTGGAAATTTTTACAGCACAGAAAAATTCAAAGCAAGGATGAAAAATGAGCAGGCTGCATTACACATTTAGCAAATATCACTAATTGGAATAAGTATGAAAAACTAAACTAGGGATTTCTGCAACAGGAACAGAGCAAACAAAAGAAAATGTACTCACTAACCTTAAAACAGAATTTGTTACAGAAACACACAAGTGCTATGTCACTGCTGACTACACAGATTCCTGTACATTGTCTAGTACTTTTATTACAAATTCTTTTTTTGTATTCAAACGTTTACTCCTCTGCACTGTGGTACCTAAAAGCTGAGCTGTAAGCTATTTTGACCACAGTCCAGACACTCTTAACCGCTATTCTTCATGCCCAATATTTTCACCTTCGCCTCCTTCTTTGACCAGCAATATAGCCTCAAAAAAATTAAGGAAAAGTAAGAATGAAAAGATAAGATTGTGTGTTATTTTGAATAATGGCAAAAGTATTTTTCAACTCATTACTTCAGGAGTTCAAAAGAAATTTATAGATTCATGACTGCATAATACTGACAGATAGGATCATGGATAAATTCCGTATTGCAACACATGTTGCATTATCTGTCACCTTGAAGCAGAGATACAGATGCATAAGTTCCTGCCTTTCTTGGCATAGAAATGTTTTGTTTGCCTTTCATCTTGTGCATGGAGGAATATCCAGGCACTATAGGAACAACAGTACAGAAGGCTGTATAGAATAGGATTGCTAAATCTCTGTAATGCTTAAGTAAATTAATTTTGTTACACTTACAATGCTACAAAAAATCCTCATACTTCCAGACAGGTTTTGGTATAACTGTGCTATATTGTCAATGTCTTGGTGTCTTTTTGAAGCTTCTACAGAATTTAGGCTGAATATGCATGCTCAGAGTGCTGCAATACAGTGGAGAGGCAGGATGCATATTAGTAGGAATTAATTGCTAGGATGCTTCTAACTTTTGCATGACTAATAAAGGTAGGCATACTTGCTGTTGCAAGTAAAGAACACAGGGTGTTATTAGAAATTGGCACAAGGAGTGCCTAAAACATCCTCTGGCAACCCATTAAAGAACTGGATTAGTCCTAAGAAGGGGGAGAAAAAAAGGAGGGGGTCAGCTATCAGCTCCAAAAGATATAAACTGGGCTTTTTCTATGGTTGTATCAAGAACCTGATTACCCATACAAGCACCGCAGAAGAGAAAGTATACACTAAGTTAGGAAAGACTTGTGGAAGTAGCAAAATACTTTGAAAAAGTCCAAACATGAAGCACATTTATGGAAAGAGCCAAGATATAGCAGGATATCTCACCCCACCCCCCTTTATGGCAAAGGGCACCCAAATAGCAAGGAGAGAACAGGAAAAGGCAGCTCACTTCCAAGCTAAGATCCCGGAATCCCTCAAATTATTGCCACAGGCATGAATTTTCTATTAGGAAGAGGGGGTAAAGCCTATAGAGATTTTAGCACCTCATTAGTGCGTCACTTCTATGTCAAATAACCCATACCCATGCCCCCTCCCTCCCCTTGAAATCCGAAATGCATTCTCCCCAGCTCTTACTCCCACACCCAATTTATCAGTGGTGTATTTATGCAATGTTTTGCATGCCACAACAGTATCCGAGGGATTTGTCTGTTAGTTGCCATTACAGTTTGTATGCATTGCCCAGATTAATGGAAGCTCTACGAAGAAGTGTCCTCTACAGTATGTTACACCTAGGGGAGCTGCTCTCCCTTCCTGGGCACCCGCTACTCAGCATGACTACAACTGTATGATATGCACAAGGTTTCTGATTCAGCTACCCACCTCCACTCACTCCCCTCCTCCCCCCCCAAAAAAAAAAGAAAAAGCTCTAGGAAGTAAAAAAATTGTGTCAGCAGGAAAGGCTGTTCTTGCAAGTCTCTGGGAAATGAGAATGACAGATCTCTATGATATACCTAGAGACAAAAGAGGACTTCATTTCACTTTCAGAAAGAGTTCCTCAGACACAGCTGCAGCACCAACTGACTTAAAGAGCTGTGAATGCAATATCCAGGATTCCCCAACTGAGTAATCTTTTAGTACAAGGGTACAGCTTCAGGAGACGTAATAGTGTTTCAGAAATTTAAATTCTCCTGTCTTTTTTTTTGTGCTGCTAAATCTATTAAACCTTTATGAGTCCAGGATGCTTTTTTTTCTCTGCTCTCCTAATTACCAAATGTGAAATAAATACATATTAGTATGGACTACAACACTGTACTGTCTGAATGTTTGGCAAAGCACCCTCAGATACCGCAAGACATGGAGCCTTTCTTCTCTCTGAGGGCAGATACACAGCACCAATCTACCCACATCAGGCTTGCAAAGGAGATCTCTTCCAACATTGTAAAGAATAATCCAAACGCAGTCTTGTAAGACTAGAATAACATTGATGGTTTTACCTGCATTCAGAGTAGCTCCATTTGAGCTCCTTTATTTAACAACAGAAGTCTGGCCTTCAAGATTATCATAAGAGGACTGTAAAAAGGTGCAAGTAAGAAGGGGGGGAAAAAAAAAAGAAAAAAAAGAAGTAGTGAGATTGCCATTACAATAGGCAATTAAACCTGCCAGGTATCAGTTTAAGATAAGCCTCCACCATCCACAGCAAGCTAAAGGGCTCTAAGATCACTCGCCACTTAGACTGGATTTATTTCATGCCCTCCCTCTGGGACAATCAGGCTGAGGGGCTGGTCTCCCCAGCTGAGATGCAAAAAACTGTCTGCTGGGTTGAAACACAAACTTGAGTTAGTTAATTTGGGACACCTTTAGTCTTCACAACATTTGGACTAAGTAGAGGTTGTATCCAGCTCAGGTGGTGTGTAACATTCAGAGTTCAAATATCACCCATAGCCTCAAACCTAAACTTGTCTTGGCCTGCTTGCCTTCTATCAGTGGATCCTCTGTGCAAGGTATTAGTTCTTTAAAGTCAAAAGGCACAGCCTCACCTGATCCTTGAAAGACAGATATCATATCTCATTTTCACAAAAAAAATCAGGTTTTTGTAGCAGTTAGCTATGATAAAATCCATTTAGTAGAGATAAGGAAATGATCTTGAAAGGGACAATAGTTAAACATATACCAAACAGTAGCAAATCAAGGGTACATTTCCTTTACTAGTTTAAGGAGTTCAGCACATCTATGTGTTATTCGATTCGTCTTAACATAATTTTCACTTTCCTGGCATTTAGATCCTTTGAGAGATGCATGAAATTGAAATTATATCAAGAATGATGTTAAACAGATGCTGCTACTTCATCTGCAGTGTTCAAAAATGCTTATTTGAAACTGAAATAAAAAATGATGTTGGGAACAAATTCTGAGTTACTGAACACCAAAGAGCAAAGAGTGCCTTATGGCAGAAGGACAGAAGAAAAATCATTTTTTAATGAGTAGTGCTATTGCTGTCATTCATAAACGTATGTTGTTAGTTTAAGGATTACCTGGCTGGATTTTTAGCCTTCTGAAAATGTTATGGTGGGTATAAAACCAAGAAGTTTACACAAAGTTGAGAAGAGACACTAGATATTTCTTAATAAATCTTCCAGTTTAAACAGCAATAAATTCAATAGCCAGGTCCTCACTTCACTGCTTTTTTCTGGCATTCAAACCTTTTTACTTATTCAATTTTATTTTTATAAACCTATGATGACTCATAGAAGATTACATGGCAATAAATCTGTCTGTGAAATAACTATATTCATACAGAAATGCACAAAAAAAAAAAACAAGAAGAAAAGTTTATATGCCACTTCAGTTCCCTCACTCAAAACAATAAGTATCATACATGGCAGCTGGTCCTATATTTTGAGCATTACTTTCAAATCCATTTTTGTTCTGCCAAAAAAAATTACAAATTACAAATTATTTTTTTCAAGCACAAGTAATGAATAGCTAATTGCTTTTTGCTTTGTTTTTAACTTCCAGAAATGACCCAGGTCACACTGTTTCTGTGAGAAAAAGAGGAAGATAGATAATAGGCATTTCTTTAGGGTCTCTCACATCTATCACTGTTATCAGGACAGGAACAGAGATCTTTCATAGTGCTCTGCTGATAATTCAAGAAGCTCGTAATTTGAAGTGGCCTCGAGTTCAATATGTTTGTTTAGTACAGGAGATTTCAAGTTCTACAAGAAAAATAAACACATTCTTTCAGGCTAACTTTAAAGGTTCAAGATTGACAGTTGAAAAGAAAAATAAAACCCTCAAGCCCTACCTCAAGGGGAACTATTTTTCAGCTCATCATGAGCAAAGCTATCTATATGAAAGCCATGTAGTTCAGTCAAGCCTTCTAGCTGTTCTTTTCCACTTCTCTTATTAACTAGCTCTTGAATTAGTAATCGATTTTAATTAAATATGGAAGCTGTAATTTTAAGCAATATTCATGGGCTAATCGAGATATTTTTCGCAGTGTTCAAACAAGTACAAATGGGCAGGTGAAATACAGCTGCAGGATGAGAAGCCTGTCTGTCAGCAGAGCCCCTGTCAGGCCTGGGAGGCAACCCATTTTCCTAAATGCATGCTTATACCAGGAGGGACAGAGGATGTGGAAAGGGACAGCATACTGTCACTGCATGTTTTCAACATAAGGAAGGGGAAAAAAAAAAGAAGAAAGAAGTTTCCTTAGTAGGCAGCTCCAGGTAGCCTAACCTTTCACCTGCTGCCAGAATCTTCTTTCTCCTTTACCAGATCTCTTCAGGCAATTTGCCTATCCCTTCACTACAAACATTGCCATCTGTTCACACAGCTCTTGTACGCAAAGGCAGGCGTTGTAATGGCATTGCTGTAATGGAAAAAGTGCAGCCAACTCTAAAGCATGGCTCCAGGAGGCTTGTCCGATACCTGCTGATGGTGTGCACCACACCTTCAACACCACACCAGTGACCGGCATTCCCCAGATCCCTGTGCTCTTCAAAGCAACATTAAACTGATTCCTCGACAAACATCTGGAAGCAGACAAAAGACTGAGAAACTGGAAAGTCAGGTTAGGATGAGATCCATCAAATATCAGCTTTGATAATTTATCAGCTATGCTCTATGTTTCTCAAGATTATTTTATGCTAACAATGTGGTGTAAATTTACGAGCCAATATTCAAAGGGACACACACACATAACAGCTCAAAAAAAAAAGAAAAGACCTCCAGTTCAGTAGCCCTCTAATATCAAAGGAAAATAAAATCTAGTATATTCTGCCCAAATTTGTAAACCACTGCCATCTGAGAATAGAGAAGAAAGGCAATCCCCTTCCTCCCAAACCCCACAGCTGTAGTCCTGTAACTGAAGGCCAAATTACTCTATATGTTCATGTACAAAACTTAGAAGTCTGACATTTCCTTATCTCCTGGTCACTTGAGTTTTCAACTTCCTGCCTACTCCCTTCTTTTCTCAATATAATCAGTGTATAAAAATCCTATACCAAAAACTGAAAAAGAAACTGAAGCCCACCCAACCCCAAACTCCACCATCTGGTATCACACATTTCACAGGGATCATCAACAGTGAATTTTAGAGACATTATACTAATCTTCTGCACTAAGTCTAACTGAGGACAGTTGGAGGTTGTTGAGTTCCACAGAATTAGCAGGAGTGAACGAGGAACACTCTACCAGGTCAGTTAGTGGCATCCATGCAATGGAAAGACTCAGAATCTTCTGTCTATTTCAAACACCAGAAAGGAGAGAGGTTGACCAGGTGACATAAGAACCTTCACTTAACTACCCACAAGACAGTTCCCAGGACATTTCATTCAGCTTGCTCTAGTTCCAGCTCTAATTCATCACTATGCTTTATCTTAACCCAATTTCTTTGCCCAGGCATACACAGACTCAATTCTCAGTTCTGCAAGAAAAACAAATGAACATGCCTTGTTTCATGTACCTAACAAAACAAAGTCTTTGAGGGTTAAAACACACTTCACAGCAATTAACCCTAGAAAGATACAAGTCATTTAAACTAACAGCTAATGCCGACAATAATGGCTAAAAAAATCACTTATTTGGAAACTGGTAGACCATCTATGACTACTACACAAAGTAAGTTCTGGAACAGTCTTGTAACAGAAGTATTATAGACTAGGTAATTAGTTTTAAGCTCCATCCCCAATAATTAAAAGGATATTATAACCTGACAGCCTGAGCCCAGTCCATCGCTGTCTTAACTGCCTCGTTTAAAATATGTAGAATTTAATACTGAATCAAGACTCTTTTTTTCTTACCAGCCGACTGTATTTAATAACAGAAGCCACGGGAAACCCTCAAGGCATGTTGAAAACTTCAGCTTCCAACTAAAGTCAAGCTGTAAAATACCTCCAGAAGTAGACAAATTCAGATCATCTAGTTCATCTTCTGCAAGACGCACATCTGTCCTGTCATCATGAAAAACACTCTGGATAGGTGTCCCTAAAAGGTTTATATAGAGCTATGCATTTATATAACCCTCTAACCTCTTTCAGCTTAGGCTGGAGAGGTCACTTACACAGACCAGTAGCTGGCTTCAAAGCTGATGGCTGAAAAAAAAAGTGACAGCAACGTATCCCTCCTTACCCTCTCAGCATGCCCACTCCAATTACTCTCATATTTACTGACTTCTGTGCTCACTCACATTTCATTTTTCCTCTCTTTGATGATACAGACATCCTGGCTCCATCTGTCATAGCGTTAAATAACCATCTCTGATTTCAGTAGATTCTATGAACTGCAAAATACAGCCCTGAACCAATCGAGATTTTCAAGAGGCCTTTTTAAAAAATAAAAATAAATAAAATGGTCCCTTCTGGGCTCAAAGCAAGTAGAGTTTAGCCTGAGTTTCAATGGAGGTGGAAGTATACTTAGATTTATTTTCATGACAGTTCCATATAGTAAACGTTCTCTTCTTCTATTTAAAAACATATAATCACAAAATGTTATTTTATGAAAAGAAAGCCAAAGAAAACTTTAACTTATATAGACTATTATTCATTATTGCTTAGAATACAGCAAAATATTGTTTTCTAACTTCAGAAAACATCGTAACTCTGATATGTGTTTGGCTACTGAGCTGTTCCGAAAGCCTACAGAAGGCAATGCTCTCTAATAGACGCTCACCATAGATTTTCACTGTAACAGTCTGATGAGCGATGATATGCACACCTAAAACCATCCACTTGCCAGTTTCTTATTAATTATATTTTACTGTTTCTACTCGCTATGCACTTTCCCATCAGTCCAATTTCTCATACGTTAATCGACATGACATTACAGCTCAGATATTTCAGTACTGACACTGATGTTCTTAGTTCTGTAATAAAGACATCCTGCCATCCATCCAGATCCTGATACTCACGTTTCACTAAAGTGCATACAAATCATTTTTAACCATGAACTGGGAGAATAACACATCACATATTTTGGAATAGAGAAAGCTTACATTTTCAATGAATATGAGGGCATAATTTGTAAACTGCTTTCCAGGATTTTTTGTATTTAAAGATAACTTTTACCGCTGCCCAGGACACTAACTAACATATGTCTCACTGTTAATCAGTGCCATTACACTTTTGGTATCACTCTCCTCGTGAGTCAACAGGAGGCTGGCTACACAAGGAAAATGCACTGTCTGTGCAGATACTGGGTGTCCACAAACTTTCCCAGTGCATCCTTCACGTTCATGCTGCACGACAGCAATCCCTTTGGCTTTTCTCCTTCCCCTATAATTTTTGTCAATGGCATCAATGAAACCTTAACCTTAATGGGAGTGCTGAAGTCAGCAAACTTGGAACAGAACCCACTGGGGTTCTTTCATAGTTTGCTTCAAGACTCAAGTGTTACACATAATGAAATCTTTGTCACTGCTCATCATTCTCCAGCTAACAACAGGCAAAATTCCCTTACATGTTGACCAGTCTACTTTACCAGTACCCACAGTCAAATTTCCAGAAGTTAGAGAGCAATTATATTTTAATACGTATTGTACAGGCACATTTGGCACAGCAGAATGTAAAGTACAATTTGCAAGTAGCCTTCCCAGCTGAAGAAAGTCACTTTGCCTGATTTATCTGAAATATGTTTTAGTAGTGTCCAAAGGCTAACAAAACAGACACCACACAAAACAGGAACCTCATTCAGAAAAAAAAAACAAAACCAAAACCAAACCAGAACCCTCAGAAGAGGAGGATATCTTCATCATCAAGTCTTAAAAAGGAGTCTTTATCAAACATGCCAGATAAGGAAAGCACACAATAACATTTTTTAGTACTTTCGGTAATAATTCAATGGAGAAAATGGTATTTTTTTTACCCAACTTAAAAAAAAATCTATGCGCGTAGACATCCTGTGAGGTTAACTAGGAAAGTTTAATTCTTTGGCAATGGAAACAGCGGTCTACAGAAAAATCGTTTGTTACAAGGTTATCGTAGGGTTACAAAATGAAAACAGACATTTGGGTTTGAATATGCTCTCACAGTCGAGGCAGAGCTGGAGCAGGAAGCCTGGCTGTTGCAGTAGGATGTCGGGCACTTGTACAGCTACACCCTGCACAGCAGTGGGACTTTTGACTGCTAATAAGTGTGATTTGACCAAAACCCCACCAAGCACAAAATGTTCCCACAAGAACTATGCTGACTGAAGCCAAAGGTCCAAATGCAAGGTCCTCTCTGCAGCTCATGAGTATGTATAGCCAAGGGAAGAAGGTCAGAGCAGAGCAGATGTGAGCCTTGCCCAGTACGCTCTCCCAGCTTCTACTGGGAAGAGGCTCACAGTGGGGTTTACAGCCTTTGAGGGTGTTTTGTTCCATTAATCTGTTGAATTGTTTTTCAGTTATATCAAGTGAAAATAAATGTACTAAGGAATTTACAATGACAGTTTGGAAAAATGCTGGAATGAAATTTTGGGTATATTCTAGCCAAAGCTTTTGGTGTTTGCATGTTAATGTTTCACAGTTGGGTGCAGAACCTGAAAATCTTAATTGGACAACAGATTAAATGGCTCAGTACAGCAATGTAGTGCAAGCAAACTGAAGAATTCAGCATCCAAGGAAAAAGCGCAGACAAAAAAAAAAAAAAAAAGGGTTTGGACAATATAGTGCTCTCCAAACTAGAATTTGGATGCAGTTGTGACTAATCCTTACATTTATGAGTTATTTAGGTTTCATGCATAAAGCGTCATTTCCAAAACTATGCTTCCTGCACCTTAGAAGCACTGGCTTAATACTGAGTTTGAAGAAAATTTATCTTTCTAGGCTATAAAAAAATAATACTCCCTTTAACCTACTGATCAAAGGCAAAGTCAAGGGAACTGCTATCCCCAACACAAGCAGACTCTAACAGAAAGATGAATCTTTCGACTTTCGGATAGAAATCGTAAAATGTTCATTCACGTCAAAGTTGGGACAGGCAAGAATGTTCATAGCAGCTTCCTTTCTCCATAAATACTGTAGGTGAAAAATGGGAAACAGATAGTGCCAAAGAGAGAATCAGAGATTCTGATTTTTAGCTTTGGGACCAGAAAATGTCAGCTGTAACATCCCAGGTACTGTTTGACACTTTATACACGGCAAAAGAAAACCCAAAAGAAAATCCAAACTCTCCACAGACTTTACTTACTAAGATCCAGTCATCCTGCTTTGTTTAAGAGCTGGATTATTGGGAAACATTTCATGTTACTTGCCACAGGGATAGAATGTTTTCCCTCAAAATACAGATGTGCACCACAGACCAAATTTTGCATTTCAAAACACTAATTCAACCACTACTGACATAAACAGGAGTTACCCACACCCTCCTTTCAGGCTGGTTACAATCACATCCGTCAATTTAAATGCAATGGTCTGGAAATGTCTGGAAGTTGTTTTCTCAAACAACTGAATTTTCAAATATTTCTAGTGTGCCTTTAGATCATTTGTCCATTCCAATATGTGAAAACAAACTTTGAGATATTAATTCTAGTAGCAATTATTTCAGTCTGAAATAGGTCACTAACTACTCCAGAGGGTCACTGGATGCACAGTGAAAGAGTATTTTCTTTGAAGAACTTGAGGCTGAGGAAGACTTTAAAAGAAGCAAAGATTTTAGGCTTCCCTGCTGACAAGGGCTTATCCTTACAAATAAGTCATGAAATGGAAACTTTCATGTTCCAGATAAAGGCAGCCCGCACATGTATTTGGATGAAAGCAAAGATATTTCAGGAGGGAAAACAAATAACTTAGTTTTCATGTTAATTATGAGCTTAACTCAAACCACATTCTTACACACAGGCATCTACAAGATGTCATTCCAGCATATTTCCTTTGTTGCATTATCAGAAAATTTATCAAGCTATTCATACAATGCCATTCTGATCTTTTTTTTGTGTTATCTTAGGTTTTCAAAACGTTTACTAAAAAAGCATGCAGTCAGTCAAACTTCTGACCCAACAATCTGGTGCAGTTAATTAAAGTCAACTCAAAAGCAAAAGCATCAAACTATGAATTTCCTTATTGTACTGCAGGATCAATATTGTGACAAGTAAATGGCAAGATCCTGATGAATGGCTACCACTGTTCAATAGATTGAAGAAAGCCTGAAAATGCCTTATCTGTGCTTTCTGGTACAGGAAGATTAAGGAAAGGGTGGATAATAACCTTTCGTATTTCCCTCAAACACAGGATTTGGTCTGTCTGGCTCCATGCTGTATTATTGGTTCAGTCCAGGCTATCGTCTATTCTCATAACATTTACAAAAACAGAAAACAAATTTCAGACATGATTTTTGGTTCATTTTACAAGACGAAAGTGCCGTTAATAACCTTCTGAATGGATCACAACATTTTAAGTCATTCAACTAAGTTGCAATCATAAAAGCCAAAAAACATGCTATGAATGGTACCTACATATAACAGTTTGACAATTTGCCTTTCAAGTATCTTAATAAAAATAATTTCTCTTACTATAATGGTCAATATAGAGAAGTAGGGCTAAATCACAATAGGTAGAAGCTTATCGAAATTAAGCACAATTAAAATTTGTAGAAGTCACATTAAAAATAAAGAATTGCATCTCTTTTTCTTTCTTTCTGTACCAGCTCTTTTCTGTCCTGTTTTGCTCAATGACTTTTAGAAACAAGATATAATGTATATAGACTTAATTATTAAGAAGTGGCTTCCTTTTTTTGTTTGTGCGTTAATTTTGGTTTGTTTTTTTTTTTTAAATTCCAGAAATCCTCACTGGATAAGCTGACCAAGAAGAAAAGGCACAGGTTACAGAAACATCTACTTCACATGAAAACTGATGAAACTCTACAACACTTCCGGTCTTCCAGTACACAGGAGAAGGGATTAGATATTGCTGTTTCCAAATGGAAAGAACAGACACATATGCTTGCCTGTGAATGGAAGTTTTACTTCACAATAAATCTACTAAAAGCAACAAGATGACCAATCCCGTATTTTTTCCTTCTTAACCTTCACCTTTCTACCTTTGGGGTGTATCATTACAAAATCATTTGTAATGATGCTTGGGGCCTTACACTTACCTGGGTTTAAAAGCTATGTGTGTGAACGTACAAGATTAAAGCTATACCAACAAACAGGATACTAAGCACAGAGTGAAGTCTCAGAGCAGTTACAATGAGCATCAAAACACTTGTACTCATTTACAGGACAAAATTTAAAGTAATGACCTGTTTTGTTTCATGGTTTCCACAATGATTTTACGTAAAAGATCCATGAATGTAAACATATATACACACATTCCAGTTCTGGGCCCCTCAGTTCAAGAAGGACAGGGAGCTGCTTGAGAGAGTCCAGCGTAGAGCCACAAAGATGGTGAAGGGAGTGGAACATCTCCCTTAGGAGGAAAGGCTGAAGGAGCTGGATCTCTTTAGCTTGGAGAAGAGGAGGCTGAGGGGTGACCTCATCAATGTTTATAAATATGTCAAGGGGGAATGTCAGGAGGATGGAGCCAGGCTCTTTTCAGCGGCGTCCACTGACAGGACAAGGGGCAATGGGTGGAAGCTGGAACACAGGAGGTTCCAGAAAAATATGAGGAAAAACTTTTTTACTGTAAGGGTGACCGAGCACTGGAACAGGCTGCCCAGGGAGGTTGTGGAATCTCCTTCTCTTGAGACATTCAAAACCCGCCTGGACGCGTTCCTGTGCGCTCTAGTGTAGGTGATCCTGCTCCAGCAGGGGGGTTGGACTAGATGATCTTTAAGGTCCCTTCCAACCTTTAACATTCTGTGATTCTGTGATTCTGTGATTCTATAATAAACTACACTGTCAAGGGTCTGTATTGGGACCAGTACTGTTTAATATCTTCATCGATGATATTGGCAGTGGAATCAAGTGCACCCTCAGCAATTTTGCACGTGACACCAAGCTGAGTGGCGTGGTTGACACCCGAGGGATTGGATGCTACCCAGACAGACCTGGACAAGTCTCAGAAGTGGGCCCTCACGAACCTCATGACCTTCAAGGCTGAATGCAAGGTCCTGCGCTTGGGTTAGGGCAACATCTGGTATCAATACAGGCCAGGGGATGAAGGGATTGAGAGCAGTCCTGCTGAAAAGGACCTGAGGGGACTGGTGGATGAAAAACTGGTCATGAGATGACAATGTCCACTTACAGCCCAGAAGAACAACCATATCCTGGGCTGCACCAAAAGAAGCGTGGCCAGCAGGTCAAAGATGGTGATTCTGCCCCTCTGCTCTGCTCTGGTGAGACCCCACCTGCAGTACTGTGTTCAGCTCTGGAGTCCTCAGCACAAGAAAGACATGGACCTGCTAGAGCAGGTCCAAAGGAAGGCCACAAAAATTATCAGGGGGCTGGAACACCTCTCCTATGAGGACAGGCTGGGAGAGTTGGGGTTGTTTGGCCTGGAGAAGAGAAGGCTCTGGAAAGACCTTACTGTGACCTTTCAATACTCAGAGGGGACTTGTAAGAAAGACTTTTTAGTAGGGCCTGTAGTAAGAGGACAAAGGGTAACAGCTTTAAACTAAAGTAGGGTAGATTTAGACTAAATATAAAGAAGAATTTTTTTACAATGAAGATGGTGAAACACAGGAACAGGTTGCCCAGAGAGGTGGTAGATGCCCTGTACCTATCATCATTCAAGGTCAGGTTGGACTGGGCTCTGAGCAACTTGATTGAGTTAAAGACGTCCCTCCTCACTGCAGGGAGGTTGGATCATATGATCTTTAAAGGTCCCTTCCAACCCAAGCTATTCTATGTAACATACCCATATGCACGCCTCATACATATACTGCATATTACAAATAAGTAGTACTGGAACAGTAATTTTATCAGTATTTGCTGCTGAATCAGCAAATAATTACTCAGATCTAAACAGGTTTTCTTTACATGCATGAGCTGTGAATGTTAGGAAACATATCTGTTATGACTACTGAAGTTTTAAAGTTGGTGTAAACATAAATATGATAGCTATATTGCAAAGCATACAGGCAATACATGTGCACCCATTATAGCTAGGATAAGCAAGTCAATCTGGATGCACCCTACAGCATTCTTGCTGTGATTTGCAGCACTAGTAATAAAAACACACATGGAATCCAGGAAGTTTTTTCATTTGTTTTCTAAACATTAAGAAAGAAACAAAATAATTCAAGACGTCTTCCGTTTGTGGCTAAGCACTGATGTGCATCTTGGGAATTGCTACAGTGTTTGTCCAAGCCCAAAATCACTATGTGCCTGTACCACAGGCAAGGCTAAAGACAGAAGTTGACTGCACAGCCTTGGAGATGAGCACTCCAGGGCCTCCTCTGAAAAACAACAGCAATTATTTAAAAATGGGATAAATTGCACGTCACAACAACTGACAGCCCTCTCCAGGAGCAACAAATCAAACCGCAAGCCAGGAGGACTCTTCTGCGTTGCACAACAACCTGTAAATGAGGAGTAATTGCAGGTAAACCATACAGGTTAGATGCTTTGGTTACCGTCCCAGGAAACCCAAGGAAGGGTTCAGACATGGCAGGGTGGTGGAGCAGGAGAAGAGGCAGGTAAGGTCAACAGAGAACTGGTCTTGCCTCACCAGCATTAGTTCTCCCACTCTGCTCTCCAAAAAAGTTCTTTTTGTTCAAACACATTCATTACAGTTGGACTTGATAATCTCAGAGGTCTTCTCCAACCTTAATGATTCTATCATTCTATGATTAACCCATTTCTTATCAATGAGTAAATGTGATTCACTGAGTAACTAAACAGCATAGCTCTGCCTCGGATTTTTGGATGTCCACATCCAGAGAAGGCCATTGTTTCTTAATTTCCAAAGGATCCCTAGAACCTGAAACTAACGCTTGTCATTGCCAATCAGTGCTGGCCTATGTTAGCTTTTCAGGTAATATATGTAAATGAAAAAGTTCAGCTTGATTAAGCATTAAAACTATTATTAAGTGTTATTATCTGGATTTCCCATGCTCTTACGATATTTTCAGAATTATAATCAGTCATGAGCCAATATTAAACAGCTGGATTAGAAATGACTGCACCAGCCCAAGGAAACTTCCTGACAGGATCAACAAACAGTAATTAAACATCATTACACATCACCAGCAGCCAGCATTATTGAATAAAGTAAATCAAAAAAAGAGGAGGTAGGGAGGCCTGCCTGCATTATTGGCAAGTTATGATCTTGATGACTTAGAATTGTGCACCACGGTCTGTACTTCTTGCTGCTGAAAACTGTGTATTTTTTTAAGGACAAAATACACGGAGCAAAAGCTTTGATCTGACACAAAGGTCCACAGTACTTAATCAGTAGCACAGTCATAGGACAGCGTAAGTTACAGCACTGCCTCCCAAGCAGTTTCAGCATTTCCATGCGTAGATTTAGCACAGAGCTGTACTCCATGCCTGGGCACCAGAGGCCAGAGGAAAGATCCTCCATCATCCAGTCCTCGCAGCTGCTGCACAGCACATGAAATCAGAGGAGACTGTTCATGAGGTCACTACAGTTTAAATAGTATTTCATTGTGTATTAACCAAGTTTTTCCATTTTTACATCCTTTTATCAGTCTCCCATCCACACTCAGCCTAGTTTCATCATGCTGCTCCTCATCCTTCCTTCTGCTGTTACATATGTAAACTCACGGTTCTGTACACTTTGATTTTCTCTCTCCATACATGTGAGTCCCTCGTGAGCAACCACAGACTGACTCTATCACAATAGAGTCAATCCACAGATTGACGCTAATGGTGGCAATGCTGCCAATGGCACCAGGTGCTGCCCTGGAGACCGGCGGCAGATGTTTCTGGAAGCTTTTCACACTACCCCAACCATTACATGAGCCATTTCACACCTACAAGCAAATCCTACAGGTCAGTTACCTGCAGTGCTCAGCACTCAGTGTGAAACTACACAGACCTCAGCAGATTTCCCACTGAGTGAGCTAGTGCGTGTGAAAGTCAGGTGTGAAAGCCTAAGGTACATGATACGGCTTGCACGTGTATATAAATAGATGTATTCAAATAATTATGCACACTATTTTTCTAAAGGAGAAAGTAATTATGTTTTTTCCACATTTGTCATTTTCAAAACAAGTGTCTAAATCTAACACAGCTTCTATAATAAAAAAAAATACATATACTTACTATATTATGTCTAAAAAAACCCCACAAAACAACAGCAATATCTGCAGAAATATTTCCTTCAGAATATTCTAATGACAATAAAATTATTCATATATAAATACTTTCTACTGAAAGGGCAAACTCATTCATCAATAAGGCACTTAATCACTCAGAGGGAGGAAAAAGAATGAGTAAGATGTACTACTATGGCCATTTAGCATTTTCTTGCAAGCCAGCTAATGCTTAATGTAATAATTACTCCAGAGTTAAGTGATTTTTTTATTAGAAGGACAGTATTTTTGATTTTTAAAAATCAGCTTCACAAGTCTTACAGTACAGCAAAAAGTTTATATAAATATGCTTTCTCACTGTATAAGGTCACACTGTGAAGGCACAAAGTGCAAAATTATTCAGAAGCACTCTTACCCTCCATAAAGTGCATCATCTCCATATTTAAATTTATCTTCTACCCCTAGACTTTAAGTTATTCACTACCAGTTCCAGACTGTGTTCTTCCAAATCTCTGCTGTGAGACCCATTATAATCCCCATATTGCAGAACAGTTTCTCACCCACTGGAACTACAAGGAAGATGACAAAAATGACACATTAGCCTCATATTTCTCAAGTAGAATCAATCCCACCCAACACACTCTCAAGCCTGCCCCAAACACACTATTGGGATTCAAATTTTGAGGTCTCCAACTGACCAAAACCCATTTTTATAGAATCATCTCCACCAGTAATGCAAATATTTGGATAAGCAGGAGCCTCTGAGCATACAATATATCGTTGGTTTAAGCAGCAGCATGTCACACAGCATCAAGGGAAAACAGGCCAGAGCCTATACCCAGTTCTTATCTTCTTGATGTCCCCTGTTTCTTAAGGCATCTGTTCAGTATAGCAAGGAGGCTGTGTGACTATTTTCAATAGCTAGAATTTTGTGGACAGAATCAATAATAAAGCTTGTCAATCGGGAGTCACAGCTTTTAAGTAGCGAGCAGCCGTGACTCTTCTCTCAGTGTGTTATTTGTTATTCATTGATCCATCTCAGTAAAAAAATCAACGGAAGTCATCCTGTGAAGGAAAGGCTTCCACAGTCAGGGAGCCAGAGCAAACTACATGACCGTGGTTTGAGTTAGCCTCTAATACTGGTGGTTTTTCCTGGCTAACAGACAAACCTACACACAGTAACAATCCTCTCCTCATGTTAGAGCACACAACAATATCTAACTTAAAACTAACAGATCTCCCAACAGCTGACAGAGATGGTATGAAAACTGGGTCTGACATCCCAGTGGCCTCGAGGATGGCAGGGTGTTCACTCCCACATACAAGAAGTCAGACCTCAGTTTCCTATTTCCCAGCTCCTGCATGTTGGATACCTTTCATCTCAGCTCTAACTTACTGCATTTTGGCATTTCCCAGCTTATAAATGAGGAGACAGAAACTCTTGCATTCACAAGGCACATGATGACCTGAAGGCACTGTTAAATACCCTTGACAGCAACTCCATCTTCACTTTACAGAGAGAGCATGAAAACAGTTTAAACTATAACACTTCAGTCTCTTTCATGTATTTTAAATTATTATTCTAGTTAGCGAGATCTTATGGTTTATCCCTAGGAAGATATGAGGTGTTTGCAACATCAGTAAGTATTCCTCAGATTTATTCTCTGGATAAGCTGAGCATTTACTGTTTTAAAGTCAGCACAGGAAAAAACTCACCGAGTTTCACCTCCAACTGTTTGGGCACAGATCCCTGTCAGTTGGGTTTCCTTCAGAGGATTCATCTCTGAATTAGTTTACAGGACACAGACTACGAGTTGCTCTCCAACCTGCCTCTATACTAACAGTGTGACTCAAACATTATCAGGAACTAACCAAGACCTGGCATTGCTGCAAAGCCTTTGTCACTTCTTCTGCTTCGACTTAGCTTATGAGTCCAAGGAGAAAACAATAACATAAAACATTAATAAATGCCATGCAAAACCCTGACAGCAGTTAATACACAGTAAAACAAAGTCTTTTTGCCAAGCAATTAAGCTCACAGAAGATAAGCAGACGACAAGAATTAAACTCACTAATTAACCACAGAAAAGCTACAGATAACAGAAGTGGAGAGTGCCCGGCTCTTTTCCAACCCACACAGCACAGTCCCTGCTACCGTCTCCTTCCTCACGCTTGACACAGGGGCACGACCACCATCCTCTTCCTACTGACCTTACTGTCAGCAGCTCACAGCTTAAGTCACCTGGCCCTTGACTTTTAGTATCCTCCTAAACAGCATTATCAAACAGCAGCAAAAAAAAAAAATCATAAAAAAGAACAGAGAAGACTGATTGCTTTCAGATGGTTACATCCACCAACCCAGAGCTGAAGGGTTCCACACCAAGAACATGAGAAAAGACGCAAGATGCATGAGCAAGGTAGCAGAGAAGTAGTTAATTTCCAGGAGATGAAGGGAAATACAATAAAAGCATCACTATTTCTTAATGGCAGTTAGTTGAACTAAACATGCAATGATCTCAGAATCATGTGAAAACAGAACTGATTACAGATCCACAAGAAGGAAGCAAAGTTTTCAAAATATTTTCAGCAGGATTTTACAGGGAAATACTGAAACTGTTTTCTTTATTCTCAAAATCAACTAAGAAACATTTCCTGAACTAAGACTTCATATAAAAGCATGAAGTAAGAAGGAAAAATGTTCTGTCCAGATTTTCAACCTATTCAGTTCTCGCTGGCTTCACTGGTTTCTTGGCTTTGCCAACCGTTGTCCCAGCATACTTGGATTCTGACAAGACCTGCAGAGCCAAAGTGAATACAGCAAGTCCCTTTCAGTACAACTACAGAAAATGAACCGAGTTCCTGACAGACATTTAAGAGTTGCATTTCACCAAAACTATTCCTTATGCAGTATACTGTGCTTGAGCATTTTTACAATGCTTTGAGTCACTTCCCTGAAATGGAAGTTGTTGATTTACCTCATGTATGAGAGCCAGATATGGTCTTTAACAAATAAGCACAATTCCAAGTGCAGAAAAAGTTTGTATCCTGAAAAAAATGAGATAGTCCCGAGCTACATTTGGCATGGTAAAGATGCAGCGTAGTGAAACAGTCACAGAATTGTTGGAGTTGGAAGAGACCTCTAGAGATCATCTAGTTCAACCCCTCTGCTAAAGCAGGATCGCCTAGAGCACATTACACAGGATTGCATCCAGGCATGTTTTGTGTATCTCCAGAGAAGGAGCCTACACAATCTCTCTGGGTAGCCTGTTCCAGTGCTCTGTCACCCTCACAGTAAAGAAGTTTTTCCTCATATTTAGATAGAACTTCTGCATTCCAGCTTGTGGCCATTGCTTCTTGTCCTGGGCACTACTGAAAAGAGTCTGGCCCCATCCCTCTTACACCTACCCTTTAGATTCTTACAGACATTGATGAGGTTTCCTCTCAGTCTTCTCCAGTCTAAGTCCCAGCTCTCTCAACCTTTCCTCATAAGAGAGATGCCTGCGTCCCCCAATCATCTTTGTTGCCTTCCGCTGGACTCTGTCCTGTAGTTCCCCGTCTCTCTTGAACTGGGGGGCCCAGAACTGGATACAGTATTCCAGATGTGGCCTCACCAGGGCAGAACAGAGGGGGAGGGGGACCTCCCTTGACCTACCATCCACAGTTTTCTTTATGCACTCCAGGATACCATTGGCCTTCTTGGCAACAAGAGCACACAGCTAGCTCATAGTTAACTTACTGTCTACCAGGACTTCAAGATCCTTCTCCTCAGGGTTGCTTTCCAGCAGGTCTACCCCTAATCTCTATTGGTGCATGGGGTTGTTCCTCCTCAGATGCAGGACTCTACATTTGCCTTTGTTGTATCTCACTAGGTTCCTCTCTGTCCAGCACTCCAGCCTGTCCAGGTCATGCTGGAGGGCAGCACAGCCCTCTAGTGTGTCCGTCACATCTCCCAGTTTTGTATCATCAACAAACTTGCTGAGGATACACTCTGTCTCCTCATCTAGATCACTGACGGTTTTTATGGTTTACAAGTAGAGCAATGATTACTGGCCTCTCAGGGAGGGTAATATATTTTTGACACTTAACTTTTTGGAAAGGTCATTAAATTTGGAAAACAATTCACTCATCTATGTTCTATTTCTTGGATAAACACCACTAAAATCAGTAGGACACACAAGAACTCCTTTTTTTGCTTTGTTTTCTAATGACAGCTTTTATTCTCAGCTGTTGTAAAACAGATCTCCCAGTTGTGACTCGCACGTATACGGCTGCAGTTGTGCCTATTTTTTAAAAAAGAAAAAAAGAAACCCCCTGTGTTCACTGCTCCGTCTTAATCAGGACAGCAATGACTGCCCCTTCAGAACCAGTCCCTCAGTGATCCACAGAAAGAAGCAACCACCACTCTACTATCTCAGTTTGAAGCAAAAAATTTTGATTTACCAGAATTCTACAAAGCAGTTTTAAATGCTCACAACCTCTTGAAGCACTGCTGCAGGAAGGAATGAGCATGTGCATACAAGTCTGTCTTTTCTTTCCACCCCACTACTCCCTAACAGTATCCCTGTGAACTGCATGACACAGAAGGGAGGAAAAAGCAGTCAACATTTGCTTTCTTCACCTCGATGAATGATCCTTCTCACTGCAAGCACACTTTACAGTGCCTTGATTGCAGACTGCAAGCTGTATTGTAGTATTCACAGAAATAATTTGCATTTGAAATAAATTCCCTCTAAAGTACTTACAGTTTCAGACCATGAGAAAAGAGACTCTAGTTTGTTACCCACAGCAGCTTTTATAGCTTAATCGCTTCCAAATCCTCACATGTAAAGCAGTAGCTTGAGAAACCATAGTAGTTGTCTTCTGAGTACAGGAAGGCACAGCTCACAAATTATAAGAAGAAATTCTAAATCTCATCCCAAAAGTGCAGCTTTATGGTCATATAACAGTGAAGTTGGAAAACTGTTGCAAGGGAAGTTTAAGTGATATCCAGAATGCACAGTTCAAAAACCATGTAAATAAAACCCAAACCACTAGACTGAAAAAATCTGTTTAATAGATAAAACTTCAGATGTTCCTTACATACTATCCCTTTGTGCCTTACCTCCTAGCTCATTAATATCTTCACTGTATCAAATAAAATGTTACAATATGTTCCACTAAAGAGTATTTTACAAAATTCGGGATTTAAAAGAGCACTTAAAAACCACCATACTCAGCATTAAAAGTCTGTCACTTTCAGTCTCAGTCATTTTTTTAGATTGTTAAACTTTACACTGGTATTTGTCCACCAGCTGCAATAGTGTTCCCTGTTTTCTCTGGAGCCTCTCAATGCCAGTACCTTACTACTAGCAAAAATGACTGATTCACTGCAGTCCTACCAGTCCTACATCGCAGGGATAGAAGACATTCTGTTTGTTGTTTTTTTTTTTTAAATAGATTTCTATTTTCATATACAGACTATATATACACAGTATACTTGGACAAGAGTGAAGTTTTTAGGTTTGGGGTGGGGTTTGTTTTGGTTTTGGTTTTTTTTTGACAGAAGCACTTTTTAACACTTTTCTGATGTAGGACAAAGTACAACATCTTTCTAAGAGCTAGTCAACTACTTATACACAAAACTTGGAAAAAGTTCCCCTGTTAGCATTTAAACAACATCCCATCTCCCAAATTTCACCAAATTCAGAACCAGACACAAACGTGCCACAGACCAATAAACACCAAATAGAGACTGATAAACAAACCCCAAAAAAAAACCCCACCAAAAAACCCCAACAAACCAATCCACAAGAAACAAACTTCCAAGGTATTTCAACAGCCAACATATCCTTCCAGCTGTAGCTTTTAATGCCTCCCCACAGAGGCATCTTCAGAATCAATGTGTCTCACATGTGTGCATCCTAATACCTGATAGACTCATCCACTGTAGAAATATTCTTGTTGAAATTGAGATATGTTGAAACATAGATATATCAGTAAAGATGCCCAAGAACGGGAAAAAAAACAAACCATGTTTTGCAGGAAACAGCTGCTACATCCCTACATCTCTTAATTTCTCAATCTTCATAAAAAAAAAAAAAGAAAAAGAAAAACCAATAACACCCAAAAGTTTCTATTAAAGATATATATAACAAATCCTTCTATGCCAGATTTAATGAAAGCACCTTTTGACCCAAAACCTACCCATATTTTAAAACTGTTTTAGTTTGATGAATGACACTGCCTTCCTTCCGTCGTGTACTTGAGATCTCCACACAAAAAGGTTAACCTCAAGAGCAACAAAACTTCAAGAGCAACAAAAGTGCAGATTAAATTTTCTTACTTGGAGCAATGAGATAATTCGTATTGTTCTCCTGCCAAAAGAACATCACCAGTCTCTCAATCTTTGCACGGTCTGTTTCTCTGAACAAACTCCATCTCTCTGAAGACTGCCGAAACATGAAGCATCACTCTGCTGCTTGGATGGCTGGCAGCTCAGTACTATTTCAAACATACATCTGCATCTTCACTTGCTAAGACCCTTCACCAAGGTTCCACAAACAGCTACTCAAATTCTTCTCAAAACTGCCAAAAATCAGAGTTTACTGACTTCTAAAAAGGCACAGAGAACAGTCAAAACTGAGATGTAGGAAGCGCTCTCAGCTGACAGAGCTGTTCACATCATTTCTTCCACTACAGCAGTCAGCTAAACCAATGATACACTGACCATCCTCTTACGGGATATAGACTGCCTTCCAACTTTATTCCAGTCCCAAAGATCAAGAGATTAATGAGACGTGATACGACAAGAAACCATATGTTAAATGATTTCAAAGCTAGTCTCTAAATAGGCAGGGCTTACTGGAGCATTTCAATTTCATCTTTTCTCATGCTAACTCCCACCAGATTTTGAGTAACAATGTTCAAAATTTATGAATCAAAATATCTGGAATGTGGAATAAGTCTTGCTCTTGTATGCCTATTTTGTTTTGTTTGTTTAATGAAAAATATAACATTGAGTGAGTCGTTAAGACTGTCGCGTTGAAGCAGGCTGTCTCAAATAGGAGTACCACAGCACCGTCAGTGGATTCTAAGACCAGTTTTGCACCTTTAATTCTCTTCTCATACTTAAGCTGGCATATTACATCTTATGAACATGGAAACAGCTTCCTTGTACACTCAAGTTCCCATTTAAATTAGTGAAACGTAATTACAAAGTGGAATATCAGACTTATGTGAAACGTAATGTAAGAAGGTGAATGAAACAAGTTACATTCTTTCCTCTTAAAGTTGATTCATTCTTGGATGACACAAGACTCGGTAAGTTTTGTTCCGGCTTTACAGTGAACTCGTCTGGACAAAGAGGCCTTTTATCCCAAAAACCTAACCTCAAAAGCACCAAAATGCAATAAAAAGGAATTGGTTCATATGAAACTTGCAAAGAGTTTAAGATGTATCACTACCACTTTCTTCTCTGAGGGTTTAGATGAATTTCAGCTTAACTCAGATGTCACTAAGTTAAATATTTCAGGTTGAATTAACCACCTTTGCTAAGACAGACAGCTAATGCATCTTCAGTACTTACAGAATGAAAAAGTCTTAAGCATTAGGCAAGATGAATCTCATTTTAAGTGTCCTGTGTGCTCCAGATTCTCTGACACTATTTTTAGATTAACATATCTTTTTTTCACACTGTTGAACACACGATCAGGATTCAAAAAAACTAAACGTCGTGCAGATGGGTTGGCACAGGCTGGTTAACATCAGTTCTTCTTCATGACATGGATTCTTCATGGTTTGGCCAGTCACTTATTGACAAAACGTATGATGCATGAACTTTGGGAAAATTCAGCTCACTTAGAAACAGAAATGGCAACATCAGTGATGGTGCATGCAATTCATGATTGGACTCCGCTATTTTGCGGTAGCCTAGCACACATTTCTCTATCCACTCCATTATCTCCAAGATCTCATTTCATCTACAAGTGGCTGAATCAAAGGAAAAACTTAGCATCTGGGTATGGGGTTTTGGCTTCTGCTCTCAGAACAGACCTTCAATAACTCAAAGTAGCATAGCCAGACAACTACTTTGAGATGACACAGAAATATGATGCCAGTGATTCTGCTTAAGAAAGCAGGAGGGGATATATATATATATATTTTTTTTTTAAATCATATAAATGAAAATGGACAGGAAACTTCAGATGAAAAGGCATCTTGTATATAGCGGCTAAAAAAAACTCAAATTGCCCTCTGCCTGTGTGCTCTGCTACCCCCAAGAGACTAGGGTAACCAGAAGCAGCAGAGGCATTTAATATATGCTCAGAAAACAAGGAATTGAACTAATTTTTCTTCTTGTAAAAGACTTTAGTTAAAATATACAGGAATTCCTATCTAACCTAATGGCTTACAACTCATCAACATTTATCTCGCTGAAAATACTTTCTAACATTGTCAGTTTGACTTTTTTCCCCCTGTTCCTTTAACTGCAAAAGTAATTGTAAATCCCTATTGCAAGAAAACCTGAAAGCTGCCATTCTTACAGCCTCATTGGGAAGGACCACAACCTCACTGCAAAGCCAGTCAGTAGGAAAGAGTGGCCCAAGGGCTCAAGATGGAACTGAGGTCATCTGAGCTGAGCCCAACCAGTTCCACCCCCTCCAATTTTTAAATTAAAAAGGAAACTGGTAACTGTGGCCAAGCAAGATTTGAGAATTCAAAGTGGAGCAGTTAAACTAATGTTTAACAATTAACAGTTAACACTTAACATGCTGGCTTTCATATTAATAACTTTAATGGCTAGTATAAACTTTTTTCCTATAGGACACATGCTTCAAAGTATATATGCAGGTACCTCCTTGAACTGCAGAACTTAAAAATCACAGCAAGTACAACACAAAAGAGAAAGAGAAAAATGCAAAGCAATACACACAGGAACTAGTCACTAATGTACATGCAGACTTCTTCATTTTATACTGGAATTCCCCAACGTACTTGTTAATGACACCAGCAGAATGGCTGTAATGGACTGTGGGTCTCAGACTAAGGTAAAACACAAGTTTGGGCAATCAGATTAAAACTTTTATTCTTAAATTACTCTGCTAAGACATTAACAGTACCTTCTGAACAGTTCACTTTCTGAATTGCATTCTGAAACGTCAGTGCATTCTTTAATGTTTGTAATATTATCCATGGTTTGTGTTAATTAAAAGACAAAACCTGTGGATTAAGTGATGAATACTGATTCTTCAGATTTCCATTACCTCATAGCAGGGAGGAGGGAAAAATACTAAAACCTCACAGTCTTAGTACCAAAGTACAGTGCTTAAGTGACTCAGAAAAGAACTGAAAAAAGTGGTCTACATTTATTTAATGAGAAATACTAGAGATAGTATGAGTTCTTTACAAAAAAAAATAAAATTGGATGAACTATTTTTGTTTCTTACAGGCTCTTTCTATATTGAAAAAATAGAAGTGTTCTTTCTAGTCCCTCACACTCTTCCTACTCTTTTTAAAATAAAAATGAAAAATAGATAAATCATTAAAAATATAAGATGTTAATTTAAAAAATAAATTTTGAAGTCTTTTGAATATTTGAAAACAAGCAAGAATCCCAATTTTTTTCAAAAAAACATTACTTACTCTCATATAGAAAGGCTCCTGTTCACCACTCAAAAAAAAAATTAAAGATATGCTAGCAAGTGCTTTATGACTTTAACATCATTCTTTTAGTCACTAGAAACTAAATTTCTATTAAGAAACTTCTCAAAACAGTCAGTTTTCCATTTAACCGCACACCTAGAGCATGCTAAAAAAACACAGTTGTACTGACCACTTTGGCATTTCGCAGAGGCATTAAGAAAGTAAGATGCAAGGGACACAAAGTGCAAGTCAGAAAGTGCTGCTACGCATCTGGCAACAGTATGAGGGGTCCGATCTGGATCAGGGCTCCGAGTGCTGCAGCGGGAGTGAAGCATTCAGCTCTCTGCTCCAGACTGCAGGATGTTGTACCACTCAAAAAAGCAATTAATCCATTCAAGAAGGGCACACCAGCCTGAAAGCTCCTGGAACATTTATCTTTCAGGATGCAGTAGCAGCTACCATTCAGAGGAGGCTTTGGGGTAGGCAAAAGGACGTGCTGAAAAGGCTCGCTGACAGCACGAAGACCATATGGTTGCGCACTTGCCATGTGCCAGAGACTAGCCCAGCTCAATCAAACTGTAACAGAGAAGTGTAGGGAACCAGATGTTTTAATTCATGCAAGACAGCAAATACTTTCCATTTAAAATAGCATGCCTTCTTCCTGTGAGCTGCTGGAAGGACTTCAGATATTAACCCTCTTGATCAACATTTAAAGAAACAAATGCAAGAGTGAAGAGACTGTACTTGGAAACAGATGGGCAAGCTCTGAGCCACCAGGTCTCTTAAGTGCTGGATTATCCAAATGGACAGGAAAAGACGATGAAGGTAAAAAAACCCTTCATGTTCTATACCAACTTATTTTGGACTTTGTCCTACATTAGATGGCCACGTCTAGACGCACAGATTAATAATTTATACAATTTTAAAGAAGTAAAACTATTTCAGAGGTGCGTGGTATACAGCGATGTTCAAATACGAAAACAGAAAACAGCAGGATGTCAGCGGTTATAATTTTAATTTTTTTCTGGGATTTTCCCCTCCCCCCTCTCTGTTTCCCAGTCTTGCTACTTGAAAAGACAAGCATACTCCTCAAAGAAAATACTATGTAAATCATATCCTGTAAATAACATATATAAACTTACTATGTAAATAAACATGACTTATTTTGTCAACAATATTTCATAAAGAAAACACCTTCCAAAATTATCTGAATGAAAAACAGTGTTGAGTCATTCCGCACTCCTTTCCGGCAGCAGCAGTGATTCAGTCAAGTTGGGTCTACACACAAAGTTGTAAAGTTACATAAATTTGCAATTTCAAACATGACATACATTTACTAAAATGTCTGTGTTGTAGTAACAAACATACTTAGCTTGCTGTATTTTATTTTACTTAGCATGGTCTTTGATGGTGGTTTATTAGGAAAAAATTCTTTACTGAAAGAGTGATGAAGCATTGGAACAGGCTGCCCAAGGAAGTAGTGGAGTCGCCATCCCTGGAGGTGTTCAAAAAAATGTGAAGACCTGGCACTTCAAGACATGGTTTAATGGTCATGGTGGTGTTGGGTTGATGGTTGGACTTGATGATCTTAGAGGTCTTTTCCAACCTTAATGATTCTATGAAGAAATCCCATCTGCTCTTGCCAATTTGAAAATTAGTTTTTCTGTTACAGTAGAGTTTTAATTGCTGCTGAATTTTGCATTTTGGAGAGATGTTTCCAAGGAACAACTTCTTTTATGCTATCACTTGAATTTTCAAAGCATTTGGAAAGCACAATGCTGTACATGCATCTGACTATTCCTGTTCATGTTGAACGTTCTCTCATTCAACACACTGCCGTATTTCACAGCTTCTTAAAAATTAGGTTATTGGGGTTTTTTTTAAGGGAAGCCATGAATAATGATTTCATTTTCAGCATTTCTGCACTGGCAGACAGCAATGGCTTTTTTCACTAAGCCTCCAATTATAAAGAACAGTGATTAGCTACTCCTTACAAATATAATTAGCTGATTAAGAAAAAGGGCAGCCGAGATCAAAGCTTTTGGAGCATATATCCTTGGATTGCAACAATCAATTCAGTGACTTAAGAGGATAAAACACTGCATTCACACAACATATGTAAGCTGTCATCTCCTCTAACTGTGAAGTTGTCTCAACCACAATAAAGAACAGCCTTCATGAAAGGCTGAAGAAGGCTCTTTTCACTTTCTGAAAACGTCAGGAGCTTCTGGGGTGCCAGCAGCATGTGCTGTGGGAGGTACAGCTTCCTCACACA
This sequence comes from Trogon surrucura, assembly GCA_020746105.1. Taxonomy (NCBI): domain Eukaryota; kingdom Metazoa; phylum Chordata; class Aves; order Trogoniformes; family Trogonidae; genus Trogon; species Trogon surrucura. The sequence goes on from CM036617.1 coordinate 189,462,648, forward strand.
ACCTTCAGTTCTAAGCAACAAACACAGCGTGGTCTCAGACTTTATCGAAGCTTTCTATAACTGGGCTAACCACCAACCGTTCCCACTAGTTTCCATCATATGAGCGTTAAAGTTCCCTTGATCCATTCCGAAGTGCTCTGAAGCTTCTGATTTTTTCTGTTCACTGCATAATTGACAGGGTTAAGGAAAGTCATCAGAAAATGCCCTTCCTCCTTGCAAACCTTCCAGAGTTTGCCAGGTTAGGGCACTTCAGCTCCACACTTAACATCAAGTCTACCATATCTGTAAGACGGACTTGGTCCAAGGACCAAGGCAATGATACACAATCACACCTATAGCCCAACTGCCATGGAGATTTGGCTTGTCAATGGAAGAGAAAGCACTTTCTTCAGGGCTGACAGAAGATAATGCCCAGAGCAAAGACCAAGGGTCTTCATCACAAAACCTTGCGACCTTCAGCAACAAATATAGAGATACATTTCTATGACCTTATCTTCCCTAACATAAACAGACACCAACATGTAAAGATGTGTGTATACAGTTATCTGAAAATTCCTAAACAAAACACTCCCCTGCACATGCCCTTCTCTTCCTGGGAAGGGGATGAAAGCAGCAGTATTTGACAGACGTTAGTCATATTGTTTAATGCATTCCTGAAAGTGCTCAAGAACACCTCATAAACAAAAATTTTCTCCAAAGCTACTACCTCAGCTGCATATAAAACTGCACTGCTACTGCTGCATGCTGAAGTTCCTTAAAGTTTAAAAAAAAAATTATGGGAAGGAAGAGAAAGATGACAAGCTCAAACAGGGCATCTAGGAGGATGCTAAGTTTCAACTTGCAAAGTTTCTGACATGTTACCCCTCAGGGGTGAGATTAGACACTTTATGAAAGTGGATGGGTCTGATCAAGCCTTCACATGGTACCTAGAGAACTGTGGTGCATGGTAGCAACACCGTGTATGGGGCCCTGAAGGTTCTTAGGTCAGTCAGCTCTTCCACAGGTTAACCGGAATCCTTCCTACCTAACAGCACCATGGACTTGTCAAGATGGCTCTTGCCACACTCCACAGAGTACAGTTATTATAGTTCTGCTTCAGTACCGTTCCACCTCATTTCCTTTTCAGAGTTCACGGTAGCATGTATAGATGATCCTATTTCACAAATCAGTTACCTCTATTTCTACATACCCTTCATTTCTCCTACAATGTATATTTATGGGCAAGCACTAGAAAGCTCTCCTGTGGAAATACAGGGTTAGTGCTTTGCACTCTTGAATTGTAAAACTGTTTCCCCCATTTTTTTCTTCCTTGCATACTCTCCACACTTCCCCTTACGCTTCTACAGTGATCCAGCTGCTGTAGAGACCCACCACAGTCAGAGCAAACCAAAAATATCTCAGAGAGAGGGAATTATGCACACTCATGTGCATGCAAGATCACAAAGTCTCTTCCATCACACCTAACCTAAGAACATGGTAGACAAGTAGACTGGACATGGTAGGACTAGCATAGAAACCCACTGCAAAAGATGATTTTCACCACTTCCACTTAGCTTTCTCTCTTGATTCCTTTTATGCTTGGTCACATTTCAGAAATACTCCCATGCTACTCCTTCTGCCCCATCTGCCTTGTGTCCTGTTCCAGCCACCCTAGTATCACCTTTGCTTTGCTTACTGGAAGCCCCTTGCAGAGAGGCATCCAGGCACATACAAAGGTGCAGTACACCAGACAGCTGCATCTCAAAAGAGCTATGACTCACAAGCCGAAGAGACTTGCCGAAAAGGACAGATACTGCCTTATCTCTTGAAGATACCAACTCTGCAAACCAACTAGTTGCAGAGTTCATCCGGTGGTCATATTCTAACCACGTTTGGCATTTCCACTTTTCTTTTTTTAGATGAAAGAACTGTGAGCATACATATTTCCACAAAAACAACATAGCATTATACTTGCATTACTTCTGTGCCTGGTCTGTCTGCGAGAACAAGCCCAAGCGAACACAGCTTGGAAACCCTCCTACAGGCTTGTACCTCTCTAGAGCTGGGTCCACAGCAAGTTCTCAGCAGACAGAAACTTCTCAGTCTATATCTCTGATAAAAAGGATCACCTCTTAAAATATGAGGCATTTAAGGATTCTTTTATGATGCTGCTTTATGCAAGTATCAAAATAATATTTTGCTTTTTTATGAACATAAGACTCCATTAAATCAACTAAGGGATCAAATACTGAATTTCTGATCGCAAAACTTTAGAGTCATTATTTACTATTACCCTGTTGACATCAAGGTCTTCAGTTCTTAAATACAATTTTGGTTCATTTCTTCTTTTTTCTTTATTTTGTGAAGTCTTAGTAAGATTTGCAAGAAAGCATTATATATGGAAGTGCAACAATTTCAGTAGTCCATTCTCTAACATACTTCACCACAAAAAAAAACCCGGACATTTTAGGTGACATAGAAACAAAAGTCTCAAGTGCTCTTTTTAAAACACAGAAAGTACACTGCTGGTATCTGAAGTGCTTTTTTAGAAGGACCATAACCCGTTTTCCTAAACCCAACATCTGCACTTTAATTCAGTGAATAGAGAAGAACGCAGGCACATCAAAAGATGTGTTGCTGGTCCAGTCAAATTCAGGTTACTGATATTTGGGAACTCAGGCGATAAAATAAAAAATTCAGGCATTCCAGGATGCCCACAGTGAGATAGATGTCTGTCACCTTCTAGCTCAGACAGAATATTGGACACTAAGTTTCTCTACCTACCTCTGATCCAGGCTGCACAGCCTTCTGAGACAGGGCATCAGCAGTAGCAACTACTTTTTAGATAACAGAGTAGAGAGAGAAGAGACCAGGAGGAAGAAAACCCCAGCTACCTGTATTTAGTCAGGGAACCCCATCTTTCATATCTAGGAAAGTATCCTAGCTAGAGGATATCCTAGTTAACAGCATTTGCTACCTCCCCTTAAAGTCCAGCCCATACAAATTCAGAAATATAAGCATTGTTCAAGAAACCTTCTTATAAAATGCAACACTGCAAGAAAGAAGGAAACTCTTGTGTATTGGCAAAAGCACCTACCCAGAAAAGGGCAGGACCAGTATTCCTGATACAACTTCCTGAAACCAGCATCTATTTCACAGCAGATTATCACTGGATAATCCTGACTCTCAAATGCCTGCTGGCACTTAGCTCAGTTTGAAGAGGATGGGTGGAGGCTGTTCTCAAACAGGATAGCCTCTGCCCTACTAACGAGGGCAATTACCTGGGTAGATAAACTCAATCCTTTGCAGGCAGGGCAGGGCCCACAACCCAGATCTCTCTTCTTGGAGAAGAACTCTAAGATTTTGTGTTAAGTGAAAAAGTCAGTGAGGGCAGGAGTTCCTATTCAAATTAAGTTATGTCCAGACCTCATCACATCTGACCTTTTTTTAAGTTTTTTTTTTCCAGACAGATGAAAGAATTCAGATGTCCAAAAACATGTATCTCAGCAGGTGAGGGAGAGGTGAAAAGAGGCTACAGTCATTTCTAAGCCTATGGTATAACTAATTTATTATGCCAGGAATCTTTCAGACCAATTAGGAGTCTAATGAATGCAGGTGCCAGTCCTGGTTACCTGCAACATAACATTATGAATTTGTTAAGGATTTAAGAGAACTTAATACACCTAAGGCTACTTTGAGCATACTTAGGTACACTGAAATCCACACCACTAAAATTAGCTATATAGAAGTTTCCTCAGCCACCACCTAGACCTTATTGGCCTCATCATGTGCAGCTTTGTTTTAAAGCCATCCCAAATCTACTAGCTCTGATCCCAGTAAGACAGTTCTTAAGCTCTCTACTTCTACAGACATAATCTGACAGTGGAGATTCTTAGCCAAATAAACATGACGGGTATCAAAGATTTTGCTTGAGCAACATTGTGAGTGTAATGACAGAAACATGCAGAAGATAAAACATCACAAGGCTGACACACAGCACAGTCAGCAGTCTGGCAATAGTTAAAAAAGTTTCTGTGTAGGCGCTTTGCAGATGTAAGTTACTTCTGCCAGGATAAGCCTTGAAACTTCATCTTTATTGAAACTGGCTTTGCTGACATGCGCTTGAAAGCCATTGTGTGTGTACTCTCCAAAAAAAAGTGAAAAGAACAAAGAGAAACATGGAATAAGGGATGAAGTCTTATTTATTATATACTTATGGAGCTCAGGCTGCATAAACAAAATACATAGTCATGGTACATATGCACCCATCTCATTTTTCAAAAAGACTTGAAAATCTCAGACTAAAAAATGTTTTTCTTTCTTCTCCATCATGCCTGCTTCTTAGACATCAAGTTAATGAGAATCAACTGACTAAAATGCAAAACAGCCAATATTCTCATTTCTCTTGAGAATAAAAGAACAGAAGCCTCTGCCTTGCAATGCAAGGAAGAGAATAACACTTGAGCCTTCCAGACGGTGATGTGCATACAGTTCCACATATGAATATTCTGGTCTTCAGACTAAGCTCCTTTTACTTGCACACACAGTTTTTCACTGCTGTTTTGTTATTTGGCAAACATACTACAGAATATTCAGCTGTGACTACAGGATTTGGTCTCCTAGGTAATGTGAGTTAACAGTAGCCCTTTTTCCTCAAATAAAACATTGCTTGGGTTTGGGATTGTGGGTTGGTTTGGTTTTTCTTGGTTGATGGTGGGTTTTTTTGGAGGGGAGGTGTTTATGGATTCAGGATTGCAAATTCCCTCCTGGTCATGTGTTTTATGTATAATACTGAAGCGAAAAGATAAAATCAGTATATCCCACTTTAGTTAACACAATGGTATTTTGCAAGATGCTGTGACTTAAAGAATGAAAGAGGATTTGGGAAAACCAGTCATTGTTTGTTTTTTTCTAAAGTTAGGCTTAAGATTGAAGGAGATGACATACCAATTTCCATAAAATTTAACATTCTACAAAGGAAAACCAACCCAAAACAAGTTTAAAGAACTAGTTCTGAATGGATTGTTAACTAGACATTAGACAGAGCTCCAAGTACACTGGTTAATGTGGTGCAATTCCTATGTGAAGCTGAGCTGACTGCCAAATGAGAGAGTAAAATTTCCCTTCATAAAGGAAGATCTACTTTCAGTGTTAGTGCTTGGAACTATACATATGTATTGAAAAAAGCACCAGGTAAAACACAAAGAGAAGACAGAGATCCAAAAGTTAAGAGATCTGGTGACTTTATACCATTGCTTATATCCAAGGCTTTCATGTTGGCAATCACAGATACCAATGCTGCATCTAGTTTTACGACATGCTTTTTATAGCATGCGATCAATGTTTAGTCCTGGAATATATGCTGCACTGTGTTAATTTAGGGAGTTAGATTTTTAGATAAAAACTTCTGAAAGCAGCAGAAGACCATGACATCTGGAGATACTTGCTGTATAGATATAATTAACGAGGAAGAGCTTCTCCTTCATGAATAAATAATGATAATTTTTTGGCTTGTAATAGGATTCCTGGGAGTACACATCGCCAAAACGCTGCTTGTGCACATCACTGTCCCAGGCCGGCTTTACACTGCATAAACAAGTCTTTTCTCACAGAGGAGTTACCCTTGAGTAACAAGGGTAAAGCTGTGCCTGAAATTTTCTGTTCCTCAGCAGAACAGTGAAAACTAACGGTGAGGATCCTGTGACCATACCCTGTGAGGAGCTGTAGTGTCTCGACACAGGATATCTGGACCTGCCAAACTTCACTTCTCCACATCGCCATTCACTTCTCCTTCACAGAATCACAGAACGTTAGGGGTTGGAAGGGACCTCAAAAGATAATTGTCCAGCCCCCCCTGACAGAACAGGATCACCTAGAAGAGGTCACACAGGAACGCGTCCAGGCACGTTTTGAACGCCTCCAGAGAAGGAGACTCCACAACCACCCTGGGCAGCCTGTGCCAGTGCTCTGTCACCCTCACAGTGAAAAAGTTTTTTCTAATATTTTTGTGGAACCTCCTATGTTCCCGCTTGTACCCACTGCCCTTTGTCCTGTCATTGCACATCACTGAGAAGAGCCTGGCTCCATCCTCCTGACACTCCCCCTGGACATATTTATAATCATTAATGAGGTCACCCCTCAGCCTCCTCTTCTCCAAGCTAAAGAGACCCAGCTCCTTTAGCCTTTACTCATAAGGGAGATGTTCCACTTCCTTCATCATCTTTGTGGCTCTGCGCTGGACTCTCTCCAGCAGCTCCCTGTCTCTCTTGAGCTGAGGGGCCCAGAACTGGACACAATATTCCAGATGTGGCCTCACCAGGGCAGAGTAGAGGGGCAGGAGGACCTCTCTCAACCTACCAGCTACCCCCCTCCTAATACACCACAGGATGCCATTGGCCTTCTTGGCCATGAGGGCACATTGCTGGCTCATGGTTATCCTGCTGTCCACTAGAACCCCCAGGTCCCTTTTCCCCGTGCTGCTCTCCAGCAGTTCAGTCCCCAACCTATACTGGCACATGGGGTTATTCTTTCCCAAGTGCAAAATTCTACAGTTGCCCTTGTTGAATTTGATAAGATTTCTCCCTGCCCAGCCCTCCAGCCTGTCCAGGTCTCTCTGAGTGGCAGCACAGCCTGCTGGTGTGCCAACCACTCCTCCCAGTTTTGTGTCATCAGCAAACTTGCTGACAGTGCTCTCTAATCCCTCGTCCAGGTCATTGATAAATATATTGAACAGCACCGGCCCCAGCACTGACCCCTGAGGGACCCCACTAGACACAGGCCTCCAACTAGACTCTGCCCCATTGACCACAACTCTCTGACTTCTTCCCTTCAACCAATTAGCGACCCACCTCACTACTTGGTCATCCAGACCACACTTCTGCACAAAGGATGCTGTGCGAGACCATGTCAAATGCTTTACTGAAATCCAGATAGACCATGTCCACTGCAGATAGATCATGTCCTTGCTGTCCTTCATCTCTCCCTGTCACCCTCACTCACCACCACTCTGCCAGCCCACAGGCATCTGTTTCAGCTTTCAGGTCCTCAAGCACAACATATGCTCACCTGAGGGTAAAGCTTAAATAAATGCCAACTTCAAGATTAAAGTGTCAAAGAGGCTCTGTGGCCCACATTCTGGGCACACTGATCTCAAAACCATTCAAGTAATTTGAGTGGCATTTTCACACTTAGAATAAATATCTAAAGCAAGAAATCTTATTTTTCTCCTTGGCACCCCTTCAAATACCGTAACAATTATTTGGAAAAGTTGCTGCCATAGATAATGACATATACATAGTAAAAGGCAGCACTACTTATGCCTGCCAGGCTTGGCTCACAATTCCAGCTGCCAGTGCCATAGGACTGTGAAATCCATTTGTTGTACCAGGTTATCCACGAGATGGTCATCTGAAATGTGCACAACTCATTGCAGTCAACCACGTGCAGTTAACATTTGTTAAACATCTGATAAAGCACTGAAACAAATTACCTTCTTTATTTAGCAACACGCCTTGAGAACAGATTTTCTCCTGATTTAATGGGATAGTTCTGTCCATTATCCCATTAGCCACGCATCGCTAGAAACACCCCGGGCATCACATTGCCAAACAACTGACTGAAGCTATTAAAGTCTCGTCAAACAACATCGGTTCCTTCTGCTCTTGATTATTGAGAAATGGACTCATAAAATATCACCCATTAGATCAGATTGCTGAATGAGTGAAAAGCAAGCTATAATAAGAAGTCCCACTTCCTATCAACTTTTCACCAAAGTTCACGTTCTGTCTATCTGCCAACATTTTTGAAACAGTTGCACCATCTGACTTATTTCCTCACAGCAAAAGCTTTCATACTGATCTTTCACAATAAACCACAGCAATGCTGGCAGGGCATCCTGCTGCAAGACGACATCGATAGCTATGTATGGGCAAGGAAAAAATTCAACTTTTTGACTCCAGCAGCTTCCTAAATCTATCATGAAGGAGGAACGATTACTTACTTCCATTTTGTTTATAAAGTCTTTATATTACTATTTCTCCACCTCTTTTTATTTTAGTCTAACAAATTATGAAATATTGAAACATTTAGTAGAATATTTGGCCTACTCCTGGACATTTTTAAATGCTTGCCTGAATACAAAAATTTATATACAAAAGTGTTGTATATTAATACGGTGAAAACAGTGCTCCATTCAGAGGTGTAACAACATTTATGCTAGATCGAATCTACAATTACACATAGAACTGAAATCTGTATGTTCTCAGTAGCAACTTAAATATCAATATGATTTTTCAACAAATAAAAGTCAAGCATTGATTATGGTAGCATTTTGAGAAACGATCTTATGTTTAATACATGCTGGTTTGTGACTTTATTCATCCTTCATCCAAAACCATTCCATTTTGTCTTAAAAATCAAGGCATTGTAAAAAGTTAATAAAATAAACCAGGAAATGTTGAGTAAATGAATAAAGCTACATAGCTGCTCAGTCTGTAGAAAACGCAACGTGCTAGGTGAAATAGTAATGTCAGAAGAAAATAGATTTGTTCAGCGTAGGGCTGCTGTTACAAAAAAAATATGGTTGCAAAAGCTTTTTGTATACCTTGGGGAGATAAGAATTATACTGCAAGTTCAGTTCTGCTCAGCCAGCTTGGTTTCTACTAGAGATGCATGTATCTGCCCGCTAAGATCATGAGCTTTCTTTTATAAGAAAATACAATAATTTGGTTTCACACACTGCTCTAGGCTCCCAACATTAAGAGCAATGCCAGTATTCAAACATTCCTGGCTTATCTTTCTAGTCTGTAACAGTGACATAATGCAAGAAGCCAGCAGCAGCACTCAGCATTTGTCTTCCAATCCACTTGTTTCATGTGTATTTGTTCAAAACCCCATCCAACTGGCAAGTTCACACCATGCTTCTAAGCCTCCCCTAAACTCAACGCTGGAGGGATGTATCCTAAACAAACCCAGCAGCTACCAGTATGCATTGTCATTCAGAGGCTTGTACTCAAGCCGCGATGTGAAATGCCATTTTGACAGCACCCTAAGGAGTCTGAAACTGTTCCTTTGAGACTGCTCATAGGGCTAACTATGGTTGCACATGTAGGTTAGGCAGCAATCTATTCGTCAGACTGAGTTACTGATATATTTTTTTTAAATTATAGCTAGTTTATGGGGAAAACAATTGCATACAACACAGGAATAAACTTGAGAATTTCCATGCTAGGATATTACATGACTGTAAAAGAGTTATATTAGTTCCTGATGAAAACAACAGATGATCCACCTCTGACCGTATAGCAGAAAAGTACTTTCTCTAATTGTTTAAGAAGTTTCACTGCACTGCTTACCAGTACAGCTTCTCTGCAGCATGCCAGAGTCACCACAGTAACAGCCCCTACACAGGGCAAAATCAATTTCACTAAACCTGTGCATGTCCATAGAGTCATTTGCCTTCTTTTTCAAGTTAATGAAAAGAAATATAAAATGCCTCTCTTGACTGCTATTGCAGTACCTACACCTCTACCCCGCTTAAATCCCAGGATTGATGCATTTAGTAGTTGTTGGAAAAATCCATCATGAGTCTTCATATCTGAGAAATGTTCGAGCAGTTCAGTGAACAAGAATCACGTTTAGACAAAGCAAAAGAGGAAAATTACAACGTACTTAGTGTAAAAACGATCAAATCCTTGATTAATCTGATAAAAGACTAATCCACTGGTGGGTTGTTTTTTTTCCTTACCTCAATAATCCTGTCATGAATCTGCAGGCCTTCCGCTTTGTCTGCGGGTCCGTTTTCCAAAATCTTTGACACATAAATTCCCTCAGCAGATTCTTCCTGATTTTTCTGTACCAGGCGATAGAGAAGTTGTAAAAAAGGGCCACATTAGTACAAGAAATGAAATAGTACTAAAATCAGCAGCAACGAAAAACGCAAATCCACCTGAAATATGCAGCTCACTTTTCTAGCTAAGAATTAAGCTCTTTGGGATTTATTTCTTTTTAACTTGCTTAACACAAACTAGTCATTAATCAAAAGGACAGAATTAATGAACTATTCCAGCATTTTTATAAGATTATCCATTTACTTCTGGTTATTTTAGTCTAAATGAGACACAGGGTGCAATGGTAATCAGATCCCAGCTAAAATATTTAAAGCGAACCTCAAACTTCACAGCAGACAGCAACTAGTACATGGGATGGGGAATAGTGGTTGCAGTCAGTTCAGCACACATTGTCTTTGCTGCTCCTTCCTCCTCAGAGGGAGGACTCCTTACACTCTTCCCCTGCTCCAGCGTGGGATCCCTCCCACGGTGTTCAAGAAAGACAGGGAACTGCTGGAGAGAGTCCAGCACAGGGCAACTAGGATGATTAAGGGAGTGGAGCATCTCCCTTATGAGAAAAGACTGAGGGGAGCTGGGGCTCTTTAGTTTGGAGAAGAGGAGACTGAGGGGTGACCTTATTAATGTTTACAAATGTATAAAGGCTGAGTGTCACGAGGATGGAGCCAGGCTCTTCTCGGTGACAACCACTGATAGGACAAGGGGTAATGGGCTGAAACTGGAACACAAGAGGTTCCGCTTAAACTCGAGAAGAAACTTCTTCTCAGTGAGGGCGACGGAGCACTGGAACAGGCTTCCCAGGGAGGTTGTGAAGTCTCCTTCTCTGGAGACATTCAAGACCCGCCTGGACACGTTCCTGTGTAGCATTATCTAGGACTTGATGATCTTTCAAGGTCCCTTCCAATCCCTAACATTCTGTGATTCTGTGAAATGCAGAGAGGAAAATATTAATAAAAAAAGGATGCACAAGTGTTGCTCTCAGGAAGAAAAGGGCTCCTGCAGTACTGCTGCTTGCAAACTTTTTTTCTGCATTTGAAAATAAAGCTCCAAGGAACAAAGTGACATTAGCTAGCTGGCATGTAACAGTGATGAGATTTGGTTGGAATTGGTTAACCTCATAAATCCTATTCACATGGGAGATTGAGAATTTGCTCAACTGTGAAATCCACACAGATCAGCTGTGGACAAAAAAAAAGAACCCACTTGTAGTTGATCTCTACACATTTCTAAGTACAACTCACATGAAGGTCAAATTTGAAGCAGTTATCTCCCGCAGCTGGAGCAATATACTTGATGTTGCTGCACATGCTAAAATGACTTCATTTCATTGCATGGTAGTTTAAAATATTTTTAAATCATTATGAATAAAGAAATAACACCAGGCAGACAAAGCCTACTCTAAAGTATCTTTAAGCATTCATACAACTAATAACCTGGACAGCAATAATACAGTAATCTTTCTCTAGATTATTTATGCTTTGGATAGCAGTTTATACGATTCCTTCTAGAAATGGTGAATCCCTGACCAACAGCACAACTAATATGTGTACAGATTTCTAGATCTAGGTCCTATACACTCAGGGGGAAAATGTTTGGGGTTTTTTTTTCTCCATTAAGAAAGTGACAAAAGCGTACCAAAAAAATGGAATGGCTGAAAAATATGCTTTACAGCATGTGGCAACTGTCCTATGGAGACTGAACCCAAGTAGACTTCAGGTTAAAAAATATTTGTTCAACAGGATGTTAGTCAGACTGATTTCATTTTCCTTTGTCACACAGACTCATAGGTATCAGGTAAGAAGCAAAAGGGAAATTTATTAACAGCTCCAGCAATATTTTGAAATGATGAACAGATCTCCACTGAGTTCCCATCTAAGCAGTGAGAAGTGAAACTGTGATAAAAGAAGCCTAATAACCATGAATGAAAATGCAGGAGGCACATGATTTGGGTTTTTTCCTTAAGAAAACAAAGGGTAGATTACAATAACTTCACCCACATAAAGTTGTATTTTTTTCCATAAGAAATTTCACTGACTTTTTCAAGAATAATCCATGAGCCAGTAAAGAGAAAAGATACCTGTGGTCCTCACTGGCGGCACATGCTGGAGAGAAGCTACAGAGATGGTCGGTTTACCTAAGCTTTAGCTGAGTCTGTGGTGACTGTAGGTGTCCCGAGCTGTGCCCACAGCTCACACCTCTCCCTCCAGCCTGGCTTTGCTGTGGTGTCCTTGGTGGGGACAACCTTGGCAGCCTGGTCTGAGGGACAGCCCTCCCAGCCAGCCAGAGCTGGGGCCCAGGACAAAAGTAGGCATCAAAGCAGCCTTGCTCCATTAAAATAATGAATCACCTCCCAGAAACACACACTTATGTGAAATGAGTCCGTTCCCGACAAAATAAGAGACAAGCTTGTGGTGAGTTGTTCCTTTTCTCTCTTCTTCCCTCCAGGTAGAAGGTGAACAGTGGGGAAGCCTATTATGGACTGAAGTGAAACACAACCAACGGAAAGTATGTATGTACATTCCGCAAGTCACTAAGAGTCACCTGCTTTCCAGTGAAGAAAACCTGCACTGTACTTATAAAATACAAATTATAGAACCATGGAATTGTCAAGGTTGGAAGGGACCTTAAAGATCATCTAGTTCCAACCCCCCTGCCATGGGCAGGGACATCTCCCATAAATAACATTTGGTGAAGGAACACATTCCCACACAGGGGACTAATGACAGCACTGTTCTGCTCTTCTGCTGCAAGAGCCAATGCTTCACCCAAGGGCACTTCTTCCCTGAACAACCTGAATGTACAGATTGCCCTCATGAACTCTTTTTGTCTTGGTACCAAACAATTCCTGTTCCACTATTTACGATTTTGAGCAGAGTTTTCTATTTTTATTATTTGAGTCAACTCAATCCTTTTTTTTTTTTTCTATTATATCCTTTGGCTCCACATACGTTAAGCGAGACCTTATACAGATACCTGAGAACTGCCTACCAAACATCTGTGGTATTCACTTTTATCACAATCAGAACAAAACAAAGCAGAATTTCCTAATTAAATTTCAAAGACTCAAAAGCCCCTGCGACTCAGCTCTGCCTAACAGTTAGCTCCACCAATTTCTCCAACTACCAGCGTTAATGGAAGACCACAATCATTTCCTTTTCTCCAATCAGCAATTTTCTCCACAAACAGTGCTGAGAATCTTCATATCATTTACTCCTTAAACTTCCAGAATATGCATTCAAACAGCCTAACAGTATGTAATATAAAAAACTGTTCCATATGCATTGTCAGCATGTAAGTACTTCAGAGAAGCTCAGCTGCCATCCCAAGAAAGCTGAACACCATGCTCTCTTTTTCCCTGCAGTTTTCCTACAGCTGTAAATAACAGAAGTCACACTGCAATCCAGAACTAAAGATTGTCTGGACTTTGTTACTGCTATAGTCAAAATATGGATATAATCAAAGTGCATGTATTTTATCTTACAGCCACCTGTTGTCTCATCCTTCCACTAGGAAATCTAAGAAACTCTTGCTTTAGATTTACAGCACCAACATTTGATAACTGCTGGTCTTCATATTTACCCACAGGGAACAGTAATTCTGCAGCACAGCCAGTGAACTTCTTAGGCTAAAGGGAACAGACTCTTTGGCACCACTAAATACAGCTTTAGAGCAGAAGATTGCCAAATGAATACACAGGGTCCCATTCCCCTTCTCAATAATAGCAGGAGGTTACAATGCTCCCACTTAGCAAGAACCTGATCAGTGCGTAATTATTACCAAGCCTTTTTCAATCAACTGTTAATTTTCCAGTTTAACAGGTTTCTTTACCCTTCATATGTAATGACAGTCCTGATTAATGCTTTTGGAAGGATGAAGTAAAAAAAAAAAAAAAAAAAAAAAAAAAGAGCATATTCTTACGCATATTTTAGGGGAGGTAGTGATCCTTATGCATATGCTATGGTTTCCAATGAACTTTCTAAACCTAGACTGATGAGACTAGATTGATTTAAGATAGGATGTAGATGAAAATTCTGTTTCAGTTCACAAAGAAAAATTGAAAGCAGGCATGTGAGAGCAGGACATGTGCTTAAACTATATAAGCTACAGAAGCAAATTATCATCTCTCCTTTAAATGAAAGGGAAAAAAAAAAGGCAAGTCGTTTCCAAAAATTCCAATGGTTTAATCCTGCAACAATGACTCTTAAAAGTAGTCTCAGAGATTTCCACTGAACAATTTGCATGAATATATATTACTCACATGGGAACTGAATGCAGATCAGCCTAAAGTTTTAGAGCAAAAACAATGGGAACACCTTTCCTGAAAATGAGAATAATCCAATTCTCACAAGATTAAGTCTTTAAAACTGACTCAAATTACACCTGATGATATACAGTTCTTCTACATATGGAGCTGACTCCATACCTACTGTCATCAAAAGTAAGTCTTTTACTACCAGTAGTGTTTATAGGAGCAGAAAGTATGGTCAAAACAACCTGCAGTTACTTTTCTTGTTACCTGATTAGGTCGTCCTCCTATAATATTGAATCCCAAAGTATCATTTTCTCGGTGTAGCATGATCGTTAATGGCTTGGGTTCTCCTCCCTAAGAAGAAAGAGGTGAAATACTGTTAAAGAATAAAATCTAAAAAAAAAAAAATCTTAAGTGAAACCACTAATGTACAAAATGTTTTAGTTGGAAAATATGTAAGGTAAGGATATGTAAGATAAGGAGAATTAGGCTGAAAAGGTAGCCAAAGACTTTGCTGTGGAAAAAAAAAAAACCCAAAACCCCACAACAGCAAGAAGTCATGAGCCACTGAAAAGTAACAGGTAACACCTGATTTGCCTCAGTGCTGAACAGAAAAAAAAGTCCAGGCTTTTGGTGGGAGGAATGCTCAGCATCACTGAAAAAAAATCAGAGCCCCAAATGTCTGAAAGTCTCTAAAACAATAAAATCCCTATGTGTGTCAACATTTCAGACACCAAACATAGGTTGAAGTACACAACATAATAATTTTCAGACCTCAAAGTCTTAGCAGTACACATTTCATAGCAACTTTCAGGGAAGATACATTCAACAAACGAAACTAAACTCCTCATCCGAACTTTTTACTTCTCTCCCAAAATGAAACAATCCAAACTCATGTCTGTAAAAACGTAGGTTTTTCTAAACAAGGTTTAAAATATAAAGCAAACATTCAAAACCAGTGATGGAGTCAAAGTTACAGAGTAAAAACAGAAAGAAACCTTTTCCTTTAGCGGAACAGGTGAATAATTTTCTTTCAAAAAATATTTGGAGACTTTAGCACAGCAAGTTAGCTTATTTTACCTTGTTCACATATGATAACAGTTACTTTTCAGGAGCCATGTTCCCCATTAAAAAAAAAAAAAAAAAAAGGTACTCTTCCAGCACTGTTAGGTGTTTATGTTTGCCAGTCTCTATAAATGAGTTGATTAATATGAATTTGCCACCTAAGTAAGGCACACCTTACTACACAATGCTGAAGCCCACATTTTATTAACGGTGACAGTGAAATGTCTTATTGCCGCACGGCATATTCGATTTTAAAGAAGCACATTTTTACTTTACTGCTCGTTTTTCTCCCCAAAAAAAGCCTGCTCTATTCACCATCCCTGGCCTCATCTGCAGGAGGGGTCCCGGAGCTGCAGCTCAGGCAGCAGCACCTACCGGCAGCTCTCGGAAGCTGCAGATGCTCCGCGGCCGCCGGGAGGAGGGATGCCTCCACGCCTATCCCCACACCTCCTGCCAACTCTTCACGGAAAATCCAAACCTCTCTCCTCCCTTCTATAGCCACTGCTTTTCTCGCACACCCCACGCTCCTTAACAGTCACTGCAGACTCCCTTCATTTGACCTTGTCCCATCTGCCAAGAGGTGATGCCGATGTATGACCACATACATGGGCTTCCCTGAGCACGTTCCCAGAGCCAGCAACCGAAGCCTCATGGATTGGCTAACCAAAGCAAATTTATTTTTAAAAAAAATAAAATATTAAATATTCAAGCCTCCACACAAAAAGTTCCTCAATGCCATGAAGACCCAGGTTTCTAGGCATGCAAGTGTCCTGTCAATGACATCCCCTTTCAGCAGCAGTCAGATGTCAGATGCCCAGCACCACTACATTGCTTCAGGATTGAGTTTGGCTGCTCAGGTCTTTTCCACTTCCTACCCACCCCCCCCCCCCCCACCCCCCCCCGCCAAGATTCCGTGAAGATTTGGGCAAAAAGAAAAATTTTGTGTGTTACAACACTCCTCGCCCCGGCTGCCATCAGCAGTGTCAGAGCCTGCACAGCAATCTTCCATCCAGGAGCTAACACTCAAAAAAAAACCAGCTCCCTTACAGCGAGTTAAGTCAGCTCACCAGAACTCTCGGATGGTTTATTTAGCCTAAACGAAGAGAGAAGAGAGTCACTATCTAAGCAATGTCACCAGACTCGAGATGAGAGCGAATCACTGCACTGGTCTCTTGCTATCGACAGCATCAACTGCTACTCATTTCTACCAAACGAAAGACACTTTGCTGTCCTTTCAGCATCCTCTCCAAAGTTTACAACAATTTTGTGCTCCAGTTTTTTAAGACAACTTCATGCCTGCTCAAATCAAAGTTAAAAGCCACCTCCGTGTCCCTGAGCTTCTGTCAGCGCCAGCCGGAGCAAACCGAGCAGCGACATCACCGTGTCCCTGCAAGATGAGGAGGCCTGATGCGGACACCCTGCCCCGAGAAACCGGGACCGGTTTGCTGGCTGCCAGCCGAAGAGAGAAACCCCCTCCCTCCCGCTTCCCACCCTCTCCGGCCAAGCAAGCGACGAGCCGCGCTCTCGGCCACGGCCGCCACCACCGGTCTCACCCCCGCCGGAGTTTTTGACCACCGAAGGGAGCCGAAACAAGCACCGAGAAGAAGCGTGTTCCCCGTCGGGGCTGGTGGCTCCATCCCACCGGGGGAAGGAGGGACCGGCAGAAGCCGCTCGCATCGCCCGGGGTTGGGGGAACTGGGCTGGGTCCCGGGGGGTAACCGGTGGCCCCACTGCTCGCACCGTCACCTCTGCCGGTCGCTCACAAGCTGGGCAAGGCGAAAGCAGGTTCGGGAAGAGCACGGCTGGAGGGGGAGCGGGCCGGGGAGGGTCCCCGCGGCCGCACTCACCTTGCCGGGCTGGCTGCCCGTCAGGTCGCGGGTGATGCTGCTGATGTGGCTCATGTACTGGCCGAACTTCGCCTGGTACCGCCGCGCCGTCAGCTGCACCTCGCTCTGCAGCGCCGAGAGCTGCGCCAGCAGCGACTTCTCCCTCCTGCTCCAGCGCAGAGCCTCCCTCTTCAGCTCGGGACCCGGCTCCGGGCTGCCGCCGTCCCGCAGCGCCCGCAGGCAGCGGTGCCCGCCGCCGCCCCCCGCCCGCGGGGGCTCTCCCGGAGCCGGCCGCCGCGACGGACCCGTCGAGCCGCCCCCCGAACGGCCGCAGAGGGGGGGGGCCGCCCCGCGGCTCAGTCTCGGCGGGGCCGGCCGGCGGCGGCCCGTAGCGGCACGCCGCGAGGTGGGCGGGCAGCTCCCGCAGCCGCACGGTGCGGCCGCAGCCCCGCGGGCTGTAGTCGCACTTGACCTCCAGCTTCTGGACGAGGCTGCGGAGGGGCAGGACGGGGCGCAGTTCGGCGGGCGCCAGCGGCTGGCAGCGGAGGGGGCAGCGCCGGCGCCGCGCCGCCCAGGGCAGCAGGCAGCCGGCGCAGAAGACGTGCCCGCACGGCGTGGACAGCGGCTCCTCCAGCACCCGCCCGCACAGCTTGCACTGCAGCTCCGCCGCCACCGGAGCCGCGAAGCGCGACGGGTCGAAGCCCATGGCGCGGCCGGGGACCGCGAAACTTTCGCTGCCGCGGCCCCGGCCCGGCCCCGGCGGCGTTGGAGCCGCTCCCGGCAGGGGGGGGGGCGGGAGGCGAGGGGCGGGCGGAGGAGCGGGGCCGCGCCGGGGGAGGCGGGCGGCAGCGCGGAGCCCGAGTTCCCAGCGGCTCACCCCCACCCCACCCTCCCGCATTAACTCCCTCTCCCCGGCGCTACCGCTCCACGCCCAGCCCCGGCACCACCTCCGCCCTGCCGGGGCACCGAGGCGAGGGGGCGAGGCGCCGGGTCCCGCTGCTGCCCGCCCCAGGCTGCTCCCACCGCCCTCCGCCCGCGGCCGGGCTGCGGCCCCGGCAGGTCGCTCGAGGTTGGGTTGTGGTCCTGGGGGTGGGAAGTTGACAGCCTGCAGAGCAGAGGGTCGCTTAGTGCCTTTTACTGCTGCACGTACATACGGGTAAATAATGTACACATGTAAGTGTATTTAATTTCTCTGTAAAGGGCCCGCTCCTGGTTGAGGCTATCATATCCATCAGGGCACGGAAAGCTGAACTCCCCAGTACTGATGCCGTCTTTGTTGCCACACCAAAAAAAAAATACAGTCGGCATAACAAAATTGCTTGTTGAGCTCTCTTAAACAACAACATATGTATAAACAACACTTTCATTTAAAGGAAAACTAAAACACAGTAAAATCTGGAAACTCATAGTTGGGATCAATAGCCAGACTGGGTTCTACCCCTGCATTGCTGCACAACCCACAACACACACTGAAACATGAAACCCCTGACACATTCCCCACATAACTTTACTATTGAAAACACAGGGCCAGATTGCTGCCCCCCAGCCCTGTGGAAAACCTCATAGAGAAGAGTGGTATGGAGCCCTCTGAGGGGTTTCTGCAGTGGGCTCCTTCATATGTGGGTCAGGCACCATCGATTGTGGAAAGTATGTCAGGTTTGGCCTGTCCAGGCTCAGATCACAGGATATTTTCTGGTCTAAAGACTCCTGAGGCAGAACCAGGGCGTGTCCTCACTAGTTCTTCAATTCCTGTGTTGAACTCTGCATCTCAAAAGCATCCTTCTGGGAAAGCCATCAGGGCTTTTGAGACCCATCTAATGAATGTTTCTTTTCCTTGGCTAAGAAGGCAACACGAGGGCAATGAGGCAGAGGAAAATACTCATCCCTTTTTCCCAAAGCAAGAAGGAAAACTCTGCACATACCTGCCCCTAGAACTCTACATGGGACCACAGATCTGTTACGTCTACCCATAATTTGCTTAACAAAAGTTTCTCAACAATTTTTAACAATTGGCAGTGTCTCACAGAACAGCTACAGACCTGAGAAGCACCAACAGCCTACCATTTCTGACTTGCCACACAGAAACCCACAGTTTCAGTTGCATTACTGTGGCCGTAAAAAAAATAAGCAAATGAACTGCGCCATCAAATAGTCTCTCAGCTTGGAAAAATGCACTATAATATACTATACAATATTTCATTGCAGATCAAAATCACATTCTTTCAAACAATAAAGGAAATCAGACAACCTGAGTAATTAATTGTGCTGTTCATCCTGCGTTTTGATTATTTAGTGTAACCATTGCTTTTCATTGCTTTGCTCATAGGGTCATAGTAAGTGTCATTCTGAATGTTATAGAAAACTATTAAAAATAGTATTCTCATACATCTTTGAATTTAGCTATTCCTTTGTCCTTATTATTTGTTTATACCATCTCTTCTATCCCAGCATCCCATTCTTTATCTCCTTAGATATGGCCCAGAATCTCAGGTCTGAACACAGGCAGTAACATCTACACTCATAAATTAAATATAAATTAAATTGGTATTGCCTTTGTTAATCTGGTGGTGTGATGCTTGGAATGGTTTTGGACGAGGCCTGTGAGCAAACTGCACTCAGGCACAGCACAGGGATTGCAGGGGGCCATCCCAGGAGATAGTTTGGGGTGGCCACCCTGCTTCAGGGGTGACAACTTAGAGGTGAGGCTGTGAGTCTTTCTGGGATCCCTGGCACATTTTATTCACCAGTATAAATGTGGCCGAAAGGATGATAGCCAGCTTTGAGCAGCAGAGCCTTTAGGCTTCTTTTAAATTAGGTGATTAATTAAATGAAGGTTTAGGAATCCCATAGTAGACATACTTTAAAAAAAATAATCCTGTCCTTTCTGGCCCACCTCTGGCATTGGTGAAATGTCACTGTGCTGGCAGAATGATTCAAAGTGGTTATGTACTTTTCTGCTTGTGCTGGAGTAAGAAACTATCTTTCTTTGCCAAGATGTCAGCACGGATGGCAGCACAGGCTTACATGGGTTTATATCAAAAGTAATTTTCCAGTGCAGGAACCTGTAATGCAGATAAATGTGCAAAACTCTTCTAAAGGTAACAGCTGTCTTGCCTACCAGACCTCCATGGATATGGGTACTTGTGGATAAACACATACAAACATTACCAATGTGCTTACATGGGATTATTCCTGCAATTAGTCCTATTAGTTCAGATGTAGTCAGGAAATGAGAAACACGGTCCTCATACTTTCTTAAATTGTGCTTAAAGAGACAACATAATTATAACCTTGTTGGCTCATCTGAGGTCTCAGCACTGACAGCTCCAGGTTTCGTACAGCCATGGCGTTACTGCAATGGACAAAGTGGGAAATGCAGATTTCGTGAGACAGGGAGAGGCTGACGAGCACAAGAACAGCAGTGCCCTCAGGAATATTGCCCACGGTCTTGTCTTCAGGACAGTCTGTATCTTCAGCAGCTTCCACCATATTCCCTTTTGCTCTGCTTGGTAAAGCAGCAAAAATAATTTTGAAATAGGAAAGCACTTGCCTTCTTAGTCACATATACCTACACACACACACTCTTTGAGGAAGGATTTCTTGGAGGTATCTGCTGAGAGAATTCTTTATCAGCACGAAAAGCTGGGGCATCAGAGGTGGAAGGAAGAGCTATTTCAAGTATTATATGAAGGGTTATTTCTGCCCATAGCTCTTGCCTCATCCTAAGAGGATCTGCAGTTAGAAGTGTGAACTACACAGCTCTTCTTAAATCTTCTGATGAAAGAATCCTGACATAAGAATTACTGCTCTGAAATCCTGAAGGTAACTGAAAGCCTTCTGGTTCCATTGAAGTTAATGGGGAAAATGCAATGAACTTTCAACTTGCATGTATGGGAATAAAGCATGTATTTTTGCTTTTCCCTTCCTAGTTTTCATAATCGTTTCACTCTGTTATTCATCTGTAGGATTTCAAAGGAAGATCCTTTTCCCAGTCACACTAGTGTAGCTCTGTAACTAGTTTAAAGCCAGGAGGACTCAGCAGCATCACTCTGAGTGCAGAGTTTAGACCTGAGCATTTGCTATTAAAGCCTGTTTTCATCAGAAGTCTGGCAAACAAAATATTATAAGCATAAAATTAGTCCATATAACTCATGTTTCATTGTAGAGAATCACTTCAGAAAGTTTTTTTTCCACCTTTATTTTCAAGTCAGCAAGCTGCATCATGATTTATAATTGCAGTGGGTTACGAGAGTTTGAGGAAGTGTCCCTAAGATGGAGGAGTAAAAAAAGTCTGAAAGCTCATGGTTATTTGCTGAAACAGGAACAAGTATTTGCATTCATCAGTTAAGGACAGAAACTTCAAAAAAAACAGCGATGAAGAAGTTTACATACAGAAAACATTTATGATATATATTGTTCATCAGCACAAAGACACCATATAGTCTCTGTTTAATTATGTTTGACATCAAATGTGTTAATGATAAACTTTGACCCCTGGAAAAATGAGAACAAGTCTTAAAAAAGCAGTAAATGGGAGATCTGGATTTTGGACCTGCCTCTTTCATCCACTGAATTGGCTTTAAGCAAGTCCTATAACTACTTTTCACTTACTGCTAATGCTACCCAGCTGAATTCACAACACTAGATTGAAGTCCCCATACGATGCCTGTTTCTAACAAAGCTGTGGCGTTAAGACACAGGTCCCTAGGGCAGTCAAAAGAAAAGTCTGCACTTTCCAACAGGAGAGGTGGGTAAAAGCAGCTACCAGTGTGTGCTGTGAAGCCTGATCTGGGAGGTGTGCTCCGAGGCCACCCATGCAGACTGAGCCTTGCAGAGAGGAGAGGAAAAGAAACTGTGAGATTGTGTGTGACCTGAGAATGGAGCAACCCAGTGCTATAAGAGCCAAATGCTCCTGAGCATGTCTTTTAAGCCTCTTGGGAACTTAACTGTTGGAAATTAAGGGTACTACCAGCTTTGAACACCTCCAGCAGCTGATCAGTTATTTTTCCAGTAGTACATTTCTACTCGGAGTCCTGTGGTACAGTCTACAGGTAGATACGAGTACTGAAAGCTGGCTTTTCCACACCTTCTTAACAGAATATTGTAACAGTCATAGAATCATAGAATTATAGAACAGTTCAGGCTGGAAAAGACCCTTGGGATCATCAAGTCCAACAATTGACCCTACACTACAAGTTCACCCCTAAACCATAACAAGTTCACCCTTAAACCATATCAATTGACAATTGCAAAGGAGGAAAGGGCTGCAATTCCTGTTTTACTGATAAAGAGGTAGATAACTAATATTCTTTAGGTTCTGGCTCAAAATGGCTCACATAAACTGGAAGTGTGTGTCAAAGCAGGGAATTGGGGCTGCCCTCCTCTTTCTCTTTAGCAGACTATTGACAAGGCGAGGCCTTCTCCTAAACTGGAAGCCCAGGTCTATGTGGTGCACCTGGACTTCACCAAGAAGTTTCTGATGGTCAGGAAAGGTAGTAGTGAAAGCAGGCAGTAGCTCAAACAGGGAACAAAAGGAAAGCCAAGAGTGGTCTTCTGCTGTCAGGAGTGGGTGGAGAAGAGGGATGAATGCAGGTATCTGGGCTGCAGGAGTGCATGTTTCTTTAAATCTCTTAACTGCAAAGTGCACTAAGAATGGCAAGAGAAGATTACATACTTGACCCTTAGGACAAAGAGATCATAGAATCATAGAATCATAAGATGGCTTGGGTTGGAAAGGACCTTAAAGATCATCTAGTTCAAATCCCCCTGCCATAATCAGGGACACCCATCATGAGATCATGTTGCTCAAAGCTCCATCCAATATCAATACACTTGTTCTAGAGTTGAGACAGTGCTTTTCGTTAATTCTTTTTTTTTCTTTTTCTCTTCTTGTTGAGTGATAAAGGAAAGCTATGTTTTAACATGGCAAGAAAGAAGGAATGAGAAGAGGTGAGACCCAAACTGAGAGAAAGCAGGTCTGCCAGTGTGTTAACCTCTCACACTTGTCCATCCTGTATCACATTCCCACAGCCAGCTGGATCCTCGCTCAGCTGCCTGGTAACAAGGTTAGGTCAGGCTGTGGTCCCTGCCAAAACCCTGCCCTGTGCTGCTGTCTTGCACAGCACAGCCAGAACTGTGGGTCCAGTAGCCACCTAAGCAAAAGGCAGTAGCAGCAGGGATAAAGGAACATGGAAGCTTTGCCTTGGGTGTTTCTCTCTCATTTCCTTTTGCCAACCCAACTATTGCAAATCCCAGATGTCCCAGTTTCTAAATTTGTCCTTGCAGAGCCAATTCACAATGCACTCACCTGCTGCAGACACCTCCGCTCAGCACAGAGCTGCTCCCTAAGGGTATGCAGATACCGAAAGCTTTCTGTCTATTTTAGCATCCATTAGCTCAAGGAAAAAAAAAATCTAAGGGGATGATTTTCACATTATGAAACCTTGGTAGCTGCTGTTACTGAGCAGAGCCACTCACTGTTGCCAGGCTTGTTTGGGATGACAGAGCCCAAACTGGTTCGGAAAGAGATCACCTCATTGCTGGTGATGGTCCCTCCAAAGCAGGGTTAAGTCCTCTTGCCTTTGCAGTACTTGATCAACAAGCAAACACATGGTGACATTTCCTAGGGCTTCCTTTTCAGGCAGTAAAACTACTTAAAATACAAAGATGGAAAAAGTCACCTTGCCCGATATCAGTAAAATCAGGTACACCACAAATTGAGATAGAAGCAGGATCTCAGTTTCTAACCTCAGCAGATCTCAGTGAAGGCTTTGATAGCTGCTCAGATTAGTGGAAATGCTTCAGGGTATTGCCACCCTTCTGTCTTTTGCATGTCTCTTGCCAATGTTACATCACACAGCATTTAAAAAACTGCTTTTACCTTTACATTTCATAATACTAGCTTGCACATCTACTGATAAGAGAGAAAAGAAAACCATGTTCAAGAACATATATGAAAAGCTGAGCGTGAAATATGATAAACTAAAAAGAAAAAAAATGTGGGAATTTTGTGGCAGGATTTTCAGAACTCTTTTGTCAATCTGTGAATTTAAGCCTTTGAAATTAAATGTAAATACCATCGCCATCAAAATGTGGCTGGCCTTAGTCTAAGCCAGGTGAGCAGCCTGAGAACTGTGTGCAGGGAATCCTGATTACTTTATGCATTTTAACATGACACAGACTGGAAAAAGGTATAAGTAAGTCAAAGAAAACAAGACAAAAATGAGAGAAAACATTTTAAAGTGGTAGCTAAAATATAATTACAGTCAGTGCATGGGAGTACAGGAATCCATACACTGTTTTGGTGTTATTGGCCTCTTAACCAGATGCAGTACAAAACCACCCAAACATATTGAAAATTTGGAAGCAATAGACACAAAAGGAAATGTAAAATTAGTATCTGAATGTTCATATGGGGCTTAAGATGAGCATATAAGAATACGCTTCTGCTTCTTTCATGTCATCTTTTTGTTAGTTACACTTGATGTACTTTGGAGAGCCCTCTTCAAACCCCATGCGTGTTGTCTCCATGTAAAAAACAGGTTAAAAAAGTGGTCAAAAGAACACTTTACTCTGTTGGTGTTCCTCACATATGAAAGCTGCGGTACTCACTCCAAATATTTAATTGGCCCTAAAGCCATTTCCTTTTAAACCCAGCTTACATTAACACAAATAATGCACTGCTAAAAGATTTCCTCATAGAATAAAGTATTTTAGTACTCTAGCAGACTTGGTTCCTAAATATATTTCACTTCCTCTATTAGCGACTTGTAACATCTCATGTTTTGCATTTCACATTAGAAATAATATGGAGTAACTATTTATAGTAGTAAATCTTTAAAACTATCAACATAATATAGAAACAAATACTATGAGGGCTGATAAAGTATGCTTTTGGATTTTGTAATTTTTCCAGCTCTTGATCTGTTTAGCCTTATTTTCCCTCTGAGTCCTATTTTCCTAAAGCTACACTTTCACAAATTATGTCCTAATGAGTCTGAATTAAAATGCATACAATTGCTTATTCCACAAGTAAACTTAAACCATCTGAATGACTTGTATTTTATTTTACTTAGTAATTAGGATTTATTTTACTTGTCTTGCATAGAAGACCGCCTTGACCAGTTATTCTAAAAACACATGTAGGGCGTTATTCTTTCCATCAACCTCTCTTTCTCCAGCCCAGCTAAAAGCAGACAGAACCTGCTTCAGTTTGTGATTTTTTTTTCCTTGTAGGTGAATAGGATTCGCTGTTATTTCACATGGGGCCTTCCTGCCCACCCCTGCTGAGGCTGAGATCTGTGACCTTTGCTAAGAGATGGTGGCTTTTTACAGCATTTTGGGTAACTCCTGTGAGAGGATGGCGCTAAAGGGACTGCAGGAATCAGGCTCCATGATTGATGCCTCCACGCTTTCTGTGCCCTTCCCTCACTCACATCCCGAGGCAGGTGGAGGGTCACCCTGTAACCCCGCTGCTTGGGGGCTTTCAGGGGAAAGAGAGGTGAGAGCCTTGCTGGTGGAGGATATACCCACCTTGGCTAGAGGACCTTGGCATGGTTTTCCTGGGAGGTGTGGATGGGTTTTATGGTGTCCAGTAATGGTGGGATTCATGCTGCAGTGTTTTTCAGTGGGAAGGGGTCTCTCTTCCGGCCATTTACCAGGTTTCATTAAACTTCTAGGACCTTTCTGTCTGCTACACATTTGTCAGATTTGGTTGACGGAAACGAGGTCTTCAAATAGCATTGAGGAGGGAGCCCAAAGAGACATGCATGTACAGAGAAGGCTGATGCTGTGTCTTTTTCTCAGGAGATCAAACTAAGAAGTAGGTTTCATACAAGTGATAAATGCATAAGGGTAAAGTGACAGTGAAGGTATGGTGGCTGTTTGTCTTAGTGCTTGAAGGAACACAGTTCAGCTGAACATCTCCTGGGAGAACACTCACAAAAGATGTTGATCTATCCTGTTTCTAGAAATGTCAAGAGCCCTGAATTAGCAATTGCCTACCTCATGGTTTAATAGTTTTCATCCTAGTGAGGCCAAAAATGGAAAAGAGAGAGCTAACTTTCTTATGCTTAGCAACTTTTAAAATTATTATTATTTTTACATATTTTGAATTTGACCAGTGATTTCTATTCATCCTTTTTGTGAGAAACTCAGACCTGAGGGATCAGAGATGACACCATGCAAGCATATTTGGACAAGTTAAATCTACATTGTTCCTAAGCTGCCTATCATCACAAATTCATGAACATTAATTCTGGTGTACCAACGCAACTTTCTAATGACTACCTACTCCCGCACCGAGGATTGACATGTACAGCCTGATAGTCTTGTTATGGGGTGTTTTGTCAAAGTGCTAATACAGCTCCTACCTGCTGTATTGCCTCATCACCATTTTATTATCCTATATGAGTTTTCAAGAAAGAAGCCTGTATTATAGACACACTGAGCAGACAGATGCTTCAGTGACATCAACAGGAGATGAGTGGTCAAAATCAGGTGTGCTTTTAGAAAGGATGAATGTACTTTTTCTTCATACCTATTATTTTATGGCATTGCCTCCCTCTACCCTCTAGCTGTATTATAGCTGCATCAGCTTCTGTTTTATCACAGCAGAATCAGATCAGTAACATATAATTTAGTATGAGAGTCTGCTATTAACTTCAAAAGGGCTCCCCATCTAAGTGAGATAAGCTGGATTTGGCCCTTGGTTATGTTTTAAAATGTATCAATGGACAGCAAAATGTTTTGTATTAATTTGATATTTTGCTATCAGAGTTTGCAACAGGGGACACATAAGCTGAGGATTGGGAGAATTAAGCATGTCAGCTTAAATGGGAAGGTCTAGATGGTAACTGCGTTATCTGGTCTATGCAGAGACATGGCTTCAAATTTATTACAGTGCATTTTAAAGCCAAAAAATTTGCCAAAAATTAGTAATGATTCAAACTGTAATAAAAGCTGAAGTCCCTGTTAGATCATGCATATTAATGTAACATCAGCATAAAACACCAATTTAAATTCACTGATGCCAGTCTCCATCCCATGAGAATCTGAGGCAGCATTAACAGCTTCTGTCAAAGGCTCTCATGTTGAAATAAAACAACATGGTGGTAGGGAAGAGAGACACAGAAAATACCTTTTTCTTTAGTAATCAGACTTTAAAGTTTCCAAGTTTTCATGTTCTCTACAACATCAGAATTTATTCATCTGTGTGTTTGAGCAAGCGGTCACTCACTGCTGACTAGGACAAGGTCCAAAAGTGGCAATCACCTCTGAGGCAAAAGTTAAATGAACATGGTCTTTTGGTAGCCTCCGTGTTAGAGCTACCTTATTCCCTATTCTCTGTAGAGGACATCAGTGAGATTAGTGAAATGCCATCAAATCTGATTCTGTACTGTTTTGGAACTTTGAATTTCAGTACATTACTCTTTAGGCTGGTTTTGCAAGCATGACATCCTGAGATTCCTTAACAAATGCTACCAACCCTCTGCAACACCCACTGCCTTCGAGCAGTGTGATTCAGACAAGTAGGAGCTTTTCTTTCCATTAGTCCCACTTTCAGCTTTGTTTTAGTGATGAAATGAGTCTCTTCATCCCTCTCCGCACAAATAATGCTCTCCTAAAGAAGTCCAGCTTGCAGTGATTAATAGCATTTTGCAAAGTCTGGCTAACTCTTTAGCAAGAACTGTCAGAGCACCAAGGCCAGGGAGAACAGAGCTCAGGGCTGGCTGTCATTGTTCCTGATTCTGCCACTGACGTGCTTTGAGATCTTTAATAAGTTAATTAACCTCTGTGACTCAGTGTGAGCACTGGTGTAATGCACGTAGAAATGTTTAACATAGAGTCCCACAGATGTAAGGCATGATAAAAGGGTAGAGGACTATTATTGTTACTAATAATCATCAGTTTGAAATCATAGTCAGGCAAACCCAAAAATAACACTAGCATTGCAATTAGTTGGAAGGTAGGGTTGTGATATTTAATTATCATTAAAAGGGTACATGATGAAAAATACATTACATACAGTGCTACTACTTACAGAAAAAGGAGAAATAACTTTGTGGTATATCTGCAGTAAAGACTGCTCTGAAAAATGAGGATCACTAAATCTTCTGATTTTTTTTTCCCCAGCATACTACTTATTTTTCCTACTTTGTTGTGCACTGTGGCTATTAAAATCTATTGTCATATGTGTGACAGACTTCTGCACTGAAAGACAACAAGCCACAAGTCTGTAAGTTTATCTCTACTTTTGTTGTTGCTGTTATTGTTCTTACTATGCTTAATGCTAATTATGTGCAATATCTAAAGAACTGTAGGTTTGGGTCAGAGCACTTTTGTCCTGTGTGCTGCAAAAGTACATTAAAAGGTATTCCTAGATTCAAAGAGATAGCAAAAATAAGCTGACATCTTTACACAGTACAATTGGTTATAGCTATCTTTCCATTTCTTTTAAACATTGCCCCTGGGATATAATTAGATAAAGGAAAAAACCCAAAACCTCTTCCATCAGCTGTTAGTGATCAGAACTGAATATTGGCAGTTTCAAAGAAGACATTCCTTTCCAGCTATCAAGAACTTTCCTTTATTGACTTGTATCTTTCAGCCTATCAAAGAAAAGTTTAATTTGTAGCTGAAATCCTGATCCTCCGATGAATCATGTTTTCTTTTGAATGCAAAGGGCGTCTGTCTGGCAAAGTTGGCAGCCTGATCTCCGTAAATATTGTTCTATTGATAAAAAGAGGAATTGGATATAGGGACTATCCAAAATAAATATTTTGCAGGGATCCTGAATGTCTGAATACAATACAGCAAAGGAATGTTATCACGTTTTAAATAATTCAGACATAAGCTGAAGTATTAGTTTTAGTTGAAAAACTGTCAAATGCAGTTTGCACCTTTTGTTTCGTTTGGAAAATCAAAATGGACACGTATTTAGGGGTTGCCATTTTCCCTTTTATCATCTGTAGGGATTTGCCATTGATTTTGTTGGGAGCAAGTCTGGGCTTCTTAGTTTCTAGGAGATTTAAAACAGGATTTCAATGAGGTATTCAGAAACACCAGCCTGACGTATTCCTGCCCTTTGGGTGTGGAGGTGGATGGAAAAAGAGCCCTTTGTGCCCTCTCCATCAGAAGTCTTCCCAGGCTCGGGGTGGCTGCCTCTGCATGCCAATGGGGCAGACACACAAGTGGAAAATCAGCTGTGCACTGAAGGCAGCAGGCAGGCCAGGTGGCCCCCAGAATCAAGGGAAACCTGCACGTCCACCCTTCACAGCAAGGAAGTAGAGAGGAATGATTTCTCCCCAAAACACAGTCCCTCCAGGGGCTCTCTTGGCATGGTGCACCTCCCCGCTGCCCTGTGACAAGGCTGTACCCCAAAAGATGAGAGACATGCTGGCACACCTCCTCCTTTCGCCCCTTTTGTTCTTACGAGTGCACCATCAAGCCATGGCAGAAAATGGTCTGATACAGAGGCACGAGCCAGGTCGTGCCAAATTCAGCAGGACCATATCCCCGGGTGTCCAGTGTCATCCTCCTGCTGCTCTTTCCCAAAGGGAGCAACAAAGGAATTTTTCTCATCAGAGACTTTTTCTTCTGACCAATGAATTGAACTATATTGCTGCTGCAATATATAGTTTATGGATAACAGAGGACATATATTTTTACTGGCTCATCTATTTAAGAAAAGAGAACTCCTGTCATCAGCGCTGATCTATACATTAAAATTTGAGGATAAGATATGACCTAGTGTTTCTCTGTCCTATAACTCACAGCTCTGCTGTGACTGCTATGCAAAGAAACATTTGTATAGTGGATGTGACAGGTACATCAAGACTGGATGTTTATCTGCTTCTCTCTTCCTATGAGTTTTTCTCCTTTTTGCACTGTATACCTCCAGAAAAAGAGTATTCTCTTCCAAATTTTTTTGACTTTTTAAAATCCATGTTTACAATAAACTCATATTAAAATTATAATTCTGAAATAAAAATAATAGCATTATTTACTTAGAAGTAGATTCCTCTGCACTGGAACCCCACGGTGAACCTCCCTTTTTGCTTATATTCTAGATCAAAGAGAAGCTTTGTGTCTATCAGTTTTCATTGCTATAGGCACGTTTTGGCACTTTCTCCCTCTCAATATTTTGAAAAGGATCTACTGCTTTTAAAAGGGGATCACACCACTTACATCCTCTGTCCCATTTGGAAGAATCCATCAAGGGCCTTCTTGGCACCAGCTGAATCTTAAACGTGTATTAGACACTAAAAAACCCCCGAAATGGTAAGAGATGGAGATGAGGTTCTCCCCTGTGGTGACCCAAAAGTTTTAGAGTTCAGAGAATGTTTGACAAAGCCCGGAGGACATCAAGGAATCAGGCATCCACAGGCAATTCCCCCATCATTTTGGATGCACACCTGCTGATTTCAGAGCACACACCAAAGTGCCCGTTTGAAGTCCTGCACAGCAGTGCAGGGCACAGAGTGAGGGCTGAGGCTCGAGGAGGTCCAGCCAGGAGGTCCAGCCAGGAGCTCAGTCCTGGGAAGTGGTGGCTGTGCCACAGGCTTTGGTCATGATTTGGCACAACCTGGTGCCAGTGACCCCAGCCACGGCCTGGTCCATCTCTGCCTCGCCAGCAAGGCTAATGATGGCTTCCTAGGCACGCTCCTTGCACAAACAAACGGCCTACCTGGGGAGGAACAAAGAACCACTTGTAAAAGGAGTTAAGCAAAAACCTGAGACAAAGAAAATAAACAGTGGTTCGTGAAAACGTCACGTGGTTGAAGCCAAGGGTACAGAATTCCTCAGGCAGCCTAAGAGAAATACGGTTGTGTTTGTTATGGTGCCATCTGCTAGACTGTGGGTCTTGAAATCTGTCAGAAGAAGGCTCTACCTTTACTATTATACCACAAAAGGACAGCAGACTATTCTAGTGTATCGGGAATGCACAAAAGGATCTACACTAAATGCTTTCAGTCCTATCTTAGGGGCACAGAACCCAATCCAGCTGTCTGAACGTAGTCCCCCAGTGCCACTTACCTGTCCTACTTTATGCCACCTGGTACCTCGCCTGTCCTTCACGCCGGGGAATGCAGGTTCCCAAGAGCTCATAGACAAATGTGATGGTCCCTTCCAAATGTCTTGAATGTATTTTGCCTCCTGGGAGATGTAATCAATCCACTGATGACTGTATGTCTGATTTACTTCAAACCTCTTAAACACATCTCGTGGTAAATAGACCAGCTTCTTGCCTTCATGTGTGTTTTAGCCCTTCCAAGCAGAGATGCAGTGCTTAGGAGTTTGCTCAGACGCAAGCTAGCTGTCACAAATGCCACTGTATTCACTGGAGAAGCTTTGTTTAGTTTCAGTGAGCTTTGAACAAAGCTCATCAACTCATTCTTTCGCTTAATATGACAACTAGAGGCCTCAGCTGAGACTGACAAATACTGAATAAGAGACAAGAATTAAAAAAAAAAAAAAGAAATTAAACCCCTCGTAGATATGATACACAATTTGCAAATAAACTACATTTTTAAAAATTACGCTGATTTTATAATTTAGTTTCAAAAAAAAAAACATATGTAGTGTAATCCACCTGTCCCCAGGTCCCAGGTCAGCACTAACTACAAAGACATTCTTCTTCACCTCTCATTTGTGAGATAGGTAACAGAGATTAGGTTAAAGACCATTATTAAGAGCTCAAGAGTTAGAAAATGCATGACCTAACGCCCACACAACTTTTAAGCAACAAGGCACTGCATGTGCTTTAGGATGCCATCTTTTATTACATGCTCGTGTCTTTTTTCCTTCCCATAGGTCCTTTCTTAGCACAAAAAGCTGACTGTACTGAATTAATGAGTAACGACACAAGATTTTATTTTCCCTCCACCGTTCAGTGCATGGCCCAAGCTGTCTTTCTTCTCCACAGATGAAGCTGTGCTATAAAAGTAGGATTACCCACAGCCTCAAGAGCTCTTTACAATGCCTTTCACTGCAGCGTATATGCACTTCACTGTCATTCGTGACCTAGTTTCACAAAGCTCCTCTGAGACACAGACTTTGTATTTTTCCCATGTTTCAGGATATGTAGTGCAGAATGACTAAAGTGGAATCAAACAGCATATGCGTGCTTGAGACTGCAAGGTCCTAGGGTGTGCTCTGGGAGTTTGGACAGGGAGAAGTCTCATCTCTGGAGGCTTTAATTGGTGAGCACTTTCTACCAAGAGGTTTTGAACTACAGTATTTCAAAGGAATGTCACCTGGTCAAAGGTGGATTTTCATACTGATGGTAAAAGATAAGCTCCTGATGTATATATGATGTTTATACTTTTGTGAAACGTTATATCTCAGATCCAAATATTAGAAGACACTACAACATTTAAAATGAAAGATGCTGTGCAGATTTGAGACAGGTAGGAATATATTCTTTATCCTGTACCTCGTGGTCAAAACCGTCAGTACAGCTTTAGCTGAAATATTCTTTGGGGAAAAAAAAAGTTTGATGGAAAAAATCATTCTAAATGGAGAAAGTGTGAAAGAGTTTTAAGAAGCTGAAAATAGCATATTACAACAGGTATTGTGCAACCTAAGGAATATGCTACTGGCCTGACTGTGGACTTAGAGAGTATCCAAAACAGAGGTGTAATATTAAAAAAGAGTATACTGTGAGAAAGGAAGCTACAACAGGAACACCTAAGAAAATAATGCCTGTCAAGAAATAAAGCATGTTTTCCAGATAGCAATCCCAGAAAATGTTGTAGTGTGTATTTCTTTGATTATTCCTACTCCAGACTTGTGGCACCATGGAAATATCCATTTCTTGTTTTCTACTGCCAGCTTGTATGGAAAAACAGCTTGCTGGTTATATAAAATAGAGGTTATCAGCAGTATTGCTAATTAATGGTGTAGTTGCCAACTAAGAAGTTAAACCCTGACAAATATGACCTAACGTTACACAAATACGCTTCATCAATCACAGCTGAAAAAAATACACAACAGCCAGTATTTTCTTTGGACTGGTAATAGAACGTATTGGCAGTTAGTGTAATTAAAGGCTAGTAAGCAGATTAAAATGTTTGGGGTTTTATAGTCTTCTTGACTACAGAAAAAGGATGAAAGTTTTTAAAACAACACAGCTTGTAACTGGTGGTTGTTCAAAAAGGGGAAGAGTTTAGTGGGAGCCCAAGGATCTACAGGCAAATCCAGGCTCGGCACGGGAAGATCTCGGATCTCTGGGCACAGTCAGGTTTTGGATGTCCTCTGATGAATGCTTGCTGTTGCTGACACTGACTTCGCCCACAGCAGCCCGTGGTCTTGTGCTGCAGTACTGACATCCCCCCGGGTACATGTCCATGGTTGTGAGGTACAGAGCTATTTTTCCTTTGGCCCGCTGCGTCCCCTAAACTTTGAGCTATGGTGGAATATCAGTAATGTGGAAAAGTCTGAGGGGCTATTCAGGAGACAGGTTGGTTTGGGCTCTTCCATTCAAACAGAGCAGAAGGAAGCACAGTTCATTTGTTTAATTTATTGAGTGTAGAACTTTTTGAATGATGGCTTGTAACAGATGGGAGCTGAAGAGTGCAAAGATGAATAGGGAGCTTCAACAGCAACCCAAAATGAGACATTCAATAAAGAAAAAAGAAAAATTCTCACATGGGAGAATTCACTTTACTAATTTAATGACATTAGATCAACTTTTTTATAATTCTATTTTCAAAAAATGAAGTGTAATGGTGAGGATGAATCAAACATGCTTAAATATTTGCTCTGAATGCCAACTTCCCACATGCCATGCAAGAGAATGGATTGATCATTTTTTAAATGCTGTCAGAACAACGTTACTCATGTGTTTTAGTACAGACTCAGTAAATCAAGTATACATTTCACAGTAATATTTATTTAAGCAGCAAAACATTACTCACTGACATAGAGAACTAAAGTTCCATTTATGCTAAGCAATTTATCATTAGACTCACTGGTTTCACATACCATCCCAGCAAGATAAGGAATGCTATGAAACAAAAACTGTTATTCATAAAAAGGAAAATGAAAATCTGAATATTAAATAGATTGCATTGCACTGTGATGCAGATTCAGTTTTGATGTTGCCAAAAGAGAACAGCACTATCAAGGCAGAACATGCTACATGAAAAGAACATGGCTGGAAGTAATGGCACTGACAACTGACTCTGAACCTTTCACGAACCCATTGACTTCAGTGGCTTTTGGATGAGGCCCAGAAAAAAGCCACATTTTTATATGGCAGGCAAATTTGATAAAGGCACAGTCTGAATTTGAAAGAAAGAAGTTATGAGGAGCTATGCAGAGCAGACCATGAAGCAGAAATAAATAGCATTCGTACAGTCAAAGGAACAAGTATAATAATTGCATTCACTCATATTAAATCCAGTTGACTGATTTCCATTTAAGGAAGTTTGAGCTAGAAAAAAAAAAGAATCAGAATTAAAAAAAGATCTTCAGGATCTGGCTTATACATCTAAGATGAGCCCTGCGGGCAGCAATACTTCTGTTATGCTTGGCATTTGGCCCACACTTTGTATTTCATTTGGGTTTCACTAATCAAAAATCCTCAAGGGTTTATAACTTCTCCCTACTTTACCAAGACCATCAGCCCAGCTCCCCATTATGATTCCAGCACAGCTAAGGCCCATAAAATACCACGTGCAAACACTCTGGCTCTTCCTATCTCCTCATGAACACGGCTAAGAGCTGCTGTTTCCACCAGTGGTAGGACTGGGTCTCTGGTGAAAGAATTTTCTCTTGTGAAAGAGTGAAAGGTGAAAGCAAATGGTGAAAGACTGCTGGTAAGGTGGCTACACCCCAGAAAGAAGCACACAAATGGGTAGTGTGGGTTTATAAATGCAAGAGCAGAGTTGCAATGCCAAACCTCTTCACACTCTTGTCAGTAGTAGAGCTCCTCAGGTGCCTTGAATCTTCAGGTTTTCGCAGGATTGTTTGAATAAAACACAATTATCTGAGTGGTTTAATCAGCAGAAGACTGAGTGAATCCTTCTTTTCGTTCCAGTAAGGATGTGATTTTTCTGCCTTTGTTTTCAGCTTTGATAGAAGGAGAGGTCCTGTCCAGACACGAGAGGAGCTTGCAGACAAGGGGCTAGGGCACCCTTTTAGGACCTGAACTAGATAGATGTGAGCTGGGAGGAGAAATCTGAATGAGCCTCTGATTTTCTTATCGCTAGTGACTAGAAAGGGAGGAAGAATAACAGTTGGTGATGCCTATCTGGGAGAGCTAGTTAGTGGATGCAAATGCCAACCTCATTGCACTAGCTGCAGCAGTAAGTGCCAGAATTAAGACACATTTCAGTGCACAGCAATTCTTTTATCTACACATTAGGTATTTTCTTGATGATTGTTTGATTTCTGAGCAGGAACAACTTATCTTGTGCTAGCTGTAGTTCTTCCCACTCCAGAGGCCTTCCCTCTTCCTTTCGGGGAGATCCTGGCTGTCATGCAGGGACAGCAGACACCTAGGTAGGAAAATGTGAGAGCACATCTAATGTGTTGTACTGACCTACAGCGCATTCCCTCCCTTTTCTGTCCTGCTGCTGATGACAAAAATTGTGTTCGCAGATACATTTGCACAAACATCTAGAAACCAAATGCTTCCATAATTATCAAATGTTATTCAAAGCATTGCTGATATTATAAATTTTGTAGCTGGGAAGAAAGCACACATTGGGCTTTATTCCACACCTAGCTGATTATCGTAGCCCAGGGATACCATAAGTTATATTTTAGATAAGCTTGTAGCCACTTTGAGATAAATTGGTATAAAAAAACCTCTAAATTTAATTGCCACCAAAAAAAAGAATAGGTACACTGGATCAAAAGATTGCTTTGCCCAGTCACTGATAGGTAGTCTCATCTTTCGTATTTAAGTATCTATGTTTTCAGTCAGTGGTCAGCTCAACGCCTGTCCACAACAGTTGTTCCTATCCTTCACAATAACTGCCGTGGGAACCCTCATGGCAGCCTCTGCCTCAGCAGTAGAGTAAAAGAAATACTCCAGAGATCCTAGAGGAAGGTTTCACCTTTGCCAGTATGGTTCACATATGGAGGTATGTATGGAAGGTGGAACAGGAAATCTTAGTGTTTTTCTCCCGTTCGGTATGTCACATTTTGGGTGGGTTTAGGTGCAGACACATTACAACACAGAGCCAGCACTACACTTTATCTTTGACAATGTTTATTAGTTCTGAATTAAATCCAGTCTGTTTTCTGTGTTGGTCAGTCATGCATATGAGTGGCCGGATGGGTCTGGGTTTCTTGAGAACATGGTTTGCTTTATTTTGGAGAGAAAAATGAGGCTGTGAAAACCTTTTAGGACAAAGTTTTGTTCTGCAGATTAAAATTACTGATGGAAATTTTTTTTATTTGTTAGCTAAAGCTAAATTTTAAATGTCGTATTTTGTTATTACAAACTGTTGCATGTGCAACATTTAATTTAGGTGTTTTTTTTTTTTAATTGGAGAAAGAAAGGACATGTTTACAGCAGCATAATTGTTTAGAATGAGGGTTCAAAATTTTGAAAGATCATTCCTGCTATTAAATCAGAAATCACTTGACCAAGGATGTAATTTTAGAAATAGTTAAACCATTGCTGAGCAAGCAATGAAATGTCCTTCTATTACATTTAGCCATCGCACAGAGACATGTCACGCACTCAGATGACACCTTTTCTCTTTACTGTGTTGTGCAATGGTTTCCACAAGCAGTCGGGGGACTAAGAGGAGGATGATATGCTTCACTTCAGGAAAACAGAAAACAGTTGACAGCGCATTCAGAGAGAGAGAGAGAGGGAGAGGGAGGGGGAGAGATAAATTTGTTTGAAAACCACCGATGCTACTATGAAATATCAAGTTCTAATTCACATGACTCACACTAACTCCTCTCCCCAGGCTGGCCAGATGACAAAGCACATTATAATTATGTGGCTAAGATTGAAATGCTCTTAAAGCCTATGTAACTAGCCTAATGGACTCCACTAAAACCCACCAAGGACACTAGACCTCACAACCAAAGACCATAGCTAGATATTACAGATGGCAAGGCTGTAGTCCAGTGAAAACATGGTGCTGCTCGCAAATTGTTTCTCCCTAAAATGATTGCTCTGCTGAATGCTCGAGGAGAGTGACATCAGTTAGTGGTGACCCACGACAGTTTTATTATTTCAGCCATTTCCTACTGCTTCAGTTGTAAGAAAAAAAATTTCTTTCCTAGCATAAAACTCCAGTTGAAATGAATAGGCAGGGGAAAGCTTTTCTAAAACTAGAACTCTCACTCCTTCAGTAAGGAAGAAAGTTCCTTGAAGGACATATTCATAACAGGATTACTGTTCTCGCCATGAGTCCTTAACAGAATAATTTCCCTCAGTATATGAAATAATTTGGCCAAATGAGGACAAAAGGAGAGTACAAACTGCTGGTTTTACTGGCTATACTAGATCAGCC
Organism: Trogon surrucura; assembly: GCA_020746105.1. Taxonomy (NCBI): domain Eukaryota; kingdom Metazoa; phylum Chordata; class Aves; order Trogoniformes; family Trogonidae; genus Trogon; species Trogon surrucura. The sequence goes on from CM036617.1 coordinate 189,500,098, forward strand.
TTCCTGATTAGCTTGTCTGTGCTTTTGCTCTCTATTCCATGCTAAAATGAAAATACAGCTCTACGATGTGTGAGTAAAAACCTCTTCTCCATAAATAAAAAAAAATGGTTTTGAGTAATCAGTTCTCAATGCACTGCAAAACCACCTAGAGTCCTCAAAAGGCAAAGTAAAAAGGAAATAAACCCCAACAAAACAGGAGGAAATATTTTCAATGTCCAAAAAAATCATCTACTACTTTAAAGGCAGAATAGAAGCAAAAATACAGAAAATGGTACCTACAAATTTCTGCTTTTCTTTATTCACTCAGACTTTTTCTATTCCTCTTTCTTTTTCTCATCCTTACTTCTTAGTTTTAATGAGTTTATTGACTTTTTCCTCTAATTGTTTTCTCTTTCCTTATATCAGTCCCTGACTGTCCTTGTTCCAGTCTTGAATATATCCAGTTCTTCCTCTTCCCAGCTTTCTATCCCTCCCCTTTTTTTATTTGTGGTCCTTCCATTTTATGTCATATTTTCCATTCCTCATCTATTAACAAGGAGCTGTGAGCTTAGGTCTCCTCCTTGCCACAGAAGAAAGTAGGAACAGGAGCACATAAAAACGCAAAGACTCTTGTGGGAAAGAGAGGAAAGTAGAAGTCCCACCCAACTATTGCCTTGTGCTGCTTCCAGTCAAGAGCTCGCTGCTTAGGAATTCTTAATTCATTTTTTTCCCCCTACACCGGTATGTGAGGAAAATGGAGTAAGAGAACCCTCGTGGAGCACCCCTTGTGGAGAACATCAGGACAGCAAGAAAATGATTCATTGTCTTCTAGCAAAAGAACAGATGTGCATGCTTTCTCTTGAACCTTTAGCAAGATTACGCAATCACATCCATTTGAGAAAATCAGTCATCAGTTTTCTGTCTATTTTCAAATCATTCCCTTTACCCTAATTCTTTGGATTAGATCATCACCTGGCACAGGAAGCCACCAGAAACTTACCCTGCCATCCCAGTTTCCTAGTGAAGATCTCAGGAAAGTTATAGTATCAGTCTTAATTTGATTTTCATTTCTTTCATTTTTCCCCTTGTAATGATTTGAAAAAGAGCTCTTAGAGAGCTTAGATGTTTCTAACAACTTAGTTAAAATGCCCGGCCTGCTGCATCTACTCGTCTTCCCACTAGCCTACAGCTGTTTGGTGTACTCTGCGAGACCTAGCAGGTATCCTAATCAACCTCTGGACTTATTTTTGGCAGGACTGTGTATTTAACTTGTGAGATTAATAAGGAATAGTGCCAATATAAAACTGTGCTGTTCTGTATCCCTGCAATCACTGAGAATATATTACCCAAATACAGTTAACACAGATTCATGACTAGTAATTCTGGGTAATATTTTCTCCTTTGTTTTTAATTCTGAGGAGGGTGTCTGTATGTTTGGTTCATGCTTCTTAGGTGAGGTTTCTAGGGATTACAGTGTCTGGCAATTTACTAGGGTGTTGTCAGAGGCTGAAGAATAAGCCTTGCCTTCAAAACAATGCATCTTTTGGCTGGATTTTATTGTAATCAATGTTGCAATGCCACTACTTGTTTTTTCTGAACTCATCAGCACAGAGCTGTTGAAAACAGCTTGATGCTTCTCCTTTGCCTTCTGACATTAATCATGGTTAATTAAGTGACAATAAAGTTTGGGTTAATGCAAACAGGCATTAATTCTTGTCATCTCCCTGTTCTCAGGAGTATTCAAGTTGGACAAGCAGAGAGAAACAACCATGAAAATATATCCTGGAAAAAACATTCAATTAACATCAGCACTGGAGGTCTTGTCAGAGATCTGTTATAATATATACTTCATTTTTTCCCAATAACTGCATGTGTGCACATCCCAGTGTCTGCTCAGAGTTAGATGTAGGACTGACATCTACTTTTACGAGCACTAGGATAAAAGCTTTTGTATCCTTGCTGCTGTATGTATGCCAGGCAGTGTCAGGCAGCGAACGTGCCAGGTTCATTTTTCTAGAGACTTATCAGAAACACTGAAGTCTTTCCTTACACTGCTCAAATGTAGGAAACTAAATCAAATTGGGGGCTTAAGAGCAAGCAATATTTTCTGGGTGGCCAAAAAATGATTTAGAAAAAAAGGTTTAAATAAACAGTTCCTTTTTTGGGGGGCGGGGGGTGGGGAGAGCTGGGGAAGAATAGTAATTTCAAAATCAGCTTAGAAAAATCTGAATAACTATCAGTAGATGAAACTACTGCTGTTCCAACATGTGTGGGCAATAGTACTGAAATGCCACTTTCAGCTGAGTGAGGCGATAGCTGCTACTACCTGCTTATACATCCCTCACAGCTCACTGCTTAGGCTAGGGGAATTAGTGAGCAGGTCTTTTTCTCAAAGGATATGAAATATATGAGGTTTGTTGCCTCTCTCAGCTAAAGCAATCACAGCTTGTTTTCTACATACAAGACCCACACAGCAGCTTTGTCTTTAAATGTGCTCTCCATGGCTTTGGTTCCACCCAGCCATGTGCCACCACCAAACCAATGGTGTGCTGCTGCTCCGTCACCTACTGTCCAGCCCTGCAACATTACTGCAACTGCCCCTGCCCCTCCTCTCAGCACTCCTGCAGCACTTCTGCCTGCCAGAGAAGGTTTATGGCCTGCAGGACTGGTTCCTTCCACAAGGAGAAGTTGGGATTGGAGTTACCTTTTTTTACTGTAAAGAGGCAATCTTTCCATGTGGCACTTTGGAGAGATATTTCTTGTTCGCAGGCTGCCAGATATCAACCCATACATGACAGTTTTGTGAGCATTAAGTGAAAAGTTTATTTGTAGCAAAAAGACATGCATTTGAACTGTTGTGTCACCTCCCCTTGCTCTCCCACAGGTCCTTGGAAAGACTTTCCACGTGTGACCCTGATCACTTCCACTGAGACATTTCAAGTGTTTTTGAGGTTTGATGCAGAGGCTGCAGCTTCCACACCTGCCAGGTTCCTTTGGCAGCATCTTCCATCCCCTCAGTCCCCACACCAGAGCAGGGGGCTGGTGGCATGGCTGGAGGAGCCATGACCACCCCCCCTGGACTGTCCTCGTGGGACTTTCTAAGGGTACACCACTGCTTCCACAGAGCAATGCCCAATCCCCTGCACCTCCACTGCCAAATGCCCTTTCCTGAGGTGCCCTGATCTGGGGGTGCATTTATTTTCTCTCTGGATAGTACCAGATAACCAGGAGCAGAGTGCCAGTTGCCATCCCTTGTGTAGGCTCATGGGACCACTTGTATTGAAAGAAAAGTGCCTTCAAAATGAAGTAGTGAAGTGCCAACAAAGAAACGGTACCCACAGCATTTTAAGTTTCTCATAGCAATAATTTTAATGAATCTTTTAATTTGGGCACTCTTTTACATAGTGTGACGTATACATAAGGGCTGGCAGGTAGAAAAGCAGGCTTGTGTTGCAGTCACAGGAAGAGAACCTGAATTATTTACAAGGGGAAAATGTCTCAGTCTGGGAATCATAGTCAAATAAGGAAAATTAAAAATCTCAACTACCGCACAGTGCAAAGGCTGTAAACCTAAGATCTCCCATCCCATATTTTTTATGTGGCTAAAAGACATCTGTATTCAGCAGATTGCAAAAATAATTCAGTTACAAGTGGATGCAGGTGGACTTGCTTTTCCCTGCTCTGGCTCCTTTAGCATTAATATATGCTAAGGACATGATTTGACACAGAAATACAACTTGCTCTCGGAATCAGGTATCATAGTCTTATTTTTGGTACATATTGGCTTTCATACTTCTGCTGGTTCTGTGAAGTATTACTGCACTTTTATTATCTTCATTTTTGAGCTTGCAGCAGTACAAACCTGCTGGGTGCAGCATTTCAGTTGCTTTTGTGCTCTTGCTGCTGTGTACAGTATATATATCTAATAGCAATGATGAAAGGTAAGAGGAATGGGGAAATGAGATAGAGCATGCTTCTTTGTAGATAAATATATGCTACTATTGAATAATATAGATACATATGGTCTTCATCAATGCTCACTCGAGAAATTTGGTTTAAAGATGTATTAGTGTATCATAAGAAAGAAATAATAATGTGTTCCTGTATTGATCTTACAGCAACGCTTATGGAAAAGACAGGCTTTACATTCTTTCTGTAAAACCTTTTGTCATAAGGCCAATTCCCTTCTATCATCTCCTCAGTTTATTGGTGTTCATTGCTCCAGAAAAAAACAGTTTTTACTAGAAAAATAGCCTTGGCCCTCACGTCCTGCTCCCAGAATGAGTCCCTGAGGTCTCTTGCATGAGAGCTCTTTGGGGACAGAAAGCTCTTGGATATAGGAAGAGGTGTAATTGCCCCAGCTTTCAGAGCCAGACTGCATGGAGGACCCTATGTACACATCAGGATTCATGTGCTACAGCTTTTCTTTCTCACAGTAAGCAACTAAAAGCAATGAAATTTGTTCTTCTATTTCTCATGTACAGCGGCTCTGCACTTAATTTTGGTAATCTTTTCTCTATCAGATACGCCGAGTCCTTAAAGAAATCAAAAGCTGCCAAACATCAGCCTCCTCACTGAAATGACACAAGTGGGAACAACTTTGTGGATAAAAAAACACTGCAGAAGGAGAAAACACAGCTCATTTCTGTTTCTTTTTAATCTTCTAGACACCAGACCTAAGGTGGAGATCACAACACTGGCAGTGTGCCTTGAAAAACTTGATTAAGAAGTGGCCAAATTATGCCAAAGAGGTCCTCCAAGAATTATTTCCATAAAGACAACACCATCTCACCTGGTAAAAGTATTTTTCATCTGTTAAAAATCAAAGGAAGAATTAAAAAAAGAATTAAAATTTGCATAATTCCCTTCCTTGTGTTCTCTCATATATACATTCAGACAAGCTCATTAGTGCTTATGAGGTAGCTTTGCTTTAAAAATGTTACAGAAAAATCAATTATGGCTCCTAGCTATTACATAAAGAGGTGACACTTGGGAGCAATCTGAATTGCATGATAAGCTGAATTCATTTGAACCACACGCACTTGAACACAGTTAATGTAATGTCATTAACCTTGACATCAAAAATGTAGGTTACTGCTATAGAAGAGTGACTGTATTTTGGAAATCAATAATCACGTCAAGGATTTAAGGGTCATCATTTCCAGGCAACTAATCATGCACTTCTAATGGGAGGGTGATCCTGATTCCACCACTGCATTTATGTGGAATCTGAAATTAACTCCCTAGGTTGCCAACTTCTAACTGGGCAAGTAGAAGCTCCAACTGCAAGACAGAAATGAGTGAGAATCTTTAAAAATAATATATTGCTTTAAACCACCAAACTAGCATTTCCTGGCCTCCTGGGATCATGGAACCATGTCAGAAATGCAACTTGCATTAAAAGGGGAAAAATCCTCCACCAGATATTAGTGTGCAGTTCTGATTATTAGAAAAAAAAAAATCTGAAAACATGAACCTTGTTTTTTTTTGAAATATATATTATGCTTAGACCTGCCAAGCTGCCTATACCCCAAATAAAGACAATAGAACCATTTTCATTTTAGAAGGTATAACAAGATCGAGTAACTAAGATCAAGACACTTTCAAATATGAAGTAAGATGCACAGTTGTATCATCAATGGTGTTTCAATCTAAAGTCTGAGATGGAGGAATGAAGACTGATGCAGGAAAGGTACGCTGAAGAGGCTTGGTTTATGTACGTAGATGATCAGTAAACTAAGATAGTCCTAATGCTAAAATCTATAGTTTTGAAGCCATCCATGTTTGGTTTCTCAGCTCCAATCAGTGGGATAGCAGAAGTTCATTATCTGGGTTAACTGGTAATCAAGCAATATTGACAGTTGTTGGCTATAGTTGCAGTTGTCTCTCTCTCTCCCCACTCTTGTAACCTGAAAAGTCTTTCAAAGACTCATAACATTTATAGTCCCGGCACGGATGGGATTTGATCTCTGCACAATTTACTCCTGCATTTGCTGAAAGTTGATGCAAATGCCCTTTCCCAGTGTAACAGACGTTTTAATTTTGGTTTTGGGAAATGTATTCCTTCAGCAGTTTTCTTTTTCATTCTAAGGAAAACTCCAGGTGACCAGAGATGCACTTTTCCCTACCAGCTTTTCCTCCTCTCTGGTGCATGGTCTTGCAGCCAGGGCTGCACGCTGCCCCTTCTTGGGCACGACAGCTCCTCTCTGCCAGGTCTCCTTGGGGACATCTTCACACCTTCCTCCTTAAGTAACAGACAAGCTCTAACCCTGTGGGGCTGAAAGAGGAATTTAGGGGGCCCAGCCTCAGGCATGCTCTACTTTTTTTTCCTGCAAAGGAAGACCTTTCCTGTACTTCATACCTCCTCCTCGTTCTCCAGGAGATCCTCCTGACAACTCCCAGTGTTCTTCAGGTGGATGACTACAGCCTACTGCTTCCTCATGCCTCCCAAACAATTCGACTTTTTCTTTGGCTTTTTCACCAGCGTTTGCAACGTTTACAGCTTTCCTGGCATCCCTCTGTTTTGACTGAAAGGCTTTTTTTTCCCCTGGTAGTCCTTCCCAGCACTGTTCTGCCTTTACCTCTCTGCTTCTGTGCCAGGATAGCTTGCAGGAATGGGGCCTATATGAGGATATAATCGCTTGGGAAAGGAATGTAATTAAAAGCAACATATAAAGCAATTAAAAAAAAAAAATCTTCTGAGGGCGCTCAGCTGGCACAGTGAGAATCTTGCTGAGAATATTTAATTGTTCCTGTTATTAAGTGCAGACAGGTTGGTTTTAATTCAAAACAAACATGGCAATTAAATAAAAAAAAAACCTGTATCAATACAACATAACTACAATGTTTAAAAAATGAAAACATGTAAGAAACACAAGCATTCAGGTTTTAAAAAAATGAAAAGGACTTATGGATTCACCAGAAAATTTTTTTAAAAAAACCCTTCCGAATTTTTATATCAGCTACAATATAAGGAACCAGATGTAACACTGATGTATCTGTCTTGATTATTCATACTTTTATTCCTATTTTTTTCCAGTTAAATCTTCAGCAGAACATGTTGCATTTGGTAATACCAAGTGTGTGACATAAAAAACACTTCACAGCTGAATTTACTTTGGTTACATTTTCTTTCATACATGTCCTGTCTGCTTATCATTTAATTTTTGAAGTGTTACCATATTGATATATTAATGTAAGGTTGTATTTTCTTTTCAGAGACTGTATGTCCTCGTTTTGCTATTTGATGGATATGTTTGATGGAAATGCTGTCAAACATTAGATAAACTTGTGTGAAGTAATGTCCAAACTGAGCAGAAAGTCAAAGATGTTTTTTTTTCTTGTAACTAACCAAGAGGTAAATCCAGATATGAAGGAGAGTATTTTGCTTTATCTAGTACATCTCTTTTGTGGATGTTAACCTATTTTTATCCAAGAGAAGTAAGAAGCATTTAGCCCTGTTTGGAGAATGTGAAACCTAAGTATGGATATCGACTACCTTGATACCAAAGAAGGAAACTCCTTCAGTGCTATTATCAGATATTAGTAGCTCTGTATTTCTCACTACTTGCTCAAACACATAGACAAAATGACACCATCCACTCCAAATAAAATACTTAAGATCTCATTGTTTGATCAGGATAATCATTATTTGGTACATTTTTTTCCCAAAAATGACGAGTTCCTCTTCTAGCAGCCATTCTTGAACTCCCGTATTTATTCCCATTATACCCTTACTGCTCAAAGTGTGTATTCAGACACTGCCTAAGCCAAGTCTCAGCACAAATCAATTTTTTTTTTATGTCAAAACCGTATTGGGGAGGAGGGAATAGAGGGTGCTTGGATGACAGTTTTGACACTCAAGCCACTGCGGAGAATCACAAACATGATGCTCTAATAAATAATCCATACTGACAGGTTAGAAATCAAAGCTCATTAGCACAGAGGAGAGAAGATGAGCATTTTAATGCCTCTGGATTCTATCCAGTGCAATTAACACCACATACAGCATATTGTTCACCTAAAGTCATAAATCAAAATAACAAGTGTCATATTGTACACGGATCCTGAAACCACAAGAATGAAAATGAGGACTGGCTTAGTAAAAATTAGAGGATATCACATTTTTTCATAAGACCAACTGGAAACTAAACACAGTGCTGAAAACACTTTGAAATTCTTTCAAGATGGATGGTCCTCATAAATATGTCTGAAGGATTCCATTTACCGAAATAAACTACATTGCTGTAATGCCTGTGGGCCCAACCCTACCAAGCAAGTAATCAAGAGTAACACAATGGTATTCCTGAAGTGAATATAAAAACTCATGTGCATTGGTCTGTACAGCACATGCCATAATTTTTGGTAGGACTCTTATTGAAGTGTGCAAGGAGAAAAATAGTGGCCAACAAGTTCCAAAGATGTCAGAGCCAAACCTGAAGCTGAACGCCCAACTGCGGATTAAATAAACTAGTGAGTATTTCACAGTATTTCTATTTCAGATGGGCTGGACCACAGGAGGGGGAGCTGTTAGATTGCTGCTACTGTTTAAACTCAGTATTACACCCACTGTGTTTCATTTTTTTGTTTTAACCTATTGATGCACTGCTGGAAGAGGCAGACGTCTTTACAAATACTGTGCCTTATCTGGCATCTTTCTATGCAGACTGTCATAATTCAGTAGCAAATAACACAGAGCACTAAATACATTTCATTGATATATTTAAGTATACCTCTTCTGTCAAGCTCTCTTTTCTTTCCATCTTAGGGCATTAGGCATGCACACCAACCAGTTGAGAAAGCCATCAATTTGAGACAGAACCTCCAGATATTCAAATGTTGGACATGGAAAACATTCTGATAAACTTTGCAGCCTAAACGCTGAACTGTGGCTTTTCAGACTGTATCATCAGTGAGGCGGCGCAGTTGCTGCAGTGCCTATGATAGCACCAGGGAAGCACAGGGCACCCACAAGGCTGGTACTGTGCTCAGGCACACAAGGGACACCATTTCATCACTCGGGGAGCAACATGGACCTGCAGCCTTTGTCCGCTCGGCTGCATCCCAAAGCCCCCATGCTGGCCCCGCAGCAACTGCAAAACATTGTTCCTGCCACCTGGACCTATTGCTGCACACCAACCTCTCCCTTCTGCTCCAACTAGGAGAAAAGTGGAGTGGTGTGTGGCAGTACAAACCCCACATGAGCGACGCCTGTCCCCATCGCCCTCCCAGAAAGATGTCCAATAGCCCATGTGCAAGCAGATATCACAAAGTGGGAGGTCATCCCAGGATAGCATAGTTGTTCCTTCGAGAACACTCAGAGCCACCCCATATGACCTTCTCTCTTTGTCAGACTCACCTCTGCCCAGGCCTGGCCTCTCTGTCCAACCCAGGTGAATCTCTCTATCCAATCTAGGTGAATCCGCTTCCCAGGAGGGATCACGCAGCTCTGCAGATGCTCTCTGGTTGCACGGAAAATTTCTCAATGATCTGGGCTTGGCTGGGTGTGGAGGAGAGTGCAGGTCTCTCTTGGGGAGCTCCTTGATGTGGTAGGAAATTGGTTTGGCACTGGCCACATGTGACGAGCGGCTCTTTCCTCTCTGTAATTATCATTTGGAGCCATGGGCCAGGAGAAGTGGGCTCCCGCTGCCAGTTCCCTCATGTATAGCTCCTGCAGAAAGGAGCTGTGAAACCATATCCACTGCCAGCTGGGTGCCTGCCTGCTCCTCGGTGGCCGAAGGAGGTTCCTCCAAGAGGACTCCCATCGCCTGCCCCTCGGCTGGGCAGTGGCCAAGACACAGCAGGCTGCCCCCCTGCCCAGGGATCCTGGCTATGGGATCAGGCTCCATTTCGCCTGCTCTTTTCCTGCTCCACGACTCTTTCATTCCTGTCAGCAGGGGCTGGGGTCTGACGGGAGGACGTGGATGTGTCCCTTCCCTGTGCCTCTTCTTGACAATGTTTTACTGGCTAGTGGTTAAAGACAGGGATTATAATCACTTGGGAGACAGACATTACGCAGATGCTCATTCTAAGGGAGGCTGAAGCTCAGATAATGTCTGAGGAACAAGCTGGTACCACAGGCATGGAGGCAGCCTCAGCACTTCTGCCCCATAGGAGACCTTTACCCCTGTCATGTCCATGTTCTATGGACAAAGGAACTGAACAGAGCCCTGAAATAGGTGCTGCAGGGCCAAGGGGTGGTGGAGATTCAGGTGCACCCCTATGCCTACCATGCCCTAGTTGTTTCCTCTGTCCCGATCTCTGCTTGACATGTGAAGCTTTCTGGATCAATGTTTGAAGGCAAAAATATTTCTTTAAATGGGGAATCTAAGTGCTTACTTAGGTGGTCTAGATTTTCCTGCCAGATACCTCTTTCTTTAGTCACTGCCTGTTACAGCTCCCTGATTCATGTGTCGCAATCTTTATCTTGCCCTTAGGCACCTGCGAAAGTAAAATAATAATCAGATTTTATGTCAACAGCTGGTTGGAAACAAACATATTTCTAGCATATCATTGTTTCCTGTCAGGTGGAGTAGAAGAACCTATTCTTCTCCACCTGACAGTGACATTCTTCTCCACCTGGGCAGTGACAGTGAGCCTTATGCATGCCACCCCTTTTTTTCATGTTCCACAGATACACATCCAGTTAGGAACAGGAAATGCACAGCAGAGTAAAAGGTGCCAGAAATTTGATCTTTGTGGATATTCTAGAAGTGTCTTTTACTCATTTCCCTTCTACTTCAATGTACTACCCAGAGCACTCAGTTACACATCCAAATATCCTCAACTTGTCAATGGAAATTTAAGAAATTGGCTCTTCTTCTAGAAGGGTCTGGCTGCAATTAAAGCAGAGCAAGATTCTTACCATAGTTTTCTAACCAAGTGCTCTCTATGGGCATGTATTCCCAGTCCTATCTTAAGTGTCTTTGAGAAAAGACATACTGCTGCCCCAATCAGCATTATTAAGATAGAGAGCAGTTTCTCACAGATATGCTCAAGCAAAAATAGTTTTCAATTAGCCAAGTAGATATGTACCATAGGGAACACATGGAGGCTCCTTGGATTACTCTGCATAGGTGGAGAGGGCTCAGTGTAGACCTAGTAGGGCACTGTCAGTCATGGCATCAGAGTTGAAGTTCGTCCCAGCCTTCACACCACTGTGATTAACAAGGCATTTTATGAAGCCTCTAGCACACTGAGAATGACACAGTTAGCCTTCAGCCACTTCTCTGACTTCCCAGCCCAAGTGACCACAACATTCTCAGCTGCAGCTCTAACGACCATATAATTGAAGGTGGGCAGCCTGTGGCACAAGTCCAGCTCAAAGGTTTGATCATGCTACCACGCCATAGTGGACAGCCATTACTGCATCTCTCACAGCTTTAAAATCATACAAAATCAAAGGACATAGAAAGAGATTGTACACTTGTCTTGGCGTATTTCTGGAAGCCAAATGAACCTGCGGCAGCTGCAGCTTCACAAATGGCACCTTTGGATTAAATAGAAGGTTGTGGCCGATATCCCTACAGCGCCCTCCGCTTCCCTCTCTCCTTTCTGCTCCTCTTCTTGCTGGGAACCTGCAATCACCCATTTGCAGTAGCCACCACCGGCAGGATTTAAGGATTTTTTTTTCCCTTTTCTGTCATCCTTTGGGTAGGCAACCTGTTGTCTCTGTGAGTAATACTAGTGTACCAGGGGTAGCAGATTTCCTCAAGTTTATGGAAATCCATGTGGAAGAAACCACAAGATTTCTTAGTTGATCCACATGCCTGAATCTGCTGTGACACTTTTGTGGGCAACTGCAATGAAGCCTGTCTTGACCTGTTTGCTGCCTTCAGGATTTTATCTGCAACCCTGAAGTTTTGCCCGAAGTAACCCAAAACTGCCTCTCACATTGTCATACTTGTTCTGTGGAGCTCACAGCAGTTATCTGGCAAAAAACAAACAAACCCAAGACATTTCCAACAACAAATTAAATAAAATAAAACAAGTACCAACAATCAAAGCGGCATGGATTCTGTGGGCAAAACCCATAACAATTTATTGGCTGTTTACACTCCCTTCAAAAACTCACCACTTATTCTACAGATGTGTTTTGACGGCAGCATTTTGGGCAGCAGCCAAGCAAGGATAAACACAGAGAGTAGATGCTTATAGGGGAAACACAAGAAATGGAGGAAGGAAAGAAAAAACCCACACATGCACACACAGAAAACCCAAAGGAGTTTACAACTAGATTGGGAAATGAAGAGGGTATTTAGAAACAAGTAGGTAGTCACTGGTAGTTTGGAATGACTTTTCCAAAGGGACCCACCACAGCACCAGGACAGAAAAGGCAGGACAACCCAGCAGGAGTGGCAGATGTGAGCTCTGCTGTACAAGCTGGCCCAACATGAAGCCACGGGCTGGTGCTACAGGGCTGTGCTAGCATGGCAGTGTCCTCATGCCCAGAGGCAGCAACAAGAAAACTTCTCGGCCCAAACCCGTTTTATGTCTGGCCACCCTGGGGGAAGTGGGAAAGCCAGGTATATGCCTATGTATATTAGGTCTCGCTAAAGTAACCTGGTTATGCTGAGCCAATGTAGCATGAACCATGGGTTCCTCAAGGCCACATTGGCTGAGGATAAATTGGTTGATGAACTGAATGAATTAGTTAAAGATGAGGATCTCTCAGAATACAACCATTTCATTTTCAGTTTGAGAGAAGGTATATTTAGACTTTCAAGGTCCTGAACAATGATAAAATTTCTCCAAAAGGGACATCACTCGCTTCCTTACCTGATGGTCATTTCCCGCTTCTCAACTACCTCAGCTTCCTCCCATCTCACAGTATTACGGGTAAACCCCTAAACCAGGACAACCTAGTGCTTCTCTCCACCCTGTCTCTCATGAACACCTCCAGGTTCTCCTCTGACAGCTGTGCTGCTTGCCTTCTGAAAATATTCTCTAATACAAACCATTTCCCTCCCCACCTTTCCAAAGAGCTCACTTGACACTTGTCCAAAAGTGACGGTTGTAGAGACACTGCCTTGTGGCACAAGGCCCTGCAGATTGCACACTGCCAATATCAGCTTCCCTGGGCATACCGCCTAGGTGCAGGACTTACTTTGCTTGAGAAACCAGGAAAACCTGCCATGGAAAAGAAGAATTTTAAAGACAGCTGAGTGAGGTAGCACCCAAATGTGTCTGAACAGACACCCCAAATTAAGAGTGGGTAACTATATGCAGATTTGTCATATGAAAATATGCCCTACTACCACAGAACAGCTAGGTGAAGATATGTCTATAATAGAAATAAGAAAACAAAAGCTAGAATGCTGTGTAAGTATCCTAAATTTCAGAAGAGCCAAGTAACCAGTAAATTTCACTGACACCGATAGCATTATTGTTTGACTGTGACTATATATAATGCAAACTCCAGTAAGGGAGAGAGAGAGAGAGACAGAAGAGGCATGATTACACTGGCTTTGAATGGGAAGTCTGATTAAATGTATTTTTCTCAGTCATTATTTGATGTTACTTGTCACTGTGTCTACCCATTACTCATTCCTTCTGCGTGCCATGCTTGTGTTTGCCATGCTAAAGCACACAGTCTTATTCAAATAATTCAAATGCTAAACCATGAGCTGGCTCCATTTTGCTGGCAAGCTGCAGAAGGTAGAGATACTATATGCTATGTATATATAGAAGGTACTTTTTTATAGCTTATCCTCCCTTGTGAGGGAGAAAAAAAATGAACAATCTCTACCTTTTAGCAATAACTCACATGCTTTTATTCAGTTGCATTCAAATCTTTCAGGCCCTTATCTATGAGAAGTAACAATGCTAATTCCTTGCATTACTGAATTGTTGTATGGTGAAATAGGCTACACATGGTAAAGTGGTCCCATACTGCTGTAAAACACTGATCACAAATATCCAGATATATACCTGGTTACCACATTACATAAGTTAAAAGTCACCAAACTGGCTTACCAGACCTACTTATCTGATTATTATAATCTGATGAAAATACAGTTTAACTCCAAAATGTTTTGCCCCAGGATATTTTAAGATCAGTGACTGATTCTCCCTAGAGACCACATACAACTCCTGGTGACTGGTAGGGCACTCACCATGTGATTAGGCACAGCTATGGAGCAGATGGGGTGTGTGTAACACAGTGAAATGCTACTGATGGAGGTTTATAGTCCCTGTAGTCAAAAGCTGTAAATTCAGCTCCGGTCCCACTACTCCTGGAGTTTGCTTTCCTTAACACTTTCTGACTCGGGGATGCCCACACTACCATAGAATCATAGAATCATAGGATGTTTTGGGTTGGAAAGGACCTCAAAGATCATCTAGTTCCAATCCTTCTGCCATGACAGGGACATCTCCCACTAGATCAGGTTGCTCAAGGCTCCATCCAGCCTGGCTTTAAACACTTCCAGGGATGGAGCATCCACAACCTCCCTGGGCAACCTGTTCCAGTGCCTCAACACCCTCAGGGTAAAGACCTTCTTCCTTACATCTCGTCTAAACCTGCATTCTTCCACCTTCCACCCATTACCCCTCGTCCTATCACTACAGACCCTTGTAAAAAGTTCCTTCCCAGCCTTCTTGCAGGCCCACTTCAGGTACTGGCAGGCCACTAGAAGGTCTCCCTGGAACCTTCTCTTTTCCAGGCTGAACAAGGCTAACTCTCTCAGCCTGTCCTCGTAGAGGAGAGGTGCCCCAGCCCTCTGACCATCTTGGTAGCCCTCCTCTGGACTCACTCCAACAGCCCCATGTCCTTCTTGTGTCAAAGGTTCCAGAGCTGGCCTTTCCCTGGTATTTGGTTCACTTGCTGGGAGTTGATTGGGAAGGCTCTGGTTAGACACCACAAAGGCTCTGACCAACCTCCTTTTCTTGATACCAGAACTGGATTATTCACATTAGCATCATTACAGATGAGTTTAATCTTACTGGCTTATCCCCCCTCTAGCTACGTATCAGCTCGGAGTACAACATCTAATAAAAATCCAGTATTTCCATGGTCCTCACCACTGTACCTCAAGCATAAGTAGGAGGTGTGCAGGGTGTGAGGAATGTATTCAAAGCACGTACATTTAAATGCCTAAATGCCTGTGTTTGCCAGCCTGGCCTCCCTTGAGAGTCAGTGCAGACAGAGAGTCTCCCCCGGGAGGCAAGTCAGAGCATATAACCCAGGATTCTCTCTGAGTCACCCCCAGAGAAGTTAACCTCATCCACTGACACTGAAAGGATGAGAAGGAGACTTGTTTCCTAACAAAGGCATCCCAGCTCAGTGCCTAAACCTTGGCAGTGCCACTGTCCTCCATCTTCCTTGGATATTTTCTTTTTTTCATTTCTCAAGGGAACAAAGAATAATGAAATAACCGCAGGTATTACAAGCAATTGAACTAAACCCAGAATAGAAAAAATTTACCGTTACCACATTGGCTTAATAGAGAAATAAGTCCTGGCCAGGAATGTGTGACAGCAATATCTAAATCTGAAAGATGGAGTGGGATGATACACGGTGAAACCAACCTTCCCAACTTCTAATGAATCCTACTGTATGTATAGACCCACAAGCAACTGCTCCATATATGGGAGAAAACTGGTTGCTTTCCAGCGCATCCTCGACTCTATGTAAACCAGGAGGAGAGCGACTAAAGTCAGATCCAAAATGAGATTCCAGATAGTTCTTTCATCCAGTTTTAAATATATGAATACATAAATCAATGTGCATGTTTATGTGTCTGGCTCCAATTAATAAGCACCCATCCTGTGCCTCAGGCTTCCTGACAAACACCAGAATTAATAATTTAATACATGGAAGAATGATAATCTTGTGGTTAAGTAATTTGAAAGTTGGTTTCAGTTCTTGGCTCTGCCATAGGTTTCCTCTGTGACCGTGGGTAAGTCACTTGATCTCCTTGGCCAAGTACCTCAAAGGTATGTAGGTGCCTGATCCCACCAGTTAGGCGCCACTGATATCTTCAAAAAACACATTGCTCAGCTGTTACTTCAGTTGGTAGGTGTCTGATTTCTGTCAGTAGGCATAAACAGGGGTTGCTGACGTCATCCCACAAGCTAATGAGCTGCTTCAAGGCCTTATTCAAATTCAGACTCCTGGGTCCCCACCGCATCATGAGCTCTCAGCTCAGGGGTCTCTGAGTGGACGTGCAGAGAACGTGCCTGCCTAGCTAGAGAGAACCAACCTTTTTTGGCCAGGGAAAGCACTGCCTTTTCTCAAGGACTTTGGCTTCTGGCAGCAACTCTCTGAGTTGGGAAGATTTTTTCTCATCCATCACTTGTCTGAACCACTAATTCAATCCTGTACATTCAATTAGATAGCAGGGAATTGCAGCATTGGAGGAAATTAGAGGAAGGACATAGGGGAAAGAACCACACTGAGAAGATGACATTTTTCTCAGCCTGACCGAGGGCAACATATCCTCTGCACCCCATGGGAGGGGAGCAGCCATGTCCAGGCAGTGTCAGACTCAGCACAGTGCCCAAAGGTTGAGTCTCTTCAGTCACTGTCTCTTTTTTTGCCATGAGCTGATGTTCATCACTACTGAAGTCCTCACGACAACAGCAATGGTCCAGTCAGTGACCTGGTGAGTCCCCCAGGCAGCTAGAGCTGTGATCTGAAAACCCTCGGAGTGATTAAAGGAAAAAACAAACCACCAAATAACTTGCCTTTGTAACAGACTTGGGGGACATTTACCAGCTAGAAGATAGGAAAAATCATACATTCTCCCATCCCCAGTTCCTGCATGAGAGTGGTGTGTGGGGCAGTTTGGCATTTGGCGGCCAGAGTTTGTTGCTCAGAGGCCCCTGCCTATCTTTCCAGAGGGACCTGGGGACATGATAAGCACCGAGTAAATGCCAGCAGGCTGTGCAAAGCAGGTAGCCATCAGGAGCTACCGCCACATTTTGGTATTTCTTTCTCGTATTTCTCTGGAGGAAAAGAGATGCTTTTAGACTGTTCGGAGTTTTTAGACTTTGAGCACCAACAAGTCAGTCAAGTTGTTCAGGTCTTTAGCATATGTGCTAAGCTCAGCCTGTTGTATTTCATCCGAAGAAGGAATAAGGAGAAAAATTCTACATGGCACGATAGGAGTAAACAAAAAACACAGCATTGAAATGAATTCAGTGGTTTAAGAAATTCTTCCAGCTAAAAACTCTCTTACGCTATTAGCTGATTTAAGACACTGCAAACCTATCAAAGCAGTATAGAAAATCTGATTTTCCATACGTATTTTAATGCTTTCCATAACAATGTGTAGCTGCTGAATCTCATGAATCATACATGAGAAAAGTGAAGATCTCCGAGTGCAAATGAAAGGCACTGAGCTACCAAGATAAGGAGATTTCAAGCTGGTGAAAGTTGCTCCCTGAGGTCAGCGCCCCTGTGGACGTGCAGAGCTGTATCTGGTGTAAGTGTTGTGGGGGTAGCAGCTTCAGCAAGGAGAAGGTAGGCCCTAGCGCTTATTTCTTCTCCTGCTAAAGAACAGGGCTCTCTTTTTTGGCTCTTTTGCTGGCACAGCCCCACAGAGCGAGCCTGCGCACCGCTGCTGCCTGCAAGGAAGAGTTCCTGGCATGGGGGATGCAGACCTTTCCCAGGAAAGCTGTGCCTGTCCCCACCTGTACAAACAGACGCCAGACAAACCCCATTCTCTCCCAGTAGCAAGAGCAACTCGATGCTTCAGTCTTGCCTTGTTCCCTGTTGTGCAGCTGCAGCCTCTCCCTTCCTACAAAACTGTAGCCAGGGAGGCTCAGAAGAATTACACAGCAAATCTCAGTTCTGCCCAGGGGGGCAAAGGCTTCCCCCAGCCCTGCAGGTCAGGCTCTGCGAGATTTCGGCTGGGATCACAACTCCCTTGGCTCTTGGTTAGATTTAATCACGTCAGAATGAAAGCCGGCTCTGCTGAGTTCAGCGCAATGTTAAATAGACCAGGATTTGACAAATTAACTCCCCTAACACACACTACTGGAAGGAAGTTAGTTCAGGGTATCTCCTATCCCTCCACGTTGTTGAGGAGTGCAGTGCTTCAAAAATGAAAATTTCGGAATTCCTTTGCCGCTTTTGGAGTTACCCAGCAAGTGCTTGGAGGGCACAGGCTGGGACATTACTTTAATGAACAACAGAAGTCAGAAGATACATAAAACCAGCACAACATTTAGGAAATAAATAAATATTTTAGAGAGGAAAGCAATTCTTCTATACCTCTGCTGTAGTCATCCTCCAGAAGGAATCTTCCCAGCCCAAGTCGGCAGCATTATCAGTCGTTGTAGTCAGCACCTGCCACAAATGCCCCCAGGCAGGATCAGGTTTTGTGTTGTCCTTTTGGGGAGGAATTTTTAATGAATAATATAATGAAAAGAATACAAAAATGTGCTGTTTAACTCTTTTGCCCCCCAGCCAATTCATTACGAAGGTTGATCTTTTTGGCAGTTGTTGATCTGGCATATGGGCATTGACTAAGCAAACAGTGGATGTAGCCCTAGCCAAGAAATTAATCTACCTGCAGGTAGAACACTGACCACAAAACACAGTGGGAAGGCTCCCATTATAGCTCTTAGGCTACTCTGGATGGAAGTGAGCTTTTTTTTTTTTCTCTTATTGCCTGGTAGAAAGCAACTGTATTTTTACACCACACATTATTGTTAAAAAAAAACCCAGAGTAAATAGCTATTATTCTCTGTGCTATGGTTTATAGGCACATATGCACGAAACACTTTGTGAGCTTGGTCATTATTATACCTAATGATAAGCACTTAGGAATAGTTTATTAACATCTGGCAGTCATCAGCTTGCAATGAGAGGTAATTTTAATATAACCATTCTGGAAAATTAATTTTTGATGCTTAATGGACAGAAACATTAACATCCATAATTTAAGGATTTTTTTCAAACATCTTCATTCTACATATATTACTTGTTTTCATATTTTTAATGTGATTTTTTAAAATTTCTGTTGAAGTTTAATTTCCTTTATAAGGGAAATTAATGGAGGCTTCCTGTTATGAGCCAAAGGAAGGAAAAAACCCAAACGGATACTTTAACGGGTATCTTCGCAAATCCGTGTAATGCTCTTTCATGTGCCCTTAATCAAGCGTACATTTGCATTATCTAGATTTTGCTTGCAGTTATACCATAGAGAAGCTGTGTGATTACGTATTTGATACAGCTACTGTTTAACCCCTTTCTTACACAGTTCTTTCAGCAGATTGGACATACAGATAGCTTACAGGTCCCATCGGTGTGTCTTATCATGAGCAGGATTGGGAACTAGAGACAAAGACTGGATGCCATCCTCATGAGCCCATGGGTATTTGCACAGCTGTTCAATACAGGCCAGATGAAGAGACCATACGGCCACCCAGCTGCACCTTTGTGGAATGGAGCTCAGACCCAAACCTTGCAGCCCTTTTTGAGAAAGGTATCTGAGAGCTGGTGGTATCAATAGTGGCAGTTTTTAGTCATTCATTTCTTGTAATGCTTCCAAACTGTATCCAAGGCCTATAAGTGATTTGGGTTTGTTTGTTTAAAGTCCTCTGCTCCACGACCTATTCCATTCTTGCTGCTCCCCAGCAAATCCACGATGCTAGGGCATGCCCTCTCGCTGTATCCACTTACTCTAGACTAAGGTTTGCTCTCTGCTGATTTCTTGCAGCTCTACAATCTTCATATCACTCTTTACAAGTTTTGATGCAGAAGGGAGTAAAACCTTTCAAAACATTTCTTACTGCTTTCTCATGCTGTTCCTAGCTTCACCAGTGCTAAACATGCAGTGGACGTGATGTTCACAGTCATAACGTGCTGGGGATCTTTTTTCCTTGTCCATGATCACAAAAGCAGCTGCACATTTGCCAAGGCTTTGTATGGCAATCCTGTCTGCCTGCTCTCACCCCAAGCCCTGAGACAGAGGTACCGTACTCCTCCTGGCTTGTCATACCCAGGAGATCCCTGGATCCCTTCCCAATCAGCTATGACCTGCTGCAACGAAAGTCCTTTCTGTACTCGGAATGGGTCACTCTTGCATTTTCTCCTTTGATCCTTCCCAGTAGAGACTGGCTCAAGAAAAGAGGTGAAGCCTTCAAAGGAAATAGATCTATCATGTCTGCAGAATTTGCTGAGAGATGGTGATCTTGAGACAAGCTTTTCTTTCCCATCTGTTGTTCTCCCAAAGCCTCCTGCTCGGTTAAATCCATGAAAGATTTTTTTAAAAAGGAAAAAAGCCCAATTACCAATAAGTCAGATCTTATTTTCACGGATCCACTCTCAATCCACCAGACTGGGTCACTGCTATATGTGAGGCACAATAACACTACTACATAATGTACACTGCACTTGATTTCAGAATCACATGCATTTTTAAGACTCTCTATGGCAAATCTGCCAAATTCAGCTGCTTCGCCATGTTAGTTGCTTGAATACCTTGAATAGTTTCTGACGCTGTCACAGAAGATATCACTGACAATGGCAGAGCATGGCAAGGCTGGTGACCCACTGGGCATGCACGGAGCAGGACAGTTGGGTACATTGGGGATGGGAATGGGATGGGACCTGGACCTGCAGGTGGGCCTGGCTCTAAAGGTCCCATGTCAGGGCTGTGGGGAGCTGGAGATGAGCCCTACTGCAGCATTGCTAGGGCAGGAGCTGCCCTGGTCCTTATGTCGCTCCTTTGTGAATGTGTTCAGGGAGAATCTACTCATGGGATAAAGACGTAGTATTTTTTTTATATTTATCCCAAAAAATTGGCAGAGAACACTAGCCTGATAAAAAATTAGTAGTAGACCAGGAATATGGAAATCAGAAACTGCACTGCCACTTTCTAGAAATAAATATGCAGAGGGAAATGCTTCATATACTGTTCATATATTTAGGATTTTAGAAACGGATCTTCTAGATGCAAGATTTTAAAAGTGTGCTTTCTCATGAGATTTTTTGCATCCTGTGTTTACTTGCATTTTTAAGAGTCAGAAATGGAGTTGACTTCCTTTGAGTTTTGATTTTGTAAATTAATTCTCGATAGACATCACAGCTTCTGGCATAACGTCATTATTGTAGTTTATATGCAATTATTCTCACAGTAGGTTCTAGTTCATTAATTCCTGAGAAGCTAATACTGTCAACAACACTTTTATTTTAATGATATCATTAGAAATAATCTTTTCACTTTTCTATTTGTGTTTTCTCCAGTGGCATATCCCACAGTACTCACTCCTTCACTTCAGTTTCCCTGAGTTTCATCTGTGCTAGGGTGGTACATATTTGATTTCTCTCGAGCAGGCATCCCACAGGATTCTACTTTTGGCATAATAAGGATCAAGTATTTCACTGATGATCATTCTAAGTTTTCCAGCATTTCAAGATCTGGCTGCAAAGAACTGAATTTTGGCAGCCTTTGTCAGGGCAGCAAGCCTCCTTCAGCTTCCCTTTTCACTCATAGGTGGTAACCAGCTGTCCAGGCAGGTCCAATCTAGCTTCAGCAATGAGTGCAGCTCTCCTAGATGAGCTCGGCTTGCGATGAGAAAGGGTCATCACCCCGTCTCAGGGCTGAGAGGCTCGTTGAAGGCTTGCCTGACCCGCTTTCCATGCATGGTGTTGCTAATGGAGGTACCTGAGCTGGCGCAAAGTTGGCTATGGCGAGTAAATCCTTCATCCATGAAAGTAAGACTGTCATTCAACATAAAGCCGAATTTATGTATTTTCCTTTGTTCTGCTATGCTGTGCGTTGGAATAAATGCTGGCAACCCACAATCTGTCAGTTACATTAAGAAATTAAATGAAAAACTGTGTGTTCGTCACCAGGTAATGCACAACACATACGTTTCTGCTTAACTTTGAGAGCACATAGCTCCAAATCCTGTAAGATATCCATGATTCTGATGCCAAGTCTTTTTAAGTCACTGGAATATATCCTTGATCCTCCAAATCTGATTCAGAGCTTTTGGAAGAAGCCTATGCTGAGCTTGACAGAAATAAAAGTTAATGCTGGTTTTGCCTTTTTCTTGCATCAGAACCGTCTGGGAAATGGAGTTCTTGCAAAATCTCCTGAATACATGATGACTCCCAAAGATACTTTGTTTTACTTCAGGGGTTGACTAGGGATGACTTTGCTAGCAGGTTCATATTACCAATGCTCAAGTTCCTAGTTCAGTTTCTCTTTTAAGAAAAGGAAGGAAGGGAAGGAGGGGAGGGAGGAGAGGGAGGGAGGGAGGGAGGGAGGAGAGGGAGGGAGGGAGGGAGGAGAGGGACGCAGGAAGGAAGGAAGAAAGGAAGGCAGGAAGGAAGGATAGAAAAGCAAAGAAAAAGAAGGCCAGTGGTGTTCCCCAGGGATCGGTATTGGGTCCAGTTTTGTTCAATATCTTCATCGAGGGGATAGAGTGCACCCTCAGCAAGTTCGCTGATGATACAAAACTGGGAGGGGTGGTTGACACACAGGAAGGCTGTACTGCTATCCAGGGAGTTCTGGACAGACTTGAGAGCTGCGCAAAGGGGAACCTTATGAAATTCAGTAAGAAGTGTAGAGTCCTGCACCTGAGGAGGAATAACACCAGGCACCAGTAGAGATTAGGGGATGTCCTGCTGGAAAGCAGTCCCATGGAGAAGGATCTTGGAGTCATAGTGGACAGTGAGTTGTCCATGGGACAGCAGTGTGCCCTTGTGGCCAAGAGGGCTGATGGGATCCTGGGGGTGCATTAAGAAAAGTGTGTCCAGCAGGTCTAGGGAAGTTCTCCTCCCCCTCTACTCTTCCCTGGTGAGACCACATCTGAAATACTGTGTCCAGTTTTGGGATGGGAGAGAGTCCAATGGAGAGCTACGAGGATGATTAAGGGACTTGAACATCTCTCCTGTGAAGAGAGACTGAGAGGAGTGGGGCTGTTTAACCTTGAAAGGAGATGGCTGAGAGGGGACCTTATTAACGTATACAAACATCTGAGGGGTGGGTGTCAAGAGGAAGGAGACAATCTCTTCTCAGTGGTGCCCAGCAGTAGAACAAGAAACAATGGGTTTAAGTTAGGAGATAGGAAGTTCCCCCTCAACATGAGGAGAAACTTCTTTACTGTGAGGGTGATGGAGCACTGGAACAGGCTGCCCAGAGAGGCTGTGGAGTCTCCTTCTCTAGAGACTTTCAAAACACAGCTGGATGTGTACCCGTGTGGCTGCCCTAGGGGATCCTGCTCTGACAGGGGGCGTTGGACTAGATGATCTCTAGAGTCCCTTCCAACCCTTAACATTCTATGATTCTATGATCCTATATCCCCACTGAAATCTGAATCGCGGGTACAGGTAGGTTAGTAGTAGGAACTGAGTTTTTGCAGAAACTACAGTAATCCTGGAGATTTTGGCTGGAAAACTTTTTAAACTTAAACTTTGAACTTAAAAACACCATGTAGCTTGTAGTGCCATACCTGGGACAGAAACACCTCCGCTGCCAAAGGGTCCTGTCATGGCCCTGCGCCATCCAAAAACCAATCCTGGGAGACAGTGCCTAATGGGTGGTTTGTATACAGCAGCCCTAGGGTGGGTAGTA
This sequence comes from Trogon surrucura, assembly GCA_020746105.1. Taxonomy (NCBI): domain Eukaryota; kingdom Metazoa; phylum Chordata; class Aves; order Trogoniformes; family Trogonidae; genus Trogon; species Trogon surrucura. The sequence continues at coordinate 189,523,611 of CM036617.1, forward strand.
CGAGGTTTTAGCAGCTTGGCTCCACTAGTACAAATCAGCCACCGTGTTCCCTGAGTGCTGCAGGCCCTGCAGAGTGGCTGCTCACAAGTAGCTGTCTGGACAGGGTAAATCTCTTGAGTGCCTCTGGGAACTTTTTGCTTTTGTATGTTTATCACGGTGAGAATCAGAAATGATTGTCACTGTGCAGCTAATCTGGTCACTGAGACGGGTGTCCAAGCTGTCAGTGCTGAACGCTGCCAAAGCCTGCTCACTTCAGGGTTCGGCAGCAAGGGAAGCGCTGCCTGCTCAGATCGGCTGCGGATGCTGAAATCCTCCTGTTCACGTGACACTGGCCTTAATTCGGGAAATTACACCCACAGAGGTGCAAGTGTCTTGTGCTGAACGTATTGTTTTCAGGGCTAGGGTGCCATCACCATGTGTGATGGTCCTCTGAGGACAACTATGCTGCTTGCCTGCATGCCCTCCACAGGCCGGGGGATGTGTCTCAAGAGGGTATTTCCCAAAGGCTTAAACACCATCCCACAGCCAAGGAATGACCCCTTGGTGCTGTCTACCCAAGCTGATTGCGGCACCTGTCCACCTGGACCTGCGTGACCACTTGGACCACCAGAGAGGATCGGAACTTGCCTAGAGCTGAGCAGCCAGTGGAGGCCAGGAGGACTGGCGCTGGGCTGTCTCGGTGCCACAGAGAAGTGAAGCCATGTGCGGCTTTCAGCAGCTGTTAAATAACTCTGAAGGCTGGAGGTGACAGGGGTAAGTAGCTGCACCGTGAGAGATTTCTAGAGGGGACAATGCTCAGTCAATATCTTTGTAGTCTCTGCTTAAATTTGCCTTTTTGCCAGTGGCTGATACTGCCTGTTGTCATTGCTGCCTGCTTTGGGAGAGAAAGAAATTATTTTGTACCTTTTTGTGAAGCAGACAGTGGCTGTGACAACGCATTGAAAGGCCAAAGGCATCAGGTTATAAAGAGACTATTGGACTCTTTAAATATAGACCAGTAAAATACACTCATGAGTGCTCACTGGGGGTTTCCTGTTGAAGTCACCAGCTAACTTAGTTTTCTAAGTGTTTTGTGGAACAAAAATTTGCATAATTTCCAGTGTCATTCATATTAATCAAGAGAATAGACCAAAGTCAACTAAGGTGAAGGAAACACTTTTCATGTGTCTTTTCATGACATCCTTTAGAGCAGACTCGGTTAATTAGCATCCAGATAAAAGAGAAACTTCTTAGCCTGTCAAGAAAAGAAAAGACAGTGCTACTTGTTTGAGATGTGAATATTATCTTTTATTTCTCATTCATGTGGACTTCAGTGCATTCTGTTCTTTCTTCTGCGTTGGGAAATAAGAAGAACGTCTTCCTCTGCAAGACCCCACAGCTCTGTGCAGAAGGCAGGTGGTTCCTACATAGTGCCGACATCCTAACACCCTGAAAAGATTCTGCTGGACGACCTGTACAAGGATGGAGCTTACACAAGTGCTAGAAGGTGCAGAAATTCATAGCGCTGTCAAAGGAACATCCTTAGCCCATATCGTATGTTGTAACCTGAAAGTTAGACATTTTCGTGATGTATTTTAATAAACAAAATCTCCAAACAATAGCATTTGGAACTATTTCAAGATTTGTACCGGAATGTATTTGGGTATTAACTGATGTCTGTTGTTTTAGTTTTAATTCCAATAGGAAGTGTAGCTTAATGCAAAGCTGAGGCAGATCAAGACTGGAAGATCTGGTCTTCAGCCAGGTATCTAATATTTAAAGGCCTATTTTTTATCACCTTCTGTAGCTAGAGGCTCTGAGGTCTGGTAACAAAGAAGTCTCACAAATAAAAACCAAGCTATTTCCAAGGGTGGAAACAATGAACCTTTTCTCCTGTGGGTTTATGTCCCATGCCTCATTCTTCCCCTTCTCGCTCTGTCACTGCAACGATCTCAGCTCCCACCTTCTGCAATGACATGTGCTCAGGCTTCCCCTTGGCCGACCCTTGTCCCATGCTGTCCAGCCGCTGGGTGAGGCAGGAGCAAGGTGAGCTGTACCTGGCTTTGAGGTGTTTGCTCGCTGGGCAAACAGAACAGGTAAGACCGTGCTGCAGCCAACTTTTGATGCAAATTCCTAATTTAAACCTCTGCCTTCTACTCAGACTAGGTTCTTCTTCAGTATGATAGCTGCTGAATTTGGCTGCCATCGCCCCATAGGTTCGAAATCATTAGCAGAGAACTGGCAGAGACTCTATTTCTCTTAGAGACAAATATAAAAATAGAAAACATACCTAGTCAAAGTAGCAATAATCTTCTCCTTTCCGGGTCTGAGCTCTGTTCTGATTGAGTGGATAGTCTTCTAGGTGCATGGCACAAGAAACACTCTTTCATTGACTGCTCTCATTTGGTATCGCTGAAGATAAATGGAACCAAGATTTGTAATATGACCATCAGTTTTGCCAACTTCTTGTGTGCCACATGTTGAATACTTTAGGGCCTGAGCATGACCCCTCAAAGGCAGGCAGGATCTCAGCCAGTTACACTTGATGTCACCCTTTGAAATAACTGCGATCACACAGAAGCTTTTAATCGGTAAGAAGTTTTGCCATTTCAGCCATCTTTCTTCATAATACATCGTTCTCGTTTTGGTTGAAATAGAGTTAAATTTCTTCATAGTAGCAAATAAGGGGTTATGTTCTGGATTTGTGCTGGACATGGTGTTGATAACTCAGAGGTGTTTAAGCTCTTGCTGAGCAGCGCTTACACAGAGTCAAGGCCTTTTCTTCTCCTCACCTCACCCCACCAGTGAGCAGGCTGGGGGTGCACAAGAAATTGGGAAGGGGCAAACCTGGGGCAGCTGACTGCAACTGACCAAAGGGATATTCCAGACCATCACTGTTAGATGTGATGGAGCCCTGCTTTCCTGGAGATGGCTGGATACCTGCTTGCCTATGAGAAGTGGTGAATGAATTCCCTGTGCTGCTTTTGATTTACCTGTTAAACTGTCTTTATCTCAACCCATGAGTTTTCTCACTTTTACTGTTCTGATTCTTTCCACCACCCCAGTGGTGGGAGCGAGTGAGTGGCTGCGTGAGGCTGAACTGCTGTTAAACCACGACATAGATCTACCGGAGCAGAAAACAATAGCTGAAAAAATACTCTGTCCAGTTAAGTTTTGCTTCCAAAAATGCTGAAAAGCTCTTGGAAGGCTCTCTGTCAGTGACATTAGGAAAATCTTTCTACCTATAATCATGGCAAACCAGCCACCCTTATCCCACAAAAGCTCCTTAACCCCAACAAAATTTATAAGTAAGCAGGGCAAGGATGCACAAGACCTCATGGCACCCACACCTTTGCTGCTACAGATGACCACATCACTGTTACAAAATTAGAAAGCTCCAATTCAAAAGACAGTTATTATATTTCGAGTAACATTAATACATTTATTTAATTGCAATTTACTTTTCATTCATAAAAAGGACAAAGCACGGTCCTGTTCTACTCATTTGAAAAAAAAAAAAGATAAAAAGTAACTAAAAAACCAGTTCAATATTCATCAGTATCAAATAATAGTAATATCAATTGTTCTGAAATATAAAGAAACAACAAATATGTCTATCTATATAAACTTTAATTAAGAACCTTGCGTTTTAAAGCAGATGATACATTAGTTAGTTTTTCTAGACAACAATTTGAAACTGAAGGTCCCAGTCAAATTTACACAATTATGTGAAACAGAAAAATCTCCAACTATCTGACCAGTATGTGAGACCTACCTCATTTGTGCTGCAGATTTAAAAAAAGAAGTGGTTTTCCTTCCCAGGTTGTTACCATGCAAAAACTGAACAGTTTTGCTTTTTACACCATGTATTAGAAAAGTAAAAGGCAATCATGCATTTGGCAAAAGATCTAGTTGTGGTTGTAGATTATATAAAAATGAGTCATACTGCAAAAGAACCAAACCAAATGAAACACATTAAACCACTTTTTTTTTTTTTTGTACAGAAGGCTTACAGCGTATTAGTTTCTTATGTACGAAGACAGCTCATTTCTCTTTCAAATAATTATACAATTTATGAAACTCAGTAGTGTTTGACACTTTGACATTCCTCTATAGGGAAGTTATCACTTTCGCCTATTTAAAAAATTTTCATCTTGTAACAAATAGTTAAAATTAAACTAAAACGGTATTATTGATATTTCTTAATGAAGACTCTACACTTTTACATGTAAATATATAGTACAAAATTATACAAATAAAAGAAGGGGGTGTAAATTATTAATAGACCTATTCTTGCTTCATGTAAATATTATTATTATGGACCTCTACAGTATCAGTTCTAAAAAGATAAAATCTATTTCTAAGTAGCTAGCAAGGTTGTGCTAATAAAATATGATTCAAAGCTTATAGTTCTTGAAGCATCAGACATTGCACTATTACTTGAGCCAGCTGATTCAGTATCACTGTGTTTCTTCAACATTCACACTCAAACTAATTCCCAGCGCACCATGGAAAATGAAAGGAATGTGCATTTCTTTGACAAAAAATACCCAAACAAACCAACAAAAAACCCAACACTGAAACACTCTAGACACAGTCAGAACAAAAACATTCTCTATCTCTAATAGAGTTCCCATTTTGCAAAGGCCATAGTAAACATTTAGCTTTGACTAACAGTTGGGATCTGACTTTCATGTACTAACACACAGTTGGATCACTCAGTACGCTATCAAATAGGGAAACCGGTCTCAGAACTTTAAAACTCTTATTTACAACGCTATGAACATCAGAATAATATCAAGTTCTTGAAAAAGCATATAGTTCTCCCAAATGTACGCCTTCATTACAGGAAGGTAACACCTGGCATCTGCAGCATAAAAATGTAAATATAATTTTTTTTTTACTGTGCTACTCTGTTTTCGCCATTTATTGTATATCTTTTTTTTTAAAATATTTTAAATCTTTTCACTTTAAAAAATAACATACGCTTCCTACCATTTCATGGTCCACTTGGCTGACCTTAACATGGACTCCATCTCCAAACTCCTGTTATATTGCTACGTTAATAATAATAATAATAGTAATAATACTAAATCAAAACCAACACATTACGCTGCTTCCCTGAAAGTTGACATCTGACTCCTAAAATCAGCAACAACGACCATAATAGAATTTTTCAACATAATTGTTTTAAGGGAAGAATATGGTAAATCCCATATCAGTGAAGTACAGGGAAATTTCTTTAAACTGAGCATGTTGTGCTTGGGTGTCTCCGAATACATTTAAAATAAAAAAAAATCCTCATCACTGACTTTTATTTCAAATCCTTCAAATTCTATCCAATAGCCTCAAGAAATATAGCTCTAAAAAAATGAAATGTTTTTGCTTTGACTGTCTCTGTAAAAACCAGTAATCCCAATAAATGATGATGGGGCCATTCAAAAATATGCAGTACACAAAACATATAGGATAGTACAGACAGACGTAGTACTCTTACATTTATCACATACAATCAACATTTCAATCTCTATTATATTTCACAATTTGTTATTCAAGTTAAAGCACCTACGTATGGTGATTTGACTTTCACTGTACAGCCTATGTTATTGGGTTTTAACACTGTAACTTGCCCCATTGGACCGAATCATGCAACTGTCACAGATCAGCAGAAGTGTTTTATAAGGCATATTGGAACAAGTTAAAAATATTTCTTAGCCTTTCAAAAGTTGATTTGCTTCACGAAGGAGTTCCTGGATGCCTCAGTCCTCTTAAAGTTCATAGGAAATCGGTAGGGTAATTTATTTTAAAGTGTAATTTATTTGGCTTAGGATGGTGCCACAGGAATCAAAAGAGTCGCGGTCCTCATCTTCCAAGGGAGTCCTTTGTGTTAGGCGGAGGACAAGGGAAATCCAGCTACATTCAGAAGCCCGAGCAGGCGAGGACACCCAGCGTAGGCACCACCAGGACCAGGAGCAGAGCTGGGACTCCAGCAGTGGCACCTGCGCATCGAACAGAGAACAACACCACGGCGTGGGTCTTACTTCAGCGTTACTCGGGGTGGGGAGGAACAACAGTGGATGTCAGCAAGAAGGCGGGCTACGGACGCTGGAAAGCCAGCTGGCACATCTCAGCACAGCCCCTACCTGCACGGATCATCTGAAACAGACCAAGGAACTTGCCAAAGCACAGCAGAGGACTCTCTCTTTTGTTCCGGGAGAGCTGTTTACGCAGCATGTTTATACAAGCAGGGAGGCCATTCAGAACACATCTGTGCATTTTGATCCGGCCGGTCCAACAAGCCAGGAGGTTATACCAGGAGGTAAAAGGTCAAAATAAATATTTAAACATGTGAAAACAAAATTAATGGAGTCTTTGAAATGTGACGAAGCAAAGAGACACCTTTGGAAATGTTAATGTTCGTATGATCAGCAATAATCTGAGAGATGTCAAAGAGCCTGCTCCGTCTGTTTACCTGACAGATTACAAAGTCCAGATGGCCAACTTCTAGCAGTGTGGCATTTACGTCTGCTGAAGTCATAAGGGTCTTTCTTAAACAAATATTTTAAGGCAAAAAATATTGACAGCTTACCAACTTTACACGACTAGCTCTGGCAAACAGGTATCAGAACTGCTATTACGTTTAATGGCTGGTGCTGCCACGGTCCAGCTCCCTGTTAAGAAGCACCAGTATGGGAAGATAACCCAGCCAAACTGTGCCTGCCTGTCAGTCCTGGAGATGGGCCAAAGGAGCTGGGGAAGGGGCTATTCTTTCATCCCAGAGAGGGCTCGTCTAGGTCTGGACGGCAGTGTGTGGGTGGGCAGTGTGAGAGTCAGCTTACTGCTTGTCTTGCTGTTCAACACAGCGTAAGGACAGAAGTGCTTGCAGCTGGTGGTGACAGTCCTGAGGAGCTGCTGGAACTGTCCCACTGGATGGTTCCACAGGAAACGGTATTCTAAATGAGGAAAAATCCTACTGGAAAGGTAACATGCAAACTAAACAGCACAGATTTCAGCAGGCAGCCCTGTTTTACCTAACAGCAGGCACAGTATGACAAATTTCAAGTATTCTTTCACAGAATTTAAACTCCCACAAGAGCATTCACATTTTCTCAGCAGACCTCTTGCAGAAGACGCAAATAAATATTTTTTTTTCATGATCCTGGGTTCTCTGCTGTCCCACCAGGGAGAAAGTCCATAACGTCTGCCATGAAGCCAGAATTTTAGAGCTTTTCCCACAGAATTTATTTTCTATTTCAGTCATATTCCTCTTATTTTCCCCCTTCTATCTAGATCCATCACTCTACTCCTCCTGACATTGGTCTTTTTGCTGTTCCACTCTCTCGCTCTCCTCCAGACTAAACTCCACCATTTTCCTCTTGCTTCTGACACCTCAAAACTCTTCTCTGCTCTTATTCCCACCCTTGCCCCTACTGCTGTATGGATGCTTTCTGAAGTGAAGATTTCTTTCAAGATTTCTTTCTGACATCCAAGCACTTGGAAAACCAAGACAAGAGACCTACCAATCCTTCTTCGTCAGTTCAATTCAGCTGTAAAAAGTACATTTCTATGAACATAGGAAGCAGCATTATCCACCTCAGTGAAAGATAAAATTAAGGAAAATATTGAAGGATTGCTTTTGTAGGTATCTGTAAACAGAAGAATTTTATGCTTAAGATGAACATCGAATACATGTTCTAATATATTCTCATACATAACTGCACATTTTGGCAACTGCAACAGTACAGGGATGTATTTGTCTGTACTTTTTAGTGATTTATGAGTTAGTCTTTTCTGTAGTCATTCTCCCTAAAGTGGTAGTTCTTAACAAATGAATAATAGCCACAGCGAAAAAAAAACATATTTAAGAATATCCACAGAAAATGTATTCTGCCTTTGTCAGGCAAGGATAATGTAGTTGGAAAGACACAACTAAACTCATATTTTGAATGCTTCTAATGATGGAAAATATGAAAACAAGTTTGCTAAGTGAAGCTGAATGACGAGCAAGTACACGGAAATTCCTATTTGCATGTAACTACTTTACAAAGCGAAAGGACTAATGAATCTTCCTTTGAGAGGTGCTCGCTGGCTTCAGAATTAATAGTTAGTGATTCACCCCATTAGAGAAGTTCCTTACAAGATTTAGGCACTGTTGCAGAGACACATATAGCAGCATTCTGCAGTGAAGCAAATCCTACCCTTAGACGGCACATTAACAGAACATTAGGTGGACACGTGCACATTAAACAGATAATCTCTTCTTTTTCCTTTTTAGATTACTGACCCACATGTCAGGAACCATACTTTACTGGAAACACCATTCACCAGTGCATGACAGCCAGTACGCTCCTGCAGCTCATGAATGGAAATTAATGTAAGTTTTGCCTGAGTGCAGGCAACAAGATTTAATTCTGTGCAGTAATGCAATTGTGATCTGTCAGTTTTAACAGTCTTTAAAAACTGCAGAAATGCCAGATAAAGACTAAATGAATGTGCACAAATAAACATGTGGATGTAAATTAAAACAGAAAGATTATTAAGCTCCTTCTGAAGTCTGGTCAGGTAAGAGCTGGATGCATTTAGCACCTAGAGATTCATTCTCTCGGTGTTATAATGTGTGATCTCTCAACCAGCATCCTGTGTATCTGGTGTTCTTGCAACTGCAAACTACAGTCATCAAAGTCAAGGCCAAAATCAAATCAGTATCACATAATCCAGCTACCACTCTAACACACCATGTGTGGTTTTCATATCAAGAGACCTCATTTCTTTCAAATAAACAATGAACCACACACCTTAAATTTGTTGTGTTTTTTTTTTTCCAACAGCCCCAAGCAAAAGTTGTGAATGAAGATCCTAGATTTTACTGAAATCTTGGACAGTATGCAGTAGCCTTTCAATTATACTCAAAAGAAATTAAATCAATTTAATGCCTAAATGAAGCAAGCATTAAATCAGTTCACTTTGATGTATTTCCCAAGTCTTTGTAACAATTTGTTATTAAAAATACGTCATTATTTTCTTTAAATGTTACTTATATTGAAGATACGACATTTTTGGCCCTTTTCCCAACATCACTACCTTTTTACACTGGATTGTAAAAAAAAAATCTAGAGGCCTGTTTAGGAATCTTACTTTCATCACATCTGTGAAGCAGGAAATTAGTTACTGGTCATCTGCAAAATTGTCATATGTGAATAACTTCTCTTTCTCAGTGGGAAAGTGTCTGGTCTGCCAACACAGACAAACTACGAGCTATTCCTTGGCTAATCATGAGCTGAATCTGTTGTGGCGAAATGCTTTCTCTGCTTTTCTTGTCAGGAAAGATTGCTCAAGAATTAATTTGTATTAAATGACATCAGTTTTCTTAGTTTCCAGGTACAGAACATCGAGAGGGATGTCTACACGACTGTTGTAGTTTGAGAAGTGTGTTTTTAAAGTGAGAATCTCAGCCATCCCCTTACTGGGCTTTATTTTACACCGTGGAGTTGCCCTGGATACCCTGTGCAGGACTGGGTAGGCGCAGTGCAAAGTAAAATCTGGCACGAGCATGCAGTGTGAAGCTGAATCCTCAATACTGCTGCTTCTCTTGCTAAATCCACTCCTCCCATGCTGCATAAATTGTCCAGGTAGATGCAGACTGGCTATCTGAATGATGCAACACATTTTTCATGATACAAGTAATCATACATTTCATGAGATTAAGATTTTTATTTTTTTTTAGCAGGTCTGGTATTTTATATGGTTCATAACAGATGTGAGTTTGTAACATAAATTTTGTAACTTGTTATTAAATTAGTCTGCCTTTGTGTCTGTTTTGTAAAATAATTTATTTTTTTTCTGAAAGAATGGCCAAACTCCTACCCTTTTTTCCTGTAAATAATGTTCTCCTTCTGGTTCAGGATGCAAGGACATATCTTCTACTCGGGCTGTCTGGTTTTATATCTCTCCTTTCTACTTTAAGAAAGGTAAACTCAAAGCCTTCTCACATTCTGTTTCTCCTTGCTTCTACCTAAGTTTTTCCACTTCTATGGGAAAAAATTAGGCCACCCAGGAAAAAAAGGGATTTTTGCCTGCTCTATTTGTTAGTTACTTTGGCATCTAGGCTTCATTAATACGTGTTTTCTGAGTGTTTTCATTTTTACCCAGGTAGAACAGAAAAGCAGGAAGAGAAGAAATGCAATTTCCTCAGTTTGAACTAAATTGCATAAAAGAAGTGGGTGGGTTTGTAGTTCTGTCAACTGGCGTCTGAAATGAAATTCCACTTGTCCCAGCTGGAAATACTGTTCTCATGAAAGACTACTGCAAAAGAAATAGGTGGTATCACCTGACATGATTTAAATTCTGCCATCCCTATTCATGGTAAATGGAAAATAACTGAACTAATTAGAATATGCTTATCTTGCATCACTGGCATCATTGCTAAGCCATGGGTCCAACTTTCCCTTGTCTAGGAATACCTTTGTTTGGGCACGAGGAAATTTTCCTCTTGCCTGTGCCATAAACCTTTCAAGAAAGGTGCTATGGAGTAATTCACAACCCTGGGAATTACTGTTTTGCAGCACAGGAGCTGTACAGGATGGAAATAACACTGTGCATCTGCCCATGCTTTGTGCCGTGTGAAGGTTTGCTGTGCATCTGTGGAACAGCTTTAAAACTATTATAAGGAGAAAGACAGAACATTAAAAACATATCTGAAAACATATCTGAAGCGCTCCTGATGGTCTGGGTGGTTTGTCCATCCCGTGGTGTTAGTCTGTCATCTCCCACTTGAAAATCCATACGCCAGAGCCAAGTAAACACTGTGTTTTGTTCTGGCAATGGCACTTGACATGTTGGCAGTGTTGGTAGACAGCAGCAGGGGTTTCTCTTCCATTGACTCTGGCCCTGCTACAGACCTGGGCTGCCAAAATGAAAAGATGCCTTGGAATCTGAGGAAAATGAGACAACTTTCATTGGGTGGGCTATTACTTAACTGTCAACAAATGTAGATTAATTCTCAGATACCTCTTTCCCTGCACATATATTAATGTTCATTATAGAATCTTCTGCATGGAGAGTTGGAGAGCTAAGCAGAAGACCACAAGTAGTATTTGTAAAACATATTCTTTTAAAGCAGTGTACTCAACAGATAATAGCAAGAACAACCGTGGAGGTCGTCCGGTGACCCAAGCAACAGTTATAATTGTACTTCACACAAATTTTGAGTTTCAGGATCACTTATATGACTTACAGGCTTGTCATACCTCTCAGCATCTTCCCTATCCCTCCAGTTGTGAGCAGTCACTCCAGACAAACTGGCTCACCAGCAGCACCAGGAGTACTGCCAGGCCAAGAGAGGCTGAATCATGTGCTCAGCTAAGATGATGTGTTCTCTGCTGGAAACTTCCTGCTGAAGCACCAGGAGGAGCCTGACGCGAGTTTGAGCACGGCTCGTCCCTACAGAAAAGCTTATCTGTGTTTATGTTGCCTGGCGTGGCAAAACATTTGGCTGTGAATGTTCCCACCTAAATGTATTCAGCATGGCCTCAGAAATCATGGCTGAAAGTCACTCAGAGGAATCTGATCATCCTCCAAGAAAGTAATTGACCTTTCATCAAAAAGGCCTAATTTTTCAAGAAAAAAAAAAAGGGAGGCCAGAAGAGAAAGTTTCACTGTAACTCTGAAAAGAAGGAAGAGGACAGACTTTTGGCCAACAGGCATGTATGGTGGTTTATAAGTGAGGACCCTACTTGTTCTTGCTCAAGAAAATAGGGATTTGTGACTGTTTTTAACAAATAAATTCACCCCGAGAATACAACAGATGTGCCACTCCTTTCACTTGAAACAGTCCACATATAAAAAACCACATGGTACAATGGGTAAATAGTAGAAACTCTTCAGGTGAAAAATGGTGGTGAATTAATGTGAAAAATACTACAGTTCTGGATTTCCTATGTTCTTGAGAACAAGTGCAGCACGTATAAATACTCAAGTGTACATTAAAAGCGTGTTTCAAAAATCTTCACCTTTCAGTCAGTAAGCCTGGCTGAAACATCAGAAGATGAAGGAGGATGTCCTCAGCTTCTGTAAGAGTAGAAGTGCCCAGTCTCGACAGGCTGGATGACAGATGGCAAGGAAAGGCCACCGTCCCTCCACAGCATGTTACAAGACTTGCACAGCATATTTAGTGCCGCGCAGGGCTCACGCTTGTGAAACTGGCCACGTGCTGTACAGCCTTCATGTATGGGTACATCCCGTCACCGCGCAGCCCTTGAGAAAGAGCGAGGTAAAGCAGACAACCAGCAAGTGCTGCCAAAACGCAGCCTCCCTTCCTCTGCTCCCCGAGTGCAGCAGCACAGCAAGCAAGGAACAACGGGAGCAGGAATCACCCAGGGCTGGGGAGCAACACGGTGAATATGCAGCCAATGCAACTAGTGGACTGAGAAGCAGCAAAGAAAATGAATTAGTTCAACAGGCTGGCTCAGCTTAAATTTTGGCCTCACTGTTCAGCAAGGCAGAAAAAATCTTAAATCAGGCATGAAAGTTACTGCAGAAGGGAAGAAAGCAAACAGCTGGCCTACCACGTGCCTCTCCAGAGCAAAATAATGTAATTTTTACTCATAAGTATACACTTTGAAGAATTGGGTAGTTAAACCGGAAAGGTCAAAACAATTTTGCACGGTAGCCGGGTAGCAGGATCTACGGCAAAGAAGACAGAGAGTAATAGGCAGAATAAAGCATCTTAGAAGGTTGCACAGGTTGTACAAACCCGAGAAAAGGTACAGTGGTTAATACAGAACCTTTACTGGGAATGCTCCCATTTGCCCAGTTCCAAACAGATGTAAAATAAAAGGAGAAACAGATGAAGGCAGAAACTGGCCAGAAAATACAAAAAGCCAGGAACAAGGGGTTAGCGTAGAAATTGTTCCTAGTTCGATCCATTTGTTGGCAAGCCCATATGGCTTTCTAACAAAGTAATTTTTGGATTGTGAGGATTTTGTAGGTATATGCAGTAGAGGCTGTGATAGGTATCACATTCCCCTCCAGCTGGGCACATGATTTTGCATTTTAGTGTCCTAATAGAAAACGACTTAACGGTCATTGTAACTGAGTGCAAACACTTTCTCTGAAGCCAGATAAAGACTTCTACCTCCATACTAGATACTTGTTTTAAGGAGAGGCAAAATCTTCTCATGTGGAAATAAATGAGGGAAACATTTTTTACAGATAATATCTAAATGAGCCAGCAGTGCCTAAATCCTGCTTTAAACAGCTGATCAACTTTTCAGATGTGTGACTTATGTTGCCGCTTTAAATTCTACATTCCACTTACTTCTGCTTAGCATTGTTAGAAAACAATGCTGTTAGAAACTTTAAGCACAGAAAAGACTTACGTCTTTTAATGTATATCCCATATCATCTACATATTGCCTCACATACCATACAGTTGAAGTAGACTTTTATCTACTTTCTCCTGTACTGAGCCCAGGAAGAAGGATTTTTCTAACATACACCTTCTAAAATGACTTGCAGCCTTGATTTAGAAACACCAGGAGTTGAAAAGCAAAAAATCCAAGCAGCTTTTCATGCTTCTGGAGGAGAAATTTTCAATTTGATCTTCTGGTAGAATTTCTCTCCTGATAAAGTTCTTACTTCAGCAAGTCTATAGCTGAAGCCACAAGCACCAAATTTGGTACTTCGAAACATTCACATGAACTTGGATGAAGGATCCTTCTGGCAGTTCCTACTTTGACAGAGCAGTATTCCTCCTTCTCTTTCCACTGGCTTAATATTGTTCAACCTGTGTTGAACAGGCACAGAAGACAGACCAGGCAGCACTCTTCCAGTGCCTACTTCTAAGAACATCTCTTGCTTCTTCTGTGCACTAACATTTAAAGGCAAGAACATTTTGACATTGAAGTCCCTCAAGTATTCTGAAACGGACAAAGACCATTTCAGTATGTAATAAGATATACTCTTTAATATATCTAAATCTATCTACATATATAAAGACAGCAAACATTCGGTATAGTCACTGGCACTTAAAAGCTAAGATCATGTTAGCAAACACATGAATTTATTTATTCTTTATACCTGTAGCAACAAATAAATCTGTTTATATATGAATACAAGCCTCCCATATACTCCCATTACAAAGTGTACTTCTAATGAAACATGTATCATTTAATATACTGTCAGTAGAGCTGAAGTTTGGAAGTTTTACAGCTCACAGGAGCACAAAATACCTGGTTATACCTCTGGGGCTGTCTAGTCTGACCTCCCACTCACATCAGGACTGTCGCCAACACTGGATGCTGTTAGACGCAGATTTCCCAGGCTGAGTCACAGAAATCACCAAGGACGAAAACTGCACAACCTCTCTGGGCAACCTGCTCCAGTGCTGCACTACCCTCTGGGTGAAGTTTTTCCTGATGTCTAGACTGAATCTCCTGAACTGCAGTTTCTGGCCACTGCCCTATATTGTATCATCACCATTACCAGGACTTCGGACTCATCATCTTTGTAACTGTTCTTTATACAGTTATGTGCTTCTGTTAGATCATCCCTCTCCACCACACTAAACCTTGGTGTTTATGAAAGGAACTAGACTCTGTGATACTTCCTTAATACTAAACTAAAGTGCTGTGCACCTTCCTTACTTCTACACAGTGTTTCTGAATTCCCTTGGAATTTGCTGCTGAAGTAACTGGAAACCTCTCACTGCTGCCTTTGTCAGAGAATCAGGGTTTGTCCTCTTAAGAGAGAGATTTCATCAAAAGGTGTGTTACAGCAGACAGATAACCCTGGTCTTCTGAATCACTCTCCTTACTAAGAAGAAAAGGAGTCTGGCTAGGTTAAGTGCATAGAACTGAGAGGTGTGAGTATGCCACCAGTCCAAGGCACCCATAAAAAGTAAGATAAATTGCTAACTGCTGAACTGAAAAATACCACAAGGATTTGAATAAGGCAGTTCCACATTTTGCTACTGAAAATTAAAACACGTGAAAATTGTCATGACTAGAAAGGATTCCTGTCTTCATTCCTTCACCCCTGTGATCCTGTCTGCAATCCCGTCTAGATTATTAAGGGGAAAGAATTAATGAGATGAGACTTCCAAAGATTACTTTAAATCACTCTAAACACTACTTGGCTGGTTTTGATTTCTCAAAGCAATTAAAAATACTGTATAAATGTAGTTCAATGGTTAAATGTCCTACTAAGAGGCGAAAGTAGAATATGCATTTGTATTAAATGAAATCATTATGCATCAAAGGGATTACATTATTAAAGCAAAATACTAATCTTGGCATTCTCTCTAAGGGCTATGTGATTTTTTTTCTGTGATATTCTTTTTTTGCTACGTTGCTACATTTAAATGTAAGGGAGCTAAATAACAATCTTTTGGGTTTTTTCCATCATCTTCTAATGGTAAAGTACAATGAATATAAAATACCAAGCATTTTGTTTTATAAAAGGGGAGGAGTATAGTGTTCCTGTGTTGTTATAATAAAACTCAAAGTACCTGTATGATATATCTCAACAACTGGCTAAATTAATGCAGAGTATAGTTCAGTCAAACTGAATCTGAATGTCAGATCTTTAATTTTTTGATGAATTGATGGTCCTACTGAAAGAGTGGCAATCAAAAGCTTGCTGAATTTTTTAAAAAGGTATTTCTGACTGGACAGTGAACCAAAGTTTATTTTTCTTCTTCTCCTCAAAGATTTTAAAGGTCAGTCATTGTTTGCTGAGTAACACCCAAACTGCTGAAAAGAGTAAAGAAAGTATTTAAGGGTTTAGAAGGAAGAATCACAAAAACACGGAACTGCCAAGATTGGAAAAGACCTTTAAAATCATTGAGTCCAACCATTAACCTAACATGGACAAGTCCTCGACTAAACCCTATCCCTAAGCACTGTGTCTACATGGCTCTTAAATACCTCTAGGGACAGGGACTCCACCACTGCCCTGGACAACCCATTCCAATGCCCGATAATCCATTTAGTAAGGAAATTCTTCCTAATATCTAACTTAAACCTCCCTTGGCGCAACTTGAGGCCATTCCCTCTCCTTCATCCATCAATTAGATATTACTCAGGCATTTCATAGTACGCTTTCCTGAAGCTGGGAGTATACGGTCAGCTTTAGTGAGACTGCCAAAGCCCCATCCAGCTTGGGACACTAACTCCATCAGTGGTCTGTGATGCAGTGAAAAGAAAAAAAAAAATCATGGCATGCAGAATATCACCGTCGTCTTATGTTCTTTTGTAGCTCCTGAGCAACTTTGTAGCTCCTGTTCAGTAGCTCCTGAGGCAAAGGCTGAATACAGGACAGAGTTTTAAATAAGGGCTGATAGAACAAGCTGCTATTTATAACCCTGTCCTGCACATCTTGTTACAGGGAGTTCCATAACTTAATTTTGTGCCATGCAAAAAGAGCATTACTTTGACAGTTTTTAATTTGCTGTCGGCTAATTTCACCAAGTGTCGTCATTCTCATAATACGAAGTGAATAATCTTTTCCTACTTACCTCTCCCTACTGTTCACAAGTACCTTACAAGCCATCCTTACTCTAAATGAAAACTCCTTGCCTCTCTCACATGCCTCACCCAGAACTCATCCCACAGCTGTGTTCACCTCACTGATTTTCTCTATTCTTTTACAGTATCTTTCTTCAGTATCTTTACTTTCTGAGATCCCACAAGAATATGTTTTCCACGGCAGCCACACCTTTCCACAGCATTCGTGCAAGCTTGGGGATAGTCAGCAAAATCTCCAATGGGCAACGAGTTAAAACACGTAATAAGGTGTATTTTTTGCTCATGTTGAAAGGCACTGCAGAGTTCTCATGCCTTCAAGTGACCGTGCAACAGCCATCAGAGGGGATCCTGCAGGCAGCTCCCCAGCTCACACAGAGACGCACGAGGTGACTCAGACTGAAGATGAATGTAGGAGGAGGTTGCGCTGCCCGTTTCAAGACAGTGGCCACTTTTTCTCTTTTCTGATGTACAGCAGCTACAGATTCCTGTCTTGTCAGTATTCTCCGATAATGAGTAACCCATCCTGACCTAGTTTTCTGTGATAATGTGCTCCTAAACTTCTGCTGTGTTCTAAATCCATGTAAACACATATCCAATTTCTAGCTATAAAGTCTGTCAACTGTCACAGCCCAGCTTAGTTATGAGCCTTATCACTAAAAATGAAATTTTGTTGTATTCACACTGTGTGTAATCAGGCTTTCTCATCTAAGTAAACATAAATGACAAAAACTGGGATTATCATACGATAATGCAGGCTAAGAAAATGTAACTAGATATAAAAATGTCTCTCCAGTCTGTCCTACTGTGGAGTTTGAACAAAAAAAGAAAAAGAGAAGAAACTGAAATTAAGGAGAATATGGCTTTTCAAGAAAATGCTTGTTCTAGCACTGAATACATTGTAGTGTATTGGATTCTCAAACCTCAGTTGTCAAAGTAAGGCTTGGAAGGAGGTAGTAACAATAAATTAGAACTGTGATGAAATGAAATGTGATGATGAATGAAAATCAAGAGAAACACCAGACAAGCAAATATGTTGGTTTGGCAGATTTATGTATCAGGTTACAGGGCATTCTGAGTATTTTCTACTTAATTTTTGAGCCACAAGACATTAGCAAATGCATTGTGAAAATCAATGTTCTTTTAGAGCACAGTCCTCTTGGAAATGTATTTTTAGCTTAGTAGGGACTTTCTTCTACATTCTTGTCACAGATGAATAGTAGGTTCCAAGATCAGTAACAGAGGACTGGCATGCGAATTGGAAGATGCTGTTTTCAAGAGCATTCCTTATGACTTTTACCTGTGTTCTCCTCTTTTATTACTACAGCCATCTTCACAACAGATGGACATTCTCAAATCATCAAAAGATTTTGATTATACCACATGAAAAGTGAATGATCACCTCATTTACTTCATACTTATATGTGCAATAAATATTAATGCCCCTTCAAATAATGCTAATAAAAAGAAGCTAAAATAATTAAAATGTTTGTATGAGTTACTATGGGCAAAAATTTTGCATTTTCCTTTGAAAAACTGTGCTTCAAAGTAAATACTTTTTCAGGATCCTAAAACAAGCCTCTGGCAAATGGAATTCACATGCATATATCTATGTGTGCAGTGAACACAGGGAAGCTGTAATTTTGTTCTCTTGCTATAAGCATATACAATACACAAATTATTCTTTGTCCATGTCACTGTTTAAACTGAGACATTAACCTGATTTAATATTTGAAGGTCAAGGTGCATGGTATCTTCCTTTTTTCCCAATATTTTCCCAAGTCAGAAGTTATTCTCCCCTTTCCCTTACCCCATATGAAATTTTGAAATTTGACAGCTTGATTCTATTTTTCCTTATTCTGGCACAAATTAATTGCACTGAGGCCAGTGTAGTTACAGAAGCGAAGCGAGAAAAGAAACAAGCAGCATATGGTTTTAGATCCTACTGATTGCAAGATTGATTTGATGACATTAATATTAGCATTACAACAAAGCACTGCAATCCTAAAAGCATGCAAGAGTCAAAAAAAATAAATCTCAGCCTTTAATATATTTCAAAGAAAACAGATAAGCCTATTATTAGCCATTGAAACTGACTCCTTCAGTTAAACAAGTAGTTCCAACCTTCAGCTGGTTGTGGTATCTCAGGAATGAATTTCAAATTGCGTTGCTCATTAATTTACTATAAAGGGCTTGAAAAATATTTCCAAAGCCTTAACTGTAAAGCAGGCACTGGCCAATAAAGTACAGCAGTTCATGACTGTATTTTACACTGATTACAGCTGTATGCTGAAATGCTGCTCAGAACACATGCAGTGAGTGATTTCATGATGAGTACTTAAATTTCAAGATGTTCACTAAAAATAAATGCATGTGAGAGGGCCATGCTTGGTAAACTTCCTTTATATCACACTCAATTAAAACAGTGTATCCTGTAGGAAGATGACTGGTTTTACGAGAGCAAAGTTGCTCAAGGACGTTTGCCTCTTTCTTCAGCATGTGACTGGGTTTTCTGTGAGGCAGAGGATGATGAAAATGTAAAGCTTCTCCCTTAGACAAGGGGTTGAGCTAAAAATAACATATATTTCTAGTTTCTCTTACATTTGACTTTCAAACATAATTTTGTTAGTTAAAATGCACTGTATTTTTAATATTTACCCTAACACCTCAAGGCTAGTTTGGGTTCCTGCACTAGATGTTCTTGTACTTAACCATAATTCAGACCTAATTCAGAAAATCCTATGAACTGCTCAGAGTACATCTACAACATGCTGACAACATGGTCCCCTAGCACAGCAACAGCAGCTACACAGATCAAGGCAATGGGTTTTGGTTTGCAAAAGGATGCAACTCATTCACCTGAAATACAGGCCAAAAGATTTTTTTCTGGTGTCCTGTCTGGCCTCCAGCTGCTGATCTAGAAGTTCTCTGAGCCCCTGTAGATCACATCATGCCTGTCACAACTGTGTGAGCTTCCCTGGTAATCTGGATCATCTCAAACACTCCAGGCTTTGTTCAAGGTTTTGAATTACACTCTAGATGACAACTGATTATTATGGGCGCTTAGACACCTAACTCAGATCTATCACGTAGATTACTTTGGATTTCATACCCAGCGAACAGCAGGAAAACATCAATCTGGAAGACACATATACGTTTTGTAGACATTCTGCTCTCTTTGGTGCAGCTTTCCAATTTGCTTAAGATCTGGTCATTCCTGGTTAGCACCCAGGCTATTTTGAATGCCTGTCCTAGTTGCTTAATTCTCCCCATTCACTTATGCAGGAAATCAATTTGGTTTGCAAACTCTGGAATCAGATGCTTAAAGGTCAAGCAGGTCAATGGTCCTCTCTGCATTTGATAAGAGGCCTTAACTTTTGTTTTAGTTATTTTTCACATTTTGGCCAGTCAACCACCAGAACACATATTATATAAAACTAGATGTTCTCCAAGGAAAATCATCATTACTTAAAAGCTTCTCGGCATTCTATCACCATTTTTGGACAACTATTTTAAACCCTGTCGTACCACTGGAAAATTTCCTTAAGACTAGAAATCAGCAGACAAAATTTGCCGTGTGTAGGTGCTAAAATTGAGCTTAATTCTGCTCTTTGGAAAAAAAGCAGAAATGGCCTGAATTTCTTGAAATGTCTGTATACTGTGTACTCCAAAGAAATTATGCTGCCTTTCGCCTCCTTTCCGATCTCTTTTCTTAAAGTGAGTCCAGGGAATGCTGCCTGAGGCACAGTCACTCTGTCTAGCTGGCGTATAGTAGAAATTGTGGCTGAAACCTTGTCCATAGTGTGGAAGACAAAGCAATACAAAACTACACACTAGCTTTTGTAGGGTGCTAACTCTCCCAGAGGTGCTAACTCTGTACAGGCATGCTTGGGAAAGGCCTCACTGGCAACACTGGTCAGCTTGGGCTCGACACTGTACTGACAAGATGGTTCTGCTTCCAGCTTGGGATGTAAACTAACTGCTGCCACCCAAAGGGTCTTGGCACCACAATGATGATCGGTAACAGCATATGTCTGATGGCCTAAGACATGTTCTAAAGGAGCTTCAGCTTTCTTGCAGCTCCTAAAACGTTGATAGTGATTCCCCCAGAGTATGACAGTATAATGCAACTTATTCCAGCTTTTGCAAAGTGGTTGACTTAGCACCCTAAGACATTCTCACAGAAAATGGTACACGCAATTAACAGGGTGTATGCTAAATGGATAAAGAATTCAGTCACTGGCAGGTTTCAAAGCACAATTCTTGAAGAATGGTCATTGAATTTCTAGTGTAATTCCACAGTGAACAGTAGCAGACCGAACACAATCCAATCATTTTCATCAAAACCAGAAGTAAACACCTAAGGAACTGTGTACAAGAATCAAAATCGCAAAATAGTAGAGAGTGATGACAACAACACACACAGAAATCCAGACAGGATGGGAACTTCAGCCATTCAAACCAGCTGTGCTTTGTCATAGCCACATGCAAAATTATACACCAAGGGAAAAAGAGATATGCAGGATAGGACACCGTATCCTGGAAAGTAGGTGTTCCAGGAAGAATTTAGAACTGGTGCTGGACAAACAAGATGAACACCATTTTATAGCCCAGTGCAAGGAAATAAATGGCCAATAAAAGCATTCCTGACTAATGCTGGAAGTACTAAGTGTAGGGAGGCAATACTATCTCCACAGACAGCTGAGTTGAAACTGTATATAGTTGAAGTGTCTACAGTCCTAAAGCAATTCTCAGAAGTTACAGAGGTGAAAAGAAGAGCTGTTGAAATTATTTAAGACCTAAAAAAAATGTTGTCATGGAGAAATTCAAGGCGCTCAAGTCTGTTTAGCATTTGATCAGTCACTTGACTGATATATATACATTTCTTAATGGGGAGAAGATGTCAGCCACAGAAAGACTCTTTAGACAAAAGCTGTAAAGCAAAACAATGGCCAGACTCCAAAACCAGTTAAATATATATAAAAAAATAGGCAAAAAAACCGTCAGCAGTACAGGTGATTAATCATGAGAACAAAGTATCTGGCAAATGGATTCTCCACCTCTAGATTCCACTTGATCAAGAGTGGAATAGATGTGTCATACAAACAAAAACAGTGATACCTGTGAGATCACACTAGGTGATAAAAACTGTACACATTATTGAAATACAGCAGATTGGAGGTCCGCCCCTTTAGGAAAGGGAAGCTTCTCTCACAGTACACAGATAATACAGCACAGGCAGTAACAGTTGCACTGACTGTGTGACAAGAATACAGTTGACATTTAATCCTTACTATTGCCCACGTTCATTCTTTAATTATAAAGAAAAGAATACAATGCAAGTGTTTAAATCTTGAAAAGACGCTATCCAAGTTCTCGCTCTTATTGATACGTTCTACTTCATACACTGTGTGCTAAGGCACTATTTAAATTACAAAACTAACAGGAGAGAGATGTGCAGTTCATGTCTGAGCTCGTATTTAGAGTCAACACTGAGCACAAGTTGAATCAGTCTGAGCCACGTGTCTTTCCCCTCCTTATCAATCACCCAGATCACTCTAAAGCTGAGCATGGTGCGTCTCTCACTGCTTATTTATCTCTTTGTGTCACAGCTCTCCTCTTCCCTGAAAAGTGAAACTTCTCTAGCAATTGGTTTGTGGATCACCATGGACCACTCACTTTTCTTAGTTACTTTCCTCTTAGTGGCAGATGGCAAAGGGGTGAGATACAGAGGCAACAGGAACTATAGGATTACTGCAAGCTGATGTCTTGAGCCTGACGGAGATGCACTATGCAGTTATGCTTGTAGGACATGAGAAGTGGCAGCTTAACGGGGGACACCAGTAGAAACAGTCTGATATTTGGAAGATTGGCAGTGCTTCCAGGACTGAGCTGGATGCTGCTGAAGTGTCCTGTATGCAGTATGAGTCTTCAGATATATTTTACGATAATCTCTAATTCTCAGTGAAGTCACTGCTGAAGAGCTAACTCTCAAATTTCAGATGAGAATGGTGTGCCCGCTTCTAGATAGCATGCAGGAGGAAAATATTTAGTCCAAGATATTTTCCAAAGAGTGTGGGAAAAAAAGAAGGAAAGTTATGTGCTCACCTGAAATTTTTATTTGAGCTACTTCTCCATCTCCTCCTTCACTGTGTGCTCGGACCTCAACAACATATTCACCATCACTGGGGACTGGGACCTCTATTGTGTGCTTTCCAGTTGAAAACAACTTGCCTTCATGTTGTCCATCTGGTCTATACAGTACCTAGGAAAGTCATAGTAAGTATAGTTACTGAAATGCTACATTTCCATGAAAACACAGTTACATATGTACAGTGTGTCAATGAAAAATTATTAGGCTTTTATTTATATATGAAGCTCTCATATATCAAAACATAGTGGCAGACACTACTTTTTTATTTTTATGTAGGGTGAATCTAGACAGGATGTTTCCTCATTGCTTCTTTGGTTACAAAATTACGCCATCTTTAAAAAAAAAATAATTTCAGCCCTTACACTCAAAATAAATAATTAGATGATGAAGGATAATAATACAGGGTGGTAAAGAACATGAAAAAGATCTGAGAACTCAGCCAGGTCTTCTGACATAAAATTTATTACCATTTTCAGAAACGAAACAATTGTTAATTTTATTATTAACTCTTAATGATGTTAAACTACTGGAAATGTGATGGTTTATGTCTTGTGGGACCTTTACAAAAGATCCCCGCCCTTTCCGGAATCATCTCTGTGAAACATTGTCAGTGATTCCCAGGAAGTAGTTCAACTCCTCAAGCAAAATTTGTACATGTAGAACATGATACTAATTTTCTTACTGCCAAGCAATCAGCAAAGTTAAACAGGAATTAATTTTTGAAGCTTTCTATATGCCCTATAGTTAGTACATACACTTGCTCTAGTTAACAGAGTAATTGCATCTAATGAGGTTAAATGTTCCTTCCCTTCCTCTGCCTTCCCAGACTTTAAAGAACTCATGTTCCAGGAACTGTAGCTCCCACAGAGATGTGAAATGAAAGCTGGAACAATGCATACTGGTATAAGAAAAAAACTACTGAAGCGTACAGTTTTCTGAAGCATTATTCTTAGCCAACAGACAATAAATGCAATCATATGGGAAATCAGGTTGCTGCGGTCACTGATCCAAATTTTCTCATAATACCACCCAAATGAATTTCAGTGCCCCAACGCTTTTTCATCACCTTGACTAAGCCCAATGGCTTTGCTCTAAGCCTCCTGAATGTCTGTGATCACTGAGCATGATACTTTCATCTTTAGCATGTGACTATGTTTAAGTCTGATCAAGGACAAAAATTCAACACTGTCTATAAAACGCACTTCATGTAGCACACACAAAGATAAAAAATATTTTCATAGATCATACTTTGTATCCTTCAACTGCAGACTCATTTGACATTGCCTTCACGTGATCCCAGGTGATGATGTACCTTGAACCAGATCTTACAGAGCTGATAATTCTCGGACGTTGGCTTGGAGCTGAAAAGCAACATATGCATAATGTGTACACAGACGAGATTTCATAAATGTTCAATGGCATTTTTATTAAGACATGTAAAAATGCAAAAAGGTAAATTAGGCTGATCTTTATATATAAATTAAGGGAGAATCTTCTTCCTGGAATGAACTGCTACAGCTCCAGCCAGGCAATTTTGGATGGCTTGTTCAGTGGCTGCTTTGTGGGTTCACGTTTCTGTGTTGCCAGAATAAAAGTGGCCAACATTACCCTTTACTGTGCAGCTGACCGTGTGTGTTTGCTGGCATGCAACTATGTCCAGAGTCTCCCAGAAATGTAGCTTAAAGTCATATTTATTTATTGAGATTAAATATTTTATTAACCATTTAAAGGCTTTTCTACAGCACTTAAGTCAGTAGAAATGGGAGCATCCCACTGCAGAGACCATTTATTATATTTCACACAATAAGACTGTAAGGGGGACTCTTACTCAACACAAATGAACCACGCAGGTACAAGTTGTATAATATACTACTTGCTGACAGAAGTTCTCAAATTAATTGTACAAATTTTTAGCCCATAGAAATGTGTTTTAAACACACAAGAGGTATTTCTTAAGTGAACATTGCTCAGCCTATAGTTATCACTGTTAAGTCAGGACCTATATTCAGAAACCTATTATGGCATGAAAATTCAAGGGTGTGATTCCCATTACTTTTCAAGGCTGCCTGATCCTGGCCTCCTCTACGGTTAATGAAAATGGTAATTGGTCACATTTTAATTGTCAGAATACAATCCTTCTTGCTATTGCTTAAACAGAAATCATACAGCTGTTCTTCACCATGAAGGTGGTGAGACACTGGCACAGGTTGCCCAGAGAGGTGGTGGAAGCCACATCCCTGAAAGTTTTTAAGGCCAGGCTGGATGGGGCTCTGGGCAACCTGGTCTAGTGGCAGATGTCTCTGCCCATGGCGTGGAGGATGGAACTAGATGATCTTTAAGGTCCCTTCCAACCCTGACAATTCTATGATTCTATGACTATTTGTAACATTGTGTCCAGCTTTATGTTCCCCATTACTCGAAAGACATTAGTAATCTGGAGTGAGCTCAGTCCAGGGCCATCAACCTGGTGGAGAGCTCAACCACTTGGACCACTTGTCCTACCTAACCTCTGAGGGTGAGACAGTTGGGTTTGTTCACCCTGGAGAAGGCACTGTTTTGGAGGGCACCTAAGGGTCCTCCATCTATTCTTACAGGGAGATTATCAAGAAGAAGGATCCAGCCTCTTCAAAGTGGTATGGCAGATGGACGAGTGACAAAACGCACAAATTTGATTAAAAGAGGCTCAGATCTGATGCTCAGAAAAAGTCAGGCAGTGGAACAGGTTGTGCAGTCTCTGTCCTTCGAGGTTCTCAAGATCCTGGATAAAGGCCTGAGCATCCTGATCTGAGCTTGTAGCTGACCCTCTTATGAGCCTGTAGTCTGAGTCTCCTTACTACCTTTTGTAAGATATCCATGCTGTATGGCAACAAAAGAAAAGTAAAGCCTTAGTAGAAATTTTCAAAGAACCGTTACCACATAAAGGGACAACATTGGGTATATGAATGAGAAGCAATGTTTGAAAACATAATGGACATGATGCAACATGCAGTAACAAAGTGCCTGACATTATACTTAACTCAAAGCTCTATTTACTTACGTGCTTTCCTGGTAATAACATCGATGGTTGAACTGGGAGGTCCATAGCCTGCACTATTGAACGCAGAAACATCTACATGGTAGCGAGTATTAGGCTTCAGGTTTTCCAGTTTGGTTGAATAATCTTGATTGCTCACTTGTACCCGCTGTGCAGCTGCTTCTTTATCATGAGCAGCCCAGTAACGAATCTGAAAGCAAGCAAATCAAAGGATTAAATGTAACATATTTAGTCATATAGAAAGCTTATAAAAAATTACGTAAGATGGGTATTTCTGTACAACACACTCTGGATAATAAGTAAGCTAAAAGAAATCTAACAGCAACAGCATGGATTCCTTCTACGGGCTGTGACTTTAACGAAGCTGTATACAGACATAAAGAAGTAGAAACAAATTCAGATTTTATTATGAAACCTTTTCTCACAGTGGTTTAATTTGTTCTCAGCTAAGTCATTAGAAGTCTCAGAGATGGATAAAGCCTTCAGAGAACAAGACTATTTTCTTCTTGCTGTTTTGTTTGAGCTTTTTACTCTGCATTTTAATATTGTTTTCCTACATCACAGTGTAGAATAAACTTTATTAATATTTTCATAATAGCTTGTTTAAAATTTCTTACAAATTAATCCTTTTGTATTTCTATCTAAGGAATGTAAAGTATTCAGGCATGTTATCTGTATGTGCAGGCCTAGATATGTGTACCTAATAATTTTCTAAACTGCTTTGGCTGAATTCAATCACATTTCATAGTACAATATGACATTTGTCAAAGCAGATGAGAAAGAACCTGAAAATACTTAAACTATGGGAAAAGCATAAATATAAGCTTGTAACAACTTAAAATCAAAAGTCAATTAACTGTACATAGAAATGCTTTGAGGGTTTTTTCCCTCCCTGCAAGAAATTGTTCCATTCTACTTAATTCAATATAGATTAGAAAGCACCAGTTCAAAAAAAAGTAATTCCAATAGAGTGATGCCATTCCACAGGGTCTGTCACATGCACAAGATCCTATTCTGTCTGGTCTTGTGAGATGCAAATAAGGGTAAGACACTGTCACTCTCTTGGTTTTGCCTGGTCTATAACAATTTGCCTAAGTTATGGCCTTAATCTGAAAGAGTGGAAAGCTGTGCCCATTGCATTTTCAGTTTGAGTACTTTTACTTTCGGTATTACTTCTTGGCTTTTGCCTGCCTTCTTAATGACTTTTGGATATTCTACATGAGGACCTTTTAATTTTTTTTTAGGAAGAGATTAATGTTTTTGGTAATTTCAGCCTCTGAGAAGAATCTTGTCTTGTAAGATCTGACTAGTGACATCATCTATCCTGGTATTTTATCTTTCAAATAGCAACCGCTTTAATCTTCTGTTCCGCTGACATTCATTTTCCTTGGAAACTTCATTTAAGGAATAGGTTAGAAGAGCAGATAGTTTGTCAAGGTATTAATATCACTGTTTTCTTTACAAATCATGAGCACAACCCTTGTTTGGCAAGATTTTATGTTCTCTTGTTCATGTTTACATTAAAATGTTTAACAAAAATATCTGGTTTTACCTCTGAGCACATACTGTGGCAGAATGAGGAGAGGTGCAGCAGAGGATTTCGCTTCACCTGCTTCAAATGTCTTCAGATACAGTAACAGCCAATATCACTATACAGAGGTTACTATCATTTAAATACTAAAGTCCCCTCTCAGTGTTTGATGGCTCAGTCTTGCCCACCAGAGTTATGGGTTACTCGTGGTCCAATTGTTATAAATGTGACAATATCTTAACAGCCTTTCTCACTCCTCCCTGGTGTAGAGAGAATCAGACTGTATCTGCAGGCCAAAGCAGCTCTGTTTTTTAAATGTAGCATGGATATTTGCCTTTCAGCAGGCAAACCCAGGTAATTTTTAGTTACATAAATGCATGTCCTGCACAGTGTTTTGGAAGTTTAATCCACTAAGCATCCTAAACATCAGTTTACTGTAATTTAGACATTCACAGTCATGAAAGTTCCACTTATGAAGGGGGCTATTTTACAGGGCGACCATTTTGCCCCAAGATGAGTGAGGAATGTGTACCCAATCCATCCAGCAAGGTGGTAACCTCCACTTGAGGAATGGTTTCAAAGGGGCGTGGATCTGAAGCTGTCACAGTCAACTCAGCTGAAGTCCTGATTACAATCTTCAAGTCAGGATTCTTTTTCATATGATTGTAATTAACAAACTGTTGTAGATAAGCTGTGGTTGCTGAATGCAATCAGCTGTATACCATAAGCTGTTAACTACAAGTGGCTGACTGGAGCGTGAGAGGGTGTGTAATCAGGAGCTAGAGGACGTCATGTCTATCTCTGTTCCTAAGTTCAAACAAGTTTCTAGCCTGCAGCAAAGGGATGCCTGTGAAGTTTTAGGTGGACAAAAGCTTATTAGCTATGACAGGCCCAATGGTAGTTTTGTTGCTGATATTAACTCACCACTGAAGACTAACTAATTCATTTTTAGTATGTTCTATTATGTTAATTAAGTACCTGCTTTACCTAAAGATGGCAAACACACTTTATATGAAGCTTTTGTTAATCATAGGGCATATGCTGGAAGGCTTTGAATACCTCTGACTCGCAACTTTCTACAATCCTACTGTTCATTTGCACTACAGTGATGCTAAGGGCGTAATATAACAATATACAGCATCAAACAAGACAAGCGAGAACAATGAATGAAAATGTAAATTACTTCACTGAAAGCACATTACATTTCAGACAGAAGTAATATAATTAAAAAAATTAAATTAAATTTAAATTCCAAATATTATTGTTCTTGGCTACATTGTTGTGGATTTAACTACTCCTATAGTGTGTGAGCTGTGTGTCACACACAGAACATTCTTCTTTACTGCTTCATTTAATATACAGTCATATCTACATATCTGGATCATTGTAACTACTCTTGGAAAAGGAAAAAAAATTGAAGTAAGATAACTCCCTTGAGAACTAAGAAAAAGTACTGTCTTCTCTATGCTATCCATGTATTTCTCTTCTCACTATTTAAATAATTTAAGTCTCTTGAAGTAACTTGGAAATTTCTTTCAGTCTCTGGCCTCTGTGGAAGTGGTATCTAGAACTAAATGCCCTATTTTTTCACTAAGTCACACTTCCTCACTTTTCTCAGCACCGCATTCTCTTTTTCCTAAAGAGCTGGGATAATAATCCTGGACAGTCCACATTTTTCCTGGTCCTCTGCATTTACCTTGTTAGGGTAATCCATAGGTAATGAATCCCCAAAGGACACAGAAGGGTATTTCACCTCAGCTCTAGAGTTTGTTGCAGAATCCAACTGTGGGAAGGAATGCCTTAGCCACCTTGAATTAGTACAGTCCTCTGTGCTGTAATTAGGCAAAAATACTCTCTTTCATGATCCTCTCCTGTATTCAAATTTTAATATACTGAAACACATCAGAAGTTATTTCTGTGACATGAAACAACAGATCTCACATTCATGAAAGATTTACATAGGAGAGACATAAAAGAGATACTTTATTCATATTAAGAAAGAATGCTAATAAGCATATTTCAGTAAACAAAGGACAATGTAGTAGAGTGGAGTAGTGGTAAATTTAATAAAATAAATATATATACTGCATAGAAGCAGCAGGAAATACGGTGTCTTTGGTATTGCAGACACTGAAGAGCCGTGGCTTTCAGCAGGCTATTGTAAGAACTCATAAATCTTAAATTCTCTATATGGATGGAAATAGTTTTCATACTTTATCTCTTCTTTAAGTGTGAGCTGAGGATACTCCTCTGTAATGGCAAAATGTATCAGCTCACACTCATCACCATGAGGGCAGTCATCCTGACCATAAGCATTAATGTCAAGGAAATCTGACTCCTCCTGGTGTGAAAAGCATTGTGTCACAGGTGAAATACCTTTAAGTACTTTGCTCAGAATGCTCCCACCTCTTAAAATCTAGCATTTAAAAGGTCAATTATGCAATTTTCAGGTAATAATGAAGACCAAAATGAAACTGAGAAAGTGTTCTAGTGAACGAGGGATTTTGCTAACCTGTGGTACAGCTGAGCAGGAATTAAAAAATAAATACTTCCGGATGTCACTAGAGACAGAGCCCTCCAGACTTGAGTGCTCCCTCTCCCACAACTTCTGCTGTAACTTCTCAAAAGCTATCTGCACTCTTCACCTTTCAGAATAGCCGCCTTTTATTTGTGCTCTACACTACAGCTCCTACAGGACTGATGGGGTATCTGGTTTTCAGGAGCACAAGACTTTCTTTTTGCCCTCAATGCAGAAGCACAGGTTTGCCCTTTGCTGCTTTCCCTTCTACTAGAATGGGGCTGGTGATTGCTTTAGAGAAAAAGATCTCAGAATTGACACCTCACTGAGGTCCGTGGGGCAGTAATTCATGCCTCTCAGTCTCTT
Source organism: Trogon surrucura (assembly GCA_020746105.1). Taxonomy (NCBI): domain Eukaryota; kingdom Metazoa; phylum Chordata; class Aves; order Trogoniformes; family Trogonidae; genus Trogon; species Trogon surrucura. Next base: position 189,553,713 of record CM036617.1, read on the forward strand.
AATTGTGTAGCCAGACATTTTTCCACAGTCACAATAACCAGAAGATTACTTCAGAAAACAAGAAAAAACCAAAAATTGATATTCTAATGCCACTGCTCACTGTACATATTCAAGCCACCCAGTTCAGACTGGATTTGTGGAAGTGGAGTACTTCCCTAGGAATGAATGGATGAAATTACACTCCAGCTATCAAAATAAGGCCACAACCCACGCATCTACATTCTGTGCAGCAGAGATCACCCATTCCCAGGATCTCCCACCTTTCTTCAGAATAGCAGTTATTCTCTTTTCAGCCCCCAAATCCTTCACATTTCCTTAGGACTTTTTTCCTTTTTTTCTATTGACTGTTCCACCCATCCTATTCTTTCCTGCTGAAACATCTCCCCTCCCTTCTTCCCCTGATGTCCTCTGACAGCAACTCAGATGGCTTTATGTAAAATAAAGTACAATTTAAAAAATGACCAGAAGGGGCTTGCCTATGGGAATGTTCTCCCACCATATTCTTTCCCCATCTACCCTTACCTCTTCTCTACTTCCATTCCCTTTTACAGCTCTCAACACCCACTGTCACAGCCTATCCTGACTACAGTCCCAACCTCTCCCAGCGCTCCTTGTTGCCATTCCCTCTGCAGCCCCATGAGTCCTCCGGTGTGCGCCAGCCACGTGTCTGTGCTGGTTATTCAGGGTGCTCAGGCTTCGTGTCCAGTTTCCATGCAGACTCTCCAGCCTGGGAGTGCAACAGTACTAAACGGCTGGCTTGCTGGAGCTCACACATCTGGACATTCCACCCGGCTCCCAGTTACGACCATGGATTTGTCTATCCTATTCTAGCTGCACAGTCCCGATGAAACACCAAATCAGTGGCTTGCTTTAGTAAATTAGGATGTCAGTGTCTTAATTTCAAACTCCAGTGTCCTCTGCTTGTAATTTTAAAACATTATGTGTGTACTATGTAGAATTAAGTTTTATACGGGACATTATATTAGTTTCTGTTGAGAATTTTGCTATGATCTTGTTATGGTATCCCAAAAGTATTACATATATGTCATGGAGACAAAAACGGAGATCAGGAAATATAAAAACAAATACTTCTAATTAAAAGAACATTTATTCATAGATTTCAGCTATAAAAATACATTTTGTGAGGTTACTCCACATTTGTATGTGCTGATTTTGGAACAGAGAGGCTACTATCAAGCAGCTGACAACTTAAATCACACGGCAAGTCACTAACAAACTACGGCCCAAATCCCTGTTTTGGAATGCAGCCAAAGTAAGCCGGCTGTACACTGCAGAGTTCATCAGCATCCACTGTGTGTGGACGATATTAAGACTTCCCTGCTGGAGTGCTATGTGGACACCTTTGATGGCACCCACTCTGTGGCTGTTGTGACCTTTGGGCAAGGACAAGGACAATCTGAGCAGTAGCATCACTTAGTTTTAGACCAGATGAACATACCTTGAAGCTCTTTTTCATGTGGACCATAGAAATCATGAACCAAACATTGTCTTGCACAATAGCACCATCTCTGTTATACTGGATTCTGGGTGTTTGTCATGTAGTTCCACTTACTATAGGTGGGTGGATTATATTAATAACTGCTGATAATTTGAATGGGCCACAAGTTAGTGGCCCACAATTTCATATCTGTGTTGACAATTACATCCAAAACTTAATTTCAATATGTTTTGAGAAAGTATAGGCATTCAACTACGTAACATAGACGAGGTTCTTTTATGAAATAATGATGCATTTCTCAGTTAAATAGTGAACGCATATATTTGTTAATATTTTACTAATGAAGCACATAGCACAAAAAATAATCTGTTTCTCAGGACGTGAAATTCTCACAACTAAAGGAAAGTGAACCCCAAGAGACAGAATGCTAGAGAAGGAATTATTCTGGCATTTAACTACTGAAATTAAAACAATGAGAAGATACAGAGTGTCACGTCTAAACTCACCTGATATCCTTCCACAGATTTATCAGAAACATGGTGCCAAGAAACAGACATTTCAGAAGACGACAAAACTTTTATGCTCACTTCTGTAGGTGCTTCAGTTGGAGCTGGAAGATCAAACACATGTTAAACATCCAATCTTATTCAGTAATATTGTTACACTTGCTTACAGGGGCTCTTTTCACTTCAGTATTTTGTATTATTTTCTGGGTATCAGGAAGCCAAGTGTGTTAGTCTTTAATTTGGTTTTACTTGAGTAAACTTTAAATTCAGTGATGATCTATATTGAAAATGACTCTAAAAACAAAGCAATGATCCTATTACTTGGTTCAGATTATGTATTTTTACGCTTCAGCAGATTCCATGTTGAAATTTGTGTAAATTAAAACCAGGCCTTAATAAATAGAATGAAGCATCCAGCGATCTTTTACTAAATTGGACAGATCACACACATCAGAGTTTTTGAAGTAGGTACATACAAATATTCATGTGTATGCCACTCAGACACAATGATACACAGTTTTTATGAGACCAGATATTAGATAGAGAGCTGGCCAGTGGCACATTATAAACTTGAACATAGGCATAAAATAATCCAAGAGGACTCTTCTACCAGGCATGCATCACACAGTTGATTTTCTCTGTGCTTTTAGTTCTGGACAGCAGCCAACGCAGGATACGGACCACTATAATGTGATAGGCTTTCATTCAAGGCTTAGAATACTAAGTTCTAGCTTCATTATAAGAAACTTAATTTCACTGCTGCTTGCATTTTAAGTGAGGCAAGGAATTAAGAAAGGCATAGACTTAGCAATGTCTATAAAAGATAAAGTTTTCCAAGCTAAGAACAGTTCTCTGTCGCGAATCTTTTGAGACAAGTTGCAACAGACAGGGCATGGCAGCCCGAGCTGAGGAAAGCTTTCATATACTTAATCTTCCAACCGGGCATTCAGTCAACTATGCATCAAAACAGCCACTGCTAAGAAAAAAAATCAGTTACATCTCTCATGAAAAGTATCCTAGGTAACAAAATAATCTTATATGCAAAGTTACCTTTTGTAATTGTCTTTCAATGACTGTTAATAATGCAAATGTATAATTAAAAAAATGATACATTGTTGCAAAATTGTTTTCACAATGACAGGAATTTAGATAAGCAAGAGGCCCGTGCACTCATTACTAGCAATCATTACTCACTACTAGCAATGGCAGGTATGACTAGCAGTTGTCAGACATGGAACTTGGCTTAAAACGTGTGGGAAAACAGAAATTCCCCAGTCACTAAAGTGTGTGACAGTTATAACTAGACACACATAGATCTATTACAAAATACACAACTTAGTGGAAATGCTGTATGTGTGTATGTATGTACGTATGTTTGTTTATACATATCCATATGGAATACTGTGTGACCATATTGCCTTGAAATCTCACTAATACCTTTGAGAAGTTGTGTTGCCTCATGGTAGTAGTATCACTGGCTGATTCAGAGGTACTGGTGGAATAGGTGTGCTCATCCAATCTATTCCCAAATCACTGTCACACTCTTCTCCATTGTATCAATGATAGAATTTGTCAAAATGTTTCATAACGAAAAGTTCCACTGCCAGAGATTTTGTTGATATAATACTCTAAACAATATTTCATCTGCTTATGCTTGTTTATGAGCTCCAAATAATTTATGTCTATTTGGCATTTATGTTCTATAAATACACTGCAGTCTCTCCTGAGCCAGAAAGATGACATCATCTGCTTTTCTCCAGCTTTCTAACACAGTAATTCTATCAATAACAGAAATAATCAAGTGGGCCTCACAATATGTTCTCTTTACTGAAAACATAGTGGTCATCACACAATTTTCTTCTAAGCATAACTATACAAAATTAAGGCTGGGAGCCAGTAAGTATCTACAAGGCACAGAGGTGACTTTGTCCAAGTCCTGATGCCAGCAGAAAACTCTGCAGAACGCTCTTTGGAACAACCTCCATTATACCTACTGGAAAAACTCCTTCTCATCTGCCCTGCAGCTCCTGGATTTGATACAGTCAGTAGACAGGGTCATAGCTCTGCACTGGAGCTCTATGCACTGCTGGTAAGGTTTGGAACACCATGAATCTTACTGCTTTTGTGCTTGAAATAAAAAACCAAAAAGTAGGGTCACTGAACTTCTATTCCTTTTGCTGCCTGCATTTGGCATTGTTTAACCAAAAGTACTTCTATCAAGTGTCTGGACTTTGCTGAAGTCTATGTTAGAACACTAGCAGCCACTGAAGTGACTGCTTTATCTGAAGGCCAGCACTACTGCACATTTGCTTCTCCTCTGCCTTCTGGAGCTACTAGGCTCTGCCATGTCTCTGAACTCAGAGCGCTATACAAACACACTGCTGTCCCTGACACAGTTAGTATAATCCTAACATAAACATGTGGGAGCTTATCAGTCAGCTGTCGATAATGTCTCTGAGAAAGGATGGATATTGAAATGGCAGATAATGGCTTTTACTGCACCATAGCTATTTACTAACTCATTCATACAATTGCAAAAACAACCACTCTATGGCTGCATCAGCTGTTGAAGATAACATCCTAAGGTACGCTCTTCTGAGAAAAAGGATTAGTATTAACCTCTTCAGATAGCTAAGTGTTGCTAGTTTGAATCCTGAATTATTGTAAGAAACAAAAGGACTATTTTATCTTTTCTCCATGTGTGGGCAATTTGTGTGCAAAGTTCCCATTAGTGCTAATGGGGATCATGAACATAAATCTCCCATAAAATACACAGAGTAAAGAACAGAGTCAGAAGTGTGAGAAAGTGGCCTTATATCCCTCCTCTTGGCTCTTTGGTCTGGATCTGCTGACTATGTAAAGGAGATTCTACTCTACGGAAAGAAAAATGTAAGCAATTGGGTTTCTGGCAGAAATTAATAAACTGCATTTTTTTAAAAAACAGGCTTGAGTGATTATGTTGCAATTAGGATGTTGTATATATTTCTTCTGATTTAAGGTAAACCTTCTAGTACTTTCTCTCTCCTGTTAAGTTTGGAAATGTCATCTAAACTTTAGTTCTAAAGACCACAGTATGTGAAATAACTTCAGTAAGAATTAAGAAAACATATTTTAGTGAAATGTCAAAGAAGTTTTCATTTAATTATTCACTTGATAGCTCTAACATCCAAATCAGAAAAAAAAGAATGTGGCAGGCATAATTTATATTAGACTCTAAACATGCTGGAGATATAACTAGATACAACTGAACTATCATTCCCTCATAATTTTGGACTAAATGCTGGCACTGATCTACTGGAATAATAGGCTTTAGTGTGGTTTGTTAAGAAGAAAAAAAATTACACATACGTCAAATACATGTATTAAGATCACAGAGACATTTATATCCAGTGGATAATGATATAAATGTTTTAAGAGACCAATATGAATATCACAATTTATTTTGTTAAAATTCTTAAATCTGTTAACAAGCTGTGTGAAGAATCTTGAATACTTCTGTGTATGGCTCATTTAAAGCAAGCAAAAGTAAGTGCTCTGCATCACACAGAAAGCAAGTCTGAAGTTGTTTATTCAGAACAACTGCAAGTGTTTCATGTGAGCAATATACGCCCTCCTTGCTGAAGGTGCATGTTGCTATATAAATCAGTGTCAAGGACCAGGTTCTCTTCACTGAAATTTGTTGTTCTGATCTGGATCCTCAGTGTAGAACTTATCTGGAATCTTTACTCACCATCTTGTGCTGAATAAATAACAGCAGTGAGACTGAATGGTCCATCCCCTTTGTTGTTAAAAGCTTTCACTTTTACTTGGTACTGGGTTGAAGGTGGCATTGATTCATCCTTGTGGACATACCGGCCAATTTCAGGATTAGTAACTGTGACTCTTCTCCATTCTTTGTCACCAAACGGCTTGAAAGCCACTATATAACCAAAGTTATTGCCATAGTGGTATTCTCTTGACAAAGGCTAAGGAGGCAGAAGATAAAACATTCATTTTTGTAGCCAACAAAACAGATGGATCTCTCAAAAAAATTAAATAATAAAGTATCGACATGTGCATTGTAAAAACACCAAACTGAGGTTTCACTTTTTCTACTGTTTGCTTTCACTCCTTTTAAATATGCATGACTTTCATTATGCAGATCTGCAGTAGAAGCACACTTAACACTAAAACATTTCAAGTCTCTAAAAAATTTCATCTCCCTCATGTACTGTACTCCCAGCCAGAGGAGTAAGGTCCAGAATCCAACAGGATTTACCATCCGTCCAGCTCAGTAACCAGTAGGTTTCCTCTTGCTTGCTGTTCTTTTTCCCCGCATATTTAACTGCAGAACAGTAGCTCAGTTCCATCAAAAACTGGAAGGTGGCCTCCATACACCATGGTCCACCTTCAACAGCTTGTTTTCTGAATCTATCATTGAATGCAGCTGCTTAAAATAAACCAGAATCATATCTCTGGTGCCAAAGTAAGCAGCCTGGATGTGGTCCTAGTCTCAGAACGATTTTCAGTCAGAACAAACTTTAGAAAGCCACGACTGGCCGTTAAAAATTGTATTCTGGAAGGTCTTAAACAAAATGTTGAAAGCAGCTTGCCCTACAATGGCTGCACTCGCTAAGTCGGTAAATGTACTTGAACAGTTTGTAGGATCCACTGAAAACTTTGAAAGACAAAATGGAAGAGGCAAAGACAGATGAGGAAAAATAAGGAAGAACAGGATTGCCACTCCTAGCTCCCCTTCTCAGCTCCTATTTCAAAAACAAGACTCAGAAGAGCTTTGATTGCATCTCTGTCTGTCTCATTCAACCTAGGCTTATGAATCATAGTAAAAGCTGAAAGAGTGTTGGCGGCAACATGTGAACCTGCCATACATTTTGTTCTTCTCTTCTTAATTAAGGACTATTTTGGGTAGCATATGCAAATGTCAGCACATTTGGCAGAATCAATATACACCTTTATCTTAGCCATACAGGTACACTGTTGTCTGTCAGGCAGGCTCTGTAAATCTAGTACTTCTATTCAAAACCACTCGCTAGACATAGGAGTGGAAGATTCTTGGGAAGTAAATATTTGAAGCCATGCTTAATTTGTCTGACAGTTTTAAAAAACCATGACATTGGGTAAGAAAAATAACTGGAATATAAATGTACTTGGGCATATAGGAAATACTGAAATGATCCTCAGATCTTGCATTAGTCACTATTCTTTTGCTTTAAAGTTTCTTCTTTCACCTTGGTCACAGTCAAGTTTCATTATACTGAAAATGCCACGTGTGGGTCTTTACATACAATGCAAGAAGTACATGTCGTTTGTTAAAGTTTTGATAAGACAGGACTTGTGAAGAAAAAAATAAAATAATCTAGGTAACTGGAAACTATCCATCGCATGTGTTTTTATTTGACTTTTGCTCTTCAAAAATAAATAAAAATCAGAATCAAACCAATTAGATACACCTACTTCTTAACCTACTGTTAGTAGAACTAAGAAATAATCTTTTCAATCTATTAAACAAAAGTGTAGATCTTCCTTTTTCAGAAACATAGAAATAGCATAATGTGTCTTATGTGCCTCATGGCCTTATGAAGGTGGTCATTAGCAGGACAAACTTAATTTTCTCAAGTATAACATTTAATCATCTTTCTTTGCCAAAGGTAATACTTCCATAACACTGTTTTTGCTGGATAATGATGGGCTTGGACATGAATCACATAGGTGCTTTTTTCTGTATTTCTCCTTCCTAGCTTTCCCAAACACCCTTCAGAAGACTTCAACTCTCTCTTCCATGCAACCTATGCCTACACAACAACTTTGCTTATAAATTCTTATCCTCTCATGTTATATTTTACTTAATACATGATGGCTAAAGAAAAATTAATGCCTTGGAGGAAAAGAAAAACATCATTAGGTAGATGTCAATGAATGGCTAAACCGTGGTATTAAGTAACATTGTTTTTGTGTTACCAGTCACGTTAGCATAAAATAAAACTTATAAAATGTTAATATACAAAAATTCTCTTAAAACCTCAGTTAATAATTATGACAGGTTAGTTTATAGAATAGCAATGTATTTTCTTTTTTTTCATAAAGCCTGTAAATCTGTGAACAGCACATTAAAGTCATAATTAAACAGTACACTCTCAGCTGTACTAATCAAATCTGCATGCTATTCAGATTGTAACTTAAAAAAGGCACAATATGCAGAATTTTCAAATGCTGTGATATCAATGCATTATTGTAGTCAGTATGTGTTTCAATCTCTTTGAAACGTACTCAGACAATGCTTTAGATCATATTTCAGAAATGTCAAATACAAAAAGATCTAACATACCGTCTTCCCCATTCCTTTTTCCCTTATTTTCAGGAGAAAAATCTGAGAACCTACATATACTGTGTCCAAATTGTGCTCTCACAGGAGCCAGTGACAACCATCCACGGGTTTGAGGAGGAGCAAGATCAGACACAAGGAACCATAGGCTTCATGCCATCTCAGTGCAATACCTACCATCCATGTTATTGTCAGCTCTCGATTGCTTCCCCCTCCTCCTCCGACATCAGAAGGAGCCACATTAGGAGCTAGAAAAATAGAAGAGACAAGAAAAATTACCACAAAGTATGCAGTCAGTAAAAATAGCACTATTCTCTTTTTACCAGCAGGGCAAATAAGCACACGTGGCACACACCAGTAAAATAATGGTAAGTCTGTAATAGCTGTGAGAGTCTGTGGTCTTGCCAAGACTAACGTATAGCTACCACTGCAGGAAATTTGCCAGTTCTAACGATTGCTAGCAATCATTCTTCTTTTCAGCTATATTCTCTACAAATATTTCACTGAATATTTAGAAATGGAACATTCCTCATAGGCCTTAAGAGAAGCACCAAGTATTCTTCCGCATGCTCAGACATTGGAATGACAAGGGCTCAAGCACCCAGGACTTGCACATGTATCTACCTTAACAGACTGCCATTAGTTCCATCTACTTCAATATATTTACTCGCAATGTGTAATGTTAAACCCATGGATATATGGAATATTAGGAAAAATTTTGCTACTTAAAGAGTGGTGAAGTGTTGGAACAGTCTGCCCAGGGAACTGGTGGAGTCACCATCCCTAGAGGTGTTCAAAAAACATGAAGACCTGGCACTCTGGGACATAGTTTAGTGGTCACCGTGATGTTGGGTTGATGGCTGGACCTGATGATCTTAGAGGTCTTTTCCAACCTTAATGATTCTACGATATATCTTTGAAGCACTGGCATCCTAATCCTACTCTAGATTAGGGGCATATGTCTTTGGATTGGCACATTCAGAATGGGTAGATGTTCAGAAGTGAGGCTGGCATAGCACTTAGTAATTTACTAATTGCATTTTACACTGATATTCTGCGTAATGAAATAAAATCTGTTGATCTACCATTAATGTACAGTTGAATGGTAAAGCAGGACACTCTTAAGGACTCTGTTACAAATCAGTCCCGTGTTCTCATTTCTGTAAGACTTTGCACTGTGTCATGATTCTATTGCTAGCCTCTCTCATGTTTGTGTATGTATTTGCTGTCAGTCAGTACTGAGGACACAGAAAGTACCACTGAAAACTTAGGAGATGATCACAGAATCACAGAATGTCAGGGGTTGGAAGGGAACTCAAAAGATCATCTACTCCAACCCCCCCTCCAGAGCAGGATCACCTACAGTAGAGCACACAGGAACGCGTCCAGGTGGGTTTTGAAAGTCTCCAAAGAAGGAGACTCCACAACCTCCCTGGGCAGCCTGTGCCAGTGCTCTGTCACCCTCACTGCGAAAAAGTTTTTTCTAATATTTTTGTGGAACCTCCTATGTTGCAGTTTGAACCCATTGCCCCTTGTCCTGTCATTGGATGTCACTGAAAAGAGCCTGGCACCGTCCTCCTGACACTTCCCTTGACATATTTATAATCATTAATGAGGTCACCCCTCAGCCTCCTCTTCTCCAAGCTAAAGAGACCCAGCTCCTTCAGCCTTTCCTCCTAAGGGAGATGCTCCACTCCCTTCATCATCCTAGTTGCCCTGTGCTGGACTCTCTCAAGCAGTTCCCTGTCCTTCTTGAACTGAGGGGCCCAGAACTGGACACAATATTCCAGATGTGGCCTCACCAGGGCAGAGTAGAGGGGCAGGAGGACCTCTCTCGACCTACTTGCTACTCCCCTTCTAATACACCCCAGGATGCCATCGGCCTTCTTGGCCACAAGGGCACATTGCTGGCTCATGGTCATCCTGCTGCCCACCAGAACCCCCAGGTCCCTTTCCCCTGTGCTGCTCTCCAGCAGGGCAGTCCCCAACCTATACTGGCACATACAGTGCATTAAATATGCCTCAGGTAATCATGCATTAGCTACATGCCCTATATACAAGAACATGTTCTTTGTGTTAAAAATTCTTATATGTTCAGGCATTTTCTCCACTAATCAGTGAATGTCACAAAACAGTAAAGGGTTAGTTCCCAAGTCCTCTTGCACTATTTAAGTAAGATGTTTGCTGACGCATTCTCTGAGGGTCTGCTGAGGAAAAACACAAAGCAGAGAAGAAGTAATATTTTCAGAAAGGATAAAAATATGGAACAATGTATTTGAAATTGAAATCAGCATTCAGTGCATGGTTTGCATTATTTATTTCTAGCCTTCCAGAAAACAAATCAGCAGAGAACAAAATTAAACATACATATCATGAGAATTTTAGAGGAAGTTTGAACTTATCACTAGGCCTTGTTATTACTGAAATACACAGTAGTCACACTATCTGTTATAAGCATAAAACTTCAGTGCTAAGTTACAAATAGGGGTTTGTTAGAATGCAAGCAGTAGTCAAGGAAGATACACAGGCTACCAGAGAGGAAAAAAAAGATTGTCTAATGCCTTAGAAATCACTCTTTTCAAGAGAATCACCATCATTCTCTCAACCATTAAACCGAGGTTTCTCCCTCCATTAAGATCAGGCTACTAATTCAGACAGCCATACTTGGACAATTACACTAATGCATCCAGAAGCTAAAATACATAAAAGCATACTTTGATCCATTCAATTTCAAGAAATCACTGTAAAATGTGTTGATGAAGCAAACAGACCTCATTAAAAAGAAAAATCATAGCACACCCTTTTAGCATGCTAATGAAAATGTTACTGAAATTACCGTTACCTACATAAAGACTTCAAAACTGAAAAACACACAGATAACATTTAATAGAAATTCTTTGTCACTCACACAGCACAACAAAGACACAGCGCTGTTGCTGCTGTTTAACACGGAACAAATGTTAAAAATAGCTACAATGTGTGGATATGGGTTGCTGTTTGTGAAAGAAAATACTTTCCTTCTTCAAATTTACATGAAAATGCACAGTCGGTACTGGTTCTGTAGCACCCTGGAAGTTGACAGTACATCCCAAATCCTATTGTTGCTGCTCATAGCAAATTCCAGCTCCTGGCAAGAAATGCACTTGGGCACAGAAGTCCATGTGCAAACTGTTACTGATTTATACCCTATTTTGGCATGGCAAGAAATGCTGATGGATGCCTGGGAAGACTATGTTAACATTTTGCTTTGTTTCACCAAAAATATCCCACAGTCTGCCAGAGATGACAACGGTGCTGGGCATGGGGAATCAGACAACAGACTAAACAGTTTAGATTCATTTAGATTCCTGTGCCTTCAAATCCAGCTGTTGAGTCATAAAACATATGATGCCAACAGTCAATTTTATAGGCAGTAACTTCCTCTTCCTTTAGTATTAAAGTTCTACAGCTTTTCCTTCCCTGTCCAGATTAATTTAACCAATCCACACCTCCTTTCTCCTGAAGCAACACAATTTTTAATGGACCAAATGTGGGGCTCTTTTAATAAGCGTTTTGAAATTTGGAAAGCAAATACACTTTATTTTGAAAATACTATATAATCAAAGCAATGACCTAGCAGATGCAACTGAAAAAATTCATTTTTACACATCAGTTTTGCAGTTTTAGTTTCAAGTCTCAACTATGGGACAACAACTGTAACTGTATCTAGGTTGCACATGTGTGCTAATATGTGTTAAGGAGGACGTACTAATACACAGGCTTTGTTGGACACAGTCTTTTTGCAGCGATACATTACCTTCTAGAGCACTGCTGTTATCTCCTTTGTACCGCCAAACCAGAATGCATTATCTTGAATAATAACATCTAATTCCTCATTTTGGAGAATTCATTTTAAAAAGGACGTGCCTGAGCCTAAAGGATATCCTTAAATATGCTCTGAGAATTTAATACCGAGCAATTAGACTGATAAGGGCGTATGCTGTAATTGGATAATGTCATATCTTTAAGGTGAAATAAGAAGACACAAATCCTGTACCGTATTCCTGTACTGAATTTGTCAGTTAGAATGCAAACCAAACAGCAAATCAGCATTTTCCTTGTTAAACACGTGTTTTCCCCCAGTCCTGTACCGTGCTCCCAAACACGTGCACGCATTCACACACACAACCTGACTGATAGATACGGTGGGGGGTCTCCGAAAGAGACAGTATGATTCTGTTTCAGCAATGGAGGCAAATTTGCTGTTTGTATCATGAATTAATTTTTTTTCCTGTCTGCTTTGATGATATTACAGGTGGACAGTCTGGTACTTGCTTACTAAGATCTATAGTAGTGGGTGGCTGAAAATAGATTCTCTAGACTTGCATCTTATACAGTGCTTTCTACAAATAAAAAAGAAAATTAGAAAACTGATTAATAAAAATATGTAAATAAAGAAGCACATTAAAAAACTTGACATTTTCTGATTACGTACGAGCGCCTTCAGTTCTTATTCTCTGTGACGGCATACTAGGTTCTCCTGTTCCCAGCGTATTCGTTGCTATTATCCGGAACTCATACTCCATCCATGGAATTAAATCGATCACTGTAGCAGATTCCATGTTTCCTTCAATATCTGATGGGTCTTTAAAAAAAAAAGAAACTGTTTTAGCAAACAGCATTTTTACAACAAGGTCAGCCAACAATGTTGCTGATTTCGGCAAAACTATCACTATTCTGCAACCTCATGTAGCCAAGGGAAAGTGTAGCACATTATGAATATCACATTTTACAAGTACTCAAGCCAGTGACTGGGAATTTGGAAACTATGACACTATCTTGGATAAACCTTTACAGACTAACAAGTTTTAACTGGGTGTAAGCTAGCAAAAGAAGTACATATATTTATGAGATATCTTTACTAATTACATATTGTACTTGTAGAATTTCGTTTTACCTACCAACAAACACAATGAGGTACCTGGAATGAAAAACCAGTAAAATAAGAAATCATGATATAGACAAGGGCTAGACATGTGCCAAAGTAGGGTTTGATCAATTGATAATGAACGGTTTATAAAATGTGGTCCTACTTTGGTGCACCTGATTAGTAAGCATGCTACAACTTGCTATCTAGTTCAGATCCAGCAAGGATAAGGCTACGAAAAGACTTGTTGTGGTCATAAGGATGAGCTTCTTTACTATAAATAAAATGCATAACTCATGACTCTAGAATTTACAGTCAATATGAGTTTTTTTCTATAGCTGTCTGCAGTTATAGAAAGACACAGGATTTTCATTTATTACATAGGCCAAAAGTTGTTTGTCAGATTAATCTTGGGTTCAGAGGGAGATGAGAAATGAGATATTCTGCACTGGAAAGGCACTTGATTTGGAATTAAATGCAATAGTTGCAAAGAAACCCAGGCACAGCAATGTAGGCATTGGATGGTGACAAAACTTTACCTAATGATCATTAAATTTTTAATTCCAAAGTGAGGTCCTGAAGGAGAAAAAAACATACACTTTCCATTTTCTTTCCATCTGGTCATCACTCTCCCTCATCCTTACTCAAATTATTTTTCTGTCCAGTCAGTAAAGATATTGCGAACCTCCTATGGCATCCAAGCTGTGATATAAATATGGCTTTCCTTTTCCAGGGCTACTTTCAACCTCTTCATTTAATCTCACTATGCCACAAATTCCCAGAATAATTATGAATACATGAGAAGAATCTGATTCCCTTAATTGGAAAGAGCAACATAAATGTAAGCAACTTATTACATAACCCATTCACACACGTTTCCTCACTGTGAAGTAGAATACACTTCTTTCATAAACCACACTTGGTATTATGCAACTTGAGATGAATTATTTGATTTGGGAATGATGGTAGTAGCAGTAATAACAATAATATTTTCAAAGTGCAATGCCAAAGCATATTTTTTTTGTTCCACACGTTGAAAATTAGCAGCATTAAATGATAGCCTAAACACTGATGAGAGATCAATTTGGACTGTTCATCATGCTTTGATATGAAAGTGAACACTGAGCCAAATTGGGAGGAGTCCAGAAATTAAGTAAAAGCTTGCAGTGGTGCCAGTGATGGTTACTATGGTGATTTAACCTATTTTTTTGAGGGAATCATCTACTAATCAAAATTACAAAATTACTCAGCATGGTTCAAATAAAAAAGCAATGATTTTGAAAGCATCTGAATAGTTCATTTCACCTTTTTCTGAAATGAGTAGATCATATCTTTCCTGCTAGCTTCTTACAAAGGGAATTCAACAGTCTAGATTCCTCCCTGTCTCACTGAAGATGCGAACGCCACTCAACATGCTAAAGGGTAAGACTCAAAGTCTGACTGCATATCTCAATGACGATCTCATTAATTCTGTGAAGCAGAAGAACTTCAGAGATGCAGAGAAGTGCATCCCATTATGCCTATAATACTGCAAATAGGGAACCTTCCTGAGAAGTGACAGAGTTGGCTTCAGGTGTCTGCTCTGAATCAGAGTGAAGATCTGAATCCAACACTTGTATCTCCTACACACATTTCTAGTTCCAGTAACAGGAAGCACAAATGAAAGCAGTATCAGTGTTGTCACAACGTTTATAAATTCTTCCTATGTCTTCCTATAATCTCATTTCTTCCCAATTTCTTTTTTTTTAAAAAATAAAAAGGAAAAAGAAAAAAGAAATTTATCTTGAAAAAAAAGAAGAGGCTGGTCTAAAAGGATCCTCCCTCCAGTGTATATTGTTACCGAAGCAAATCATTGGTTATTTGAACAGTTCTAAATTAATTTTTTAAAGTTCAAATAAATCTATTTCTACAGAATCTATTAAAAAGAGATACAAGGCATGGGAAGGGACTGCGGAATCTTTCTATTTGTATTTTCCAAGCTACTTTAACATAAGTTATATTCTAGTGCTGGTTGTTATATTTAACGATATACAATAGAGCTAAATATACTACATATTCTAGAAAAGAAATATAGTTTAGAGGCAGTACACCTAGTATTTTTAACTTTTTATTCAAAAAATGCAGTAGATTTTCAAGGCAATATGTCAGTTTCTCAGACATCTATCTCCGTAGTTTCAAAGGACAACTTAATTCAAAGACAGTAGCTGAAACTATTCATATTCTTAGTACTTAGAAATGCTGGATATGTGATGGCCTAATTTCACAGAAAAGCACTTAAAGCTATAATTTATTATGGTGACGTAAAGAATCATATTGATAGGACAATTCCGTATAGCTTGTGGCAATGTTATCTTTCAAAAAACATTCAAAGATACTAGTAGCTTAAAAATATTTCCATAATCTATGCATTTATGTTAAATCTTGCAAAGAAATACATATTAGCACGCCCTGTGTTCAGGTAGGTGTCTCTTCAACTGCAATTATGTGGCACAATGATGACATCCAGTGGTTAGAATGATAATCTTAACTATGTTTTCTTCAGGGGTGCCAGTTTTAGCACAGCTGGAACTTAGTCCGCTCTAAGGAAAAAGGAGACAATTTTAACCAACTTTCTGCATAACAAATACAGGAATGAAGGCACCCGTTTGTTATCCAAATTAACTTGTAAATGAATTTTTATGGTTCTAGTAGATAATGTGCACAAGGAAAGAGGCAAAAAACAGGTGAAAGCCCTGGACCGTTCTTTTCTGTTTTTCTTGATATTCAGTTTAGGGCCTCTGAGCGCTGGGAATACACTGTTGGCAAGACACTGACAGAGCAGCACCTGCTCCAAAACCTCGTAGCAGACATTAATAGCATCCCTGGTTTCCTCTTTTTTGTGACAATTTTCTGATTAGCCAAGCTTTCTAACAATCAAACACTTTAAAACCTACTGGCTTTATTACTCTTACCTGTTTTGGCATCTTTCCATTCTTCAGACAGAAAGGTTTTTGACTGTATAGTGTATTTCGAAATAGGGCTATGATTGTCTGTTCCACGACTCCAGGTAAGTGCTACAGCAGTGTCTCTGATTTCTTCTACTCTTATTCCTCCGGGAGGGCCTGGAGGACCTGAGGAAAAAAAAAAAAAAGTAGTTCAATTCACAGATTAAGTATTCTTGAAAACAAAAACTCACTAACCTTCCTACTTGTATTTATCAGATACAAGGCTTTTGAGTCTCACTTTCTACTTAAGGACAGACTGAAAATGTATATATGCATTTCAATACTCTATAGTGATTCAGAGGATAAATGCTTTTGCATCTAACAACTACCAAATGAAACTTCCATGACTCCTGCATAAGTACTAATATTGAAATTTTCTTAAGTGAAAACTGTTGTTGGTCTTTTTTTTTCAAACAACAGTGAAGTCAGTAAAAAAAAAAAAACCCACAACATCTTCCCAAATTCCAGCTAATGATGACCTTACTGGTGGACCACCTTTAATCTACACTTCTGCTTGGGCCATATTGGCCCTCACTGCAATTTATCTATCTGGAAATTCTTTTAACTTATACTGGAGAAAAATTGCACCTTGAAAGACATTTTTATAGACCCCTTCACATTTCTCTTGGCCTTCACATCACCTCAGTGTGGTAAACCTATCACCAGATTCAAACTTTCTACAGATTAATATAATTTGAGTGAAAGTAGAACAATCCAACAAAGGCCTTCCCACAATAAGAATTTCAAAAATCCATGCCAAAATGCAGAATCCACCACACACACTGATCTAAAAGCAGTCTTGTGAACTACATGGGTGAAATTGAACAACCTCTGTGCACCAGAGTGACCCCACAAAGACGACTGTCAAGGAACAGAAGCACTAAAGCTGTCAAGGGGAAAACATTTTTCCACAAAACAGGCATTCCAAATCTGCCTTTTCAATCCTGACCATCAGAAGGACCTATAAAATAATTTCTAAAGACTATCTTCTTTCTCTTCAAAAGACATATACTTGCAAAGATTCATTTCAAAATTCAAAACTCTAGTGAATATAAAAAGTCATGAACTAAATACAGATATTGGCTTGCTGGCATGTTAGAATCATAGAATCACAGAATGGCCTGGGCTGGAAGGGACCTTAGAGATCATTTTAATCCAACCTCCCTGTTGTGGGCAGGGACGCCACCTCTCGACTAGCTCCCAATACCCAGCTAAGTCATTACAGGTAGAAGTTGTTTGTCCTAAACTACTTCACAGTCTCATCTCTACGCTTTTTGAGTACTAGATATTATTTCTGCTCAAACCAATCACTTAAAATAGCTATATGTTAAAATAACAGCAATTATTAGCAACCCATATTTGGCTTGAAGTTTGTCAGATCTGAAGAGACAGGCCTCTGTTCCTAAAACTTGCCTGTTTTTTCCAAGTGTATCACTAAACCTAATAAATACTATTACATCTCTTCATCAAACCTCACCTGGTTTATTTCTGAACAATAATAACAGAAAAAAACCTGCTGAAGTGAATGCTTGGATTTTTCTAAATGCATTTTTTAAATCTCAAAAAATGTCTTTTAACTACTACTACTACTACTCCCACATCTCTACTTAGTGTGGGTAACTTCTTTATTCTTGCTGTGCTGTGCCTTCATCCCCAGAAGAGAGGCTAAAATGTGCTGGTCAACAGGTACGTCTGACTTCTTTGTAGAATACAAAGCTAAGAAGAGACGCACATACATGTATGAGTGCAGGGATCTTCCCCTGCAAAAGACACCACAATAGTCAGTAGCTGTACTTAGAGTAATTCTGTAAGCCAAAGCTTAGTACCTACTTACAAACTTGGCCTATAGACACTTTCAGATCCCTCTTTTCATATTGACCGTTTCAGTTTTGTTATTATGCTTCTGTTTTGTGTGATACATGGTTCTGTGATATATAATGACTGTTGTGTGAAAACAGAAGCAATGCATTAGAACTATTGGGAAATATTTTCTAATTCCACATTCAGAGATAATAATATACCAACATGATTCAGGTAATTATCCAACAATCTGACTGAACAAGTCCCAGAGAATATTAAAAAAAAACCCAACAAGAAATAACAGGATATATTTCTCTGCAGTATTTACAGATAAACCACAGAAAACCACAACAAAAACAACTCAACAGAAAGAATGGAATGAGATTTCTACATCAGATCTATGAACAGTATGCCAGCTCTTGAGCTCTTAATTTTCTCCACAAATCTTAGCAAAAGGAATAAAATGAAATCAACTGAAACATATCAATATACCAACATATATTATTGTTCCTTGGTTTAAATGAATTTATCTTTCTAACAAGCAATTCCATTCCTGACTCCAAAAGTATTCAAATTTAGACTGGCTCCAAAAGAATATATATGCCATTCTTTAAAAAGAAGTAAGCATGAACACTCTACACAATCTATTGGGTTATGGCCTATGAATTTGACAATCAACTTTCCGATTGCTTCTTCTCCTAAGGTACAAGAATAGTTCTCATTTAGTATTCTTGGAAAAATATGTATCAGTTGACTACTGGATTGATCATGAACAACTTCTATTAAAATTCAAATCTTGGCACTGAAAACTAATCTGCTGATTAGCTGTCCTCAGACCTCTCCTTCACAGGAAGGACTACACACATCAATGCATGTGGAAACAGCCTCTTCACAGAGGATGCTAAGAGCTGATTTTTAAGATGAGGGTTGTCAGTCAACTCTCCACCCTGGAAACACGCATACTTACTAGCCCAGCTCTAAGGACTCAGGTAAGTAAGGCCTGAGAGACCTGTTCTCCTACAAGACTGTTTACTTCAGAAGCCCTCAAGCTGGAAGGTATAGAAAAGTTCATCAGTCCCAAGATCTTTCTTTCCTTCTTTCTTTGGGAGATATCTCTTACAGCTTCTCACCTCACTATCAAAGTTTCTGAAAATGGCATGTGTCAGGAAACACAAGAGAAAACACATGATCAGTTAGATCTCTAAATGTCTGGAACAGAATCAGTTCCCTGAGTAGGCTTCAAGGACTTTACATGTTCATACAGTTCTCATTTTAATTACTGTAATTTCTTAGTGAGAAATAACTTATTCTAAACAATCAGAAACACTTTGCTTGTCTCTGTGAAAACCAGCCATAATCCTATTTTACCCGGAGAACCTTACCTCTTACCACAAGGTCAGCTGAAGCCGAGGAGTTGTCCACAATCGTCTGAGCGGTGCACATGTATCTCCCCGCATGCCGCAGCTGAACATTCTTAATGAGCAGCTCGCCGTTGGATTTAATCTGTCACAAAATAAAAGCACTTAGTGAAGCTGGTAAACATCCCTGTACAGCTACATGATGACTACACAGCTCTCCCAACTCATACACCGCGGCTGCTACTTCCAGAAATCTAGTGCTTACTTAGAGAAGAGATGACCCTCAAAGATACATCTGATTTACAGGACAGTTGCTGAAAGTGCCCTGTGTGTTTCTTAAGGAGCTGCTGCTTTTTACCAGACACAAAAAAAGCTGATGTCTTAGTAAATATATTTTTACAAGCCAACAGCTCCCTTTTACTTTTTAAAGCTCATATCACAACATTAGCGAAGACTTTTTTTTTATAAACAATCAGATGATTTTTCTGCGCCATTTCTTGTTATTTTATGGATGTTTTTATGATAGCATGTCACGGAATCTTAACAGAGCAGGATACCTCTTGGGTCTTCCTTCACAAACCTAAACCAGTACGAATGTTTTTATTGCAGAGAGGCTACAATCACGGCCTAAATAAAGATGCACCAAAGAAAATAAAATGCGGTGTCTGAAGAAACCGTAAGGTTCAACGCGTGTCAAAGCTCCTTAGAGGGTGGACCACCTCATTCTGTGCAGTGGTGTTGGTGACAGGAATGGTGACAGGATGGTGACAGGAACCATAACCCCCAAGGTGGGAGGCTGAGCTGCCTGGGCTCCAGGCTGGCCCCAACACAGCACGGCCCCTTCCTTTGGTGACCCTAGACAGGCGCACACAGACCACGCTGCAGTGAGGACTCAGACTGCGGTGGGAGGCTCATGCGCTGTTTGCCATGATGACCCCTGTTGGCCATGATGTCCTTCTTGGCTCAGCTCTTGCTGCTCCCTGGCAAACATCAGCAAGACCTTCATGGAAGCAATTTATGGCTCAACAAGGCTCATACTCTCACCATCATCATCATTATCATCATTAAAGACCCTAATAATTCTTCAACACTCTTTATCAATGCTACACTGTTAGAAATATACCTAGCTATGCTTTCAGATGGCTCTACAAACCTGCTATCTGCTGCTACCCATGGTTGTATAGACTGGCAAACTGAAAGAAGCATTTTTGTCCTACGACACTTCTGTAAACCCATCATGTAACTAGATGTGCACGTGTAAAACAAGGAGTGGAAGAGAGACTGCTATAGACGCCACAGCTATTCTTAATGAAAAAGTTGAGAACGATATTTACACAAATATGTTTAAAACCAACACACCTGAAATATTTTGCTTAGCTATCTTGCAGTTTATTCCAGAGAAAGATTACCAGGTTAAATCATAGGGTTATCACAGAATGATTTGGGTTGAAACCAACCTTAAACATCATCTAGTTCCAAACCCCCCTGCCACAGGCAGGGACACCTCTTGTTAGACCAGGTTGTGCAAAGCCCTGCCCACCCTGACCTTGAAGCACTTCCAGGGATGAGGTACCCACAACTTCACTGGGCAACCTGTTCCAGTATCACTACAGTCCCTGATAAATACTCCCTCCCCTTCTTTCCTCCAGGTTATGCATGTATTAATCTTACAGGTATTTCAGAAAAATCCCAAATGTTCTCTCCAAAATATATCTGATTGCTTTCACAGAAGTAAAAATGTTACAAAATATTAACAGATGGATTTAAACCATACTGTACCAAAACGGGCAACATGCAGATTTCCTAACTCACTGCAGATTGTTCAGAGACACAAATTTTCTTTTTTAAAAAAAAATGAATACTCAGATATCTCACTGTAATCCTGAAATCTTCACATGCAAGCACAAAAGGAATTCAGATGCAAAATGGTATGCAAAAAAGAAATTGTTAAATATTTAGGTGTAAGACCTATGCTATCATCATGGAATGTTCTAGGGAACAACAAAGACCTTCAATACAATCTCAAATGTTATGGGCTGTCATTACTGTCTCTGCATTTAGACATTCTGAAGAAATGAAATAAAGCTATGTCATCCAGTTTATGTTCCCTGATTGAAAAGAAGGGGAGGGAAAAGTAAGATTAAATCTTTTCCAAATGTTCTGAAACTAGAATGCCAGTTTAGAGTCTATATTTAGGGGAGATTAAAATAGTCAGATAAAACTATTCTTTTCCTTTCCAAACTCCAGAGAGGATTCTGGATGCCAGCTTCAAATTCTGCTGGCATAAAATTTCAGCACAAACTGAAATCTGTTAACATAAATTTTTTTGTTCCAACATAAGAACTCACATCTTTAAGAAATTACTGAGCTAAACTGGCGACTGGATAAAAGGAGAACTAAGCACACATGAAAGAAACTGCTTAATTCTGGCCAGCAATACTTTAGCTGGTTGCCTCACAGGGTCAGAGAGAAAAGCAGGTGACGCTGTGCCTTTTCAGTTTTTGAATGACACAAGCACTGTCAGCAGTGATCAAACAGATTAGTGGCATCAGTGGACAACCCAATATTCTTGATTTCTGACCATTTCTCTTTTAGTTATTATTAAACAATGTCCACATGTATATATATTTGCACTTTTCACTCAAAACTAGTATGACAGGGCTTTTAATTTCATTTGCCAAAATGCATGCAGGATACAGAGGTGAGGTGAGTCTGGGACAGTGTCATTTCCGTGCAGGTGCCCCTAGTTTATTCATGAGAGCTCCAGGGGGCTGCCTTCAAGAATAGCATCCTTTGAAAACCTGTGGGGATTACTGCATGAGCAAACACTGGCTGGCTGCCCGACTAACCACATGCAGTCTGCAGTGGGCTGAGCAACGCTGTCAGCCGCTTTCAGAAACAAAAATCAATGGGAGTGTCAGTACTTCTGCAGCAGCAGAGAGGGCAGCGTACCTGCTCCACTGCCCTCCAAAAAAATTACAATGAAGCTGCAGAAGTTAAAACTCCTTGAGTTATCAGTTCCTGGTGCTTTTTTTCCATTTTGCTCCTATTGTTTTAAAAAAAGACACAAACAGTCCTCTATTTGAGTGCTGTGTATAGGCTTTCAGTTTCTTAACACTAAATGTCATCCTAGATAGAACTGTGCTGCCTCTGATCATTGAATCTCTGATCATTGCTTGCACTTTGATCTGCAAATAAACGTAAGCAAAGGTTGGGTAGAGCAATGGGATTTAGAAAAAGTGCATAAATTTAGAATTCTCATAATCACATTATTACAGAAACAACAGATGATTATAAATTCTTAATAGTCTTAGTACTCATTAATCCCTATGTTAGCACTTTAATTAAAATAGTTTATTATATTTATTAATGATGTCCCAATATAGTTGTTCTAACATTAATTTCTCTTATGGGGGAACTTGGTTTTAAAATATAAATAATGAAAAACAGATAGGAAAATGAAACGTAATTTAAAAATCAAAACCCCATAGATATGGTATTATATCTTGCTGGTTCAGAAGCTCTACTGGAGTAAGGTATTATGCAGTTCGTGATGAAGCTTTCCATACCTCAGAAGAAGCCTAAGTTCCTGGTGGTAAAAGAAGAGCTTACAAAGCAAATAAAGAGCATGGGCATCAGCAAATTCTGTCCACAAATTAGATATGAAGGCACTGTATGTTTTCTTTCTAAAACCTCAGCCTGGCTAAGTTTAAAAATGCCTTCCTTAACTCAGAGAAAACTGAATCACAGACTGGAAATAGTGATAGCAGTAGTCAGGGATGTTCCAAGGGTATCTGTGGTTCACCACTCAGTTATTTACCAAGTTTCAAGCAAAGACTTTCATTGCATGAGCCCTATATTTATGCTTTAACAGTGATGGCAAAAATAGTATTGTATGAACTATTTCTGAGATTCACTGTTTTCTTTCAACTATCACCTTTGCCAGGGCACCAAACTACTGAAAGCCACCTGAATGTGCGCCTGTGTGATCAAACTCATTTACAGGAATCTAGTCTTTTGACTGAAAGCAGCATCTGCTTCTACTGAGACCCGAGAGACAATAAAGGAACTTAGGTTAGTATGAAGCTACCAAGCCCTTTGTAATAAAAAACCTAACTTCGCAGAAATAGAAGAACCGGGTAAGCAGAGACAGGGTCTTTTTTTTTTTTTTTTTTTTTTAAATTCAGGTTTGAAAACTAGACATCTGAGCTTCAGAGTGTTTAATACACAGTAGAGGTGAGATGGTAAGAGAATTGACAAGAAGTAATGTGAAAGAGACAGAATTCTTGACGATGAAATCAACTTTTCCAAAGCTAGCAGTAATATAAAACATCTTCTTCTATTACCTGTACCTAAATTAAATCTAAATTAAATCTGAGTGAGTCCACATCAAATGTTTTATTCTGGTCAGTGGATGATCTGCTGTGTGGTAGACAGAAGCAGAACAGAAAAATCAACAGCTGCGGACGAATGTTAATGTAAACGTGATTACAGTTACTTTCCTGATACTGAGATCGGAGATAACATGAGGGTAACACCACCAGTACAGCTCTACTGTCTCAATCCTGCACACGGGAGAGTTTATCTCACTGTGTTTTATAACTCATAGCTGGCATGAAAGCTACGCGTAAATAAAAAACCCCAGCAGGATAATGATGACAGTCATTTCCGCTGAAGAATCTCTTCCTTCAGCAAACTATATTTATACGTAAAGGCAGTACAGTGCTAATTCCACCCCTGAAATGTGGACTGGGAAATGTTTCCAACAAATATATTATTCTTCCTTATTCGGCATACCGCTGAGAATGCCTGAGGACACTGTGCTTTGTAGCAGCATCCCTGTGGTAATACTCCCTGTTATTTCATTTCCAATAGCAGTAAAAGCCTAGGTACTTGTTCACTTATAGCTCACAACTTTACAGCTGATAATGAAAGTTCACAATGCACTGCAAACTATATTTCTCTGAGTAGTGCTCACACCCGCCTTTCTCAGCTCCTGCTACCTAGGGAAGGTACATGAATTTTGGTAGTTTGTGAACTCTCAAAAGCACATAAAGTTACAGAGCTACAGTTAACAGATTTTGCAGTGGGTTTTTTTTTTTTTAATTCTAGCACAGAAGCTGGCATGTCTTCTGCCTCTAAACAGACTGTATTTCTTTGTGCTGCAAACAGCACTGTGGATTAATAACAGGTTTCTTCAAAGGCTTCTGTCAGTGCTAACTGCTTGTTGGCTTCACCCTCTTATGTCTTCTGCTTTCCTTCCCTTCCTTGCTCTTAACCACTGACTCCAGCTATTTCATTCCATGCTCACTACGTTACTATTAGGCCCTAGCCTCTAAATTTTACTCCAGACCTAGCCAGAATGTGTGACTTCCAACTCAGTCATGCTTAAAGCGCGTCCCTAATATATGAGGGCACTGAAAGCAATGTATCGAGACAGTGCCTTTGGAGAGTCCTGTGACGCTTTCTCAGAAAAAGCAGTAGTCAGCTGGTTTGGCTGAGCATGCTTCATGGAGTGTCCTGCCCCCTCAATATATTCAGCAAACTGTACTGAGTGAGCTCACTACGATGCCATCTCCCAGGTGTTGTTTCGATCCATACACAGCCTCTTCTTCCTCATCAGTGAGTAGCTGGGCTTTCTTACCTAAACATTTTTCTCTAATTCTTCAGTTCTCCTCCTGCAGTTTCTATTGATTTCCTGTCATAGAGCTGTAGCTAGATTCTACACTCTGCAATGGGGATTACCAGGGGAAGCAGTGAAGACAAATTAAAATCAGAATATTTGTATCTATTCTGCAGCAGAAAAGTGTGGAATGTCCAAGAAGGGATTTATACCACAGAACTAAGTGGCTGCTCAGTAATACGTTGAAGCAGAAGCATACAGTAAAACACCTTTGTCTCCCATGTCCAGCCAAGGAACTGAAAATTGTAAAAATTTACAAGAAACAAGCAGGTACTAAGCTATACTCTAATAGGATATTTGTAGTCCAACTTATTGTCCAAGGTTTGTAAAAACAGATGTTTTGGAGAACTTTCCCTTTTGGCAAATGCTGCCTCTAATCTAGCACTCATCTTACCTATTTTAGACATCAGTAGCATGGATTTTGGTATCTGAGCTAATCACCTTTTAGAGTCAAAGGGAAGAAACAGGCCCTTCCATGTGTGATTTACTTTAATGTAAAGCAACTGTCTGCCCACATATCTTCAGAATATTATAAATGTGGTTCTAGAAGAACAAAAAGCTTTCTGTACTTTGCAGAGGGATAAAGTAAGATTAATAATATTTACATAAGGAAAAAAAAAAGCTTTTGAGAATCACAGAATCACAAAATTGTTGAGGCTGGAAAAGACCTCTGAGATCAAGTCCAGCCCATGACCCAACACCATCTCAATGGCTAGACCATGGCACTAAGTGCCACATCCAGCCTCTCCTTAAACATCTCCAGGGACGGTGACTCCACCACTTCCCTGCGTACAGCGAAGTCCACACTATTGAAGGTTTTATGGTTGCAAGGACACCAAGTAAGTTATACACAGACAGCTTGGATTCAGAAGCAGCTTAAAAGCTGAACAGAGCCTGAGCTACAAGCCCTGCAAGTTCTGTGCTGAACATGTTTGGCTGCCTTTGTGTCATTTCCCAGAACCTGTGAACACCGGAAAGCACACCATGGATCCAGCAAGTCTTAATTCCTGCTCAGCAGCAGTCATGACACTGAGGTGTGTTAGCTCCGTCCTGAGGCACAATGCTATGTAGGCAGTGTCCAAGAATCTTGTCCTGTGAACTCCCCAGGAGAGATTTCCTACCAATTCTGTAAAAAAAAATCTATCATGCGAGCTTTTGATAAGGTAAATAATTCCTAAATGTTAAAATGAAATGACTTCCTAATTTTCTCAAGAGCGTTTGTCCAAAATTCCTATTTTGATGGAAATTAAAAGGAAGAAAGTATAAAGTTCCATGATACACTTTCTAAGATGACCTAATTCTTGCTGGCAAAAAGCTTTGCTCCAATATCTCAATTCCTTATTTCAAACACTTCTGCATTAGACAAATAACTGTGAATTTCCTGGTTTTCAGTTGCTGCCCATCACCTCTTATCCATTGGGTGCTAATGAGAAGAGTCTGGCTCTGCCCTCCTTAGTTCCCTTTTGCCGAGTATTAATACATGTTGACAAGATCCCCCTGAGGTTTCTGTTCTGGAGGCTACATAATCCCAGCCCCCTTGGGCTCTCCTCATACATCAGATGTTTCAAGCCATTAATCATCTTAATCTTATCACTACGAAGTTCAGCAAAGGGTTTGAGGGCATGCATCTGATTCTTTTCCTTTCACAGTAGGAATAGAACGTTTGCGTTCTATTTTTCAATGCTTTTTAAATGCATGTTTCACGCCAAAACTCAAATATCACACAACAGAAACCACAAACCTTTGGCATGCAAAAAGTCTTGAGAGAATTCCCAAATTCTCATAATTTTTAAAAAAATACAGCAACCAGTGGCAAGTTTCTCTTATTCATCTTGGTCACTCCAATTCTGCACCTACCATTTTGGAATTCTGTTTCTTGCTGCCTTTGTTTTTGCAGAGGAGAGGGGAACTCAAGATCTCAAGTGAGGCTCTATAAAATGCCTTTTTTGATAAATTATGACCAGAAAGCAGCATGAAGCGTTGAAGTTATCTGATGTAAAGTAAGGATAGTACCTTCTACGGGATGTAAAAAACACACTAGATGCCAAGAATAGAACTTAGAAACCACTTCAGTAAAGTATTTTAAACGATCCAGATATTACATGATAAGGTGATACAGGTCTGTATTTTGGTAGGTGTGAAAGGGTCTCAGGCATTCAAATACAGTTTTTCCTTAGGTTATTTTGATAATCTCACTGATAATATGAAAACTTGAGCAATTGACAGACAAGTCAATTATCTCTATGACAAAACTTGATGTCCAGCCTTATTGCGAGTTTTCTATTACCACTTATTCTTTCTTTTAATTCTTAGAAAAGAAAGTCACTTGCAAGCAGGCCAAGTTCCTGAAGACTTGTATAGCAACTTGATTTAATTTATTAAAGATAAAATGGTGAGAAAAATATCAGGGTTTCAGGTTCACTGAATTGTTTAAGATAACTAATAAATAACGTAGCAAACACAGGAATATTGGTGGTATGGAAAGACTATTACAACCTGCATTTGGACTCAAATGTATGTCCAAGTTTCTGACTTGAATCAGCTAAATTATGGAGCTCCTCCTCCTGACTATCCACACAAATGGACTAATGTGGCTCCAAATGTCTATAAAAAATAGTTACACACCTTCACATATGAAAGGGAACTTTTTGTAATAAGCTTAAAAGCATACAGATATTTGCATAGTGTATATTTTAATAAATATAAAAGTAAGCTTTTCAGTCTGTAAATATACAAGACAAAAAACAGATCCATAAATAACAAATGATCAAACATTAGAATCTTCCAGATTACTTGAAGTATTATATCACTATTGGACTTGAAAGGATGTGTTAATGTTTAGTTCCTCAATCAAATAATTAAAGGAACAATCATGTATAAAGTAAAAAGTAATCAATTTAATAGTAAGATTTCAAAGACTCCATTTGACTCTTCGAAAGATAACCAATCAATACATATTTTTCTTCATTTTAAGTACCACTGTCATAAGAAATCAAAACAGCAGTGACAAATGCTCTTTTGATAAATGAGTTTTAGTACTAATGTAGTGCAGATTAGTTTTGTCTTCAGCAAATGATTGAGATACAAAAGCTTCCATTTAAAGAAAGAAGATTTAGGCAGGTATTTTCATGAATTTCATTAGCACTCCATTATGTGTATGTGACAACAATATTAGTATCACTTTGAGAACTGAAATATTGTGGATGTATCAAGCCGAGGCATGCTGATCTGCATTGTCACAGAAATTAACAGTGATA
This sequence comes from Trogon surrucura, assembly GCA_020746105.1. Lineage (NCBI taxonomy): Eukaryota > Metazoa > Chordata > Aves > Trogoniformes > Trogonidae > Trogon > Trogon surrucura. The sequence continues at coordinate 189,581,988 of CM036617.1, forward strand.
TTATCAGGAAGGTGGAGGAGGAAATTAGAGCACAGATAGCATGCATCACACATCCAGCAATTTTAGTATTCACGATGGAATATTTTACTCTTTTACGTTTGGGGTGGGTTGGGTGGCAGCAGGTGACTTCACTGCTTCGAGGCCAGCAGTTACAGGTGCTGCTGTCAGATGCACCAGAGCTCTCACCCCTTCCACCCGAGAAAGCCTGAGCAAACCTGCCACCCAGTGACCTGAGCTCAGAACTGCCAGGGATGGAAACGGCAGGCAGGAGAAAACCCCTTTGCTCACACAGGAAGGAGAAAACCCTCTTAATGTAAGACCACGATAATAAATGAATGAAATGGAAACACTGAGAGTGCACATTCCTCTTAATTACATCCTATATAGACATCTGTATTGAATTTGTTAAAAATTCTGTATTTGTTATTACTTAAGTGCCGATTTGTTGTGTATCTACAAATCTCAAGTCCAGACATCAAACGCAATCCTGCTGTCCCCTCCGTCCTGAGTGAGGAAGACTGAGCTGCCTCTGCAGGAGGAACAGGGATTATCTGCACTGGTTTTTCATTTGAATGCCCAGAAATAAGGCTTGGGACTGCAAAACAATGTGCTGCCCCTGCTTCGATCAGATCTACCAGTGCTGATCAAAAGGAACACAACTAAACCAAGAAATAGCCCTCAGGAACACAGAGCTACACACTGACAAATAAATTAATTGATTTTTGGATCTAATCTACTTAAATTTAACTATCTAAATGAATTAGTCACTCTTTAGCTATTTGTGTATCCATCCATATAATCTCTTGAAAAAAGAAATCTTCCAGAACAATACGCAATGGCCACACGAAGTGAATCAGCTCTTTCTCTCTCTCTGCAGTCCGTGGAAGGTCTGCTGAGACCAAGCTAGGCTCGGCGTAATTTAGTTTGTAAAATCCAGCACTTCAATAAAATGGCTAAAATATTTTAAGGAGTTAATTAGAATTTGGGATCAGGAGATCCAGGACCACTAGCCATCTCTGAAAGAGGTGTCTGGAGTCCTACATATTAAGTCAACTTTGATAGAATCATAGAATGTGTTGGGTTGGAAGAGAGCTTTAAAGGTCATCTTGTCCAAACCCCTCTGCCGGGAGCAGGGACATCTGTAACTAAATCAGGTTGCTCAGAGCCCCATCAAGCTTCACCTTGAATGTCTCCAGGGATGGAGCCTCCACCACCTCTCTGGGCAACCTGTTCCTGTGCTTCACCACCCTCATAATGAAGAACTTCTTCTTAATATCTAAAACTACCCTGCTCTAGTTTAAAACCATTGCCCTTCAAATCCTGTCACTACACAGTGAGAATCCAGTTGCTCTCAGTGAGATTTACACCTTTCACATTTGTCAAGGCCTTTAGTTGGCCCCAGATTTGTTCACCTGAAGTGTTTTGCTAGGAAGTGGTCTCAAATTGAGATGACATTTGAGAATTAATTTCCCCTAAGAGAAAAACATCCAATCTTCCTCTATTTTCATTATTAAAAGTAAAACCTAAAAGTGCAGGTCAATGATATGAAAACTTCTGTTCAACAAATGACCAACAGATGGGGAAAGTTCAGGCTCCTTTCTCTCCCATTACACAGTCTTGCATTACAAAGTCCTCTGGCAAAGGCATTTTCACCTTCCACACCAAAACCACAGATTCATCAACAATTTCAGGCTGATCTTCTCTTTCACAGAACACAATTTCTCTGTGTGACTTCTGTCAGTCACCTAAAAGCAATCTACTAAATAAAATTTGACAAAACCAGAGTGGTTTTACTTGCTCTTTTACAAGGAACGCAGTTAATGGGGCTTTAATCTTTAAGCACTTACTTTGGCTGACACTCAGACCTATTGCAGACTTTACCTAAGGACAAACTAATGCCATTAGGATGTGATTCAAACTTTTTCAAGGGACTCCTACGCACCGAATAGTATTGAAGGGTAACTATAAACCTATCAAAAGCATAGCTTAATAGCCACATGCAGGAATTGCTTTGAATGATCCTAGTGTACTAGTGTCAACCTATATATATTGTAACTCCAGAGGTCACACAAAATACACTGCAAGCTGCTTAGTACCCTGCTTCTAAGTTTGGACATAGACTTTTGGGAAGTTCATTGCAGAAACGGCTCTATGTCTTTGGGTTTCAATGTTTTTCAGCTGACGTTAGCATTCTTCTACTGTCTTGTTGGACACAGACTTGTTCTCTCACTGAAAGAGAACAGTGTGATTTCTTCAGGACGTTTAAAATTCAACAAATGAGCAGGCTGAGGCAGCTCTGACTCCTCAAAGGACTAGTCTGTTCCAAATCAGACTAGAATAGTCAGGTTTGAATTACTGAAAAAGAAAGAGAGAAAAAGAATCTCTTGGTCCATGGAAAATCAGATAACACTGCCAGCCTAGGAGGAAGTCTCTGCATGAGGCACTGTTACATGGTACATCAATTTGAGCACGGAGTTAAAACTTGTCCCCTGGAGGTCCCAGACGCTACAGGGACCATAAACAACCTTTTCAGATACACAGTTCCTCCTGGGAGCACAAAAAAACCCTAAATTTGAGGATTTTTGTATCATTTAAACCCAGAACAATAGAATAAATACATATACATGTAGGCAATAGTTGAATGGTTGAGGTTGTGGTTGAATATTAGGTATATCGGCATGTGAGTAGATATAAGAAGGGATTTCTACTTGAGGTATTAACTTCAAATTAGGCTGATACAAGACTGTAAAAAGATAACCATACATGCAAATACAAAAGATCTATGATGTCTTCTTCTACCTGTCAAAATGAGTGTCTTTTTATTAACGTGTTTAGCCTTCATATAAACTCATCTTGGTCAGTGTTTACAGACTGTTTGAGTCCTACCCACCACCTGGCCCAGTCTTCTGCCAAAGTCCAGAAACACTGACGAGAAAAACATGGTTAAGTAAAAATGAATGAACATGCACATATTTTTTGGAGGCAATTTGCACCTTGTTTTCAAACAGGCTACCTACTTACCAATCATATTCACTGTTAATCAAGCGGGATTTAACTGAGATACCAGAATACTTAGGTCAATTTAGAGATCGATTTCAGGTATCTACCTTCAAGTGTCTACATGTCTGTAAGATTAAGTTGTAATTTTATTGTATGTTCTTAGCCTACTACATCTTTCTAGATATGAACCAACACAACAGAAAACCAGAAAAGACAGCTACTTACAACAAAGAAAACTAGGCTTTCACATATTAAATAAGGATCTATAGTATCTTACCATAACATTCCTTTCATAATGTTCGTGTTCTTTCTCAAAATCTATTACATAGCCATTTAGAGACCAAATAAACGTCAGGTCTAACGTGGGATCATGGGATGCAATGCACTGCATGGTAGCGTTCTCTCCAACGGTGACATCAACATTCAAGGGAGCTAAAGTAATCCTTGTAGCTTCTGCGAAGTTAACAGCAAACATGGGAAATTCCAATAAATAAATATTTATCCAAATGTATGCTCAGCTCCCTAACTGTTTGATTATACATTAAACTGCTCCCTCAAGCTGTAGATTACACGTTATTCATGCAGCTACATTTCAAAGGACCAAACTAAAGATAACAAGGAAAACCTTTCACAACTGAAATGTCTAACTTGTATTTAGCTGTCATTTGAAAATGGTTATGTTTTAGTTTCTGAATCACATTACTGTCTATTTAAAGATATTTTTATTCATTGACTGTATCTCAGGTAGAAAGAAGACAGATGATGAATCTTACGTGACTTGCACTGCATTCCTTGTTTTAATTACAGCACTTCTTACATTTTCAAACCTGTTACTTTAAGGAACAGAAACTTCTACTCAGTTTGTGCAGGGACTGAAAATTTATCTACTGAGAAGCAATATACCGGATGCATAACAAACTATGCAAATAGCTACATGTGGAAAGGAAGAGAAAATAATACAACAAAAGGAAGAAAACTGTATATCCACCATCCGTGTCCTTTATTATTACAGGAACAAAAAGAAAGGCAGAGATCTCATGATACTTGCTAGAGAACTTGGTTAATGCATCAAACTCATACAGCAAACTAGCAACACTGTTCTGGAAGGGACTTGCTGGATCACTGAGATCTGTTCTTTTACTTTCAAATATGAAAGAAAACAAAAAGCCAACATAATATTTTCCTCATGCCATGACGTATCTTTCCCACCAACAGGAGAGTGGGAGTAGGGTACCAAAACCTAGAAGACAATAGCAGTTGTTACTGGTTAAGACCTAGGTCTGAACATGCTCCAAGGAGCACACTACATCCCACCATACACAGAACAGAAAAAATCCTCAATAAATCCAACACTTCTTGTCCATCTGCCTTGGAGAGAACCCTTTCCCTGGATCCCACTCTAGTAATCTAAAACCTGCTTAATACTGATACTATGAGAATGACACAACTACTGGCTTTTGCAGAATGGAGTATCTCACTGGGCATTGGAGCAATCTGTTAACATCTGATCTCTAATGTCCCAGTTCTGTTCTAGCCTTGTGCCCGTACATTCAGTATTTGTTTCTACCATCAGTGATTTTCTAAATGCTTACATAAAATACTCTACCAGTCCAAGTAGTTGCAGAAAGAGTGGTCCAGTGGCAGTGAATAAACAGCGTGTGGGAAAAACCATCAGACTCTACAGTGTCTGTCAGCTTCAGATTTAGCTTTTCAATGTCCTGTAGTCATGCACAATGTTTGAGAAGCTTTACGGGCCACACAATGTGCCTGGGGAATATCATTTGCAAAGCACTCTTCATCAACACCCATCATTCTCTACAATGTGAAAATAATTTTAGAATGTCATCTGACCCTTCTGTTACTGCTGTGATGCAAGTGAGACGTCTTAATCTTTTGTTTTTCCTTTTTAGATGCATCACAGCAGAATTCTCCAAAATTCTAAGACTCTTTATAACTAGTTTATATGGTTTATAAACATACGTCTTAAGTGTTGTGCTGCATGGATTGAGTATGCAAACGTTTTTCCTGATTTTAGAAGACATGACACAACTATCAAAGGACTGGATATTTATTTACATAATCTTTCAAAATAATTCAATGCCTAAGGGTAATATTAAGACATATAAAACTGCAGAAGATGATAAAAAGTAACTGCAAACATTGAACAAATCATATTAATCAAAATAAAGTCTTACAATTCATTTGGTACAATAAACTTGGTATAAATCAGCCAGAGAAATGTTTTCATACGATCTGATTATACAGATAAATTCTTACATTAGTACATCAATATTGTGGCATTGAGATGTCATGTCCAGCATGACATCTGCAACAGACATTAAAAAAATGTACTTGATAAATGACTCTTGTATGATCAGTGATACCTGATAGACATGGATGTTCAAGAATGTCATCCTTCCTGTCTGTATTCTACAGTTATTTATTTGAATTCAGATTTAAAATACGTAATTAGGGATATCAGTTTTCAGTCAGTAAACAGTAATCCCCATAAAGGAAGAGCATTTAATAGTGCAATCATATGGCTATAAGCCCCTATGTCACAAATCTAAAACATGTTTTTGGACTACAATGCTTGCTCAGACTTGTTTATCCCACAAAGAAATAAAAAAAGAAAAACTAAGAAAGGTCACTAAAAATGCCATTTGTCTGTTTGACTCAGGGCCCCAGAATTAGACTTTAGCCTGAGCACTAAGGTACCACATTGAATAAATGCATCAAAATGTGTCAATTTAATTATCTCTTATGGAAAAATCAACCCTGAAAATTGAGATGCCATCTCAGAACTGGTGCAAACATACACAGTTTCTACTGAGCAATGTGCTTTAAAAATATCAATTCATTGTCTAATGAGCAACTCAAACTGTAAGAAAAGACATAAAATGTCTTGCAGAAGTAGTACAATGCTGGAACAAAACATAGTGATTTTGAATTAAAGGATTGTACGTGAAAGAAACTAATTCAGAGGTTTACCTGTCATTTCCAGAACACCAGTGCTATTAGCTTTTCCTCGGTTATTTTCTGCAAAACAGGTGTAGCGACCCTCATCCAGCTTTGTGACATTGATAATTTCCAGGCTCCCATCATCCCAGATGCGTATACTATTGCAAGTGCAAAAAACACATTAAGAGAAATTGGGGTTTTATATTAGAAACCAATACTTTCACTAGAATTGTAGTAAGTGAAAGAACAAACCACAGAATTCTCTTGGAAGCTCACATCTAACTACTGCATTTATAAACACTCCAATAGTAAAAAACATTTAGGTAAACTGTGGCATGATCAGATGCCTCACATTGCTGGAGCAAGAGAATGTACTTTTATTCCTTTGTAGTCATTGAAATATTTATTACAGCTTTGTGATCCAATTCAGTTCTGAAATGCAAACACCATGAGACAGACTGGTTAAAGTTGCACACTCTGCTTGCTACTTGGAGCCAAGTCATGCTACTAGTAACATTTTGGCATGTCATTTTCCTGAAACTACACATCCTCCCGCCCCTGAAATCTGCAGAAGTGAGAACTAGCCTGCAGGATAAATAGAAACATAAGGCAGAATTTCAAATTCACAGCTCGTACTAACAGTCAATACTAACCGGCTCCCATTTACAAGCAGTTCTGTTCCTTTACTCCATGAGAATTTTGGCTTGGGAGCAGCTTTAGGCTTGCATTCAATGATTACACGGCCTCCTTTAGCTGCAAGGATTTTCTTCTTCATCGGGTTCAGTTCAAAAGTAGGAGGTGAAGCTGAAAGCAAAAAATTAACATGAGTATTGCTTTTAGTGATTTTTCTGCAGAACACAATTTGTTTGCAACATGAAGGTAAATGACAGAACTACTGAAGTGTGTACAAGTGTCCATTATTCAGACCACTGAGAAAAATACTAATGATAGAGATGTGGTGAGAAGTAGATGGTGATCTAAAAGACACAGAAAAAATCGTTATGTAGTTCTATGCTGTGTTACACCAGAGGTTTCTTTCTGTTGATTTCTGAACCTCCAAGTTTAATCTAAAAAGATCAAAGTCCCCAGAAATCAATAGAAAGTTCCTCCCTTTCAAAGGCCTTTTGATCAGTCCTAATAAAATTTAGATTCCTGTAGACCAATTTCTGTAAGAAGTTGCTCACTCAATCACACTTTCAAATAGTAGTTGGGTTTACTTTACAGTGGTTTTAACCCCCTTCTAGCAACTTTAAGGCTGTGTGCCCTTCTTCTTCTTGCAGTTTTCTGTTTGGCCAACTGGCCGTAGGTGCACTCTCAGATGTAAAAGAGAAATGAGATGTGACTGTAGCAAGCACCACACTTAAGTATCTGAGGTCAGACCTTTGCTTATTAATTTTCTGTTTATTTGTACACAAAAAAAAGGAAAAAATGCTTTTAATTACGTTGCATCTTGGCATACCATCATTGTTAATCATGCCAGCAAGTGTGTGCACAGCTTGAGGAAATAAGGCTATTAGTTAATTACAGCAGTACACAGAAAAACTCTGATAAATGTCCACATCTTACCAACACTGAATTTTGAAAATGCATGTGCAAAAAGCCCTCGTTTCTGGGTAATTCAGGTTGGTAGTGAGTAAAGAGTCATGGAGGAACAGTGAAGGATGGTGTATTGCTCTCCAGTGGGTTTGGGAAGTCAAGTACAGTTTAGGTCTCGGAAAGTATAGAGGCAAGTGGGAGATGGAAAGAACTCAGTGTAACTCCTGCAGGGAAATAACCTAGGAAAGTCATGCCATAGAGACAGTACACCTGCTCTAATGACATCGGTAAACACATCAGAAATTGTTTTAAGCCTGAGCACTCTCATCTGAAAGCCAAACTTTCAAGAGGATGTTCCTTAGGAAAACACTATGGTTTAATAGCTACATCCTGCCATTAAATGGGACAGCTATATTACATATAAACATTACAGCTGGTCTAAATGGGTTCACAGAATCACAGAATCACACAGAATCACAGAATGTTAGGGGTTGGAAGGGATCGCGAAAGATCATCTAGTCCAACGCCCCTGTTAAAGCAGGATCACCTACAGTAGGTCACACAGGAATGCGTCCAGGCGAGTTTTGAATGTTTCCAGAGAAGGAGACTCCACAACCTCCCTGGGCAGCCTGTGCCAGTGCTCGGTCACCCTCACAGTGAAAAAGTTTTTTCTAATATTTTTGTGGAACCTCCTATGTTCCAGCTTGAACCCATTGCCCCTTGTCCTGTCAGTGGACGTCACTGAAAAGAGCCTGGCACCGTCCTCCTGACATTCCCCTTTGACATATTTATAAACATTTATGAGGTCACCCCTCAGCCTCCTCTTCTCCAGACTAAAGAGACCCAGCTCCTTCAGCCTTTCCTCATAAGGGAGATGTTCCACTCCCTTCATCATCTTTGTGGCTCTGCGCTGGACTCTCTCAAGCAGTTCCCTCTCTCTCTTGAGCTGAGGGGCCCAGAACTGGACACAATATTCCAGATGTGGCCTCACCAGGGCAGAGTAGAGGGGCAGGAGGACCTCTCTTGACCTACTTGCTACTTCCCTTCTGATACTCCCCAGGATGTCATTGGCCTTCTTGGCCCACGAGGGGTTGTAGAAGGCAAAAGCAAAGTGGAGAGCCAAGAGGAAGAGCTTCAAAGGCCTAGTGACTGACAACATGGTTTCTGAAAAAGCAGGTTTTGCCCCACAGAGGATTGAGCATCAGTGTGCAAAAAAGAAAACACTTCTCTATCAGTTTTGCAGGCTTAGGAGGATGGACAGCGTCTCTACATGCTTCATATAATTTCTGCACTAGCAGTTCCTTGGAGGTATAACAGCAGCAAGCAAACATCAGAAATAATACAGCAAACATTCCTCATAAATTTGTAACGTGATTCCTCAAGTCATTGCCAAAACCCAGCTAGGGAGCTCAAATAAACCACAACTCACCTAGACTGAGGGTTCTTAGCTTTATCCTCACAGGAATCTGTTACTGAACAATGCTTACAAATATGACTACTATCTTACTCAAACCTGTTGTAGTAAATAAGAGTAAATAAACCCACTGACCCACAATCTTCAGTTCAGCATTTGCATAAATAATTCCATGCAGGTTTTCCGCTATACATTGATACATGCCGGCATCGTCAAACGTCAGACTTTGCATTCGTAGTTCACCTTTCCGGAACTAAAACAGAGAATCAATAAAACAATAGGATATTCATATAGACTAGGTAAGCTGAAGAATTCACATTCACCCACATTTCCTCATTTTTTATTTTTTTTAGTGACAGTGTTCAGAAGAGAGTCCCTCACACAACATTCAGGCACCAGGGAGATTTTCTTTTATTCATGTTACATCTCAGTCTTTGTGACAATGTGATCACCTTCTATTTTACAGAAAGATTCAGTGTTGATTGGTATTTTTCTTGAAAAGTCCTGGCTGAGTGACACTAGACACATCTACTCTTCTGTTCCCTTTTACCACACCAATGCAAACACTACTGATTCAGAAATAAGAAACAATGGAAAAAGAAATTAAATTCACTTTACCTATATAAGCTTTGTTTTGATATAAAAAAAAGAAAATGGAAACCAAAATAAAGTACATCATCTGTTTCTGAAAAACGGTGTATAAAATGCACAAAGTGCAGTGGAGTATTTTGTACATTAAAAATAGATGTGAATCCTTTTTTTAAAGATCATGTTAATAAATTCTGTTTTCTTTTGAAAATCAAGCTGAAAAGCTTTAAACCTCCTATATAAGTCAATTGGAGTGCATGGGGCAGTGGAAGATTAAAAGAATATTATTTATCTGAAAAAAGAATAGATTAACAGAAACATGCTTCTTGCATCGTTTTATAAAAAAACATTTACATCAGATTTTCTACAAGGGATCTTTGTTTTGTGCTAAATGAAATACCTATTTAAAAATTATCTGACTTAGAAATAAGCTGTATTTTCAAGACAATTTAAATATTTTTGCTCTTTTCCATTTGGAAATCACCACATAATAGTAACACACAGCGTAATCTTGTGGTGTACTACTGGAGAATTACACATACTGCTTTCTGTAACCCGGCACGCAGATTTTGTCAGTGAAAGCCAAGCTCAGTGGGGACCATCAAGCAATTCACTTGCTAAATTACTTGTTTGTAATAACTACTGAAGTTAGAAAACAGCATTGTTTTTTCTGGTTTAAGTCATCTCCGTATGGCAGATGGTGATATCCCTGCTCTCCCTCCAAACTCCCACACTTCTCTCAAGGTACGCAGCCAAAACAACGCTGCCTCATTGTCTTGGTTTGTCTGCTTGCCAAGATCAGCATCACCGCAGCTCAACAGATGCAGAATTACATTGTGCCCTTTTCTGTTCTCTTTGTTCCTTAACGGTTCATCATAGAGTATGAGCAATGGATATTAAACATATTGTTGAAATGCCTGGATAGAAAATCTACTTCATTCAAACAAAATATCCAATCCAATAAAGTTAAATTATCAAACCGTACTCCTTTAAGCTTCATATGATCTAGAACAATGGAGTTTCGCAATATTCGGTGGCTAAAAAAAATATTAAAAAGTATGTGATATACGAACACTACAGACAATTTAAAAATTATTCTTTCTTCTCCTGTCTCTACTGACTCCATTTTTCTTGTATTTTTAGACACACTCATGTTTAATGCGATCAAAAGGATTATTTTTTGGAGAAGACGACAGACAGTTTTCTTCCAGGGAAAAAACAGCATTTACCAATAAAAGCTTGGTGAAAAAAGGATCTTCACCTCCCAAACAGGTGGTAAAAAGGCAAGTTCATAATTCTGAGCTGAACATTTAAATAGCCTGAAGAAATAAATTTTGTTACTGGAGAGATGACTGAGATAAAACTTTGAAAAATAAATTTCACTCTCTAATACGGGTGGAATCAGCAAATATTTTTATTATTATAATTAATTTTCTTTTAACCTTTTAATAATACATGCTTCCAAAAATCATTTCCATCAGCTATTCAGTCAATTCTGCCTTAAGTACGGCAACATACTTACCGAGGCACCATTTTTCAACCACCTAATTGTAGGGATGGGCTTGCCCGTAGCGACACAAGGCCAGTATAGGTCACTGCCTATATCCTTCTCCGTGTCATTGATATGTTCTACCCATTCAGGAGCGGCTGAAGAGTAAAAAACATGTCACCTTGTAAATACAGCAGGCACATATTTAATCAGCATTACAATCTATTAATTCCATGTCTTTTTGCTTGATATTTCAGAGGCCACATGAAGTAATGATGGTAACTCAGGCAATGCACCAGCACAAGAAATAATGAAGACGTTTCTGTCTTCCCATATAGACTCAAAATAATTTAAACCCCTTTTTTATGAGAAGAAAACATGGTATTGAAATAATGCTTCATGGATGTCCAAAGATGTAAGATGTTACTGCTTACACTCACCTACGCAAATTAAGAAAACAATCTCTTGTTCCAGAGAAGATATTTAAGAAATTAATATTGAAAATGTCCCAGCTTTTACAAAGCAAACCAATCTATTAGCTTTACCTACAACAACTAGTAACAACCTTCCCACACCAATTTCTGCATTTATCCCACTGAAGTTAGAATCACAAAATCATAAAATCACTAAGGTTGGAAAAGACCTCAAGTCCAACTGTCAATGCAACACTACCATGGACACTAAACCATGTCCTGAAGTTCCAGGTCTTCATGTTTTTCAAATAGTTTCAGGGATGTTGACTTCACCACTTTCCTGGGCATCCTGTTCCAGTGCCTCGCCACTCTTCCAGTAAAGACATCTTTCCTGATATCCAATCTAAACCTTGCCTGGCACAACTTGAGCCCATTTCCTCTTATCCTATTGCTTGTTGCTTGGAAGAGGAGACCAACACCCACTTCACTCCAATCTCCTTTCAGGTAGTTGTAGAGAGCAATGCGGTTTCCTCTCAGCCTCCTCTTCTCGGACTAGACAATCCCAGCTCTCTCAGCTGCTCCTCATAAGACATGCTCTTCAGACCCCTCACCAGCTTCACTGCCCTTCCCTCAACTTGCTTAAGCACCTCAATGTCTTTCTTGTCCTGCAGCACCCAAAACTGGAAACAATACTCAAGGTTCAGCCTCGACAGTGCTGATTACAGGGGCATGATCACTTCCCTACTCCTGCTGGACACACTATTTTTAATACAGGTCAGGATGCTGTTGGCCTTCTTGGCCACTCGAGCACACTGTTGGCTCATGTTCAGTCAGCTGTCCACCAACACTCCCGGATCTTTTTCCATTGGACAGTTGTGACCTGAGTGAAGGACTTGGACTTGGCCTTGTTGAACCTCACAACTGGGCTCATCTCATTGATCCAATCTGCCCAGATCCCTCTGCAAAGCCTTCCTACCCTTGAGCAGATCAACACTCCCACCCAATTTGGTGTCATCTGCAAACTTACTGAGGGTGAATTTGACCCCGTCATCTAGATCATTGAGAAAGATATTAAACAAGACTGGCCCCAAACCTGAGCCCTGAGGAACACCACTTGTGACCGGCTGACATTTAACTCTGTTCATCACAACTGTCTGGGCTCAGCCATCCAGGCAGTTTTTAACTCAGTGGAGAGTACACCTGTTTAAGCCATGAGCTGCCAGCTTCTCTAGCAGAATGCTGTGGGAGGCAGTGCCAAAGGCTTTACTGTAGTCCAGGTAGACAACATCCACAACCTTTCCCTCATCCACTAGGTGGGTCACCAGTCAAATCACTTGACTGGGTGATCCTAACCCAGGTAATGTTCTGTATAGTCAAAAGAGACAGAAATCTTCTGAAGGTAATTCAGATATTATGTATAACTTTTTCATGACACAGTTTTGTAGCATAAGTCTCAGTCAAGTCAGGTTACTTGTAAGGATTCCGCTAAGAGCAATAATATATAATTTTCAGGTTCCCTCATTTAGGGCAAATGCATGAAGGGAAGGGACAGAGGCTGGAGGAATAAAGATCTGAGCTTAGCTAATACGAGAGAGCTAAGACAGTTAGAAGAGACAAACGAAATCAGGAAACAAGAGTGCATAACAAACCTAATGGTCTCCTTCCTGGAAGTTCTTTCACTTTAAGTACTCTAAATCTATTTAATTTCCATTATGCATAACTACATTAATAGTAACACACATTACTGTCAAGGTGTATCTACAGTTATCATAACCAGACAAACTGATTAGTTCTTCAATTAAGACACAAACATTCAACTGACATTCAATGCATGAGTTTTGATTTTACTTTATTAACTTGCACAGCAATGTGTCAGGATGATGCTATAAGTCAGTACTAACATCAAGTGTGAGAACACTGATAGTTCCAAAATAAGTAAAAGCAACATAGATCATGAAGAATAAAATTGTTCTACCTACCTTGTACATAAACTCTTGCTTGATGTTTATCTTTCCCTTTGTAGTTTTCAGCTTCACACTGATAAAGTCCTTCATCCTCATACTGAATATTGAAGATCTTAAGAACTGCACCAGACATGCTTATCTCAGCAGTGGCTGGCAGGGGTTCAAGGTATTTACTCCATCTGAGTTCAGGAACCGGACTTAAAAAGGTACAGTAAAGTAAAAATCAGCATGTTCAAGAACTGGCTGTTAAATTGCAGACCACAAAGAAGTGTTTAATGATGAAACATGTATTCTCATTCCCTGAAATATGAAAGCAAACAGTGCTTTACAGTAGCTTTAAAATACACTTACTTGCCAAGAGCAAAACACTCGAGTGTTACGTTTTGCCCCAGGAGAGCATATGTGTCCTTGAACTTCACCTTGATATCAGCAGGATATACTTTTGCACCTAACACGAAAAAAGAGATTCTCACTGAAAAGTCACAGCAGAAAGGAATGCACCTATTAAAACTTCCACAGCTCAAGAAAACCCTTCGTAAAATTCCAGACAACATTCTTATCTAGAGCAAATAAATAGCCTGGCCACCCGTGAAGCCTGATTTAGCACTGAACTTTTAATAGTAAGGCAGAATTACCCAGCAATTAGTTATCTTTCTCTGTACGGTAATGCCTAAACATTTTTTTACAGCATAATGCTTTTACATAAACTCATTTACTTGCATTTGAAGTGATGATGATGTACTGTGCGTGTGCGTAAACAGAAGCCTGAATTGCTATTTTCCACAGATTCTTTTTGCCGAATGGAATATTTTGAATTACTGTGAATTTAAGCTCAATGTTATCTTAGTAAGGGCATGAAGGAGCTAGAGCCAGCAAGTCTACAGCTTACGGAGGGCACAGGGATGCAAATGCAATGAAATCTACCTACTGGTGATCCCTATAGGAGTCCTCTTGCAGTTCTTGTGGATGAAGATCCACTGGCCATGGAAAATTTGGACAAATGCCCTGATTTGCAATTACTCAAACTCAGTCAAAGTTCTTCACTGTAGTAAGGGACATTTAACAGATAAAAGGGTCACTGAAATCTTGATGATCTGTTTATGAGACTCTAGTGACAATTTGAAGTGGCCAAAGGGAACTTGGTCACCACTTGGAAAACATAAAGTTTTCATGAAGAAACGCTGGAGAATAATCTAGTATACAAAGACACACAGGTGTTTTAGGGGATTGGCCACAAGACACAAGGCCCTTAGGCCACTGTTGGAGAGGAAATTTCAGCATGGGAAAAAGATTTTCCATTTTCATGTGAGATTTCCTGAGGAAAAAAAAAATAATTCCTGAAGCTGTTTATCAATTTTTACATAAAATTTCTGCTTCACAGTCATACTTCCTTGAACCAATGACAAGACCAGATTAGGGATGAGTACAGGAGCTTATCAGATAAAAACACATGGGGACTCTGGGGATGAGAACTCTGTTCTCAATATGGAAGGAAATTTGTGAAGGAATCCAGGAAGATTTCCTTAACAAAGTCTTTATTGTGGATGTGAATGGTTTGGACACTGTGCAGGACCCTCAGAGAGCTGAAAGGAGTTAGGAAGGAGCAAAATTAAAATACAGGCGTTTAGAACACTACACATATATAGTATTTCCAATAAATACTTACGATCGGTCTGTGGAATAAGTGGAATAAATTTACTGAATACGCTCTTTGTTATTGAAGGGCTGGACACAAAACACGAATAATTGCCCTTATCTGATGCTTCGACATTTGCAATGTAGAGATTGCCGTTCGTCTGTGACACAAATCGTCGCTTGTCCAAAGCAATGAACACTGGAAACTCATTTAGAAGCCAGCGATAGCTGAGATCATCTGGAGGAGAACATTCTCTAGTCAATATTAAAAAACAATACTATCAGCTACTTAAACCATGGAATACTGAATACACTAAATGTTGGAGTACCACTGCTGCATGGCTGGTGACAAGAACTGGAATGGGGAGGGAGGAGATGGGCAGCTGGGTCTTCACCTCATGCATCTGAGAAACTGGGAAGCTCTCATCAGTTTTGTAATTTGGACAAACCCTTAGACCGTTTTAAAGAGCAACATGTCTCAGTTTTTCAGCTCCTTGCACTACTGAGACACAGGTATGAAAACTAAAATGTTATGCCATTTTACAGGGTAGAAGGAATTCTAAGAGACAAATTCAGCCCTAACGATGGACCTGCAGATGCTTGAGGTTATGGGCATGATTCCTGCAGAGCTCTTCAGTAGCTAATGATGAGAAAAAGGCACTTCCAGAGCACCTCATCTCTGACCTCCTGGGAGTGCCTATTGCTGTTCCATGATTTGAATAGGAGCCCATAACCATTTCTGTTGAGGTGACTTCGTTAGGTGGAATGAAACTGGGCCCTGTCCAAGCCCAGAAGAAAGTCTGCGATGACATAATGACACAGTGACATATGCTCAAGTCTTTTAAACGGTCTCTCCTCCATTATCCAGATTAGTCTGAGTAATTTTATGTGCACTATCAAAACTTATTTGCAAATTCAACAATATCCTTTATACATAGTCAACTACAAGCTTATATTCAAAATGGAAACCTAATCTAAATGGTGATTTTCAAGCTGCACAAAAGTTACTGCTCAAGTAAATTTAAAGGAAACTTTTCAAAATAAATAATAATTTGTCTTCTACTCTTAATCATTTGAAAATGAAGCACTTTGAGGTAAATTACCTGGGTAGTGGTAAGGGGGCTCACACAGAAGCACTGCACCAACGCCTTCTCGCACTTTAACTTCATAGCGTTCCTCAGGTGGAAAGGGATCCAGGTCTAGTTTAAGAAAAACGGGGGGAAGAAAACTTTGTTTAAAAATATTTTTTATTATTATTATTTTCATCCCTGTAGTGATTAATACAAAAGTACAGCGATATATGGCAGATGGATGGATGGATGGATAGAGATATAGACAGATAGATAGACACACAGAGAGGCAGATGGATACCTGTGGACTCGTAACGCCAGTTTTACTCATTTTAACTTTTGTCACCAAGTGCAATGAATTTTCTTACAGTATTTTAGTCATCATAATCACAAATGCCAGAAAAAAAAAATGATTGTACCCCTAAGGGTAGGCACATGAGCTACATTGGAAGAAAGAATTCCAGGAAGAGACAGGAAAATGATTTTAGGTTATTTTTCAACTCGTTTGTCCAAAATGCAAGTTTAATTCTTTACTGTAACTTAAAGTGGGTTCTCTGAAATGACCTGAGTGCCCTCCCTGACAACTCCAGCAGCCAAGGACTGTTAAGCAGTTAGCTCAGGCACAACTTTTGAGCCAGAGATTTGGGACAGAAGTGACTCAGATCCCAGGACAAACCTTAGTGGACCCTCTTCAAATCAACTTCCATGCAGTAGGATAAAGGGACTGTTGTAAAAGGATAAAGAAACAAGTCCTTTATGGAGATATATGATCCCACAGTCTGTGGGTGAACAACAATGGCATCTGCAGAGCTAAGACAACAGTTGCATGAGTAACTTCAACTAGGTCAATAATTGCACTTCTTTTCATTCTCATTTTATGTATGCAGCTTGAATTTAAACTATAAACAGCCTGAGGCAAGGAATGACTCTTGTGAAGCTTCTCCATGTCACCAAGTGCAGTGATACTGTAGAGATCCTCACTGGATTTCTGCTCTAAATGCTACCGTGGTGCAGAGAGTACATCAGTAATAGCCAAGTGCAGGGCCTCTGAATGCAATGTTCGATGATAGAAATCATGTAAGCAAACTTCATTCAGATTACTGCAGCTTTCTTCAGCAGCAGGTAGCAATCTAGCTCTACTAAATTCCCAAGGCTGGGATCTAGCTAATACTTAAGAGCAGCCAGACAGAAACAAAAACGAAAAAATAAGGACAGAGCTACATGCAAAAAGAGATTAAGTAGAAAACAGAGACTATTCACTACTGTAAAATGCAATGTATAGTTACCTAGATTCAGTAGACACTCTGCATTATCTAAAAATATTTAATTCCTTAACTTTGTAACAACTGCTGCATTTACTAAATACAAGTAAAGGATTCCTCCAAGGCCATCCACAGCTGTCAGACCTAAATGACCTAAATGACTGCAAGAATCTAGGAAGTAAATGTAACTACATTTGTCAAATGTGTGAGAGGAACTCTAGGAGCATTACGTCAGTGCCCAAGGAAAGACTTCTCTCCCACCTTCTGAAATACTAATGTTTATTCTGCTCAGAGCAGAAGATAATACAGATCACTGCAGCGACTGACTGGATCAAGAATGGATCAATGCCCAAATGGTGGGCATTGTAATGGGCCACTCTAAGGATTACACCCTTCGCCTTAGTGCAATGAATGTATTCAGTTCTCCACATCTAGCTCTCAAACAATTTGGAATATTATTCTCTGATAAAAAAAGAAATTAAGCATACCAGACTGACTTAACATGAATCAGCTATCTGATCAGACAGGTTTTGTAACCAAAGTCAAGGAAGTTATTTGCAGAGATTGGAATACCTCTATTCACACGATATCCATAGTACTTTTATATTCCCATTCCACTTGCCAGCATGGACCTTACCACACAACTACTTCATATCTTCAAAATATTGACTGATCTCAAATGAAAACATCCATTGCCCTGTTGCAGACATTTTGATCATCTTGTAAACTTGCCACTATTATTAATTTCTGCTTTCTTTGGAACAGATTAGTGTTTAAAATCTCTTGCAGAAATAGGAAAAAAATAAGAATCCTAATCACTAGCAACAAATGTGTTCCTAATTTGATACTACTTTGCATATGGACAGTGTAGGGTTTGATGAAAGGAAAACTTATTATAGTTTTTAAGTTATTTTAGCCTTTTGAGTATACATTTTTAGCATAGACTTTTTTTTATAGCGTTCTTGAATAACTTTGAGACAGCCACAACAGATTTACAGATATGGAATAGGACGGGCAATTTGGACATGTAAAACAACATGTTACTCCTGAAATAAAATTGTCTATACCAGGCGCAGTGAGGTCACACAATTATTGAGATATAACTGTGTAACTTCCTCACACTTAGGAAATGCTCCGTACTCTGATTGGGTCTTGATATCTTCTTTGCGTAAACACTACTTGGTTATTACTCAATAATTACAATAAGCATGATTCCATGAACTCTTAATTGGAAGACATTGATTTTTATCTAGAATGAAAGAATTAGCATAATCATTGCACTCCGATAAGCATACAGATAATATCTATAGAGTATGGAAACTTCTCTTCCTCGTCATTCTTGCAGCCTTTCTGCTTTGAAATTGCTGTTTTACTATGCTGCAACTGTTGCCCAGCAAATAGAACAGTGTCTCATCTCTGATTTCGCTCAACACATAAAAAAGCCACTAAATATTCCAGCAGGATAAAATTCCTTCCTTCAGGAGTATGTGTGTAACAGCTAATAACAGATTTCAATGGGTTTTAAAGCACTGGATATAAAAAGATCCAGTTCTACTAAAGACAGTGTTCTCAGATGGATTAATTGTCATGAAGTTTATGGGAGAATGTGGCTTTTGTTACATAATTTCAGTAAATTTAACAGTAAAACAAAAATAAAATGTCCTGCTCCTGCGCAGACAGTCCAGACATTTTTGAACTCTTTCTAAACGGTTGTTGCCGTTTTTCAATCAGCTTACCCACAAGCAAAGGAAGAAAGAATGTCACTGAAGATGAGACGCTTTCTATATTAATTTTAGCAGCTCTGTATTCAGTTCTTTAGAAACAGTGATTGTGGAAATAAATTTTTTATAGGTGATCATAGAATTGGAAAAGGAAGAAACACAGCAGTGTAAAAAAAGAACGGGAGTAGTGCTTTTTTAACAGGTATCTATCAGTTTCCAGCTGTCTTTTCATTTCTATTCCTTGTATTTTTGCTCTATTGTAATTCAAATACTTAAATACTATATATTAGAATTCTGTTCAGTATAATTACCCAGTACACAGCCTACCAATGTTCAGCTCATGCAGTCAGTGATACACTAAGCAGACTGTTTTGATTCTACTTTTTTTCGGCTATTGTGTGTGTTGTTTTCACTTTAAGTAGCTACAGCTATTGTTGTAGCTTTTATCCTACCGATCATGCAGGACTGGCACCACTGATGCCTGCTTTGGGTATAAATAAATACCCTCTAGACTGAATTTTGATGTCACCTCCCTTAGAAGGAAATAACAACCTGGCCTTCTAGTCATTCTAGAAAATACGTTAAGATAAATACAAACTAAGACTAGGTCAACTAAGATATGATCCATCAGCTCATTACAGCCTCTGAGTTTCCTCGACACGTGGTCCCACAGTCTTAAAATTATTAGCAAAAAGCACAAGTTTTCACTTCGTCTCTGATCTTATACAGTAAGGAGTAAATTCTGCTCAGGGCGGTTGCTGAAAGACAAGAGGGGCACTAAGCACTTAATATCAGGATTAAAGGGCCCACAGGGCTTTGTGAACAGTCACCAGTGAGAACAGGCTCCTTTTTTCATGGATACTTTTTTTGTCCTCTGATGAAAACAGGTATGTGGGGAAAAAAAAACACCTTAAGGCAAACTAAAATGAAAATCCCAAACGCTGTCTTCAGTCAGTAAAATTTTACATTACTCTTCATGTAGGACACTAGTTTTTTACAATGCATGTATTTGTTGACAGCACAGGCCTGGGCATATGCATGCATTCACACGACTAATTTGTGATTGTCAGAAGCCCGCAGGGTCTTCATCATAGCCCATGAGCGAGGGAGCAGACTTTGCTAGTCAGTGCCAGGTCTTCCTCCTGCAGGCATCCCCAGCGTCCCCGTATGCCCCCACTTTCATCTTTCTTCTGTGACTATTTCCCCTTAGGTCCTACACACGATCTAAAAAGAGTCTGGACATTATTATCTCAATATCTGGCTCCATGAGTCGCTTCAATTAATAATTCAACAATAACTCACTGAGAAGGATGTCATGTCAGCTGAGTGCTAAAGAATATAAAATGCTTACAAAACTTATTTTGTGTTGACCTCTGCAGACTAAGGCACTCAAGACACTGTTTTCACAGAGTAATAGAGCTATAGCATGTGCTAGCAGAAGACATTGCAGTGTAAATCATGGGGCAGTTCAAGCTAACAAGTTCCTACACTTTGACGTAAACATAGGCTTACATCCAAAACTCAGAGTGGCTTCACTGCTTCTGACAGTTCCAAAGATATTCGACACTACACAGACATATTTTCCAGCATCCCTTGATTTTTCCGGGTTATTGATAACAAGTCTGCCTCCCACCATACTGTAGCGATCCTTCGTCAGATCAATATCCCAGTTGTTGAGTTTCCACCTATTAAAAAAGAAAATCCAGATGTAAGATTTGGACCGAAAAACCAAACCTGGTCAGAAACCTGATTTGCAAAATAAGTTCATAAGTTGTGATAAATTATAAAGGAAGCTATCGATACACTTCTATATATGTTTTAAGTTTTTCTTCAGCAAGAGCCACAGACTTGAACTCCATAGATCTTTTAAATCTAACAGCTGCAGTTTGCTTCAGCCTTCTCAGAGATGTGAGACAGGTTAAAACTTGATTGTTGGTCATGCAGTAAAGGATGCTTATGCTGGCCATGAATGAGCTAGCTAGTGTTCAAGTACTGGGATTATAACCATATCCTCAAACAGGGATCTAAGGCTAAATTAGCTAAGAAAAGACTCCCTCTGCACCTTTAAATTATGGACTAATGAAACCTTCAAGAGCTTTTTGCAGACTTGCTGTAGGGGATGAAAATGCTTAGTAAAATCTAATTTGTCAGTGCAAAAACAGTGGCACGCCTGATGTAAGACTTTCATACTCCATTCAGAAAATTGCTGGTCACCTGAATTACCATAAAACCCCACAACCAGTTCACTGAATCACTGTAACTTCCATTTCAGGGACTATGAGAGGAACTCAGCGGCCCAGGTCTGGCCTTTACTGAGTTAAAAGAAGTTAAAATATATTGAGTAGTTAACAGTATTCATGATTTAGATCTATACCTATTACTGTCTCCACAAGAGGGAGCCCGCAATCTTCTTTGAAAGGAACTGCACATTTCCTGAGCACAAATAGGAAAGATGGAACTTCAATACATTTAAAGATCATAAAATTATTTCAGTGTAAATAGTTTTTGTCACAAGGTAAAGATAGCCGTTAGTGTTTGCAAATGAGAGTGCATACCCTATGTGTTCTTTTCTTACTGAAGATATTCCAAAACAGACAGGATCCTCATTTGGAAGCTGAAACTTCAGTTGTCAAAGACAGAAGCAATAACGAAAGTGGTATTAACAAAAACATAAACTAAAAATAAATAATTAAACGCCAAGGTTTTCAAGATGCAGTAAATAGCATTTAGGTTTTACAGGATTTTAGAGCTATCACTTCAGTCCTGTGAGACATACTATGCGTCCGTATTACAAATAATAAATCCTCTGTTCAGAAATACCAAGGAATAACTGTCATGAGGACAGCTTATGCTGCAATGAAAAAGTGGCAGAAAGGACATATATACCTCTGAGACAGGAGAATTTCGGCTTGTAAGCTGTTGGAGGGCTAAGAAATGAAGATATAGTGCTACACTAGAATAACGGTGTCAGGAAAGAAGGAAAGTGGCCTTATTCCATATTGCAATTATCATCACATCAGCTATCAGTACTAACTGTCAGATCTGTCCCTAGCCTGAAGAGTTCTGGAAGTGTGAGGCAATTCTTTCAGAATGACTTCACTAGTCTAGATTTTCCAGAGTCAATGACAGATAAAGAAGAATGTTAAAATTTATGTGGAGCTTGCAATCACTCTATAGATCGTACGTTTGCATAGTCTTGCAGACAGGGTGGGCCAGTCTCTGGACAGACTGGAAGTGGTGGGGATGATATCAGAAAGGTGCCAAATCCCAGTATATCTGATGGCTCCACATCTTCAGTAATTTCCAAGCACAGGGGGAGTAAACAAGTGCAACAGAATAATGACATGTAGAAAAACTTGTAAAGATACTAGAGCCATGGATCATATTCAAAAGGAGTATTCTGGTTTCTCCTTAAATCCTTCAGTCAGAGGTGGTTCTGTATATGTAGACAACCTGTAAGCCTATTTTTAAAAGAAGGCAATGAAGACTAGCTAAGCTGTTTTGATGGAAAAATACTACAGCTGACCACAATACCATAGAGATTTTAAAAAATGGCCAGCAGACTCACCTGTTTTTTCTGTCCTAAAAGCAAGCGTATAGAACACACGTAAGTTAGTACTGGAGGTGGATCATATGATAATTTCATGAAATGTACCACTTCTGCTGGCAAGAAATTGAGTCTTAGTATGATGACAGCAGTTCTCTGTCCATGACTAAGTCACGGTCTTAATAGTGACAATCTTAAGTGCATCGGGGGATTGGACTTGATGATCTTTTGAGGTCCCTTCCAATCCCTAACATTCTGTGATTCTGTGATTCTGTGATTCTGTGATTTTTCTGCATATAATGAACAGATAATGCCTGAAAAAACTCATATGGATGCCCTGAGATCTCACAATGAAGCAAAATTGCTCTGTGAAAGACGTTATGCATGAATCTCTACTAAAACTAGTTCATATGTTGTTCCAGAGTCAAGTTTTTTATGTTTTCAGTAATACAGCTGACACATTCATGAGCTACTCTACAATATGGTGGATGCAAAAGAAACACAGGATGCAGAATATCCAGGTACAACAGCGAGCCCTTCTTTCAGAGCAAAGTAAGATAAAAAAGCTGTTGTGAATCAAGAACAAGGACTTGAACCTCAATCATCCTTAGCCTAAGCTAGAAAGATAGCCTCTTAATTACTTTTTTAAAGGTCACTTTTTTGTTTTGTTTCTGTTTGGATCAGTATACCTTTCAAAAGCAGAAACATATAACACAACAGGAATCTACTGTTTTCAACACTGTATAGAGTTTTTGCCGAACAGAATCAAGGTTGATTCTCACTCAAAAATTCCCAATCTCCCAATTTTTTCCTGCCTTGAAGACTTTATATCAACCTATTAAGACAGTTAATCATTTCATACCACAACATGAAACATTCACTGACTAAAATATATAAGACCTGAGAATCAAGTGAGATTACCTGTAAGTAGGAATAGGAATTGCTCGAGCTCTGCAGTTCATTGAAACTTGTCCATCTGAAGATTCTTCTGGATAGATGGTATCGATGGGTTGCTCCTCAAACACGGGCCCATAACCTTTGTTTCCTTCCTCTGAAAAAATGTTACAGTTTGAAATTAATTACTGTTTAATTAGTGGTCAAACTGAACCTGAATTTACATCACACCTTCTAGAATCCAAATGAGATGGCTAAACAGTGGGTCCACCAAAATCAAGTTCTACACGCATCAATAAAATCAGTGCAGTACGAATAACTCCTTCACTGACTTCCTTCACTGACTCTGCCTTCTGAGATCTGAAGTAACTCAAACTATGTTCCTATAAAACTACTTTCCCTGCCTTCTCTGCTGATATCATCAGTTACCTGTCAGAGTTTATGCCGAATGCGATGGAGATAATTATGAATATATGCCCTTTTAGAAATGCAGTGAGACCAACTTATTTCGCAGAGACCAACAAATTCTCATCAAACAGGTCCAGAATCAAAACAACTATCTAAACATTGCATTCCTTTTCTTTTTACCTAATTGACTCCACTGGTTTTATATATTCAGAAAGAATCTTTGCTGCACTAGACAAAAACCTCCTTATGCTAGAGATCAAACCTGAGAATTACATTGCTTCCAGAAGGTATTTCTGACTTTCCTTTCAAGTTCAGGTGTATGTATACATTAACTTTCTCCCTTCCGAAACAATTTTTTTTTAGAAAGTCCTATGTTGAAAAATTTATCTAGATACAGAATGGCTCTGTGAGGAGATGGTGCATGCTCCATAAATAAAATTTTTCGAAAACACAGCTGTCTCATTCTCACAGGTCTCTGCTGAGACTGAACTAACAGTACAGACACCTGCAAGCAACTCATGGGAAATGCAAAGCAGTGCATGACTGACACCAGGTTTAATTTCCACACGTTCAGACCCTTGCTCCAAATCCTACAGATGCCAGGTGTCTGGCAAATGACTGCAAGAATCTTGCTATACAAGGAAAACAGACAAAACAAACACAGGTTTCCTAGTAAGGTCTTCAGAGATAGCTTGATCATTTTAGCTTAAAAATTTCCAGAAGCAACCGAAAAATCCTAGTATCTTGCTGCCTACAAAAATCCGCTACATTTCTTGTAATGCTACATTTAAAAAAATCCTCATAGATCAAAAGATAAACGGGCAAGGTAACAGATCAATGTCCTTAAATAAATCACGATTTTGTAGCCATCCCCTTAAAAGTTTTGCCTTTGGTTATAAAGCATTTTAGACTAAATTAGACAGCTTTTAGAAAACTTAAAGGAGAAGAAATTATCTATCTACATAAACAAGGAATGTAAATTATGTCAGTGTTAAAATACAATATATAAAACACTACTTCCATAGATATCTTTTTATTGTTCTTAAGTTCCATATTCACAGATAAGACACTGGATTACAGTCTAGCATATTTCCACTAGCAGAAGACTGGTTACTGACAAAAAGTAAGTTCCCTTTCCATTTTAAGTTTTGTGGAAAAAAAAATAAAATCAGCTCCCCTCGGGGACAGGAATAGGTTCAGAAGACTCATGCTAAGACACCTACGGTCTGACGTCTTAATTTTAAAAGCTAATTCATGTAATGAGAAGTCTTTCAAAGAAGCAAATACAGAATCATAATGGCTTCTAGCAGCAAATAGCCATCTCATATGCAGATGACTCTCTCCACCTCAGGACTCAAATGATGTTACAGACCACTTAGGTGTTTCATGGCATGCACTTTTAATGCTGCCAGCATTATTAATTATATTGAGTGAACATCTGCTTCTCACACCTATCAAATATGCTTCATAATGGCACTTCTGCTGCAATCTACTAGGAATTTGGTTTCAGATGTCTGGCTGACCAGAAAAAGATGTGCAGACTCAACGTCAGGTGTGGTAACCGATAAACCTTCCATTCTCAGACATCAGCTGAGTGTGGACCAGTGAAATAGCATGGGACAGAAAAGGGAAGAGAAAGGTGTTTGTGAAAAGATCAGCAAGAAATGTTCACACTTCCAAGTGAAGTACTGTGCCCGTGTGATGAAGTTTGGAGGGTGAGAAAAGGTAGACTAAGAGAACAAGGAAAAAGATCAGCTCATTGACTATGTGCCTACAGGAAGAAGAGGAGAAGCAAAAGTAGGGAGAGGAAGAAGGAAAAGGATGCATTAGATAAACTGAGGATGAGAAGAAAAGCACATTTTATCTGTTCTGGTCCTGCTTTAGGCAACAGGATGGACTACCTGATCTTTCAAACACCCTTACTGCTCTATTTTCTGGGTACATTTCTTGTGATTTAAATTGGAGAAAAAGCTATCATCTAATTCTGACTATCTGAGGCATTCTTCAGTGAATTTTGCAGACAAGACTCAGACTTTTCAACAGTGTTAAAATGGATTAAGAAGTCTATGCAGAAGTCAAGAAAATCTCTACACAGCTGACAAAATCATGGATCTTATATAAGAACCATTGTTGCTGGAAGGTGTCCCTGTCATTCCTCCTCTATGCGACACTTTTCAGCTGGGCAGTGTCATTTTCCCTCCAGGTATTCCTGTGACACCTCTCATGCTTGTCTGACTTCTTTGGTGCATGTGGAAAAAAGTTGTCTTACTAACTGAAACACCAGAAAGAGTCACTGCGTAAGAAAGATAGATGTATCTGAAAGCTTTACCACTACTTACGAAATTATATGAGTATACCCTTACATCCCTGCACAACCCTGTGAGAGATCATAGTATAAAACATTCAACATGTTCAGAGAAAAGATACTAAAAGGATATCTGAAAATAGCAATGCAAAAACACCCAAAGCAATTATTTTCAAGGTATCTCAAGAAACTTCACCAGAAGAGGTAAAAAGCAGGCACAAAAGAAAAGGCTTAATTCCATAAATGAAAGTCTTTAAACATAACATTTACATTCTGCATAGCATTACACAATTATGTCAGCCTGTTACTGTCACAGACATTATAAAATATTGAACTCAAAACATGTATTTCAGTGAGTTAGAACACTGAGTAAAAAATTCCCCAGTCGAGAGAGTAGGGTTGGTTGCTTCTTTCAACATGCCATTCAAACCACTTTCAGGCAAGTCAATTTATTTTATTATCAGGTCATTCAGTCCTTACACGCATCTAATTGATTTTGAAAATCAATTTTATTCATAGATTAAGGATAATGTCATGAAGTAAAGCTGATTACAATTATGGGGACCATTGTGTGTGTGAGCACAATGAGAAAGCGAAGTTAAAAATAGGCAGTTTATTAAAGACTATTTTGATTTTTTGTAGAGAGAAAATAGTTCTTGGTCTTATTTTTTCCAATAGAGAAGATTAAATAAAACCTGTTTACTTCTGGTTTACTCCTTCTCAACCACAGATTGCACATATCACCTTTTGCAGACATATCACTGTTTTTAGGAGTTGTTTCATGTGTATCAAATCATGGAACATAAAATGCTTTTAAAGGCTTTTCTTATAGACAATCTGTGTTTGCAGCATTCCAGTATCTCAGACCCTAAAGAGATGACAGAGGAGATAAAGTTCAATAAATGAAGTTATGACAAGAATAATAACCTCTTTTTTCTTCTTTCTTTCTACTATGTCTACTTTCTTGTGTAGACTCTTGACATTAAGTGTAGGATTTCTCTCACATGATTTTAAAACTTAGAGATTTTATCAAAACTAGTCATATGGGCTTTCTTTAGAGGGGTCAGACAAGCATTTCCAGCAAGTAATTTGGATATCCCATTCTCTCTTCATCAACCACAGAGAAAGCTGAAACCTGTATCGCATACCCAAGCTTTAGACGGCTAAAATTAAGCGCGACTAATCTCCCCATAAGAGAGTCTGGATTTACCTGACTGTATCTTTGCAACATGACCTGGGGTCTCTCAGTCGAGCTCACTACCCGAAGTCTACTCCTGGCACTGAACCCAGAACCAAAGCCTTCTCCTGGAGCTGAACCTTCTGAGGTAGCTGTAGCACCATCAGTAGCAGCAACAGGAACACAGCAACTTACCTTCTATATCTTCAAATGTTAAGATTGAGGAGGGAGGGCACAATAATGGCACAGTTCATTCCCACAACTGATGAGGGACCTATTATTATATACTTGGTTCTACTTGTTTTGCAGCAGCAGTCAGAAACCTCTAGAAGGTCTGAAAGCATGTGATTGGGGAGTATGAAAAAAACACTATAATAATAGCAATAATAATAATAATAATAATAATAATAATAATAATAATAATAATGCACTCCAGTGCAACACCAGAACTGCAACTGCACTTTCTGCTTTTTACTTGTTCTGTAAGGTGCAGACACCCAAAGAAGCAGGAAGAGATGCTATTGTTCTTACATCCTCACTGTTCAAAGATAACAGTGCACCTGTTCCTTCCTAGCCAGATTTGAATATCCTCGAGTATGTCCTAGAAATACATGTTGTTGTCCATGAACTTTATGCAGAAATGTGTCAAAATAGTGATTTTATCGATATATAGGAACATTATTTCCACCATACCAGATAACTCATCAGTTCCTTTTCCAAACATTCCAAACTTTTTTAATGTAATACCTCTACATATCATTTACCACCAGCACAGATACTGCATTTGGATCTATAAATAATAAATCTCAAAGTGCATGTTTAATATATGAAGTTTTTGGGAGTAAAACTGCTGTCTCTTTTAGTATCTGCCTTCATGGGACTGTAAAGTTTGGAGAGCTTTACTAAATCCATTTACGAATCAGAATTTAGTGCTTAGATTAACATTAGATATGATGAATGGGTTACATGTGAAGCTAAAGACAGAAGCTATTTTATAATAGAGTTGAGAAAACGGTAACCTCAGACAGCTGGTACAATGTGTTTCAGGTAAACTGTCTTGTTCATGCTGTAGTACTTTGTTTAACAGTCAGACTCATCACAACCACCAATTTGCAATGACTCTTTCTAGGTTCAACCACGATCTACTTTTATTCTATCAGTTCTACACTTGGAAAGCTTCAGAGTTAGGAATTTCCTGGATCGGCAGCGACAAGGTGAGAATTGGCTGCTGGTGCATTGTTTTCCAGGACACCAGGTTAAAAAAACAAGTTGCAGCACAGCAAGCCCAGTGTGGAAGATTTTCTCTGACTTTTGTTGCTACTGTCAGCACCACAAATCATAAAACTGCTCTGTATCACACAGGTACGGAACACGCACTAAGAAAGAAAGAGCTGATGAACTTAATCATTACTTCTGTATCGTACGGCAGAAAAAGGATCACTATGTTTACTAGCAGTTGCAGCTACTGATAACTGCACATTACTTCACAGTTAACATTTCACAACCAAAACATTTCACACTGTAATTCAAATATATCTACTTTCTTCTGCTCATGGACAGTTGCCACAAGTACATGGGGAGTTACTTTATACCTGATCTGAGATGTTATTTTGTAGGGAACCTGAAATGGATCATTCCTGCAATTTATTTCATTAAATTATTTGTACAGACTGCTACTTGTCTTTTCAATACACTTATTCTCACATTTTGCACATGCAATTATTTATCTAATCTGAACATAGAAAAGTAGAAGAAAACAAGAAGTTCCCAAAGGGAACAGTTCACTATAATTTTACTGTTAGTTTTTTATAATGATTTGCTCAAATGTCTCTCAAAGACAGGTCACTAAATCATGTTAGGACACTTGTGCATCATTCTGTCTTCATATGGCTAGTATGAGAATAAGTAAAAATATTATAAATTAACGTTTACTCTCAGTTTCTAATTTGATATACTGAGAGAGATTACAAGTACACCTTCATTTTCAATATTCCTTAAGAGATGTATCTTTCCATGTTGGCTTATAGTGTAGTTAAAATCTGTATTTCATGCAGGAGATATGTAATATTCTTAAGAAAAAGAATAATCTTTTAACTTTTTCCTTATTTACAAAATTATTAATGCTTTTTCTTTCAGGTAAAAAAATGATCCACATTTGGTTTCAGAACAGAATTGTCATGGCTAATATAGTAACAAAAGGCAAGGATAAGGCTAAGGTGCTTAACGCCTTATTTGCCTCAGTCTTTAGTAACAGTAACACCTGTACTGAGGGAAGCCAGCCCCTCAAGCCAAGAGAATGGGACTGGGAGCAAAATGTCCCCCCCACAAATCACAAGGAGATGGTCAGGGACCTTCTACTACATGTTGTCGTTCATAAATCTATGGGGACAGATGCAATACACCCTAGAGTACCAGTTGAACTGGCGGGGATTCTCGCCAGACCACTCTCCATCATTTTTCAACAGTCCTGGCTTACTGGAGAGGTCCCAGCTGACTGGAAGTCAGCAAATATAACACCCATCTATAAGAAGGGACGAAAGGATGATCCGGGAAATTACAGGCCTGTCAGTTTGACTTCAGTCTCAGGGAACCTGATGGAGCAGATCAGCCTGAGCTCCATTATGCAGCACATGCAGGACAACCAGGTGATCAGGCCCAGTCAGCACAGGTTTATGAAGGGCAGGTCCTGTTTAACAAACCTGATCTCCTTCTATGAAGGAAAGGCTGTGGATGTCATCTACCTTGACTTCAGTAAGGCATTAGACACTGTTGCCCACAGCATTCTCCTAGAGAAACTGAATGCTCTTGGCTTGGATGGGCATATGCTTCGCTGGGTGAAAAACTGGTTAGATGATTGAGTCCAAAGAGCTGTGGTCAATGGAGTTAAATTCAGCTGGCAGCCAGTCATGAGTGGTGTCCCCCAGGGCCCAGTACTGGGGCTGCTCCTGTTTAGCATCTTTATTAATGATTTGGACCAGGGGATAGAGTGCACCCTTAGTAAGTTTGCAGATGACACCAAGCTGGGTGGAAGCGTCGATCTGCTTGAGGGCAAAGTGGCTCTACAGAAGGATCTAGATGGGCTGGATTGTTGGGTCAAGGCCAATCACATGAGTTTCAGTAAGGCCAAATGTTGGATCCTGCACTTCAGCCACAACAACCCCCAGCAGCGCTATAGGCTTGGGGAGGAGTGGCTGGAGAGCTGCCAGGCAGAGAGGGACCTGGGGGTGTTGATGCACAGCCGGCTGCACATGAGCCAGCAGTGTGCCCAGGTGGCCAAGAAGGCCAACGGCATCCTGGCCTGTATCAGGAACGGTGTTGTCAGCAGGAGCAGGGAGGTGATCATGCCCCTGTACTCGGCTTTGATGAGCCCTCATCTCGAGTACTGTGTCCAGTTTTGGGCCCCTCACTACAAGAGGGACATTGAGGTGCTAGAGACAGTACAGAAGCGGGCTACCAAGCTGGTAAAGGGCTTAGAACTTAAGTCACATGAGGAAAGGCTGAGGAGTCTGGGGCTGTTTAGTCTAGAGAAGACGAGATTGAGGGGAGACCTCACCACCCTCCACAACTATCTAAAGGGAGGTTGTAGAGAGGCAGGGTTTGGTCTATTCTCCCTTGCGGAGAGTGATGGGATGACGGGAAATGGATTTAAATTGCTCCAGGGGAGGTTCAGGTTAGATACTAGGAAGAATTTCTCTACTGAAAAGGTTGTCAGCCATTGGAACAGGTTGCCCAAGGAGGTGGTTGAGTCACTGTCCCTGGAGGTGTTTAAGAGACGGGTGGATGTTGCGTTGTGGGGGGACAGGGCTAGGACAAAGGCTGGACTCGATGATCTAGGTCTCTTCCAGCTGATACGAGTCTATGATTCTATGATTTTTTTATGAAGTTTCAAGTAACTCATCAGAAATGGTGGTTATACACTTATGTGGCAATTCCTTTGGAAAGTAAATTAAATGGGAAGTCAAAGGTATGATCACATTACTCAAATCATTCACTTATTCGGAATCCCATGCAAGAGATTTTTAGTGGATGGATGTCCATTTGTATATTTGCCTTTTTGGCCTGAAGTGTCTTTAATCTCATTAAATCCTGAAACTAAACCACAAAAAATAGAGAAGTAATTAAATCTTAATAAGGGAAACAGCTGATTAAACAAAATGGAGCAAGCATTCCCTTAACCAGTACTTAGGGCACTCAGGCTTCTGGAAGGGCTCCCAGACCCGGCATCATTTAAAAAGTGCTTTATTCAGGAAGAACAACTTGCTTGCATATGTCAAGCAGACAAACATTGGTGTGTAAGGTACCGCATGCAAAAGAAACTAAAAAAATTATGATGGATGTTACCAAAATACAGTGAAGGTCTGGCAGTAAAACACATGGAGCTATATATGCCTAGAGAATGTTCAGAAGCTCCATTGGATGTATCCTAATAGAAGAGAGTTCTGAAACATAAAGGGAGAAAGATCTGAATGCTCTTCAAGATGTACAGATTGCATACTTTGACAAACAAATTACCATTTTGTTAAAAAAAAAAAGGCAAAACTGCATAAATTTCCCTTTCATAATGTCTGCATAAAATCAATTAATTTTGAAGATAATTTTTAGAAGGTTAGCAGTACTTTTTTTTTTTTTTTTTGCATGGAAAAACACCTAATAATTCCACTGCAATGAAAACATATTTTTAATGAAAGAAGGTTTAGCAAGGGATGGTTACAAGGGCTTCTGCTGGAAATACAAAGATCTCCAACTTCATCTCTGGAAGTGTAAAACAGTAATACTGTTTGCTTAAAGCAAATAATAACGAGACATCACTGAAATATTTATATTCATTAAAGGCCTCTCACATTCTTTCAGGAACCTGATCCATTACAAAATTTAAGCACATGAGTTGATCCAAATCAACAAGTTTACATGCAAGTGTAACGTTACGCACATGTTCCAAGTCCTGTGATGGGTAAGAATCAACTTGATTCTAAAAATGTCACAGATTATGACATGAATATCAATAGCAAATCACGGTGTAAAGTTTTCTAAAGGTCATTGTTAGAAGGAAGACAAAACAGGTGGAAAAACCTTAAGATCCCATCACTCCCAGTGCAAATTGATGCAAAATTATTTTAATTAGCATCATTATTTTCTAAAGAGCCTTCTCCTTCTCTTTCTGTCCGTGCTTCCTGCACACCTCTCTATTTTCCTGGCATTTAACACTGCCAAAAGCAGCTGCTTGAGACAGTCATTTGGTATCACTCTCATCAGTATTGATTTACCCAATAGTATTGTATCCTGTTACATATTTTCATGTGAGAGAGGAACAAAGATCTGCTGGTACAGCACATGGACAGATTAACCTTGAGTGCTAATGGATGCTGAAGAGAAGAGGCATGGACTCATTCATTATCTTGGTGAGTTGTCAAGCTCCATATCAGCATTGCAAGCCTAAAAATCATTTGATATTTGGTGGTAGATGTCATACTATTTTAAATATGCCACAGAAACGAGGACATACTAGTATCTGAGAAGCTGAGGCTCAGGAACAAGATGTGCTGGAAATGAGCCAAAACATTTCTACCAGGCTTGCAGAAAGGTAAACAAGGTACTTCCTGGGTTTTGAGCATTATCATCAGGTAACACATTATGAATATTTATTTACAAACGTCAGACACTCTGCACTAGCATGAAACGGTCTTCTCAAATCCAAGCAGTGACATGGCACGCAAGGTAAACAGGTGTTAAGTATATTCATCCACTATTTATTTTAGAAGAACACGCATATAACTCTTCAGCAATTGTGAATAATGCCATATATTATGGTAAAAAGCTTGAAATAATGTAAATTCTGGCCCTCAGTTCGTAACATGTATTTCTGAACCTACTGTTCCAGAGAAAATCCAAGCTATATATAATTTAATGTCCTGGGGGTACTGTTGGTTTTTTTTACTTCTCTCATAAACAAGTAGGAAAAGTTGCATCTGGTATTCATGGGAAGCTTGTGTGCTGAAGCAGTAACGTGTTCATGTCCACAAATACCATGGCATAGCATTTTATCATTTGTAAAGAAGATTCTGTCGTCCTGATGGAGAAGAGGTACCAGCATAAGCCAGCAAGATGCTAACGGGATATCAGTTTCCAAGAACCAGTCAGCACTCAAACAGGGCAAAGCAACCACTCAAGCAGTCCCACTTCATATTAGAAGAAAGGGTTAGATTGTCTTTGGGAAGGCTGCCTCTACTTTTCTGGACCAAAAAGAGCAGGAGAATTACTCTGATCTCATGTGCCAGCTAAGTCCTTGACGAGCTGTGTAGTTAATTAAGTAGTTTTTTACAGCAAATTTCAAGTATGAGAAACTCCAGACATTGGCAGAGCAACTTTCTCCACTTATGCTTAAGAATGACGGGGTATGGTTTGCTTGTCTTCTCAGACTGCCAAGAGGAATGCCAGCCAATACCAATTATAGTACTCGTAAACACACTCACATTTTCCTATTAGATGCTTAAATCATTTAGATGATTCCTCCTCAAAAACGTATTACTTCAAAAGTGACGTAAAGAGCCTAACATGCTGATCTCGTGGGAAAGCCAGTGCTCAGCAAATTACAGATGAAAGCAAAACACAGCCGTTACTCCACACAATCTCCCCAGTTGAGCCTTCCAAGGGCACCAGCAGCATACTCAGGAATTCAGCGTGCTGTCTAGCAGCATCCTCATGTGCACACCGAAATAACTGCTCTGCCCTGAGATGCCCTGTGTCTTACTGGCTTTCTCGCTCTACCAGCTTTCACTGAAGCTTGGGGTCCTAGTGATTTTTGAAAACAAGACACTAGGTTCCCTAAGAAGAGAAAGTGCTGTTGACATTTTTTACCCCTAGACTATCACCTCATTCTGCACAAACTAAAACAGTCACAAGAATGACAAGCTAGCTTTCCAGGCCTGATCTGACCCAAACTCGGGTACTGCCTGGCTCTGCACTACGAAATTCCAAGGTAAAAAGTAGAACAGTTTGATCAGAAATAAATATTGGAGAACTACAGTAACATTTTTTGCTATTGATTCTTCCTATAGCCAAAAGTAATCAAATATTCATTAAGCACAATAAAATACAGGGCCCTTGGAGTTTTTAATCAGTCTTTTGGAGGAAGAAACAAACCAAGTCTGTTGCTGAAAAAACCTCATTCCTTTTGGTGCAAGGTTATTATCCCATATGGAGATACACTTCATTTGTGTGAGATGTACTAGACAAAATAAAAGTTTAAAATTCAGACTTAGCAACAAGGTATGAATTTAATGGGGATTCTAAAACAACTTATGTTGGAGAGAGCCCAGATGTGAGGCGAAGGAGAAGAGTCAAATATTACCAGTAATAGGCATGAAATAACTTTTTTGGCAGTGGACTGACAATCATCACAATGTTCCCTGAGGAGTGCTTTGCTACTCTCATTTGCCTTGCACTGCCCAAATTGCACTCCGAAAAGCAACCCTTACTATAACCGTCTGTTCTATCAGTAAGTGAAAGACCAGATTACTTACGGTTTTTTCATCAATTTATATCTGCAAGACTACATTTCAAGCACTAATTTACCTGGAAAATAAATATTGCTCCTGTCTCATTGCAGAACACGATTTCTGCCTATACTTCCGATGCACTGATTCATGTAATCTTTGTTTCCCTTCAGTGAAGTAAGTGCACATTCCCCACTGACGGGAAATGGCCAGTCA
Source organism: Trogon surrucura (assembly GCA_020746105.1). Lineage (NCBI taxonomy): Eukaryota > Metazoa > Chordata > Aves > Trogoniformes > Trogonidae > Trogon > Trogon surrucura. The sequence continues at coordinate 189,617,081 of CM036617.1, forward strand.
TTGTAACAAATCTCAACTTCTACATCTGATTACCACAAATCAGAACCGCCTACAAGTCAGGACAAACTCCAAGGCAAACTCCAAATTTCTAAAAAATATGTATTTACTTTTGGGGAAAAAAAAGCCTTTAAAAATTTCCTGCAGCAGAAAGATCAATTTGGAGACAGGTTAAAACCCTTAGCCTACAGGGTGTCCAAATACCTGTCATGCTTTCAGGCCAAATTCTGAACATTTCAAGTCAGTGTAGCTTCAGGTTTTCAGGTTCCTAGCTTCTTATTTCCTAAATACTTCTAGCTACTAAGTCTGAAAGCTCTCAATGCTCAATCCAATGCATGAATTCTGAATACTTTCAGGTTTTTTGGCTGATATCTTTGAACTTGGGACAGACCATATGGTAGGACACCCCAAAGGACACCGACCTTGGAAGCTATCAGTTTCCCATCTCCAGAGCAGTTAATACAGTGGAGATCTGTTTAGAAACCATAGGTTGCAAAAACTTTGATTGATGGCTCCTGAATCACAAATTGGTTTGCCCGAAGGCAACTTACAGGGTAGAACCACTCAGAACTGTGAGTCCAGCACCAGAGGAGGCAAGGTGAGCCAAATGTACTTCCAAAGAAACTTCATGTTTTGTTAAAAAGTGCTAAGGCAACTCTTGAAATATTCTGCTTCAACATCCGGTCCCAGCTAACTTGTCTCTTCACTGATGCTTGGAGTGTCTTGTTATTGAAATGAGAACTCATGATCTTTACTCAAAACCCTTTCCTGGTTCCCACATTCTCCCAACATCATTGACAGCGACAGCATTCCCCTTGAGAATGTGTGAAAGAACACCTCCTAGAACTCGACCTGATCACTCTAGTTGTGCTCCTTCTTTCTCTACAGCATCTATCACTCACTTTGTAATAACACTGTGAACACTCCTAAGCAACCTCTTATATTTCATCTTGGTTACTATAGCTACGTATTTGCAGGATGCCATGACATTTTCATTACCAAGAAATACACTGAAAAGGAAAATTTGCTAAGACTAACTGCCAGCAGCTCTAGCACTCTTTAGAAATGGAAACTCTCCAGCAAGATTCAAGTGCTGGGGCAGAGCAAAGACTGCAACACCAGATTTATATAATCCAGATGAAAGCCATAAACCCTAAATGACAGAAGCAGACATTCTCTCGAATCAGATGGATACTTAATTATACAAAGGAGAGCAGGTCCAAGAGCAGAGTGTGTGTGCTACTCAGCCTTGCAATAATACACAAGAAAAAACAAACTCCCTGATTGCATAAGACTACAAATCTTCCACATTGGAGCATGATGTTGTATCTTTAGAGGTGGTGGTAGGTCTTACCTTTGGCTTTTGATGAAAAATGCAAGCAAGTATTTATCCTACACTAGAAGATAAGTTAGGAATTTTCCTTGAGGTATTAGAACCTGCCGCTGTTCAAAATCCTTCACATCACTGACTCCTATTCTTCTTGCAGGAATCTACCACAGCCAAGTACAGTCAAGTGAGAGATCAAACCAACATTGCTATGAATATATCAGCGGATACTCAGATTGCACGCAATATCATCACAACCATCTTCTCTCTTCTTATGTCACTTGCTTGTCACCCTCGCAGCATACAATCTTCCTTGTGCCATTCTAAGGCACCTACCAGGAGGAGCATTCTGGTGCCAGGATTTATGGTTTCTGGGCAAAAACTGCAATGTGTGTAATACACAAGCAATAGCATTAATCAACTGGCTTTGCCCATCAAGAAATGAACTGAACATTTGTTCTAAGTGATTGACTCGACTTGTTTATCATAGAATCATAGAATCATAGAATGTTAGGGATTGGAAGGGACCCCGAAAGATCATCAAGTCCAATCCCCCTGCCAGAGCAGGAATGCCTAGATTATGCCACACAGGAACGTGTCCAGGCAGCTCTTGAATGTCTCCAGAGAAGGAGACTCCACAACCTCCCCGGGCAGCCTGTTCCAGGGCTCCGTCACCCTCACTGAGAAGAAGTTTCTTCTCGAGTTTAAGTGGAACCTCTTATGCTCCAGTTTCAGTCCATTACCCCTTGTCCTATCATTGGTTGTCACCGAGAAGAGCCTGACTCCATCCTCATGACACTCACCCTTGATATATTTGTAAACATTAATAAGGTCACCCCTCAGTCTCCTCTTCTCCAAACTAAAGAGCCCCAGCTCCCTCAGCCTTTCCTCATAAGGGAGATGCTCCACTCCCTTAATCATCCTAGTTGCCCTGTGCTGGACTCTCTCAAGCAGCTCCCTGTCTTTCTTGAACTGAGGGGCCCAGAACTGGACACAATATTCCAGATGGGGTCTCACCAGGGCATCAACCAATGTCCAGTATTTGCTTGGCTACTGGAAGTGACGATTCTGTGTTATGTCACCATGACCAGAATGAAATCACATGTGTAACATTACTAATGCTAGTCGACATCCTTTTTTTTTTTTTGTCAAGGAAAGCTCAAAACTAAATTTAAGTAATGAATTGTAATTTTTAATTTTGGTGCCACCAGTATGTGATATTTTAGGTTAAGGGTTTCAGACTTGCTGAACGCAGGGGTTCGCTTATCTGTTGTGCAGACCCAGAGAACGGAGGAAAACAAGGCCTACACAGAACCAGTCGAAGGAGGGAGTCTTGTGACGACAGGACGGCCCTGTTTTGGCTAAGGAGCAAGGCCGCATGGAAGACTAACAATGTGAACCATCCTGCACATAGATAAGTTTTTGCAAAATAAAATCCTGAAGGCCACGGGGCCCAGAGTGGAAATTTTTACCCTAATATCCCTATATGACTATAGTCACCCACTCTTCGCTCAAATCATGCTGAATGCCACCCCGGGGTGGGGGGCAGGGGGTGTGAAAGATAGTATATAAGGAGCATAGAGGGTATGTGTCGTTGGGAGGAGAAGACCCCAGAAGAGGAAGAGGTAGTCGACGGGCTGTGCTCCTTCTCCTTCACCCAAGACAGGGACGCCTTCTTGGTAAGAATTGCGCTTCCACCTTTTGGTGTGTAATACCCGGGATAGTATTTTGCTAGCATTAGTATCGTATATTAGCGCTATTGCAGAGAGTGAATTTATCAACGGCAACTCCGAACCTTGTATCTGTCGCTTCAATAAATCACTTATTGTTAGTTACCTTGCAAATTGTCTCAGTGCAAGTCCTTAAACGGGGCTCTGAAAATTCAGTGCAAGCCCTTAGTGGGGCTCTGAAAACTCAGTGCAAGTCCCTAACGGGGCTCTGAAACAAGCAAGTGCTTAGCTGGGGTACGTGCCTCTCACAGCCACATACCTTTCACGCGACACAGTAACCCTCATATTTTAAGATCAAAAATACCCTTGAAACACATAATAAACACATTTTTTATTTATTTCTAAGTATGAGATCACAACATTTTAAAGGTCTTTATTTTTATCAGGTGTCAGTATATCCTCCAGAAAACTCAGATATGGAGTAAAGAATTGAGTTCAAACCCTTCATAGAATATAATAATGTTCTCACTAAACCAAAAAGCACATCTGTGAGCTATGGAGTAATTTCTTAAAGGTAATGATTGTATGTCATAGTATTAATAAGATTTTTGGACTCAATAATATAAACAACATGGTCTCATGGCAGTGAAGTTGTGGTGATACCTGAAATAGTAGGTCAGATTAAGAAAGACAAATGAACAACTCATTTTATTTAGGGGCTCAGTAATTACATGAAGAACCCAGAGAAACACAGAAAGTTTCATGAAATGCAGCAGAATTAGCTTTACGAGTGACTTTCCCCACAAAGTAGGGAAGCATCTAAAGCCTACCTTTAAAATATCTGAATTATTAGTACACAATATTTTAAACTCCTCAATTTCAGTCAATATTTTTTGTAAGCACAATTAAAGTATTCCACTTTTTACACTCTCTCAGTTCATGCAGTTTGTACATAAGCAAAATGTCTTCTTTCTTGGGAAGAGCTCTATTTATACTGGCAATACAATTCATTATGGCAACTAAATAATAGCATTCATTTAAATTGTTATTGATGTCTGAAACGGGTTTTACAAATCTCAAAGTTGTTCAGAACAGTCAGAATAGGGACTAGATCTTAATCCTGGCTTTTTAACTTTCCAAAGAGCTCCTCCCATCTCTTACAACTGAACCAAAATTTCAGTTGCAAATCTCTCTGTAACTTCAGATGTTAGAAATGCTTGAATGTTTTAATATATATGGCCCCATCTTATTTATGAAAAGTTTTACCACTTGTAATTTAAAAGTAAAGTCAGTACATGCAGCATTTTCCAACTTCATTATGAAAAATATATGGTGCTGGTAGTTTTTTTATGAATTTAATGATTTTTATATATTGTCTTTTACAGAATTTTGTGTTTAGTTTCTCTTCTTGTGGGCATATTTCCATTCCAACCATGTTGATCATCTGTGCACAAATAGATGGTCGATGCATTTTTTATATTCTAGAGTAAGTAATAATTCCATATACTGAATTAGAATAGACAAAAAAAAAATTAAGCTCCAGATCTCTGGGGTTTTTTCAAGCTTTCAATTATGGCTTCCATTGCAGTAAATATGCTTCCTTACAGTTTAATTATTCATGTTTAGTAATTCGTCGTATCTACAGAAATAAATTAAGGCCATACAAACAGCATAATTGACCTTGAAATGCATAAAACAGAAAAAAAGTTTGTTAAATTAATTAACACGGGAGGTCATCTTACCTGTCAGACAGAAGACTAAGCAGGGTGTAATAAGATAATAGATGAAAAGCCACATGGTTATCTTCTGTTCAGCGATTATCAGAAAAGGAATTGTGCTTTGCAACAGCAGCATTCAGAGAGTTAAAAATACCTGATCAGAGGGAAGGAAAAAGGAGTCAATAATTCTGACACAAGGCTTTCTTTCATATCATATTTAACTTGCAGTATTATTTGTCTAAACTGAATACTTTAGAGTTAATATGATAGAGTCTTTTGAATAATTAATGCATTATCAAATTTTCTGGATCAAATTAATGATCTCTTTTATTCAGAGAGAATAATGCTTAAGAGTACTCAGATTTTCGCCTGATAGTAAGTAATACGGTAAATATTAATACTGAACATCCTCTTTTAGACTCACTTTTCTAAACCAAAACTGTGCTTTGGGTTGGATCTAGATCCTCCCTCTGTGAACATTTCACATTATTATATAAAAATAATATATAATTTTCAATAGAATAAGGTAAGTCCAGGTTATATCCTCCTTCATCTCAGAAAAACTACGTTACAATTAATGATTTCAAAGTTTATAGAAAGAAAATCATATGGAAACCCAAGCACATTAATCTCAGGCTTCAATTGTTTCGTGTCATATATCATTCCTTTTAAACTTTTAACATACAATTCATGATCCACCGCAAAGGTGGTATTAATTTTTACCAGTTTCCTTTTAAATATTGAATATGATCATGACTGCAATGTCCTATTTGACGTTTTCTCTTCCCTGTGGGAGAAAACTGCCTGCATATAAACTAAACCCAAGCTACAGAGATATGCAAGAAAAATTCTTTTGAATATTCTAAATTTTACATACTGTTTTTCATAGTGCTTTCATAACATCACTCACTTCTCTCAATAAGAAGATTTTGCTAGCTTTTTGTTTCTGGATGGTGGCTGTTATCTGTTTCTTTAGGCCAATGTGTCATCATGTGTGCAGCGTACAATTCTCTATTTTGTTTAATGGATTTCTTGCCATGAGTATACAAATGCATCTTTTACATCCATTACATCTTGTTCATACCTCTTCGCTTGACTGCTTCTGCTGTAGCACTAGTGAAGTTACAACCTTCACTCAAAGCAAGGCTTCCAGCTTGTCACTGACAGGATATTGGTGTATCTCAGGCACATGCTGGTATCATCCATTCCTCTCAGTATATTCATTTTGTTACTATTTCGTTATAAAATATGTTTATACACTTGAAAACCCTTCAGTAACATGCCTCCTGGGACATGCTGCATGTCCATATGGTATTGTCTCTTTTTGTGAGATGTAATTTTGATGTAGCTTCCCATGCCCAGTACCAATTACTCCAATAACAGCTTCTACCTTTCACCAGCACTTTCACCCTGCAGTGAGCAGGGACATCTTTAACTGGATCAGGTTGCTCAGAGCCCCATCAGGCCTGACCTTCAACGTTTCCAGGGATGGGGCTTCCACCACCTCTCTGGGAAACCTGTTCCAGTGTTTACCCATCCTCACTGAAAAACAATTCTTCCTTATATCTAGTCTATATCTAGCCTCTTCTAGTTTAAAACCTTCTCCTATCACAACAGGCCCTGCTAAAAACATTGTCTCCATCTTAAAGCCCTCTGTAAGTACTGAAAGGCTGCAAGAAGGTCTCCCTGGAGCCTTCTCTTCTCCAGGCTGAGCAAACCCAACCCTTTCAGCCTGCCCTCATAGATGTCCTCCACCTCCTGATCATTTCTGTGGTCCTCCTCTCCAGCACGCCCTTGGCTTTCTTGTGCTGAGGACTGCCCCATTTCCCACCTCCAACACCAAGAAACGTGCAGTTTTGAATTTCAAAGCACATGTACAAACATAATGGACTCCCTAAGTAGGCTTGGGATAAACGCTGCTCTGATTAACAGAGAGCCTCTGGCTTGAGCTGCTGCTGGAAGGCCTGTCTCAGTGTACGTGTCTCATGTCTCTTCTGGGGGTGGCTGGGAACACATCTCCACCACTGGGCTCTTACACTTGTCCCTTCCTCTTCAGAAAGTGCTAAGAAGATGTTTATCTGAACATGCCTCAGAAAACGAGCCTTCTTTAGAAGAGATTTTCATGGGGTGTTTTATTAAACTCATCGTGTAGGAAAATGACAAACACCACAATGGAATCTTTCTGGCTTAGAAATTACAGGAGCTGTTGAATTTCTTCTACTTTTTTAGCTGATGCAATTATTGGCAAACAGGTCAAAACTGCATTAGTTACCATGACCCTTAAATCACGGCTGTTACATAAACAGTGGTCAGTGAAACATGTACAAGAGCTAAACAGTGATCCCCGAAACTGAGATTTATTTAGAAATATTCCCTGGAAAAAGGCTGTTATGTCAGTAACAAACACACATGCTTCTGAAACTGGGTCCAATAGGAAGAAATTACTAAACAACTACGCCCTCCTGCTTCTGTTGGCACTATAGTTTCTTTAGACTGTCACACAAAAGAAATTCACAACCATTTCAGGCATCTACCTTAAATGACCAAGGTATGACCTACTGTGTCTGTAGGATTCCTCCAAAAGACAGTGGTAGGCCACACAGACAAATGACTTCGTATACTTATCCAGCAACCATATTCTGGCTATGAAGCCTCTTGTGTTATGACACTGTCTTGCCTGGAACATTTATTTCAAAGTGACATGAGTTAAATTGCATAGTTATGCTGAAATAATGCACATAATTAAACAGCACTGAAACAGGAACTCCACTGGGAACAATGGTAATTACATAGTAACTCATGGTGATAATAACTGTGTTCAAATGTATTGACAAAGAAACTGTTAAGAGTAAACCTGTGTTCTCTCTCTGATATTACAGGCACGGCTGCAGACAGAAGATCCCTCCTCCCTCTCCTTTGAAGAATCCAGGTTTGATTTTGGAAAGTTATCTTGTCCTCTAGAGCTCCCAAAATTCCATTCTGTTGGCTCAGGAGAAAGTTATTTGAACATTGGTTCAAACTACAGTAAACAAAAACTGTGTCAGTAAAGGCTATAAATACCTCGTTTTATTCAGACACAAAAATATCCACCCTGCCAAGACTAAAATCCTTTCCTTGCTCTCATTTCTTTCAGCTGAGTGGGTTCTGTATATAGAGCACATCCATCCCTCCTGATTTATCTCTGCTTTTGGATGAGAAGTGACGCTGTTTCACATCGCTCTGCTGAATTTTTTGCCAAACTGCCTGCCATGAGAGGAGACAGCACACAGGTTTATCTTCTCTGTGTCTGCAGCAGCTGTACATGATGTCACCTCCCCCTGCTCAAGGAGTCCGAGTGCATCTGAGGCAGCGGCATTCGCGCCAGAGGCAGCACCAGGGGCTGCAGCGCTCATGGAGTGTTATCTACTGCCTCTTTGGCTTTATAGCTCTCAGCCTTTTTATTCTGAAGAGAAGGATATTGCTGCCTAAGTAAAAGTCACTCCCGAACAAAAGAACAGTCATTAGTATGACTCACTTTTCTCCCCTGCAAAAGCAGAGAGTAATTGCATGCCTGGACATACTCCTTTTAGCCTGAGCACTACCCTGCCCTTCTTTTCTTGCAACAAAGCATCGTAATTTTAGCAAATGAGTACGACATTTTTATGTAATAAAATGAGCAGACACTTCATTGCAACTGTGTCAAGTTTAATTACTATTTAACGCTTGTTACCACATTTAGTTCCCTTTTGACTGTTCAGTTTCCCAAGAGAGCCAGTCACCACTACAGGGCCTTTGCCTTGCTAGATTCAAGAAAACTTCTGGTGAGCTGTCTGGAGTGCAATCCTCCCAAAGGAGGTGGGGAAAAAATGGGACGTTGGCTGCCGATTAGGAAGCATTTTCAATTTTGAACAGAGACCTCCCAGACTGCTTCTGGAGGCTTGCAGTGTCTTGTGATGCTTCATTGGGATGAGAGGTGCTCCCAGGATACAAGGGTAGACCTGCCTCCCTATACCACCCAACTGTAAAGATTCTGTAAAGATACTCTCAAAATGCACTTTAAGAAAGTGTCTACATTTTCCTTCATATTCTATCTGGCTTTCCACAGGTATTCATCACACACTTTGGCCTTCACTAAGGAGGAAAAGACACTTGTGTTACAGCTATCAAAATAGCCAGTGTTCTCCATCACTTCTCTAAATAACCCAAACATGTGGGGATGACATCATCAATTTGCAAGGACATAAAGCATTCATAATGCAGACACAAAAAGGAGTTACAAACAGCAGGTAATAGAAGCCAGTTGAGTAAAGATCGTAAGACCAAAATCAGTGCAAACAGACTACACAGATCACTAGATTTGAAATCTAGAAGGGGTGGGAATAGACAAGGGAAAGCAGAATAACAGTGGAAGATCTTAGAAGTGTGAAGAAGAAGAAAAGGAACAGAACTTGCCATTAAGAGGGGAGGGATGTCATGTGGGACCTTGAATGCCTCCTTTCCTGTAGGCCCCCTTCAGGTACTGTAAGTCCACTAGAAGGCTTCCCCGGAGCTTTCTCTTCTCCAGGTTGAACAACCCCAACTCTCTCCGCCTGTCCTTGGAGAAGAGGTGCTCCACCCCTTTAATCATTTTTGTAGCCCTCCTCTGGACCTGCTCCAACAGGTCCACATCCTTCTTGTGTTGAGAGCTCCAGAGTTGAACACAGTATCCCAGGTGAGGTCTCATCAGAGCAGACTAGAGTGGCAGAAACACCTCTCTAAATTTGCTGGTCACGCTTCTTTTACGATGCAGCCCAGAGGACTCAAGTCCAGCTTTTCGTCCACCAATACTCCCAAGTCCTTTTCTGCAGGGCTGCTCACATCATTACACAGCCACTATCAATACAGATAATGAGGATATCCCTGGCCCATGTGCCAGACCTTGCACTTGGCCTTGTGAACCTCATGAAATTTACATGGGCCCACTTCTCCAGCTTGTCCAGGTGCCTCTGGAGGACATCCCACCTCTCTGGCATAGTGACCTCACCACTCAGCTTGGTATTATCTGCAAACTTGCTGAGAGTGCACTTGATCCCACTGTCTGTGTCACTGCTGAAGATATTAAACAGCACTGGTCCCAGTATGGACCCCTGAGGGACACCACTTGTCACCCATCTCCATCTGGACATTGAGCCATTGACCACTGCTCTCTGGATGCGACCTTCCAGCCAATTCCTTATCCACCAAACAGTCCACCCATCAAATCTGTATCTCTCCAACTTGGAGAGAAGGATGTTGTGGGCGACTGTGTCAAAGGCCTTGCAGAAGTCTAGACAGATGGACAACCATTGCTCTTCCCTTCTCCACTGATGTAGTCACTCCATCGTAGAAAGCCACTAGGTTGGTCAGGCAGGACTTGCCCTTGGTGAAGCCATGCTGGCTGTCTTGAATCACCTCGTTGTCCTTCATGTGTCTTAGAAGAGTTTCTAGGGGGGGTCTGTTACATGATCCTCCCAGGCACAGAGGTGAGGCTGACAGTTCAGTAGTCACCACGTCTTCCTTTCTGCCCTTTTTTCAAGACGGATGTAATGTTTCCCTTCTTCCAGTCTGCAAAGACTTCACCTGACTGTCATGATTTTTCAAATATCACGGAGAGTGGCTTGGCAACTACATCAGCCAATTCCCTCAGGACTCTAGAATGCATCTAATCAGTTCCTATACACTTGAGAATGTAAATCTCAATTTTTACCACGGCAAAATCTTCCCTGAAATTCCCTTTACGAGGCTTTCAGCGTGGGAGCAGCGTGATCGCTGCATCAGTCCCTGACATCTGCTCAGGGCTCCTCTCAGGTACCCCAAATGCTGAACGGGCAGAGAGGGGGCATAGGAAAGCATTTAGGAGTTCTGGCTTGCTATACTTCACTAGGAGAGGTAAATCAAGATGCTTGTTAAGATTCTCACTTCCTGGTATATGATAATAAATATACACATTCACGTTTTAGAATTGGTAGAGACTCCATCCAGATCAAACTATAAATAGATACAATGATGTAGAAGAAATTCACCCTTTTTCAAAACATGAATATATATAATTGTAATAATTCACTAGTAAATTAAGACAGTGACAAGTTATAATCAAAGCGTTTTAGAAGCCATGCAATACTGCTACAACCTAATCAGTGTTTTGTATTTGTTTTTACTTCAGGCTTTTTTAGTGATTTTAGTAAGCATCTAATTGCTTGTTATCTTGATTTTCTTAAAATAGTTGACATTTTTTGCTACGATAACTAACTTATAAATCTTATTAGTTGCTCAGCATTTAGAATTACCAAGAAATGACGCACTTTGCATATTACTTGTTGTATCACTCTTTGTTCTTTTCTACTATTTTGGCCTCTGCAATTTAATTTTGTGATCAATCAACTAGTTTTGGCATTCTAGGTTGGGCTGTGCCATTAGAAAGGGCACTACATCTCATTCAGAAGTCTGGCTTCTCAGCCATCACCCACATCCCCTTTATTGGCTTTTGAAACCAATACTTAGCCACTAGCATTTACTCACCACCTCTGTCACTGAAAAGGTGATGACAGTCAAGGTGTTTGCCACTGCACAGATTTGGCTCATTACAGTGGTCTGGGATCACCGTAAGCAAACTTCCAAGCCAGTCCTGCTCTTACAGCACTGCTGCATCTACAGAAGATTTTTAGATGTTAGCTGGCTATCTCTGTGAGTCCAAAAGTGGCTTTAATTGTCCTCATAAAGGCTTGCAGAAACACTTAACTTCCTTTTGACCATCTTTCATTTCTATAATTATACTCTTCGCTGTTGCCAGATTTGTTCAACTGGAAACAGAAGTTTAAATCCACTGCCCTCAATACTGCCCACTGGCCCAAACAGTCCATCACCAACAGCTGTGCTTCTAGTATATTCCACATCATCCTACTTAAGGAATATAGCTACTCTCTCCATTTCACATGAATGAAAGCCAGCTAAGAAGCCCATCAATTTGATGGCCCATAAACAAAATACTCTTCTTCAACAGAATTTACGCTTTCAAGAACAACATGCAATAACTTAACAGACAACCATTAAATTAGAGCAAAGAGCCGTCTAATCCCCCTACCCCCAATTACTAAAAAATTTGTTTTCTACTGCTAATATGTGCTAAATAAATAAATGGGAAAAAAACCGCAACAACAGGATTGGTTCATTAATATATTTAGACTGGCTAAATTACTAAGTTATTCTATCACCAATGGACAATTCAACCAGCTCTGTATTTTTGCTTAACAATTGGAAACACAAAAAACCAATGTCTCGGAGGTGGTGACGACTGCAGGATCGTTACAGGGCTTGACCCAAGTTTCAGTGGGAAAACTTAACTTTGGAGAATTTCCATTGTTTTACAAATATGTACAAATTTATTTTTTTGTACCCACTTTTCTGCTTAAACTCTCGTGTTAATAGGCTTAGAAGGAGTAATGTCCTGGCACACTGATGATCTGCAATATACACCGGCTTAGTGTTACTCTTTTTCCACTCTCCCAGCCCCCTTCTTTGGAAGTGACTTCTCTCCAAGAATCAAGCACCAAAAGAACAGTAAATTCCTTCTCTAGGCATGTTTTCAGCCATGACTTTTGCATCTGAAAGCAATAGCACCTATTCTACAAAGCAAGAAAAAACAGCAGCTGTAACAAGAAACAAAAACATGAAATGTATTTGTAGAAGCCTGTTACATGATAAGGAAGGTACCTCGGATCTGAATGACAACCTTACTGTTACAGCATGTCTTTTCTGTGGCAATGTTCTAATGCACTGCTTTTTCACGTCGGACAACATGCTGGTAGTTAATCGCAGTGTGAATTTAACTCTCCTGTTTCCTTTATCTTTATACATCAAGGAATTTAGACCTTGAGAATCAGTAACTTCTTCAGCCAGTTGCTCAGTAGGCCCTTCTGGCTTTTTTGTTAGGCAATTAAGAAGCCCTACGGACTTTTCTTTGCATCATCCTTCCCATTTTCCACTTTTTTCACTCTTTGTTTTAGCTTTCCATTATTTTGTCCTCTCAGATAGTTCACGCAACTAATGAAATGTCTCATATTTCTTATTTGCATCCAAGAACTCATTACGAATCAACATTTCTTCCTTTCCCTCTAAGGGTTTTACAGCAGGTCACACATCTATCTCATCTCACAGTTAATCAATGACTCCCTAATGAAGGATCATTTAGTAGATCTACTATAAACTTATTTTTTAGGAAGGTTAGGCACCTTCGGATTGCTGGTAAGATCAACAACTCAGCTTTACCATTAATTATGAATATAGTTACTTTTTTTTGAGTCCCTAAGCTGCAAAAAGGTTTTGTTCTGAAATACCTTCAGATAATGAAGTGTTGCTTAGCGGTACTTATACGCTGTCTTTAATCATCATGTCAGCAGCAAAGGATCAGGCAGCCAGGCCCCCAGGTCCCTATTCACACCGTTTGCTATATCAGCAACTGGTTGTTGTTTCTTCTAAGGTAATAAATAAGAAGAACCCTTACTGCTGCTGTAACTCACAGGCATTACTCACACTTTTCTGAAAGCATGCTGTAAGGGCTTTGTTGCTTAAAGATTGCCTGGTAAAAAAAAATCCAACAAACAAAAATCCATAAACCTCCTGCCGAGCACCCAAGCACCACACAGAACAGCACATTACTCTCTTCCTATGTAAGTTGCTTCCATTTGTGTCTTAAAGCCTAATTAGTTTAACTTTGACTTCAAGATAAGCAAACACACCCAAGGCTCTAAAACCAGCATGAGAAAAACTCAGCCATGTGTACAAATAAATATCTGTTATTAAAACTGGGCATTCTTTCATACAATAAAGACGACTTTTCAGTAACTTTGGACAACAACTTTCAAGGGAGAAAACTCATTAACATTTCCAGTAAAATTAAGCATTTAACTGCTGTTATCTTTTGCAGTTACAATATTGTTTAGATTTATAAAGAACAGATTACTCAGAACACCATCTTGAAATTACATCTTAAATAGATCCACTTCTAAGAAAATATTCATCTGATACTTCAGAAAAATTAAACAAAATTATATGAAAAATTTTATCACACTTGGCATTTTCTATCTGATTTTCCCATTTTCTTGCACTTAGTAATACCTTAGTAAATGAAAACATGGGAATGAACTGTGCATTCACTAAGTTCATAGCAGATGATCTGTAACTCAGGATATCCTATAACATAATTCCTATGGTACAGCCAAAGACAAGCTTGGTAGAAGATTTCATCTTCAAACTGCATGTTTCCTAGCAACTCTCTTTAAATCAGAGCAGCTTTTTTTTTAAATTTACATCAATCACTCAGAACTGTTGAGAATGCTTAAAAACATCTCTTTCATCCTGTGAATAAACAGTTCAAATCAGAGTAGCAGCTGCAAAAAGGAGACAAAAGGAAAATCAATTCAATGTTTACTGGAATTTGCTGGTGAATTTTGGTATAATATGTTTTTTGTGCCTTTTGGTTTTAAGCTTACACATTTCAAACTAGCTACTGGTGAGATCCACTAGCTTTTTTTTGCAGGTTTAAGTAGCCATCCACCATTTCAAACATCCTCTGTGGTTCAGAGACAGCTTTTCAATTATACTTACTCATGAGGTAGACTTTAGTTGTATTCTGAAGACTTTAAAAGACAAATGATAGTTGCTGTTGGTTTAATTCCTTATAACTGAAGCATTGTTTCTTTAGTCTTCAGGTGTTTTTTTTAAAAAAAAAATCCTTTTTTTTTTAGAAAGCTTAGTTTACTGTCTGCTAAATGTTGATATTTTTCATGTACGTATTCTCTACCAATTCCAGTATAGCCTCAGAGGCACACAGCCACCTACAGAAATCTCTATTAACACTCAGTCAGCAAGGCGGGGGGTACAGGGATGTGTACCACCAGAACAGCCTCGGGATGAATCCCTGTGTCAAAACCACTACACCTGAGGGACACCAGAAATCACATGTTCTGCGCTAATCAGAAAGAATACTGATGTCATGATTGCACTGACATTAAATCAAGGTGGATTGGGGAGGAACAAAGGTGGGAAAATGGGTGGGCAAGGGGACAAGAGAGACTGGTTGCCTATCAGCAGTGGGTGGTCAGCACATCTGTCTAGCCTGATCACCAAAGCGTGTCCTGTTCTCTTATTAAATTCCATTTCTGACTAATTTCTTGGGTGAGGGGCTCCCTGTTCTTTGTGCATTGTGTTTATTGAGGAGTAAGTGCCACCACTGGAGTGGGACTATGAGCTCAGGGGGACCAAGTGCCTGTGGTAGCAGCAAGTGGAGAGACCGGAGAGATCTGAGTGGTGACAACTGGACAAGGGGCCACAGGTCACAGGAGCCCATATATCAGACCAGCAGAAGTAGGGAAGTGATTGTCCCCCTGCACTCAGCACTGGTGAGGCCGCACCTTGAGTATTGTGTTCAGTTTTGGGCACCTCAGTATAGGAGAAATATCGAGGTGTTGGAGCAAGTGCTGAAAAGGGCAACAAAGCTGGTGAAGGGCCTGGAGAATAGATCTTATGAGGAGCGATTGAGGGAGCTGGGACTGTTCAGTTTAAGGAAGGGGAGGCTGAGGGGGGACCTCATCATGCTCTACAATTACTTGAAAGGACATTGTAGAGAGGTTGGTGCTGGTCTCTTCTCACAGGTCATTAGAATCATGGTTTCAAATTGCAACAGGGCAAGTTTAAACTGGACATTAGGAAGAAATTCTTCACGGAAAGAGTGGTCAGACACTGGAACAGACTGCCTAGGGAGGTGGTTGAGTTGCCATCCCTGGATGTGTTTGTGTGTTGCTTAGATGTGGTGTTGGGTGACATGGTTTAGGGGTGAACTTGTAGTGTAGGGTTAATGGTTGGACTCAATGATCTCAAGGGTCTTTTCCAACCTGAACTGTTCTATGATTCTATGATCAACGGTGCCAGCAATTGCAGAACCTGCACTAGATATGTGTGGTGAGGCTGTGTACGTCAGTGTGTGACCATCAGCAGACATTAAACTGAACTAACTAGCAATTACGGTATGAGGCTTCGGAGCAGGTACTGGAGCGGCTGCTGCTAGCAGCCGGGTTCGCCTGGAGATCCAGGGCCAGGTGCAGGACAGTCTGAGTATGTAAGGCCAGCTCCTGGAGGGGGCCACATTTATGTCTGGACAGAAGCTTTCCACAAACAGGCTTTCGTCCTGATCAGCCAGGCAGGATGAGGGTGTCGGGGCTTTTTCTGTTTGCGACTGCTATTGCTCTCCATCAGCCACACAGAGATGTACGTATGGATGTATATATGGACAGTGTGAGATGCCCAGCATCGCTGCTGCCTTTGTCCTGGTCACAGGAAGCTGCTGCAGCCTCGCCCCTCTCAAACGACACAATTTGACAACTCCCAATAAAACTCACCAAAAAGTTCAGTGAGATGCATCTGACCCTGAATTTCTACAGTGACACGCAAGATTAGCTCCACGAGCCCATGAGTGTTCTATCTTTGTAATGCAATACATTTGAAAATGCCAGTACTTTACCTTTGCAATACAATAGTGTTTATTTCATATAGAAAGTAGTTTAAAGGATGAGAATTATATTAGAAGTATGACTAAACAGTTTAATGACTGAATCCAGAGAACAATTTAATATCAGTTCTAAGCAATTAATAGGTCTATACTAATGAAAAAAGAGAGAAGCAATTGATTTTGTACATCCAACTCATTCTCTCTGGCTTCTTCGTCTTAAATATCAGGAGAAAAAAGTTAAATAAAAAACTAAATAGGAATATGAGAGCCAAAGGCCTGATCTACTAAAGTGTCTGCAAATATTTAAGCATAGGAGGAACACATATGTCAAAATCACAGGAGGCACTCATCAGTTTTCAGGACTGAAGCCTAGAAAACCCCATTTTAGAGATCTTGTTCCAAGTTTCACATTGTTGTGACAAAAAACCACACTTCAACATGTAGATAAATACAGTTTAGGCAAGTCAGCCACAAAAAAAAGGTATTTCTCTATATTTATCAAAGTTACATTAGTGAAGTAATTCCATTCCAGTAGACTAATTTCAAATAATTACGAATGTTGTAGCTGATAACTATTCTATTGAACGTAACATACGAGTGTATTCTTTCACAGATGCTATTTCAGTGTGGCAGCAAGCCAAGAAATCAAAATAACCCTCACATTTAGAAGGTGTTGATTGCAAAGCAATGCTGTAGCATCTTGCAGGAACTCCACTCTTCCAAGCAATAAAACAGAGTCCCTCCAGACTCCATTAAACAACTGCCTACAGGTCCTGCACAGCTATTTTGTATTTATTGCATTTCTGATACCGAGCTGGCAGCATTGACACTGAGGAACACGTGGTCTCCACCACAGCGGCCTTCCCTGCTCAGGAGCTCCTGACAAAACAGGTATAATAAAACTGTAGTCAAGTACATCTGAAAGAGATAATCCTTTCAAAACATGCATCCTACCCTGTTTTGATTAAACCCCAGACTTGAAAGTATGAGCTGTAACCTGTAGTAGTGTTGGGGTCCATATGCTTACTGTTCCTGTTGACCAGCACTAAAGAGAGTTTGAATTCTACGATGTCCGTTGTCTTTGCTTACTAAAACTTGAATAGACTTTGTGCAAATGTACTGAAATTCTAGTATTTTTCCCTATTATGTCCTAAATTGTTCATATTTTGTCCAAAGAGTAATATTTTCTAATCCTTGAAGCCAAACTTCTGGGTAAAGAATAAAATTATTATTATTATTATTACTATAATTTGATTAATTTATATTTATTTGGGGGTTATATAGGAAGTACTCAACAAACAAGGTTATTCATTCTTTTACCATCAAGTACTAACACTACATAAACTGCTCTGATTTTTTCAATGCCTGGCGCCACAATTGAAGGGTAATAAACTTCTTATGTAAGGAAAGGGAAAGGGAAAGCACATCAGTCCCTGCAGATATTGTTCTACCCAGTAAAACCCAAGTACTCAGCACCTATTCTGATATCTCAGGTGATATGTTAGTGCATCTACAAATCCACACATTACTATCTTTACAGAAAATCAATTATAGATGGTTTATTAACTTTTACTCGTACTTTCTGCCATGCCTACGTTCATCCTTCTTCCCTGACCTCTTCCCCAAAGTGTTGAACTTTTCTTAATGGCCTCAAATATTCAATTGAATTAATTTAACTGGAGAGGCATGTAACGTACCTTTCACATTCAATTTATCTGGAAAAAAATTGATAAAATTACCTTTCTGATGTATGGCTGAAATGACAAGGGAAGAACAAACAAAATGTTACTCACAGTAACCGATATCAGAAATTGAAAAAACGTAATTATCTTCATTGGCATCTCCGTGCTTTTATACAGATGGAGATACAACGAGAACACAGTCCAGCATGCATTACTAGTACATTTTAAAAGGCAATATGAAAGATGCTGCTATTTATAACTACCAAAACTGCTGTATATCACATTTTGTGGTCTGCTAATGCATCTGTCAAATGCATCATTATGGCAAATGAATCACTATGGCAAAAGACCAAATCTGGTCATTTGGCCTCTTTCTTAAAATAATACAGCAAATCATTTTAAAAATATACAATGTTCATAGTGCAATATTAATTACGTTCTGAAACATTTTGAGAACTTTGGGGGTCTCCCTTTGATAAAAAAACTTTCTAATTCTCATTAGTGTCAAAAATAGGAAAAAATGTTCTAGTGGGGGCAATGCCTGCAAAATATTTGATACACACAACTCACTAGGTGTTTTGCAACACAGTTTTATATATCGCCTCCTTCTTCTCATTAACACAGAGTAGGTCACAGCACACAAAGATTCTTTGCTGATAGTATTCTTTTCCTAAGATACTGAAATTTGGCTCTAGGTATTACCCTTAACTGAGAGATGGCATCTTACATTACTGCTTGATTTGGTAGTTTATTTTAATACCGCAGTCTGACTTTTCTTTTATTGTCATCACAGAAATACATTGGCAACTTTGAAGAGCTAAAATTTCAGTATTTGTGAGCTGTCACAAGATCTAAAGTTCAAACATTTGCAGATCATTCTTTGGACTCCTAAGTAGAAACAAGATGATAAAGAGCGCTGTGCTCAGCACTGGTGAGGCCTCACCTCGAGCCCTGTGTGCAGGTCTGGGCCCCTCACTGCAAGAAAGACATTGAGGGGCTGGAGCGGGTCCAGAGGAGAGCAACGAGGCTGGGAAAGGGACTGGAGGGAAAGTCCTGTGAGGAGAGGCTGAGGGAGCTGGGGGTGTTTAGCCTGGAGGAGAGGAGACTTAGGGGAACCTTATCACTCTCTACAAATACCTGAAGGGAGGTTGCAGTCAGGTGGGGGTCGGGCTCTTCTCCCAGGCAACCAGTGACAGGACGAGAGGGCCCGGCCTGAAACTGCATCAGGGGAGGTTTACGTTGGATCTCAGGAAGCCCTTCCTCACGGAGAGGGTGCTCAGGCATTGGGATGCACTGCCCAGGGAACTGGTGGAGTCATCATCCATGGAGGTGTTTAAGGAGAGGCTGGATGTGGCACTTAGTGCTGTGGTCTAGCCGACGTGATGGCGTTGGGTCATAGACTGGACTTGATGATCTCAGAGGTCTTTTCCAGCCTCAACAGTTCTGGGATTCTGTGACAGGAGCATAGAGTCCTGTGTCAGCACAGTGTATGGGACTGAAGGATGCAAGGAGAAGCAGAGTGGAACAAAGGAAATAATATGATGGTTTGGGACCTCAGGACAAGGACATGAGGAATAATTTCCGTGTGATCACTTTGATGCGTGCATTTCAAAGCTGCTATTTTTCAAATTTAACTCCATCTTTATACTTCCTTAGAGTAGAAGTAGAATTAAGAACAAATATCGGGACATAAAAAATGTTGAAAGCTAAATGTCTGAGAGGGAACTTGCGCTAAGTTTTCTATGGGAATAAAGTGTCAGGCGATTTTCATGAAAAGACAAGCTTCAGAAGCTATGCAGCAACCTTCATTCCAGGAAGCACGAGCTCCCCTAATAGAGCGTGTACCAAACGCAGCTTTAAGATCTACCCAAACCTCAAAGCTTCCCTCCTGCTTTCTCCTGTATCTCCTCTATGCACTGCAGTGTGTGTTTGCTTGGTATGAGCAGACTACTCAATCATTTATAAGCTGAACTCTATGGACATTCATCATGGAAGGAGAAGAGCAAATGAACGTTCAACCATCAGCAATAAAGTGATAAATAATGTACATTACATCTTTGTTGTACATGAGAATTGAATAAAAGCTGAATTTCTCCCATTTGATGTGGACAAAACCCCCTCTGTAACTACTGTAACATGGTCAAGAATGGATTTATTGATACAGACAAAAAGAAAGACTCTCTTCATCTATGCTATCATATTTGACATACGAGATTACAGTTGAAGAGATTATTTAAGGCACAATGCTATACTCTTCCAGTAAACGATGTGAGGAATGCACTTTATACTTGCCTACATGTCTTATCAGAAGAAAAGCTATTAGACTGAGGAGAAAAACCAGAGTAAGCAGATTTTCTTTGCTTTGTTTACCATTGATCTTCCTCTGCCTTGATATGTGGTTTGCAGTACACAGTTTGAAGAAACCAGTTACTAATGTACAAGATTACTATTCACAAAATAATATACTGCTACGGCTATAACATATAAAGGGTCAGATGATTTCATAAATTGCTCATATTTTTTTACCACCACCATTTTAAGCTTCATGGTACATCTAAAGATTATTTGTTCTAACACATTATTACTGGTTTTCATGAAAATCATGCTTGCATTTAGCAATTTTTATTTATCTTGGAGAGACTGCAAGCCTGCAATGAAAACCAAATGTATTTGAATTAAGTACAGAAAGAAATGGTCAGGTGACAGTCTTAAGTGACCAGTATCAAGAGGTCTGGGTCTCCATTATGTTCTGAAATAAATGTGACTCATCCTATCTCTCATAAATTTGATTAAAATCATTTAGCTAAAATAAAAGGTAAAAACCGTTAACAAACTACAGTTATTAATACTAAGAGTAAAGCAATATATTTGCAAATCAAAGCTACACAAATAAGGTAGTGTCAAGATTAGACTTAAAACACCTAATCAGTTAAGTTTTCACATTGGCATCCCATTGTCAAGTAATCAGTTATTTTAAATTCTAAGAAGGGTTATTTGGAAGTGATTATTTGCCTGTTGTGAAGCAATTCAGTGAATTTGACTAAAATCTGTGTATGTTTTGAAGATACTTCTAATAACTTTGTGTTCAAAACAATCTGTATCTGGAAAACAGTTCTAAGGAGTTATTGAGTGTTTGAACCACAAACTTGACGTTACTGATTTTTCAGATTTCATTTTTCATTTTCTGTGTGGTATATAAGCCACTGCTCTTCCTAATTCCCAAGAGATGCAAGACAGATCTTAAAAGAACACTCGAATGGAAGGAGCCTGACAGCAGCTCGTTAGTCTTTTACAGCAGGCACTGTAAAAATTTCCTGCAATTCGAGAAGATGCTTTAAAGCGTATCTTTTTGAGAGTATATTTTAGGATCATTTTGATGTAGGAAACTTCCCTTCTGATGTCTTCCCTTTCAGAACTCTACCGATGTTTGTGCTACCAGGTATGCACGCAACTGCATAATACAACCAAAGCACTGAAGTCTCAGGTATTTCCCATTCAAATGCCAAAGCAAGGATATGGAAAAGGAAATTACATTTCACAGGAGGTTTTTGACCTGTTCAGCTTGGTAATATTTGTTATTTGGCAGTAAACATAAAATCACTTCTGCTATACTTGCAAATGAAAAAAGTCTGGTTTTAAAACCTCCCACAATTAACAGTAAGAACAAAGCAGCCACAGTGTTCCTCAATGCTTAGAAAACCACAGCATTCAGTGTAGAAAAGAATAAATTATGGAGGTCATAAACCAGAATGGTTGCACTCTGGACAGCAACAACTCTGAAAAGCATCTAGGGGATAGAGTGGACAGGCAATTTAACTGGGGTTTCCAGGACAATCCTGTGGCTACAAGAACTGCATGGCCCTTAGGGATTAAATGACTAAGAAGTACAGTTATCATGTGAATTTGCTTGTTAGAAATAAGCAAATTTAATTGGGATTAGCATGACTCATGCTAGAACACTGAAATTGTCATGATGCTGGATGAAATTTATTAAAAGAGACTGAAAAAATTGTGGAGAGATGTAAAATACGTATACATATGCAAAAGGAATGGAGAAAATGCCTTATGGCAACCTGTCTGGCATACCAAGGAGACGACTGAGCAATATCCTGGCTACAGGATCTAAGTATTGCTTGAAAATACTAGAAACACAAGGATCCTTTAATCCATCAGAGAAAGGCATAATAATAATAATTAAAAAAAAAGCTGGAAATGCATCCTGGAGTGATTTGCATGGGATGTATGGTGAAAATTTTAGCAAACAGCACAGTGACATTCCAGTTCTTGATGTCTTAAATAACTACTGAACAATTTCTTGCAAGACTTAAATACTGAACTAAGCACTAAGGCAGTTGGTTGAAACTTACTGATCTACCTCTGAGCTCCCACACTCTTAAGAACTGGAGCTGCAGAAAGAAGGCAGATGATGCTGTTCTGTCACAGCGTTTCCCCAGAGTGGGATTCCGTGTTTTCAGACTGGCAAGGCTTGTTATTCTGTTGCCTAAGTCAGAACCTCCAGTTCTACTTCATTTTACAGCACCTCCTTTTAGTGCTTTCAGGAAAGGTCACCGTTGGACCAAAAATTAAATTACTAGGCTCTAGTAGAGATAAAGAAAATTTTTTTTTTTAAGGAGCAGACATTTTTATCACATCTAACAAGCAAAAAAATGCCAAACTACTTCATGTTTGAATCCTACAAACAGCTATGGAAACTACAAACAAACCTGTGACCAAGAGATCAAAAATACAGAAAGAATGGACTAAAGCCCCCTCTTGACATTAGCTACATTAATAGCAAAAGGTCTTGAGGTGATACTGGGCTATGAATTGTTTTGAAAGATGTTCCAGTCACGTAGAAATAAACTATCTGCATGAAACAGATCTTTATAACCAGCAGGAAGTCAGCATTCCATCAGCATCAAAAGTAAAAATAGATCACGATATATTATGGCTACATATAACTGCTTCTCTTCTAAAAAAATAAACTTCATGGTACATTTTAAGTTTATGCAATAGACCACATGTCAAAGAGCTTATAGTGAGAAACATGATACTTCAACTGTTCAAGATTTTCAAGATAGGCTTTCAGATCTATTATAAAAATTAGAGTTTTCAAATTTTATTTTGAGCACTCCCTCCTTTCCTTTTTACTATTTTACCCATTGCCATTAATGCATTTACCACTGACATTTCAAACCCCATGCCTCTAAATGAAATGCTGCTCTCTCACACATTCTCCATTTCCACTCCTTCCCCAAACACTACTCACTTCTTATGTCTCTTTTTTTTTTTTTTTAAATTTTTGGTCATTTTTCCCTATATTCAAGCACATTCAGATGAACACATGCATACCCATTCTATTTCTTGTCCAAATTTGTCTAGCACTAGGAACCAGTTGCATCAAGAACAAACCTTGTTATACATTGTTTAATAAGCAAAAGTTTCCTTTTATAGCACTTAACTGTTGCTTGGAGGCATTAGCTGAATTTTTTTAAGTGCTCTATGATATACCTAAGGCATGTTTTCTGATACTTTCATTATTCATGATTTTTCTGAGAAGTCGTTCAAATTTTTTTAAATCTGCCCGAAAGGCATCTGCAGCATTTTCCTCAATCTTATTTAGCATTTCCTAGTTTATAGCAACTGAACATCAGAGAAGTATTTACACATAGCACTAAGATGCTGATTATCTTCATGACTCCCCATGTCCCTTTTTAAAGCCGCTCATCTCATGGAGAAGGTAAAGCAATCCACAGAAATTACTGAATTATACACATATCTACCTGAGGGAAGAACTGAAAACCCCCAGAACTGCTAGTCTGAATATCTTTCCATTCT
This sequence comes from Trogon surrucura, assembly GCA_020746105.1. NCBI lineage: Eukaryota > Metazoa > Chordata > Aves > Trogoniformes > Trogonidae > Trogon > Trogon surrucura. The sequence goes on from CM036617.1 coordinate 189,640,813, forward strand.
GCTTTGCATTGTGGCTCTTCCTTATTAAGGAAGAAACTGTTCATTCCTTAAACCTGTTTTTAAAAATTGCGTAGCATGATTTTGGTTCTGTGAAATGCAGTTAATGAACTGGGCACAATGATTTTCTGTTAGATCTTGGCCTTCCCTATTATTTAATTGGCAATTAGTTCAACATACCGCATTGCATGCACTGCTGATGTTACCAGGTTACGAGGATAAAAAGTACTTTTTCTGAAAGGAGTAAAAGCAAAGGGAAAGCGTATATGAAATTCCACCACTGGAAAGGATGTTTGAAATCCTGTCACTACCAGCACTTGGCAAACACTAAAGAAGGCCAGCAGATCGTGAAAACACCGTCTCAATAGGGAGTATCCTGCCAAAGGTCAGTGTGATGCTGCATAAAAAGAAAAGAACTTTATAAGCTTTAAAAATGACCACAGCATTCTTCAGATTTCTTGGCCATGATCAACTTATCAATCTTAAAGCTTTTATTTTTGTTAGTTTTCCTTTCTTTTACTGACAACCAAAGCACAACACAACCATTTGTATTTGCAGTGTTTCTGGCTGCAAGATAACAAGTGGAGGATAAGGAATAAAATGAGCAATCTGTTGGCTGCTGCTGCCTTTTCTACATCAATAAGACCATTATGGCTTCAGACTATAACCTGAACTTAAAAACTGAAGCAATGCAGCGCTGAACTAGGATGATGTGTTAGCTGTGCAATCTTCTGTTTGTTTTTAAATAATTTTTCAAACAGGTTTTGCAGAACAAGAAATGTAATTTCAGGAGTTGAAAAGGAAAGCAGCTGATTTTAAGCACTACATGTACTCCTTTTTTTGCTTTTGGTTTTGTTTTTTTTTTCCTAGGTAGAGAAATGAAGGCAACAATCTGTCCTAATGTCTTGAAGCAGATAAAGAGTAAGCAATGTATATAACTATTGTGCATCCTTGCCGTGATGCAGCTGCTGCTTTTGTGTTACTAATGTATTCCGCTGTTGGCAGAAAAGGAATCTCCAGTCTTTTTCAACAGGTGACAGGCAAAAAATAAACTGCAAATCCTTAAGTTGGCCTGGCAGGGGGCCAATTAACGTTTCAGCTGACCAGCATCGCTTGAAAAGAAAAGGAAAGATGAAAAAAAATAACAGAAAATGACAGAAAGATGATAGAAAAAAAATCAAAACTGGATGAAAAGGAAAAGAGGATTCAATACTGAAGAGAAGCTTCAAAATAAAATTAGGATAGCCTCCTTGTAGTTGTGCTGTTTTCCTTCCTTTCTTCTGCATTTAATGGGAGTATATGCAAAGATTAGGCCCCTGTGGACTTGGTGTATGGATCTTTTCTGGTATCTTAGCAAAACACACTTTTCCCCTGGGAAGTTATTCCAGTTCATTATTTCAATGATTTGGGTTTTAATGGAGTGTTGCATCTTATTCAGCAGTAGGTATTGGAATGAACTTGGGAGGCAGCACGGGTGGAAGAGGGGAGGGGACAGAGGGAAGGTTTCCTGATCCCTCCAATTATAAAACCTTCCACAGCTTGCCCGGAGGAGGGAATGGTACCGGCCTTAGGGACAAGTTTGCAAAGAAAAAAGGGATAAACATGGTGATTTGGCTTAATAATATGCTGCCTACTATATCAAACTGGATTAGATACAGTTCATTTCCTGCAAAGGTTTCCCAAGCTTCGCTCTACACTGCCCTGTGCCAAACGAGAGAGTTGTTTCCAGCTATCCCATAAATGTGGGTTTAGTAGAAGGATACAGCTTTAGTACGAAGCCGACTATTGCCTGGTGCTGATGGTGAGCCTCTGCATGTGGCATCTCCTGCTCTGGAGCCTGTTCGTAAGCTGCCTCCCAGGACCTCAGTCGGGTGACCCACGACAGGCAGGTGACCAAGATCTCTCCCAGAGAAGCCGTTTTAACAGGGGTAACAGCTTAGATCAAACCAATTTACAGACTATACTAGTGGCAGTCCTGACACAATGCCTACTCGTTTCTTCCCTTCAGAGTTTGCAGAAAACACTCCATTACTGTGTCATCGGTTTTGCAATTCATGGCATAAGGCGTTTGATTTGGTTTGATCTGTATGTAAAAATGCAGTGGAGAGAAATATAATTGAAAATCAACAATTTTTGGTCAGCTGCTTATCTTCTGGTTGGAATGAGTATAAAATCCAAGTCCTCTGGGAAGGGGAACGCGTGGTGCTGCTGGAGGCTACCTGGTGCAAAGGTGGGAGGGTGGGCAGCTCAGACAACGTACTCATCAGCTCCCCTGGATCCTGTTCTTCACCCTGCAGCCCAGCGAGCTTCCTGCCCTTGCAGCCAACAGTAAATAACAGCAGATTTGGAGACTCATAACACAAATACGTCTATCAGGAACGAGTGGCTTATATTACCCAGATGACACAGAAGCACATCCTCAGGCAAATTTACATGTTCGTAGCTCCTGACATGTCTGGTATACTGCTTCCCACCACACAGAAACCTACCGGCTTTTTTCAAAACATTCCACTAGAAATAAAATAAATCACTCTCTATCAGTTTTCAAAATATTTTTTGAAAGCTTCCCCTAAAATCTAGTTTCAGCTAAACAGAGAAAGTTACATCAGTATTCTTTAGCACAGAAAACACACGGCTGGCACTCACTTATTGTCACAAAACAGGGGGAAATAATATCCAAAGATGTGCTTCTGTCTGCCCTCCAGAACAGTTACTAGAGGCAAACAACAAGAACAGGTACTGAACAAGGTCAAAAAAATTTAAGTAATGAAGACAAGTGGACCCCAATTTCAAGAGCTCACAAGACCTCCTGCCAGAAGGAGAAGCCAAGAAAGAAGAAAAGGGGAGAAACAGAAAAGATTAGATGGTTAAGAGACTTCTGCCTGCCAGGTACCATGAAAATGTTTCCCTCACGTACTCCTTCCATGAGGTCTTGTCACTTGCTCCACTGCTTACCATTGCCAGGCACGGTCAACGTAACGACCAAACCTCCTGTGCCCCCTGCACGATGGACGCACTGAGGTTCTTGGTCAAGTTTCTTTCCCTTTTTGCTCAAGGTTTCACATCTGTTCTCAGCCCACAGCAAATGCCGATCTGTTACACCAGTCTCTGGCTAGAACATCTGTCGAAAACGAATTAATCTTTGCAAAAAATACTACCTTCTTTTTAGACTTGTTTCCTAAGGCAACGAGCTGTAAGCAATCAAGCTGCTCCTATGTGTGGCTCTGCCTGACAGTTTCTTCCTCCTGAGTAACTTCTACCTTCACCAAAGGCATTTCAACCAAATTTGGTATTTCAACCAAAGTTGACAGAAGTCATAAATAAATTAATTCCCTAACAGTGCCACGAAGACATCTGCCTGGGTGCAAGAGGCAGGTCAGGTAAGCACCACCTCTAAAGGAACATCAGGACCAGTGTACAGCCACGGGCACAAGACACCGGTCACTCAGGGACATCTCAGCCAGGGGAGAAGCTCTTTGAGGGCTGGAAGATCACCATGGCCTGGATAACGCAAACCCAGCACACAAACACCAGCTAACCCCACTTCGGAAATTCTGCCCCTCATAGAACCACTTATTTTGTAATTTCCATTTTACTCCACAGGATAACAGATTTGATGATGAAATAGTGTCTGTGCTACTGTACTGGACCCCGTCCCAACAGAGGTTCATCCCTGTCACTGCAAAACCACACCATTTGCACTTCGGGAAAAGTTTCAGTAGTTGAGAGCTAGCAGGCATAAGAAGTCTCTCCAAAATTAAGATTTCAGTTATTTTCTGCTTAGTCCCATGAGATGGTTAGAACAACAACTCTAATTCCAGGAAATTTATGCAGAACTATACGAATTTGTTTTGATTTATCTCACACACAAACAAAAAAAAATAATTTTATAAACATTAATTATGTACGTAATTTTTTTGCTTTATAAATAATATAAATAGAAATAATAATAGAAAATAATAGAAATAATAAATAATACAATAGAAAAACTGAAGATTGTCTGAAAAGGATTAGTTATATTCTAATCATATGGCTGCCAGTTACTTGAAAAGAAGTCAATCATCTATTATTTTTATAAATGAAGTCTATATAAAACATTTGGTACTCTAAAATTGACCTGATTTCAGCTATAATATTAAGATGCAAGATTTTATTTTATCTGTATCTCAAAGTTCAAAATATTGGATTAATATCACACAAAACTAGAACTACGCCCACTTTTGAACCTCAGAAGTTTACGTTTAGAAAATATTTACTGGGGGTATGAGGTTTCAATTGCCTCAAGAAACTTAGGCATCGGTAGATGACTACTGTGCCAAGTTCACCACCAAGCTTAGGGTGAATTGCTCAGACGCAAGCAGAGTTAGACCCATTCCTAAAAACCGATGTCTATCACAGATAGCGGGAATACCCCTTATAGAAGTAACTTTTTCTGTTCTTAACCTGTATCTCTGTATTTTGCACACATATTTGAACATAGTTCATAGGGTTGATAACCCAGGTATGAGGAAGCGCAACGAGAAGCCCTCCCTGGGGCCTCCACTCACACACGTGCTGGTCTGTGGCTTGGAGGCTGTGCTGAGCTCTGGCTCTTGCCTGAGCAGGCACCTGTGCCCAGCCTTGACCTTGTCTTGCTGACTTAACCTTGGACTTGCCTCATCACAATGAACCTGTTTGGCAAACCATATTCTTGCCTGGCATCTGGTTTCCATCACTGGACCTCCTCTGCAATTCTTCTTCAGTTATAAACAGAGATATGTTGATGTACGTGCTCATCTGAGCATGGGTATGGTTTAAGGAGTAAGAAACAAAAGGATTCATACCTTTGCCTGTTTGTGTGTTTGAAAGGTGAGAGGGGAAGGCCGGGTATAAACAGGGGTGTAAGGAGTTGATACGTTGTGTGCTCAAGTTGGGGGAGTAGTCGGAACAAAGGCGGGTGAGGGCGGTCTCATTGAGGACACTGCCCCTGCCTTGGCTCCTGGTGTGCCTTCCCCTGCAGAGCAACCGCTCCTGCAGGCCCTGAGAATTTGCATCACCTCCTTCTAAAGGTAAACAAACAGCTGAGCTTGTACAGAAGGGGAAAAAGACTCAGAATAGGTAATTTCTATAGGGCATAACAAATTGCATCAGGTATGATAAGGTCACAGAGAGTCATTCTGAATTCACTGCATCCACCAGTTTCGCACATTTAAGTTAAGATGGTCTTTTCTGAAGCCAGCTGGCTGATATTCACATCAAGGAGATGCTTCCATTCTGTGCATGTTCTCAGGAAATGAAATGAAGAGTTTAAAACTCTGCTGTGCCCTGTGTAAGCATCCAGCCGGACGATTATTACTGTTCACTGCCAGCCAAACTTCAAGTTCCATTTGCAGAGCCAGAGAAGAACTCCAGGATGATCACTGAGGCATTATCCATGCTTTTGTAGTCTGGTGGCAAGTTTCCTACATCATGAAAGCAGCCGGGGACTGCTCAGTTCCAAATGCCCCAACGCGAAGCTTGTCTGTCCCAGTTTCAGTAAGATACAGCAAAATAAAGCCGACGCGCACACACTTTATTTCCTAGCTTAGAGCAATGGGTTCATTTTTAACAGCCTGTGTTGATCTGCCATTTACAAGGGAAGATGTTATTCATTACAAAGGTAGCTGGTCAGGAGTTTATTTTAGGTATATTCATTAGTTTTTGTCTACTGGTAGGATGTAAGACATTCTGCAATAATACCTCTACTGTTGAACTGCCTGTAAAAGTGTATAAATACAATAAAAGAGACAAAAGTATCTATACACAATAAAACAGAGGCAGGAAAAATAACCGTGTTTTGCTTATTTAATGTCAATCTTACTTGTAAAAATTCCATCACTTTACTGGGCAATTAAAGTGTTCAAAACATTTTATCTTTATGCACTCTAACATGCAGAATTATTCTTGTTCTACAAGCTTAAAAAAATGAAAGGAAAACAATGATGATGAGAAAAGTTTATCCTCTTCTAGGTGATGTTCTACGAATACTTAATTGCTAATATTCTGTACACACTGACAGAAATTGTTCCACTATCTAAAAACTAATCTCATTTTCTATACTTGCAAGAATTAGAGCAATATCTGTACTTAATATACAGATAATTTTAAAATGCTTATACATATTTGTAACACTTAACTCAGGAAAAAATATGCATCCCCAGTGACTTCCATTCGGATGCAGACAATTCATTTAGGGGCCCTGCCTTTTCTTGCTTCCAATTTTTCTTAAAGGTTTCTGAATGAAAAATGTCATACAGCTCTATGCTGCATTTTGTTCCAAAATGTTACGTCACTTTAAAAGCCCAGCTACAGTCCCTGCCTTTTCAGGATTAATTAAAAATTCAGCAGCCGTGTTCCATATCTCAACGTTCTTTGTATTATCATTCTGTATATCACCATCAACACTATGTTCATTTCTGACACCAAATCAAGCTGGTTAAGCCTGAAGACCTGGCCAAAGACTTTACTAGATAAGTAATCACATTAACATGAACCTTTATTCAGCGGTAAGGTAACAAAAAGAAGAAACAAAGTTCTGGATAGATAATAGGTACAAGGTCTTTTAGTTCCCTCTCAAGCCTCTCATTTTTCCTTGTAATTCAGTCTTTAATGAAGGATTTCCCACTCATGCTTCCTTTTAAAGGTCTCAGCAGAGCAACTGCTTATTTTGCAAAACACAATAAAAAGGTCTGTCTCTACAATTTATAATAAAATGCCGTCACGAGATTAAATCAGAACTCTACCTCTTTCACGAGCATACAAGGTCACATAATTCCCCAAAGATAAACTGCCTTAGGATGGCCATATCTTTCTTCAATGCAAGCTGTAATTTTTGCAGGGATAAATTAACGTTCTATTCACGATGATCAGCTGCGCTTCAAGTGCCAAAACAAACCCAAACCAAACAAGACAAGAAAGACGCTAGTGATGGAAGCTAGATCCTACAGTCTGTTCTGTTCTGGTCTCTGGCAATAAAAGAGGAGAAATATTTGCTTAGCCCACCACCAGAAGAGGCTCCACGATGAAGTATCCAGCTTACCCTGTCATAGCTGCCAAGCCCTGACTGGCCTGTGCCTGCCTCTAGTACTTAACTTCCAGGAGACCAGTTCTCACTGTTCTGCCAGGAATTGATTGCTTCAGTCGTGAGCCAACGTAGGATGTTGTCAGCAAAGGGCATTTTCTATAGGAAAAAAGCCCAGGAGTCTGGCTGTCCAAGAGGGGACAAAAATGACTTATACACCTGTTATGGTATAATCTGCCTCTTTCCAAGGGGGTGATTCAAAGGATCAAGAATTCAAACTCAATAGCCAATGAGACTATTAAGCAGGTATTCTTTACTGTGGCACCAGGAGACACACAGGGATACTTTCACAGCGTGTGCTTCCCATGGCTTTGTCTTTGTTCTGGTTATATGCGTTCACTACATACATATTTATTACATTTCCAAGAAATAATTATTGTATCTCCTCCTATTCTAAGAACTATTTATATACTCATTTCACTTTCCATTCTACCATCTTTATCGCCATCTACTGTTCTTCTCATTTTGGTCTGCCCTGGTGGTCGTTGGACGCGTCTGGTGGTCGTTGGACGCCTCTGGTGGTCGTTTACTTCATCATTCTTCTTCCTCATCTTGTCCTCCAGATGACTTTCTTGTTACTTGGCAGCTTTTGACCAGTAGCAGCTAGCTCAGGGCGATAAGGTTCTGCCTTGAAGCAACTGTTCCCCATCCAGCTACAAGTTATCTTTTCTATAAAGCAACTACCGAGCTCAACTAATTCTGTTCTCACTGCCGTATTCCCACACTCCGTTAATGTCTTCCGTTCTTCATTTCAGGGGAGATAGTTCCGATGCCTTTGCAGCCCACTTCTTTGCTGCTATAGTACAGCAGACATGATGGTGATGGGCTTTTTGCAGGACCTTAAGGGTAAGATAAGCAGGCACTCCAGTAAAGTTCACACTTGCCCAGTCTGCTCTGCTGAGCTGTTTAGTGGTGACAGAAGTCTGCCCATGTCCACCTCCTGGGGTTCGCTGGACCTGCAGGCCACCTTAGAAATGCTAATTATAAGCAGATTTTGCATTACACACTGTAAGCATGAAGAAGAAACTTGCAGAACATGCTAGACAGCACTGGAAACAACTCCTGAATGGGTTAAAAATAGCAGAGGAACAATGATGACAATTCTGCCCTAATCTGCTTAAGGTCTGGCCCTGCAGAAGACCATCAGCAAAGCATCAGCAAAGAACTTTAAATCAAATGATAATTTAGAAAGCCAACATTGGTTTATTAGCAAAGTTGGCCAAGTTTGGATGCTAGATGACACTAGCACACTGCATGGAAAAACCACAACATATTTCTTTTGTAACTTACTAGTATAAAGAAGCCTAACTTGCCACTAATTCTACAATTACTGGTTAGTGATAATGGTTACATTCATTATTGGCTAAGTATATTAAAATTAGCTTCGCCTCTCATGTAAATCAGCATGCGTGCCCCCTGCGAGTGTTGCGGGGGCAAGTTTTTGGTGCTCTGAATTGAGTCACTGGTCGTGATCTCTCACTGCCACATTTAATTTTGGTTCCCCTTCAGCCTTTCATAAATACTTTTTGATGTTTTGGTACCCTCTAATCTCCATAACAAGGGTTTTAACTAGAAAAGCCCCACTTAGGTCTAGTTCCACACATCTCCAAGGACTAATAGTTCGTTAAAAATTTCTAAACAACAGTCTACTTGCTATGTCCAGGTACACACTCTCTTATTATCTTTTCCACTAGTTGGCTGGAAAATTTCTTCTTCCCATTCTTTCTTCTTCTTCCCATCCTTGAGGCAGTATTCTTTGAAAGACTGTTTTACCACTCTTAAGCATTAAAAATTGTTCTGCCACCCTTATGGCAACACTGTGGTCAACAACATCAGGTAACCACAATGGTGTTTTCTGGGATGGGATTCTCTCCCATTTACATGGAATAGACCAATGTACTACTGTAAATGGTATCAAACTTCACTGTGTAACTAACTGAAAGCACCTCCAACCTTTCCATGCCTCAGCTTTATTCCCTTCAATTACTTACAGGTATTCACATTTGAAGTTCTATTCTATTTTATTATCATTGGCACAGTCACACAAAATTGGCACCTGACGGTGATCCTTCTGCATAATCATTTAGACTGAATTTGGACACTGAGTCATAGTTAAATTGATCTGAACAGAACTTTGCTCATTTAAACTGGAGGATGAATTGTTCCAGTAATGAGGCATGGAGTCCATATCTTTGATTACTTTGCATTTTCAGTAACTGTATTGGTGTCATAACTCAATTCATGTTCTTGTAAACAATTCTGGTGCAAAAAATTATTTCAGCAGAGTGTAAATGTTGGGCAACTACCTCTTTTATGGAGAAGCATTTGCAAATATTTGAGAGAGATGAGACTGAAAATTAGCAAAAATATTTCAGTAATTAACTATTATATACAATAGAAATTTCCTTAAGGGTCTGTGTGGAAAAAAACGTAACACACTATATAAGCAGCGTAGTGAACATTACTTAAGTGCCACAGGCTCTCTATTAAATCCCTTTTACTCCTTGCTGGAGAAGCAAGATCTCATGGCTTCTCCCTAAAGCTCTGGGAGGATTTGTACTCCTTACTCATGAAGACAGCCTGAATTTTTATAATGTAATATAGAATGCAATTTTTCCTGACATTGATTAAGCCACCAGAGAGCTGTTAAACTCCTGCCCAACAGCAACTTCCAAGGATACTCATAACCTGATGTTTCATTCCAAGTGGTGTCAGTAGTGGTTACAAAAGTTCAGCACCTTTTAAAATTGCACCCTCTGTCAGAGTAAATGATTTAATTACTTCGATTTTAACATGTGTCTGGCCATAACATGAGCCTTTGATGAATCATTGACAATACACAGTAAACGCTGCAGTAAATGATACTTGTAAGGAATACATTTAACTGTCCTTACAGATGAAAGACCATTTTAAAGAGACTATCTTTGCTGATGAGTCCATTGCTTTACTTTTTCCTTAGATATAAAATTCCTGTATGCAAATCTTTTTTTTAAAATTCACATCTCTTTTCTAAGAAAAAGAAAATTCACCAATTTTCAGAAAGAATAAATAAACTCTTAATCTCTATTACGTGTCCAGAAAATGATAATCTTTCTTTCCTTACTCTCCTATTTGTAGACAATAGTTATTATTCTGGCAACAGTCAAGCAAAACTTATTTATTGCTAACAAAGTCAAGCCAGCTTGCCTTTGTGTTGCCTTTCCTGCTGCTTTCACAAAAGGTTTTAATTTTGATGAAATGGACAGAAGCACGGAGGACTGAAAAGAATATCTGGAGAAGGAGAAATTCTGACTATATTTTTTCCCTTCATGTGCAGAATGGCTGTCTTTTCCCAATTAGATATTAGAGTACTAATGCTTGTGATATATTGACCTGTTTAGGATTTGGAATATATTTTAAGTAGAGGAAAAACTGGTAAGATTTCCTAACAAAACTTGCTTTGTTTTTTCCTTAATTTCATATATTCTACCTTACATATGTTTCATATGTAATAAAAAATTATACTATTGCATGCAATTGAGATAGAAATACAAAATAAATTTCATTAAATCAAACAAATATTGGTTCTCAGGTTTGCAGTGCAGTCATATATATAATATAAATAGCTAATAAATTACAGCACACGGAGACAAAAATATTTTAAAAATGCTTTTTTGAGGACTTTTCGCCTAGGTGATGTTAGGGTTAGTGCTGGGATCTTCTTTTTTTGTCATGCTGTGAACTTGATGAGTGAACTTGATCTTTCTTACAATTTACTTCCATCAATAAAGACAGCTTGTACTTTGCTTTGCTTTTTTTTCTGTGCCAACAGATTTCTCCACTAAGTTGTTCCTGTTAAGAGTATTGAATCTAACAAAACTGAGAGAGATAGTTTAATAAATAACAGTTTAATAAATAATTTAGAAACCTACTTACATTGCTACAGGGTCCTAGTCTGTGGTATTTAGATCTAAAGTTCTCTTAGTCATGGAGTGTTTGTTCTGCTTCATTAGAAAATTTATACAACACTGGTTATCACTATAACTATGCTATAAACAATCAGCACAAAAACCAAGATTTGGGAAATCACATTTTAATAGGTGATTTTTCAGATACATGATTTTTTAGGGTTGCATAATTTAGAAGCACAGGTCAATACTCTGAAGCACATCGTGAAGCCCTTATCTGACAAATTTAAGGGCAGAGGCATTCAAGACATCGTCTACAGTGGAGGACAGAAATCTGCCCACCTAGAACAGAGGTCACCCTACTTAAGATCTAGATCTCTTAGGAGGTACCTGATTTTCTTCTTTCACTTGACTCCTAGAGGGGCAAAGCAGCTCATGCACCTCACTTCCATGTATAAAGTTAAATGTGATGAGCCTGGTCTCCAGCTCTTAACATTTTGCTATGCTAGAAATGCCAGGATCTGTATATCCTATTCGTTTTAGGAGCAAACTTGCAAAGAGTAAGACAAAGAGCTTATAAAAAGCTTAGTTTTTAAGCTACTTCTGATTTAGTGACAGGGTTTGGTTTTCAGTTACATCATCAGAGATACTTAGCACCTCTCTACACAGTCTCAATCATGGTCCACCTCAGAAAAGACGACAGAATTCAACAAAACAGTGCTTCTGAAAAATGTAGGTAAAGAACTGATTTCCCACTTTGCAGAACTGGCCTCTTCATTAATATCTCAGAAAGATAGTATCTCAGGGGAAAACTCAAATAAAACCCTGTAATTTCTGTCTGAGCTAAACTTTAAGGTTTAGACTTTTTGTAAAATCCTACTAAAAACAATATTCTCAGTTCTGCTGAAAAACCACAGACCCTACAAAGTTAAGTCACTGAGAGAAGAATCTACCATTTAACTGAAACATATTGTGCTCCCATTTACATCTCCAACAGGAAAGAGCAACCTTACAAACTGCTAAAATTATTTATGAAAATGTATGCAATTAAAATCAAGTCTGTCCTTCTAACTGATGGAATACACCTAGAGGGCGGCTGAATGCCAGAGAGGTGTTATTGCCATGAAATTACCTTCTAGTAAGTGTGACAATCCACATCCTAACTGCATTTGTCTTGTGTTAATGTTGAGTACCAAGAGACAAAATTGAGCACATCCCATTACAAACCTGCAGAGAATTTAATACGGGAATAACAGTTTGTAACCAGCTGAGATTTAAGATTTCTATTATGTAAAGTAGAAAGATATGTGCTTTCAGCTTCTGTTGTCAACACTACAAATAAACACGAAATCATCCCTAATAAACACTGCAGGAAGTCAACTATGCAATCTTAATGATGCTGGAGTCCTTTGCTAAAGTCTACAGTTCACAATCTCAAGCAGATCCCAGATACTATATCAACTAGGGTATCACGCAGAGCAACAAAAAAAAGCAACGCCAGCTGGAGGCATTCATTGAACTTCATTGTCATTGCAGCAATAAAAGAAATCCTGTGCTACCAAAATGAAAACAATAAACCAAATATAAACTGAATTGGGTGAGGAAGTAAAACAATCCCAAATTGCCGTCTTCAAATGGCCAAGTATTAAATATCTCTGGATAACCTACGAGTTGACAGATGGGGGGGCTGACTAATTGGTTGCCACCACTGGATGTCACTGGTGCTTCAAAGAAAAGCCACCACACATGCATTTATCAGGCTGCACAGCTTGGAAGTGGCAGTACTGGGAGTCAGAAATACTCTCATGCTAACACTTTTCTCGAGCTCGCTTTTCACCCTTGTCATCTCTTCAACGTCTTTCAGCAGTTAAACTTGTTCAGTAAGCCTCCATAAGACTTGAAGATAGAAGCTACCAACCATACCGCTGCAGTTATCCTAATCCTAACATCATGGTTTTTTTTCCTTTGAAGAAGGTATACCAGGACTCCTAGAATGTCACCTGCTGCATTTACTCTCGTGTCTGCTCAACACAGACTTGAAAATTTCCCTGCTGTATGCCAGCACCCTGGATCCATTCACACCATGAATTCTGCCACCCAGGTAAAATGGAATACACACTAGCCATAAATTTAAATAGCAAGTTTTTGCAATAGATGTGTCCCAATGGCTGAAGTTGGAAACCATAAAAATTCATGCATCTACTGTTATCTTGCTTCAGAATTAAATCATGATATAACCTTATTTTCACCTATATAGGATAGAGCTATAATGAAAATGCTGTATTGACATTCTTCAGATTATTTATTTGAGTGCACTGGCAAATACAGAAAGAAGGAAAAAACAGCCTGGTCACATAAGCGTTGTATTGAAGCACTCTTCTCTGCTGGCTCAGGCTCTGTGAAGAAATCAAACCCAGAAACTAGGAAAGCAATGGATACCAGAGACCTCCATGTAGCCTCTAGCCATAGCTCACAGGGTGGTTCCCTGGCAAATATTCTCTCTTGCCAGAGTTTCTTTTTGTAGTTGAATTAGCATTAAAAGAAAGCAAAGAAGTGTAGGCATAATGGGTTGGTTTTGACAATGGAACAAGCCTGTGAGAGGGATCCCTCAGATACTTTGCTGGTCAACAGATCCATAAAGGAGAGGGGATGAGGCAGAACATTGAGGTGATGAAGACTGCTGAAGTTATAGCACTTTTCAAGGCAGTAAAATCTAAGTTACTTGTGAAGAATTGCAGGACAACATGATATGAAGTAACTGAAGGTAAAATGGTAAAATAGCAGATGAAATTGAGTTCCGGTGATAGAAAGTGATGAACATTGGGAAAAATAACTGTATGTGCAGAAAAAACAGCCTAAATCAGTCATTACCACTCAAAAAACCTCACATTTTAGAATTAATAAGGTCTCTAAAGATGTCAGTCCAGCTCTCAGCAGTTGTCAAAAAGAGACCTAGACTTAGGAATACTATGTTGTAGCTGTGATGATTTCTAGATAAAGGCAGTGCCAGCTTTATAGCCAGTGGTAGCTCATACCACTGGAAAAAATTAAAAAGCATTCAGACTTTCCAGCTCTTCTTTGTCTTGTAGCAGTAGCAGCAGTCTTCAAAGCTTACTACAAGCTGAGAATAATAATTCTGAGTTCACTTAACTATGTCATGCGGTTACACCACGTTGAGCGATACGGGGTGTTAAGTATGCTAACTTCCACGGGCAGCTTTGAATGGGCTTCCCAAATGCCATGTGCGAATTTGCTTTGATGGAGAAGGAAGCCTCACTCTGTGATATACCCACAGATGCCACATACAGCCTTCCCAGGGAAGCTATACAGAAAAATCATTTAAGAATGATAACCCACATGGAAAAATGATCCTACCCCATGTATTTTTTCCCAGAACATCTGCTCCTGCTCAAGCAATCCCCCAGATTTGTTAAGCTCCTCACTAGGAGCAGACTCTCCTCACACAAACATACGCTGCCACCGGAACCCGCTCATGCCAGGGCAACAAACACAAGGCTTGGTGACCACCTCCACAATCAGCAAACAAACCCACCCAAAACCCTGCATCTGCACGGCTGGCGATACATTTGATGCAATGTACCAAACGCCTTTCTCTCGTGTGCCTATGCGGCTGACTGTGGAACAACCATTTCTGCACCAGAACAAATTCTAACCTTGACAAAGGACAGAAACACCCCATCACCTTACAAAACAAAAGCTTCTTCTCTGACCTCTCAGTGTCAATGACCTGAGGAGATCTACCCAATGCCTTTTAAAAATAAGCCTCGGAACAAAGGCTTATTTATAAACACTAAATATCTTGGACTCAATAGGGTTATCAATTTTGGGGCTATATTAAATTCTCAGCTAGCTTCTAGCAAATGCTGCCACTTTTCTGAGGCAATAAATTGCTTTCCTTTCTTGTAACAACTAGTGAATTCACCCCTTTTCTATAAGTACTCCTACCTTGCACCACAGGTTACAAATTTTTCTTCTCACAGCCAGCCTAACTGATTTAACCACTGAAGCTGAACTCAAAACAACTTCTCTCGGCTTCCACTGAGCCGCCAAGACTGATGTTTCTAATTCAGGAGAACAGAAAAAATCACTATGCTTCTCTGCAGAGTCTGAGCTGTGCCCACCTTTTTTAACTGGCTCCCATAGTGGTCATGCATATTCAAAAGGAAAAAAAGCAGAATCTGAGAAACTAAGAGATGGAGAAGGAAGAGGACTACTGGTATGGAACATCTTCCACACAAGAAGTGCATAAACCTGTACTCCTTGTTTTATAGAAGTCCTGACTGATAATGTTAGGAGGTGTAAAACCTTGAGAATGAGGTAGAGAAAACAGAATCATAGAATACTACAATTGTTTCACTTGGAAAAGACCTTTAAAATCATCGAGTCCTGTTTCCTTTCCTTTGAAACAGGTTTTGTATTTTTCTGTCAAAGAACTAGTCTCTTTCATGTGTTAATACTTTAGCGGTAAAATTTATAAATAAAGGTCAACTTCTACAAAATCAAAGGCCCAAACAGTTAATTTTCAGTTACTTACCTGACTAGTTAGATAAAATTGTTTAGGTTGGAAAGACCTTTAAGATCATTGAGTCCAACCCTTAACCTAGCAATGCCAGCTCCACCACTAAACTATATCCCTAAGCACCACACGTACACGTCTTTTAAGTACGTTCAGGGATGGTGAGTCAACCACTCCTTTGGGCTGCCTGTTCCAATGCTTAACAACTCTTTCTATGAAGTCTTTCCTAATGTTCAATCTAAACTTCCCTGCACAACTTGAGGATGTCCTCTCATTCTATCACTTGTTACTTGAGAGAAGAGATCGATCCTCACATCACTATAAGCTACTTCAAGGTAGTTGTAGAGAGCAACATCTCCCCTCAGCCTCCTTTTCTCCAGGCTAAACAACTCCAGTTCCATCAGACGCTCCTCCTAAGATTTGTTCTTGGTCTCTCCAGTTCCTGTAAGCTCCACATTCTTTTGGATTTACCCATTTTCTACTCCCTCAAGAAGGGAACAGCTCTCTTTCATTGCAGCCACGGCAAGGTCAATTGATGTAGACTGGGAAGGAAAAACTGGCTGCGATTACTGGACGTAAGCACAAGCACTCTTTCTCCTCACTGGAGAAACTGAGCTGTTGCTATCAATTACATGTATTTAGCTTTTCCCTGGCAAGCATAAATGCTTGCATACTGTAATTACAGCTGCTCCAATGTCCCCAGAAGGAAGAAGGGGAAGAAAAATAAATGATAACGATTTAGTTTTATTGCTTTTCACTTAAGTTTTATGCTTTAATTACAATAATATTGCAATTAATAATTGTAAAGGTTTTTTTTAAATAGCTTTACTATTTTGTAAACTTAGGCTACAAAACACTGCAACTTTGTAAAAACTTAAAATCTGCTGCATTGCTCGTGGGCTCAGAATAAATAGCTTGAGACCCATGATTAAGAATACTAATTGATTTGATATACCACAGTTCATTTATATGCATTATGTCTAATAAATTTACCATAACAAATTAATACAAATGCATTAAAACATATTCTTTTATACGGTAATATATTTAGTAGTCAAAGCACAGCTATTTCTCTGTAACATTTGTGTACAGACTAAAAACTGAAGCATTTTTATACTCTTTATGTATTCTATATTCTTCTGCAGTCATTGATGCTGCATGTTTAATAAAAGTTAATTGATTATTAGGAACTGAACACAGGACATAGTACTATTCATTTTTATAAAAAATACTAAAGAAATCAAGCTATTTATGTATGTTATGAGAAAAAGCAGTAATTGGTCTTTTAAGAATGAAATGCTAACTCGAAACTGCATATATATACTTGAAATTTGTAAAGTGTGATATATCAGTGAAGATTAGATGGGTTTTTAGCAGGAAACCATGCCTTCCAGCTCCGCTGGAGTTCTTTGAGGGAGCCAACAAGAAAACCAACTCATTGCTCGTAACTGCGAAAAAAAATATTTCTAAATGTTACTAGGAGAGAAACACAAGACACACCGGAAAATGTCACAAAGTCATTCTTTAGATGCCTGATGTCCCCAGATTAGGCACTGCAAACAATTCTGCCTTTTTATTCTCCTCCTCTCCAAAATGCTATAGGTGGAAGGGTACAGGAGGGGAGGGTTCGGCTTCTCGCCAGCGGGGCTCCCTCAGCCTGGGGACTCAGCTGTCTCTGGGGCAAGACTCAGCTGAGCACAACCCAGCTGTGCAACCTCCACTACGGTTTATTCACGGAAAGTGTTAGGAAAGTGGGAAACACTATGTGACCTAAAATTATGTGGGATGAGAGGAGGAAAAGCAGAGATGGCAGTGTAATTGCTGAGAAGGTAAAAGACGGCAGCCCAGCGGTTCACGCGGGCAAGTAATAGTTCTAAAAAGTAACAGCTTCAAAACCATTAGGTTGTAAAGGTTTAAAACCCTAAGAAAAAAAAAAACAAACACAACAAAACAACAAAACAAACCAACCAAACAAAAAGGATCAAAACATCCCCTCCCCCCCCAAAAAAAACCCCACCAAACAACAACCAACAAGAATCAGAAGATGGCAACTCGACAACATAGATGATGACACAAGGCACACTGGAGACTCATAATTTCCTCGTGTGGCTGATGCCCCTGTGGAACAGCAGGACACACGGAAGACCTTTTTGAGAGTGGTAGTTGGAAGTTTTAAGTCCTATCTATTGCATATATTAAGCAATAAACTACACTTCATATTCCTAAGCTGTGTGTGTCTTGCTTACAGAGTCTCTTGAGGAACAAGTTGCTCATGAAATGTGTTCTAGGGGGAGGTTTCATTTAAAGACGCATCAAAAGTTCCCTCCATGGTAGCAACATGTGTACCATGGATCTCACTGCTAATTATGAAAGGATGCATTTTTTAAAAAAAATTAATTCAAAGGTAATTATAAAATCATGCAATACAGAAATCTCTAAAACATGATTAACCCCAAAGATAGTAGCTGTGATTTGGGAATTCCCAAGTAACAAATTTTTGGGGACAAACAGAATATTGTGGGAGTATATTATGCAATCCTTCTTGTCTTTTTATACTTTTTTTTCGCTACATAATGTATAGCGTTTGAAACTCCTGGAGAGAAAATACTAGGCCAGATGGACCACTTTTAAAATTTTATGTAATTTCTCTTTGCACACAGAATTTTGCTTACGTGTATTCCCACTGTTCACAAACCTGTAAACCTTAGATGCATACCCTTTGGCATATAAAAGAAATAAGCAGTAGGTTTTTGATACCATCTCCTTTCATCTTCCCATTACAAAACAGGAACCCTTTTTTGAGGCAGTGCCTTTGATTTCACTTTGCTTGTCATGTCACACTGCCACCTTAGCTAGACAGATGACTTTGCTCAAGTACTGCACAAAAGTTAGCTAGTCATATACAGCTATAAAAACCCCATCTGTTTATACACGGTAAAACACTCAAATGTCAGTATGAGGTAAAGTCAGGATAACCACGTGTCACAGGATAGGGCTGGGCTGGCCACTAAATGCGGACAGACACTCTCTAACCCCCTCTCCCCCTGAAAAATGGGAAGGAAAAGGGAATGAGACAGAGAGACTTAAGGGTTAGGAAAGAAAAATTAGAACAGCTTTAATGAAAGAATAATAGAAATAACAGTGAAATGATAAAGAACTATGTACCACTATATATAAGCCTGATATCAAACTCAACTCCTGCCCAATAGCAATCCCCATGGATGCTGCAGAGCAGGCGGCACTGGGGATGCCCCAGGCTCAGTGGCGGCGGGAGCTGGATTCGGGAATTCAGGATCTGGGTCAAAAGCAGGAGATTGGACAGAGTCCTCCCTGGACACCAGCAATTGCAGAAAAGAGGGAAAAGGAACTCCCGTGATCACTCAACTTGTACTAAACATGACATATATGGAATGGAATACTCTTGTTGGTCACCTGTCCTGTCTGTAACTCACCGGAGATGCAACCTTTTACTTCCTTGTGATCCCTCTTACTTCCCGGCACCCCCAGCGTGGCACACAAGAGCCAGCAGTGGCCTTGGTCACTATGGGAATAGGTATCATCAAGAGCCTTTCTGCATCCCAGTCCCAGGCAGTAACTGTAAACATCAGGTGTTATCACTGCCAGTAGCACACACTGTCTGCAGAAACATGCTGCTGACTTCAGAACGTGCAGCCTTTTAGAAGAGACTAAACTGGAAAGTAAAAATCACTAAACAGAACCGGGGTTTTTTAGCTCAAACCAGGACACCAGGTCTCTTGGTTTATCCACAAAGACACTAGAGTAAGTTTCTTCTTCCTGTCAACTCACAGACTGTCTTCCAGACAAAATTTCCTTTCAACACGAAATATCTTCATATTCTCTCCCTGGTCACTCTGTCCTAAAATCACAAAGCCAACTGAATCTAGTCCACACTCGTGTTCATGACAGGGTTAAGCTTCTAGCACCACGACCAAGCGTTGGCTGTGCGGCACACTGTCAGCTCGCAGGAGCTCAGTCCTGTTGAGACACTTGTGAAGGCACGGGCTCTCTGGCATAAGGGAGACTTGAGCTGATGACAACAGCATTTCAGCTCCATTCAGGAACTCCGAGCACTTCTGCAAGAACATAGCAATAAGGATGGCTGCATACGGTGTCTCAGTGACATGTAGTGTAAAGCCACTATAACTATTCTCAGGCTGCATGAGGTTTACGTGGAAGTGCACAAAAGTGCATAACTATGAGCATAAGTGCACACAGTCTTATGAGGAATGGCTGAGGGAGCTGGGGTTGTTTAGTCTGAAGAAAAGGAGGCCAAGGAGAGATGTTATCGCTCTCTACAACTACCAGAAAGTAGGCTGTAGAGAGGTGTGTGCTGGTCTCTTCTCACAAGTTACAACCAATAGGACAAGAGGGAATGGCCTCAAGTTATGCCAGTGGAGGTTTAGGTTAGACATTAGGAAAAAATGAAAGGGATATTGGAGACTGGAACAGGCTGCTCAGGGAATTTGTTGAATCACCATCCTTGCATGTATTTAAAAGCTGTCTAGATGTGGTGCTCAGGGACATGTTTTAGAAATGGGCCTAACAGAGTTAGATGACAGTTGGACGTGATGATCTTGAAGGTCTTTTCCAACCATAAAGATTCTATGATTCTATGATAAGTCCTTGATGAAGGACAGGCCGTCAGTACACACTTTACAGCGAAATGAGCCCTCTATGGAAAACAGTTTTCAAAGACATATATTTTGTTCTCTGGAGGAGGGAAAAAAAAGAACCCTGTTCACTGAGGTACTTTCAAAGACAATAAGTCAATCAAATGAGACTTTTTTTTTTTTTTACCAGGACACTGAAAGTCATTTCCTCAGCTAAAAGTCCACTCCTTCACAGTTTCCAACCTATTGTTCCACCTAGTCAGTCACTTTAGCACTCAGATTTTTATATGAAGAAAAATATAATTTTTTAGTCTCATGATTATTGAAGAATGACAAACTTCTTTCGGCTCTGAAGACCTGAGGTAAAAATATTTTTGTTAAGAAAAAAAATATTTAAAAAAATAATTAAGGAAAGGAAATGCCAGGGGCTGGCAAAGTGGGAATGCCTGCACTGCCCTTACAGGAGAGCTCATATGTGATCCAATGTCGTATATAACAGGTATAACTTGTAGCTCATGTTTTTGTAAATTTGAGTTCTTAAGGGAGGTTTAAAATTCACATGTGGTCGTTTAAATAAAAATAGCTTGCATTTAAACATGTCATTCATCTACATATCCATTTGAAGGTGACTGGAATTAGCTTCTCAGCATTTTTAAAAGCTTGATCATGTTTATTTAACTTACAGAGTTCAGAGTCTAACTTTATAGACTCAGGAAAATTTTTGCCTCTTTTAGTTAAAAATGACAGAAATATGATCTCAGGCACACTGTTCCATCCTGTAAAGGTCTAAAGGTGACACCACAAATCCACTGACATTCACCTCAGACACACCCATCATCGCAAGGCTTCCATTTTACATTTAACACTGCCAGTATATCAATTTTGTAATTACTAGTCTCATACTTTACTGTGTGGGTTTGGATATGTTGTTCGATTTCTGTGTAACAGAAAATGAATGTTTTAACATATAAACCAGGAATAATTTATTTAAGTTCTGTAACATTTTTTAATTCCCCAACATTTTAGTATCAAGTATCTGCATAGATTACTCTTAGAACAATTTACAACCCACCCAGGCTGCCCTTTTGGGAATAATGTACTGACAAGCTATATAACTCGAGATTAGTGGGGAAGACACACTCATCTGAACGTCTATTTGCACACAATCATTTGAGGCTCTGCAATTTTGGGACGTCGCACCACTGGACTTGAGCCTAGGCAACCTTCGCAGGCTACAGCGTGGAAGACGGGCCAGAGCCTGAAGCGTGCTGTAAGCCAGGCACAGAGCCTGGCCACACCGCTTCACCAGCTTACTGGGCTATGCTGCTGGGCCGTTTTGTGATGCGTGGTGTAGACATGCCCTAAATACTGAATGTCTAAGCACCAACTAATATTCGTAGAAAACAGATGGGTTGGAGGAGGTTCCAAATGCCTGAAGCTCTTTTTTGGCCTCATCTTGCTCCTGCATGGAGTATCTGGCAGCTGTATTCTAATGTTTTCATTTATTGTGAATTAAATTTCTCTTCGCTCCTGCCTTATCCACTTCCTTTTTTCATACTCTGCCTGTGATTCTGCATTTGTGTATTGTCTGTTGTATTGATGAGTCCTCACCAATGAGTCTGCTTGAGTCAGGCAACCTGCATTTAGCCTATCACAATATTTACCAGTGAGTCTAGAGAGATTTTTTTAAGCAGCACTTTCAATGATAGATTAATCTGTTACCTTGTTCTATACTAGAGCTTGCTACAGAAATCCTCTTAAAGGTCTTAAAATTTTTTTTTAACCCATGATTTAAAATACAACAAAGGAGTATTTCTTATCTTCTTTTAATATGGCCCTGAGCTTAGCTGATGTCATTAAAAACACTTCTATAAACTGCTCAGATTTGTGTAACAAAATAATTTAAACCTTAATTACTGTATTGCTACATCTCAAGAGAATTTCATAGCTTTGGAACTTCTTTTAAAAAGCCTAATCAATCTGAGAACACTTCATTAAAACATAAGCTACAAAATGAAGGCAGAGTCCCTAAATACCTCATGTATGCATGTGCATGTACACACACTTCAGTACTACAAATCTTTATGAATATAAAAATAAGGGTGCTTCACCTATTTTCTGATTCTGATTAATCAGTTATTCATTATCTGAAACCTGATATTAGTTTGATTCACTATCATAAATAAATATTTCTATTGATGTTTAATTAGGCATAAATGTTACCACAAAAGAGCCTTTCTGACCACTGCAATTCAGTGTTGCTAGAACTACCACCAAAATGACAATGTTTTAAGGATAAACACGTGCTGTAAAAAGTATCAGAGTTAATTTCCAACCTTTTTCCTGTGTTTTAAAAACTTAAATGCAGAGTTAGTTCCATCTATATGGTCTGATTTTCTCCCTAATGTCCCCTATAACTTATCCAAGTCCACGTGTTTGTTTATGTGATTCAAGGAAAAATGAAGTTGGATCACCTCCTGCTAATCTCTTAATCTAAGTAAATGCTAATGTCAAGTATCTCAAAACTGAGAGGAATTCCCTTTCCCTCTCAGTTTTGTCTGCTTGTAGAGTCATAGAATCATAGAACTGTCAGGGTTGGAAGCAACCTTAAAGATCCACCTAGTTCCAATCCACCTGCCACGGGCAGGGACATCTCCCAGCAGATAAGGCTGCCCAGAGCTCCATCCAGCCTGGCCTTAAAAACATCCAGGGATGAGGCTTCCACCATCTCTCTGGGCAACCTGTTCCAGTCTCTCACCACCCTCATGGTGAAGAACTTCTTCCTAATGTCCATTGTACCAAGGAGAATGTTTGCCATCATGGCCACGACACAGCTCCAACTGTGCTTGGCTACGCCAGCAGTCCCGATAACCTGAGAAATCTTGCTGAAGGGTCATGCCCATTTCATTGTCAAAGGGCTCAGATGAAGAGCAGAATCTGCCATCCCACAGAAAAACAATCAAGAGGTTTCCTGCTGTCAGGTTTCCTGCCCCACTCTCATTTTATGCCTGCCTGGCTAAGGAGGTCACTAGACCTGAGTTGATTCTACCTAAATCTGGAATTGCTTCTTTTCTGAAGAAGGCTGAGCAACAAAATCTGGATTTCTGGAAGAAACTGGTTAGCCTCACTAAACAAACAGGTCAATCAAAGGATGACTTCCTTGACTTTAACGACTGAACCCTAGTGGTTTTTCAACAAGCTGGGCACTAGGAAAGGTCACCATTGCATTCATGTCAGACAGAAATCTTTAGGGGGTTGAGGTTAGCAAACTGAAAACAACAGTACTGTGTCATTTTGGTACACAAGATGGCCCAACTTCCTCAGTTCTGAAGGAATGAAAGAAGAACTATCTAAGACTGGCCTAGACTTAGAGCCTCCAGAGGAATCTGTAGCCCACAGGATTCTGATTCTTCTCTGGCTCAGAGGCTGGAGAGCACTTTCTGGTGTCATCTGCTCTCGACCTCAGAACTGTGACAAAGCAAAATACCACAGACAGGTTTCCACAGATGGGTGTTTTGCCCACAGGCTAGGTAGGTTCAGAGAAGCATCTTCCTTGATACATTTCTAATGCCACTAGAGTCAGGAGAACCTCAACAGAAAAACCTTTAAAAGAAGTATCCCACGAGAATGTTTACTGACTTTTAACTCAGATTAAACCTGACAAATACACTAGCTGACATTGTCATCTTGAGGACATTTTGGTGATCTGTGATTACAGTGGTGTTTACACCACATGCTCTTCTATCAGCCTTGTGCTAGGAGAGAAACAAGCAAAACCCAGACTTGTCCCTGCTTGTGCTTTAGAATAAATGACTTCATGAAGCCTGAGAGCTATAAGAATGGAAGGCAAGGGTAAGAAGAGGTGCTAGTTTTACACTAATGTAACGCTAAGGACTTTAGCAGTTACTTCTGGTCAGGATAAATAAAGGTGTGACAGAAAGGTTATTTACAAAGTCTCTTAACTGAAATCTTTGAGGATGTGCTATCCCTAACAAATTCCCCTGTAGTCTCCCATGAATCTACAGAGGGGCAGGGATAGAAGGGCAATGCAAGGAATAATTAGTAAAGGTCTCAGCCACCAGACTTGCCATGCTGCACTAAACTGCACTAAACCAAATCATCTGTAAGGGCACATTCAAACTGTGTGGGTACTGCACGTGTGTATGGCAGAGCCACAGAAGAGCCGTATCTGCGAGACAGGGAAGAAGGGAAGACCTGGCTGGATGCCTGGGCATGCTGCCTGTTCAGGACTCTGATTTAATGTATAGTGGTTGTAAAAAGACTGAAGAGCAGCAAAATTTTCACTCCCCGACATATCATAAAAGGCAATGAAATATGCATGAGCACCTGATGAGAATAAAGATGGTTGCTAGAAACCAGCTCT
The DNA here is from genome assembly GCA_020746105.1 of Trogon surrucura. Taxonomy (NCBI): domain Eukaryota; kingdom Metazoa; phylum Chordata; class Aves; order Trogoniformes; family Trogonidae; genus Trogon; species Trogon surrucura. Next base: position 189,665,348 of record CM036617.1, read on the forward strand.
TCAGAAAAGTATTTGGTTCAGGTTAGTTTTAGAGAAATAAATAGGCTTTGCCTAGAATAAAGTTTATAGTCATCAAGGGAAAAGGATTCTGGAATAACCTTTCAAAGGAGGAGTGGAAGCCAACAAGTGTTCTTAAAAATGGGTGACTTTTTAAAAGAAGTTAAAGAACACAGTGCTTTCTGACAGCGGGGGATATTTCCCAATTCTGCAATCCTCTATTTTTAAATAAATTCATTAGTAATAAAGCACTAGAAAATATCACATTCAAAAAGGTGAATTCAAAAGCAAACAAGTAACAACTTGAATACAGCAGCGTTTTATGTTTCTGGGCTTTGATTACCTTAAGTCCTTACACTGACACCTGCTGTTTTCCAGATCACTGCATCAAACTCCATCCTTACCTCCTAGTCAAGTAATTACATGGAGGTGTTCGAGTTTAGATTAAGATCAGCTTGTCATGCATCAAAGGTTTGAGAGGTCTAGGGAAATTATTCATGTCATAATCAAATGTAATGCCATCATTCATCAAATAATCATAATGAAAGATTAACTGTGAGAATCTGGCTGTGCCTTCCCACAGTAAAGTAAAACAGGCAGATGGGGAACAGAGGACACCAGCAAGTGTGCAAGGTTCACCTCTGGCTCTTTTTGTGGAGAACTGGGGAGAGGGGATCAGCCCAGCAAGCAACCAAATGGGTACAGAAACGCTCTTCTACATTTAAGAGCTACACTTCAACATGGGTTTCTGCTTTAAGTCCTTGGGCGTGGCTGATCTGCTTCTCTATCCCATCTGCACAGCCCAAATACAGCAACAGGACACACTTTTGGGACATGTTAATAAGGTGCAGACATAAGGAAACATCTCAGGAAAAAAAAAGCATAATAGAGATTACCTATTGATTAAAAGAAAACAGAGCGGTATAAACATCCTTACTTTCAGCTGAGTATTTAAGGTTGCTTTCTCAATATACCAGTGTAATATAAATTACATGGACTCAGCCAATGTGTTGGAACATCTTCTAAGGAACTAATTTATCTTAATTATAGCAAGCGAGCAGGAGAAACTAACATAAGAAAATTTATCTAGGTGACACACTAGGCCACTGCAAAGTAGTTAAGTGATGGTTCATTAGTAGGACTTGTTAATTAATTGACCCAGAGCTATTCCTCCTCCAGTAAGTATACTTAGAGCTGAGAAAACAGTATTTGTGGTCAACCACTTCTCAGACAAAATAAATTTTTCAGGTTTTTTTGTTAGCTTTTTTTTTCTTTCTGGACAAACCATTTAATTTAAATTCCAATATTTTAACTTTTTTTTAACTAAAAACTTAAATCTAAATATAAATTTAAAATTAATTGCTGGAGAAGATAATGTCTAAGCATTGTGCATAAATCCACCCTTCATCCTTTTTTGAGAGAGAAGGAAGAATATTGCTTGCTGAATATGAAATCAGCCTAAGTTTTATTAACTATACATCAAAAGAAACTAATAGAGCACAAATCATGATTCGCATGGTATAAAGCCTTAAAGATGTTCAGCATTTTGTTCTCGTCCTCATCATAAATAACTTATAAAAGCAACAGACTATATTGTTTTTAAGTAGACTGATCAACATTGTATGGATGCTGCACATAGTAGAAGTATTTTCTACAGAAATTAGCAGATAAAACCTTAAAGCTACTCTTAAACTGAATTTACATCAAATGATCAAAGTGTTAATAATTTTAAAACTAATTAGTTAGCATCTAACGTGAACCATTTCTGAACTGACAAAGAAAAAACAGTCATGTATTTCTACTTTTCAGGCTGTTTTTACCTCTCATAAACATATATGAACCAACAAGAAAATCTCACTGGAACATAGGGGAAGTTGTGAGATGAATCAGTTTGCCTCACACTTTCCTACAGTTTGCCTACAAGACATTTGCTTTAAAAAATAATAGGGGCTCTACACCATTAAGAATTTCCAGTCGCGTTTTGGAGGGAGCCAAACACACCTTGAAGATGAATTGTGGTTTTGTTCACTCACACATCAAACACAAGTGTGTTACGTGGTTTGATAATGAAGAGGACGTTAATCCCTTCGCCTTGCAGATGTTTTGGCTGCTCCAGACCCTGGTGGTGTTCCCAGAGTCCCTTGTTCTGGCGACGGAACGCACCACTGCGCACAGCTGGTTGTGCCCACTTGAGCGGGCAACAAGCAAAACTGGCCTGTGGCTACTGAATGAAAATGAAGTGGCTCAGCAGAATTTCTTTCAAATCCAACTATTAACTGTTGCTTTATGAGAGGACAGAAATCAGGTCAAATCAGCACAAATGTCCACACCCTGAAATTTAGCCTTCACTTTCAAGCTTTCAAATCAGCTTAGAAATCCCTTGTCTCAGTCTACTGCCCCGAAGACATCGCCTCTTTCCCTCTTATTTTACTTATTAATTATTTATGTCACTATAAATAAGTAAATAAGTAAATAAGTAAATAAGTAAATAAGTAAATAAGCATCCTTGTTCTTTTGGCTTCCATGAACAACTGCATGTTAGCCTGTGGTTTATATACTCCATCAAGTACATTCCAGCACAGACATTACTGCAGAAATCTCTCTGAATAATGAGGTACAGTGAGTGGGTTGTAAGTAGCTGTTGCCAGCTGAGCTCCACACAACCAGAAATACTGACAAAGATACAGAATATTCACAGAAAGGCTTCTGACATCTTCCATGGCTGGAAAAGTCATTAAAATTAAGGGCACAGTTATCAACCGTGCTACAGGAAAATCTTAAGATTCTCAACGAAGGCTCAAAAGCTGCTGTTTTGGGTACAACAACTGAGTTCCCCAAGCATTTTTATTTCAAATAAACAAGATGAATAAACACAAGAAGGAAGCATTGCTATTCCCACATTAAAAATGACAAACGTGGGTGAAACAAGACGCTTAGCCTTTTTGATTTTTCCTTCAGTGCAATTGACAGTAAAGTTAATTCATTCTATTTACTCCCCATGATAAAGCCTCACTCAAGGGCCATCGTGCTGCACAGCTGCAGGGCACCTACATCGAATGACTCGATTTACAGCATCAGGCCTGGCAAGGCCTGGGCAGGCAACAGGTCTAATTTCACAACCAACAGCCTCTTGCAGTCAGATTTTGCCAGCAGCTCAACCTCCACTGCTCTTAGTTACTCAAGGTACCTGCTCCATCAGATATTTTGGCTGAAATTTCATTTAATGTATGTGAAAGATTTTGGATGAGTACAAAAATGAAGCTAAGGATAAAAGGGCACTACAAATGAAAATGAGTGCATGTATTTTTTCCTTTCCCCTCTGAAAAAACCTTTTTTTTCTAAGTCTTATCTTTCATAGTTTAACAGAAATTAATAAACTACTCATTACTGCAAAATAGTAACTTTTAAATAGGCCTCAATTGTACATACTTCTTTCATGCTAAGAAAGAAAATAAACATGGCAAATATAGAAATGAACAGCACATCTTTACTTCCCTCTTTTTCTCTGCTATTGCAAATAGCTGGCAGTATAAAGAATTCTATAATTCATGACAAGAAGCACACCAGAACCAGGATAAACAAAGTCACCTGTGAAGCCTCTGCAGGCACAGCAGAGATACAATAAAAGAGAAAAACTCTTAAAAGAGTCACCTTGAAAAGTACTGAGGCACAGCATTCATCTTCACCATGGGGAATGGAAAGGAAGCACATTACAGCATCCAAGACACACTGTGGTAGTTAAGAGAATAAAGTTTCTCTGGGAAAGCACGTATTTCTGTTTTAAAATTCTTTTATCCTCATACTTTCCATGTTTGAGGAAGTTTTGACATGATTGTCTAAACTCCCACCAGGCTGAAAACGCGAACATATTACAAGTGCAGAGAGGAGTGTCATGAAAACACTTTTACGAGCATTTGAAGAGATAAATCAGTTCAAAAAGAGATTAAACAAAATCCTGGTGGAGGGGTTAATCGGAGGCTATTAAACACCCACCAGCTGGCTCCAGATCAGGGATTCTCTGAGCAGCTGAAGGCTGGAAACTGGGGAGGTGGAGCAGGGGAAGTGTTTGTTGTTAGTGACGGCTCAAGGGATGCTGGACTAGGTCTGGTCTGGTATGGCATTCCTTACGGCCCCACGTTATGTCACCCAACAACTCCGTACCCTGTCCATTCACCCAAATTTTCCTGTGCAATGAACCAGTCCTAGGCTTCTCATCATAATATGGATGCTCCATAGGAGGTATGACAGCAAAGTAACCCACTGTCATCAGTTCTCTGAATGCAACTAAGTGCTTACTTGGAGCCAGTCATTGGAAAAGGTTCTTTACCAGCCTCTGCAAAAATGCTGTTCTTTTTGTTCTGAACAAAAGCCCATTAAAAAACCCCGTCATGGTCTGAACAGTTACCAGACCACCAATGGGCTTCTGGTTGCTGTAGCCCAGGCAGATCTTTCTAACACAAATATCAGGTAAAGGGGATTTATATTTTATGCCAGATGGTACTCAACTGTCTGGCATCTCATTCTTTAATGTGTTAGCTCATTACTGATTGCATTTCAGGTGAAAATTAACGTAGTCTGTTTTATTTTTAAATGTGTCCCACATTGAGATTCAGAAGAGCAGATGTGGGGGGGGGAGGGGAGAAGGGTGTTTCCATCTTCTTAGTTTGTGATGCTTGATGTAGTTTCATTATAGTTCCTCTAGTATACATAAGTATTACAGTTCCATGCTCAATAGTGTGTGTGTCTGTTCCAATTTGTACTGATTTATTTTATCTGACTCCATGTGTGAGCACATGTCAATTTATTTTATAGAACACAGAACATCTAAGAAGATTTTTCATTACTTAATCTACAGGATTACAGCAAACTGTTAAAAAAAATCAAAGGAAAAAAATCCCCTAAAAGGCAAACCCCCCAATGATGAAGATGAACCTGCACTATAATTCTTCTAATAAGGGACAGAAGGTACAAATCCTCTGAAGAAACTATGATCAGTGCCAGGGATAGTAACCTCCCAATTTTGGGCTGCAGTCTTGGCTCGTGGCATAACCCAGAAGGTCCTGAGGGGTCTGGCCGCATCCCAGCAGCCTGTGATCACCCGCATATGGCCGCCTATCCTGCCCAGAGCCTCCGCAGCACCGCATCAAACTGCTTGCTCGGCTGCCAGCCACAGCGCTCGCACAGCTCCCACTTGAAAACTTGAGAACGGCCGCGCAGGTTGAGACCATCGTGCATCTGACCTGGCAGTCCTGTCCCTGACAGTGCCCCAGAGAATCCGGCCAGGACCCTGTAACCCCGCTGCTTCCCCAGAACACCCTCTTCTTCCAGAACTTTGGGATTTGGGGACTTGCCACATCAGAAGTAGCGCCTTTCCTGGATTGCTCTTATCCATTGCTTGGCCCACGTGAGAACATTTTACACCTATACATCCTCTAGCAATAACACCAATAGTCTAACCACGCCTTATACGAAAAATACAATCTTCTGTTTATTTTGAATCTTTTCTCACTACAGAACAACATGTCAGAGATTTGAATGAAATCATTACAAGACACAGTGACAGAGATTCTTATTTACCTTTTACACACCCTTCATCGTATTATGGAGCTGTCCTCACTCCTCTCAGACATCTTCTTCCAAGGTTAAAGATACTTACTTTACATCTACGCTAATTCATATGTTTTGAAGAGTCTGGATATCACACTTCACAAGAAAATTCTTCCTGCTATGTATTTCTTGTAATGTCATGTCAGGCTGTCTCTTCTCAGCAATACCAAAGAGCTAATCAGACTAGATAGGAAACTGGAATACAGAAAATGATACATGGAGAATCAAGAACACACTTCTTTCTGGTGTTTGCTATATATAAGCTGGTGGCCACTAAAATACTCTAAAACCAAAATGAGAATGATTTGCTCTATATGGGTAAAATTCACGAGGAAAGTTCACAAGAGCCAGAAACTTTCTGTAAGAGGTACATAGTACACACACGTGTGCTCTGCTGCTATCAGTGTTAGTCCAACTTGGGAAACCAAACAAATCTGGAGCACTTAACCAAAGCACAGCTGTAAAAGGCTGAATTCAGTACCTTGCATTCAGTAGTGAGATGCTGTTTTTGAGGTAGATCCTGCCCCACCTCTGCAGGTACAGCTGAAACCCTGCTCGCAGAACTAGAGCAAGTCCTGAGCATGAAAGGAAAAGTATCCTTTTCCTGGCAGGCAGAAATGTCTACTTATGGAGTATTCCCAGTGCAGAAGACAGCTGCATTCTCCTGCTTTCCCAGGATCATGAGAGGACATGTGAGCCCCCATACACACACTTTTTTTTACACGGATTTCCTCATAAATCAACCAGTCTCCATTTGACAATGATATGCAAATATCCTTTCAGCTCCTTCCCATCAGGATGAGAACCTGTTCTCCTGTATTTAGTAAATTAACCAATAAACTACAATCTCATATAGTACATGTGAAGCCCTTGGGAGGCCAAAAATTGAATGATAGATTTCTCTTTCTGTATTTTTTTCCCATGCTTCTTACCACTAAAATCATGAGCAGAAAATACACAGGAGAGTGGCATACATAATTGGTGACAAATTATTAATTAGCTAAATCTAACTTTTCCAATGGGAAAGCTACCAGTAGTTTTCAGAGCAGCTCTGTAGGCTAGGAGGAAGAGAGGAAAGGAGAGGGTCACACTTATCTAATGTTCTGAAGTTGCCTAATAAGAGGATGAAGTTCTCAAGCTCAAGGGTTGAAATTGGGAGAAACTGGGGATGAAGTGCTACAGCCCCAGCACTGATGCTTGGGGTGCTTTGGGGGCTGAGGTTAGTTATCACCACCTGACCCCTGGAACAGGGGAATAGAGGAGATACAGCAGGGAGAACAAGATAGATCTAGGATTAGGACTTGAAAGAGGAGGAGAAAGAAAGAAGGAGAGCTAAACTCAGCAGAAACTGACGTTCTGCTTTTTAGTGGGGACTTAACTCTGCTAGAGCATATTTCCATGCCCACGGCAGGCTGTCCCAGCAGGTGAAATGGAATCACAGTATCACAGTATGCTAGGGATTGGAAGGGACCTCAAAAGATCATCTAGTACAATCCCCCTGCCAGAGCAGGAACACCTAGATGACGTTACACAGGAAGGCGTCCAGGCGGGTTCTGAATGTCTCCAGAGAAGGAGACTCCACAACCTCCCTGGGCAGCCTGTTCCAGTGCTCTGTCATCCTCACTGAGAAGAAGTTTCTTCTCAAATTTAAGTGGAATCTTGTGTTCCAACTTGATTCCATTACCCCTTGTCCTATCATTGTTTGCCACCAAGAAGAGCCTGGCTCCATCCTCATGACACTCACCCTTTATACATTTATAAACACTAATAAGGTCACCCCTTAGTCTCCTCTTCTCCAAACTAAAGAGCCCCAGCTCCCTCAGTCTTTCCTCATAAGGGAGATGCTCCACTCCCTTAATCATATGCATGCCCTTCCTGAAAGCACTGAGCATTTAGCTAGTAAATGGAGAAAAAAAAACAAACAGGAGTTCACACACCCCTTACTCTCAAAACCACCTTTTTCCAAGATGCTCTGACAATGCACATATTTAGCCACAAAACGGAGCAGTGACTCGTGAGCATTTCTTTAACGCTAGCAGCACGCGTCTTTTCCCTCTTCAAATGCTTTTCAACTGCAGGCCTCAAATTAGGTACGGGAACAGCAAGGAAAGAAAAGAAAGAACAGGTTTGGAGTTCTAAAAGGTAAGTAGTAAAGTATTCCTACTTCCATTGCAGCACATTTTTCTGGTAAAAGACAAAGCATTTGAACCCAATCAGCAAAAGTACTATTTTCTTCTGGAACAGCAGCGGAACTATGCAACTGCTTCAAGCCGAGTATGAAACCAGTAATGAAACAAAATACAGAATCAAAGAACCGTGGAATACCAGGTTGGAAGGAACCCCAAGGGTCATCTAATTCAACCCTCTATGGTAAAGAAATACAGTTTATATGAGATGGCCCAGCATCCTGTCAAGCTGAGCCTTAAAACTGTCTAAAGCTGAGGGAACCCACCACTTCCCTTGGGAGACTATTCTAATGTCTAATGACTGTCACAGCGAAAAATTTTCCTCTGGAGTCCAATCAGAATCTCTTCAGGAGCAACCTGTACCCATTACTCCTTGTCTTATCCATGTGACCCCTTGTAAAAAGGGAGTCTTCATCTTCTCGGTAACCACCCTTTATGTACTGGTACACGGTAACAAGGTCTCCCCTGAGCCTTCTCAAGGCTGAACAAACCCAGTTTGTTCATACGGCAGGTCTTCTAGTCCTCTGATCATCCAGAACAGAAGGAATTCTACAAATGCAATCTACTATGATTAATACAATGCTACGTTACCATCACAAATTTAATAATATGATTTCCTGTGCTCTTACATTGTGAAAAAATATACAGGAACCTGAAACACAAATTTGAAAGTACATGTATGTAGACACAACTCTCTGACATTACAAACAAACTCAGAAACAGGAGAAAGATAAAAATTTAAGTATATTTGTTACGGAAATAATAATGACTCATAAGTTCAGATCACTCATCCTCCCTTTTTTGCCACGAAGTGGTTCAGGAGAGAAAAAAAAGACATCTTAAAGTACCAGCTGGGGGTTTCTCTGAGCCCTAAGATATAAAAAGCATTTATTTATGCAGGTTAGCATCAGAAATTCTCTTGCTTTCCCTGAAAAGAACTCCCTGGCAGTTCAGGTACAGCATCTATGCATGGCTTATGGTCCCTATGGACAGTGTGGATACTGGGTTATCAGAAACCTTAGCTGTGGCAGGAAACAACTAACATCTTGTGTTGAGGCTGCCATTGCCAGTTTATACTCAACTCTATGAATACCACTGCAAGGAAGGAGAGGAGTTTACATTGCTGTGCTATGATTTCTGTTCATATGGAACTTTGTTTTGAAGTGATTCTGCATAACCCAATATCCCATCAGCAGCATCAAATCCCAATCAATACTGACAGTAAACTCACATACTCCCCATTTGTGACCTTAAATCACCATGAAAAGTTGGCAATGCTGTGACTAAACATGCCTTACTATATCCAGCTATTGCATGATAAAAAGGCTCATTATGAGAGCTTTGAATCCTGTGTCAATGTAAATAATCCTCCAGACACTCCACGCAGACCACCCCCTGGTTAGACACAAGGGGCCCTGGAGAAGCTCTCACTCTTCCTCTCAAGGGTTCCTCTTCTCCATCCCAAACTCTCTTGCTCCTGCATCTCACTGTAAGTCACTGCAGAAACTATGGCAGTGGAGGTTTCTACTGGTTTCATTCCCATTAAACTACGTGTAAATGCAGCAGAAAGGACTCGATGAGTCATTGTAAGAAACAGGTTTCCTGAAAGAATTAAAAAAGCTAAAAAGTCCTTCTGATACCTCTGTCCCATTTGGCAGGAGAAAGCAGTCTGCCGGTTCTCAGCTCACAACCCTTGGCTATTTCTCAGCTGAGACTTCTCCCCAAGGCTGTCTCTGAAGCTTTCCCATCAAAGACCGTGTGGGAACAGCATGCTCTGCCCCCAGAGGAGGACAAAGACTGGCCAAATTTCTGACCGCTCTGCAGTCATTCCCTGCAGCTATGAGGCCCTGCTCATGTCCCACTAAGAGCATTTTCAAAAGGGCTCAGTCTTCCAGACCTAGAAATTTAAATAAAGAGCATGTTTAAGAAGAGTCCAGTTCCAGCCCTACCACAAAAGGTTATATACTTTGGTCCCTAAAAATAACTGAACCTCCCTCATAGAATATAAGCTACAATTTGGTACAGGCTGGATACAAGATACTGAAATGCGTAAAAGTACTTTGTGGTGATGGTCTCCAACACCCAAGCTCATTATTTTGCTGGCCTAATGAGTTAAAAGATTCCATTTATTCAGATGTCAGTGTTTTCCTATAAGGAAATACGGTCTCTGCTTTCCTAAAATGTCTGCTGGGACATCAAAGTGATCATCATCACCGTAGCCAGATACGTACACTTATTAATGCAGTTCATTTTTATCGGTTAATCCAGTCAAATTTTGTATCTCATTTCTAACACCATTTTCCAGTGAGTAACAACCGGTATGAAGCCTCGTGACAAAAAAAAATGTCAAATTGCTGGCATTCATCTGACGTCAAGAGCACCAATAAGACTTCTGGAGTCCACTGGGCTTCTCCACATGGAAACAAATCAACAGCCCGAGGACAATTCCATCTCGTAACAGGGTGCGATGGTAACAGCCTTGTAACTAACGAACAAGATCATCTTTCTCATTGCCTTTTAAGAAGGATTCAGGATGGGAGATGGGTTGCTGGGCTGAAGAGGGACAAACGCTGTGGTCAGGTCAGATTCCAGCACCCAGAGGAAAAGTCTGCATTTGAATTCCCAGTCCTGAAAGGTTTGCAGATCCCTGCGCCATTATCTTAATGTAGTCTATGTGCTTGACACTAAACCCTGAGGAACACATTTTGCTGTCCACAACTGTTTTATTCTCTGCCACGCTGTTCCACCAGTTAACATGCCCTTGCGCGTTGGTGCTGTAAGAGGTAGAGGGAATGCCTGTACCAGATCCACGCTTTAAGACACTAAACCCATTTTTAAAATAAGGAATGACATGTAGTTCAGAAAGCTTGGCTGAAAAACTCTACATAGTTTTACTGACCTACATTAATCAATGAATTTATAGCTTCCAGCTGAAAAGGCAGGTGAATAGTTATTTTTATAAAGTAATCTTTAGTGTGTCAGCCCTTTTTTTAGTTTAAAAAAAATCCTAAGATGCTGGCTCCTCTTACCAGTTTCTGCTAAGAGATTAAAGACTGTTTCCAACATACTGAAATATTACTGTACTATGAATAATGTCTTCAGCAAATGGGATAAAGGAGTTTTGTTTCTCTTGCTGCTCAGCTAAATCAAATGAGTTTTTGGTGCTACCAATGAGCGATGTTTAAAAGAACTCACCTCAGTTGTCCCTTCAGTGTTATTTACAGGGAATTGCTAACAGAAGGAAAATCTCAGTTATTGCTGAAAACTAGAGCTCAGCGAACAGATTTGTTGAGTAAGCAGGTATTGCATACAGACACACACATACTACTGACACATTTTGCTGTTAATGAGCCTGATGTAGTCATAGGTTACTTGCTTAAGATGATTCTATGCAATTACCAATTTTTAACTGCCTGAAGATATGTTCAGTCAGTCATAAGCAAGCTGATTGTTCTCAGTGATCATCAGCGTAGGAAATGCAAAAATAAATAAATGACTAGTAACAGTTTATAACAGTGAGTTACAAAAAAATCACTTTTTACCATGTTATTAATGACTTAGAAACACACTCCTGTTAGCAAAGATATACGTCATAGTACTTCTTTATTGCTAATTTACTATTTTACCGCTTCTGGTATAATTCCAACTGCATGATCATTTAATATGCATTAATTCCTGCTATTAAATTAATATACATTAATTTTGCTTGTTCTTTCTAGTAACAAATGAAAACCAGTATAGACCAGAAGAACAAACCTTTCCCTTTATTTATCACAAAGGCATAACTCAAAAGTATGGCCATGCCACTTCACTGCAAAAGGGAGTGAGAACTGATTTGTGTTCATTGTAGTTCACACGATGCCTAAGTATCAACTCCTGAAGCTTCTGATTTTCCTAAGTAGTCACCCCTTCAGTTACTAACTGCACTGAATGGGTCTGCTCTGCAGCCCAGAGCAAGAATAAAATCGATAAGATCTGGTAGCAGGCATCAATTCTCTGACTGCAAATGTATTTATTACACGACAATTTTCCAGAATTAAGTTGGTTAAAATTTGCAAAGTCATAATTTGAGAAAACCAAGTACTGTAATTGAATCTTTGACATTATAATGAGAATGAGAAAGAGAATATTCCAACAGGTTATTAACGGAGACTTCTGTCCATCTTGAGATGCTTTTTGCCCTAACAATATCCCTTACTTACAACATGCTTGCAAGATCTTCCTTTCTTAATCCTTTTCTCTCTATAGTATCCTGGATTATTACTTGGTATTTTAAATTATATAATTACCTAGTTATATGAAGAGATCAGGCAGAAGAACAGTAAGAAAAAAAATCTGCTCTTCCTCTAATTACCTATATTAACAGCAAATAGTTGCTGAGCTACCTTCGTTTTCTTTGCTTTTCACTCAAGTTGTTTTCTCTGCAGTGACTAAAATATTTATACATGCTCCTCTGAAAATCTCAGCAAAATGGACTAAACATCACAGTCCCTAGTGAATTTCAATGGACCCTGGATACTTCTCTCAAATGTCTTGGAAAAACCTAGCCAACATTTCTTAGAGAAAATTAGGATTTCCACTTCTCTACCATTTATCAGTGCATCTGTTTCCTCATTAAATACAGGTAATTTAAGTGCCTCAGTTCCAACGTGAAAAAGTGAGGATGTTTTTAGAAGATTAACAAGTTCATGTCACTGCGAGCGTAGCTGTGATGCTTTTTATTTATGACTGTTAAAGAATGCATGTGATGTTTATTCACTGATACATCTGGAAATAGTAGCAGAGCACAGAAACAGCTGAGCTGTATTTCAGCAAAGCACATATGCTTTGAATTCAGCATCTGAATGTGCAACCAGTAACTGTGTGCACGTGTCATTCTCTCTCACAGAAAAAGGTTTTCATTACTTTACTTGCTCCTGTGACACACAAAGCTAGGCATTCCCTAATTAACAAAACGAGAGGTGTTCAGGAAGCTGTTACTCTCTTTATTGTATCTGTTTTCATGACGGAGAGCCTGCTCAATCCGCAAATTATGCATTTCAGGTGGTATTTCATGGCAGCAGCAGAGAAAATATAATCAATCCTCCACGGCAAATGAAGAACGACTAGCACATGTGCAAGCGGGCAGCTATCGTATCCATCTTTCTCGTTACTACAGTGTGAGCTCTTCACTGCTGTCACTGCCATCCCCCCCCAGTTCCCAGCCTGGAGTTCGCACGCCCAGAAGCGTGTTTGCACTCACCACACACGAGATGCAGTCTTTGCCTGGGAAGATTTTTAACATCTCTCTCTCTCTCTTCCCTCTAGACCTTCCTCTTCCCTACCCCTGTGTTTTTCTTCCCCAGGCTTCATCTCGCTGCACGAGCCGATGTGGGTACAGCCCGTGGGCCAGCGAGCACCTCCCAGATCTGCTCCGTGACTCAGCATCCCGCCGGCCTTCAGTATCCCAGAAAGCGGCACCGCCTCTCCCCGCCGGCCAAACATATCCCTTATTCCCGAGGCAGCTGGCCTTCCCCAGGGTGGGAGGGAAGGGTGACGAAAGGGAGCCCCAGGCAGGAGCAAGTGGGGTGCAGCTTGCCAAGTGCAAGGCAGGGTACGGACCCACCCGCGGGGCTGTACAACAAGGCGTGAGCTCCTACTCCGAACGGTGGGTTCAGAAACGCCGCTTCTGCTCAATGATTGCCTGACACGGTTTCGGTCAAGCAATATGAACAATGCCTGATCCCTGGTATAGTGTTTTTTCCAGCTGGTTATTAGGTAATGAACAACCAAACACACACTTGTTCCCTGAGGCAGGGGTTCGGATGCATTTCTGTGCATAAGGACTCAGGGATCCCAGACTGGCCCATCAGGTGTTATTAGATAGAAATGCAAAATAACAGTCTCACTCCTCATAAAAAGGCATTCATCCAAGGAATAGTAGCATCCTGTTGCGGCTGCCTGTAATGCTTACTGGCAATACCTTCCTCCTTCAGCGAACAGCTTTCAGGTTTATTAATCTAGCTATTTCTCAATACTCTGTAACAATATGTCTCTTTGAAAGTGTGGGTACATCTTCAAGTTACTGAACACAGAAAATAAAGCATTTTTACTGTTTTCCAAAATATTAAAATCTTCAAATGCACAAAATATTAATGAGACAGAAATTTGTAAGCATTTATTGCAGTAAATCATTTAATATGCAAGAATAATATAATTTAACTTCTTAAAAGGTGCTATCTTTACTGTGCATCTACATTGGTTAGGCAATTTTCTTGTATAGCTGTCAAGTGTGCAAATGAAGAGCATTTAAAATGCTTTTAAAATCTTTTTTTTTAATCTATACTTCCAGCAAATTACATAATTAGAAATAGCTGTCTTTGTATTTAAAGTCTCCGACAGCACATAGTTTCCTGAAGGGCAATAAGGACAGGCTTGTCTGTTCACTGAATGACAGCCCAGACTTTTATCCAAAATGTAACAGTTTAATCATCTTAGTTATTTACAGGACAGACAAGCAATAGATTCTGGGACTTGCCTTCCTGACAGACATTTCACTGTAGCTTGCACATGTTACAGAAAATGTAGAGACAGGGGGAAAAAAAGTCAATGAAATTTCATTGTCAGTATTCAGTTAGGACCTCTAACGAAATAGATCATGTTATTATATTGATTATCTCAGTGACTGTCCTGCCCCTCCCCACAATGCAGTCAGCTAGAGCCGATAAGAATTGATCAGAAATGCCCACTCTTAAACAAACTGCAGGATTCAAAAAGTCTCACAGTATCTACTCTCAGCAACATTTAAACAACCGTTTAAAAACAATCAGACTTGTAGGGTCCGTGCAGCCATATCCACCCAAGAATCCTGACTCTGCATTCCAGATATATGAGTCAATGTAAACCACACTGCATCATCATCAGCCTGCCTCAGCATATTCCCTCTTCTGCACTCGAATCCACAAATAAAAAATACCCCTTTTTTACCTTGAATGGTGAATTCCTGCTTGTCCTTTTCATAATAACTATTCCAAGTTTGTGTCTTTGAAAATACAAGGATGGTTGCAGCAATAAACTTCACAGATCCTCTCCTGCGGCAGAAAGCAAATTAAAAAAAAAAAAAAAAAAAAAAAAAAAAGATTTCAAACTGTGACCTCAGAGCAGAGCACAGCCGTTAGCATCCCTCAGCCAACCTTCAGCAGAAAGCAGGTTAGACAGCAGGAAAACCAGCTCCATACATGGCTGCAACGCTTTCAAATCAAGCATTCTGTGCTCTAAGCTCAGGGATTTATATCTTCTTAAATAGGCCGTCCCACTCAATGCTGCTTGTGTGCATGAAAATATGAAGCATTTCACTGCAGTCACTTTATGCAAGAAACTACCCCAGTCATCTTTACAATCTCTGTCACTCTGCTCTGTGCTCTGAGACCAAAAGAATGAGCACAGCATGCATAATTCATGCATTAAAATCTTCTGTGCACTTCCTGCAGCAACTGTTACATCCAGTAATGGGGTATTGATCAGCTCATCACTAAAACAATCGGGGCTGGGCAATCACTTTGCTGCAACGAACAATATTCCATCCAAAACGGGATGCGGACACAGGTTTCCCCCCTGCAGCGCTGAAGCGTAACTTCAACATACATGGCGTGGCATTTACATATTGCAGAGTGTTTAATCTGGACTCTGCATTTCTTTGACCTTCGAAAAATGCTGCATTATCTGAGCCTTTTACTTGGAGTCTGTATTCCCTGCAGCCTGTTTCTCCTTTTAACTCTACGCAGCCTGAGAAGCAAGTATGCCTTCCTAACACCACATTCAAAGCCCAGTGAACCTCCAAAAGCAGAGAAGATACAGTACATTTCTACCCCACGACACATCCCCTGTCCCATATACACTTGCACCTTGTTTGACCAGGAAACTAGACCGCTCTCACTTGAATCCTTCTATCACAACACATATACTAGATCCTATCTGAACAGAAATGCACATATGTATCATTTTTGTCTAGCACAACTCACAAAATTTATATCTGCCAGATCAATTAAAACAAGTCTCCAAGTTTCTACTTCTTCCCACAGATCTGACCATCTTCCAGACTTACCAGCACACACTCCCTTTTCTTGCTTCCTTGTCATTTAAACAAGCCTTATCACCAGTTTACCAGCCCTGTCTCCAGCAGCCTCTGGGCAACCCCACCCTTTGCCTGCCACGTGCTTCTCTCTCTCCATACATGTAAAACCACAACTGCCACCATTTCAGTAGGAAAAAATGAGGGAAGGAAGACAGACAAAAGGAAGACAGACAAAGGAAAACACAAGACCCATGTCTGAGGTGAAATGCTAAAGCAATATTTAAAAAGAAAACAAGAATCTTTGGTTACCCTGGTGTTGACAGAGAGCATAGACACTGCAGTGTGAAGCACACAGACCTGTAGTTACCTGAAATCCGTGGAATTACTCCTTACTCTTGATGGAGTTTGGGTCTGACCTTCTATCACTAAAATACATCATCACTACAATAAAGAACTGTTATTGAGGTTTACTTGAAAAGAAATTTGAGAGGCCAGAACGACCTATAATAATTATTTCTTCCTGGGATCGAAGAATGTGCAATTGGCAAAAAATAAAAAAAAAAATTGATGGGACTGCAGCATTAACGGAGACATGCCACATATTGATAAAAACCTGCATCTGGGTGAAACTATCGACTCTCCTGTAATTGTGGGCATTCAGAGTAAGTTAAAAGAAAATTGTCTGGAGCAAGCAGGATTTGGCATACAGTCTGGAAACTTGAATGAATAGAGGCTTTTTCAGAGGGAAACTGGGAAGAAGTTTTACTGGGTTTGTCTCTCACCAAAGCAATCACTTTTAAGCATATGAAGCATCTACTGTTTTTCCTTATGCTAAGGCGTGCCCATACATTTCAGTGAGCTTGCAAAGGTGTTGCCAAGAAATGACCATATGCTTTTCTGATCTGTTCTTTCTCAACAGCCACCAGGGCTATACCGTAGCAGCAGTTAATCTCTTCTTTATGATACATCAAAACTAACAGCTTAGGTTGTCAAATTCTTCACCCACTACTACACCCTGAGTCACCTCTGATAAGCATTAAACTAGAAGTTACAAGCTGTATCAAAAAACGTGATGTTGTGAACCTGACTGCTTAATTAATCAGATTAGAATGGGAAGAAACCTCACAGAGATGAGACTGCTGGATCATACAATCCCTCCAATCTCACTCTGATCTTACTCTAATCAGTTTGAAGTGGGAAGTTTACTGGGAAAAAATGCTCATATAGGCACTGCAGACTAGCTCATCCTACACTTGCCATTACAGCGGACATCTGCCATTTCTTGCTATGTTGAGATTGTGCTCCAGATAAAGATGTCTAAATTTGGACAGCTGGCAGTGCATGCCTACATACGAGGAAGATGCTCACCCTCTGTGAGAAGACTGTTAGAAGCTCTTTGGCTGTCCAGCTCTTGCGGTCTATTTAAGGGTGAGCTGAATCACTCCCATCTTGACTAGGTTTCTGCCGATCATGATCAGACTGTAGACACGCGAATCACATGTAGATACCAATGTGTGCATCACTCGATCTAGACATCTCAATCTGTGACTCTACCCACTGTGCATGTGGTTTACCAGAGTATTTCCTCGGCACAGGGCAAATGGGAATTCGGGCACAGGTGCATTTTGACATCTCCTGCTCTCCCTATTCAAGCTATGGCTGGGATTCCATAAAGCCTTTGAGCAATTGCTTAAAACTGATTTCATATGTAAATGCCACAACATCATTTCGGACAGTTCTGTCCAGAATGTGAATTTTGATTGACTCAGAAAGAAACTTGCTTACTACATTTTAAGAAGACCTAAAGGTAAACTACACATTGAATTCACAGTTGATATTCCTATTTGAAACTTGAAATGGAAAACATCTCCATGTGAATGTCGCTGGTATTGTAGTACATAATTTAAGTATTTTATGTAGAAAAAACAATTCTAAGAGTTTTTTTACATATAACTTTCTACATACAAATTTGGAATTTGTATGTAATCTGATGGGTTCCTCAAAGGAAGAGAAGTTTCGGGGAATAAATTAAGTCCTCCCTCCATCAGAGAACTTCATAAGAAGCATAGACAATAAAAACAGAAACTGGTGCCACTTTCTTTGGAAGATCACAAAGATAAGACGGGTTTTACTATTCAGATGGGTAAGGCCTGATCTAGTCAAAGATGTCCCTGCTTACTGCAGAGGGGCTGGACTAGGTAACCTTTAAAGGTCCCTTCCAACTCAATGCATTCTATGATTCTATGATTTTACAAGGTCCAGAAACTGGACAAATCAGTGTTTTGTTGAAGTTACGAGTGCCAGCAAACACAAATATGAGTATTTGTTACAGGCGCATCTCATTTACTACCTATGTATTTCACTGTGTTAGAAACGTGTCCCAAAAGAATCTGACAATCTATTCTGATAGAACATCAGCCTTCTTTGCACATTTATGTGTATTATTTAGCATTCCCTCATTTGCCAGTGACAAAAAACACATAACAAAAATGCCCTGCTCTCCTTATTCGATTACTCTGGTTCCACACTTGTAATGTAAACGATCCTATCAGGCATTGACATTCTTACTATGTCTACGTAGAAATCAGAAGCTCACAGGCATAAACACAAAGATTTATCCATCATGAACACCAGCTTCCGTATAACACACAGAGCCTCCCAGTTCTCCTGGAACATTATCCATTCAGAGTAGAAACTTCTACCCAACTGGAAATGGGAAAGTGTTCATGGGTCTGGAAGGTTTGAAGATGATAAGGCTCCACAGCGGACTGTCAGGTACTCTCAATCACAGGATCCCTTTTCTAGCAGAGCATATTCTGAGAGCACCTGCCAGATCCTTCCCGAATCACTGTGTACAGTGGCACCATCTAGCCCACCATTTGAGAGACCCATCTAAATGTAATCTCCAACCCAGATCATCCTCAGGTCAGCAAACCCAGGCCAAGTCTTGCAGAATCTTTCTGCACAATATTGCTCATATGAAATCTTTTAATATGCACTTGTCCAGATCCTCCTCACCTCAGGACTAGATTAACACAAGATCTTGTCCTCTGGCCTAGACGAACACAGCACCTACTGAGAGTGCTGCTGCAAAGACCACTCTTCAGGTCCGTCGCTCTGACTGTGTGACCTCTCTCCTTGCAGGCCTCCACTCCCTTCTGCAGTATTTCAAATACAAGCAACTTCATGCTACTTTCCATGGACTGCTCTCATTATTATTCTCACTTGGTACTGAACAGCCAACTTACAATTAGACTGTACGTTATTTTTCATTTGCCCCTTGTTAAATTATCAAGTCGAGCACTTCTGTGCTTCCTGCCATGACACTTCATGCTCTGGAATAACTCTCTGCAACACCTGCAGAGTCACTTTCTTAAGTCACTTTCTTTCTTAAATCTTGTTTGCTATGATAATTACAAAAAAAAAAAAAAATGACAGCATGTAGGCTGCTCAGGAAAGCTGAGACCACTATCTGCCCCCATGGCTGATTTTCTTTCACTGTTTCTTTACAATTCCCCATCTGTCTTTGTCTTTTATGTTATACTTCCACTCATAATCACTTATGAGTAATTCTCACTTGAGGAGGGACAGACATACTATTTTGTTCGTTCAAAGGGGTCTCTGGCTGATAACTGTGGCCTTTCGGTACTACAGTAATCAACAGTACCAGAGACTGGGAATCTAACACAGAATCACAGAGTATCAGGTGTTGGAAGGGACCTCTGGAGATCATCTAGTCCAACCCCCTGCCAGAGCAGGATCCCCTAGAGTGGGTCACACAGGAAAACATTGGTTATCTAATAGAACTTGGGGAGTCAAGAGTAGAATTTGCGTCGTCCCACAGCTCCTAAGGAGGACTCGTATGATGCTGAATGAAATCAAGGGTGCCAGTTCAGTTATTTAGGCTGAAAATGTGATTTTGTTCATCTACGGACCACTTTGCTAACAATAATTAAACATGCTCCCCAACAAAACAACTGCCTCTTCTGCTTTACTGTTTTAAGTGTTCTGAGATACCAAAGGATACTCATTACTTCTATGAAAATGCCTTCTTTAATCATTGCTCTCAATCAATAAAATACTTAACACAATTATACAAATTATGTGCCAATATAATTGTCTCTACTACACATACTGTATTTCATTACACGGCACAGGTTTACAATATCATACTATATATTATATAGTCGTGAAATAAAATAATGAAATACCTCTGGTTATTATTACGTAGACTACGGACTACTACATATATCTGCCATATTTCAGGTGTAAAAGATGTTGTATATACTGATAAAAATGCCACTCTGTATGTTCACATGTTCTATATGAAGTCTG
Source organism: Trogon surrucura (assembly GCA_020746105.1). Taxonomy (NCBI): domain Eukaryota; kingdom Metazoa; phylum Chordata; class Aves; order Trogoniformes; family Trogonidae; genus Trogon; species Trogon surrucura. The sequence goes on from CM036617.1 coordinate 189,685,526, forward strand.
AGCTTTTCTTCTGTGGAGGTCCTCAGTATGAGGTAGGTGTTACTCAAAACATCATTTGATTTTCAAGAGCTAGCCACACACACAGAGCTGGAGAGAGTACTACTTTCATGTTCTCCTAGCCCTTCAGTTTCAAACAGCAACAAAGGCTGTATCCAAGATAACACACAAAACTTCCCTCCAAACGCTTTCCCACACTTAATGGAGTGATTTACTTCAAACCGCTGCTGCTTCAAAACTAGCATGAAGCACAGCATGACTTGCTGCAGTATATCCCTCTACAGACCATCTGTAATACCGATGGGAAAATTCTGTTCTTAAGGTCACATCATTCTTCTCGTGCCAACAGCTCGAGTCCATTACAACACTGAAAACCTGCATACAGTTTGAGCTCTTGTGCTTAGCAAAAAAATCTGTTTGATATGATCTTCTCCTATATCTTCGTTACTGCTGTTTTTGTACACTACTGTGTGTGCTTCCTCTATGGTGCTTCTGACCTCTGGATTGATTTTTATATCCATCATTAGTTAAGACCTCTCTTCGTTTGGTTTATTGGTCCTTATTCATCACAGTAACACATCACTGGATAAACAAAGCAAGCTCTTATACTTGACCCAGTAGCAATTCCCTGTAGGGTTGCCTGGCTTTGATGCCAGACTCTTCTGATACCCTCATCCAAAGATCCACAAAAATTCAGGGAACACCACATGAATCAACTGAATTATGTGTTTTGGTGAAGAGTGGAAAAAGCTGAATATCCATTAGCATGAGCAGAAATTCAAGGCCACTGCCTGTGCAGAGCATAGCAACAAACCCAGGGCTGCCAGCTCTTTAAGTGTGCAGTTCAAGTCAGTGGTTGTTTCCGGATGACTGAAATGCTTTAACCATGAGCCGTTTACCATACAAACAAGAGACAAACTGCTGCATCCAAAGATCTTGCTGGGGCTGCTCTGAAAAGGACCGGCTAGGAGGGAGCTGCTGGCTGAGGCCAGGGGCACAGGCAGCCCCTCACCCCTGGGGCACAAGCCCGTGGCCCCTGAACAAGCCGCGTGGGGCTGGGTTGCTTGCGAGGGGGGTAACCGTGGGTCAGTGCGATGGGGCAGCTCTGAGGTCCTGCCAAGACGGGAAAGGGGCAGGGGCAGCGAGGTCCCTGGCCAAATGCAAGCGCAGCTGAAACACAGCTCAGGCAAGGTCCCAGGCAAGGCCAGCCCTAAAAGCAGCTCCTAGGGGAAAGAGTTCGGAGAAGACTTCTCACAGCTTTCCTACGGATCAGGCTACACAAGTCTGCCATTTCAGAGCTGGGTTGAACACTGGGAGCTAACTCCTCGGAGGGGGAAGGAACATCACAGCCTGTTAGTATTCTCAGGATCCTGACATCTGCTAGGAGCAGGAAGGAAAAATTATCAGATTTTCCAGGAAGACTGGTGAAGTGAGGGGAGGGAGCAATGAAAAGAAACAAGCAAAAGAGATGTGAGATTTGGACTAAAGCTATGGCAACAAAAGCTAAGGAAAGAGTGTGAAATCAAAAAGCCAGTCAAAAAATATCCATGACATTAGTAGAATGGTGAGAGGAAGGCCACCACACCAGTAGAGGAGCACAAACACAGGGGGAGGCACGGGAGGTAAAAAATTGGGAGAAAGGGAACAACAGGAGAGGCTCAACAGCTGCCTGGATGTAGCTCAAAGGACTGAGAGACAAGAGGGTTGTCAAGGCTAGAGAAGCAAGAAGGGTTCGAGGCAGCAGCGCTGATCGTCACACGGGTTTTTTTCATCTCCTGTTTTCAGGTGATCATGGTGGTGATTTTTTCTGTCTATAAAATGCTTTTGACATCCCCAGAGTACAGCACATGTCAGAAAGAAGAAACTGAAATCACGGACGGTGCCAGAGTGCCCGCTCTGCTGCAGAGTGCCCACACAACTCGGAAACCTGGGGAACAGCCTAGCCCCGAGTCAGCAAGATCTTACAGACACACGTAATAACCTGGTGCTCTGAAAAAGTGTTTCAGATGCCAAGTCAGAAAGACACAGACTTACACTGCCTGAGGCAAATAAATGCTCAAAAAAAAGCACACAATACTCAAGGTTCTCTGTCTCACTTTGTAATCTGCACATTTTGATTTTTATCTGTTGCCTACTCGGTCTGCAAACTGCCCAGAGAGGTCACATTGCAGAGCTGCTTTTCAGAGTGGACTGCATCGCACCAATGGAGGAAACAAGGGTGCCTTCACCCACAACACTAAACGCTAGAATAAATACGCAATTTGTTCGCTTGATTTTACTCAATTCTCTGCTAGCTCTGCATGTCACACTATGCTTTTGAAGGAAGAAAATGTCAGTGCGTTCCCTGCTAACGCAGCATGGGGTAGCATTTGGCTGCATGCAAATCACAGGAAAAGTGAGGTGGGAGGCCAGTATTTAATTTTCATCCCTATGTCAAACATACTTGCCAGTCAGTACCACCCAGTGCTTTCAAACGCAGGTCAACTTAGTTCAGTGGCTTGCCAGCAAAGAAGCAAGACGTGACACAACACAAGCAGAAAGCCTCCTGCTTCCCTGCCACCAACAGCCTGCATTGTCAGTGACAACCATCCTCAGCAACTCACTACCGGCACAGAGCCCTCTCTCCTCTTTGCCAGAACGTGGCTTTTGACTTTGTCATCTCCATTTGTTCACAGTTCTCTGAATCAACACATGCTCCACCATACAACACAAACCGTAAGTCCTATCTGAACAGAAAGAAAATAAACATACAAACTGCAAGAGCAGTTCTTTGTAGTTTGTGAACAACTGTTCCTCCAAATAAAAAACAAATCAGATGTTCAGGTCCTCCCTGCAGTAGTATCATCCATTCTCAGGTCCAAGGGCAACCATGTTTTTAACCCTCCGCTCTCTTCTTAGAAACGCTCAGTGAGAAATTACTAACTGCAAACACACAGATAATATAAGATTATATGATGAGCAGTGCTCATCATTGTAATGTACTCACTGCAAGAAAGTGCTCACTAGAAGAAAGACATTGAGGTGCTGGAGCATGTCCAAAGAACGGCAAAGAAGCTGGTGAAAGGTCTCAAGAACAATTCTTATGAAGAGTGGCTGAGGGAATTGGGTTTGTTCAGCTGGACAAAAAGTGGCTGAGGGGAGACCCTATCACTCTCCACAACTGAAGGAGGTTGTAGTGAGGTGGGGGTCGATCTCTTCTCCCAAGCAACAAATGAAAGGACAAGAGGAAACGACTTGAAGTTGCATAAGGGGAGGTGCAGATAGGACATCAAGAAAAATTTCTTCATGCAAAGGGTTGTCAAGCATTGAAACAGGCTGCCCGGGGAAGTGGTTGAATAACCATCCCTGGAGGTATTTAAAAGACGTGTACATGTGGTGCTTTGGAACACGGTTTGGTGGTGGACCTGCCATTGCTAGGTTAAGGGTTGGACGTGATGATCTTAAAGGTCTTTTCCAACCTAAACAATTCTATGACTCTATGATTCTCTTCATTTAGCTAGTCAGGTAAATAACTAAAAAGTAATTACTTGGGCCTTTGAATTTATAAAAGTTAACCTTTATTTATATATTTTACCACTGAAGTATTAACATGCAAAAGAGACTAGATCTTCAGCAGAAAAATACAAAACCTGTTTCAAAGGAAAGGAAGCAGTGGTGAATAGCTTAGTGGACATTTATGGCAACCCACCACAAGTCTGTGAAGGTAGTAGCAACATTAATAAAAAGCATAATCTGCACTAGAATACCAAATATCCAAGCCTCCTAGTTATTCCATGTGAAGCTTTTAACTTCTGAGGAATAGGAGAAGACATTATATAGCTTAATTCTATGCTTGGGGTCTATAATTTTTAGTGTTTACAAAAACTCATACTCTATTCTGTACAGAGACCTTTTACTTGCAGGAGTATTACAAGTTAAGGGTACTGACAAACAATGAGTCTGTGATCAGATCCTGAAATACAATTGCAAATATACCACGTGTCACTTAAGATTTGACTAAATGTGATTGATAAAGCCCACCTGTTCTGTAGCAGTTTCATTAAATAGAAGTTTGACCAAATTTCACATAGAAAGTATTATCCATTGAAGTTTGAGGATGATCTAAAATAAGCAAACCATGGACATACAACTTTGAAAATAAACAACAAAATTTATCCATTATAGAATGAAATATAAATGTATTTAATGCTCTCTAAAGAGGAAAAAATTAAGTAAGTTAATTTTGAACTTAAGAGAGGAACTGGCCACATGCCACCTCTTCACCCTGTTTTCAGTGTACTTTCTGCCAAATAGCATATAAAAGGTTTTGTCCCTATCAGATTAAGTAATGTCGTAAGATAACCTGACAACAACGAAGGAGAAGAATCTTCTGGACAATTCAATTATGATCTTACCAGGATACTTCCTGACTACTGATATGTTATCACCTCTTAAAAAGCTGGCAGTCTCTTCTGATAGGAGCACTGAATTTGTCTCTTACCAGAGTCTTCCTCTCACTTTCTAATACAAAATAAAACCGTTGCTGTGCTGCACAAACCACGGAGCCCAAACGACCCATGCAAGCTTATAAATCATGGTCAGGGGTTTTTTTTTTAACCTACAGGCTCCATTTCTGCCATAGAGCTACAGGCAGTTACTATTAATTTCAGCAGGGCTGCAAGGTTGTTCAAGTGTGGGAAATGTTTGTTTCTTAGTAATTATTTATGTTTATCACAAAGACATACAAAGACATCTGCTATCTCCAGAAGAACAAGCTGAGATTATCAATAAACGCCACCATTGCTTTAAAAGCAATAGTATGACTTTGTCACTGACAAATGGGACACAAAAATACTTGTTGCTGAGATCTATCCAAAGCTTGATGGAGGAGGTGGGTTTGAACAGAAAGCCATAAATACTGTTCTGCATCAGGGGCAGTGACTCTGCTGTTCTGACAAAACCCTGTGTAAGGGACAAGCTGCACGAAGGACAACACAGTCTGTCCAACACAAACCCCACAGAACTCTCTGACGACTGAGGTTCCACCATCTCCTCTGTCTCTACCTCCAGCTCCGCAGTGAGGTGAATGCCTTGAAGGATTCTGTTCTCAGGAAAAACAATGTGCTTGGTGCATTTCGTACAGGAAGGCAGGGGGTAGTCAGGTCAGCTGCCTGTGCTGCCTTGGCACATGGAGCCTGGGACTGAAAACCTTCCAAGGGAGGGAAATCATAGACTTATTTATATACAGGCATTAACCTTCCTTGGGCTAAGGAGCAGATTTGCAGTGGTTACAAAAATGGGGGCAACTGGAGGGGACTGCATATTGTTTGCCTCACCACGCTGGAGGAAAAAGCCAGCTCTGCAACAACATAGAAGGAATGACTGGTTTTCAAAGCCTTTTACTTTAATGTGATTTACCTACAGCTTGTCCTATTTAATGAGATACTGGTTCCAGCTTATTAACTTGTGTCCTAATACAACCTATCTTAAAAACCCTGTTTGGTGTATTTCAGTAGGTCATCAGATAGAAGAAAGATAAACGTATCCTCTCCAGACAAAACACAACCTTGGTAAATACATGGACTACAAAAATTATTCTTACTTTTCAGTCCATCTTTTTGTAACCAATGAACACTTCTCAAGATGTAAGTGCACTTGATGGCTTGTTCAGTTTGATATATAGTCTCATCCATGAAAAGAACCATGAAACTGGTATCAGAGGAAACCAATAAACAATATGAAGTGCTCTGAGGTGTTCGACTTACTAGAAAGATGGCACAGAACAAGATTTGATTTGTCATGACAGGAAGACCAGAGAAGAAAATCACCAAACTGAAGAAAATATGTGGCTTCTCTGACTTTCTCTGTGGGGCTACAAGGTGTCTGAAAGTACCTACATTGTCCATTTTAAAAGAATACTTTAAAAAGCTGTCTAGACAGTTTTCCTAGGTACGAACAGCTGCAATATTGCTCTGCGGTAGCCCTTGCCTTTCAACCAAATCAGGTCACTTTCCTGGGTTTTCCTTAAAAAAAATCACACTCCTACCACTTTTGGATAACAAAATAACTAGAATCCTGTTCCATCTCCAACTTCTGTGGTTCTCTATTCATTGCCTACTTTACGCATGATACTACAACATAAGCCATTTACTTCACACATGAGTCCAGTCACATTCTCTAAGTCCTTTCCAGCAACAAACTTCTCCTCCTGGACACGGGTCAGCCCCGCACTGGGAGCAGTGCTGGTACTGGAAACTACGGGGCAGAGCTTGTGATCAGACCTCTGGCACCCAAAGCAGGCACCCAAGCCTTGGGCTTTATTGGAAGCTGCTGCTAGGAGAAAGGGCTTCAGCTCCACATCATCCACCTGGATAAGGAGAAGAGACGAGTTGTCCTGGGTGCTAATATCCTGAAGTTTCATCGAAATTCTCCTGAGCTTATTAAAATAAAATTTGTAAAAGACTATCAAGCAGCATTTCATACAGCTCCAGCACTCAAAATGGTCACTGATGGATTCCTGTGGTACCTCCACCAAGGCTCTTCCCAGTTCGTTCATCACAACAGTGATGCAAGAATCAACTATGCATAAGTGGCCAGGAAGGATCAAGGGAGTTAGTGCTACAATTTCCCTTCAACATTCACCTCTAAGAGGTGCCAAAATGCTTGCAGAAAAGTACGAAATACCTGTCAAAATGACCCAGCCTTGGTTTTGCTGCTTACTGAAGTCATTCTCAAATTCTCCTTTCTACTGACACAAAGACCTAGATCCAAGATCCTTAGTTAGGTTCGTAACTTCTCAGTTTCTGTTGCTTTTCTCCCTAGATTTTAAAAGGAAGAGACTTGAGCTTTTAAAGGGTAATTTTTAAAAAATCAGCTCAGAGTGTCTTGTTTTCCTCAACAAGGGCAGCTTTGAGGATTCGTTACTGAATCCCATGTGATCTAAACAGTCCACCTCTAAATCACAAAGGATGTCTCTTTACCAGAAATAGTAATAAATGTATTACCAGTAGGCAAGAAAGTAAATAAATTGCATTAAGATTGCTAAGGCACATTTATGAAATACTGGAACCGAGGCTCTAATTCCTGTATGAGGTTAGATTCAGAGGGGAATTTACAGAGTAATACTATTCATTAATAATTATTGGTATAATTCCCTTATTATGATGATCAAGGAAGCTTTAGAAACACTCATTTGAAAGAGGTAACAATCATCTGGGCCCTGATCCAGCAAAGCACTTAAAAATGTTAATTCTCATCACGAAAATAACCAACTGGATTTGAACAGGACTGACACGCTTAGGTTAAGATAATCTTGGCTTTGTTAAGCCTAGAATGGGAAATTCAAGTAGAAGCATTATAAAAGTAATACAATAAATCCTTTCAGACCTTTGCCTCAATATTACACCATTATCTTACATTCTCCAAGGGGCTACTTTCTTCTGGGAGACTACCAGGTAAAACAAAGAACTTTTATAGGAACTACTTCTTACGGAAAAAAAAAATCCATTGTGGACCCAAGCACACTTAAAACCAATACATAACAAACAGGTAGATGAACATAAAATCTTCATCTGGTGGTAAGGCCAAGATCCAAGTGTCTGACCTGAACTCAAACCCTGAACCAGGTCTTCCGTATCTGATTTTGAAACATGTTTTCTTCTTTACATTCTTCAATAAGCCATTGCACAAGCTCCTTCAGAGACAAAGACCTGCGCTACGTATCTGGGTGGTCAGTTGCAATTTGAAGAAGAAATGGAAGACAGGAATACATTTTATTAAACGTCTTGGAGATGTTTGCCTTTGGAGTGCAGTTATGGAGAAACAAATTGCCCAGCCTCGGTAATCATTCTGGAAGAGATCCTGCCTGCATCCAGCTCCAGTCCCTTTTATCCTACCCGATGCAGAGAGGCTGTGAGCTTGTCACAGCTTGTCAAGACTCCCAAAAGCAATCTACCCATCTGCTTAAAAGTAGCACTGCACCTCTTCAGAATCCTCTATGGAAATTTGTTCTCTTTTGACCAAAGACTTTCTTCAGCACACTGAAAATGTAAAAAAAAAAAATCATGGTATTCAGCCTGAAATGCAGACAAGGCCTATTGGAAGCATCTATTTTCACTTTTTTTTCAAGCAATCATGAAAATAGTAGTAGTCAAAGAAGAGTGTCTTTGCCTTTTAGTAATATAATTTAAACTGGATTTAGCTGCAGTAAAACGAATTCTGAAGAATCCAAATAAATTGATCCTCAGCAGTTTTTGAGAACATGAATAATTTGCTGTCTTTTTATTCCACAACATCTGATCAAGCTCTCCTTTTGTTTTTGCTCTCGTTTCAGACCAACTTTATCCTCTGAATATATATTTAAAGTATTTAATTTTATTATAGAGTCCAACAAATTCACCACCAGTATCTGATACTAAAACCTCTGCCTACAGCTCTTGGCTGTCACTTGCTCTATGTTAGGCAGATTTCTCCTTTTAAATGAATTCAGCACAATGAGGAATGAAACATAAGATGAAGAGTTTCACATTTCGAAAGCTCTGTTCACATTCCAGACACTTCCATAATGTAACCTACCAAATTCTCAGTGTGGGCTCCTGCCTCTCATCTCCTCTCGCAGACCAGACAGCAAATACGAGGTTCTACTCCACTGCACGCAGAATTCAGAGACACTCATTTTCCACCTCTCCATCCGCTGCCCATTTATACAACACACATTTTTTAATTAGCCTTCACAACTATCTTTATGTAGTTTAGAGATTGTTAGTGTTCCTAAAGTATTGTTGGTGAGTTTCAACATTACGTACTCACAACTTTTAATCTCAAATCACATCACCTCCCTCTGCCTACATGGAGCACGCAAAACAAGAACAAAAGGTCACCATATTCAGGAGTCAAGAAACTAGGAAAAGATGTAAGCGCCATTTTAGTGTTTGCATGTCACATGACATTTCAACTCCATTAAATATAGCTCAGCACCAGAAAACACAATTGCAAGTATCATTAACTATATTAAACCAAATTATATCTGAATTACTGAAAAAGACAGTGCACTACTGGTAGAACATAAATTGATTGCCTGACTCATTCAGGCTGAAGGTTAATCCAAGAGGTTTCAGAAACCAAATGGAACAAAAAGCAAGAAGACCTCACACCACCACTAAAGAATATTTCATTAATTATATGCGTTTCCACATAGCTCCCAAACTTGAGGCAAACATTTTACAAACGAAAACAGGGTGATGGTCTAAATGATGTATGTGCCATGTCGTGCAGGATTGTGTGGGCAGAGCCAGTTAGCTCTGGAAGCAGCAGCCACAGAGCTGTGCCCAGCCTGCCTGGACAGAGCAGCACCTGGTGTGGTCGCTGTGCTGCAACTACATGTAACAGCCCCTCCCACATCCGTGCTGGGGTCACAAACTTATCCGACATCTCCACCGTGCCAAGACATTGCACAGGCTGGCTTGTACAGTATGAACTGCAAGTGAGCAGAGTGGGATAGCGAGAACTGCGCATGGAAAAGATGTTACGAAAGACAAGCATTCCAGCAATTACATCAGACAGGGAATTTTCCCGGTTTCGCAGAATCACAGAATTGTTGAGGCTGGAAAAGACTTCTGAGCTCAAGTCCAGCCTATGACTTAGCACCATCACATCAGCCAGACCACGGCACTAAGTGCCACATCCAGCCTGTGTTGACTATGTACACCACACTCCAGCTGTGAACTCATTTGAGATGAGACATGAAGGACAACTCTTCTTTACTGCCTTTCCTTCTCACCCCCTAGTCCCTAAACCTGCACCACTTTCTTTTCAAATGAAGGCTGGAAGGAACCTGTGCTGTATTTAATGGGACCCTCTAACATAACAGGTTAGCAGATGAGGGTTGTTGGAACGTGCACACATCCCAGGATCAGGATTTGGGGGTGTACCACAGCTGGCACATATACTGTGGGCATCCAGAAATTAGCTTAATCTACTCCAATATTCTAAATTCTAAGAGTAGCAAGTAGGAGACCCAAGAGAAAAAATGTGTGGACTTATCAGTCCTTATAGAATAACTTTGTCCTCAATTTCTTCTAAGTTTATTCCCTTAAACACAAAGAAATGTATCCCTTGTATCCTCTCATAGGGAATAAACTTTGACTGTTCTTTGGAATTAACCTCTTTAGATATAACATATTATGGTGATGACTTCAATAAATAATTTGTTAATTAAAATATGTTTGCTTTCACTAATTTAAAATTATTTTTTTAATAATTCTATTGCTACGTCACTTCTTTTTTAGTAGTATTTGAAATATTGTTTGTTGACCATATTGCACTTCTCCAGTTATACCTTCCTTAGCAGTATTTCATCTGCAAAATGAACTGTCCTAATCAACTAATTACTTTGGAAAATAATTAGCCTGTGTGTCAAAACATTTCTCTACAATGTCTACTTATTCATAATTTTGAAGGTATTGTCTAACGTGTTCCATGCTCTATATGGCTCAAATGTTCATTTTTTATGGTATACTGAACAAATGCTTTTCCTGAGTTGTCTAACATGATGTCCAGCTTTCTGCAATGATTGCTACTGAAAGAAAGCAACACAAACTACTATTCAAAGTAACCCTCCCTGTGCATCTTTCCTTGCTAATACTCAAATTTGACTGCCTTTATGCTGCCAATCACTTACCTTTGGGTTTGCTCCTAGGTCATCTTCTTTCCTCCGTTTCTTCAAATTTCATTCAAATTACATTCAAATCACATTATATTCAAATCAGCTTTTATTAAAGACAATTCCTATTTGGGTGCAACACCAGTGTTGCTGTGTGCCACACCTTACCACAAGTCATTAGCTGAGGGGTCTGGTACACTCAGGGAGGACAAGAGCAGGCCAGGGGCAGGCGTGTCTCTCCACACTGGGAACCTGCATCTCTGACTGCCTGTCAAAAGCCAAATTTAAAAAAATTGACAGCACTCTGAAAAGCTGTTTTGTTCACTCAGCCTGCAGAAGTCACGTTATTTGATTTTTCTTTTCCATTTTTCTTTGATCTGGTTAGTTTGATGCCCACAGCCATTCAAGGTTTTATAAAAGCAAGACTTCTGAACTAATTTTATGCTTTGTTTTTAGAAATTATTTATAGCACTCAAATCCTTTTGTTACAATAAAGCAATTAAATATATTGATATTAATGAAAATAACATAAATTATCAACTCTGAGAATAATACTAATAGTTAAGTATTTAAATCTATTGTGACTCCATACCGAAATATTTACTTTTTTAAAATGGTCTTCTGGAGTGATACAGTTACCCTACGTCAGTGAGCACTAATGCTAATCTGTTCAAAAACCAGAGGAGAAGATTTCTGAAGCTGCAAGTCAGACTACTGTCAGAGAACAAAATCAAAAAATGTTTCATAGCTAATAATTCTGAAGATAATGTATGAAGCAAAAAGCTTTAGCTGCACTAAGTATAACGTGCGAAGACTCTCAGTTTCCCATTCGTTCTCATCTCAGAGGCATCTTATCTGTAAAACTGTGTATTTGGTGAATTCAGTAATTACATTACTTGAAAACTGAAAGATGAATGGTGAAATTAAAACAAAAATATATAATGAGTTATTCTGTGACCAACAGATGCAATGAAATGTGATTTCTTACCGACTTGAGTCCTCCTTCTCTCATACCCTTTAACCAAAATAATTTTAGCTTCTGTCCCACCACATGTATTTCCTGACATCTCTTCTGGGCAGGAGACAGCACCTGCTGTGCTTATCCTGGAGGTATGTATAAGCTGACTGCTGCCAAAGAGAATATATAACAGCTTTCCAGTCAGGAGGGCACTGATTTGGGTTTTTCCTCTTTACTGAGCCACGGCCATCGTGAAACTTGTAAGAACTTAATTATCTTTATGACTTGCAGAAGATTTCCTTCACGTGTTGCAACAGTTGAATCAGAAGTTCAAACGCTGCAGATCAGAAGTTCCTCTGCAGAAGACTGGCAGAGAGTGACTGTGCAATCCTTTTTTCTTTAGGAAATAGTAAAATGTTACACCAAATCACATTTCCATTACATTAGTGGTGCTGGCAAAACAAGCTCTGTGCTTATTAAATTTATTGAGGTACGTAACATAAATGATTGGCACAATATAGTAAAATATACATTGAAAGTATATTTTTAAATGTGCATTTCAAATTTTGCATCTACCCTACATAGTAGTTTTTATTTATCATGTGTACGAGTGTATGCAACTATACACAAAGCATGAAATAAAACCCCAAAAGTCTTTGAAATGTATTGATGATTTATATAAATTTTTTTTACTGTAGACTATCATCAAAATAGAACCTGAACAGGTGATGAGATGTTTCTGATCCCTGCACACCTCCAAGGCTGAATATGAACTGAGAGCAGTTGTTACCACAGCTACATCTGGACACAGCCCCAGGACTCTTGCTTAAACCAGGCCGGGCAAGGAGCTGGAGTGGCTCACAGGCCAGCTGCGATGTCCGTTCTATTAGCTACTCAGTAATGAGTCTCTTCAAAGCTTCTACTTTTGTCTTAAATTTTATCATGAACATAAGTAAGCTTTAGTCTCTGTATCAGAAGCAAAGGCCAATCACGCTTCACGTCTCGCCCAGCCTACTGCTGTCTCTTCCATGCCTTTCCCAAGGGTGGACTGGCTTTGACCTGAACCACAGGTCTCCGAAATCCCGCTCTTTAAGACCCAGAGTTGCTTAAATACTTTCTTCCTAAAACCCACATGTGACTCTTTATTCCAGAGCACTTTTCGGAGGTTATCCCTGTTTGGAAGGTGAGCGAAGCAAACAAGGAAAGTCATCTGCCCCAGTGTGACATGCCCATGGCCCTTCAAGGTTTTATAAAAGTAAGACTTCTAAACTAATTTTATGCTTTGTTTTTAGAAATTATTTATAGTACTCAAATCCTTTTGTCACAGTCCTTTGTCCTCAGAGGTATAACTAAGAAAGGGATAAAGAGTCACAGTCTAGCATTTGGTTTGAGCACACTGGGGCAGACAACTTTCCTTGTTTGCTTCGCTCACCTTCCAAACAGGGAAAACCTTCGAAAAGTGCTCTGGCACCCTCCTGGTCTCTGCGCTCCTCGCGGGCAACTTCCACGTTCCCCTTCCCAGCCCCACTTGGAGCGGTGTCGTTCAGAGTCGAGCTGCTTGTTCTACCTGTAAAGTCATTCACAGCGTGATTGCTCCTGCCACAATCTCCCAGATGCAGTTTGGCTACTACATGCAAATGCCTCTTACGAAAGGAATATACAAAGCTAAATGAAAGCTGCCTGTCAAAACAGGTTGTGATGAAGGTGCTGCTCACAGAACGGACACAGGCGTATTCCCAGCCTGCGCAGACATCCCTCACTTGGAAAAGTACGGCTTCCCGTTGTTCCATAGATCAAGGGGAAGAGAGCCCAGAAATACACAGTTTTCAGCCCACACCTTCAGAATGATCCTCAAACCAATTTCTGTGAGAACTGGTTATCAGCATGGAAGACAAATAAAGGTAAATCTCCTTAGCTACCATGAAATGAAACATGCAGCATTGTTCCGGTTTTCTAATGCTTTTTAATTTAAGATTAAGCTCTTCAGCAACTCAATCTGTGCTGTGGCTAGTGAAGAATAATTTCATTTAATAGAAGAATATTTTCATTTAGAAGAATATTTTCATCTTCAAGCCCTGTCATGAAACAGAAGAAGGAACATTTTCAAGACACAATCTGGTCTGTGGCCACAAAGCAATGTGCTGGCATCTGCCACCATCTTCTCTCTTCCCTGTGCTGACCTGGTACAAAGACGACGTAGCTGGAGGGCTTGTCACCATCAGTGCTTCACGTCTGTGATTTCTTTATACAAGAAAACTACTCACTGCTTATAGGATTACCACATTAGGTGTTTTTTTTTTTTTTTTTTTCTTCCCAGGTTATGAACAAGCTGGCAGGAACCCATAAGAACTGCATGGTGCAGATATGGTGGAAGAGCTCATGTCTTCAGACTTCTTTGCCTTCTTTAAGCAAGCCTAAGAGAAGAGAACTGCTGGCAGGAGGGACAAGAAAAATTCTGCCTAAAATCCTGTTTCTAATGGCAGATTAATGAGCATTGGATTTCAATGGAAGCAATTGCTCCAGAAGGAAGGGAACAGCGAAAGAGAGAAAAATGAGGTAAGAAAAATAGGGTGGTATTGAAGGGAGGAGAATGAAATAAAAAATCCCAACAGAAGATTAGAGACAGGAAACGCTTGCACCACTTAGATCAGGGTATATCCCACAGTAGTATACATACATCATCTTGCACGATTGCATACTTGGAATATCTATTTCTGACAGACCTCTAGAAAATAAATAAAGCTTCAAAATGAAGTTTTAGTTAAAAAAAAAGGCAGTCCCTGCAGGTCACCTCTCCTCATGCGTCTGCAGAGAAAAGACCACTTCTAACAACACTTCTTTGCCCAAGCAGATTTCCTTTGCCACCATTCAAATGAAAACTGCGTCCAGCTCTCCAGAAACACTTTGCAGTTACAAGTCCCTGGTGATGGCAGACCCAAATCTATCAAGAACTTCAGATTACCCAGTTAATCCAAGTCTCACCGATGCCTGTGGAAGCCACCCTTCCGAGCCATGAACTACCCCGAGGTTGATCTCCTGGGAGAATACACGGCTGACCTCGCCGCTGCCCAGCCTCACTGCTTTCCCATCAGCTGCCAGCAAAGCCCTTTTGCCAGGAGAGCGGTGCAGAGCAGGCAGCAGATGGCCTCTCTCTGCTCCACACTGGATGAGCATCCAGAAGCTGAACTCGTAACCCCATTATTCAAACTAATATTAGATTTTTCTGTGTTGCTTCAGCAGCAGCAGCACAGCGACTCCTAATCTAATTTGCAGAAGTAATCACTGAAATCTTAATGTTGTTTTGGTATTCGCAATGTTCTGTACGGAAAGGGAGACGCTAATAAGTTTTTGAGAAATTTTCAAAGGTTAGAGCAGTAGCCAATATACACTGTGTATTAGCCAAATACTTTACAGCAGATTATTGAGCACGTCTGAAGCTTATTCTGAATGGAAGCAAATAAAATCACCAAAGCTATTGTATCCACTAGAATAACTAAAATAGGTATCATCCAGAAGACACCAACAGAATTTCAATATCTCTTGCTCATGTATATGCATGAATATATGTGTGCATAGACATGCAGATGCATGCAGATGACACCAAAAAGAGATAAGAAATAGTCAGCAATTCGTTATGTCCCTTCCAAAAATTTGGATCAAATTTTTACACAGTCCTCAGTTAAAAAGCAATATGCTTCTGCTATCGTTTTTCAAATTTAAAACGGTATTATTTTAAAGAATTAGCATGAATTCTTATTTATAAAATGCAGAGCTGTAATCCAAAAAGCTCTGAAGCAAACTCAGCAAGGACAAGGAAACCAGCTGAATATGCACTTCCAGTGTGAAGTTTTAGCCATCCCTGAAGAGATAAGCAGGAGAATTATATACTAACACATAATTATCCTTAGAATTAATGTTAACTTACGCTTTTGTATCTGGTATAATTAGGACCAGTACATGATGTTAGTGAAGTCATTACTAGTATTCTGCATTTAGTCTTTGAGTCAACACCTCAAAAGGATGTTCAAGACTAAAGAAAAAATTCCTCAGAACCTATACAGTCACATTCATGAAACTTGCCTCAGGCATTACCTAAAGAACTTCAGCATATTTGGTTTATCCAAAAGAAAGCTAAGATGAAATACCACATTTCCCAAATACCAGCAGAAAAGGACAGATTCTGTACTATCTAGAAGGTTTTAGTGTTTAAATTATTTTCTTTTTTAAAATATTTTCACTTAGGGTGGGATTCACCCAGCCTATCACTAAAAGAGTCTGTACTCTAAGCATTAATATCTGATCTCGTCATCCAAAGTCCTTTTATAGTTAACGAGCATTTCCAATAGTGCAACTGTCAACAACTGGAGCATCTTTCTGAGGTGTCTTTAAAAAAAACCCACAAACATGCAGTTTAAACTAATGTCTAATCTGGGGAAAGGTTCTGTTGTTTGCATTGTCTAGGGATTGCGTTTGTGTCTTAAAAGCTGTGAGTTACTACTGTTTTGCCTAATTCTCGGATGCTCCAGTAAGCCATTTTTTTTGCAGTTAGTCTCTTTTTAGTGAAAAACATACACGGTTCTTGATGCCAAGTAAAAAGTTACATATTCAAGACCTCAGAGTCCTGTAAGGCCATTTGGTGTATACTCTGTTTCATCCGTATGAATCTCTTCTTTTCTTGTGAAATCTGGCGACACGTAAAGTTAAGTGCTTTAATATCTTGCCTTGATTCAAATAGCTTTCAAAACACCAGTGATTTAAGTGCCTGACACAGAACTATCGTTCCTCATGAAAAAGAGGTGATATCCATGACTCCGCCCCAGCATCAGCACCAGCAGCTGCCTGAACAAACACCCGGGCAACCTTCCTCCCACCGGCCCTGCCTGGGGAGCACCGAGCGCTGACACGTGAACAAGGGAAACGTTCCGAGCATCTGCAAGGAATTTGCTCCTCATCTGCAATAAATTGCATTGTTTATGCAACAAGTACTTCCTCCGAGCAAAACACCAGCTTACACAAATGAAGGGCTAGGGGTTATTTTCGAGATTTGTATACACAGTTTCTGTCGCTTCAGCTACTGAGTTTCTTCCAAGGCTACTGGCTTTCGTGACCCACTCCAGCAAAGACTTCTCTGCAGAGTCCCATTTAGGAAATGTCTATGCGTGACCCTCAGTATTTGCTGCTGGTTTGATAATGATTCTATTCAATACCTTGCAGCAGCTACATCCATGCTTCAGTATTGTCCCTAGTGAAGTCCAAGGCTTTTATCACCACTGGCAGTAGCATTCAGGAGGTGCTTTTTAGTAGCATGCCAGCCACATTTCGACTCCAAGCGGAGTGCAAGAGAACTGAGGCTTGTTAAGAAACTGCAGCGGTAACGACCTTAAAACATGTACTGTGCTGCTAACACAAACTTAAAAAAAAAATAAAAATTAACTTCTGAAGGCGCATAGTACTACCTACTTCACAGTAAAACGAGTTGAAGACAGAAATACGCTTGAATCAGGCAATCTTAGCTGGACATACCTTGTCTTTTCACTATCCCTATTGTATTAACCACCAGAGGAAATTACAACCTTGAACAAAATTTTGTGAACAGAAAAATGGCAAGATAAATTACCTGGGCTGTCACAATGTATCAGTGTATCAATCAATAACACCCTCTCTGCAAATTTGCAGCGGTTTTAATAGACACCTCTGTGAATACTGCTGTTGTTGAAAGAAAAAGAAATCGGTTGGTTTTCTCTTAAAAACAAAATCTCAAAAGCACGATGAACTACACTGTTTGGAAAACTGGTGCATACCCAACACAGCTCACAGGTGAAGATCTGTCATGAAGAAGACAATGCAACACATTTACATTTCTGCCAGTTACACTGGTCACTCCATGAAGAGGAGCAGAGCACTCCAACAATACGGCTCAAGGTTAAGAATGTGGAGCAGCAGGAGCCAAGGCAGTTGAGTAATTCTTCTCTCTTGAGAGGAATAAGACACGATTGCATTCTCTGTACTGGCTGGCACAAACTTTTCAACAACAATCTACTATGTGGGAAACAGACTGGCTTTTGTACTTTGTTTATGCCTTTACTAAGAAAGAGCATCGCTTTTAAAACACTTTAGTAATTCAAAAATAATGCCTCCAATATAAAAGGCAGCTGCACAGTTACAGAAACTAATGTATAATAAGCAGAATGTATCCCATGAAGGCCTTTCCAGGAAAATGTTGATTTGAACTGCTTCTTCTCATTCAACCATATTCAGATTGAATTCTGCAAGACTGCTGAGAAGCATTTAGTCTGAAGCAACAGTTACATCCCAACCCAGCTCTAGCTTTTTCATGCTTGGGGACATTACATTGCTTAAATTTAATGGGAAGGGACTGCATTGCATTGCGGAACTAAAATAATGTATGGAAAGCAATACTTTTAAATGTCTGGATATTCAATTAGCGTAGAGCATACTTCAAAGAGCTTTGTTAGACAAGGTGTTACAGCTTATGCAATAATCACAATAAGACACCATTATTCCTGTGGAATAACGATTTACTTGCCTCTCAACGATTTATGTGCCTCTCAACTTGTCTTCAACTAGACAAGAGTAACCATGTTTGGTCCCAGAATCATGTTCCTGAGTCAGACCATGGGAAAGGCACACAATGGGCACCTTGTGCCCCCCTTGCCTGCAGCCCAACAGTGCCCTTCCAAGTGCTGAGTCCCACCAGAGAGCACTCCCCTGCTGCAGCTCAGCACAGCTCAGCATCCCTCCGAATGAGACACAAACGACTGGCATATCCCACACAGGGCTGTCTAATCCCATGAAGTTAGAGAGCAAAAGGGAGGCTGCAATGTCGCATTTCAGCTGCGCTGCCCTCCCCCCAGCTTCTCTGTCATTTTACATGAAAGGCATTGTTGAAAGATGTTGATCAGAGCTATACACTCAGCATGTGTCCTGCTCCCTCTCTGTATCCCAGGAGCTCAGGAGAGACCCGTGCAGGAGACAGACAGCTTATGCCCAGTTGCTTCCAACCCAGGGGGAGAAGTACAGGATGAGAAATTGCACGCAACACATAACACCTGACATGCAAGTTTGCTGCACCTGCACAGACCCATGGTACTGCCTGATGGACTCACAAGCAGTTGTCCTGGCCCTGCAGGAGAATACGCAATGCTCTCTGCCACCGCAGGGGAGCGCAGACTCCTGCACTTCCACCTCCCACTGCTCCACAAGTACCTTTGTCCTTCATTTTGCTTTTTTTTTTTTTTTTTTTTTTTTATTCCCAGTCAAAGAATGAAATTAATACCTTTACTGATAGCAAATGTAACGTAGAAATGGCAGGACACTGTGGCCATTTTGAATGAAGACAAAAAGCATCAGGTATGCCCAGCTGCTCCTGG
The DNA here is from genome assembly GCA_020746105.1 of Trogon surrucura. Classification (NCBI taxonomy): domain Eukaryota; kingdom Metazoa; phylum Chordata; class Aves; order Trogoniformes; family Trogonidae; genus Trogon; species Trogon surrucura. The sequence continues at coordinate 189,704,511 of CM036617.1, forward strand.
GATCACGAGCTCATTCGTACAGAACAATAAGCTGGGGAATGGTCATTCTTTAACAAAAGAATAAGAGCATGTGCCATGCCAATTATGGGCTCATTGGTAAGGCAAGTGTGATGACACACACACGGAAAATTAAGCATGAGGAACAGTGCAAGAAAGGTGCATAAAATCCTTCTCAAACAGAAAAAGTGCATGACATCAATTTGATGGATCTCATCTCACATACCAAATAGGTTTCAGGAACAAAAGATCTGTCTCATGAACACTCACCCCATGGAAAAAAGATATAATAAAATGCATTTATAAGTGCAGAGGGCAGAACCAACCTTTAACATTCTGTGATTCTGTGAACCGCTAGGAAAGTCTGGTTGCAGCAGCTTGCGTTGCTACAGGTTTGAGAAGTACACTCTCGTCCCTCAACACCACATGAGGCCAGGTACTAGCTCTGTCAGATAGGGTTGGTAAGAAGCTTCACTTATACCTGTAAATCCAAGTAAGAGCCTAAGCACAGATTCTGTAAGGACCAGAGCTATTACAGTCTGGTATGATGCTGAATGCAGTGCAACAGTGCTCCACAGTCAGGTGTAAATGAGCTTTACCCCATACTCAGGATCCAAATGAAAAGACACCCACCAATGTCCTGGAACTCTGATGAGGCAACTGGAATCACAACTAACTACGAATAAGCTGCACTTACGTCTTTGTTAGTGTAGAAATCAGCTTTCTAGAATGTAAATAAAACCAGCTGAACAGAAGAGTTAGCTCTCTCCAGAGGTTATGTGATAAATTGGGATCCAAAGACTGAAATCATGCCTATGACATAAGGCATTTCACTAGCATTGAACAAAATAGTATACAAAAAGTCATGTCACTGTAATTTGGGAACAGACAAAACTGATAAATATTTGAGTCTATAGGAATGAAATAAACAGTAAAAATAGAGATTTCGGACTGTTTTTCAGACAGGTTAGCTAACAATGACTACAAAATTAAGTCTGATCTACCTTAATTTGTTCATTAAATTAAAGTTAACTGAAGCAGTATGTAAAATAGAAATGCAAGAGGAATTTCACACACAAAAGACCCATCAACAATGCTTAAGAAGAATTATTGCTATTTGCTTATATTGCACAGATCCCTTGGGTTTAGTACTACATAAATGTTCAATAAAACAGTTTGCCAATGTATCAGTCAAGGATACCAAGGATTTGGGCTACAGATAGGTACCTACAGGTTTCACTAAAGCAGTACTCTTAGCTGTTGAATTCCTTGTCCAGCAACAGAAAATTAATGAATTTATAGAAGGTAAAAGATGCAGAAGTCAAACATGTCAGTACTAAATAACTTTATGCCAAGGATCAACATTTTGCCAAGGTAAGCCACGACTTTCTTAGGTCACATTCTAAAACAGAGTAGCGGATTTCACTTCAAGCTTTTAAAACCATATACTGAAGACTGTTTCCAAAATTGCATTAAAACATTTATTGCCTATGTTCTGACTTGAACGACAGTCTTAGGAACATACATTAACTTAATGCCATCTTTAAGTGATCTTCAGGGGGAAAAAGCATGCCCGCATACCCCCAATGAAAATCAAAGCATACTTTACAGGCCGCTAGGTGGATGAGACATCACTTTGCCCAGCTGAGCTGCTACTCTTATTTCAACTGTCCAACCCACCAGACCAGCTTCATCAGAGGCATGCAGCGCAGCTTATTACGGTGTTACGTGGCTTTATAGGTAGCCCAAAGTTAGTCCATCTTCATATAGTGAATACAGTCACCACTGAGCTATGGGCTTCCTATTGCCCAGCAATATCCATAAGCAGAGCCAAGTCAAGGATGGGTTTTAGCCTGCTCTAACCTGACAACCCAGGACCACTTCCCATGTTTCCAACATAGACACACTATAGAACCCAATAGGTCATTTCTAAATAGTCAAGGAAAATACAGATCAAAAATGCTTCTGTATTATAGATACAAGAAGCTTATTTGGAGTGGCTTTCATGGCAGATACAGTTTCAGAAGTACAGACTACTCCAACCTTCAAAGGGGAACTGATAGATAAACATATCCAATAACGCGAACCAGAGAAGTACTTTAATCAAAAAACCTTGCCAGCAGACCTAATGCTAAAATATTTTATTTCAATAGCTAACATTTAAAAACTAATGATGTTGATGAGTTCAAAAGCACAACACTGCTTCTATCCATCAGTTCAGCATAAATTTCTGAATTAACAATGCCTCCACCATTTTTTCCATTGCACTAACACTAATTATTTGCTACTAACAAGCTCACATGGCAATAAATAATTATTTTAAAACGAGATGTAAGAATTGAAAAAAGAAAACTCACCAACCTCTAATGAGGCGGACTCTGTTTTCAGTGAAGATCCAGAGGCAGCATCTAGAAATGAATAAAGACAAGGTTTACTTGTTTGCTCAACTCTCCATTTTTCAATTAGCAGTTCTGTTAGAATTTGTTATGCATATTTTCATCACATTCTCTTATAATCAGCTTTTCCCAGATGTTTCCCACAATTCATAAACATGTGGGTTTTCAGTTAGTCACTTTCTTGCATAAAGATAAGACACATTAATAAAATCCTACCAAAATTAAACTTCAAAAGCAGAGTGAGTGTGTGAGGTACTATTTTTCCTGATTACTTGATATACAAGCTATTAGAGACTGCCTTTAAAAATAAGCTTGGGTGTACATTTAGCTATTTTTGAAGTCATTAACACATTATCAGAAACACTTGATCCTAGAGTCCTCTCCTAGAGCCATCTCCAGTGTAAATCAAACTGAGATGCCTGCTCAGATACATGCTCGTATACCATCATCAAACTCCTGATTTTTCTAACACATTTCCTTCTTCCCTTTGTAGTATCTCGTCTGATCCCTCCTTGTATTTGTCCCTATCCAGCCAACTTTGGCATGCTCTTCCAGAAAGATTCGAAAATCTTTCATCAGCTTTGGCTGTGATTTCTTCTTCCCAGACCTTCTCCGATCCACAGCTGTAGGTACTGTCACACTACCTCCAAACTTCTATTTCCTCTCTTAGCAGTTTGGGAGCAATATCCACTGTATGTCATGATCAGTGGATCCAAGGTAGGAACTACACTACACTGGCACTACTTGTAACTTTTCAAATGCTTCCAAAATCTAGTGCAACCCAAACACAGCTGTATTACAGAGTATTCACTTCAGAAATTGGCTACATAAACTAACAGATTTCCAGCTTACTCCCACGCCCGTATTGCCTTTTGTAACTGTAGTTCACCCCTATGATTTCTAAGTTGTGCTAACAGCCAAATGGACAGTCATTTCAGTATGTGAATGTGAGATAAGGAATTTTTTAGATATATAAGGTCCAATTGCTAATTCCACAGGTGATGGTAGGGCACCCAAGCACTCAGGCTCCAAAGCCACACTACTTTAGAGGCAGCCTGGTCAAGGCGTGCTCGCTGCTCTGGTTTCTTTTGTGCTCTGATTCACTGCAATGCAAAATCAGATCTGCCTTTCAGTGATTTCATGACCACTTACAAGATTGGAAAGGTAGCAATGTCTCATATGACTTCATTAAGTTGTGTAATTCTGCTTCCTTCCATGCGCTACATATCTGTGAGAAGACACACAACTTTCTTGTGACACCTTAGTTCCAGAAGTTTAACATCATGTTTTTTTCACTGTGCTAAGAGGAGTAGAAAGATGATGACTGTACTTCCAGGATCACCTCTTCTCCCTCTTATAAAGTAAGTAAGAAAGACATTGGGGTTTAATCCTTCTGCTGACCTGGACAAAATAGCAGAATATTCCCCACCTATAAAGAACATTTCTATTATTTCTACCCACTTGAAAACTACTCCTGAGAGTCTGTGGACAAAAATAATTTGAACTAATCTTACAAAGGCACATACACAAAAGGACTCACTTTGTCATGCCTAAATTTTAGTCTCCATGCACTCCCTTGCAGAGTAGATACTTCCACAGTCCTAACTCTTTGTAACTCTGTAAACTGGTTTTCAGGCAATACACTTATCTCAAGTTCATGAGAGTACCAAGTTATTCAGTACACCATCAGGCTAATGCAATATATCCTGCCATTTTTTCAAAACCTAATATGAAGGTTTACATGTTTGCTTCATCATTTATTAGCCGGGGTAGAAAAGGAACTAGAACACTGAGAGAACAGCCTCCAGGTTCTGAACGGTCTTCTGAAGTAGCAAGCATTTAAAGAATGCCAGTTTCTCATTAAAGTTCCCTCAGTTAACTATGCGTTTTTCTAAAGGCTTGACAACTATGTCCTGCCATATTCAGTGAAACACTCTAACAGTACTACACAATGGTATTTTTATAACTTTCTATATATTAATTTCCAAGACCCATCTGTGTTACACCAAACTCTGCACTTGTTTATAGCTTTACATTCATTTCTTTCAACTGAAGCTCACAACTGCTGTGCAATGTATGAAGCAAAATAAAAAGGTTAAAAAAATTACACTCATTAATTTCATCCTCAATGGGGCAACACTTGGTTATAGTCAAACTGCAGTAGCTGTTAACATCTTCCTCCCTTTTTACCAGGAACTCCGGTTATTATTGTTCTATCATTTATGAGTCTTTCACCCCTGGAAGTTCTACCTTTAACCTTTAGTAACCCATGTATTATGGAAAAGCCTGTCAAACTAAGACAGCTGCTGAAGTAAAAAGACAAACTATGAACATCTGGAAACTAGAAATGCATTTTCCAAGTATAAAATCCAGGGGGACTACAGAAGAACTACAGGGCACGAAACTGTGCTGTTTTGATTTAAAACAAAACACGAAGTATCTAGAATGGTGATGTTATCAGGGGAAAAGATGAAATACCTAAGAGAGTCTAGAAAATAGCAAATTAAATATTATTAGCCTTGAAGGTTTAAAACAGAATAAAAAACTTTTTTGCTTATATAGCTAGCACATGATCATCATAACTTCTGAGATAATCTGCTGAAGAATACAGTAAACTCAGACACAGGGTGAGAGGAGAGGTTCTTCTAGCCTGGTATGTTGACCCCAAAAATGGTGAGCACTGGATGCTTATGGACAGAATATAGGAAAAAGGATGAAAGATTCTTGCTCTGCTGTACTCCACGCGACTTAAACAAGAGAGAAAAAAACACAGGAGTGAAATCAACCGCAGATTCAGAGAGATCTAAAAATGGCCCTGTAGGCCTGCAGCCCACAAACAAATGAGGGGCATGCCTACAAAAGGGGTATTTTTCTCTCTTTTTACTCTCTAAAAAGAGGATTTGTTGACACCTATTAAAAAATCCTTTCGGCAAACCAGACAAGTACTGGCAGATCGAACGTGCCCAGGCAATACTCAGGCCTGGAGCTCAGTGATGTCCCAGGAGATGCCCTATCTTGCTCCTTGGTGGCAGGTGACGCTGCTCGGACAACTCATCGCTCAGCACCAGCACAGCGGGTGGAGGGAGATGCTCCAGCAGGATTCATTCCACAAATGACCCTGGGAATCTTCACAATATACCCCTCTTACCTATTTCAGCAATGACACTGGAAGTGTCATGTTTTGTGTCTATTGGCACCTGAATTGAGCCACTCAGCTGGGAAAGTGGTGGTACTTCCACATGATTCTTACGTTTTATGAGAACAGACAGATAATATTCTATCAGGTGCTACAAAAATGTGATTTGATTATTTCAGCTTGTAACATAATGAAGACATGCAGAAGACTTTTTTTTTTCAATTTTATCCCACTTTTCCCATTTGCAATGGGTTGTAGAAGATAATGAAGTCATTTGCTTGCATCTCCATACATGAAAATTTATAGAAAACCACGCAGAATTTTATATCATTTCTGCAGATCTAAATTCAATTCTTCAGTCTCAATCACACTGTGAGTCAAGAGAGCGAGCTGTGATGGAGAAAGATGACTGCTGAACTCAGCAATGCTTCAGCTATCGTGACTAGCTCCTGAAAAAGTCACTTTCAGTCTTTGCCAACGAGATGGACCCATCAGCTTCGCACCAGAGACTGGATGTGCACAGCAATGGCAACAAAGGGTCATCATAAATTAACCTCTACTCAGAGAGGCTATACGTACATATAGAACATCTAAGGTTGGAAGGGACCTTAGAGATCATCTAACCCAACCCACCTGCCCTGAGCAGGGATACCCTTAACTAGACCAGGTTGCTCAAGGCCTCATCCAGCCTGGCCGTGAACATCTTCCAGAGAGGGGGCATCCACAACCTCCTCTCTGGGCAATGTACTCCAGAGTCTTGCCACCCTCAGACTGAAGAATTTCTTCTTAAGATCAAGTCTAAACCTATTTCTGTCAATTTAAATCATATATATTCATATATATATGAATCCATTGCAGAGGACACTCTAGGAGGAGCATGTCATGCAGAGCATCACCCATGGAAAAGAAATATGGGGAAAATGAGAATTTTACCAAAATGAAGGATGATTTACTTGTTTGTATCAGAAACATATACTATCTACTTGGGAATGGCTTCTGGATGAGAATACAGTATGCAGACTCCTGCATAAATACAAACCACAGTGACATTGGTGCGTGTCAAGCTTAGATTTTCCAAGCTCCAAAGAGATTCAAAACCATTGTCTATGTAGAGATATTAAGGGTCAGTTAAAAATCAATACACTAGTTTATCACACTAAAAACATGACCTTAGTACCGACCGTTAGACAAAGCATTTCTAAAGGCATAAATCGCATTCACATTTAAGCTAAGACTCAGAACAGTAAGGACTTGTGACATTTTTCTAGCAGCTTTTGTTTAAGCTGTTAGTGGTAATTTGCCTCCTTTCCATACAGCCTTCCTCTGCATTTTCACTTAGTCCTTTTAATTATCTGGTTTTTATGTTCTGATGCCAATGGCCTTTCCCACAGGTCCTTCACAAAAAAAAAAAAAAAAAAAAAGTCTGAAAACTGCAAGAAAGATTATTCACCTTAACTCTTCCTGTAATCTGTTATTGTAACAGCTAGAAAGTTCAACTTGTTCTTACGACTTATGACAGAAAATGCAGCTAACAAAAAGCTCAACAGTTACAGTGAACGTGAAGCTGTATTCAAAAACATATAAAAGTTTTTCCATATGTTTCATAAAAAGGTGAAGCATATTCTTGCCCTGTCTAGACATTACTAAGGAACAGAAGCCAGGATGAGTACTCCCTGACTGAAACAATCATTAAGTAAGAACACAGTTTCACAGTGCCAGCAAGAATATAGTTCCAGAACAACATAGGAAATAGAACCAACACAAAAATGTCCCAATACACTAGATAAGAGATTCAGCTTTGTGGTTTGAAAACAAAACCAGAGCAGTATTTAGGAAATCTTCATTTTTTGTCCTCTTAAGTTACAGGCTGGAGAGTAATGTCAAAGATACACCTGCAAAACCGCAAGTACCACAGGAGAAAGACAGCAGTCAAAAGCTCATATAAATTCATCTCATATTGTTGTAAAATTACAAAGTAAATGGTTGGTTTAGATGTTAATTGAATTTCACATTACCTCTCTAAATTCCTACTCTTTAAGCAATTTATAATACAAATTCAGTGAATTCAGTGTTTATTCCTTTTTTCTTTTTTTTTTAAATTCAGCTGTCAGGAAGAGGCTTTAGCAAATGCTTCCCTCATGTAAAAGAAAAAAAACCCACAAAACTACAAAATATAGAAGACACAGATGTCTATTATCCACAGTCCCTCTGGGAAGGCCACAGAGGTAGCACTGGGAAACCTAAAGTAGGTTTCCCCAGCAGACTGAGCACCTGCAAATCCATCAGCGCGTTCTCCCAGCCCAACCCTGGCTCCAGAAGCAGGACAGGGAGGGAGCACTCTGGAAGTACTGGGACTGGAGACAGAACGACTCGATGCGGCACACCTTACCTAAACTACCAGCCCAAGTTCTGGGTTCTACTTTCCCAGCGTAACCAGCTCCGAATTTCCAAGGAAAGGAGTCACAGCTCCTGCAGAGAAGCGGAGCCCCGGCCTCTCAGAGAACAGCACTTAGAATCACAGAATCAGAGAGTCGTAGAATTATCAAATATGTTGGACTGAAAGGGACCTTTAAAGGTCATTTAGTCCAACCCCCCTGCAGTGAGCAGGGACATCTTTAACTAGATCAGGTTGCTCAGAGCCCCATCAAGCCTGACCTTGAACGGCTCCTGGGATGGGGCCTCCATCACCTCTCTGCCCACTCACTCGCACTGCACCGGCAGCCACAACAGAGGCTTTTGAACCCCTAAGTGCCTTGCTCTGCTCCTGAAATTAGCTTCTTCTAGTATAGGATTTTGGCAAGTAATTTATCATATGTTACTTTTTTTTTTTTTTTTCCCATCTGCATTTATTTTTTTTACTGAAGGCTAGTGAATTTATAATGTCCTGAAAAGCCTGACCAACCTTTTGCAATACTGCTCCATGGAGGCTGCGTGTCTTAAAGGGCATTTTCACAATTTGCTGAGGAACAACAGAAACACAAAAAGAGTCTCTTGGCCCTGCCAAGGGAAATCAGCCTGCAAATGATTTCACTGATGGCAGGATTTCATGTAGGAAGGTTTTGTTTGGAACAAACAAGTGATGAGTCTTCCAGAAAAACAGTAAGTTGGAGAGGTCAGAGAAGTTGGAAATTTAACTAGTACAGTACTTCAAACAGAAAACTTGAAGCCGCTGGGGTCATACATACAAGCCTAATATGCCATTCCCATGCATACATATTGTTGCTGACTTACAGCCACACTGCAATTAGGGTTTTTTTTCTCTGAAAAGAAACAGGGGGTCTATGAGCCGAAAAATTGTTATGCAGAAAAAAAAAGCACACCAGGAAAAAGTATCAGGTGGGTCACCTCAAATATACAATTCAGAGAATATTACAATTATTTCCACTTTACTGATTATAATTTCAAAAACATTATTTCTTTTAAAAAGTTTAAGTAGAGCTATAAATATCTTTTGTGAAGTGTGCTGACCCAACCTACCTTCTTCTAATCAGCAGAACCTTATTTTTTTGTGCAACTACTGTTAAAAAAAATGTTTAAGAATCAGCACCCAGAAATTAAAAAAAAACTAACAGAAATGTGAATACTGCAAGGCTAAACTTACGGAATACAGAAATATAACCTGACACACAAAATATGATTTATTAGACTTACTGTTAATGTAAATCATCAGAGAGCTTATTTTAGCAAAGACTTTTATAGAAAGGCAATCACTGAAGTTTTAATGTACACTTTACTATCTATCTGGGGAGAATTCACTTGAGAAAGGAAGAGACTGCTCACCTCGGTAAGCACTTTCTAGCTACCACCCAAATATTATCCACTGCACAGTAAGTATTTTGACTAGAACAATCAGCAGTAAATGTGAATAGTAAATGTGAACAGTTTAAGTTGTCACCTTTCAGCTCAGGAAACCAGGGTGTCACTTCTGAAAGAGCTTTACACCAGTGTCACAAAGCAACAGGAAAAAAAGCAGGATATAAATTTGATTTCTTCCAGCCAAGGTTTGTGATGCAGACACAAAGCTCACCTCACTTTCTCCCATGCAACCTGTACTGTTCCCAGAGCACTCATTTGGTTTGAATCTATTTACCATAGACTTAGAATCATAGAATTGTGTAGGTTGGGAAAGTCTTTTGAGATCATAGAGTCCAATAGCCTAACACTGCCAGGTCCACCACTAAACCAAGTCCCTAAACATCACATCTACACATACATGCCCTAGTCTGGATGGGTCCTTAAGATGACAGAGAGGACTGGCTACCAGCTCCGTGTCACCGAACGTAAAATATTGGCCGTCACCAGAAAGGACTCCCCAGACACATCTGGTGCATTCACCTTCCCTGTCTCTGCAGTCTCACAGCTGCATGGACCCAGAAGGAAGCTTCTTCAAAGCTGCCTTCAAAAAATAATTTTAGTGTCTGCTGGGCAGGAAGATCTCACCATCAAGCCTCTTTCAGGATGGAGCTACTGTAGAAGTCACACCAGCTTTCCTTAAACTGTGATGCTACCCTACTTAAGCTCAATTGCTGAAAGCCCTAATATAAAAAACAAACCAGGCCCAGGAAAATATCAGAGGCCTCAGCCTGCAAATACAAATTACATTGTAAAGGAATGAGTTGTGTAAACCAGTTTTAGCAGCAGCAAAAAGAAGAACAAGTATAATGTGGAAAAGGAAATCAATGAAGAAAGTCCAAGTAAGCCACCTATACTAGAAAACTCACAAAAGTATCTCTAAGTAAATTTATGAGGAGGCAGTAAAGGCCCCCACCTTTAGCATGGAACTCATCCTAATGACTCAATGGTAACATCATTCATCTGCCCCTCCAGTTCTCCTCAAGAAGTATCGACACCACTAGGCTGCAGACACACAGGATGCCGAGAGGGTTGGTGTAACACCAGAGAAGGGAACAGGTCCTAGTAAGTCTGTGTCTTAACTGTATTGTTAACTCCAACAACAGAGCTGGGCTAACCTAACAGCTGTATTTTGATTAGAAAGTTAAGACTTTAGGTAGGCTAAAAATAAACTCGTAGCTCCACATGCCACTCACTGCTTCCCCTCTTCCTGCAACAGGAGCAGGATGCCTGCAGCCCCGGACAGCCCCAGTAATCCCGCATCAATCTGAGCTACTGCAACAGACAAAAACCCCTACACTTCCAGATGCCACCACTGAGTTACAAGGTTAAGCAACTTTCTGAATTGCTCTGGTTAATCGCATCAACACCTCATCATCTTCTACTAGCTGCAGGCTGTTTCATTAGATATTGAGGTTTGTGAACAGGGGAAAGTTAATCTGTGAGCAGTGGAGATCCAAGCTCTTGCCTTTCTACAGGCAAGTCTGTTATGAACCCAGGCTGTAAATGAGGCAACTTGTGTAAAAGAGAACGCTATTCATGTGCTAAGAGCCTCCGCAATGTTTGCTCCCCATTTATTCTGGATTTAGCTCATGGCCAGCGCTGGAGTCACTGCTTTTGCACAGAATTAGAATTGAGTATTATTAGTTATGCATTCATACTGGAGGTGCATCACAAAGCAGATAGACAGATATGGCTCCTGCCCGAGAAATTACAAAGGCTCTTATCCTGAAAAGATTTACATACAAAGCACTCTATTCACCCAAGTAATCCTGCAGGACTGGGATCATATTTAGTCTTTCTTTAGAAATTGAGCCTATGAGAACGGTAGATAGATAATGCCTCCACTTCCAATAGCAAGTCATTCATTTTATTTCATTCTTCTACCACTAATTTAGCTGTAGTGTGGCTAAGAGGATTTCGAATATATTAAAATAATTATTAAAATAATATACACAATTTGCATTTGAACAGCATATTTACTGTCTAGTATAAAAAATACAGCAGAAGATCCTCTCCATGTATTAGGAAATCTCTAACTTACTACTACCAGACAATGATGTTACCCAGCAGAGACTAAGAAATTCTGTTCAAAAACCTCCTTCATAAAGAATTCTTTATGTGAGAGAGAAATCAATTCTGGCAAGGCCAAAAAGATCTGCCTGTGGCAAGGGAAGTATACGTACGAATTTCTGTTGCTATAAATACAAAGGAAGATTAAAAAAAGGAAACACAAAGATGCTTGCTATTTGACAAAGACACAAAGAAAAAGTTTCTTCTTTTTGATTAAACCACCCTTTGTTCCAGAGAACCTTCAAGTCAGTGTTGCTAGTGTTGTTCCAGAAACCATGGGATAACATAAACTTCAGTTATTGTAAATCACCATCCTACCACACACTATAGCACCAGAAAACATTAAATGTCTCTTTGTAGCTGCCTTTGTGTGTGAGATGGAGCATTCCAGCAAATGTGTTGGCAGGGAACACGTTAGCAGCATTCTAAACTGGAAGCCCCCCTCATTTCTACATTACTTTAATGCTGAACAGACATCAGAAAACCAAGAAAATCATCCATTTACTATCTACCCTCACCATTCGCATACCGTTTATTAACAGTCGGGCAATTAAATAAGCTTCTCTAAAAGGATGGGGATATTTAAATGGCAACCAGTATTTTGAAAGAATTAGTAAATTTTATTCCACACTCAACATCAGGAAGTTCCCTCTACGCCACTCATTTTTTCAAGCTCTGACTACAGATATCTGGTGCATCTTTAAACTGCCTGTTCACTTGAAGGACAAAACTAAATCATTATTTACTGGATTACAGTGATACAGGGAGCATGTCTAGAGGGCACTGATTTTTGCTTATACATTATACTTTGAGCATTAGATGCAGCAGATTTTGTGAAGTGTCCCTGTTCTAGTATTTGGGTTTGGTCCCAAGCCCAAATCACTCAGACTTGTGCGAATGTTTGGGTTTCATTCACATAAGCAGTAACACACAAGTCACAACGCCTTGTACACTAGGTTATTGCAAGTGTGTATCAGTAAAGAATTAGGTGATGTTTCAGTGAGGAACCAGTATTGCAGCTCAGGGTGGTATTTCCAGTACTCATTACAAAGCACATTCTTCACCACTGGCCAGAGCAATTGCTAGCTCAGTTAAGGCTAGATATGAAAAGTGTTTTCCTATTTCAGACAAAACATGTCAGAAAGTGAAAAAAACCCTCAAATGTTTACTGACTCCCTCATTCTCATGTATTGTAGCACTACTACATTTCAAAGATAATTTGACAGTTCAAAAAAATGTCTACAGTAGAAGCATTTGCCAAAACAAAAACCATCAAAGCAAAAACGTTTGCTGGAGTGGACCAAGCTTAAACAATTTATCAAGGGCTTCCAAGCTTAGGTTTGTCAAAGCCCTATAAAATACTTCTGTTAGTAAAAGAAAGAAATCACCTTTTACCCTTGAGAATAACATTAGCAAAGCATATTCAGCCCGCTCAGGCAGAGTTATGATAAAAACCTCGTTCACCTCTGGACATGGAGACCTTCAATCTGTCACAGGAGAATTTGATAAAAATGTTCCCAGAACTGCCAAAAGAGTGAGATTTAATTATCAGTGGAATCAATGAGAAGAAAGATTGCAGAAAATTATGAGTTCTACATCATTTAATTTTTCTGACTGCTGACTTCTGGGCTTCAGAAGCAGCCTGCATTACCTTCTAAACTCTAATTCATCTGGTCAAGAAAGAGTAATTCACTTCTACTCCAGAAAACATAAAACTGTCACCACTTCAAAGTGTGGTTCACTGGCCTGGATCTACTGGGGAGAGAGGAAGGAGTTGCATCTGCCCTTGTTTCTATGATGCAGAACACCAATTAAACGAATTATGTGATTCTTAATCACGGAATTTTCAGCTAATCAGTGCATGTCCAAGAATTTAAAAGAAATACGGATTTAGCTCTACATATGAAACACGAAAACAGGTTGCATCTGCTCCTTGGGAACAACCAAACAATATTTAGTCATGCTTTGGATATAAATGGAGTAGGATTGCCTTAAACTTTCTGCCAGGTAGCAGGATGATAAATAACTCAGTCTGAGAACTCAAACTGGAAGACGAGAAGAAAAATCAGTAATAATTCTGCAGTCCTCAAGGTACTAATTTATATCTCCGACAAAATCAGATGGGATATTCAAAATACCACTACCACAAGTATCAAGACTCAGGAGCAAACATGCTGCTGTTTAAATGGTATGCTATAAAAAAAAGAAAAAACAATGAAAGTATTTGGGTATTAGTCTTTATTTATTGTGCATGGCACTGAACAGAACCTCTAAGAGCATGATATATTAAAGGTACTTCATTTTTATGTGTGAAATACCGTTAAGACATTTATCATCTTTATTAAGAAAAAGTACCTGTAAAAAAAGGACAGGAGAAATGTACACTTCCAGCTGTACTAGCAAGTAAATACCCTTTTCTACATCTGACTTGTGTTTCCACATCGCTTAACAATTCATCTGTGCATAATAAAACAGAAAATACTTGGCAGATTTTTCATTGCATTTCTTTAAATGCCTGTACAGGGACAGAAGTTGCTGCACGAGTGGATGACCAAAGAAGCCTTACGTGTGTGTCCTACACCTGCCCGCACGGTCTCCTACTGCCTCTGTAACAAGTCCAGCTCCTTCCCCTGTCCTGCATTTAGATTGCCCCCTCAACCTGCCATATCTCTAAGGTGCCTTCCAACTCAAACCATTCTATGATTCTATAGATTGTGCTTAAGATCTCGATAAGGTGCAGCCAGGTCTGCAGGTGTGTGTGCTCCCACCTCAGGTAGTCACTGAGGTAACCCTCCTCCTTACTGGGGCCAGTTGCAATCCGTTTGGAAAATTCCAGCCCTTCATCAACTTTGAATTAGCAATTGCACAATAGGTTCAAAAGTTACCAGGGAAACATCAGGGAGAGCACAGTACAAAGGCTTAAGTCTCATTTCCTTAAAAACAGGCTAAACAACATGCAGAATTATTTTTTTCATTAAATAATTGTGTGGAAAACTAGATACTGATGAAGTCTTTAGCGCATCATGGGCTTACTTGGTCATGCTACTAATGCAAATCTCACATTTATATATAGCCCGGGTAAATCAGCTTCTCATGGGTTAATAAGGCAAACGTACCATGCTTTTCTCACTTCTCTGAAGTGAATCAATTAGTGAATATATTATTTTACGTAAAAATAGTCCATCGAGAACTGAACTAAAGCACCAATTCCTGTCACATGAACTCCTGTTTTTAAATGTCAGATATTCATCCTGGTAAGATACTGATCACTTGGTTTTGATTCAGTCTGAACTAAAATTAAAACCATTTCCGTTCCATTACATGCTCCCTCAAACTGCCCTTCAAAGAGGCAATTTCTGATGTTAAAAAGAAACACAAACCAAGAACATTTCTTTTAAGTCTAAATGTCATAAATAATAAACATATCCTTTCTTTCCCCAATGCCCAATTTATGAGATACCAGCTCATATTCCATGTTGGAAGAGTTAATGATTTTATCTTGGTGCCCAGTAAACCAAACATTTCCTCTGTAAAACCAGTACATAACATTTCACAGGGTTTGGCAGAATTGTTATTCTAGACCCAAAAAATGCTAACTCTGTTTACCACAGCATCCCTAACAGTCTTTTTCTATCAAGCCTCCCTCCTGGGCTTAAAACCTGAAAATTATAAGCAAGCTGTTTATATATGCCCCCTCCCTGGAAGTGTTCAAGGCCAGGCTGGATGGGGCTTTGGGCAACTTGGTTTCGTGGGAGGTGTCCCTGCCCGTGGTGGGGAGGTTTGTAACCAGATGATCTTTAGGGTCCCTTCCAATCCAAACCATTCTACGTTTCTCTATTAGACATGCAGCCTGATCAGACCTACACAGTACTCTGACTTCTTAGGTACATTAGAGGGTGTGTTAGACTACCAGGGAGTCATCTCCCTTCCAAAGCAATACAGTAAAAGCACCAAACTGTGTATCTCAATGTTATGGCATATAGATGTGGACTTATGAACAACTTCGTAGTAAAAACGTAAGACCCAGAGAAACTCTCTGCTGAAAAAAACTAACTCATGTCCAGGATAAACTGCATAGGAGTATACACCTTCAGACCTGCCTCTCTCCAAGGAAGGCAAAGTTTTAGTGGGTATAGATGGAAATGAAAAGTTCAGGATGGATCGAAGAGACCTTTTTTTTCCTGCAGAGCTCATGGCCACTGTTAAAATTTCCCCAAACTGGAGTAGAGTGAGAAGGATGGCCATGTAAGCATTATCATCTTAAGCACAGAAATATAAATGTGGGAGGCTAACTATGCTGAAGTTCTGATCATTTGTTTCAAGCATTTCTGTGACTCATAGTAAACAGCAAAAATTAATAAAGCACTGAATTTTAGGATTTTGGATGACCTCAATGACAGGGAAAAAAAACAACATAATCTCTCAGAGACATAAATGGGCCCATGTCACGGAAAATGAGATCAGGATTGTTAGAAAAACACTATGAGAGCTTTCCTGATTAATATTACGTATATTATGTGAGATCACAGAAAGCCCAGTGAGGCTGGGGCTATCTATTAAGCTATCTTACGAAGCCACACAGCACCTCATGTCTCGGTCTGTGGCATACTTCCACCCAGGCTGTGGCACTTTTCTTCCCAATTCAGAAGACTCGGAGCAGCAGTTCACACGGCAAACACAGCTCAAATATTCAGATTTGTGCTTGCAAATGATCCTGCACTGCATGGCTGCTGTTCACTCTACCAGCACACAACAGGAGGTGAGGGGTCTCCTCCTGTCCAGACGTGGAGTAGAACAACTCCACTGCTGCAGCTGCCAGCAAGTCACGAAACCTGGATCCAGCATAGCCTGAAACATTTCAACGTGCAGGGCTCAGTGTGCCCCCTCCAGTTTTGTACCCAGATGAAACCAAGACAGGCAGATGATAGGTGGGAAGGAATGAAGGCGCAGAGTAGTGTGGTACCTTGTTTGTGTGCATACAACATATGAAGCTCCTGTGATCCTGGTAACAATAAATGTGCACCTTCTAGCCCATGAATCACAAAACATTAAAAAAATTCCTACACACTGAATGAGAGAAAATAGCTGGCTTCCAACGTACTCTCGTTCCTCACAAGGAAGATATCCTCTACCTGCTTTTAGAAGCAAGTTTATGAATTATACCAATTAACCACAATTAATTACCAATCTGTTTTCGTCCTCTGTCTCATCTATTTTACTTTGTTGACAGCCACTGACAGACACGAGTTTGTTGGCAGCACCATGGGTGCTCACATGAGGAAACGAAGCCACTTTAAACCCCAGAACTCCCTGATTATCCATCAAGTTAGGAAAACAGTATTTACCTTTGCTTTGTTTTCCATCCTTTCTCCTCTTACTAAGGATAAGGAAATACAGAGTGAGAAGGAACAGGGAGTACATCACTACTAAGTATTATTTTATGATAAAAAAGACCTGCATCCCAAGAAAACTTAACCTTACGTCAGAAAACTGGAAGGAAAACAACAAGTGCAGACTGTGGACACCCATTTGAGAGCGGACACGTTTACTGCTGTGGAGCATCCTCAGAGCCATCCTAGTCCCTGCCGCCGCGGACTGCACGGCTTCTGCAGCACCTGCCAAGAAAAGAGCTCTCCCAGAGAGAGTACCATACCTCAGACCAGCAACTCCTGTAGGACAGACTCCTTCTGGGCCAAGGACTTTCCTTCACTTTCACCTTAGAAGAACATGAGACTCACTAAATGCATCTTCTCTTCCACAGAGAAGACTCTCCACACAGTCCTTTTTACTGCACCAACTCTCTCCTACCTACTTATTGTCTGTCAGGAGAATAAGGGAGAAAAAATTTCTGGCTCTTATTTCAGTATTTGCTACAGATATTCAAGTGCCTTTCTATGGCTCTAACAAGTTTTGAAGAGTTTTCCAGTGCTTACATTTCATACAAAAAAAGAATGAAATAGGAAAAAGAAACGTTGGTTTCATTATCTGATGCTGGTTTTAAGTTACAAGGTTCTCTCTTACTTATCTAGTTATTTCAAGAAAGCCTGTATCAATAAAGAAAATGTTTCTTCCATATGGGTTCCGATAAGAGATTGAAAAATAGCCAAATTCTGCTCGGACTGAAGTCACTGTTAAAATTTCCACAAATCAAACTGGCAACAGCATCTTGTATTAACTATGCCTCTGACCTCAACAGTGACCACATCCTCCTAGGCTTCCCATTACCTCATGAACTCAGAGCAGTTCATTCATCTTTCCATACCACAAAAGTACTAAAAGAAGGAGATGCTCAGGAAACCCTTGGTCATTCAAGCACGGTGCTTTGAATCTCGCCCTACCCAGCATGGTCCCTGGAAAGCAAGGAGTCTGGGTTTGTTCTGTGCTGCAAAGCTGATGGATTATATGATGTGCAACATTTGAGTTATCATTTGCTTTTGCCCTCTCAGGAGCACACATACATCTAGCCATATGGTTACTTATTAAGGGTAAGCTTCAAACTCAGAGGTTAACACCACCAGAAGACAACGTGTCTCCCTTTACACCACTTTCAGACTCCAATTCTGTTTGTGTCCAGACTCAGCCGTGCCTCACAGCTGGCTGAACCACGCCTGGTAAACTCTCCTGTCCCCTGCAAGCTTTGGCCTGGCCTACGCAGTTGGCTATACTGCCCAAGTTAGTAGGCTAAAAGCCAAAACCACCATTAGAAAAGAAAACGATAAATGGTTCATGTTCTAGAGGTTGACGGACTTCAATATATGCTTGTATTTCCCAAATGTTAAGTGAATTGCTTCAGAGTTTAAAGCGTTACTAAACATTATTCACACTGAAGCACCTCTGCACAACTGATACACTGGCAGAAAATTTCCGCACAGCCAGACTACCATTTTTACTACAGATGAGAATTGGTTCCTCCTCATTACTAGGCTAGGAATTACATACATTTTTTGTTTGCATGGTAACCCTCCAAAATAAATCAGGTGATGAAAAAACAAAATGGCAAAAAATTTCGTTTCATTGCCTTTAAGAAGTCAGTACTTGCCTATGAGTTACCATGAAATTTAGCAGCAAATACACTGCAAAAATACAACTTTTCCACTTAGAGAATGTTTCAAGATATAACAACTTTCTGATAGCCAGTAAATTAAAGCTTAATGAAGGGAATTTATCCTGTGTGCCACACATTCACTGTAGCAACTGTCCCAGGCATTACCCTATAGAAGTAATTTACTGTCACAAAAATGTAACCATCTGCAGCAGGAGGGGGGGGGGGGGGGGGGATAAACGAATGAAGATGATGAGATTTTTACGTGGATGAGAATTTCTAGAAAATCAAAAAGGTTTACAAAATATTAAGAAGGTGCTTGCTACAGGACTGACACAGCAAGATCTGTGGAGACTGTTAACTTGCCTGTTCTTACTTACTTTTAGGGTTAAGAATTTTTTTTGTTTCCTCTCCTGGTCTACTAGTATTTTTCATGGGGGGGGGGAAAAAAAAAAGTTGGCTACACTTTTTAAGGGTTTATATTTCAATTCATTAACAAAGAATACAGAGAAGGTTGGTCAGCTCCCCACAAAGGCAGGTTTCCATTTGCCTGAGTGGTCCAATTTGCTTGTTCTTTTATTTTTTTTTTTTTTTTTTTTTTTTTATTAAGCATAACTCAACAGTCAAACCCAGCAGGTCAGTTTTTTCTCAAATCCAACTTCTGATGTGTTTTTCTCTTTCAAACCTTGAAAAATGAGGATGGCAAGTAAGTCCCCAGCTCCCATGACTACTCAGTATTGTTTCAAGAGAATTATGACCAGAAACTCATTTTGCTAGACCACAGTGTTCCCTAGCAAGAAAACTGCATTTCTGAAATTCACGTAATTGCCAAGAAAGCTACACTTAGCAGAAAACAAATAAGAGAAAAAACTTGCTGCGATTCAGATGGATGTGGTAACAGACTCTTTCTAAAAGCAGGGCATAATCAAACTGTGAATGCTTTTTAATAGATTTTTTTTCCCACAGTTAAGCCTATTCATGTGGCTCTAGAACAGCTGGGAACCAGAAAAAATACAGCACGAGACTAAAATGCTACATCCAGTCTTAACTGACATATCACAAAAGCTGGAGCTCAATTCTTTATATGCAATGTCATCCAAAAAACCCTACTACTATTTCATGAATTCTTAATCTTTTAAGGTTAGAATCCTGTCATGATTGCCTCTGCTACTTCTGCAGAAGGGTTTGTGTGGCCAGGTTTTAATAGCAGTGGGTGCTATAGGGGAGGCTTCTGTGAGAAACTGCTAAAACCTTCCCCTGTGTCGAACAGAGCCAATGCCAGCTGGCTCCAAGACAGATCCGCCACTGGTGAAGGCCGAGCCCATGAGCAGTGGTGGTAGTGCCTCTGTGACAACGTATTTAAGAAGAGGGTAAAAAGCTACTGAGCATTGCAGCTGAAGAGATGAGCAAGAACATGTGAGACAAACAACTCTGCAGACATCAAGGTCAGGAAAGAAGAAGGGGAGAAGGTGCTCCAGGCACCAGAGCACAGATCCCCCTGAGTTGTAGTGAAGGCCACGGTGAGGCAGGCTGTCCTCCTGCAGCCTGCGGAGCTTGACAGTGGTGTAGATGTCCCCCTGCAGCCTGTGGAGGACCCCACGCCAGAGCAGGTGGATGCCTGAAGGAGGCTGTGACCCCATGGGAAGCCCATGCTGCAGCAGGCTCCTGGCAGGACCTATAGACCTGTGGAGAGAGGAGCCCACGCCAGAGTAGGTTTGCTGGGAGGACCTGTGACCCCATGGGGGACTCAGACTGGAGCAGTCTGCTCCTGAAGGACTGTATCCCATGGAAACGACTCACATTGGAGAAGCTTGTGAAGAATGGTCTCCTGTGTGAGGGCCCCCACGCTGGAGTAGGAGAAGAGTGAGGAGTCCTCCTGAGGAGGAAAGAGCAGCAGAGATACCATCTAATGAACTGACCACAACCCCCATTCGCCACCCCCCTGTGCCTCTTGAGGGGAGGAGGTGGAGAAACCGAGAACAAAGCTAAGCCCATTAAAAAGGGAGGGATGGGGGGAAGGTGGGGGTTTTTTTTAAGATTTGGGTTTATTTCTCATTGCCCTCCCCTGATTTGATTGGGAATAAATTAAATTATTTTTCATATAGTAGAATCACAGAATGATTAAGGTTGGAAGGGGCCTTGAAGACCATCTGGTTCCAACCCCCTGCTGTGGGCAGGGAGACCTCCCATTAGCCCAGCTTGCTCAAAGCCCCACCCAGTCTGGCCTTGAACACTTCCAGGGATGGAACTTCTTGGGCAACCTGTTCTAGTGCTTCCCCATCCTCATGGTGAAGAATTTCTTCTAATACCTAATCTAAATCTACCCTCTTGTAGTTTCATTGACCCTTATTCTATCACTGTAGGCCCTTGTATAAAGCCCTTCTCCAGCTTTCCTGCAGGCCTCCTTCATGCATTGGAAGGCTGCTATTAGGTCACCCCAGAGCCTTCTCTTCTCTAAGCTGAATAATCCCAGTTCCCTCAGCCTGTCTTCATATCAGAGGTGCTCCAGTCCTCTAATCACCTCTTCTGGACCCACTCCACAGATCCATGTCCTTTTTGTAGTCCAGGTGGGGCCTCACCAGAGCAGAGAACAGGGCAAGAATTGCCTCCTTCGACCTGCTGGTCACACTCCTTTTGGCGCAGCCCAGAACACGGTTTGTTTTTTGGGCTGCAAGCACACACTGCTGGCACATGTTGAGCCTCTCATCAACCAACATAGAATCATAGAATCATAGAATGTTAGGGATTGGAAGGGACCTCGAAAGATCATCAAGTCCAATCCCCCTGCCAGAGCAGGAACACCTAGATTATGCTACACAGGAACGTGTCCAGGCAGGTCTTGAATGTCTTCAGAGAAGGAGACTCCACAACCTCTCTGGGCAGCCTGTTCCAGTGTTCCGTCACCCTCACTGAGAAGAAGTTTCTTCTCGAGTTTAAGCGGAACCTCGTATGTTCCAGTTTCAGCCCATTACCCCTTGTCCTATCAGTGACTGTCACCGAGAAGAGCCTGGCTCCATCCTCGTGACACTCACCCTTGATATATTTGTAAACATTAATGAGGTCACCCCTCAGTCTCCTCTTCTCCAAACTAAAGAGCCCCAGCTCCCTCAGCCTTTTCTCATAAGGGAGATGCTCCACTCCCTTAATCATCCTAGTTGCCCATGCCCAAGTCCTTCTCCTCAGTGCTGTTCCCGATCTGCTCTCCACCCAGCCTGTATTTATGCTTGCCTCAACTCACATTCAGGACCTTACAACTGGACTGGACTCGTTGAACTTCACAAGGTTGGCATGGGCCTACCTTTCAAGGTCCCTTTGGACGCCCTCCCTTCCCTCCAGCACGTCAACCACTCCACAGAGTTTGCTGTCGTTGGTAAACTTGCTGAAGGTGCACCCTATCCCACTGTCCATGTCACCAACAAAAATGTTAAACAGCACTGGTCCCAGTACCGATCCTTGCGGAACACCACTCGTCACTGGTCTCCACTTGGACATTGAGCCGTTGATTGCAACTCTTTGAGTGCGACCACCTAGCCAATTCCTCATCCACCGAGGAATTCTTCCCCAAGTAGAGTCTGTTTTGCCTGTCTTTGTCCTTATCATTACCCACAACCCTTTAGTTATATGTTCTCTCCCCTGTCCAGTCGAGGAGAGGGAGTGATAGATCAGCTGTGGTGGGCATCTGCAAACCAGTCAAGGTCAGACCACTACAGATGGGTATACTAAACTTCTGATCTTCTATGTCATACTATAATCAACATTATTATTGCTTTGATTACAAAATAAGTTTCATCTTTCAAAACCAAAACTATTCCAAAATTATGATTTTCTGTTCAAGTTAGGAAATCCACTAAGCAGCCTGTTACCTGGATAGGAAACTGATATTTTAATGTTAGATACTTTAGCTCTAGTTCTGTTCAACATTTTGCATAGTCCTAGGAAAAGGAAAAATGGAAGGAATATCAGGAAATTAAACAGGCCAAGTACCTGCTAATTTCCTAAAAAGTCAAGACATGCATCCTACCCACAAATCAGTATGTGCTTCTTTTGAACTGTACAGAAACATCTAAGGGGATTGGCCAGAGTTAGCCTCATTAGTCTAGCAGGGTCAGTGGTGACTCAATGCTCATTAGTTCTGATACGCCACAGTTGCCATTGATAATTACATTCTAGCCTGCCTATCCACTTAAAAAAAAGATTGAGAGTCTCCATTACATCAGTATTTCCTTTCCTGCTCCCCTAGAAAAAAACAGGTGCCTACAATGTGATACTATTTGTCCTGAGTCATTGGCAAAGGTGCTAAGCGACCCCTGAGCACATCAAAGCTAGTGACTGCTAAAGCCATCATCTTCCTCATCAGCTTCCTAATCCCAAACTCAATCTGCCCCATATCAGAATTTCTTATGCTCACCATGACTGATTTGGACCGAAGAACCTGAAGAATCTGAAGATTCTTCTAAAGTCACTTTACTCTCAAAAATATTTCTTCCTTTTTTAAACTCACCTCACCTCACTTCTTATACCAAAGTCTGTCTTGAAAATACCCCTTGAGAGATCATAGCTGTAGACTGGAGTTGAACTTCACTGCACTCTTGACAGATCTAGCTAAACATCTGAAAGCATCCATAAACACTGAGGAATAATACAAGGGTTTGCAGCACTGTCTTCTTGAATGCTCTAACTGCAGAGAGTTTAATCAGCTTAGCTGCCAATTTGAACCCTAAAAAGTGTATGTAAAGTCTCCTGTACTTATACAGAAACTGCTCTTACAGAGTTCTCCAATACATGTTAAATTATTTCTTTTAATGATGATGTCTTGGCCATCCAAGAGATGAGTAACAGTCTGTATTTTAACTCCTCTCCAATATTAAACTTATACAAATAGAATTGTTTCAGCTCAAAGAATTTTAACTTGGAATCTTAGCATTTGAATTAAATAAAAAAATAAAATCTACTTCTCAGTGAAAAAAGAATCAAAAGATAAGGCAGATGAGTCTTGGTTAGAAATACTTCAGTATTCATTTTCTCTTTTTTTCATCCCGAAATACATATTGCAACAGCATTACTTTCACTAATTTTTTTCTGTGTTTGTTTTGGTTTAATTTTGCTGCTACGTACTCTGCGAGAAAAAATCTAGTACTGTGTATCTTCCAACCGAAGGGCAGAAAAATCTAACGCCACTTCTCTCAGTTACCAACCATGGGACTTTCCCTGAATATTTTCTAGAGATACTAAGATAAGCTACTTCTTTCCTGAGTAAAAGAAGAGACACTGCCAATAAAAAGTCAATAAAAATTTCTTGTAACTCTAACTTCTATTTATTCTATGAATTCTCATTCACTTACATACTGTTTTGTGGTATGTTTGGCTGTACGTCTTGGTTATGTCTGTGCAGGCCTTTGAAATAAACTGATTTATGCATCATCGCTGAGTGCCAACTGCAAGAAACAGAATCTAGGAAGAAGTTCACCAGTACTTTTCAACAGCGTTTTTATAAAAGGAGCAGTAATCTCCCTTGTCACCTTAACACATCTCTTAATGCAAAGAAAAAGCCAGATGCCTACTTGTCAGTAGAGACTGAGAATGTAATTTGCCCTCAGTATTTTCTACAAGAATGATTGCTCTACATCTTCTTTGACTGCTCGATCAGTTCGCAGATTGCTGAAGAAAAGCTTCCTATTTTAGACCACACATTACCTTGCAAAAAAAAAACCCATAAATGCTGGGAATAAATAGTAACAAGAATACAGCCAACATTGCACAATATTAATTGTTAAAAAGAACTGCTGACATTCTAAATAAGAATGTACTAACCATCTGAATTTTGGCAGACAGCAGTTGAAAACTGGGTTCATAGAATCATAGAATCATTTTAGCTGGAAAAGACCTTTAAAATCATCAAGTCCAACCATTATCTAACTCTGCGAGGCCCACATATAAACCACAGCCCTGAGCACCCTATCTAGACAGCTTTTAAATACATCCAAGGATGGTGACTCAACCATTTCCCTGGGAAGCCTGTTCCAAATGTCTGACAACCCTTTCACAGAAGAAATTTTTTCTAATGTCTGAAGAGGGTCCCGTCGGAGAGTCGGTCAAGACAACGACAAATCCCACCGATACGGCTACAAATAGTTCCCCCTTTATTGCTCCGGACAGCTCAAGATATACAGTTCAGCAGTGTCCACACACCTGCCCCTTAACAGAGTTGGTCAGATACAGGTTTACACGCGCCAGCGTTTTATTGGGTAGTGCCATTCCACTATGCAAGCGGCTATCACCCCCCCTTCTCCCCCCGGGGCCAGCACCTCCCGCCAAGCATCTCGCAAAGCTCTCACAAAACAGATAAAACCTCCTCCTCCCTGTGTTCCAAGGCAGCTTCAAGGACAGAGCCTCTGTTTAGGCCTAAGCTGGGTTGTCCACACTTTTATACCGCACCTCTGCTCCACAAGAAATTCCTCTACAAATGTCCAATCTGCACCTCCCCCTCAACGCAAGTTGAGGACGTTTTCTCTTGTCCTATCACTTGTTACTTGGGAGAAGAGACCAATGCGCACCTCACTGCAATCTCCTTTCAGGTAGTTGCAGAGAGCAATCAGGTCTCCCTGCAGCCTCCTCTTCTGCAGTCTACTCTATCCCAGTTCGCCCAGACGCTCCTCATAAGACCTGTTCTCAAGATCCTTCCCTACCTTTGCTGCCCTTTCTTTGCACCCGCTTCAGCACCTCCATGTACTTCTTCTAGTGAGGGGCCCAGAACTGCACACAGGGTTCAAAGGGCAGCCTCACCAGTGCCGAGTACAGGGGCATGATCACTTCCCTGGTCCTACTGGTCACACTATTTCTGATACAGGCCAGGATGTCGTTGGCCTTCTTGGCCACCTGCGCACACTGCTGGCTCATGTTCAGCCGGCTGTCAACCAACACCCCCAGGTCTTTTTCCACTGGGCAGCTTTCCAGCCACTCTTCCCAAAGCCTGTAGTGTTGCCTGAGGTTGTTGTGATCCAAGTCAGGACCTGGCACTTGGTTGTGTTGAACTTCACACAGTTGGGCTCAGCCCATCATTCCAACCTCTCCACATCCCTCCGAAGACTCTTCCTACCCTCAAGCAGATCAACACTCTCACGTAGCTTTGTGCCATCGAACATGCTAAAAACCAAAAATACTAAATTTTCACATAGTTTCTTGTTCAACAGCTGCTTTTCCAAACCTTCCCCAGCTGAAGTACTCTCAGGACTCTGGCATAAATCAGAGTGCCCAGCCTCCAGCAGATGTTGACAGCACAGTATTTCCCCTCACGTAAATACTTTGATTTAAATAGAAGCTCAATAATTCAGTAACAACTTGACCTAATAAGAACAAACTAACAAGACGGCGAGAAAGGCTTATAAAGATTCCCAGGCAGTTACCACATTTCTAAATCCTTTCTACTTTCTAGCCCATGGGGAGGAAGAAGGGCCTGTGAGACGAGGAGGTGCAGCTTTTCCTCCTTAACAATGTTGGGGATCATGACAATGCAAACGCCAAACACGCTGTCAACTACAGTAATTATGTCTATGTAAGCCATTCCTTCATCTATGAGGAAGTGCAGCAGGAGCTGTACAGGACGATGTGCACCAGCGAGAGGCAGCGCAGGCACCTCCCCAGAGGGAAGATTACACCGACCTTTGCCAGCACTGGTAGCCAGACAGCTCTACTAACAGACACACACACATGACACCGAGTCCCAAATCATGGGAAACACAGACACAGCGATCGATGCTGGATCACACTTGAGGGATTAAGGTCCTTCTAGCACTCCCCTTTCACATCAAAGTAGGGCCAAACTCTCTGGTGTTTGAACTATTTTTGAGTGCTCTCTAGTGCAGCAAGCGCTATTCCAGCAGTCCTACAGCTGCCCTGTGCTTCCACAACCACAAGCTTTTTTATAGCAGGACATTTGAAAACATTGCCTAAACTAGCCCTGACAAAATATACATTATATACATGAATAGGCTGAATTGCAGGGCTGGTTCTGGCAGTTATATGACAGTTTTATTACAGTACAACTACACCAGAGCCTACAGGAATGAAAATGCAAGCAAGAAGATTTACTTTTTCTCCATCAATATTAAATACTTGGAAATTACACGATGAAAATGATGCTCGACTCCTTTCTGTCACTGTAGATGAATGCACATATAAAAATGAAATCCACTGGACCATGCTGTCATTTTTTTCAAAGTCCATCAGCAAGTTTGGGAGAGGCAAGGAGGAAAGAAAGAATCATCAGCTTATTGCACTTTACACCATCAGTTTCTCACCTACAGGGACCTATATGGCCTGCTGAAATCCATAGGCTGCTCATGGCTCCAGGATTAACCTTCATATGCTCTTTAACTGCAAAAACAATTTAAGCAATCGGCCTCTGTACACACTTTCATCTTGAAATGAAGAAAAAAAACCTATTTCCACTATTTTTGTTTTTATTCTCCTCTACTAAGGTAGAGGAAACCCACATAGCTTTAAAACGCTAAGCTATGTTTTAACATCTGTCATTTTTTCCATATCTTTTCATTTAAATCTGCAACACGCATACTTTCCTGTAATGAGGTTCTACACAATAATGGGACAGTTATCAGCCATCTCTGCCAAAAATACCCCAGTGGAGGCAAATGGGGGAAACACACCAGAACTGCATCACTTGTTATTTATTAATGTGCTTCTCATTTTGATTGTTCATCAAAGTAAATATTACACTTTACATTCAAACAACATAATCTAAAAATACTATCAGTCAGTTTGGTTACAAAGGGATTTTTTCATAGAATCATAGGATGGCCTAGGTTGGGAGGCACCTTCTAATCCAAACTCCCTGCCATGGGCAGGAACGCCTCTCAACTAGACCAGGTTACTCAAAGGCCTCATCCAGCCTGGTCTTGAACACTCAAGGGAGGTGGCATCCACAACTTCTCTGGACAATTTATTCCAGAATCTTGCTACCCTCGTACTGAAGAATTTTTTCCTAAGATCCAAGTAAAAGGACAGCAAGCTGAAGATCCAAGTAAAACGACAGCAAACTAAATTTACGTGAAGATTAACTGAAAGAAAGTCTGCCAAAGAGGAACTTTTGTTTCTTAACAGTTTTATTGCACTCCTTACTAAAGCAGAATCAATGCAAACTCTAAGAATTACCTGTTATAACCATCTAGCTTCCTACAAGGCTCCAGCATTTTGTGTCACTGTGTCTAGAGAACAGCATTCTGCTTGTAAGAGGCGGACAGCTCAGCCAACGTAGTAGCTCCCACTCAAACCAAGATGCCTCAGAGAATGCCCCCGCTGAACATTACCTGCACTAGCTATATACAACTACACATGTCTGGTGGGGTCTGCTGAGGCCAGAATGCTGAAAGGGAGGGGACAGAGCATGTACTTTGTACATTGTACCATAAAAGATGCTTTAAGCATCAGCAGCACTGAAGAGTGAAGAGCCATTGCCAGCTGAATTTGTGGATTCTACAAAAAAACATGGGAAAATGACAAAAAATGCCTTGCTTCTAGAGCTGCTCAGCATTCAAGTCCAGCTGCCAGGACTGTGAAGACAGGGTGGCAATCATAAGCAGTGCTTCTTGTCTTCACCATGGCCACAAGAGTTGCGACTGCAGGGTAAAACGGGTTGTGTGATTTCATTCCAGAAATAAAGATTGCTGTGGACCACTGCATACGTTTACACAGGAACATATACATTTCTAACGTATTATGCCTAATAAACTCACACTCACTTTAAGGATACGTATTTCTGACAGACTTGTCAGCATTCTGACTCATGAAAAATACTTACATCTTATTGAACTTGGCAGTGTAGAAATGGTCTTTATAAAAGGACATTGCTGAGCTGTTCGACATTACCACAGGTACATAATGCAGTTGAAAATGTCTGCTTTATTTTATATCTTCTTCTTGTGGTTTAAGCCCAGATGGTAGCAAAACATTTGCTTACTCCTCTCCCACCTCTTGGTGTGATGAGGGGGAGAATCAGAAGAAAAAGATAAAACCTCATGGGTTAAGATAAGGACAGTTTAACAGGACAACACAAGGAGAGAAGAAACAATAACAACAATTATAAAAGATATATAAAGCAAGCGAATCACAATACAATTGTTCACCACCCAGAAACCAATGCTCTCAGCTCATTCCTAAGCCAAGATTCCTCCTTCTTGCAGTCAGTTCACCCCGTTTACATACTGGGCATCATGTGCTATGTTATCAGATACCCCCTTGGCTAGCTTGGGTCAGCTACCCTGGCTGTGCCCCTTCCCAGTCTCTTGTGAAAATTATCCCAGCCAAACCCAGGATGCTTCTAGATAGACTTTTTGAAATATATCCATATCTTACCTACTTAGAGACTTACTCTGATTTTTGTATTTATCTCCTATATTATCAGCTGCATTTATTAAAACTGTACCTTTAGAAATGAGTGATTCTGGCCTTCATCAGAGGAAGTAATGAGTGCATATTGATATTAGTGCACCCTTTAAAAAATCTGTGTTCTTTTAATCTATTCTGCAGAATGTAAGCTTTAAGGACAAGTAAAATGTTGATCTGCACATAAATAATTTTGTATTGTCCTGAAAAAAAAAGTAGCAGAAAAGAAAGCCAGGTAACATAAGACTGCTTTTACAATTATTTCTTCTTTGCTGCAAGCACCATTTTCTTGGTGCTTGGTCCTCCAGTGTCCCATTTAATTCCCTTCCCCACAAATGTATTTTCCCTCTCCCTCTTTTTAGACTTTCATGGTGTGAGTATGTCATCTCCACAGGACACTACAGGAAGATCTGACAACACACGTGCCAACTCACGCCCGGCTTCCACACCGCAGCCTCTTCTACCTCCACTGCTACCGCACTGCTGCATGGTCAGACCAGTGGAGCAGGGATCATTTTCACATCTCTGGCCATGGCACCTACAGCAGAGTCTACTACAACATGATAAATTATTTAGACAGCACAGTATCCAAGCTCCTTTATCATTCTGTAACAGAGAAGCATGGTCACGGCATCCAGATTGGGTATGTATACTAAATGGACTGCCTAACATGGGCAGCCTTACTCAACTGTTTCTCCATCTATGAATCAGGAACCAGTAGTGCCTCAAGAGTAAATGAAAATGTCAGGATGCAGCACGTTGTCCATGACAGTCCTGCTACACCTCCAGAGGCTACTACAGCTCTGCAAGTGCCTATCTCCATGCAGAATGTACAGATACAAGAGCTCAAATCGCAGACTCGGTATAGCTGGCTTGGCATGAGCCCATGCCAAGCTAACCTATGTGCAGTTTTCCAAAGGAGCTTGTTTACTTGGACAGAAAAGCGGTATATAAGGGTCTGTCCCATGGTGCTCCATTGCAGATGACCATCATAAGGTAATCTCTGAATTGCGGTTTTCACCATCATCCCGATGGGCATCTCGTCAGTATACACAGGCTGTAAGTACACAACATACTATACAAGCATTGTTTTAAACCTTTACTTTGTGTTCACCTAAGGAATAATCAGCACACACCTCATTCCCTACGTTGTCTTAAACCATTACTATCTTCATTGATATACCCAGGAAATAATACAATCAAACTAAACTAAACTAACACGCCTGAAGTTACATCCCAAGATTGCAGCACAGGTGGGAATAGCAGCATCTCTGCATTTGCAGCCAGCAGGCTCACCCAAGAGCTCTCACACTTCTGGCTTCAGAGCAGGTAAGACTGCACTGGGGAAGGAATCTAAGCAAAAAAAAAGGCTGGCAAAATGCTTTTGGGGGGCTTTTTTTAAGCCGGCTACAGCAACCACACCTGAGGCCGCACCGGCAGCTCCAGGGCGGACACCCGAGATAGCGTGGGCGGAGCCACCCTCAGCGGCCCGGCGATTTTAAACACGGTGATCAGCTGTTAACTGTGTCCTCAGGGTATAAGAAGCCTTGGGGACTCGTCCCTGCCCACTCAGCAAAAGGCCTAGAAGGGTAAGTCTTTGTTAAAAGGCAAGTACTTAAAAGGCCTGTAAACTATTCCGTGCACAGCTTTCCGGAGAGTCTTTGTATTGTAGAGCCAACTATGGTTGCCACCAGGTCAATGGTTGTTAGAAAAGCTGTGGGCACCCAGACAGAGGCCGCACGTAAGCATGTGGGTGTTCAGGCCTCCGGCTGCAGAGAGTGCTGGAGCCTGGCACTGGCCATGGAGGGTAGTGGAAGTGACACTTGTGTCCGATGTGACCAGGTGAGCGATCTGCTCAGCCTGGTGGCTGAACTGAAAGAGGAAGTAGAAAGGCTGAGGAGCATTAGGGAGTCGGAGAGAGAGACAGATCGGTGGAGTCACGTCCTGAATGGCGAGCAGCAAGCTCCGCAAAGAGCTGAATATCCCCCCACCTCTGGCCATCAGGCAAAAGGGGGGGACCTAAAGGATAGGGAAGAGTGGAAGCAGGTACCTGCCAGGAGAGGAAGGAAAATCCCTGCCCGGCCTCCCTCACCTGCCCGGTTGCCCCTGCAAAACAGGTATGGGGCTCTAGACAATGAGAGCCAGGCCAAGGAAGAGTCAGTGGAGGGTTCACCCATAGGGCTGTCTAGGGTGAGTCACTCGGATACACGCATTAGGACTTCTTCATCTAAGAAAAAAAGGAGGGTAATTGTAATTGGAGACTCCCTCTTGAGGGGATCAGAGGGCCCTGTCTGCCGCCCTGATCCGACCCACAGGGAAGTCTGCTGCCTCCCTGGGGCCCGAGTTAAGGATGTTATCAAGAAGCTTCCTGGTCTGGTCAAACCCACGGACTATTACCCGCTTTTGGTTATGCAGATCGGTAATGATGAGATAGTAGAGAGACGGCCAGAAGCAATCAAAAGGGACTTTAGGGCACTGGGGCGGATGCTAGAAGGATCAGGCGCACAGGTTGTGTTTGCCTCTATTCCTTCAATTATGAGGGAAAATAGTGGAAGGTTTGACAAAGTGCAGCAGATTAACACTTGGCTAAAGGGGTGGTGCCAGCGGTCTAGCTTTGGATTTTTTAACCTTGGGGAGATCTACAGGGCACCTGATCTACTGAAACAAGCTGGGGTTCAAATTACACAAAGGGAAAAAAGGATCCTTGGTCATGAGCTGGTGGGACTCATAGAGCGTTCTTTAAACTAGATATGAAGGGGGATGGGGTTATAGCTGGGATTGCGGCGGGGCAGTGCTCTAGAAATTATGAGGACCGGGTGGCCTTCCATCCCCCTAGCGTGAGATCAGTGTGCTCAGCTTGCTCCCTGAAATGCTTATACACCAATGCACGCAGCATGGGGAATAAGCAGGAGGAGCTAGAAACCTGGGTTCGGGCAGGAGATTATGATCTGGTGGCAATTACAGAGACATGGTGGGACAGCTCACATGACTGGAATGTGGTCATGGGTGGCTATGTCCTTTTCAGGAAAGACAGGCCAGCCAGGCGAGGTGGTGGAGTCGCTCTTTACGTGAAAGAGCAACTACAATGTCTTGAATACCATCCAGGCATGGAGGAGGAGCAAGTTGAGAGTGTATGGGTTAGAATTAAGGGGCAGGCTGGCAGGAGAGATACTGTTGTGGGTGTCTATTACAGGCCACCAGATCAGGGTGAGGAAGTTGATGAGGCCTTCTACAGGCAGCTGAGAGCGGTCTCACAATCACAGGCCCTGGTTGTTGTGGGGGATTTTAACTTCCCTGATATTTGCTGGAAGGACAACTCAGCCAGCCAGCCACAGTCCAGGAGGTTCCTCCAGTGCATCGATGATAATTTTCTGTTGCAAATGGTGGAGGAGCCGACTAGGAGAGGAGCACTGCTGGACCTCATCCTCGCTAACAAGGAGGATCTGGTTGAAGCAGTAAAGGTTGAGGGCTGCCTTGGCTGCAGTGACCATGAAATGGTGGAGTTCAGGATCTCATGTAGCAGAAACAAAATAGCAAGCAGAATTGCAACCCTGGACTTTGCCAAGGCAAACTTTGGATTTTTCAAGCAATTACTAGAGAAAATCCCATGGGCAAGGCTGTTTGAAGGTAAAGGGGCCCAAGATAGTTGGTTAGCATTCAGGGACTGCTTCTACCGTGCTCAAGATCAGAGCATCCCGACACGTAGGAAGTCAAGGAAGGGAGCCAGGAGACCTGCGTGGCTAAACAGGGATCTGCTGGGTAAGCTCAAGGGCAAGAGGAGAATTTACAGATCTTGGAAGGCGGGGCTGGCCACTTGGGAAGAATATAAGGCTGTTGTCCGAGGATGTAGGGAGGCAACTAGGAAAGCAAAGGCCTCCCTAGAATTGAACCTGGCGAGAGGGGTCAAGGACAACAGGAAGAGTTTTTTCAAATACGTGGCAGATAAAACTAACACCAGAGGCAATGTAGGCCCACTGATGAATGAGGTGGGTGCCTTGGTGACACATGATACAGAGAAGGCAGAGTTACTGAATGCCTTCTTTGCCTCTGTCTACTCTGCCGGAGGCTGTCCTGAGGAGCCCCATTCCCCTGAGGCCCCAGAGCAAGTCAGGGCAGTGGAGGAGTTTGCTTTAGTCGATGAGGACTGGATTAGGGACCAATTAAGCAATCTGGACATCCATAAATCCATGGGTCCAGACGGGATGCATCCACGGGTGCTGATGGAGCTGGCTGATGTCATTGCTAGACCACTCTCCATCATCTTTGCCAAGTCTTGGGAGACGGGAGAGGTGCCTGAGGACTGGAGGGAAGCAAATGTCACTCCAGTCTTCAAAAAGGGCAAGAAGGAGGACCCGGGTAACTATAGACCGGTCAGCCTCACCTCCATCCCTGGGAAAGTGATGGAACGACTTATCCTTGGTGCCATCTCAAGGCATATCAGGGATAAGAGGGTCATTAGAGACAGTCAACATGGCTTCACCAAAGGGAAGTCGTGCTTGACTAACCTCATAGCCTTTTATGAGGATATAACAAGGTGGATAGATGATGGCCGAGCGGTGGATGTGGTCTACCTTGACTTCAGTAAAGCATTTGACACAGTCTCCCACAGCATCCTTGCTGCTAAACTGCAGAAGTGTGGTCTAGACTCTCGGGTAGTGAGGTGGACTGTGAACTGGCTGAGGGGAAGAAGCCAAAGAGTTTTGGTCAATGGGGCAGAGTCTGGTTGGAGACCTGTATCCAGTGGAGTGCCTCAAGGGTCGGTACTGGGACCAGTATTATTCAATATATTCATCGATGACTTGGATGAGGGACTAGAGAGTACTATCAGCAAGTTTGCTGATGACACCAAGCTGGGAGGAGTGGCTGACACACCAGCAGGCTGTGCTGCCATCCAGCGAGACCTGGACAGGCTGGAGCGTTGGGCGGGGAAAAATTTAATGAAATATAACAAGGGTAAATGTAGGGTCTTGCATCTGGGTAGGAACAACCCCAGGTTCCAGTATAAGTTGGGGAATGACTTATTAGAGAGCAGTGTAGGGGAAAGGGACCTGGGAGTCTTGGTGGACAGCAGGATGACCATGAGCCAGCACTGTGCCCTTGTGGCCAGGAAGGCCAATGGCATCCTGGGGTGTATTAGAAGGGGGGTGGTTAGTAGGTCGAGAGAGGTTCTCCTTCCCCTCTACTCTGCCCTAGTGAGACCCCATCTGGAATACTGTGTCCAGTTCTGGGCCCTCAGTTCAAGAAAGACAGGGAACTGCTGGAGAGAGTCCAGCACAGGGCAACTAGGATGATTAAGGGAGTGGAGCATCTCCCTTATGAGAAAAGACTGAAGGAGCTGGGGCTCTTTAGTTTGGAGAAGAGGAGGCTGAGGGGTGACCTCATTAATGTTTACAAATATATCAAGGGTGAGTGTCACGAGGATGGAGCCAGGCTCTTCTCGGTGACAACCACTGATAGGACAAGGGGTAATGGGCTGAAACTGGAACATAAGAGGTTCCGCTTAAACTCGAGAAGAAACTTCTTCTCAGTGAGGGTGACGGAGCCCTGGAACAGGCTGCCCAGAGAGGCTGTGGAGTCTCCTTCTCTGGAGACATTCAAGACCTGCCTGGACACGTTCCTGTGTGGCATAGTCTAGGCATTCCTGCTCTGGCAGGGGGATTGGACTTGATGATCTTTCGAGGTCCCTTCCAATCCCTAACATTCTATGATTCTATGATTCTATGACTAGCAAGGCCATAAGGTGCACCAGTTGTATTACAAGAACAATATCAAAATATTCTTGATCTTGGTTTTATTAAAAAAAAATAAAATATATATAAAACATCAGGAAAAACATGTAAACAATACCAGGCTTAGACGTGAAGAATCCCTTTCAGTGAGAAAAGTTATTTGTATAAAGTCAAACCTTTCATGATTGTGACGGCTTCCATTTTCCTACCTCCTCATATGAAATTACTAGAAAGTTTTCCATTATTTAGCATTACCTAGCATTTGCCTTGTTTTGGGTAATTTCTACTGCACTTTAGGGAAAAAAAACAGCTCATTTAAAACACTATACATGTCATGGTTTTCAAAATACCATTTATTCCAGTCACACCTTTAAATGGACAATTTCTCTCTCACTGCATGACAGGTTATATTTTCCATATAGAGAGTTTGGTCTGTATCTGGTGTCTCATTCCTCTTCCTTAGTACACTGAAGAAAGGGGTTGAAAGCATGAGCAAACAAAAAAAAATACCAACAAACAAACATGTTGGTGTGCATTTCTGTAAACCATTCTATTCCTTGAAAAGCAATTAAATGTCATGTTCTTGAACAAGGCTAAGACACGCATGCTGAAAGACTCAAAATAAACACTTGGACTACATTGCCTGCAGCTATAAATGACACGATGTTACTTCGTATGGCTTTAACATGCCAAACCAAAATGAAGACAGAAATCTAAGAAGAAGAAAAATGAGAAGTCAATTATACACAGCAATCCCTCACTGTCCCTCTGTATGAATCTTCTGGCTGTAATGCTGCATATCTGAATTTTACAAGCATTCACATGATACTGCTACAGTCTACAAAACACACTGAAGGTTATGTTTTCAAAAGGAAAAAAAACAACTCACAAACTGCATGATGATCAGTCATCACTGAGCATGCTAAACATGAAAATACATATATATACACACACACACACAACATGTTTCTATGTTTCCATGTTTCTAATGCATTTTTTCTTTTCATATAAGGATTCAAAATTGATATTTGGTTATTGCCTGACAATAGAAAATCCAGTGAACCCTAGCTGAAATATTCCTTAAGCTCTGGGGAATTCATTTCTTAGTCCTGTTTCAATCTTCTCTATGTGGCTGGAATATTTGGTTGTTTACTAGTCTTAGCACTCACAAATGCCACAGTCTGAAACATGACTTGCAGCCAAATACACTCCTTGACAACATCTGTAAGAACGAAGTCCAATGACTTAGCTGGCTCAGAAAAAAAAGGATCTTCTTCCATCCTTATATGGTTCAAAAGGTCTTCTCAATAACCTGTCCTTTGGAGACCTCAGGGAAGCATAAATGTTAATTTACGATGAAGGGATACAATGATCAGCAATTTTTTTTTCTAGATAGCAAAAAGCCTTTCATTCACCAGGTTTTCCTTTGTAACGGCTGGTGTAGTCATTTATTTGATGATAAAGAACTTTAAGGCATTCAACCAAGGTCAGAATTACCAGGTTTTACTCATCACAGTCAAACACAGGCACTGATCACAGGCCCTGGAGTCTGCTTCCCCACGGCCGGAGCTGGTGCTTCTCCCCGGAGAATGACTCGAGGAAACCAGCAGAATCTAGAACAGACTGTTACTAAATGCAAAGCCTCTGGTATCTTGCGAATAGCATATTTAAAACATATCATAGAATCACAGAATGGCCTAGGCTGGAAGGGACCTTAGAGATCATTTAATCCAACCTCCCTGTCATGGGTAGGGACGCCTCTCAACTAGATCAGGCAACACATGGGGACCTAACGGGGATCAAACCCACAACCTTTGGTGTTTCAGCACCATGCTCAACCGAGTGAGCTAAACTGGTCCTCAATATGATCAGACACATTTTATTATTTTAAAATCGTGAATTCTTCACATATTTGTAGACAGGAGATGGATTGCTTCCTCAGACAGCAGAGGTAAGGCAAAAAAGTACTCAGTCCTAAGCTCACATAAGGTTGTCTCTGCCAAGGACAGCAGAGCATGGTTGAGTTGCACTCCAGAGCAACATCAGGACAGCAGATTTCAAGATTTCTAAGGCAGATTTTTTAAAAAAATAAAAGTGGATAAGGGAAGGGAAGGGAAGGGAAGGGAAGGGAAGGGAAGGGAAGGGAAGGGAAGGGAAGGGAAGGGAAGGGAAGGGAAGGGAAGGGAAGGCAAGGCAAGGCAAGGCAAGGCAAGGCAAGGCAAGGCAAGGCAAGGCAAGGCAAGGGAAGGCAAGGGAAGGCAAGGGAAGGCAAGGGAAGGCAAGGGAAGGCAAGGGAAGGCAAGGGAAGGCAAGGGAAGGGATCTTGGGAAGTCTTCTGTGGCAGCTCTTAGACCCCCTTTCTAGTGCTGCTGTTCCTGCTGAGGCAGAACCAGGTATTGCACAGCCAGGTGCTTTTTGGGCATCTGTTTTGTTATGATCCTAAAGTAAAACCCAGCTAAATAAAAGGCAGATATATTAAACCATGTTCCTGACTTCCCCGAAAGAAATAGTAACACTAAAGAACTTTTCTCCTTGGTCTTGAAGAGACTATCAAAATCTATAGCAAATCTGAAACTGAACCATATTTTTACTGTGCAAAGAGAATTGATCAGCAGCATAAATGTAGAACAGCAAAACAGTAATTTTTTCTCCATTAGGGGAATTGTATCACCCAAAATAAACAACTTCATATCCACCAGCTGCATGTAAGAGTTATTTCCAAGGCTGACAACTGTCTGCACTATTTATGTAATTTAGAAATCTGAAGTATTTATCCTACTAAAATCCAGCATGTGGTAGAGATCTGGTTTTGTGTGAACAGGTCCAAGGCATAAGCTAGACCAAGATGAATTTTTTTTCTAATGTCAATGGAAAAATACGACTTTATTAAATTTCTAGCAAGCAACTGTTGTACTGAAAATAAAAATCCAGGAAGAACTGGAAGAACCAGTTTCATAGTGAGACAAATTAATTGTAAGAGAATTCTCTCTATAGACATCTAAACACAAAATTTTCTTCCCTAGTCATCCATCATTCTTACTATGCTTCCTTGTACTTTCTTCTGCACATATAGTATTTATTTTGAAACCAAACCACTCCAACAGATCTAATGAAATGGTACATTCTAACTGAACTTTTTAAGTGTGAAAAGGGGAAACATAATCCCCATTTTCAAAAAGGGAAAGAAGGATGAACCAGGGAACTACAGGGCGGTCAGTCTCACCTCTGTGCCTGGTAGGATTATGGAGCAGATCCTCCTGGAGGCGCTGCTGTGGCAGAAGAATAACGAAGAGGTGATTGGGTACAATCAGCATGGCTTCACCAAAGGCAAATCGTGCCTGACAAACCTGGTGGCCTTCGATGAGAAGGTCACAACATCAATAGACAAGGGAAGAGCAACTGACATCATTTACTTGGACCTGAGCAAAGCCTTTGACACTGTCCCGCATGACATCCTGGTCTCGAAGCTGATAAAATATGGGATTGATGGATGGACAATTCAGTGGATAAAGAACTGGCTTGACGATTGCACCCAAACGGTGGCTGTCAATGGGTCCATGTCCAAGTGGAAGCCAGTGACAAGTCCCTCAAGGATCAGTACTGGGACCAGTCTTGTTTAACAGCCAGCAACATGGACAGTGGCATCTAGTGCACCCTCAGCAAGTTTCCCAACGACCCCAAGCTGTGTGGGGCGGTTGACTCGCTGGAGGGTAGGGATGCCATCCAAGAGGGACCTTGACAGGCTGGAGAGGTGGGCACAGGCCAACCTCATGAAGTTCAACAAGACCAAGTGCAAGGTCCTCCATCTGGGTCGGCGTAATCCCAAGCACCAATATAGGCTGGGCAGTGATTGGCTTGAGAGCAGCCCTGAAGAAAAGGACTTGGGGGTACTGGTGGATGAGAAGCTCAACATGAGCCATCACTGTGCACTTGCAGCCCAGAAAGCCAACCGTGTCCTGGGCTGCATCAAGAGGTGTGTAGCCAGCAGGTCGAGGGAGGTGATTCTTCCCCTCTACTCCACTCTTGTGAGATCCCACCTGGAGTACTGCGTCCAGTTCTGGAGCCCCTACTACAAGAAAGATATGGATGTGCTGGAATGTGTCCAGAGAAGGGCCACGAGGATGATTAGGTCTGGAGCACCTCTTCTATGAAGACAGAGAGAGCTGGGGTTGTTCAGTCCGGAGAAAAGGCGGCTCCGAGGAGACCTTATTGTGGCCTTCCAGTATCTTAAGGGGACCTACAAGAAAGCTGGTGAGGGACTTTTTAGGATGTCAGATAGTGACAGGACTAGAGGGAATGGATTAAAACTAGAGATGGATCGGTTCAGATTAGACGTTAGGAAGAAGTTCTTCACCATGAGGGTGGTGAGACACTGGAACAGGTTGCTCAGAGAGGTGGTGGAAGCCCCATCCCTGGAAGTTTTTAAGGTCAGGCTGGATGGAGCTCTGGGCAACCTGGTCTACTGGGAGATGTCCCTGCCCATGGCAGGGGGGTTGGAACTAGATGATCTTTAAGGTCCCTTCCAACCCTGACAATTCTACGATTTTATGATTCCATGATTACCAGTTTCACATTGAAGGACACATTTTTCCAACCTTCTCTAGATTTCAGTAACTTTTTACTTAAAAAAAACAGCAGCTGAATTGCAGTACTGACATTTTATACAAAACTTAGAGCGAAGTCGGTATTTTGCAATCAAGGTTTAAGCTATTGTATCAGGAAATACTATAGGTTTTTATTTACTTTTCTGTATGACTGTCAAACCTCCCTGCTTCCAAATCTGACCATGTCTCTGGAAACTTTAGGGGGTTGAAGAAAATCAAGAGAGGTGATAAATCTTCTCATCTAGTTTGCTGTGTAATCTTACTACATATACAGAACTCATCATTATTTTCTACAGTTCACAAAAAGAGGGTAAACTCCAACAGAAAACATTTGTGGTTTCACAATATGTCTGAAATGTTTCCATGTATGTACATGCAAAATATTATTTTTTTTATAGTATTAGATATCAATGCTTTCATGGTTAATTGACACACATTATCTAACATTTATTTCTATAATTTCACTTCCCTCTAGTCCCTGCTTATTTTGCATTCAGAAGGAGAGAAGGGCAGTTTTTCAGTTGACCTAATGAAAACATTGCCACAACAAATGAGAAACCAACCTGTGTGCAATGGAGTCCAGCTGGAGAGAATGCTAATTCTCTGCCTCAATACTGCCTTCAAAGAGATTATTCAAGCCTCTCTCTGAGATGGAACACAGTGATCAGCCAGCAAATGCTAGAGATGAAAATAACCTTTATCTATTTTAACAAAAAGGTGAACTAAAAAAAGCAGTCAGTCATGCCCTGAATGTTTACTATTAGCAATAAACGAAGTGACTTTATTTGGTGCTTATTCAATAACTTCCATTGATGAATTTGTCGCAGTAGATTTTGCAATTATTAAATCCTTGTAATTTCTCTGTAAGATGGAAAAGGAGGAATAACACATGCAATAGGTACCTGATGTTTAAGAAAAATAATAAATGACCTCTTAGTGAAATCTAGCAAATGCCTGAAAAATCTGGGAAACAGATTTAAACTACAACTTTGCATACAAAAAGTACACGCACTGAAGCTCTGAATTTGCTGCCCTTATAAAGTTAGTGAAGTGATTTACAGAATTAAGGTATCAAATACCCCAAAAGCATGAGAGTAACTCAGACGAAAAAATGCGGCTCAGCTCCACTCTGTCCAAAACACACGAGCAGACCAAAGTCAGACTAAGCATAATGAAAACCACCGGAAACATGACATAAGATTTTTGAATTTTCACCTGCAGAAAATAAAGCACCAAAGTGAGGCACAGGAAGTAACCTACAACCATGAATGCATTTAGCTCATTAAAAAAGACTAAATTCTGCTCATGAACAGTAGTTTTAATCTATTTTAAACTTACGGTAATAAGTGACAGGGAAGTCAAGATATTTTGTCTCAGTTTATTGAAATTTTAAAATGGTCTTAATGAAAGCAGGCTGATGTTATCTGCTGTCAAAATATTTATAAATAAAATTATGACCACGGTGTACTCTGAGTGAAGCAGAGTATCACCCAGTAATGATCAAACCTAGCAGTGCTTTCCATGACCTATGAGTACATAATGGTATTAATATCAAGCTTTCATATAATGCTTTCTATCAGCAATAGCAAAGCACTTTAGAAATGAGAGAAGCATCAGTGTTTCATTTTACATATTGGCAAGTCAGGCACAAAAATGATCTGACAGGGTTACACAATGGGTTTAAAGGGTTAAAAGACAAATGTTACTTCTACGCACTGAAGATTTTCTGTAGTTACAGGCAACTGTTCATCAAACTTTAAAAGCATTTCCTCTATTGATGGAAAATAAAAAGAGAGGACTAATTCAAAAAACAGGATCTAAACTATTTAACAACAGAAAACCTAATCTCAAATTTAAACATGTATCAGCATTTGAAAGTAGGACTTCTTAAATTATATTTCCATTTCCTTGGTTGAATGATAAATTAAACCAAAAATACTCAAAATCATGAAAAATGTGCTACAACTACATGGAACTCTCTTGTGGGGTCCTACTGCACAGAAATGTGTTGTGAACCTAGAATCATGGGCACATTAGATTTCTAGTGAGACTTTTTAATTTTGTATCTAAAAATTATGGGGTTTGAAATAGTGAAATTGTGATGCACCACTTTCAGCCTAGTAATATGGTACTGTGAGTCACAGTGAGAAAATATTGTGATTTGGTCATGAGATGGAACAGGACTGCCACTGATGATGCTGGCAAAGGTATTCAGTCTTTTGCATGGAGTTCAGAACTCATTTAAGTGATTAATAAAATGATTAATAAAATGGCAACTTATGTGCCACTGGCCACTCACATGGCATAACCTTTTCAGCGCCGGTTGGCTCTGACACAGTCCTGACACCATCACTCTATCACAAGGGGCCTTGAAGAACTTTGGGAGGGCTTCAGCAGTTCCCTTGACTCTGTAAATATTGTTAGAGCCGATGCTGGGGAAAGCAGCAACACACGTGATGATGCAACCAAGGTGTTAGGTCAACTCAAATAATTCCTTGGGGAAATCATATTATTTTTCAGTACACTATGCTGGAAATATATATTTCTTTAATTTATACACATACACTACATAAAACCTGACAAGTGCACTGCAGTGTTTCTTAAACAAAAAAAAATCTCAAACCGAAAGGCATAGTCTGGCAAGGAGTTAGAAGAAGAAATAAAACCAACTACAGAGCTTCATCTGATGGGTGATCTGTACATTAACAGAAGCCAAACCCCTTCAAATGTGATTTATTAATAAGCAACGCTTAAAATTTCATTTTGACTAATGGAAAAGATATGCACACACAAGAAATTCTAAAGAGACAATTTGTTTATGGAAAGAAGCACCAAGCAATGGTGGACCAGAATGGAAAGCAACACATCACGTTCCTTCAGTATCACTACCCAAACAAGATAGATCTGGAAAGGTCTGAAGGTTCATCAGATTAGGACTGTTTCATACTAACTGCTGGTGAAAACGGAGACTGCAGCACCTGGAGACATGCCACACAGACAGTTCCAATACATGCTTAATGCTGGAAGCTTTCCCCCAGAAGTAATTTGTTCTATTTAAATAATTTCCATCTTTTGGTCCCTTGTCCATATTTGATAAATTTCACGTTGTTGAGTTTAACCCCAGTTGGCACTTCAGCCCCACCCAGCTGCTCGCTCATCCTCACCCTTCCCAGCAGGATGGGGGAAGAGAATCAGAAAGGAAGAAGTGAGAAAACTCACAGGTTAAGAGAAAGTTTGATAAACCATGCACACAAGCAAAGCAGAACAAGGAATTCATTCACCACTTCCCACGGCCAAGGGAGGTGCCCAGCCATCTCCAGGAAAGCAGAGCTCCATCACATGTAACTGTGATTTGGGAAGACAAAAGACACCACTCCAAATGTTCCCCTGCTTTCCTCCTTCTCTCAGATTTTATTGTTGAGCAGGATGTCATATGGTCTGGGACATGGCTTTGGCCACTTGAGGTCAGCTGTCCCAGCTGTGTCCCCTCCCATTTTATTGTGCACACCCAGACTACTCACTGGTGATGTGGCACGAGGAGCAGAAAAGGCCCTGACGCTGTGTAAGCACTGCTCAGGAATAGCTATAACATCCCTGTATTATCAACACTCTGTCTACCACAACTTCAAAACATAATCCCATACAGGTTACTATGAAGAAAATTAACTTTACCCCAGCCCAAACCAGCACAATGTGTCATTTTTAGTTCACTATAATGAAGCAAGAGGACCACCTAGTTGTACCTTTCTCTGTACACTACAGTGACTGGCGTTGCTAAATCTTTTTCATCAAACAGGCATTACAAATCTGTTGTTGCAGCTGCAAATTTAAGCCAGCGTCTGCCCCTTCTGAGAGCTGAATCTTAAAGCAGGGCACTACTGTGACAATTCGACTAGGAAGAATAGGTTTTTAAATGTCTAAAATTGCTGAAGCCATTTAAGTAGCTGACAGGAAAAAAACACCACATTGCCAACATTGCACAGGACACATTTCAAGGGCAGAAATGAAAACAACATTCGTGGATTGTGCAGACACAGCAGTCCCCAAAAAAATTCTAATGAGATCTTACTACCTACAGCAAAGGATTTAGAAAACATGCACAGTCCACTTTACTCTTAAATGTATTAAATTAAACTCCAGAAACTACACAGTTCTTCATACAGTTTCAGAAACAAGGTGTATCAAATGGTTTAGCAGATTGCCAACCTCTCTCATCAGCCAGAGACAGGTGGTGAACTCCACAGGTCACTTGTATTCAACGTCCTTTCCTCAGGGCACACAATTCTTGGTGCTGCTCTGGCTATTAGAAAAACACTGCAACAATTCACCCCACGACTGCTATTAACTGTCCCCCAAAACCACAGAACCATAGACTGGCCTAGGTTGGAAAGGACCTTAGAGATCATCTAATCCAACCTCCCTGTCATGGGCAGGGGCGCCTCTCAACTAGACCAGGTTACTCAAGGCCTCATCCAACCTGGCCTTGAACACCTCCAGGGAGGGGGTATCCACAACTTCTCTGCACAATTTATTCCAGAGTCTTGCTATCCTCATACTGAAGAATTTTTTCCTAAGATCCAATCTAAATCTAAATACCTTTAACTTAAATCCATTTCCCCTTGTCCTACCAGTGGACACTTTTGTAGAAAGTCCCTCCCCAGCCTTCTGTAGGTTCCCTTCAGGTATTGGAA
This sequence comes from Trogon surrucura, assembly GCA_020746105.1. Classification (NCBI taxonomy): domain Eukaryota; kingdom Metazoa; phylum Chordata; class Aves; order Trogoniformes; family Trogonidae; genus Trogon; species Trogon surrucura. Next base: position 189,748,429 of record CM036617.1, read on the forward strand.
GGCAGCTATTAGGTCCCCCCAGAGTCTTCTCTTTTCAAGACTGAACAATCCCAGCTCCCTCAACCTATCCCTCACAGCAGAGGTGCTTCAGCCCCTGGATGATCTTTGTGTCCTCCTCTGACCTCGTTCCAACAGATCTATGCCCCTCTTACGGTGGGGACACCAGAACTCGACACAGTATTCGAGATGTGGTCTCACGAGATCAGAGTAAAGGGGGAGAATCACCTCTCTTGATCTGCTGGCCAAAATGCTCCTCTGACAGAGAGAAGGCACAATGCTTCACCTGTGGTTCCTCAGGATAGATTCCCTACCTCAAGGCATTCTGTCATGTCACATGGTTCAGGTCTGCTTCTGTACATTTCTGGAGTTTATTTCTCTGAACCGTTCCTATCATCCTAAAAATGGTAACTGTATGTCACAGGGCTGTAGTCCAAGTTCACTGATTTCACATTCTGTATTACAATAATACAGATAATACAGATAAAGCCTTTAAAACCCCTTAAGTCAACAACTGTTTACTGATGCATTCCCAGGAACTACTTTCCAACCAAAACCATTACTAGCTAACCAATGTCAGAGTTCTTCAACAATTTCATCTTCTGTATCTTCAGCCTCACAATCGTAAATGTCAGGCAGCATTACTAGTCATTATTTATCTGTCATTATTTTTTCCCTCAGCGGTATTTATGTCACTTAGTTCTGCCAGTTTATTGTGCATCAGTTTCAAAGGTGATAATTTTTAACCATCATTTTTAGTTCAATGATTTGTGGTTTCCTCTCACTATTCCATCTATTACCATTAGGAGAAGCGAGAGGTAAAAGCACTACCCTTTCTATTACTATTTGTTACCTTCACAGCTTCACATTAGCATTATATCACCTCTGTCTTGCCTAAATAGTCTGAAGAAGTACTGAACCAAGTGCTTTGATACCTACTAAATATACTTTTTTACATTATTCATGGGTGATTGTCAAAGCATCAAGAGAGAGCTAGTAAACCCTCCTGCATCTACATGAAAAACAGAGCTACAAGACACACAGCACAGTAGGAAGGCAAAAACTGTTTTCTAGGTAGAAGTTTTACGTTTCGGACATGCCAAGCTGGATGTACAATGTTTCTAGGATGATGTGAAATGCTGCCCCTAGAAGCCTGCTGGCTTCCTGTCCTTTTCAGCAGGTGTGGTATTAGCCACGACAGACAGAGCACTGGAGAGACATCTGAACCACGCCATGAACTGCACATAGCTGAAAAGGTACAGGTTGGCCAATTTTATAGCAAGAAAACGAGCAGATGCAGTGGGGTGGGGAAGCTCGTTTTCAGTCACTGGTGAAATAACACAAAGGCACCTTGAGGAAAAAGCCCTTTGGCTTTTTCGTGTCAGCAGAACTAGATTTCATCACCTGAAAAAGATCCTAAAATGTCCTCCCAGTTCATTCACAAGACACAGTGGAACATACATCATGTAAATAATCCTTCTGCTTTCAACCATCTCTGCCTTTCAGAAATAACTAACAAAACTAATCAGTCTACGAGGCCCTATTCCACCCTGTTTTCATTTGGGAACTGGCTGTTGTAGTTGCCAAGTCACTCTCCATGATATTTGAAAAGTCATGACAGCCAGGTGAAGTCCCTGGGGACTGGAAGAAGGGGAATATTACACCCATTTTTTCAAAGGGTAGAAAGGAGGACTCCAGGAACTACCAAGGCGTCAGCCTCACCTCTGTGCCTGGGAAGATCATGGAACAGATCCTCCTAGAAGCTCTGCTAAGGCACATGGAGGACAAGGAGGTGATTCAAGATAGCCAGCATGGCTTCACAAAGGGCAAGTCCTGCCTGACCAACCTAGTGGCCTTCTACAATAAAATGACTACATCAATAGACAAGGGAAGAGTGATGGATGTCATGTGTCTAGACTTCTGCCAGGTCTTTGACACAGTCATCCTCCTCTCTAAGTTGGAGAGATACAGATTTGATGGATGGACTGTTTGGTGGATAAGGAATCAGCTGGAAGGTCGCATCCAGAGAGCAGTGGTCAATGGCTCAATGTCCAGATGGAGATGGGTGACAAGTGGTGTCCCTCAGGGGTCCATACTAGGACCAGTGCTGTCTAATATCTTCACCAATGACACAGACAGTGTGATCAAGTGCACCCTCAGTAAGTTTGCAGATGACACCAAGCCGAGTGGTGAGGTCAATAAGCCAGAAGGGTGGGGTGTTCTCCGGAGGCACCTGGACAAGCTGGAGAAGTGGGCCCATGTGAAACTTATGAGGTTCAGCAAGGCCAAGTGCAAGGTCCTGCACATGAGTTGGGGCAAAAGTCATTATCCACACAGGCTGTGTAATGATGTGCTAGAGAGCAGCCCTGTGGAAAACGACTTGGGGGTATTGGTGGACAAAAAGCTGGACATGAGCCAACAATGCATGCTCACAGCCCAGAAAACCAACTGCATTCTGGACTGCATCAAAAGAAGCGTGGCCAGGCAGATCAAGAGAGGTGATTCTGACCCTGTGCTCTGGTGAGACCTCACCTGGAGTACCACGTCCAGCTGTGGAGCCCTCAACACAAGAAGGACATGGACCTGTTAGCCATGTCCAGAGGAGGGCCAAAAAAATGATCAGAGTGCTGGAGCACCTCTCCAAGGACAGGCTGAAAGAGTTGGAGTTGTTCAGCCTGGAGAAAGCTCTGGGGAGACATTACAGCAGCCTTCCAGTATCTGAAAGGAGCTACAAGAAAGCTGGGGAGGGACTATTTACAAGGGCATGTAGCGACAGGACAAGGGACAACGGTTTTAAACCAGAAGAGGGTAAATTTAGATTAGACATTAGGAAGAAATTCTTTACTGTGAGGGTGGTGAAGCACTGGAACAGGTTGCCCAGAGAGAGGAGGTGGAGGCTCCCATCTCTGGAGACATTCAAGGTCAGGCATGATGGGGCTCTGAGCAACTTGATGTAGTTAAAGATGTCCCTGCAGGGGGGTCGGACCTTTAAAGGTCCCTTCCAACTCAACACATTCTCATTTACTTTCTCAGTAATTTAGGACCAGAAGTTGCTCCCTGCTTCTGTCTTAAGCCACAGTAAAGTTAACAGTAATTCCTTCTTACTCACATATTTTACACATGGAAACACTACAGCAACGCTATGTCACAGGGAGGTCCCTTCTCATCTGACACCTTCAGTGACTGGAAAACTCACCTGTTTCTCTTCTCATTCATAAATACCTTGACTCTGCTGTAAACAAGCCCCTTCCAACATGCAACAGAACAGTACTGCTGCCCCTGTGCTTCTGAGAAGACATTTTTTTCTGCATGAGGCAGAGCGGAAATTTAGTATGAGGTACAGAAGCAGATCAAAATGACTTAGATCCTAAGTTTTAAGAAGCGGCAAATGAGAGTGACCATAGCAAGGAGAGGTGAGGCGAAAGCAATAGTTTTACTTTCCAGCAGAGAGAAGAACAAAAAACAGCCAGCGTATTTTGAAGAGGGAGTTAACATCCACTTGATGCACTGGGAGAAGAAGTGTAGGAGGTGGCATGAGACACCACAGTAAGTCCAAAGCTGCTTTGGGCAGGGCTGGCATCGGGTTCAGGGAGATCCTAGGGGTATGCACAGACTCACTAGAAACACTCAAAAGCAGTGATGTATGGAAACCTTGTTGCCTCTGTTATTGCCTGTATTATGTGCAGTATCTTACTGAAGAGCAATCCCATCAGTTATCACACCCACAGCACCAGTGTCTGCTAATTACGCATGCAGATCTTTTCCATGCTGTACATCACCCTTCACCAGTAATTAGCACATTCTTTGTTATCCCCTCAACACACAAATAGGAATGAGGCTACATGATTTCCTAGGATCTATATTATCCAACTGATGATATTTAAACATTTGATCCAAATGCCTAAATTTAGATGTCTAAGTGTCTTCCTTAGGCTACAACTTCCATTTGAGCTGTAGCAGACAAAGCAGCTCCACCATACCAATCAGTGACAAAAAAATGGTGATCCAGCCCTGTGTTGCTTTCCCTCTTGGCACTCTGCTCTTGAGTTGTAACTCACTCTGTCCACAAATCTGATTCTATAGAAAACAAGATCTGAGGGCACTCAACTGGCACCGAAAGTGCTCAGAAGAGTTTCCTGTGTTCCAGCCAAGCCAGTGAAGATGATGACAACTTACTGTTTCTTTCTGTGCAATGCAGGGTTTGTACTATTCCGAAAGCTTCTCACGAACCATGAATTACAGACTGACTTCTTGACTCCTGCCTGAGAGCAAGGGCTATTTCTATTAAATCAGATTGTGATTGTAAGAAAGAGCTAAGAATTAAACCAGGATCAAATGTTCAAAAGTCAGTTACCCTGTCATCTCTACAATCTAGGTTACAAATCCAAACCTACTTTCAAGACAGAATTCACTTGCTTAAGAGTCAGATTTCTCACACTTCATCTTTTTAAGTGTGAAATTTGCTATGGGAACTTCACAGTATTACCTAGAAATTCATTTGCACTGCCACATATGTCCATATGAGAAATGCAGACACTTGTCATTTGAGAAGACGGAGCAGGGCCTCACATGCTCTTTTAAAAGGACCATTTCTGACACAATGACGTCTTCAAAACTGGGAGTCACCCCTTACACACACATTCCTGCAACTAATCCTATGGAACAGCTTGTAAGGAACTCCTCTGAGAGGCAGAAAAAAATGAACTCCACTGGGCTGAAAGTCAGGTCTTCCAGTTCTTGGGTGAATGCTCTACAGAAAAAGACAGGTCGTCATCCCCTGACTGCATCTTAAAAAGAAACAGCTGAGACCGTACTGCATTCTGTCACAGGTCTGCTCCTATAAGGATGTATGAGACAGTGGTTCTCTGAACAGATGCAGGAGACTGAACTCTGCAGAGGATTTAGGTGAAGGAATACTTAAACCAAGATTCATCCCATCTAATTATAGCACTTCACAGAGAGGTCCAAGTTAAAGGAACAACCACTCTGTGTAGGCTCATTATGTAAAGAGTGAAGAGAGACAGACACCTCCAGGCTGTGACTCATGTTAGGCACATCTCTGGCTGCTAAGAATGAGAATGATTAAAGAAGGAACAAAAGCAGTGTAGGAACTGGGGAATTACTAGTCAAACAGAGAACATGCCCACTGTATTAGAACCCTCCAATAAAAGGGGTCAAAACCAGAGGTTTTCTGGGGATTTGGACTTGTGTGCCTAAAGTTATCCCAAGTCCTATTTTCGGCAAAGCTCTCATCCGGATCTGTTCCTTTGCCTATTTCTTAAGGCATTTTACAAGAATAAGAAATAAAATAACACTTAAATTAAGCAGCTTATTACCTGGGTCTGCAGATAAACCTGTAGTAAGTACTCTGAGCTTAGCCTCTTAACTAATTCCTAGCACTGTGCTAAGTCTTCAAGGTTTTGAGGACAAGTATCAAAACCAAAAATGTCTTATTCTGCCGGCTATGTGTCATCTCTTTACTGTTAAATTAGTAGTTGTTATTCCACGAAAACACTTGCAAAATGCAACCACCCATTTTAAATTGTTCTTTAAGAGTTATGAATAATGACAGGTACAAAATACACTAATAACTTATCATCAAGAGTCATTAAGGTAGAATCACAGTATTTCAGAGTATAATTATAAGAGGCAGGAAAACTTTAACAACATACCAGCTAAGATTTCAAATAACAAAATAATTGTTTCCTGGCTACCTGCATCTTCCTCGAATTTTCCTGTGCCAATTTAGACATGCTGTTAGGTACTAAAAAAATATAGGCAAAATACGCTTTTATTCAACTATAAAATAATAACCTCCTCTACACTGAACAACATATGCAACACTGACAAATGATAACCGGCTCAAAGATTCCAGAGCAGGAATCCATTAATAGCTCCTACGCGTGAATTATTAATCCTTTTTTTTTCTTCCAGTTCATAAATCATTCTGATTGCATACTTGTGGACTGAAGCAGCAGAATGCATACTCCACATTAGCTCATTATTTTTTCCTCAAAATCTGAGTATAAGTACCTAGTACTGACATCTAGGTAGTCACTAATCAAAATACTAATTAGCTCAGATAGGATACAGTTATATTCAGTGCAAGAAAACAGCACTGTTTTAACAAGATGATCTCTAGAACAATAGCTCAATAAGTAGAACTTTTCTAAACTGTTTCTGAGAGGTTATTAATGAATTTCCTTTTTCTGCCACTTGCTGATCAGTTACCAATTTACCAAGTCAAAATTAGAATTCCTGAAAAAAGCAAAGTATTAAAACTATGCAAAGAAAAGGGCTGAACGGATGAGACCCAATATGGTTTTCATCTAAATGCTGCTGCCTATAAAAACGAGATGTCAGGTCAGTCATCCAAGTTAGTCTTCAGCACTGTTGAAGACCTGGAGGGATGACTCGCCTTTGGGGGAGCCTCCTTCTCACTGCTCTCACTGCTGACTACTGAGAAAGCACAGATCAGCAGCTGGACTGGACACACACCTTCAGATCACTAAGACTAGCTTAAATATCTGGATGAGTCACTGGTTGCCACCAGCATCTCGGGCTTTTTCTGATCTGTTTTTTTTTTGGTTTAACTGCATCAGTTCAATGATCCAGATCATTATGAGGGCATCCAAATGCTAATATCAACATGAGCCACAGGACAAGAAGATCCAGCTCAGAGCAAGGAGGATGCCAGACTTTCTCTTCTGATGGCAGGGCATATTTATAGCAGCATGAAGAAAACTGCTTCTTGCAGTACAAATGATGCCATTATTCTCTCGGTGTGGTTTTGGAGCAGAAATCCTTTTTGCCTGTGCAAGTAGAGAATTTACTGAGTAGTGTTTCCACTTAGAAACACAAAATTCTCCTTCTTTCGTTAACTCTTCTGATGTTTATTTTAGCTAAATAACTAACATCATGAAACAGTACTTCATGCCAAAACTATACTCAGCCAATTCTCATGATTTTACTTGATTGTGATCAGTGATGTATAAATACTTACACTCTCTATGATCTTACTATTTTCCAGGCAAAAAGAAGTTCTCTCAATTTTATAGCTCTAGAAAACAAATTTTGCAGTTCTAGAAATCACTGATATCAGATACAGGAATCCCCAGTATCAGACAGGAAAACATAATTTTTGGATCTTTAAACAGGCAAATCTATTAAAACGACATGGAAGAACGCAATGGAGTTCAGGACACAGAAGATACAGCCTAAATAAACACATGACCTTATACAGTTACAGTCTATCTGCTACAACAGATAGAATGAAATTCTGTGAGTGTTTCTCTGTAATTTCAGAAATACAAGAATTTATGAAATCTGAAATGCGCATGAATAGCAACACTATAACTAGTTGTCCAAATAACACCTGGCACAGGACTAATGGTAACACAACACAGGTGAAAATGGCAACAGTAAGATGGTTCACAAACAGCTCAACATTCCACGTGTGTTTTAAACAGGCCGAAGCACAGCCCCTGTCCCTGCTCTGAGACTGGGCTTCTACCAGCATCCCAAATGTGGATGCCTCTCATGGGTAGAGCAGAAAGCAGAGGTGGTAGGGGAAGCTGGCAACAGGTCAAGGAGCGCTATGAAGGCTTGAAAAGGGAGCTGTGCAACTGCTGTAACAAGCTTAACTGATAAATATTATGAACTTGACTAGTAAACAGGATGTCTTCAAGGCAGCTGAAGACTAAAAGACACTGGTGCCACTGCCCAAACATACCACTTAGAGATCTTCAGCTGAAAACATCGTTGCTTACATCTATATACTTATTTCGTGGGAAAAGTAATAAACCAGCTGAAAAAGCACAGCACCCAAGACCCCCACAGGCAGGTGGGGCATGACACAGAAAGTAAGAACCGATCCAAACATAGATAGAGGAGAAACAGATACAGGCTGATAGATGGCTCAGCCCCATAGAGCTGTTCTTCAGCTGTGAGGACACAGTATTAAGTTATTAACTTGGTCTAGATAAAGAAGCTTTTGTGACAAATCCTGTAACAAACCCAGTTACATTTCCAGCTAAAGACAAACAGGGAGGACTGGGGACAACAAAGTGTGGACCAGCTGACTGAAGCTAGTGAGCTGAGCGATGAGATGATGAAGACTTTTTGGCTCTGCATAGCGAACACTCTTCTTTCCTTGTATTTTAAGAAGCAGAAAAACACAGAAAAAAGATGACAAAACCAGCAATGGAGTTGCCATCCCCAGACAAGTTGCTGAGGCAGCTTTGCAGATCTCGTTTTAGATGCCTATCAAGCATGACAGCACCAGTTACACCTAGTTCACATTTTAAAATACGGAGAGGCTGGGAATAAGTAGCATCTTGGGAATGGTATTCTACATAATTGCACAGCAAGGTAACTTCTTCAGTGAATTGCTCTTTCTCCAGAGAAGATCCAAAACAAGACACCAGCCTCAGCACCCTGATCCTTCAGCAAGGAAAAGAAAGCAATAAACACAGGGTAGTTTCCTCAGCCTAGTAAGAGAGCTCAATAAAGCAGGCATAACTGCTGCCACCGGCATAAAACCTCGTTTCTCAGTCATAGCACTTAATCCTTTACCTGTTCTGATTTCTGTTTGATTCAAAAGCTTCCCAAGTAAGAAAGCCAAGGAAAGCAACCCCCCCCCGCCCCTTCCCAGGAACGCAGCCTCCCTTCCACAGCCCTCGGGTTCCCGTCACACAGAAACACAACTATCAACCTGATCCTCAGCGACTGAAGCAAGGTCACGTGTCAGCCCTGCCCCCATAAACCCTGCGCTCGCTGCCTTCCATCGTTAGAGCCTGGGTTTATCTTCTCAGCTCAATAAAAGGATTTATTACCTTCCGGCACCAACAAATTGAAGAGTCTATTTGCCTGACTCCAGAGTGCCAGAGGGAACCAAGAGTGCTTGGAAAGAAGAGAGATTTCACACCCATATCTCCTGTCTTAGCCAGTGACCCTACATCAGGGATGATCAAACTGCACAGAAAATGCTAACTTTTACTCCTGCTAGGGAATTTAACTTTCTCAATTTCATTCTGAAGCTCCCCTTAATTAATGGTTTCCTTAAATTCACAGACTATGCTATTTTTCGTGCCACCAGGTGAACGGGAAAATGCAGGGTAGCCAACAAGAATCTGGTTCCACACAACCTGTCTGCTGGGGAGAGAGGTCATTACATCAAACCCTAACAGCATTAGAAAAGCACACTTCATTTGCTTCATTCGGTAGTACTGCAAGTGCATTCAGTTAATAATGTATGAAAAAGCATTGACTAATTTTCACAACAATTGCTTAATTATAAAAACGTCTACAGTGATTGAGTACACAATCCCAGCAGCGTTTGCTGTACTTAAAAAATAGCAACCAAGTACGTTTCCCTCACCACTGGCTGAGTGGTGCTGAGCTGGAAGTTTAATTAGTTAAATGGCAAGTTTCCTAATTTTAGCATTTACTTCCAGAGATAAGACAAGTATGAATGATTTCTCCAGTCCTGGGTATGCTATTAAAATAGAAGGGAAAAGTCTGTATCCTCTTCACATCCCTTACCAAGCCCTGAAGCACATACCAAAAGAAAACAGGGTTAAAAAACCTATTTTGTTTTGAAAACCATGTATTTTTCAATTGATTATGACTTCATGTTTAGTAAAGTCATAGTTGAAAATTATACTACACTGGTTTTAGACAGTAATTACTTCTAAATAAAACCTAACAGCCTTATTGAATATAAAGTAATGACATTATCACTTCAGATCACAAATTGAATTGTGAAGATTGGCATTAGATTCTTTGAGCAGAGACAACACATCTCAGAGAGAATGTTTATTCTACCATTTTTTTTTAGTATGAGCAAAAATAGATGAAAGCAGCTTGTATTAAACAAAAGAACAAAAAATAGATGCTGTATTTATGTTAGCACCTGTTTCAGCTTCTATTAGTAAACAAAAATGTAAACTCCCTTGTACAGGGTTTTTTTAAATATTATACACAAACATACATAATAAACACATAATCTGAGGCATCTGAAATTTAGTTTGGCTAGGTGGGTGTCTTTTGTTCATTTGACACAAGAAAATGGAGAGGAGGCCAAATGTATTATTACAAGCAACTTCTTACAGCATTGCACATTTATTATTCTTTAAAAATTCCTACTCCTGAACAGCTTTACCACCATAGCACACAGTCTAATACTTACCTTCTTAGCCAAATAAACCTTCAGTCTTTGGTATTTGACCTAATTTATTTCAGAGTTAAAATAGAAAAATCTAAAAAGCCTAGTAAGGAAAAAAAATTCAGAAGAGATAAGACTGTTGCAAAAATAACGTTTTAACTTTACTCTTTTCACAGCAAAACACTAATCTATATAATTAAAAATTCAAATCAAATCTCAGAGAACTTTAAAAACTAATTCAGATAACTCAGAGAATTTAATTAAAGTGGTGGTTCAGCAGCCTGAAACTCTGGATCATCACTGTCCTAAGACAAACAACCAGAATTTACATGATAATAAAACCGCATAAAAAGAACAGAGAAAAAGCAGAGTTTAAGGGCTCTGAAAAGACTCGGTGTTTGACACCTAATTGTTCTTAATTTTTATTTTTAAATGCCAATTAATTTACTGACAAAGTATTTCTAATAAAACACTGCATTTTTAAGCATATTAAATTTCTTGTATTATGTAAACATGCTTATCTGCTGACAAACTGTAGCACCACAATACCGCATTTTCAGTGCAGTTTCAAAGCACTCCAGAAACAAAACACTCACATGAAAACTAGCAAAGTTTTGCCATGTGAGGAAATGACTAGAAGAATTTCACCATGTAGGTCTCTGCTCACTTTATACTTAAAATAAAAAGAAGTATGAAGTACATCCAAAATGGTACCTTAGGTACAAGTACCAGCAGCTTCATATACACACAGAAAAGCGGTGACAGGTCACAGAGAAAAAATTTCGATCATCTTTTTTTGTCAAATCACGTTTTTAAACCTCAGTAACTACACAACGCAAAGAAAGCTAGCGAGCAAAGATCACTAGTAAAGCAGAAGCATTTCTTAGTGCTAACACCGCTAGTCATATGTCATTTTGCATTAACTGAAATTCTGAAATTTTCAATCAAAAAAACAGAGAAGGAAGCCGGTGAGAAGGGAAGGGCAGCAACGAAGCTGCAGATTGCAGTGACAGAATGTGCCAGTGTCTCAACACCCCGGCCTCCCAAACCAAGCCGGGGAATACTCCTGAAGCAGCAAGGCAAGCTGACTGGAAACACCACGTAGAACACAACAAAAATCAAACATTTAGCATGTCTGGGCTTCAGGATCAAAAGTTGCATTTTCCTGCTGAGCTGTCTGCAAAGCAAGCCAAAAGCAGCTCCAGCCATGAGGTACTGAAGTCTCTCCTTTACACCGTGTTGCTCTGAATCAGCGGAGAATTCAGAACAAGCTACGCAGCACGATGGCACGGACTAATCAACGTAAAACAAAGCCATCGCTGGCACCAGCAGCTCAGCATTTACAACCATGTGACTAACATGAACATAGTAATACCTTTGTTCTCCTCTGAAGCAGTTATCAAAGAAGATTCAACACGGAAAACTGATATAAAATCACGTGCAAGCGGAAAACTCCTCATGGGGTTTAGCTGAACAGAAGCTTCAAAAACTAGAGTTTCTCACTTAGAGACTTCAGATCAAAAGAGTAAAGTTCAAACTGCTTCACTGCTTGAAACCCCTGCAATGGTACTGGACTTACTTTGAAAGGCTAACATGGAAACCCACATTTATTTGACTTCTATAATGCTTGTCGATTTAGGAAATAGGAAAAACACGACTGCACACTTAGACTGTAATGATGCTACCCATTTCAGGAAGAGAATTTAAACATTGGCTTTTATTTGGGAAATAAGTTCAAAATTTGAAATGAAAAAATCAGCAGAAGTTGATTTGTGACATCACAGTATCAAATCATTACATCACTCCCCTGCTTCACTGGTCTTTAAGGCTCACTCAGAAAGAAAGCGTAAGGCATCATGTAGCTCGGCTCTTTATTTCAGAAAGCAGAATAATTCAGTGGTCTGGTGAAAGCTGTTCTTCACTCATCCATAAGCAGAAGAGAGCAGCCCAACGAACTGCGTTCTCCAACATCAGCCCCAGGGAAGAAGGAACATCAGAGAGATAGACCCTTTGTCTATAGAAAGAGCTCCACACTTGACTTACCAGGGTCCTTCTTGTGCTTGATAAGAGGTGAGCCCAGGTTTGCTGCCTACCTGCTGAACTTGATTAAAAGTGCAAGTTTATCAGAAGGTAATATCAGGCTATGCACATTGGCATACATTTTGGAATGCCTACCAAGGGCCAATAATAATAATAATAAAAATAAGAATACAAAATGGAGTGGGAAGTGTCATCTATGTAGAGATCTTTTGCCTTCCCTTACCCTCCCAGCAATTTTTAAAAATATTTCTGCCAACGTACTGTTCTGTGTTAAATCTAAACTGAAGACATTTGAGGATATGGTCTTTAGTGTTTATGCCTCGTGGTTATAAAATTAGCCTCAGACTCATTATTCTGAACATAAAAATATTTAAATTTTTCAAGCTAAAGTGAAAAGTGTGCATCTAATGCTGGGAGCTGTTTCACCTACGGAACGCTTCACATCCTGTTTGTGCCCTAGGAATTGAATTTCATTATTTTCAACAGAATTACCATAGTTTTGACGGGGAAGTTAGACTATATTAAATTTTTAATGCTGAAATAGATCTGGTACACAATATCAGTATGCAAGAATCTACACTCTATTTGTGTTTATTTTCAGCCTATCATTCAGAAACACTTTTTCAAATGGCCACAGTATTAATATTTGTTTTTCACTTAATACATTCATATTGAATGCTTCCTGGATGTTTAAAGTAAATTAAACACATTTATTTTTCTGTCGTTACAACTGTGAATTTCATTGTGCTGCAGTAGGAATTAAAAAAAAACAATATTCATTTTTTATGGGCCAGAGGGAATTTAGGAACAAAAATAGCAATATTTTTGCAAGCGAAAATCTACATTTCTCCACAGAGTGCATAGCACAACCAAATCCATCTAAAAGTTCCTTCCGGACAGGCACAATTTTGGAATGACACACACATCCACACATCAACAAAACTGTATTTTCAGCTTTCCAGGCACACCGTCCCTGCTCCACGCTGCGCTCAGCATTCCACAACTGTCACTCCAAAGGCCCTCCTGCATTCTTTCAGCCTAACAAAGTCTGAAAAAACTACACACGCTAATACGTAACTAGTACATTGCAGTATTTAAGCACATTTATCACTACTGCACCCCTCTTTTGGAGAAAGGCTGCTTCCAGCTCAGTTTCTTCTTCTAAAGGGCACTTCTGCTAACAGCGAGGAGTGAAGAGCATCACTCAGCTGTTACTGCAAACCTGGGATAAACTGGGGTGATGTGATTGCTGCTACCACGCATCTTTGCTTTCGGTTGCTTGAGAGAGTAATGTAGTTTGAGCTATCAAAACATACGGGGCGGGGGGGGGAAGGTTTGAATTCCCCTGACCTAGTTTTTGATGTTTATTTTTTAAAATACCTGAGTCTGACTCAAGGCACTTAGGCTCACTTCATGTTCAGCGAGAACTAGGTTAAGTGAATCATTATGTAAATACGTCTAGTTCTCCTCCTGAGTGACTAACTCAGACACAGATATCTACCTTTTAGATGCCTAAGCTGTGTTAGATGAATGCCAGCAAAATATTTAAGAAAGCATTCTAAGGGATTGTGATAACATTCCAGACTTCCCTGCACGTCCCAAGGCCCAAGTAAGGAACTGCAGAGGAACTGGGCTGCCGTAGGTAAGAGAAAGCTGGCAGCAACGGCTTCATACTGTGGCCACTGTCTGGGTTTTCTTAGCTCCTACCAAAATGAAAATCCTTCACGTTTGAGATTCAGCAGAAGTAACTCTTCTGTCTCTTAAGAGGAAGGTGAAATCAGCTAAGTGAACTACTTATGGAAAGGAATCACTGCGTAATTACTGAAGCAACCCGTTTTCACTTTCCCAGTTGGACACAGTAAAAATACTCGGCAACATTTCCAAGGAATTGGCACAATTTGTTTCTAAACTGTTTACAGAATATTATTCTCAAGAGATTATATTTAATGAGTGAGGCTATATCAGAAAGGAAAGGGAATACAGACAAAAGGAAAGCAAGCAAGCTCTTCTATACATTCTGAAGGTACTTGACAGTGCAGCTCTCTAGCAATCAAGCATATGAAATGATTTAATAGGCATGGAAAGCTGGAAGTCAATGAACACTGGAGAAGGCATTTTTACTCAGTCAAGTGAAATCGTAACAGTACAACATAAGAGTAATTTGATTGGGATTCATGTAGCTTATTTAGTATTTTTTACTGCACAAATGCTTTTTCTCGCTCATTAGATTACTGAAATAGGTACTTCAGCTCTAAAGGAGTCTAATGTTCCTCCAAGAACTCAGGTGAAATTTATGAATTCACCTGATTCTAATTTGAAAACTTACCAAGAGCTGCTACAACTAATTGTTAACTGTAACATCATGTCAAGAACAACACTTCAGAGAACATGGGTTAGAGGCTTTGTCTAGCTACTGTGAAATGATCTAGTTTTATTCTGGTATTTGCTGTGTCATACTAATTGTACTACGCCGAGGATGTTGCACACTGTCACTGTTTGTTTAACTACTGGAAAACCGCCAAGAAAGAAAAATGGGAAATTGTTTTCATGAAGTGGCTTTCTGAACAATCTTGAGAGAAAATTCTCTTTCCATATGACCCTTGAGCAGCACCTCTATCTAACGCTTCATCTGTGTACTTCTGTAGCCTCTTGCATATAAGGATCTCAGAGCTTTTTGCCAACATTTATTACACTCCATGGCAATCTTGTACGGAAAGAAAACAACCCTATTACTCTATGACAAACAATGGAAATGTTGCAAACCAAGACAGCATAATAATAATTAATTAATTAAATAAATAATAAATTAAAACCAAAATATAAAAGATATTAGTGGTTTTTCCCATATAGTATAGATTACATTAATTCTTATATATACAGTTTTATGCTGCGGAGAAATTAAGTTTTCCAAACCTGATTTTCTATTTGGACTAACACTCAACTAACATTACCATTATTCTAAGTTTAGTTCTTTTGTTTGTATATCTCAGACACTAGGCAACAAGCTACTGCTTTCATTTTCTCTGCCAATATACTCCCACAATACATTACGGGAATATATGTATGTCAAAGCCAGAGAGAGAGATTTTTGGTGATTCAGAATACAGTTAACTCATAAGGACAAGACACGTTACACTTTTAGCTTCCTGCAACAGCAAAGCAAGGCAATGACAGCAGAGCTAGGACATGCACTTGAAAAAGATTCTATGACCAAAAGGCCCTGGTAACAGTTTAGTCTGACCTGCTGTATAATACATGTCACAAACCATCATCAGTAATTTTTGCATCAGGTCTAATAACTTCTTATAACACTGAAACACATCTCTTATGAAAAAGTCCATCTTGCTTAAGGTCAATGTAAAAGTAAATAACCCTCATCTTCAAAAAATACTTCTTGCTATATTTTTAGTGCACTTTTTTGCATTTGCAAATTCCTGCTTTATGATCTTGCTGTATCTTTGTCTGGTCTCTAACAGTAGTTATCTCTTCTCAATGCAGGTATTTAGAATCCTTGATCAAGTTACCTCTGAATTCCACTTTATAAACTAGATAAACCAAGCTCCTTAAGCCAGTCACCGCTGGTGTATTTGGTAGACAAAGAAGCATTCTTGTAATAAGCCACGTGCCTCAGTTTCTTCTTGCAAAAAGGGAAGAAACAGCAAACCATCAGTCTTTCTCAACTCCCTTTCTTCTGCCTTTGAATACACGTGAAAGAACTAACATAAAAGAACCACGTACTTTTCTAATAAAAGCAACATTTATTATTTAATGTGATAGATAAATGAATTTGGATACTTCTCATATGGGTCTATGTTACAGAAGCAGCACATCAGCCATTACATACTGTTCATGTTATCAAGAACAATCTGTCATCTCTACAGTAAGTGCTCCTGCCTACAAAATACTTCAAAATTTCTTAACTCTCATGCTCATTTAAGGGCTTAGAAAACCACAGTCCTCTTGTCTCATCAGTTGTTATTTGGGCGAAGAGACTGACACCTACCTCACTACAACTACTTTCAGACAGTTGCAGAGAGTGAGAAGGTCTCCCTCCTTTTCCAATTGCCAAACTCAGGCCTGACAGGTTACTCTGCTTTCATGACGAAATCGTCAGATTTGGCGTCAAGTTACACTGAAAAAGTCATTTTACACACACACACACAGAAAATCTGTATTTTTAAGTCAAATTATTTGTGCTTTCTTCCATTTTTCACAAAAAATATCATGACCCCTCTGATTTCTTTGGACTTAACCTTCAACATCTAGTACTTACATTTATGCAAGTGTAAGCCATTCTGTGACACTTTGATTACTATCACAAGAATATATACTTCCACACGTGTACACACACTCTTACTGTTTAACAGTGCCCATTCAATGATTTAACTTTCATAATAATTTTAGGATTACTGTTTTTTAAGTAATAATTACATTTAAATACACAACACTTTGTATTTCTTCTCCGTCAACGAACTCCTAAGGCTCTCTCATTTAATAGCTTTATGGAGTATTAAATGCCATTAATGGAGCTCTCTTTAGATGAGGAAAAAGAATCACACTTCCACAGGATTAGCAAACTTTAAATTGTACTAAATCAATAAAAGCATTAGTCATGTTCATCTACCTATAGCTTATTCTTTAGTAATGTTTTTTGTCAAGTGATGAAATTCCTAATTCGTCATTCATTTCCAAAAGAAACGTGAATCGCACTTTTGTGGGCACATTAAGTCATCCTAACATTCACTTTATAAACATTGCTTTATTAATGAGTACTTAGCTGTATGCTTTTACGGAGCTGAAATTAAATCATTTTTTGCAGCTGTCAAGTTGCCACACAATGCTGCGGTACCAGATAAATTCATAATCACTTTGCTGATTGTGAGTAAAACTACAATGGGCAGTATTATCACTGCTGGCAAACAAATGTCACAGAGTCCCTGGAGAGTCATGCTGTGCCACGACTGCTGCATGCCCCACACTGGCAAAGTATATTTCTAGAAGGGTTAACTACTACTCCCATGTCTGTCCTTCTATAAAGTATCCTATTAAAGGCTGAAGGCCACATAAAAAATGAGATAATTGGCAATTAAAGGGTTGGGAGATTGTAAGTGGTTCAATCGCTACTGGGCTAGATCCAAGTCTCAAAGAAACCACTGAAAGACTCCCCCTGATGATGCAGGCTGTAAATAAAGCTCTTAAAATAAATCCTACTCAAGTATAGGCCTGAAGTTGTGTTCTATATTTTACACATTTACAACTACTAAGAACAGTGAATTGCTACCACTTATCAGTTTTATTTTTAGCACATATCCCTCTGAAATACTTAATTAGGTAATCTAATGTTCCACTTTACTATGACATTTAGTTCTGCAGAGACACCAATAAATGGTACACAAATTCAATGAATAGCAAGGCTAAAATATTTTACAACACTTCTTCTCAATTCAAAAGACACAATGAACATCAACCACTTCACAAAATAATCAAATATTGACACTCCGACAATAAATCAGGGTATTTAAGACAATTAGTCCTAAAACTAATGGGAACTAATACACCAAAAACATCCATCGTTGCTGCCTGTGCCATTTCCTATCTTGTCTTTTCCATTCTTTTTCACTCTTCTTCCAGTATCTTTGTGAGCAAATGGTCATCAGGGATTCTTCATGAGAACACCTGGTGTTTTACATGCTTTCACTTAGAATAAATGCAACATTCTAGAACAATTTCCCCAGGACATTTTTTTCTTTAGTACTAGTTACATCGGGCCTTCCTGAGCTGTCTTTGCTCAGTCATATGCTTCAAGGTCATTGCTTTAGAAAAATCTTTTTACCCTAAGAAAGTGGAAAAGTTAGCGTGACCTACTTTACAACACTTGGATGCTGACATTGCTTTCAGATGAACATCTAATTCATAAGATTAATGACATGGCTGAACAGTTTAATGGGATATGGGAATTATTTACCCTGAACTGAATGGGGACAAAAAACCACAAAACAACCCACCCTACACACCACAGATACACAAAGGAGAGGTGCACGTTACTGGGTGAGGGAGGTGAGGCATGCACGAACCAATAACAAAGCCTAGAACTCTGTTATTCCAAAATGTCCAATTTGTAGCTTCGACATAATTTTTCTTGGGTGAAATTCTGCAGACTAACAGGATTTCCTCCTCCTTAGCAACAGTATATGTCACCAAGATCCCCATGTGGCCCTGTCCCATTTACTACAGTTCTTAGCCTGAACTGAGGATGAAGACAAAACAAAAGCATTAGTTTAGGGCAAAACCACCACCAATCTGCTTTGGCTGAAAGACATCCTTTCATAACAAACTAACGCTTTGATTTTATGGTACCACTTCCAAAGCTCCTTATGTGATTTATGGAAAATTATAATTGCAGAATATTTACACTATCTAGGTGAAGCGCCGACAGTAACATCAGTGTGGCAGCATGGGAGAAACGGTTGGTTAATTGCTCAAGAATTTGTCCAGAAGCCCGGGCACACTTTGCAGCTATTGTGGAGCCCCATTCTCCTAGGCTGCCTTCTTAGCAATTAACCCGATTAAGTGAGTCAACTCATGCATGTTTACAAGTGCTAATAATAACATTTCTGATAGTGGAATAGACACCTGCTACCTGCTGTTATGCACCTATATTATCCTGAGTTTCAGGGGACTTTAGATTGCTTTGCAGTTTTTTCCCTAAATGACACCTTTCAGATCAACAGGATCATCACTTCTAGCCCTCCTGGAGCTACAACTTTCCTTGGCAATAAATGACTTATTTCTAAGTTACTGAATTAGAGAACCAGGTGTGGGAAAAAATGATAATAATAAAAAGAAAACCAAAAAAACCCCCACAAAAACTCCCAAGAAACTGAAGTGGAATTAAATGACCAAGTCATGACCCATTTTTTCCACAAATATATGCATAAATATTATGACTAGCATGCAGAAAATGAGCCACCCTCTGAGCTGGAGACCATTAAGGATGCTTGATGCTTGTACTGACAACAGAGAGATGTGGTCCATATAGCTGAGAAAGCAGCCATTTCTTTTTCCTCACGTGTCATTTTGCCTTTATTACAAACACAAAGCGTCTGCTTGACCATTAATCTCACTGAATCTAAACATGAAAAGTAACATGATCATTATAGTTTTATCTACCCATATATATTATCCTCCCCTGTCTGCCCTTTATTACGGCCTCTTAAATCAACTACCACACCTTTTTCTTATACAGGACTGTTCTTGAAGTGTCTCCTTGTACGCTCTGCAGTTCCCCAGGTCTTGTAACTCCACCACTTATCTCAATTTGTCAGTGAGACCATTTGTGTGACTAGGATTTTGAGTTTGTTGCATGCTTTGATATCACACTTCATCATGTGTCACGGCTCTGCAAATCAGTTAGGCAGTGCCACTAAATTTAGGGCTTAGGTCAGAAGCACAAGTACAACTCAAAAGCCTTCTTTCTCTTGAATCAGAAACACGAGTTCTGCTTTACACAGGAGGATCTGCCTTGGGAAAGATAAACGACTGGTGCAGAGCCAATCCAAAGTGAGTCACTACAACTTTCTTCAGCTTCAGGACAAAGTCCCCAAGAGAAATGTGGCACAGATGAATCCACACTCACCTGGACTCAGGCATTTTGTCTGTAATAAGAGAAAGTAATGCTCTGCCTCAACCTTTAACTTGGAGTAATCACAGGTGGCCCAACATATTCTATATGGATTTATAAGCCAATGAACTCAAATTAATGCCTTCCCTAGAATAATGTAGGACCCAGTTACTGATAAAAGTTTTCCAGAGCACAAGAAAATAAGCACTAAAATATTGCTTAGAGGGATGGGAAAGCAACATTAATAAAATAAGATTTTTCAGACCTTCAAATACATGTGTCGCTTTTCCTAAATCTCTAACTAATCAATACAATACTCAGCAGCTTTTTAACCTTGGTATATCCTTCAAGTTACTCTACATTACTAAAGCTACATCTACACTATGAAAGGAAAGATGCCCTGAACCATATTACCTGACATAGAGGTCAACTGTTACTGAATAGCCCATATCCACACAACTGCAATCCTTTATACAGCAGAGCCAGGCAGCCACAACTCTCTCCTAGGAAGTGCTGTGGGATCGTAACAACTCCTCAACTACACTCATGATTGTTTCCGCATGTCCCAGCAAGAAACACTTCTAACGAGTTAGCAGAATAGACAACCAAGCTCCCGCACATAGAGTATCTCCTTGATCAGCACAGTACAGATACAATGCAAGCGTTCCTAATATCAGCTCCAGCAAGAGGTATGAAGACTAAATATTATTCCTACGCAACTTACATACTGGGAAGAACCACTATTTTAAGAATCACGCAATTAATAGCTTCTGATTCTAACTGAGCTTTGGTAGCACCTAGAGTTTAAATATCTAGATGCTACTTGTGAAAAATACCACATCTTTTTCTTTGGTTACTCAGACCGTTGTCTAATCCCATTTGTATTTTTTTTGTATTTTGAATATCAAATAATTATCATCAGAGGAATGGCACACGCAATTTCAGATTCACAGCAAGTGTAACCACAGAGAACTCAAGATGCAATTCTTTACCTATAAAGCCCATTATAATTTTGAACATTATCTCCTCAATGTGATCTCGGCATATAGATGCTAACTGAGCTTGTGTGGGATTCAGCTTGCCTCAGTACAGTCAATGCACCAGAAAAGGAAGCTGATCGTGCTGACAGTGCTGAGATTGCCTTAAAACTATACAGCATCTGCAAAGAATAAGCATGCAAGTTTCACTCAACAAGCATACAACGGCAACATGAATTCATAGCTCATATGAAAAAGCTCACATTTGAATTACTAAGTGCAATGGCTTTACAAATAAAGAACATTATCAACTAAAAACTGCACAACTGGACCCCACACCAAAGTCACTGCGCTCTATGTACACTCCATTCTCAAATGTATTGTTCTCAAGGTACAACAGAAGTCATTCTCTGGTCCCCGAGTACCTTCTTTGTTGACATTAACATCCATCCATAGTCATATCTTTTAAATTTTTAATTACAGAACATCACTTTAAAACACAACAGCCCGTTTGGTCTTTCCAAGGCAAAACCTAAAAATAGTATGGAGGTCAGAAAGAAGAATCACTAAGAAGTATAACAGGAATCAAGCTATGCTTTCAGTTACCAGCAACGCTGAAATAAGCTAACATTTTGAGATAACTCTTGAAGTATTCTCCTTCAGCTTTTACCTGACTTACGCACCAAACCACAAAGACTCAGTCACTACACTCTTTCTGGAGAGGAGTACACAGGCTAGTAAGAGCTGTCACGTCCAATGGAAACATTGTGATCTTCAATGTAAATCCAGACAGCACTTAAATAAACAAATACAACTATAAACCAAAACTTAAGTAGGAATAGAGTAAGTTTGGGGGCTTTTTCTATTTTTTTTTTTTTTAATCTAAGAATACATTTACACTGCTATTGAACAAAGTGAAAAGCCCTGCAATAGATACTGGTAGACCCTTGTTCTACACAGAAATCAATCCAACTGGAGGTAACTTAAGAAGGTAACATTGTGTGCTAGTTACTCCACAAAAATAGGGAAAAACATTCAAAAGATCAGTACTATGCTGCTAGTGTCATGAAGTTACACCAGATTAAAAGAAATACTAAATTTAGTACAATATTAAAGGTAAAACAATCGGCAGTATGTCAAGTTTATCACAGAATCACAGTATCACAGTATGTCAGGGATTGGAAGGGACCTCGAAAGATCATCAAGTCCAATCCCCCTGCCAGCGCAGGAACGCCTCGATAATGCTACATAGGAACGTGTCCAAGCTATCATGACATTTTTCCCAAGAAAGTTTAATTCCCTCTTGGATGGAGGAATATGACATTTCCACGCTGCACTGTGACTCATCTACCTGGCCAGAACACACCAGAATAATGTGCCTCCATTTATAATTAGAGCATACTGAGGCAATTATGATTAATTTAGCTGTAGCTCCTGTCTTGCAGCTCCTCTAGAATGTTCTTCTCGGGTAATCACTGTTACTAGAAATGTCACAGGGGCAATCAAAGCGAAAAAAAAAGTGGTAATATTCCCTCGATATCGATCCAGTACCTGAAGCATTGATTATACAAAATTAAACTACAAAATGCATCTTATGCAACAACAACAGAAAAACAATCTTGCCTGCTAAAACCTTGAACAGCCAGCAGAACTCTATGAAACCAAAACACTTACTTAAATAGATAGGTATTTTTCTGCATTAAAGGTTTGGCCCAAATCTTAGGTATAATGGAGCTGAAAGCACTAATGGCCCAGCAGTTACAGAATCAATGTTTCTCCTAAATGATAAGGCAGAAAAGGTTGCAGAACATTTACATGTAACCGAGATATTAATCTATATAATCACTCAGTTCTCTATTTCCATGGCAACCATCAGAGAAGAGTTTTCACCCTGAAGGAATTTTTCTTTCACAGCATCACAGGAGAGCTGCCATCGGAACAGCAGTGGCTATCTCTTGCCCAGAGCACAGGAAATTCAGGGACACGTATAACAACACTCCTAACCTTAAGAGAGGCCGAGCCCACCAAGCCCAGTGGGGTAAGTTCAACAGATCCGCCATCAGCTGGAGTGTCCAACCCTTTCATTCATTCCCTTTCACTTCCCTTCTCCCCCAAATCTCACAAGTGGCCCCAACCCCACAGCGGGTTCCCTACCATCGGCATGAGGCTGCTCAGGGAAGTTCAGGTGCCGCTCAGCTTGCAGCCCCACCAGTCAGCCCACCAATGGAACAGCCTGAAGGAGCAATGTTATCCTCACAAGTAACACCATTCCCTCCATCCTTCCTCACATTATTCATCTACACTTATTAGCTTTGTGATTTCTGGATAATGACTGCCTGGGTTAGTGACCCAACCTACTTCGACTGAAATACACGGCAAAAAACTGTCATTAATTTGGGAGAGAAGATTGAAAACACACATACCAAAGCATGTGACAATTCCAAAAAGATTATGTGTCCCAAAATCATATTTATGATACGAAATACAGCAGGCCATCATATTTTGTTTAGTTGGATGAGGTTTTTTTAGTAATCCTTATAAACAGAAGCTGACAAAAATAAGGCAGTTTATGAAAAAGAAAATTCATAAGGCATAAAGTTTACTTGGCACTACTTGGCAATGATGCAGACAGCATGCTAGTCACATAGAGGGTATTTAAAAATCAACAACTGCTTTTGTAAATGCATGCTTCCGACGCCTTCGAAGGAGTAGAGACTTATACAAATATTAAAGAACTGTACTTCCGACATGAAAAGCCATGATTTAATATAAGATTATTCTACAGTAGGCAAGCTGTTTCTAGGAAGTTTCCTAGGAATACGGCCCATGCTCTACTATCGCAAAATGTAGATCTCACAAGCATCTTCCTCAAGGACAACCGTCCCGGTGCCCCTTCTGAAACACCTCCCAGATTGCATGCAATCTGTTGAGAGCTTTCCCACAGTTTCTCATAGCCTGTACTGCCAGGGTGCAAGAGGTACATTTGGGGTATTACTGATGTCTGCCAGCAGATCAAACACACAGGTAACTAATGTTTTGTTGATCTCAGATTAAACATTTCCCAAAGAAAATATGAAAAAATTAGTTCATTAGATACTTTACAAGATGGGTCAGCAAACACAGATACCTATTAGAGTCAACTGTGGTATCTGTATACAGCAGAGAGGTATTTAACAAATCAGTGCAGAGTCTGCTCTCTTCCATTTGTGGAGGCAGATCAGCAGCTTTCATTATGAAACAGAAAATGTAACTGCAAATCTCAGACTGCAGAGGAAACGAACATGTGAGTAACATGAGCTTTTAACCCATAATCCCATTACTCTATTAAAAAATAAATCAAATTATATTACTAAGAGATCATTTTCTACTACTATTCAAAACAGCAGGACAGCTCAAAGCAAGGCACACTGTCATGCTGACATGCTCAGAGTTGCATTAGGAAATACGTGTATTTTAATCTCTTGTGATTTATGTGTGACAAAAACCCACCAAATTTCTGTCCGTGTGCTGTAACCAGTACAATGCTACTACAACATGTGACTTGTAACTGATGTAACTTCTACCTTAACACTTGAAATAAAATAATGATTTTATATCAAGCATGAAGTGATAAGATACACAAACTTAAATCTAAACATGGTAGTATCAGTCAATAAATACTAGCACGACTTATTATAGGTACTTAACCACTAAACAATGCAATCACCAAAAACCTCTTGTCACACAGTTCACCTGGTTGTGCAGGTCAGCATCTCTGGTAGCTGCATTCTCAGCAGCAAAAAAAAAAAAAAAAAGTAAAGCCAAATACATCAAAAAATATAAACAAATAAAGAACAGCAAGTACAAGAATACAAATCAACATTGCTTCCCTATTCTTTTACCAAATTAAAACAAAACATTAAACTACCACTAAGACGGAAATAATTCACTTTTTTTTTCAGTCAACTAATTTTTATCCATGATTTATTTGATAATTTACGGTACTTCTTGCTAAATCCCACAGGAACTCACAAACAATGTCTGTAAACAGAATTTAATTTGTCAGCACTCAGTAGGACGGAAATACACTCCTAAGCAGCTGAAACAACGTCAAACCTATTGCCTTCCCTTTTATTAAAAAACACAGGTTGAGCAGATTTCCAAATCCTCCATGCAAATACTTAGAAGGAATGTTAAATTTGAAGGAAAATATTTTAATAATACTATCATGCATCCATTTTGATTCAATGGGAGACGTTCTGTACCTCAGAACTAACAGACTCTTGGTTGTTCAGATGGCTCACTCAAATTTACTTGTATTAACAAAAAGAATTTAAGCATTCCAGGAGGGTATTTTTGTTCATTGTAAGAGACACAGGACTGAGAAGCAAAAGGATGTTTTGGATTAGAAGATGTAATAAGCAACATGTTTTTGTAGTGATTTCTAATGTCTTCTTCCTAGAATTTACCGAGTCATAAAAAATGTGGTCTCTCAAGAAATAAATTCTTCAGGAACACATAAACTAAAACCACTTCCACACGTACATAGAAAAAAAATCAAGGGCAAACTCCACTTCAGTTTGACTAGAATCACAAACAAATTCAAGCTGTAACATCACCATCATCTCTTTTCTCATGAAATCCAATCATGCAAATATTTAATCAGGGACTTGTCAAACTCCACCTCATGACAGTATCAGCACCAGCAAACGATGCCCTGAGGTTTCAATATGCATTGACTTTTCTATTACTCCATTTAGCGATAAACTCAAAAACAGAACATAAAACATGACCTACTTCTGCTGTCTTACAGATTTCATTTACTGCCTCTAGTGATAACCAGAAGACTACTCTCCAGGGGCCACACCAGTGCCTGAATCAGAGAGGGAAAATGAACATAATCCCCAACCCTCAACAGTCAAAGCTGAAATTCAGTCCCTGAGAAAAGCACATCCTTGCACATACTGTGCAGGACAACCATCTGTCCAAACATGTTGATAGAGAACGCTCTTATTCAAACAGCTACCAAAATCCTGAAACGGAACATAAAACTCACTCCCAAATTAAACATGAGCATTCTAAAACTACCAACCTATTGCAGTATGGGAAATAAAAAAAAAACCCTCACAAAAAAAAAAAACTCAAAGCCCAGCATTACTTATTAATTTAAACTGAGATAGATCTTCTTGTCATCAAGCAGTAAAACTCAGTAAAGTTCGGCCTCCTTCGCATTGATGATAATTACTCAAACATCAGTCTATTTTTTGACTGTGCTTACACCTTTCAGCAGCTTTAAGTACTGGAAAAAGGGAAAAAATAGGACTAAAATATAGTACATCAACAAAAATAGCATGCTCGGAATCCTGCATCCAAACATCTAAAGGGTGTTACTTGGTACATCACTCATACAAGGACCAGAAACCCGTGTCAAATGGGTTCACAGCAGATAAAATGCTGTGCCCCTAAAGATAACAAATACAAGCACTGGGTTTTGGGGATTATCTGGTGAGACTCTGTGCATGTCTGCAAGCTGAACTAAGCTACAGAGGCAGCTGAAACGAGATGAATGACACTGGCAAATAGTTTAAAGGAACTTGCTTTTAAAGCACCATTGAGATTTGCACTGTTCAGACAGTATTTCTGGGGTCACATCTTCCTGATTCTCCTGAAAGTTCTGCTTTTCTGCCAAGGACTCCGAGTTCTCCCAAATTAAACAGTGCAATCAAGTACTTGCATCAAAATACGGAAAAAAAAACCACTACATGAAACTTCAAGGAAGTTGGCATTTTACGAAAAAAAAGAGGTTGGCATGGTTAACTCTGTTCATATTAAAAATACATAAATTAGACACTCAAAAGCAAGAAAAAAAATAGACCTTTGCAGCGTGACACTTTAAAGCTATTCTCTGTCACCTTCCTCTTATTTTACTGCTCCTTATCTGAAGTATTACATTAAATAACTGATCAGTACAAGAGTTTTAGAAATCCTATCCTAATCCATTGCTATTTAATAAAACCAAGATACTGTTAAGATGATTACTTTTACTTTTTAAGTAGGAGACAACTTCTAATTTTTTTCAGGACCTCATCTACTATAAAAATATACAATTGCTCTCTGCTTTTTCTCAAAATGAATATATTGCCTCTGTGGCAAGTAACAGATGAAATCATCTGGGATACCATTATTCACTCCCTTGATCTATTCATATATTTCAATATTCAAACTAATTCACAGAGCCATGAAATAGGTATTCACACCTGTGCTGAAATGCTTTACTTTTTCCACTCCAAACCTTATTAATTTACAAAGAACATATTTGATTCTATTCCAAACGAACAAATAATCTGACTATGCAATTTGAAAATACAGCCCTACATATCTTTATAAATTCCATTTCTGCACCTTTATGGCAGCAAAAATCAGAACAAAAATCTTCAGGCTTAATAATTTGTACGGTAAGAGAAGAAAGCAGAAACAACTACACTGAAACAAGGAATCACAGAATGTTAGGGGTTGGAAAGATCAAGTACAAGGAATTGCATTATCAGCAATTATTTAGTAGTCAAGAAATTGCACTATGTGCAATTAAAACTCCAAAACATTGCAAAACTCTCCAGAAGCAAACCTTCTCTTTCCTCCCCACTCCCAAACATTGAGCACTACGTTTACCATCAATCAATAAAGTTCAGGGGACAAAGGTACTATCTAGGATCTGACAGCCACTACTTTTTTCCTTGAGTGTCCTTAAGCAACAACAACAATATAAAAATGGTTGAAATACTTTAAAGCTTGGTCTTTATTCACTCTATTTTAAATCGATGTCAGTTTTGACTATTTAGAGAGCCAAGAACTGTTACATACAAAGGAGCTATCACAAAACGATAACCTTTTTCTTATTAATATCACAGCAGCCTTAGTTAAGCACTGTTTACATGGCCTTTTGGAGGCCTATAAAATAATAAACTTGGGTTTTACTTACTACAAACTGAAGTTTTCAAATATTTATACATATCAATATTAATAGTGGTGACGATTTCAGAAAATAGGAACAAAAGAAGACAGACACAGCTATTAATTCCCTAGGAGATGACAGATTTTAGTTAATTTTAATTAAAATTAATTGTCTAATTTACTTACAGGTTCTTAGAAAATTATCTCAAGACTCAGAGTTAAAAATACGATGTTTAAAAATACAGTTTAGTGATTTCTAAGGAACCTGAATTAGGGTTTTTTTTAAAGAATGAATGGAATTCACAATTCACTTCAGAGTTGCAAAGTACGGAATGCCTCCATAATTACTGAGCTATTCATCACATAAAATTGACAACCCCATATAGAGAAACCATCAAGTGTGCACTCTGCAGCCAATACGCTCGAAGGTACGTATCAGAGCCAAATGAAATGTTCAGGTAATTAAGAGTCTTGAAATGACATTAAAACATTGCTCTATGTTGCAGTCTATACCTAAAGGATATGAAATGCTACAAACCCACAGACACCAAAAAGCAGGGAAATAACCTTACCTGACTTATAAAATGGTGTAATATATATAATATATATACTAGCTTGATGCCTAATGCTCACATGCACAAAAGAAGCAATTCCTTTTTCAGAGGTGAAAAGCACAAACTAAACTTATATTCTGAAGCATGAGATGTCTTTAGCAAGCATGAGAAATTAAACGCATTAGATCAGAAGCAGCATTTAAAAATTCTTCTTCAAATATATTGATATTCCATTTACAGCCAAATCAACACATGAAACAGAGCTAGTGAAATGGCTTCGGCACAGCAATAAACTTAATTTCATCCTTGCTCTACATATCTATCCACAGAAAGCATTAGGATGCTACATGAGAAAATTTAGAGGTCATCTGATGGGATATGACCATTACAAGTTCTGTATAATCTCATGCCAACATTGCCTAAGAATCTGCACAGGTACCTAGAGTGACTGACCCTCAAGCAGTTAAAATAGTAGGTTACAAGGGACTCCCTTACAAGAGGGACCAGATATTGTACAGGCATGTAGAAATACAATGAAAAGATTTTTTTTGTAGCAGAAGTAGCTGATAGGACAATATTGAATAGCATTGACAGAACAGTAACTGTAATGCTTCTACATTTCCAGGCCAGATCTTTTCATTCTACTTGCAGTGAACAAATGGTACTTTGAGAGCTGGCCAATTAATAGCAGCTAAAATGCTGAATTACTCTACCCTTTGTGGACAAAATAAGATGTTATGTAAATTACTTCTCATCTTCAAAGTTGTCTGCAGAAAAAGCTCATTAAAATCAGGTTTATGTCAGTGCCACTCCCTTGACGTCAGCTAAATTATTCCCAATGCATACTTCCACATGTGTGATTAATGTCAGACCTAACAACTGGCTAATCACCATGGAAAACCATTATGCTTTCCCCTATTTCTTTCTAAGAATTGCAAGACCTGCAGAGGGTGCAGTGTACTCTGAAGTTATGGTAAACTATTAGATTTAACTTATTTCCCTTTTCAGCATCCATTGGAAAGTTTCACAGTAACACAAGTTTCAAGAGCAGAATTTCAGATTATAAAGGTTTGATAAAAAGGAATAAAAGTTATTTCTGATTTGGAAAAGGGAAGGACAAGTTTGAAATAAAGATGACTACTTCTGCAGAAATAGTTCACTCGGTTATAATAAGAGAAAATTGTCATGAAATGCATTTGATGTAACATGTTCTTTTATTACTATTTATGTCAGAATTTGCAAAGTGAATTGAACTTGTTTCCAGTGGAACAAAAAAACAAAACCTCCACAAAAGTGCATTAGAATACAAATCTCAAAATTCAAACTGATTACAATTCAATTTCAAATGTAAGACTACGATTGAAATGAAGCTGAGAAAGATGCTTCACAGGTCAGTGACTTTCCACTGCAGTTTCACGCTGAAGTACCAGTTGTCCAAGAGTTTTGCTGTCATAAAAACCCAGCTGTTAAGGGTTTCTGTATATGGACTCTACAGGTGCAGATGAGTAACACTCCACACAAAGGAGCAGGCTAGAAAGAGCAAACATACATGCTGAGAAGAAGGGTTTAAAAGTCTACTAAATGCTGACAAGCTGACAATGCATTTTCAAGACATGATAAGGTCAGCAGGCCAGGCCTGCACCAATGAAGGGCTGTGCAACCCAGACCCCATCCGAGGCGGCAGCAGCAGCCACGCGCTGGCAGAGGCACCAGGACCGCGTGTGTTGCTGAGGAGACACAGGTCCCCGCGAGGGACCCTCCGCACACCTGCCCAGAAGCCGCTGTCACCCCAGCACAGCTCCCACTGTGAGGAACCAGCCAGGCTGGCCTCCGCCCAGGGACGGTGAGTGATGGGACCTGTGGGTGGGGGAACAGCAGCAGGGAATAAGCAAATGGGCAGTGAAATGATGATTAGGGGAGTGGAGCATCTCCCTTATGAGGAAAGACTGAGGGAGCTGGGGCTCTTTAGTCTGGAGGAGAGGAGACTGAGGGGTGACCTTATTAGTGTTTATAAATGTATAAAGGGGGAGTGTCACGAGGATTTAGCCAGGCTCTTCTCGGTGGCAAACAACGATAGGACAAGGGGTAATGGAATCAAGCCGGAACACAAGAGGTTCCACTTAAATTTGAGAAGAAACTTCTTCTCGGTGAGGGTGACAGAACACTGGAACAGCCTGCCCAGGGAGGTTGTGGAGTCTCCTTCTCTGGAGACATTCAAAACCCACCTGGACGCATTCCTGTGTAACATCTTCTAGGTGTTCCTGCTCTGGCAGGGGGATTGTACTAGATGATCTTTTGAGGTCCCTTCCAATCCCTAGCATACCGTGATACTGTGAAAACAGTTACCTTCTCTTAATAATAGCTTGGTTCTATTCATAGTAAGAGCTTAATAAAAGTTGTGCTAACAAATGTTCACTGGGATCTGTCTCTCCTTCACTCCCCTAGCAGTGAAAACAGAATTTACAAGTGTACAATGATATCTGAACCCAGTCTCCTACAGATCCTGAGATGCATTAGAGTACCTGTAGAATAATGTTCTTTTTTCAACATGTGGTTTTGTAACTCAAAGAAGCATTTTATTAAGATTTTTATTATGATGAAAAAGTATTACAAACTCAAATACATTATCAGCTCAGATCTCATATCTGATGCATGAAGGGACCATTATAGGCTCCCAGAATGCCAGATTTCTCTGAATTCTGCAATTCTGACTTGAGGTGCACTGCAATTTGTGCTCATACACAATGCCAAAATATTCAATAACTGTTAGAAGCAAAATATGCTTTTAAATGTCTTTTAGCAGTAACATCTGGCAAAACAATCCCTGATTAACTCCAGTGTTGCTCTACTTAAAAAAAAATAAAACCAACAAAACATCAAGCAAACGCAACTCCTATTACATAAGCCTCATTGCTAAATCACCAGTGAAGTGGGAACTGGTAACACTCCCAAAAGAGCATTGTAGTGACAAATAAAATTCTTATGTAATTAAGAAGTTTCACGTGAAACTAATAAAACAACTGCGCTATACAAGCATATTTACATAACTAGCTATACAACATAGAAACAAAATAAGTTCATTAGAGTATCAGTGTTTTATTGTTATAAGCTGCGGGGAGTCTTCTTTCAGACGGGTAAGACTGATTCTCTGACTCCAGGTAACAAGAGTAATACACGCTTAGGAAGAGGGAATAAAGTATTGACGCCAAAGGTGTACAGTTAGAACATAAGATGCACATCAAGTCACTGAGCATTACAAAGTGAATCTAGCATTTGCCAACACCATTTTCAAGATTAATCCTTTACAGTCAGCAATACACATAATTACATTGGTTTAAACAAAAAAAAAAAGGACAGAACTTGTATTTTATTACAAAGTTCAAAATGGCTTCAAATATAAATCCTATATAAAGAACAGTGTCTCTGTCCTAAGAATTATGTACTTTTTGAAAGAAAATTCCTTGTACTATGAATTTAAAGGAGAAGCTGAGGTGCTCAATGATGAAGACACAAAGATATCCCTATGTTTCCCACACATGCTTTAACGTTAACTGTACCATTTTCACTTCCCAGTCTCTCATGAGGTTTCTATACCTACAGAATGGACCTTATTATTGCCATTCAAACAGTGTACGTTTGTGCAGCAGCCTGGTTCTGAGTGACACAGAGAAGTGCTGCTCCAATTAAAATTATTTTATAAGCATAACTCTAATGAACCAGCTTAATGATACAAATGACTTGCAATGGAATCTCAGAATAGTACTTTCTTATCTGATTTGCAGAAAGAGAACTCTCCTTCCTCGTCTTCCAGTAAGTGGGAAGGAAAAAAAAAAGGAGCAAATTTTCTGACACATAGTAGAAAAACGTTTCTTTTAATGGAGGGGAAAAGGAACCATTCTCTGTGTAATTGCAAATTGACACCTTTTTTCCTTGTACAGGATTATCTTTTGCCACTCATTTCTCACAGATAAACCTAAAATTTTCCCAGCTGGCACCCACTTTAACTTTCAAACATTCTTAGACTGGTTTTCAGAAATATTGGTGAGACTGAGCTGTCAACTCTTAGTTGGTTCAGCAGAACACAAGCCACTCTGAAGACATGTTCTTCTTCCTCATTCTGCATACATACATGCACTCTAAGAAAACTGAACAGAGGCTGATTTTCTCTGTGAAAGGAAAATAAAAAGAACTTGTCTTAAAAAGACTGCATTGTAGCATAAGAGACGGAGGTAATTTCTTTACCCAACTTCTATGCCAATTACCAAGTTGTGTAGCTTACAGCTCGCACTTATTGGAAGCTAGCACCTGCCAACTGTCACTAAAGCAGCAGAGGGGGAAAAAAAAGAAACGCGGTAATGTTTATATACACTTCTGCAGTCAGAATTTAAAAAAAAAAAAAGAAAAAAAAACCCAAAGCCAACACCCAAACCACTATTTGCAACTGTCTGTAAAAGCCTAGGAGAATATTTCTAGAAGTCTGCAACAAATACTTCTGCTTTTATATCACATTAAACTGAGAAAACATTTAAATCCAAAGCTCTGCATAAGCAATTTAAGAAACTGATCCACAAAGGATTCCTTCACTGCTTTCAGCTGTCTTCTGAGGCAGTCTTCTAGGTCTGACTAACTGAAAAACAAGAATACAGATGTTTGTACTTATCTACATGCAATAATGCAAATCATTGCAACCAAAAAGCTCATCCTTATAAGGGTCCTTATCTTCCTACAGCTTTCCCTAACTGAAATATAAAGTAATTGTCAGACTACGATTCCTCCCTGAGAAGTAGTCCAATTATATATGTCACAAACACATGCAAAAAAATGTGTGTAGCATGCCAAATGATGAAGACTGTCTTTATTTGGAAGCATTTATAACGAAGTATGGAAAGAGCAGTGAGTTTGTTTAAAATACGACAGTAACAACTGCACTGTGAGTACCTAGGTAACAGTACATTTTATGCAAGCAGAAGTGTGTTCCCCACACCTTCCTCTTGGAAACAATGGCTGCCCATGGCTTAGATGAGCATATGATCTGCTGGATAAAGTACTGGTTGGCTGGATAGGCCCAAAGAGTGGTGATCAATGGAGTTAAATTCAACTGGCAGCCAGTCACAAGTGGTGTCCCTCAGGGCTCAGTTTGGGACCATTTCTGTTTAACATCTTTATTGATGATCTTGATAAGGACATGGAGTTTTATCATCAATAAGTTTGCAGATGACACCAAGTTAGGTGGGAGTGTTGATCTGCATGGGGGTAGGGAGGCCCTGCAGAGAGACTTGGACAGGTTGGATCGATGGGCCAGTGTTAATGGGATGAGCTTCAACAAAGCCAAGTGCCAGGTCCTGCACTTGGGCCACAACAACCCCCTGCAACACTACAGGCTTGGGGAACTGTGGCTGGAAAACTGCCTGCCAGAAAGGGACCCGGGGGTTCTAATCAACAAGCGGCTGAATATGAGCAAGCAGTGTGCCCAGGTGGCCAAGAAGGCCAACGGCATCCTGGCTTGTGTTAGAAATACTCCAGCAGGAGTAGGGAGGTGATTGTCCCGCCGTGCTCAGCACTGGTGAGGCCACACCTTGAGTACTGTGTCCAGTTTTGGGCATCTCAATACAAGAGAGATCTCAAGGTGCTGGAGCAAGTGCAGAAGAGGGCAATGAAGCTGGTGAAGGGCCTGGAAAATAAATCTTACGAAGAATGATTGAAGGAGCTGGGGTTGTTTAGTTTGAACAAGAGGAGGCTCAAGGGAGACCTCATCACTCTCTACAACAACCTGAAAGGACACTGCAGAGAGGTTGGTGCTGATCTCTTCTCACAGGTCATTAGTGAGAGCAAGAGGGAGTGGCTTCAAACTGCAACAGGGTAGGTTTAGACTGGACATTAGGAAAAAAATTTTCACAGAAGGAGTAGTCAGACGTTAGAACAGGCTGCCCAGGGAGGTGGCTGAGTCACCATGCCCAGATGTGTTTAAAGGTTGTTTAGATGTGGTGTTGGGGGATATGGTTTAGGGGTGAACTTGGTAGAGTAGGGTCAATGGTTGGACTCGATGATCCCAAGGGTCTTTTCCAGCCTGAATGATTCTATGATTCTATGAATGAGAAGTTTTAACAAAAAAACCTAGTTCATAGTCTCAAGACATTTCAATCATCAAGCAGTTTCTTGAATTGCTTGGCTTGAATTAAAGTTTCAGATTTTTTCTATTAATTCTTCACATAATGGTTAAAAATAATCTACTATATTAATTTACATCTTTGATTTGGTTATATACTCTTCTACTTAATACGGGAAAATTTGTCCTGACCTGGTACCACAGCTGTGTTAATCTTTATTTTTTTCAGGTAATTTATGAGATGGCAGGATTACAGTTCAAATTATGAATTAGGTATCAGGTTTCCTTATTACGTTCTGGATCAGCTGAAGCCCCTAATTTTGTCCTAGCAAACCTCACAGGCTGCCCAGGGAAGTGGTGGAGTTGCCATCCCTGGAAGTGTTCAAAAGAAGCGTAGATGTGGCACTTCAGGATACAGTTTCATGCTCATGGCAATGTTGGGTTGACGGTTGGACTAGATGACCTTAGATATCTTTTCCAACCTTAAGGAGTCTATGACTGCTGCTCTGCAGTTACCATCCAGTTAACAGCAACCACATCCACAGACCAAGCCAGGACCTCCACAGTTCTCTGGTGTCTTTCACGAGAACTAATTCTGAAAGACAACTACCTTTAAGCAGACAGATAACTTCGCAGGTAATTGCATTCCAAATTGGAAGAATCTTGACGGGCCTAACATGACAACTGCAGGAACTCAACAATTAGCTGCACTCCTACTACTTGCTGAAATCTGTCTCAGATGACACTTTGGGTTTGAGACACAGTCAGTAAATTTATGAGCAGTCCTAAACCAGACTAGACAAAATCAGAGTATTTACTTTAAATCATTAACATGAATCTAAGCTCATGCAGACAACTTTAGATTGAAGTACAGAATAGGTTAGGCAAATTAAGATGTGTATGTTAGCACTCTTTACCTCCTCCAACCCAGCTTCTCATCACTCCCTAACCCTAGAAGTGAGATCACGTTTCACAAAATCACAGAATTTGGGTTTGGAAGGGACCTCTGAACACCACCTAGTCCAACCCTCCTGCTAGAGCAGGATGACCTAGAGTAGATCACACAGGAATACATCCAGGTAAGTTGTGAAAGTCTACAGAGAGGGAGACTCCACAATTAAACAGAGAATCCAGAACCACTTTTACCCAGGGGGTTCTCCCCAGGCCATCAAGAAAACTTCCAGGCAAGATGAGAGAACCACCCAGGATGAAAGCCAGGTTTACAAGTTTTAACAGGCTATGAATTCAGAGACAAGCATGAGCACAAACAATACTAATATACTCAGCAAAAGAAAATTTTACTATGTGCCAGGAAGATTAAATAACATTTTAAAGTATTACTCAAATGCACACGCTGCCATTTTTTCATGTGTACTAAAAAACAGGAATAATGAAGTCAGAATAAAACAAAACTGTAGATTCACAGACATAACGGTGCTTAGCAACATCTTGAAGAACTGTTTAGAAAAAGCCTAAGCATCTATGTTCTGCAAGGTTATTCCAAACACGAGACTCTTCTCAGTGGTGTCGTGTCAGAACAAGGGGCAATGGTCAAGAACTGGAAAAGAGGAGGTTCAATCCAAACATAAGGAAATACTTCCCCCCATTTAAATCTACCTCTATTTAACTCTGAAAAGCCCTTATTGAATTTTGTGTTCTGACAAAACTTTCAGATGAGTAAGACAAAGTGCCACACAAAACACTACTGGGAACGTGTATTTAACAACTGATTATCCTGGAGCAGGCAAGAATTAGCCTCTGAGCTCTCTTGAATGATGACCTATGTTTTAGGAAGCTGAACTGGAATTAGTCTGCCCATAAAACAAAATTCATATAACATAGTTTATTAACTACATAGATAATTTTTTTCCCTTTGAATTATTTGGTTACTTTAGATTCAATATCTCCAAGTCAAAGCCCCATATAACCACTCTTTGGCTGCTTGCACACCCTATCAAACAGAACAGTATCTAGATAGTACCCATACAATAAATATTTTCCCCTTCAGTATCTACAAGAAAACATGTTGATACCTCATTAACACTGAAAATCTTTGAAAAATAGGCCAAGCGTTTGCAGTGCTTTAGTTCAGACACTCACAAACAAGTATCAAAATAATTCTACCTAGAAGTGTGCTGACCTGAGCAAGGAGCTCAGGTGCAAACTACTGACATGAAAATTACATTATGTCTGAAAGCTGAAGTAGTTCTGTAACATAAAACACTGCAGGTGCTTTGATAGTATTAAATAATAACACAATAAATTGTGACCTGTTCTCATGGGATATGTTTTATATTAGAACTTCTTTGACAGCAGCCAAAAAGGCACATACATTTTTTTTCTACACTTCCTTTTCTTGTCACACCAGTACCAGTCAACGTTAGAATAGATTGTGGAAAAAGAGTTTAACCAAAGCAAACCACCAAACCAAAACCACACACACAGGAAACACTAGTGACTGTTTGCAGGCTCCGTTTAACCACTGTCAGTTTAAATACTGTCAGTTAGCAGCATTGCCAAGGATAAGATCAGCTAAAACACATTCAGCAGGCCAAAAAAGCTTGCTTTGGGAATGAGTAAAACTAAGGTAATAGGCAAGTATAAAGCGATACACTAAAGTGAGGTTCTTTCAGAGTGGTCCTAATTTAAAAAAAAAACCAACATCCTAAACATCCTGTGTCTCCTTCCAGTATACGCATAGGCAAGGTCTGAATTATATGAAGCTGCTCTAACTTCAGATACAAATGTCACATTGGAGTGGAGTTAATCATTCTGAAGAAAAAAAAAAAGCCTTTTTATCTTTTGAACGGTTCAAATAAGATCTCATAGAAATGAGACAAAACAGGTTTTATGGTTCAGCCACATTTAAGACTGGGTCAGCTGGTCTGTAGAGAACCCACAGAACGCGCTACAATAAAAGAATGTGAGCGGAAATGGGAACAGCTGTGCTTTATTACAAACCTGGGGCTGTTTTAACTACAAAACTTTCTTTATGCCTTTAAGTTTCTGTAGGACTCTCTGCCATTCTGAACAGCAGATTCAAAACTCCCATTTCCCCAACAACAAAATACTTGGGTTTAGTCAAATTTATCTTTTTCTGTATCTCACCTATACAGCTACGTGCAAATTAATCTTTCTTTTCAGACACGCCACTTTCCTCCACGCCTCAAAATCGTATTTTGTAATCAGACAGCCTAATAATAAATGAACCAGCAAACTGCTGGTAACAAAAAAAATCAAGCTTTTTTCCTTCAAAACCCTTTAGCCATCTCAAGTATTCTTAGCTAATAAAACACAGATCACCATCACATTAAAAACAAAAGGCTATTTAATATTTTTAAAGCAATTATCCACTCCCTATCCCAGAGGAAGAGTTTACACTGGGTTTACTCCTGATTCATACTCAATATTATTTTTCCAAGAAGAAACAGGGAGAAATACTTCAGTTGAAGAAAATCCCTCAAGTTTGCACAGACTGGCTGAAGGTTCCCACAAGACTAAAAAGCATCCATTAACAAGTGTACTTTAATTTTCTTGTTAATTTCATTAATACAATGCAAGTACCTCAAATGCAAGTACTGTTCATACTGACATTTTAATGCAATTAGCAGCTTCTAAATTGATTTCTTAAAAATCACCCTACTTGAGACTGTCTGCTTCTCTTTGGTTATTTTTAGGGTATTTATAGGAGACAACCCCCTTCTTCAGTCCACTATCTTCAGACAAATAGAAGTGCATTGGGTAAAGAGGAATAAAAAAAAAAAAAGACCATGCATACAGGTATGTTAGTGTATCCAAACAAATACATGTTAATGTAATGGTGACTGGATGAGACCAGATCAATGTGTCAGATAGGAGAGTTGTATATTTTCGTATCATAGAATGGCCTAGGCTGGAAGGGACCTTAGAGATCACTTAATCCAACCTCCCTGTCCGGGGCAGGGACATCACTCAACTAGATCAGGTAACACATGAGGACCCAACGGGAATCGAACCCGTAACCTTTGGTGTTTCAGCACCAAGCTCAACCGAGTGAGCATTACACAACTTTCTTTATAATTTCAATTAGGTTTTGTCAATGCTTTCCAGACTCCTTTTTTGTAAATACTACCCACTTAAAAGGAAATTAACTTCTTCATCTTAACTGCTAATTCTATGCTTGTATAAATAAACTACTTACAATAAGACAAAAATTTTGAAATAAATTCATTGTGGTAGCAATTATTCACCATATACTGTAATTTTTCAGGTAATGCATCAATAAGTTTTGCAAAAATCTACTTTTCAATGGAGCAGAACAACATCCAGAAATGAAAGAGGCAATGAACTATGACAATAAGCCAAAAACCTGAGGATCTTATACAGCATTCCCTCTATAACTTTAAGAATAAGCCTCTTCTCCTACACTGACTTAAAACCAATAAAAAAATAAAAAATAAAACCACCCCAAACAAGGTATCCATCTGACAAGACCTAATGGAAAACTGAAACAGATGCTTAAACAGTAAAGTATAACTGAGTTATCACCCCAGTTATTTAGAACAGATGTCAGCACCACCAGCCAGTCTTTAGAGGGTTTTTATTCGCCATAGCTGACATAGTTCTTGTGTATACAGAGTCAAGAAAAACAGGAAAGCAATCAAAAATAAATTCATACATAATTTTTTAAGCTCAGATAATGCTGAACTTTCACATTTAATCAGACTTTAGTTTGTGACTTTCAAAATGGACCAATTACAGTCAAGGTGTAGACTAATTTTGTCCCTGTGATGGCCTGATTATGCCTTTTTCAGGGATACCATTGCAACACCTAGGGTAAGTGGCAGAACTGGATACTTCTTCAAAAAAAGTATACTAAAAATTAAGAGTGAAGAGAGCTCAGGAAGTGACAAGAAGAGGGAAAAGGGCCATTTCAGAGTGCCTGGCTTCCCAAGACCTATTTCAACAGCAGCTGGCATCCCTTGAAGGTCCTTTATAAAGAAAATCTGAAGTGGAAACTGTTCAATATTCCAAAGTTCATTTTTATAAAAGAACTAAACTCTGGACAGCTGATGAAAAGGGAACTGAGCTTCTGGCAACAGTATAAAAGCATGATGGCCTTATTCTTCCCAAGAAGAAATACAGAAAACAAAGAAGTGCATATTTCTGGCTGCTTTTTCTCATTTATCTTAATCATTATTTTCTCTACAGTTTCCTCAAAATGTTCATAATGAAAAAATGCAATACTTTAGCTAAAGTACTACTAGCAACAGCAGTGAGTCTTCTAACTTCCAGAAACAGCAAGCCTTATCAACAGGTAAATTATCCTACTAGGCACTTAAAGAAGTTCACTAGTAAAGGCTGCTATGGAAAAATACAGGTTTGATCGTCAATGTATTGAGACATTTAATTTTCTTTCAACTTTATTTTAGGTCTGACCAGCAAGTAGTTGGCAAGGCAACTGGCTTCCTCTATCAAAACAAATTCAGTTTCATTTCAAGTTTCACAGAAAGCACAATAATTGAAAATCCAGTAATCTAGAATGAAGTCTTCATTAAGAAATATTTAGGGTATAAGGCTGCATCTCTTCTCAAGCAAGAACCAAAATAAATTATTCTGTGATTAGGCTTGAACATGAAAATCATGAAGAACAGACATACTGAAAAAAAACAAATTACATATGAAAGGTGAATTTACAATATTCATAAAAACACAATAGCTTTCAGAAATGATGTATTCATCACTGCATCGCATATTACTTGAATTATAAGCAGGCACTCTAAAAAACATCCATGGTCTTACAGAACAAAGTTTAAAATTACAGGGACTTCTTTCCAAGTTGTTGTAAATCCTAAACTCCCCATCTTACTGGAGCTACTGTGTTAGAACCAGTCACTCTTCTGTTGTCCCATCACTCTGCCTGAGACAGGGCAACAAGTTATCTCCCTCATTTATAGCAAGCACTGACCATTCCCCAAAAGATCAGCACCTTAACTAGGTACAACATTAAGACCACACTGACAGCCCTTTCCACTTCTCAACATCCAGTGTCTATTTTAAATACTTACATTCAGATTAAGTGTGAGGAATTTTGTTTGAAAAATATAAGTGTTATAATACACAACTGCTGCATTGGTAAAAGGTATTCTTTCTTCCAACAAAAATTAAGAGGTATCATTACCTAAGTACCACAACTCATTACGACTCACCAATGTTAACTGACCAAGCTACTGAATCCTATCTTAATCTCCCATAAAACAGACCTATAATATAACACCAAGCCTACCTGATGCACACATCAAATCTAGCACTGCATTTAAATACAATTACCAATGAAAATTAAAAAGGGGATTCAGTCTGCAACACTAAATATTTCATTCAGACATGAAACATTATGCCTGTTGTCATAGCTATCCTTTCCCTTTCAGAAAGTACTGTTCAGATTGCATATTGGTATCTCCTCCTCACAGAGAATGATTGGATAATTCACGTTGCAAGGGACATCAGGAGGTTTCTAGCCCAATCTCTTGCTCAAAACAGGGTCAGCTAAGAAATCAGATCAGGTTGCTGGGGACTTTATCCATCCGAGTCTTGAAAACTTCGAAGGTGGAGAAGTGCACCACCTCTCCCAGTAATCTGTTCCAATCCGTGACTTCATATATATCAATACCTTTCCTTCATTTTTACAGGCAAATTAAATTTCACAGTTATTAAGCTGAAGTGCATTACTCAAATTTTATGGATAAGAAAAATAATCTAATACAGAAACTAATACAGCAGTAAATTCAAGCATATACTGGCTAGACCAGGAATCAACAGCAAATTAGTTGCATATGTGTTCAAATATTTTGCTAAACTGGAAAAAGATTGTCTACGGTAAAGCAGAATGTTTCCAGTAAAGCTGCAGAAAGAACACCCATCTCATGACTAGGTCATGATCTCTATGCTACAAGCCAGCTCCTTCGCGTAGGAGCAACACAGAATCACAGAATTTTTGGAGCTTAAAGGGACTGTTAGAGATCGTTTAGTCCAACCCTCCTGACTAATCTGACCATTTTGTGTCAATTATAAAGTAAAGAACTTTTCAAATACGTATATTTATATTTCTTCAACACTGCAGTTCTCATACAAGTTCTTAAGAAGATTTCAGAGACACAGAAAAGTTTTTTCCATATTGTATCACATTAACTGTAATATTTAGTCTGTGGTGCAAACCATAACCCATCCATTCCCCCCATTTCAGACATAAGAGCTACTAAGTTACTGCAAACAGTATTTTTATCACATCAGAAAGACTATCTTACATAAATAAAATACTATGGTCCAGAGGTAACTCCACCAGTCAGTTTTATTCAAACCTCAATTCAGTGAAATGCTTACATATTCCTTTTACAAGTATTTCCCTAAAGTAACTGCAACAAAGCTTATAACAGAAAATGAAAAAAAAAACAACAAACAAATATAAACACAAACTCTAAACCATGTCATTCTTTTTGCCAACCCAGAAACCCCCAAAACTTAGGATTAAGCAAAAATACAGTATATGATCCAGTATGAATTGCTGATGTCTCTTCATAATTAAGACTACTTGGATTATTCAGCATTTCTAATGTTTGCTACTACTTGTAACTTTGGCAAAGTAAGTGTCCCATCTGTCTGTCCTTGCTTCTGCCATATAGAAACACACATTCACACATCTCACTAAAAAATTTGTTTAAGAATTCAATTTTTAGAAGGAACAGTGGAGTAAGAACACATCATCATACTTTTTCTTTTTTTTTTCTTTCAGCAAAAGTGTCTTTTTCTTCAAAAAACATTAGTGACCACATTCTGAAGCCATCACCATAGGGAAGCTTTGAGTTCATACTACACTCTTACCCGTATCTCTAAAAACTCAACAAAACCTACTCAACTTTTAAAAAGAAAGTACTGTGTTTTAGTGCAGAACAAAAGCCACCTTTTGGTCTACGAAGAGGAATAAAAATTGAGACCACTGTCTTGCAAAAGCACAGAAAAAGTTGACTGGAGACTGAGAAGTGAAGAAGACTAGACAGGACTGATGCAGGAACGAAGAGGAAGCTCTGTGGAATAAAGAAAATTAAATTGATGGAATGCTGACAGGTAAAAAGGAAGGAGAGACAGGACTGGCTGAG
Organism: Trogon surrucura; assembly: GCA_020746105.1. Taxonomy (NCBI): domain Eukaryota; kingdom Metazoa; phylum Chordata; class Aves; order Trogoniformes; family Trogonidae; genus Trogon; species Trogon surrucura. The sequence goes on from CM036617.1 coordinate 189,790,951, forward strand.
AAAAGAACTTGAAGACAAATTTTGAATGGTAAAAACCAGCAATGCCTCTGAGACTGGCTACAGGAGAATAAGATGACTGCCATTAGGAGATATGCGTAAAGTGAAAAGGACTGCGCTTGCAGAGGACCGGCAAGAGGCCTCATCCACTACGATACTTGTATATGGTCTCTAAATCCTAGAATAGAAAGGACTCCAGTCTTTCACCACTCTTCCACTAGTAGAAGTGCCTGTGCAAACACACTACAAACCATCCGACTGTGCCTTACCACTGGTGTATATAAAAGTGACTGTACTCTCAAAATGTTATCACTCAGAACACTAGAAGTTAAAGAGCTTTTGCAAAGGATTCAGTTTTCCCAATCCTGCTGATAACCATTGTGGGTCCAACGCAGTAAGACAAGAAAAAAATATATTTGAGAGTTGAAAATTTTCTGCATTTTCTTTGTCTGGTTTTGATTTTTTTTTAATAACCTAAGATTTAATTTTCCAGGTTTTAAGAAAGTTGAGGCAACATATTTGCACATTTTACCCCAGAAACAATACGAAGGAATATTATTAAGGTTACTAAATCAACCACTCAGAAATTATAAAATGACAAACACTGTTGTCTGTGCAACCGTAATCCACTTCCCTGGAGTGTGTACAGTTTTGCACAATATTTCAACAAACATTTGCTGCTCCTTCAAAGCTACTTTGCCTCATTCAGTGCACAGGATGAGCAGGCACAGATGACACAGAACCTAATGGAGGTAGAACTCTTGTCTTACTAAAGAACAGGAATGTGTGTAGTGAACTAGGCAGGGCTCCCAGGAAAAAAAAAAAAAATTAAAAAAAGGACAGGGGCTCTGTAATATAACACAAAGGCTTTAACCATTATTAAATCCTCCCTTTTGTAGTTTTCCCTGTTTTTCTGTCATGTAAAATATTTCACTCCAAATTCCTGTAGTTTGTAATTAACTGTGAATTCTTCTTTTTCCCATCCGCTCTGAAGACATTCCCAGATGTATGGAGCACTCAAGACTTACTAAAAGCAGTAGCAGTCATAACTTGAGGAAACATATTTGGAAAAATCAAAGAATTTTCAAATCAGACACCAAAAATGACTGAACACTTTTCACCCAACCCTCTTTGTGCCTCTGTTCACCAGCTGTAAAAGTCTTGTCTAGACCTAGGTAGCGTTTGATAAACTCATAATTATTTGTGAGGCATTCTGATCACATAATGATAAGCACTTCAGCTAAGCCTATGCAGATGTTATCGGTTCTGTCTTCAAAGCAGAGTTGAGTGGAGTAAAGAAATCATGGGCTCACACAGCAATCAATGAAAAATACTGAATTAAGTGATCTCCATCCATTCCATGCCCTGAATGAGAAAGCATTCCTGTAGAAAAAACATAGTATGTGATCACAGAATCACAGAATGTTAGAGGTTGGAAGGGACCTCGAAAGATCATCTAGTCCAACCCCCTGCCAGATCATGTGGTTAAGACTGTACCAGAAAGACATGTTCCAAAAGGCACTTATAAGCTCTTTGTTACACACGCTTAATAATGAGATTTCTCCTACAGAAAATGTTTAAGATATTTAAGGGTTTAAGAAGTCAAGTATGTTCTTGCATTATCATGCAACTGTGTTGAGGTTACATCACTTTTTGGCCTCTGTCAGAAGTAAAACCGGAAATCTCTTGCTGGTTTAGAACAGCATTGTAAATAACACAAGCATGGATAAGCACAGAAGTGATTTGCTTATTTTCTTATTTTTCGTTTTTGCAAAATTTAGGAATGGATAAGGTATGTTTTGATGCAATGCCAACTATCACGAAACACAAAAACCAGGCAACCGATGCCGATATTATACAAACAAATGTAAACAAAATCTCCACACCAACAACAGGCTCCTGCAACATTAAAGAAAATTCTTATTGAAGGCATCTTGGTCAATTATTATTATTTATACTACTTGGGCCAAAGATCATCGTTTCATAGGGATGCGTACAATATTTGTATTGCAGGAAAGACATTTTAAAGTTTCTAATGATAGAAGATAAAAATTGAGACCTTTTTATGACTTCAGGTTATTTTAGAAAGCTTTCCCCTGCTCTTACACAATTTCAAGTCCTGTGTTTTGTTACTTTTACTGGTTTACAAGAAATTTTATACAAAAAACTGATACTAAGTAAAGTGTATTTGTTAACACCTCCATTGATACAGCCACTTCTGCACAGGTGGCTGCATTTTTAGTCGTTTTTTTTCCCCAAGTTCTATATGCCAGTAATTACATAACGGTTTATTTTTAAAACCTTAAAGACCCCTTTAAATATTTTTTATGGGCTTTAATATAATAACCGTTGAAAACATTCCTAGCTCACAGGTCACAGTTTACTTTCATTAGTAAATGGAGCATGGTTGATTAACTGCATAGATAATCTCCGGCAGGCTTTATAAGCAGAATTAAATAGCATTTCATAGGGCAGATGGAATTCCTAAAGAGCCCCTCACTCAAGTCTGCAGCTCAGACACAGCATCACAGGCACGTTCAGCCCCTTCAGGTGACTTTTAGCAGAGCTCAGCAATGGCAATGTCCGCAAGCGGTATTTCTGTTCTCACCAGCAGGTGTTACTACACCCAGCCTGAATTACTGCCATTTAGGGGAAAAGTGACACAGAAAAGCAGCGCAATTAGCATTTTGCAGGGGAGAAACGAAGTGAAAACACTATTGTTTTTACTGCCAGAACGTGCAATGGAAAAAAAAAAAAAAAATCCTTTTTTTTTTTTCGCCGATCGTCATTAAATACACCCAAAAAGCAAACGAGTAAAGGAGACGGAGCCCCAGGCTGCCTCCGGGAGCGCGGGCGGCTCCGAGCGACACCCCGCGCAGCAGCAGCAGCAGCAGCAGCAGCGGCAGAGCTGATGCGCTCTAAGAAGGACACGCTGCGGGTCCGTTTCTTCCCCGACCGCTGCCCAAACCCGTACGCCGGCCGCTGAGGACCGGAGGCGAAACCCAGAACCGCTTTTCTCCCCCGGTGGCGCAGCCCGTCTCTCCTCGCCGCGCCAGCCATGGCGAGGGGCCGGCGTTCGCCACGGGATTACCCGGCGCCGGTGTCCCACTTTCGGCAGCCCCAGGGTCCGAGTAATCCCGTCCTCGGCGTCTGGGCGCCCGGGGAGGGGATTGCTCCACCACCCTCACACAGCCCAGCAAACCTCCGTCCCCGCTTTCCGCCCCGCGTAACGGCCGCCGCCCGCGGCCGCCTTACGGGAGCGGGCCCCGTCGCCCAGGCCTGGGCTGCGGTACCGTCCGCGGGCCAACGCCGTGTCCGCGGGCTCTGGGGGAGCTCGGGGATCTGCCACCGCGCAGCGAGGGGCCGCGGCCGCCCCACCCCGGCTTCCCCGGACCCACCGACAAAGTTGTCACGCCGCAAGGCCCCCTCCCGCTTAAATCCACCCGCGGCGGCGACCCCTCCCCGGGACCACCCGCTGCCGGAGGCTGCCCTCTCCCCCTCAGACAGCCCTCACAGGGGGCAGCGCCGCAGCGGTGGCGGCTCTTCCTAAAGCGGGACCCCGCTGCGCAAAGCGGCCGGGCAGGGGCGGGAGACACAAGCGCCGCAAACCGCTTCGAAGCGAGCCGTGCCCTACCTGCGCAGTGCTGCCGCACAGCCGCGCTGTCACCCCGCCGGGTCCCGCCTGGGCTGCGCACACCTTGGGGCGGCTCGGCTCGGCTCGGCTCAGCACGGCCCGCCCGCGCGCCCGCCTGACAGCCGCCCGCGCGCCACCGCCAGCAGCCCCCCCTCCCGCCTCCCCGCCCGCTCCGCCGCCGCGCGCGGGGCCGCCGGGGCCGAGCGGGGCGCGGGGAGCGGCCGCGGCTGATTGGACGGGGGTGATGTCACTCGTGCGCGCGCGCGCGCGCGAGGGTTGGGGGGCGAGCGGGGAGAGGTGACGGAGGGGAGGGGAGGCAGGCGAGGGGTGGGTGAGGGCAGCGCGCTGCGGGCAGCCGCGGGGAGTGGCGAGGCGAGGAGTGCGGTGAGAGCGGCGTGAGGAGAGGGGGGCCAAGGGGCGCGCTGGCTGCGGTGCGTGCAGGGTCCCGGCGGGGGAGCGGGATGAGGGGCGAGGGTGAGCGGTGCCGGGGACGCGGAGGGTTTCCAGCATCCCTCCGTCCGCGCCCGTCCCGCTCGCTGTGACACATGACTGCAGGTGCAACGGCGGCTCCCCGCCTCCCAGCGAGCATGTGCGGGGCCGGCTGCTCTCCTCACAAACGCAGAGACACACACCCACACCTCTCCCACCCACCCACCCACCCTCCGCAGGCACCGCCCTGCGCTCCCCGCATGCCCGCGGGGAGGGCGAAGCCCGCGGGGTGCCGCCGCCCGGGCGCACCCACTGACAGCGGGAAAAGCGGTGAGAGACGAGGCGGACCCCAAGGGTGCAGCTGGGCGAGAGGCGCGATGGTCTGGATCCTCGGGAGATGTGCCCAGTAGCGTCAGGTCCAGATTTCAATTAATAAAGTTAGGAGAATAATTTCAAAACAACGGGGTTTTTGGCAAGCCTCAGTCTATTTTCTGGAATTCGCATTTTCTGTGGAGGATCATATTTCTTAATTTTTCTTCATTACTGCAAAGACTTGATATTTAAAGCCTCTGCCTCTCGCTTCAGCCCAAGTCCTGTGGTATTTCCCACTTTGTAATTGCTGCAGAAATCAAAACTCCCAGAGGGGCGGGGGGGTAAAGAAGACAAAAGGGCTGCGTGAATGCACAGGCGGGACGGTCTCCTGTCCCAAAATAAGTGTAGAGCTTGTTATATACATGCTCGAAGGAGAGCAGAAGGGGCCAGGGTGGAGAAATGCACTTAGGAGCCACAAGCTGCCAAATTTGTGCCATCTGCTTCAGAAAGGATTCGTGAGGGATGGAACGTGGAACCTGCAAAACTACGAGACATGAGCTTCCACTGTACATGAAATACAACTTCTGGGGGGAGAATGGACTGCAGCCGTGACACTACAGAGAGTGACAGATAACATACAGTCACTAGCTGGCAGAGCGCAAATAACACTTGACTAGGTTATGCCACCTGCTCGGTGATAAGGACCAGAGAGTGGAAAACTTCAGGTAGTCCAAGATCCTCAGCCTGACAGCCTAGAGGCCCTTTGCTGCACCATTATCAGTTCTTTATATTGAGAGCAACACCAAAGAGTATTTGTTTCCCACAATAAAAATGAAATCTCTGCAGTAGAGAGGCATCTGGAGCACTTCTTTTTCAGCAAGTTGAGGTAAGGAGAGGCAGGAAGAAGTAAGTCAGGACTGCTTCACTTCTAGCTGTCATCTCTTCTAGATGTTGTGTGTCTGAAAGGATTTGAACTCACTCCTCTAAAACCCAAGATACAACTGACTTTACGGCTTTACAGTCTGCAGATTACAGCAGATACTGTTATGTCAATTACAGTGAGATCATACTCCTGCAACCATATGGGTCAGAAGCTTGTTGTTCAGGGATAAAAAAGATAGTTCATAAAAAAAAAAAAAGCCCTAAACAACTAGGAGATTCTCATTTAATCATTCCAGAGTTGGAGATTTAGGCTTGAGTCTTTAATTCCTATGTCTTAATCCAATACTGGGCATTGTATATGTACACAAACATGCAGAAGAGAAGAGCTGTCACTGCGAGTGTGCTCTCAAAGCAACAGTGACAGAGGTTGCATGCCAGGGAGAAAACTGAGTGGTACCAAAGGTGCAGAAAAAACGAGAAATAAAAACTGCATAGCAGAGCATATTAGGGTAAACAGGTTAGAATATACATATTGGCAAACGGTATATAGTAATGGAACAGAAGACATTGCAAATATTAGTGAGCTTTGAAACTCTGGCGCGGACTTCATCCAAGCTGCAGATTTTAGACACCTTAACTGCTTTCTTACAGCAAAGACCATAAAACCGTTTCAGCCCCTGGCAGGGTTTAGAGCAGTCTTAGGACTTGCTCTGAATGACGTTCACTTCCAAAACTCCCTGAGGCTGCATTTTGCAGCCAGAAGCACTAAAACATGAAGGTCAAGTTTAGAATGATTTGCTGAAGGCAGTGCTAGGCTGCTTGGCATGTTACCTCAGATGTACAGCACAGGCAGCTACATACTGCCATAGTTTATTTAGCATTTAGGATACTCTCTGAAGGATGTTATTCCCTAATGTTAAATAATTGCAGTTTCCAGTTTCTTTGCCAGAAGTTAAGATGGCTGTCAAACACATTTTGGGGCAGAGTAATTTTTTGCTTAAATATACCAGCGGGTGTCTCTGCACTGCACAAAACATCTCTGTCTTTCTCTTTGCTTGATTCAAACAATCTTCACTGAGCTAGCAAAGCAAAACAGAAGCAGAAAATGGGCAAAAGGCAGAAACAAAGTGCATCCAGCACCCTGTGCATTTGCAATCTGATGACTGATGCCCATTATTCCATAACACTCTTTTCCTACAATCAGTTCATATCTGTAGCTCATACATAGACCTATATCCCTAGGTACTCGATTCCTGTGAAGAATTTGCTCCATGGAAAAAGGCAAAAGTCATTTAGGATCTGACCATAAGGATGAAAGAGGCAGAGCTGCAGCCTGCAGCACTCATGGAGGAAGAGCAGCCACTGACCTCACTTCTTATTTCCTACAAACACTCAAAGCATCCACCATGGGGGAAAAGAGGGAGGGGAATATGGAGCAAGGAAAACAGCTTTCTGTTATTATAATAAAACAGAAACACAGGCCAGCATGAGCTTTATGTCCCCCTACCTAGTCTCAGCAATCTTTTAGAGGATTAATATGATTAGAAGCATCTATTGTTTTGCTAATGGCTGTTTTTCTGAAAAATGGCTTTTCTTGTAAACATAAAGAAATGACCATATGTTACTCTCCATATTCCAATGCTGCCTTGGGATACTAGTAAAAGCAAAGATTGAAAATCATGTTCTGAATGCAGATTTTACAAAAAAAAAGAAACAGCATGCCCTTCAGCCCTGCTGCCGTGAAGTCTTACCTGGTTGAGGGCCATGCATTAAAAGAGTTCTCTTTCTTTGAAAAATCTTGCTGCAGCTTATGGTGCTGTAGGAGGGCTAACAATGCTAATGATCCATTTAAAAATCCATGGTTATTTGAATTTAAGATGTATATTTGCAGAGATAATTCGAACTCTGACTATATCCAAGCCTATCATCTATACAGTTGATGCATGCAAATTCCTTTTCATTGCTCCAGAATGATGCAAAGTATTTCCCATGATATTAAAGATTTTCCAATGAAACTAAGAGGTTTAGAGTCACCAAGCAGAACTCTATTCTTGTTGAATTCCACGCTCTCCAAAGTGAATGAAACACGTCAGAAAGGTAATTTTAATTGCACAGCTTAAAATAGAACATACAGCAAGACTTAAGGTTGAAAATAGCTTCTGTGTCTTAGAAGTCTCTTTTTAATCACTGATAGTTTAATCATTGAGACTATTATTTGCTATGCTCAGTCTCTTTCTGGACTCAAATGTTTCTGTAAAATGATTCAGGATTGAGGATGCAAAAGGACAAAATTAGGTATCTTTAATGAGAAACAGCTTTTTTATCATTCTTTTAATGGGAATATTGTGTCTGTATCCCTCTACATGAGGGAGCAGGAACTTGGGATCTGACAAAAAAAAAGGTAGCTTGGAGCTCAGCCAGATTTTTCTGTACAAACAAATATATTCACTTCTGACAAAGACCTTGAGCAGGGAAGATCATGGGTTGGGTGAGTATAAAACCAGCTATTTCTCTCAGTAAGCAGATCTTGACTTTGCTGTGGTACTGGTCTCATCAATGAAAATGCTTAACTTTCCCATGAAATTGTTTTCTCTATAAGCTATTACCAGGACAGCAGGTTGGTACCACAAGACAGGTGACTTAAGTGTCACTTCAGAGAAGCAGAAGTTGCCCAGATTCTCTCCCAAGTCAAAACCACGATTTCTCACCAGTGCAGTCCACGTTCCATGGATGCATATAACCAGATATGTATAGCTGCTTAAATTAATGTAGCCACAGCCTTCCCAGAGCAAAGCAAAGGAGAAAACCAAAATAAATACCATTTTTAGAAAATAAATTGTATGGTCTTATATTGTCTATTTTCATACATAATAATACACATTCATGCCAGCAGTTATTCACTGTGGTGACCAACCCGGCCTTCCCCGTCCCCCCATGATGCAGGATGCAAAAGACACTGATGCTATCTGCACTGGTGCTATCTGCATTAATGCTATCTGTGCTGACAGCACTTGCCTGTAGTTTTTTGAAATATTTTTTATTTTGGATAAAAAATTCTAGGTAATTGAAGCCTGATCTCATAAAATCTGACTTCAGAGCAGAGCTAGGAGAGGATAGCACTAGCAAGATGCCATCCCTCCTGTCTAAGAATGCTAGACTGTGTGTTTGCATTTCCAGTTGCCTTAATTGTAATCATGTTATCTGCATTATTATTATTATCCAGTCTCTGTTAAGATTTTTTACGCTTTTATCCACGACTATTTGGCTACAGTTAATGCTAATAATCAGTATTTGGAGCCTTAATAAAAAAACCCACATTTATATATTGTCACACTTAATGGGTCATTTCTCTTCCTAGGGGAACCCAGTGGGTGCTTTTCTTTTATCTATTATTGGTCAACATTGTTTTTTGGTCCCTGATTATCTGCCTTATTTGGTTTTGTACGTACATTCATTGTAGTCATTGTAAGCAGTTCGGTGCAAGTAGGGCAGGCGGGAAAGAGTCTGGACATTTCTATTACTGAGAATCCTCTAGATCAGTCTTCTCAGTGACATGAACCTTTACCAGCTCATGACCTCTCACCTCTTGGAGTGATCGAGCTGATCAGGTCACAACACTCTTTTGGCCCAAGTGAGAGATGATCATGTTGGGAATACAAAATTCCTCAGTTTATTGACACTTCTGCACATTGGGAAGATATTTCCATTTCCCTTAAGTATGTAAAATAATCTGCAGAAACACTATGCAACAAGGATACTAGTGCTTACTGCAGTTGCAAGTCTTCAAGAATTGTTACGTTACCTTAGTTTTGTCACCCTACTCTTGTGCATTATGTGAACCTTTACATGAGCTCAGTGCTTTTTTCTATGAATTCTTGTCTCATTCTGTAGAAAAGGTGAATATATATGATAGAGCATCTCTGCCACATTTCTTTATATTCTCACCTATCAATCGATTCAGGTGTAATTTATAGTGAAATGGTGCTAAATAAAACCTCATGTTCTTTTTTCATACTGTAGGTGATCCTGCTCCGGCAGGGGGTTGGACTAGATGATCTTTAAGGTCCCTTCCAACCTCTAACATTCTGTGATTCTGTGATTCTGTGATTGCGCCAATGAGTACAGTTCCCAAGGCTTTTCCAAGGTTCCTGGCTTTGGAACTTTTCTTCCAAAAACACAGGTAGGAAAAGATTACAGTCTCTTAGTATATGCAACTGGACACATGGTCAATTCCTGAATAAATTACAAATACCTCAGCAACTAGATCTCCAATTCAAATACTAATTTTCCTGAAATGCTGAATATTTTCCCTGTTTTTTACAGGGAAGAGTGAAGATAGAAAAGGTTCCCCAAAAGAAGGCCTGAGGTTGACTTCAGGCTGGCTGAATGGAGAATAAGGGACACGTATCTAGTGTCTCTGAAAAAAAAGAAAAGACTGAAGTAGCTTGCATAGTAAAACGAAGTTTGTGAAAGCTATGGAGCTTAGTTCTCCTGTCTTGCTAACTTCTTTTAAGCACTTTTTTTTTCTGTTTGAAATCATGCTGTGTAAGGCTTTCATAAAAATGCACAGATTTCAAAGAAAAATCACTTCAGTCAAACCTCAGCAATAATGCACACGTAATCTTACTTTGGCCTTTGGATTTTGCTGTTCTTTCAGCATTATTTTTGGAGGGAAATATATAATGCATATTTGTATGTCACTTCTAATTTCCTTTTTTGAATAAAATATTAATCAGATACAAACAGAAAGTATTAATTTACTTCAAAGGAGAAGAACTGCTGTGCAGTAGGGTTCAGCATATCTGCAGAGGCTACAACATGCTCCAGATTTCTGAAGATTATTGAACTATTCTTTGATGATATTTTCAGAAGCTCTTTTAGAAGGAGCATTTCTGATGGAAGACTCTCAGTCACAGTAGGTATTTGAGTATTAGGTACTTAGCATTAGCTATTGGATACCTTCCACTAAGGTGTGACAGATGCTTTGGACTTTTAGCACATTTATTCTCACACTCACTAGCAATGCAGGATTTAACCTCTTTTGTTTACTAAGTCTTATCTGAAATCAGTCTGACAGGACAAGGTGCAGAAGCCAATATGGCCCCTGTCTGATCATGAGAGGAAATTGGAGAAAGAGATTAGTGCTGTAAATTGTATGGCTACTGTTATCTGTGCTGTTAGCTGCCTTCAAGGTGGTTTCCATGTTACTGCTGTTGCCTTCAGCTGGGGAATATTGACATGTCTGTGCTGAGGCTGGAGTGCTGCAATGTTTGCAAAGCCACTGTGAGAAGATTTCACCATTCAGACTTCTTAAAAAAAGCAACCACAAGATCAGCTTGGTGGTGAAGGTGAGACCAAATTTACTGCCTGCCAGCACAACCCTAATGCATTTGCTTGATGATCACCAATACAGGAGACAAGGTGTATCAAAATGATGTACTGGTAGGAAGGAGTTTGGAACAACAGAATACATCCCCAAAGACCACTGTCATCGTCACTAAGCTTTAATTCTTATTTCATGAGCAGAACAACCCTGCTTAAACATCACATTCTCTCTGTATCTTTTCTTAGTATCCTGTGGCAGGTGGCCTAACCCCGGCTTTATCACGTTGATCAGTTGTACTACATCGACACAGTTTTTCTTTCCTTCTGTCCTGATAAGATTGTACATTGTGTGAACGCTGCGGTGAGCTTTCACGTGGGCAATGTACATTTTCCAACGCATGCTCAAGTCCTACAGCTAAGTGTAAGTGACACAGGAATGTGTCACATACCTGCTAGTGCTATTGACAGGGCTAAACCCCTGAAATCTCTGTATCCGAAATATGTTTGTTCACCTTGCCTTGACTGCATGTGCCTATAGGTAGATATGGATTGTATAGGTAGATATATAGATAGAGATAGGTTAGATATATCTTAGATATAGATTAGATATAGATGATATAGATAGATATTGACATTGATATCAATATCTAGATATAGATAGATACAGGTACAGATACAGATACAGATACAGATACAGATACAAATACAGATACAGATACATACATGTGTGCATGCCCTACTAATGGATCTAAAAGAGTTTTTATCGGGGGGGAATAGTAAAAAGCAGTCTGTCCTAATTTTCATCCAATACAGTCTTTTCTTTTAGAGCTCCAAAAAGTCTTTAATCTTCTCAGCAATGTACAACTAAACTTAATTTAAAGAATTCTCATGAGACTGCTCAGCAGTCGAGACCATCTAATAAAAGGCTAATCTTTAAACTACAAAGACCAGGAACTTCCACTTCAAAAGATTATACTTTTTTCAGTCATGCTTTTTCAAGCGAGATGTTTTACTTCTGAAATAAAGAAATAAAGAAAGGAAAATGTAACAAAATGCACACTTTGGAATGTTTATATCCTTTAAAGTAAGATTTTTAATACATTTTACAACTAATTTCACTGAATTTATTTTAATGAACGTTAGCTGTGAGTCGGAAGAGACTACCAATAAGAAAGATACTGAAGAAAAAAAACATTCTTAAACCGTTGATTATGCTAAAGTTTAATTGAAATTCATGAAGTTCTTTGCAAAGCTACAGTCACAATTGTTGAGGTGTATTTTGCATAAGATGTTCCAAATTTCCAATTTTCACGTGTAGGAAATGAGTTTAAAATATTTTCCCATTTTCAGGGGTAGAAGATGGAGCTGTCAGGATTTCCACCAGGGAACTTGACGCAACTGTCAGCAGCCAGCAGTGCCTCCTTGCAGCAAAGAGGGCCAAGAGCATCTGGGGCTGCATTGGGAACAGCGTTGCCAGCAGGTTGAGGGAGATGATCCTTGCCCCCTCCTCAGCACCAATGAGATACATACAGAGTTCTGGGCCCAGTTTAGGGCTCTCCAATACAAGAGAGACATGGACATGCTGGAGCAAGTCTAGTGAAGTACCACAAAGATAATTAAGGGACTGAAACATCTGAGGCTGTGTTCTCTCTAGCTCAAAGGGCTGGGATGTTTTTTTGCCTGGAGAAAAGAAGGCTCAGATAGACTTATGTATAAGTGTCTGATGGGGGATGAGTAAGGCAGACAGAGCCAGGCTCTTCTCAGTGGTGCCCAGTGACAGGACGAGAAGCAATGAACACACATTAAAATACAAGTCATTTCATTTAAGTATTAGAAAATTGTTTTTACTCTGGGAGTGGTAAAACAGTGGGACAGGTTGTCCAGAGAAGCTGTGGAAGCTCCATCCCTGGAGATACTTAAAAACTGCCAGGACATGTCCCTCAGCAGCATTCCCTAGATAACCCCGCTTGGCCATGGTGGTTGGACCAGGTGATTTCCAGAAATCTGTTTCCATGCTCATGGGTTCTGTAATTCTGTGATCAGGATATTGCCCTGTATGCTTTTTTTTTTTATGCAGAAAATCCCAAATTCTAAAATATTATTGATACAATTTTGCAGTCTCTATGTATTCAGCACACGAGACTTTTCCACCTAATTTGAAGACATGGTTCATACAGTACATTCAATATAGATGTAGTTAAGAAGTTTTTCTTAACATGATGACATTTTAAAACAGATATATGCATGTGTACCTTTATTTGTTTGTATAGTATAATAAAACATCAGAGACATTCCGTATTTTTCAAAAGGAACAAAGATTTGACATAGGTTAAATATGCCTCTAAGTATTTCACAGAATCATAGAATCTCGGGTTGGAAAGGGCCTCAAAGATCAGCTGGACCAAACTTCCTTGCCAAAAGCATGGTCTAGACAATCTGTCTGCAGAACTGAGGGTTTTAATTTCTTCTTAGGTGTTATAATGTGTTTGTTATAGATACTGTAATATTTGTGCTGATTGCATTACTTCATAATTCTCTAAAATTCACCCTCTTTTCTGACTGACATATGTCATGACAAGAAACTCTAAGCCATAAAAACTACACAATTTTTTTCAGAAGCAAGCAAAAAAAAATTAGCATTTATGCACACAACCACACACAACTATTTTAAGTGCCTAGGCATTAGTCATGTTCTTGATCTTTCACGTTCTTTTTGCAGAGTACATGGTGCTTGAATCTTCTGATCGTTCACTGAGTGTATATATTAGAAGTGTTTTGTGATTTGCTGTGTATAGTGACAGGATTGGATGCTGTGTGGATTGTTTCAAAGTAGATGTAAACTGTCTGATTTTCTGCCATTCAGGAGTGGAGCTGATCTATGTGCTGTCTTAAAATCTTTAGGTTCCTTCTAGAAGTCTTAACTTTCTGCTAACATGGCATTTGCTAAATGTATAACTAGCTGAGTCTCATCTTGTAAATAGAAGATCATTAACATGGGTTAATTAATTAATCATTAATGGGTTAATGTTCTCATAAAATTAGGCAACATGGACTATATGCACATCAAGTTTTCAGTGTGATTGTTTCTTACCTCCACTCTTTAGGATTCAAAGTAAAAGTCAATATTTATCCTTTAAAACTGGCAGAATTTCTGTTCTTAGGGTAAATCTTTCCAGGGGCTGTAGAAATCACAGTGTCAGACTTGTTTATCTGCCTCTCAACATTTAATAATTTTTGATAGAACAAGGCAGAGTAGAAATACTTTGTAAATGGATTGATTTAAGGAAAAGCTCTGTTGTATTAAAGGTCATAAAATTTGCATGAGACAGAGTGTCCCTACAGAAGTCCCAAATTCAACATTAACTGCTCCGAGGATGACTTGTTAAACTTATACAGAGGAAAATGTCTACAACACTGTAGGATTAATGCAATACTACTTCAAACTGAGATTCTTTCATAGAGTAAACCACGGGGAAACAGCCTAGTTTTAGACAGTCCAGTCTGTCTGGTATATAAACCATGGTGAATTAGTGTTTGAGAGCTCCACCACTACCTGATTTTGTGCTTAAACTTTGGTGCTTGCAAGCTTTTCTTCTTGATTATCAGTTAACTGTGACAGACCAAAGCCAATAAACACAATAAAAATTCTAAAAGAAATGCAGTATTATCCATATAACATTTCATTTAATGCCAACAAGGCTATAAAAATAAGTGAAGTCAGAAATTACAGCTCCAGTGAGGTTAGTATTTGTTTCTTGGTGACTTGGTGCTTTTTGTGTTTAGCAGATGCTATACCTCAGGGCGGAAAAAATCCCAACAATTACAGTTTGCAATTAGTGCCTCTGTAGTTCCTAACATTTTAGTGACTAATCACAAACTGCATCATTACACTGCAGTACACACAATTGCTCTGTTAAAAGGGTAGTTTAGAAAGAAAAATTTAAATTTAGCCTAATATTCATCTGTTTTTTTCATCCTGTGACATTCTAATGGAAAATACAGAAACTGTGCTAAACAGCAGCTAGAACTTGAAGGTCTCTGTCCTGGATGAGTGATTTAATTTCTTCTTCTTCATATCTTTCCCATTAAATCTTCATTTATTTTCTGCATAGCTTTAGCTACAGACTCTTAATCTTGTTGAGATTTAAGAAGTAAATGCTACCGGGGTGCAGACAGCATTTGGGAAAATACACACTTTCCTAGGAGAAATGTAAAAGCTGTGGAATTTAGATTATTAGAAGCTACAAGTTTTGAGGGTGTGGGTCTTAGATATCTGAAATGACACCTAGGTGCCGCTTAAGCCCTGTTGTTAAGCTACCTGTCTCCTTCTCTGCAGATATGTCAAGGCCAAATTGCATCAGACCAGTCTAATCACCTCATACAACAGCTTAACTGATCTTGTGGACAGGTAGAAGGCAGTAGATGTCAAATACTAGGAATTTTTTAAGGTTTCTCTTACCAGGTTCTGAGTAAATTGAGAAAGATGATTTAGATAAAATGCTATTGCCTGACTAGAAAACCAGTTGGAAAAGCATATTTAGGGTAATTAGCACTGACTCAGAGTAAAAATGGAGACGTGTGCTGAGAGATGTTTGTCAAGGTTCTGTCCTGGCGTGGTCGTGTTCAATATTTGCATTGCTGAGAGGAGAGATAGAAGAGACTACAGGGTTTACTACATACAAAGATGGTCTAGATGAAGGGAGCTAGCTTGCCAGAGGACAGATTTGAGTTCAAAGGGGAGTCTTGACAAGTGGAGATTCAGTCTGAACAAAAGTAGTGCACCGCAAGAAAGGATCCATCCGACATGATTCCCAAGCACAGGCAAATGGCATCATATTGCTGCAAGAAAATCGAACATCAGACTGGGACCTATGAACAGAAACGTGAAGCTGTAGAACATGTGAGCTGGTCCTTCCACCTCACTCAGGTCTGGCAGGGCCTTATTGCAGGACCCCATGTCTGGTTTTGAACGCAGCAGCAAATGGATGTGGAGCGGTTGCACGGAACTGAGACATGCTGAGAAGAGTCACAGTGCCATATGAAAAAACAGGGCAAAACAGGATAGATTAGCCCAGAGAACAGGGGACTAGGTGGTGACATGACAACAGTCTATTAAGCAAAAGATGGAAGAGGAGAAGGTTCACCTGTTGTTCAAGTGCAAAGCAGAGAAGACAAGAAGTAGTGGCTGTAAATCACAGTAGGGAAGCATCATCTTAGATACTAGTGGTGTGAAGTCTCCAACTTGGGAGCTTTGTAAAAACAAGAATAATCTCACTAAAGATGATCTTGCCTCGGGAATTTGGCTGTACTAGGTGATCTCTTCAAAGCTCCTTCAGCCCTGTGATTGATTGTCTTATTGATGTCTAAATCTCAGCTAGGCTGTTTTCCTGTAGCAAAAGCCTCAAGCAATGGCAAAACTGTCCTGAATATCTTCAGTACCTTTTTAGGTTAAGCAGCCCATAGCAATATTGTATTCTGAAGCTGTAAAAAATTGCTTTGCCTGCATTACTCTGCATTAACTGAATGATGATGGGAACACCTGCCGTTTTTCCTAAGAAGATATTGCAACACAGGCAGGGGTTACTTCATTTATTGCCCTGCCTGGGACCTGCTCAGCCATAGCAGAACCTGTCGATTATGAAACAGAGAGAACTGCTGAAAATGCCAAGGCAGTGGCCAGATTCATCTCATCTGCCTTCCTATGTCTATATTATAAATGTCTACAACTGCACTCATGCTAATCTCCATTCGTGGCGAACAGAGGAAAACTAGGCAATTTTGGGATGCAATTCATTTGACTTACTTTAGATGTCTATATTAGGGTGGGCTGAACAGAAGTGCTTATTTTTCTCCATTGACTAGAAGCAGGCAAGATGAATAGCTCAGATGGGGAAATCTGCATGGCAAATATCCTCATTTTCTAAGAAAATTTCTATCTGGTATGTCGATTTCAGAGTCTAACAGTATCTATGTAACTAGTTAGATACGCAACAGTGCTGACTAGCAGCTGTTTAAAAGAGAATGTAATAGACAGAACACCTCATTCCACCTCTCAATTAACTCCTACAACTGCTAACAGCAGATAAAGATACGAGGTAGAGATAATAAATATAGTTGAAATGAATGACCCCATAAGAAAGGAGTATGATCATGCAAATTATGTTAACACCAGAGAATTAATATGTAAAATCAGGGCCAGTATCTTTCAGCTGAAGTGTCTATTGTTTAAAACTGCTGTGTACGTGACTGCAGTGCACTGGTGTCTATTTTGAATTAGCACATCCACTTATATTGGAAAGCACTGTACTTCTTCCCCCGGGCCCTCCAGGTGAAGTGTTAAGGTCAGGTTTGTGGTATGTCTGAAGATACATATTCATTAACAAATTGTTATGCTTTCAGTCATTTAAAAAGAACCCCAAACATTTAAAAGGGAGGAGCACTTCACCTCACTTTAGGCTCTGAGGTTTTTCCTGGAAAATGGCTACTTTTCCTATGTCAGTATTTTCAGTACAGCACTATTTTATAGCTCATAAAAGAGCAGAATGAATTAACAAATTCCTCAGTCCCAGCTTTTAAGTCTTTAACCCTGCCTTCCTTTACAGGATAAGATAGTGTTTTTAGTTTTAAATAGTGTTAAATAAAATAAAAGTGAAATCTTACCAAATATACAGGTTTTTCAGTACGAGGGTGGCAAGACTTTGGAATAAATTGCCTAGAGATGTTTTGGCTGCCCCCTCCCTGGAAGTGTTCAAGACCAAGTTGGACAGAGCCTTGAGCAGCCTGATCTAGTTGAGATGCGTCCCTGCCTGTGACAGGGAGGTTGGATTAGATGATCTCTAAGGTCCCTTCCAACCTAGGCCATTCTATGATTCTGTGATTCTATGATACAGGTTTTTACCAGTGCCCCCTAGAAGGGCCAGGCATCCTGACAAGTTCCATAATCCCTCGCTCTTCCACCTTTCCCTTCTTCCCTCCTTAACTCCTTCCTCTTCAGCATCTTTCCCTAATGCATTTCTCTCTTTATATTTATTATAGTGTTTTGTTCTGGGACTGCCTATGGCAGTTAGATCCCATGCTAACAGCCACAGTGCATGCACCCACTTAACAGAAGCATTTAATTGCCAAGTTTCATTCTGAATATTGCTTTACACAGTGCTGAAGTCACTCTCAGAGAGTCACTTGTAGGAGAAAAATAAAAGAAAACTCAGAGCTCTGTGGCTACTAGCAGCAACACCTTCTTAAATGCATGGAGGATTTCAATTGTCATTTCGTTGCTTGAAGATCCAGAATGGACAAAGACCATCATGCAGACATTTGCCCCACAGACATCTGAAAGTATACACAGCATCAGACTATATTTCTTTAAACCTTCTAAAAAAAAGTCCAGCAAATTTTGCAGGAAACAGTTTGCATATAAAATGGAACAAGTGCCCTGATGGAGTAACTAGGGATCACCAGAAGACTTCTGAGAATTCAGTGTATATTACTCAGATATGTTAGAGCCCTGAGAAAACAAGCTGAAGAACCTTTGTCTGAACAAGAAGGTTATGCAGCAGTCCCTAGAGCTTCATTATAAACATATTTATAGATAGTTTCTTGGGATTTGTGTTGAGATGGAAATAGACTGTGTCGAGAGAGTTATTAGTTATTTCCACTCCTTTTTTCTAACAGCTACAAAACCACAAAAATTTTCTTTTCTTGACCAGGACATCTTGAATCTTTACATTCCTAGAGAAATTCATTCATTCCTAAATCACTGTCATGTCACTGTCACAGACAAAGATTGAAGAGACCCTCACACACGAAGGCCTGCCATCACTGATGAGGACAATGGAACTGCCTACGCGGTGAAGTTAGCTGGATTGAGCTCTTAATTTCTTGCTTAGCATTTTAAACACCACGGGAAGAATGCTACATCAGTATTTTATGCGTATATTTACTTATTTTCCAGTGACCTCCGGATAACTGGTATGTTGCAGACTGCGGTCGCTGAAATTGCATTATAAATAAACAATATAAACATGAAAACTCTAAGGCACAGGTGGGTAAGTAAGCAGATTCCAGAATGCCACACAGTTATTGCTCTCTGGAGTTAACACTGAGAATGATGATCCACCTTCTTACTATGACTTAAATTGTTTTCTAAAAAGAAACAGGTGTTTCAAGCAAGAGAACCCAAATACTTGTGGGATAGTCCATAACACAGTAGAAATACAAAACAAACGAAAGAACAGAGAATAGACTGAGTGCAGATTAGAAGGACATGCAAAAGGCACTGCTTATCTGCCCAGTGTCTGGCTTAGGTTAGAGCAACATGAAAATTGTGTGTGGGTAAGCAAGGACTGTCTCAGAAGCAGATGCTGAAGATCGCTTCTGGCTGCAGCCAGGCTGCTCCTGGTCTTGGCTTTGGCAGCAGCACTGGTGGTGAAGAACTCAACGCATGGTGCAACTGGCTCTAAAGCAGCCACAGATCAGGGCCGCTGGTGATGAAGGAGATCATGTGCTGTTTTCCCATCCAGTTCCTGTTTTCAAGCAGGAACTGAAAATCAGCTGTTCGGTAAAGTCCAACTGCAATAAGGGTTTTTACAGGCATGAGGATAGGTTTCAGACGTCAGTGGTGACACCATCATGCTGTTTAGTGATACTTTCTAACAGACACAGTAATCTCTGCAAAATGCTGCAGCTGTGTGCCAGAGAGGCTCCTTCTATATACAAACCTGACATCAGTAAAGCATAAAAGAAGAAATTGCTGGTAATGACTGCATAGCAAATGAGAATTTTAATGCCATATATAAAGCAAGTAAAAAAAAACAAGAACAGGAGAAGCCACTGTTAGGTAATAACAAGAAAAAAATAATAAAACAAATCCAACAAGCTAGCAGTCTGTCAGGAGTCTTTTCTGAGCTATACACTGATTTTCAGCTCACAGCTGCTAAAACCCCAGCTGTGCACACCTTATGTGGCAGCCCACGTGCTATGCCTGCAGCCTTCCAGAGGCTACCCTGGGTGGGCTGACCTTTCAGGGAGATACTGAGGAAGGAATACAATGTTTTCTGCTTGACCAAGGGGAAGGTAAAACCCCTGAAAATTGTTTAAGGCTTTAATGTATCCCAAATAGAAATCACCAGCCAGCAGTCTGCTGCAGAGAACAGACAGTCTGATGGCACCCTGGATTAAACATCCATAAAGCCGCTGAGCTCGCTACTGCTCTGCTGGTGGAACTAGAAAAAAAGTAGATCTGATCTCTGCAGCATTACTGCTCTTTACACAAAGGAGGTTTTGTTTTTTTTTGTACAGGTGTATCAAGCTAGTTCAAAACTTCATGAAGTTTTCCATATGGAAATACAAGTGATGACCTCTAACATGTTCATAAAATACAAATGAGATTTGGACCTCTTTTAAATATTAATTAAATCAGACGTACTATAAACTAACTAATATAATCTAGCCTTTGCTTTGCAGTAGGAGTATATGAAATATTCAGAGATAATAGGTCAGACGAGGAGACGTAGAAGGAGACAACCTTTTAATACAGAGCTTACATTAAATATTATTTATTCATCAAATCCTTTATTGTAGCTATGAGATTTGGAGGCACAATATGTACTCATTCTGTCACGACAGTGTAAAACCCCTTTATTGTCTGGCATCATTTGTAAGTGAATATTAAAAAGCCAACACAAGATTAAAAATGGGGTCAAAAATCAGGGTGATTACATTTTTTGTCACATCTGGCATTCAGTAATTATTTCAGTGTCTTAAAACGCAAGTGACCAATTCCATAAGAAATGGATTATCTACGCACGTATCATAAGGCAAATCCAGACGCTTCCCTCGTGATAAAAAGCGTTCTCTTATCTCCCAAGAACACACTGTAGATTCTCCACGACTCCACATAGTCGTTGGTGTATTTTAAAGTCAGATGCAGTGATGAAATTGCAGCGCCACTGTGAGGACAGAGGTTTACATCGCTAGCAGATGCGAACACCCGCTCCTGACCTTTATTTTCTATCCTGAACCTTTTGGACACGTTGGTCAGCAGGCAGTTGAAGTAGTCAGCAGGTTAATGTGGACTTGGCTGGCAGTCAGAGAGGGTGTGATGAGTTCATATACTGCAAGTACTGGGCTTGGGAAAGTGTGTTGATTGAAGGGTGGAAAAAAAATGGCCACAATTAAGGTTAAAATTCAAAATGATCTGCGGCCACATGCTCATTAAGAGAGCAATTAGACAAACTGCATGTTTTGCCTGACTGACTATTCACAAGAAACGCTCTGAATAAATACCAGAGATTAGTAATACAACTGATAACCATCCAAGCAAATTATACCTACATTAAAAAGAGATTTTTTTTTTCCCAAATAGTCTGTCACACATTAAAAAAGATTTTATTTTCCTTTGAAGTGTCTGTCCTTTTTTTCAGGAGATAATTGATTTTTTCAACTCCACAAAGCCCTTAACAGAACCACAGAATCACAGAATGTCAGGGGTTAGAAAGGGACCTCAAGGATCATCTAGTCCAATCCTCCTGCCAGAGCAGGATCACCTACAGCAGGTCACACAAGAACGTGTCCAGACAGGTTTTGAATGTCTCCAGAGGAGACTCCACAACCTCTCTGGGCAACCTGTTCCAGTGCTCTGTCACCCTCACTGTGAAAAACTTTCTTCTAATGTTTTTATGGAACCTCCTATGCCCCAGCTTGCACCCATTGCCCCTTGTCCTGTCATTGGACAACATTGAAAAGAGCCTGGCTCTGTCCTCCTGACACTCAGCCTTTACATATTTAGAAATATTAATGAGGTCACCCCTCAGTCTCCTCTTCTCCAAGCTAAAGAGACCCAGCTCCTTCAGCCTTTCCTCATAAGGGAGATGTTCCACTCCCTTCATCATCTTTGTTGCCCTCCACTGGACTCTCTCAAGCAGTTCCCTGTCCCTCTTGAACTGAAGGGCCCAGAACTGGACACAATATTCCAGATGTGGCCTCACCAGGGCAGAGTAGAGGGACAAGAGGACCTCTCTTGACCTACTAACCACTCCCCTTCTGATACACCCCAGGATGCCATTGGCCTTCTTGGCCATGAGGGCACATTGCTGGCTCATGGCCATCCTGCCGTCCACTAGAACCCCCAGGTCCCTTTCTCCTACGCTTCTCTCCAGCAGGTCTGTCCCCAACTTATACTGGAACCTGGGGTTGTTCACCACCTTTCTGTGCCAACTCTCCATGTCCCCTTCCGTGTGGCCTGGGCCACACGTAGCTGTTCATGTGCATTGTTAAACACTTCAACGCCCCTTAAAATCTGGGCCCTAAACTCTTATGTGTCTGTTCTTTTTATCAAAGTGAATGTGGAAACTCTCTGCAGGAGGTCAGAACATTTACATGCAATGCATATTCTGGGTTGTACGAGGATGGGGAGAAACCGCATCTCTGATTTCATGTTGCCTGCAAGGACAAGCTGAGTGTGCACAGGGGCATCTTGGAGACAGTCCGGACTTCAGGGTCTCTTGGGTCCAGATAGTTCAGCTAAACATAGACAGGATGATGGAGTCACAGTGAATTCCTAGCTTTTATGAAAGGGAACAGTTATTCTGAGCAACAGGCCGTTTCTCTTACCATCTGCACCACTGTACAGTATCGCAATATTTTTAACTAAAAAAAAAAAGAGTCATTTTAGGCTCTAGCTTTCTTTGTTTCCACACAAAGAGACAACAACAAATAAATATCTGGAGATAGAGTAATTCTAAACATTCTCCTCAGTTGCCTCTGAAGTTGTGTAGGAATGTTAATAGCCATCGTATCCATGAATAGCTCTGCAGGTCAGCAAAGGGGAGACAAAAGACAGGTCAAGAAAGGTGTCTGCACATAGAACTGAATCCTGTGTAATTCAGGGATCTAATGAGTGTTTTCCCAGCTTTTCTTATGAGAGAAGTCTTCTATTAGAGTAATATTTTGTCCAGCACAACACATTCCCTTTTCCTAGAGAGTTGGCAGGGGGAGAGGACAGAAGCTCTTCAGCCTGTGGAAGTTGAATTTAATAGGATTCACAGAAGAGATTTAAGAAGCTAATCATCCTTATAGCTGCTCAAGTCCAATTTTTATCCCCCAAAGCTACTAATTTTTTTAAGTATGTATTTTTGGCAGCACTCTCCAGCAAATATCTCCCCTTGGAGCACACTGAATCGTGTAGGCTGTATTATATAAATGAGATTCTTTGCCATCTCTGTAACCCCTAAATGCCAGTGAGACATATAACTAGGTACTCCATTATTTCGCCATGCTGACCTAGCCTTAGCCTTCCACTTAATAAAGCCAGAAGACAGACATTCAACATAGGGCTTGGGACATGGTGGCACACAGCCAGGAACTGATTGTATTGGGTGCCCCAAAAGTCCTATCCAAATCAGAGGGAGGCTCAGATGTCTACACCAGGGTTCAAAACAATTGTTACTTTTATCCTCTGCCAGCTAAAGGGAATACCCTAGATGGCAATAGGTTTGATATTCCATGTGCATCTCTGTATTTCCATAGAGAGGAAAAAGGGTGGGCAAATGCAAACCAACCAAATGATGCATTTGCGTATGTTTATCCCTCCCTGGGTTGCCTCTGTCATGGGTTCAGCATAATTTAAATGAATGGAGTAGAAGGAATATGGCTGGATGGTTGCACTCAAAGAGTTGAGGTGAATGGTTCTGACCTGCTGGAGAGCAGCGCAGGGGAAAGGGACCTGGGGGTTCTAGTGGACAGCAGGATGACCATGAGCCAGCAATGTGCCCTCATGGCCAAGAAGGCCAATGGCATCCTGGGGTGTATCAGAAGGGGAGTAGCAAGTAGGTCAAGAGAGGTCCTCCTGTCCCTCTACTCTGCCCTGGTGAGGCCACATCTGGATTATTGTGTCCAGTTCTGGGCCCCTCAGCTCAAGAGGAACAGGGAAGAGGAGTGTCAGGAGGACGGAGCCAGGCTCTTTTCAGTGATGTCCATTGACAGGACAAGGAACAATGAGTACAAGCTGGGGCATAGGAGGTTCCGTAAAAACATTAGAAGAAACTTTTTCACAGTGAGGGTGACAGAACACTGGAACAGGCTGCCCAGAGAGGTTGTGGAATCTCCTTCTTTGGAAGGATTCAAAACCCGCCTGGACACGTTCCTATGTGGTCTGCTCTAGGTGGTCCTGCTCTGGCGGGGGTGCTGGACTAGATGATCCTTGAGGTCCCTTCCAGCCTCTAACATTCTGTGATTCTGTGTGATTCTGTGTTCGATGCCAAGTGGAGACCAGTGACGAGTGGCATTCCTCAAGGGTCAGTATTGGGACAGGTGCTGTTTAACATCGTTGTTGGTGGCATGGAAAGTGGGACTGAGTGCACCCTCGGCAAGTAGATGACACCAAGCTGTGTGGTGTGGTAGACATACTTGAGGGAAGGAATGCCACCCAGAGGGATGTGGACAGGCTTGAGAGGTGCCCATGCAAATCTCATGAAGTTCAACAAGGCTAAGTGCGAGGTTCTGCACCTGGACTGGGGCAATCCCAAGCACAAATACAGGCTGGACAATGAATGGATTGAGAGCAGCCCTGCACAGAAGGACTTAGGGGTGTTGGTGGATGAAAAACTGAACATGAGCCAACAATGCATGCTCACAACCCAGAAAATCAGTCACATCCTGGGCTGCATCAAAAGAAGCATGGCCTGCAGCTCAGAGGAGGTGACTCTCCCTCTACTCCACTCTCATGGGACACCCACCTGTGGTACTATGTTCACCTCTGGGGCCCCCAACATAAAAAGGACATGGACTTGTTGAGTGAGACCAAAGGAGTGCCATGAACATGATCAGGGGATTGGAGCATCTCCCCTGTGAGGGCAGGCTGAAAGAGTTGTAACTCTTCAGCCTGTAGAAGAGAAGGCTTTGGGGAGACCTTACTGCAGTCTTCAAAATACTTAAAGGGGGTCTATAGGAAAGATGGGGAGGGATGTTTTGTAGGAGAAAGTGGAATGGTTTTATAAAAGAGGGTAGATTTAGACTAGGCATTAGGAAGAAATTCTTCACTGTGGAGGTGGTGAGACACTGGAACAGGTTGCCCAAAGAAGCCCTCTCCCTGGAAGCGTTCAAGGCCGGGCAGGAAGGGGCTTTGAGCAACCTGGTCTAGTGGGAGGTTGTCGTGGAGGCACCCAGAAATACAGACAGGGCTGCTACAAAAAGTCAAAATTTATTCTCACTCAAAAGCCCCATGCACTCCCAACAGACGAAGTATATTACAGATTCAGATGCAAGTTGGGAATTATCACTACGCACTGGATTTAGGAATTTGCGACTATTCCTCTAGAAATATGACCAAAATGTGCGCAAGTTCACTCACTAAAAGGGGGAAAATCCCTCACTCAAGGGTACCCAGCAAATCACTCGCCCATGGGTATCTCGAGGATATCCAGAAGTATTGCTTACCGGTGCGGGGTGTTGGGTGCTCTCCGTCCGGGGAAGTTTCCTTGGGCGTCCCAATTCAAGGTGGAGGGGTGTCTGAAATGCAAACTCACTGCTTTGAGGACTGCCTCAAATCTCAAACTGGGTCTCCAGTGAGGCACCGTTTATACCCGAGTGGAGTCTGGCTGTGGTCAATTTCTAATTATCTCAGGAGCCAGTGCACAAAAGACATGGTAAACAAAGTCATCAGGCCTTATCAGGCTTCAATGGCTGTCCGTGCCAGGTCCTTGGAGCAGGCTTTTGCAGGCCTGGTGTCCTGTCTTTTGCAAGGCCTGTTGTCAGGGAGGTTGCAACTGCCACAGAGGCATCCCTTCCCATAGCAGGGAGGTTGGAACTAGATGGTATTTAAGGTTCCTTCCAACCCAAACCACTCTATGATTCTATGACAATATTGCTCAGTATTTCAAAGGAGATATTTAGGTACTGCTTGGACACCCCTTATGTCCTATAGACCTGTCCTTGCCGTTGGCATAGTGCTCATGAAGAGGGCTGCCAAGTGCTTTTAGCAGGCAGCAAACAAGTAGGGATGTGAAAAAACTGTCGTATTTGAGGTTTTTATTGGCTCGCTTTAGGAGGGAGAGATACACAGCTCTGCTTTCCTTGAGCTCCCAAAATTTCTCTTTAAAGCAATTCCCATCTCATACAAATCTGCTATCTCCATAGCACATCCTCCTTAACACGAGGGCATTATCTTAGCTTACCAAATGCAAGGACACCTGGTTTGATTACTGTCCTTTCTGAGAAACTGTGAATGTCTCACTTCACAGCAGTTTCCTTCAAAAGAAACGCGTGTCTTGGGCCTATATGGCAGAAAAGGTTCATTCATCGGTGGCTGGGCTCACCGCCCTGCTCTGGGAGACGTCCAAAACTCGTCTGAACCTCACAGCCTTCCTGCTTGGGGAAAGCAGGCTCACTGAGATTTTCTCATCATTTGGTATTTACTGCAGCACACTTTGGTATTTACTGCAGCGCAATGGAAAAAGAGTAGGGCTGAAATCAGGTAGATCTGGAAGGGTTGAGCTGCCACCATTGTTTTCACCAAGTCCAGCAAAGCTGAGGGGAGCCCACACACAAATGTTAGATTCCTTCCACCTGCTCTGCTCCTATTACAGAGGCAAAACTCCCTCAGGGCTCCTGGGCACAGTAGGGCACAACATATTCTGAGAACACCTGAGAGAAAAGTCCTCCGGATAACCTCAACTACCAGTCTCAGACAAATGAATAAAAAAGTAAATATCAGGGCTTTGATTACTTCAGTTTTCAGAATTTGTGCACAACCCGTGCAATGAACCTCCCCAAGAAGTGTCACGTTCCTCAATTCTTCCTATGGGTCATTACAGTTTTCCAGCTACCATGTGCTTGCAAAGCTTTGTCAAATGTTTTCTGTATTCCTTGTCTGGAAGTAATTTGAGTCTTGTAGGGTAAATACTGGGTGAAAGCTGTCAAGATTGATAAGGATGATGAAGACATGGCAAGAAAGACCTGGAAGGTATTGAGAGGTTCAAGACATATGTGGAAGAAGAGTTAATGAAGATGGGGAGCCACAGTTATGTGAGTCTTCCACCTACCCAATATCCTGTGAATAGCAGCTGTGGCTGTGCTGAGTCAGGCAGCAAGAAATCTCCTCAGCTGAATGAAGACTGTAAATTAAATACCATATAGAGTACCCGGGTCTTTTTTGATATCCTTTAATCATCTAATTAGTCCCAACACTGAAAACTGCACAACCGTACTTCAATTATTATCTGTTTTCTACCTAGGTAGAGTAGTCACCCCTTCACCTCAAGAAAAGCAGGTCAGTGCCAGTGTGTATCGGTCACACAATGTGAAAATAAGATGCATCTTGTTTCTGGGGAATCTCTCATCCTGAAACCCTTATCCTTGCACTTGAAGAGGAAGATGTTTAAATTGAGATCACCAAGGCTGTCTATCAACTTGGATGATAAATTTGTACTCATTCCTATAGAATTTAGGAAATGGGATATTTCATAGCAATTCTGAAGATTATTTTATTTTGATTTATTTTCTTTGTGGTGTCATGCTGATAACATGAAAGATATGCAGTATCACATACAGCTACAATCGACAAAATAATTACACTAGTAGACTACTAAAGGCTTATTTCATCACATTTTTATGACATTAATATGCTAGATTAGAAACTGTCGGTGTTTGTCAGATGAATGCCAAAACCCAGTAATCACACAGTCTCTGGGAGCTACTTCTGTACTCCCACAAAAGCTGCACTCATTTACTTTCAAACTCGTGGCTATGAGCCAGTGTAAATGGGCAGCCTAAAATTATTAAACAAGGAACTGCTTCTTCAGTTTTGAGAAGCTCTCTGGCTACAGACCTGCGGTAGCTCCTGATGCCATTAAATCAAAAGCCTGATCCAGTTCTTAGCTTTGTGTGAGAACTTGCTCAGACTTGCTTCATTTCTTACTTGACCAGAGCTGAGCTTTCCAACCTGTACAACTTCTAAAATATTTGTAAATTGCTGATGGTACAGAACTGTATTCCTCAAACATTATTTTGCATTCTGGTCAGAAAAATAATTAGCATAAACATAATTCTATGATTGCAGTGAAAAGCTTTGCTTTCCCGTGGTAATAAACCATATTTTTAATTGGATTCACAAACTGAATTAGTTTTATATAATTGCCTTGGATTCTGTAGTTCAACTGTTAAAAATCATTATCCTGGCTGGCCCCTAGCAGTCTTTCTCCACATCTGACCAACCAGTCCTGAATACAGACATGCGTGAAAGGCTGCCTTGTGCTCCGGGGGATGATGGAAATAGGGGAAGCTATCAATAGCCAGTGCAGGCTAATGAAAGCACATCTCTGCGGGGGCTGATGATTGGTTGTTAATTATACGGGGCAAGTTCAATTGCATTTCCCTGTGATAGGTTATGTCTGTTTGACTATGATATCTACTCGGTTTATATATCCATTTAATTACATTGTGGTCTTCCTATTTGCAAAATGCAGAACCTCTTATTAAGCAAGTAATTCAGAAATATATGTTATCTCATTTTTAAATGTTTTTTGCCAGTCTCATCATATAAACTCATAAAGAATTTTCAGTGCATATGTATGCAATAGAAATACTAAGGTATAAATACCATTTTGGTATTTAATTTTTCCATTCCAAAAGAGCAGTCCTCAGCCTGCTTCATGTATCTCTCCTTCTTATCCTTACCTTTATATATCTGCAAATGGACCATCAATGGCTGCTGCATAGAGCTCCTCTGCCCAGCCCTTTCCTTGTTTCCATTGGAATTGATTCAGCCTCTCTTTTGAAACTTCTCAGCACAGGGCTTTTACAGCATTTTTGGAGGAAGAAATATTGTGCCATCCAGTTCAATGTCTCTTCTGCTTTCAGCACAGCAGCCAACAGATTTTTTCTGGATATCCCATCCTATATGAGTTTTTGCCTGACCCCTTTTTTAAGATCTCCTTCTCCTTTGTGATTCATCTGCTTTTCTCCTGCACTTCAACTCCATTTACTTCCTGTGCCTACTTAGTTTACCTAGTTGGCTGGACTCAGTCTGAACTTCCAGCCTGACATCTTCCTGATCTAACCTTTTGCTTATTGCCTCTCTGTGTTCACTTATGCCTCAGCCTGTCTCTCTCCCTCGTCTGGGACAGAGTTCCAGTTACAGAACTTATAGCATCTCTATCATCTTTCCAAACTCTCTCCATGATGTCTTTTCGTTGGCACAATTCAAAACTTTGCCATATCTCTCTATCTTTTCCATTTTGTGACAGTCATATTTGATTTTCCTTCATATTTTATTCTCTGTCCAAATATTAATAGTTGTTCTGTCAGATCTCTCTATCTGTGTCTGTTTCTGCCTCTTGGGAAATGAAAGTTAGATAACTTATTACAGTAATTGGAGTTCTTTTGAGGCATTTTGCCCATTTATTTTCCACACTTAGTAGTGTACACCCCATGAAATTGGAAAGGGACTATTTCGGACCTGTAAGGCCATTCATTAAGGGATCCTTGGCCACTGTAGAGTTCACGTTCATTTAGTTTGCAAAGCAAAGAGTGCCAGTCATGGAGTAAAGGATGTCTACACTAATATGTCTGCTTTAAAGTTAGAGCCATGAGAAGCCCCTTTGCTGAACTCAGCAAGTGGTCTGAACTCAGCCAGTCCACGAACAGTGAGCAACGGTTCAGCTGCAGATCTGTCTTCCTAGAACTCATTTTATATATTGCTGTGAAAACATTCCAGTTAAGCAGTCAGCTGTGTTATCACAGCAGCAAGCTCTGACCCTTGGGGTTAGGTAGGATCTGCTCAGAACTAAAGCCTCAATAACATTTCTTTCCTACTCTTCTCAGGCCTTTATACAGCTTCCAAATCTGAATCACAGTAGCTGTATTCAGTGCCTGGAAAAACAGTTCATTATCACCCCTCCTTAGTCTCTCCAGTACTCCTTAGGTTGCCAAGTTGCCATCAGTGCTTTTACTCTCAGTCTGTACTTATCTTCGTGTCCCACTGGCTCAGTTTCTTTTTACGTTCTGTGTTCCTTTGGGAATGATAATTAAAAAATGTATCACGCATTTGTTTGAAACAATACCTTTTTTTAAGTGGCATGGCCAGCTGCAGGCTAGGGTGCCTACTTGCTCTTATTCTAGAGGCATTTATCAAAATATGCCAATATGAAATCATATCACTAAGAGCTGCGGACTCAGTATGAAAGAAGGCTACGGGGCTTCACCTCTTAGGGGCATCAATGCACAAGAGAACTGGGCTCTGAGGGAGCCAAAGTGTCAGGATTCAGCTTTTTGTTTGGCAATTGTGTGGGCAAACCTAGATGTTCTGTGAAATGTTATTTGTTGTTCATAACTCATTGATTTTGGATGAGACCTAGAGGTTCACACTTGATAACTAAAATACTAGGTGATGGGATATCACTTTCAATATAATCTTTAAAATTTTTGTATTATGCCCAGGTGTTTCATAGCCATTTTATCTTCTTGGGCGTACTTTCAGGCTATTTTTCAGGCACATATCATGATTTATGCCCTATCTCTTAGAGTGAAACTGATTTCACTGCAGTAATCATGGTTTCCAGTCTATCTTTTATCAATGACATCAACTCACTCACCAACTCGATGCTCCATTATCCCAGGAACATCACATTGTTGTGGTATTACCTTTCCCTGGAGGAGGCTGAGTTGCTTTTATTACTTCCTGCTTGAACAACTGCTAATCTCTTTTCTGGAGTTCTTCCAACAGGATGACTATAGTTCTGACACCACCGATTCAAATTGCCCTTGCCAGGATTTAACAGACTGAAATATGTGTCTCACTTTCTTCAAGGACAGAAGTTTGACTTCCTATAGAATCTCTGATTTAAAAACAAGTGTTGGGTTTTGTGCAGTTTCCTATTTATCCTCCTGTTTTGATGAACTTGCCCACATTCTGAGTCTCCTGATGCCAAATGGATAATTATTGGTACCTACAGCCAGGCACTGTGAGGTTTTACAACCTGTAAATCTCATTGATTTCTGTTCCTATGCAAAATCTAAACTACCTGTTTTCCTGCATTAATTTTCTGGATGGTGACTTCTTAGTTTGTTAACCACAGCTGCTAAATCATCTGCTTACTTTTAAATCTAAAGTTCAGTATAGAATAAACTTTGTTAAACTTAAACTTGGACTTTATTGATGTATAAAGAATTTAGATCTAGGGCCAAGAGCTTAAGAGCAGTCACAGGACAAGTACACACTGTACCTGGCCTTTACAAAGTGAACACTGTAGCTGAATGCTCAAACTATAGTGAAGGGACACTCCTATTTCTAAACTAACAAGTTTAATTCCCCTGAGATTAAGCAGTAAAATTGCAGTGATTATTATCCAGAAAGCTTTCAGTTTTAGTGTTGAATATAATGCCTGCGACAGGGCTTGGGACTTCCTGGGGTTCCTCCATTTCCTCTCCCAGTCCGTAACGTGCCTTTTTACTCTGGGCAGGAGGATTTAAGAGATGGGCCTGAGTCTAATGGTTGGCTGGCAGTCAAGAGAATTGACAAAAATAAGGGGAATGGCTTGCCAGTGTCTCTTGTGAGATGATGAAGGTGAACTTAAAGACAACACCTAAGGGTGGGGTTTTTTTAAGTGATTTGAATCAAATGAGATGGCCCCATTTCATTTTTAGTATCACTTAGCACACTGGGATCTCCAAAAGCCTCCCTGTGCTGTTGTAACATAAACAATAGCAACCACAGCAACTGATTCCTTCTGATGCTGCATCTGAACTCATGGAAGGAAATCACAGATGTGAAAGAGTAGGAAAAAGAGAGTAAGTATGTTGAGAGTAGGTATGTAAGTATGTTGAGATCTCTTTTCCAAGTTCCCTGGATTCTGACAGTCCAGGTTTCTCATTTTAACAAAATGACTATTTCAAACCAGTTTAATACTACACAGCTCAGTGAGAGGAGGTTGACAGGGACTGGTTGAAGGTCAAGTTCATTCTCCTTCACTGCTAGAAGGTACTGGCACCACAACAGAAAACTGAACCCACTGGAAAAAGAAAACAGCAAAGTATATGGCAAGAACAGTGAAAATTTGATCTTTTTTCCATTAACTTCACTGCCAAAAAAATTTCAATTTACCATTATTAATCACAGGAAGTTGTTCTATTTGAAGCTGATAGCATACATGTCTATAGCCTACCACCTGTAGCTTGACTGTCCAAAACATAAGCAGAATTTTCTTGGCTTCTTTAGTGCTCAGAGCTGGTTTCAGGGTGGTGTGGGGCCCTGAAGGGACTGTGCTTTTAACTGTGTCTGTGTCTGGATTAAGCGACAAAACTGTGCACTCAGATATTAGGTCCATTAACAAAGACTGCATTTTTAAATTGAGAGTGTGACTTAGTTGATTATCCATTTAGTCAGAACACGATTGCTGAATACCCTTTAGAATAAAGTATTTAAATCAACCCAATTCTCCCCGGATGTCTTATTATCCACTATTCAATAAAAGAGTGGCAATTACTTGGCTCTAAAACTGCTTTTTTCCTTCCAACAAAAACATTTTAAGGCATCACACAAGTGTACATGCGGCAGTGGGCAGGAAGTCTCCTTTTAGGTTTGGGCAATCAGCCATTCATCTCTGCTTTTTTGTCTCCTCAAGGTTAATCCTTCTTTCACCATGTTTTAGTAGCAGTGTGTTGTTTTTTTTTCTAGATAGATTTATTCTTTCAATTCACATAGGAACCCAATGTCAAGATGTTACAGATTAATTTCTTTCAAAGCTTTAGAGTCAAATACATCTGTGGTAGAAAAGCCGTGTCTTGGTCACTTATACTTTCCTTATCTCTGCATTTTTTTCTCCAATCTGTTGCTTCCCTATTTACTCACCACCCTCATTCCTCCTGTGCCCTTTTCTCTGGCACTTAACCCCAATTCTGTATAGGCATTAGTGCTTGAATGAATGTATACATGAAACATAACTTACCTTTGGTACACATACCCGCCACCCTCTATGCAAGCAATGCATTCATGACTTCTGACTTACGCACTTTTTCTCACTCATTGCTGCTGTTAGTTCATATCTCTAAAAATATTTTGTTTACTTGGAATATCCCTTCTCAGCATCATTACACAGATGTTCATATCTCTTTGAAAAACACAGCAAGTAGTCTCTGACAAGCCAGCCTGAGGTAAAACCTGTTTGTGATCACAAAGCAAAAGCTGAGCAATAGGACACACCAGCTACATGAGATCAAGTAACTCTATTAAGATCTCCCTGTATCTGATCATTAGCTGAGAAGAGTCTCCAACATCTCAGAGAAAAGTGGAATATTCTCCGTGGTCACCACTTGTGATTTTATCTGACAGTGGGGTGAACTCTGTGGGATGTCCCATCTTGCCTTCTGGTGGGCGTAGTTACCTCTCTGCTTGTGGAGATGGAGACGGTTTTTCTAAACCAACTATTTTCCCAACATGTCCAGAAAATACAATTGGGTCACTTCGGGCTATTTTCTTTAAAGTTATCATTGTTTGAGGGATGTCCTCTCTCTTTTCCCCCCTCCCTTTTCAGGGTGGCATAGCTGTCATGGTGAATGAATGGGAGCACAGCAGTGCAGTTATACACATGCCTTTAAATAGAAGAGGGCATAGGCTGAGTTGCCCCCAAAGCCAAAGAGGACAGACCTATTTGTCACCTCCCTGCATACATCTGACTCTGCAGGGGACAAACTGCATCCACCGAAGCTCAGCCTGACCCTTCCTTGTCCCCAAGTCTAAAGCTGTGGTAGTGGTATGGGAGTCTACTCTTCTATGGGACAAACATGGCGTATTCCAGCCGTTCTGTGTACGGAGCATGCCAGGATGGTGCCAAAGGGAGCCAGAGCTCACGCAGTCCCATTCCCATTGCCTTTTGGGAGTGGATACCTCCAAGGCGCTACAGAGCCCTTGCAGAGCTCTTCAAAACAACCTGGTAATGAGCTAACGGTGATGCTGTGGGGCTGGTTGGGTATTGGCAGTGAGCCTGGCCTGGGGATGCCTCTAATTAACAGCAGAGATAATAAACCTGCTGAGGCCAGTGCAGGTCAACAACGCTCCAAATTTGCGTTTGCATTAGGACTCAACTTCAGTTGTTTGCCCAAACACAGAATGAGGCAAATCAACATGTATCGAAGTTACATTGAGCCTTAGACAGGAATCATCGAGAAGCTTCAGCACTTTTTTGAGCTTTCTGAGAACTTATGACCTGGGTATATGTATATTTTAGTGGAAAATATACGTATTCTGGATGGGGCTTGAGCACACCTGTTGAAAAGGTAGGGCTGCAATTGGTTATTACAATATCACTTTACTAGCATCACTTGGTCACATGCAGCTAGGCTGTGTGCCATTTGTTTTAATCAGTTTATAATTCAGTTTTACCTGTGGTTACAGAGAACACAGCTCCTCAGATATGATTTAGGCTATTACATCAAGGTTAGGGATGTCTGCAGCTTGTTAGGATCTTAGAAGATGAAAAAATCAGCAGTGCATAACTTAATGAAGTTGACAATGCTTCCTGCAAAGATGACGCAGGGACCCATACCAAAAGTGAAGCAGAACGCCTGGGGCTCTTCAATCTGGACAATAACCTTTCAATGAGCATATTTATTCAGCCAAACTGTATAAAAAACATCTTGGTTTTAGAATAGCTGCACCAGGCATTTTCAGTGCATTTGCCTGTTGCTGTTAGGAGCAATGAAACATGGAGAGAATTACAGGTCACTCCTGAGCCGCACCGCGTGAGTCACAGCACGTGGCTGCGGCCAACCTGACGCATCTCAGGAATATACCAATTTTGTATGACATAAGATTTCTCAGGATTTGCCTTTATATTAACATAACAGTGTAGTCATTTCTGAAGTGTTTTGCATAAACTGTAATGTTAACTTGCTTAAGAAATCCATGCTGATATCTAAATTCCTGCTCCTTCGCATATGCCTCAAGTGTCTCTATCAGAGTCAAAAAAGCCAAAAGTCAACAGAATAGTTCTGTTTAAGTGTGCTGTTGGCCAGCATGTGAGGTAACAGCACAATATAACACACTGTAAGATCATCTGCCTATCACAAGGTTGGTAACGAGTGCTAATAGATGGTGGCACAATATATTCAGGGGTGCATTTTCAGTATGTAGTTTGTCTGTCCTGCCAACAGCTACCACATCAAGAATTTTTTACACGTGTTCTATGAACTAACATTTCTGCACACAGCATCTAGTGGCTTGACTTTTACATATGTCAGAAGTTATTGCAGGAATCAACCACTATTGCAATGTAAAAGAGATCCTGAGAATGACACATGGCTCTGCCCACCAGAGCATGTCGTGCCCAGGCAGCCATGGACCCATGGCTGTCCCGGTCAACCTCTTCTGTCATCAGCACAGTTCACTTGTGATTAGTCATTCCAGACAAAGAGTAATTCAGCAGGGGTTTAGACACATAGCCCTATGTAAGTCCTGCTTTGGTCATCTCCTTTTTTTTTTTTGCCCTGGAACAGAGTGGCCAGACACTTGCAGAAGTGAAAGCTTGATTGCGAGCACCAGCATCACACCAGCCGGGAAGGAACTGGACACTGGGTGCTGCTGGTTCCCTCTATTTTCTGACCAGGCAGGCTCTTCCCATGCTTGCGAAGGAAACACACCAACTAATTCATTGGAAATAAATGCAGCACTTCCTTACAGTGTGCAAAAGTGGCTGTGAGGGGCTGTTCCAGTGATAAGGAGCCTCATGTGCGCAGACTGGTCTCTCCTCACTTTGGTAAATATTCATCTCTGTGTTGATGCAAATCTCTGCCCTGATGACTTAGGTGAGTGTCTTCATGTGTCTTGGACATGCTACCAAGTGACACACTGGCCTATTTGTATTTGCTGGCCTGAGTAAAGGGTGAGCAGAGCCCTAGTGTACTCTCTATTACTTCACCTGTTTGTAGAAATAACTCCAGATGAGTCAGTTCTATATAAAGTTATCTGGTTATTCAAAATGTATAATATTTGTAAAGACAAAGTTAACAGTCACCCTGTTAGCAGGAACCATTTCTAGTGCATGCCTGGTTAGGGTCTCAGATGTTCACCCAGCACTTTGAAGGGGTGGAAAACCAAGTGTCCTTTAATCATTAACCTTCCTTTAGTGACCTTTCTTTTCATTTTTGGAGTAGTGGTGGGACTCGGCCCAGGGTGAGACCATGGAGTCTCAGAGTGGAGCTGGTTCCTCAAGGCTGCGCACAGGGAAGATGAAACATAACCCTTGATGTGAGGCCGAGACAAAAAATGACAAAATCTTTAGCAAGGCTATAACTTCTGCCCCTGTAGGTTTCATTTTACATTACCTTCAGTGGAAGCTGACCCCCTAGAATTTACTGTCTTTCCATTTGAAGTAGAGCAATCCATATGTTTCACACATTAGTTTTTATTTTGTCATTGAATTAGGTGATTTTTTCAGATTCAGTAGCTCTCTATTTTTATATCAATTCAAGTCTCATATGGAAAGCTTATTTGAAATTAAAATCTAAGTTACAGGGAAAGATTACTGCTAAATGCAGGACTAGGCTGCACTGGTTGTCACATCTGATTTTTGACAGACAGTCTTATGGTATACAGCAATTTTTCTCTGAACATCTTACTGAAAACCTTATCATCCAGGGATGAATGGATGTAAATCACTCTTGAAACCTATCTTACTAGATGTATTAAAAAAAATAAATGTGTGACAGTCAACCAAAACCAGAACCAAAACTGCAGAAAAGCAAATTCTAGCCATTAAAACCAGTAAATTTTATCTACAGTTTAGAAGGATATTGCAATGATTCTCCCCAAGATTTTGCGTGTAGAATTAAAATGTACGCTCTGAAAGTGAGCCTCTTAAAAACATGGACTATGCCTCTGCTATGGTCCTGTTACATTATTTATATTACAAATCTTTAGTAAAGAACTATGAGGAATAATCTCACCAAATTTAGCTACATAATTAAAGTGGTTTGCTTTATTAGTATTTGTAGTAGAATGTTTTTCAGTTGCTGCCTGAAATACACGATTTAGAGAAGAAAGATGGTGGTTCTGCCATGCAACTGTCTCCAGCACGTGAACTGGCTGTGGCTGCCATGTCCCCGCTGGAGGCTGCTGTCATTAGCAGAGAAATTCTGATGCTCTATTAGACAGTTATTCGCTACAAAAACATTCATTATGCAAAATTCTGCCCAACGACCTGCCTAAAACGCCAAAAGCAGAAGCCTCAGCTGGTGTAGATGAATGCAGCTTCATTGGTTTTGGCAGGGCGGTGACTGCCTGCTCTGTCTGAAACGTCTGTCCTGGGTTCCGGTTTTCAGCATTTCTGCTCTCAACACCAGCAAAAAGAAACAACTTGCCAAATTTTCTTTGTTGTTGATCATTAACCTGTGGCTGCATTCCAACCTCTAACCTCAAACAGTGCTCAGGGACATGGTTTAGTGGTGGACCTGACATCACTAGGTTAACAGTTGGACTCAATGATCTTAACGGTCTTTTCCAACTAAAACAATTCTATGATTTCATTCTATTTTGTGTGATGCTGATACCTGCTGATTTTTCTATATTAGTGCTTTGAAAACTTGTATTTTTTTCTCACCACCTTAGGATCTCTTATTTTATTCTGCTGCCTCGATCCATGCAACAAGTCTGCTACAAAGTCATGCCCGCCCTGCAAATGTCTTCCCCTTCCACCCCTTGCTGTCACCATGAGATGATGTGATGCCAACCCCGAAGGGCAGAGCCTCTGTCCTCCTCACATGAATGGGCCCTGATGTGCTGAGATGGTTCCTGCAGGCAGAGTCCCTCTGAAGACGATGCTGTCTGACAACTTGAATCAATTTAGCGTTTCTTCACCTCATTTCAGAACAACGCGGCTCCTGGTGGTGTGATACTGAAAACGGGCTGTGTGTTGCCTGTCCTGATCAAAAGGATTAATAGTAGTCACTATCATGGACACACTTTAAAAGGAATGACTTAAAGGGTCTCAGAGCAGGGGGACAGGCACAGTGCTGAGCTTTGCTCCCGCTGCTGCGACACCCGCCCCGCAATCTGCTCTGTGACAGCTATTCCCATCTTCATGCGTCAAGACCTTAAGCCTTTCTTCTTTGACACAGAGATTAAGGGCAATCCTGACAAATTCAAAACCAGATCAAGCACGGCGCTCTGGTGAGATGAACTACTGGCCTACAAATTACCCAGCACAGGGTATTTTTGCAGGTTGCAGGGTGGGCAGCATATCCCCTTTTTCTGAACCCATTCTGAGTGGTGGAGGCTTTAAGTGAATCGTAAAAGCTGAGATGGTTGCCTACAAACCAACCAAAGCAACACCATTTTTTTAACCTTTATTATCGTATTGCTGCCAAGCACAGCTACCTGTAAACACTGATCTGGGAACTGACAACCCCGCAAGGTATCTGGCTGGTTTGGGATTCTGCCTCCAAAAAGCATTACTTCCGTGGGCCTTTAGGACAGAGCGATCTGCTGAATCTCAGACCAAGCATCCCTGTCCCATAGTTCTTACCAATTCAATTTGCAAACAGCAATTCTGCCCCAAATGTCCCTGTATTTTATGATCATTATAACAAATGACCAAATTAGAATAAGGTCCTTAATACTACTGCTTACACAAATAGCATATTGTTTTGTTGCAAAACATTATAAAAAGCAAATCATTATAAACGTGTATCTTATTAGCCACTATTTTATAGTTGCTTTATATATATATGTATGCATGTGCACTCACATGGGATGTGACCTTAGGTGCTATTCTTATTAGGCACTACTTTATAGTGTCTTTCTACACACATATATATATATTTATATATGTATGTGCATTCACATGGGATGTGGACTTTGATGCACTGCTTTGGGCAGCAGTTTTCCCCAGGCTTTTGCTAACCAACAACTGTGACTTCCCTCTAGTGGTCAGTTATTATTTTTAAAAATGAATGATTAAAGACTGGGCTGCCTCTCACATTTAAGGAAAAAAAAATACGAAGTTTGCTTTAGAAATATATGAGCCTTCCCTTTGACAAAGTTTTTGGTCATTGCCTAATTTTAATAGAACAGCAGAGGCTGTTTTCTTATTAAAGCAAAAATTTGGAACCAAGCATCTGTTGGGAAAAAGCCAGGAATTAAAAATAATCTCAGCTAAATAAAAGTTATTGCTGGCCAAAAAACTGTCTCTTTTTTGTTTGCTTTCTCTCCTCAACTTCTTTTTCTGAAAAATCTTCAGAAATGTTGATTTTGGAATTTCAGCTTTGGAGTTAATTTTCAGCTGAGTTTGACACAAATTTCAAGGATTAGCTAAGATTAGATTTCTTAGATTCCTACGCCGCTTCCAATAATGGCTGGATAAATATAAACCAACCAAACCATAAAATTCTCTAGAAGGAGAATGACTTACTATCAATCTATTATATGCTGTTTGTCAACAAAGTCTGTTCTACATCAAGCAGGTTGTGCTGCTCTAGACCAGCAAGGGCTCCTGCTGCCTCTCCCATGTGGGTACAGCAGCCTTTGGCAGTTTCTCTCCTTTTCTCCTTTAGGCCAGCTATCTTACTGGCTGTTTCTCAAATCTTTACAAGAAACCTCAAATATGATACCGTTGTTCTTTCATTTTCTCTATCCCAACAGTTCCATTTTTGCATCCTTTCGTTCCTACCATGCTGGACAGGCTAACTTTTTATGCTGGCATGAGTGTGAGGCCTCTCTTCTGACAGCACATATATTGCAGACCATCTGCTTGGAATATATCCTGAATATTGCCATTTAGAAAATTTAAATCTGTTCTCTTAGTCCTACGAATACCTGAAGCCCTCTAGATCTTTGCAAACACAAGGCAAAGCAATACACAGAATGGACCGCTATCCTCTGTCAGATAAGATGCCAGGTTTCAAAGCCAAAGCATCCCTTTTTGGTTGTACTGGGAAACAGGGCAGCAACTTCTGGAAGATACATACCAAGTACAGTTATTTATCAGAGGGAAATGTAGTTCATTCCTTAACACAGCATGAGACCTAGCAATTTTTAGGATGTTAAGCACTAGAATTAAGCCGTCTAAACTTTCCCTGTTTGAAGGCTCAGGTCTGAAAACCCAGCCAAGCATATTTGTACAACACAGCTGGCTGGGGACTGGGTAATTTTCCTCCTTTCCACTTATATCCAAAATGTAATAGAAAGCCAGGCAGAATTAAATCAAATTTACAGCAGCAATTCAGACTTTTTACATGATACCATGTTTTGTTTTGTGGTGTTTTGGTGTGGTTGGTTTTTTTTTTCAGGTGACAGGGAAACCACACTAACTTCTAAATCCTGAGGACCTGAGGGTAAGGGAGAACAGGACAAAAGGCTGGCCAGGTCCCAGTGACAGGAGCTGTCTCCTGCCCTGCCTCACTCTCCAATTTGTAACATCTGCAAACCAATCCCTTGCAAGCCGGCTTCAATTTTATCCTGCAGAGCTTCCCCAGGGGACAAAGCCAGTGCTGACAAATTCACAGTTGGGCAAATTTCTCCAACCCCAAATGAAGGATCCATTTTTCAGTTATTCAAATTTTATCTTTTTATCAGCTTATCTACATGTAAGCATAGTAAGCAACGTTGTTTATATTTTTGTGGCCAGAAGTAGTGATATCACAAGGATCACAGTTTTCCTTTGTTTACAGTCACAATGGATCACATCTACTGTCTGTCAAAGTCCTGTTGACATGCACTTCTCTTGACAGTTTGGTCTAAAGTTTCCACTTCATGTGTACAAAGAGCAGCAAGAGATCCCTTCAGAGATTAGAAAATGATGGCCTGTTGGATTTATTTGCGACCCCAGGGGTATAATTGGGGGTAGATTCATACAAGTAGCACATTCAGTTATTTCCATCTTCCTGTGATAGCAGTTGTTGCTTCTGCCAGCTCTCTGAAAGGGTCTTTCCAAAGGTAGTAGGAGGGGGAAGACTGAGGGAGGGAGGGAGATAGAAACACAACAAAGGACAATTATTTTTCAGAAATTATGGAAACCTCATCCTCGTCCTGCTTTTCTCCCTAGCTCTTCTTTCAGAAAAGAAAACACTTTCATACTGCAGACAATAATTCTTCATATACTAAATTTATAGGTTCTGTCTTAAAATTGGCCAGACAGCATACAAAGAAAATGTGATTCCCAAATATTTTGCCACTTCACCTCTGCAATGTGGAGCCACAAGGAAACTGTATTTTCCTAGGAACAATGTGAGAATAGAAGATTGCAAGAAAAATTACCATTGGGGTATCCTCTTTAATTCCCTCTGGATTTATACAATCACTTCAGTGAGAATAAAACCAAAAGCAAAGGTATATCACTAAATGGAAAATGTAGCAACCATACGTATTAGTACACTGTGGGGAACATGCACAAAGAACGTACGTGTGTCTCCAAAAATGGTTATCATATGAAATGCTCTGTCTCAGCAAAGCCTAGGGAATTCAGACCCCTCTTTTCAGGAATTATTCTTAAATCAAAACAGAAACAGCTGTATTTCACATCTCCCAGTCAACGCACATTGCTGGAAAAATCACCAGATACCTGTACAGACCAACAGGCAGCCCAATATCTGAAGGTGCCAGAACTGAGACTCTGCAGATGACAGAAGCTGTAACAGCCAGGGGCTTCCAATTACGCACAGGAGGGCTGACAGAGCGGCTTCTGATTCAGTGATAAAATCCCTCCTTCAAGCATCATGGCCAAACATCAACTTTCTGATGTATCTCCTGCAGCATCTGTATCCCTTGGGTATCCACGGCTCTCCTGCAGTCTTCTCTGCAGAGCAGCTGCCCTCCTGTTCAGCCTGTTTCCATTCATACACAGAATAGACAAGATATGAAAAGAGCATTGCAATGGATTTTGTGTACTCTAAAAGACAATAATTAAAACTTCCTCACTTCATGCACTGTTTAAAAACAGACACCCAGAATTCTGTAGGTCAGACTATGAGTTTAGGACACAAAATCCTGATTTGGGATCCTACCTGAGGGCTCTTAATTTCAAATAAACATTCTTATTTTCTCTTATTCACTGTTGCAGGTACGGAACAAGACTGTCTCTGTTTTTTTTTTCTTTGCAGAAATACGACTAAGTAAAACATCCATGGAAGTAAAATGTAAATACCAGGAGATTTCAATGGGAAATGGTCAGACAAATTCACATTTTTTCAAATAGTAGCAAGTAAATATATGCAACTTTCCGTAAATAATTTGGCTGCAGCACGTAAAGTCCTATAACATCATGGGAACAACTTCTGCCAGAGATGTTTCATGCTTTTTTCCACTTTGAATTCTTAATTACATGGTGAATCAGATGCGATTTTTACAGCTAGTGTAAACAGAACAAACAGTGATATTTTAAAACCACATTTATTTTTAATACAAAATCTGTCGCACTATTACAGAAGTGAGCCTGTATGTTTACCCCCACATGCACAGATAATTCAGCATCTACAATTAAATAAGAGCAAAATTATATTTCTCTTTTACCAAAACCATTGGCAAATCTTACTAAGAAATGTTCTCTTTGTGCTTTGTAATCAATGTTTGTAGAATTCATTTCTTATTTCAGTTCCCATTAAGAAAAATGATCAACGGAAAGCTCAAAGGTGCGAAAGAAGCTTATTACAGCTAGCTTACAGTTGTGATTACTCCAGTTGTGCTTTAGCTACAATATATACATGAAAGCTGCGAGGTGTACTATGGTCTAATGTAATGCACTGGCAAAAGCTCTGCAGGGTTTAATTAGAAATCTGCAGTAAATAAGTCGAACAGTTCACTATTTTGTTTTCACAGCAAAAAAAAAAATAAAATTAAGTAGATGCTTTAAAATACCATGCACACCGTTGGCTATAGTACTTCTTACACAGTACAACATAAGCTTTCTTGTTTTATTTGTCTGTAACACCTAGAAGCATATAGCATCTACGCTTTAAGTGTATTTACAAATTCAACAAAATATCTACATATAAAAAGCTTACTTAAAATTAAACTTGATGCAAGTTATGAAAAACCAATTTATTGGCAAATGAAACTGAGCATTCCTTCAACCATAGGTTGTTATAAAAATTTATACTTGGAGGTAAACATTTGATTGATATAGTCTGCGAGAAAATAATTTTGTAACCGATAACGGTAATCTTTTACCACTAAACCATATTAGCACTTGTCAGATTGAATTCTGTGGTTCCAAGCGGTCACCGCCGCACCGCTGCAGGGGGTGGATAATTACAAAGCTGCCACACTGGTCAGGCCGGGACACAGAGGGAAACGCGCTCTTGGTGGTGTAGTCAGTTAGTTTAGTTCTTTAACAATTTATTTTAGAAGAGCTTAAACCTTTCCGCGTTAGTAAATAATTTAATTCTGGTTGCGTCGTCTTCATTTTTTTAAGCCTTCTAAGGCCATGAAAACATGTGCTGTAACTGTCTTGAAAGCATTTATTTTCATTTTAAAAGGAAAAAAAAAACATACTCTTGTGTTATTTAATATATTTAAACCTTCCATTTTTAGCACAATGGTTTCATAACACTTTTTTTTTTCCTTCACATTTTTACTTTATTTGGCAATGATAGTAGTCCGCTACTCACAGTTTACTGCACCAACTGATTTAGTAGTACAGCGCATTATGGAATGCATATTGTATAAAGGCACTGAATGTATTTTGCCCTGTGTTTTCTGGAATATTTTCTCTCATTTTTAAAGTTTTTCTTTCAGTGACTGTACAAATTCCAAAATGCATTGCAATGCGTATCGTTTATGCCCTAAAATCAATTCAATGTGTTTTGATGTAAAAATAGAACACTGTACTGCTGTAATACTTGATAGATTAAAAAGGCTATAAAGTAATAGGAGCAAAGAGCAGATAATAGGGTCTCATTAAGCATCAGCAAATGCAAGTGTCATACTTAAATCATTTAGCAATTATATACTGTACATACTCTTCCTAACTGTCTTGCAAAAAGACATATGATAGCTAGACATTAAGTCACCAATTTCACAACAATGTCCACAAAGACATTGAAGTTCTATATAATACTACTATAACACTCCGACAATGAAAACGGAATTCATATCCAGGGATCCATCTGAGGACTGCATAACAAATTGTCGAACCATGTTTTTACAGTGTACACGAGATTATCTGTGAAATCTGTAGCATTTTTTCCCATGCATTATACGTAGGTTCAACAGGAAATAAAATTACAAGTCAATGTTATTGTTTGTGTCAGTTCCTTTAAAAAAAAAAAGTAAAAATACCCAAGTTTGAACAAAACTTGAATTTCGTATTTTGATTTGTACTAACATACCACTCAATGTGTCATTACGCTGTGTAACTGAATTGACCTGCATGTTCTCATAGCATTAACGTCTCAGGGTGAGGAGCTCCGTTACCTGCATGTTCATAGTATGAGAAGGAGGATGTACAAGTGCTTTAAACAAACGGAAGATGCAAGGGAATCGAGTTCTGTGGTTACACAAATGAATTCATGGCATTTACAGGAGAAGGAGCCTCAGAGCTTTCATTTCCTTCTGCAGGTTCTTTCTCTTTTTTACCACTATATTGTCCAATAAAGGAACCATCCTCATTGAACTGACCATTTACACCTTCTCCATAGTCAACTAAACTATCATCACTGTCTTCTTTTTTCACAGTTCTGTCTGAA
Source organism: Trogon surrucura (assembly GCA_020746105.1). Taxonomy (NCBI): domain Eukaryota; kingdom Metazoa; phylum Chordata; class Aves; order Trogoniformes; family Trogonidae; genus Trogon; species Trogon surrucura. Next base: position 189,835,193 of record CM036617.1, read on the forward strand.
GGCGTCCGGCTTCCTTTTTTTAGAGGTTTATGGTCCTCTGCATCACTGGAGACACAAACAAACAGACAAAAGGAATTAACTGATGCATTATATATTAAGTCAAAATCAGCCATGCATGCAGAGTTTATAAAGAGCATGTGTGTAGCCCTATAATCCTTTAGTAAACCCACATCACATTGTAGAGACAAATCAATATGATGCAGTTGACATGAATACATGGTGTAAGAATGGTTTAAACAGAGGATGTTTTCAGTGGAGGGGGGGGCGGGTTGTGGTTTCTTTTCTTTTTTTTTTTTTTTTTTTTTTTCCCCATCGTGCATGACTTTTCAATGATACGACTTGGGCCCTTGGCTTGGAAGCAATTTAGATGCAACTGCAAGCATTAAAAAGTGGGTTGTAAAGTTATAAAAAAAATAATTTATTTGTTCTCCAAAGTAACAAGCTTATGATGTGCTGTGAAGTTAGTCTGTTAAACTTCTTACTTTCTTTGACTCCTTGAACATGAATGAAGAATGAAATCGGTTAAATGAAATATACGGATTTTCTTTACTAGTATAAAGAAAATAAAAGTGCTGCATTTCAAATAATTTTGTTACATAATGCAGGCCAGACTTGCAATTTTTCAACCTTACCTTTCAAGAGACCTACATATTCCATTAAAAGGGTGCAGAAGAAACAAATGAAAATAGCCTAAGAAGAAAAGCAAAGTCCATATCCTGATAGTGATCAGTATTTTATCAATAATAATTTGCTCTTAAAATTGCTAAAACATTTAATGTACACAGGTAAAGCAACAACTTAGCTTACAGTAGCTACTGCCGAGCAGTTAAGAGCATGCTTAATTTTTCTCATTACTTATCAGATCAACCTTCTTATCTTAATCCGTAACTGATAACATGTTCTGACAATGACGGTGGTGATTTGGAGGACAACAGGAAAAGGAAAGGAAAGGAAAGGCATGGAGGAGAGATCCCTGTGGATTCCTTCTGGATTCCTTCTCAGAGGGAAAGCCGCAGCACTACCAGCATCCCCAAATAAATCTGCAGCTTGTATTTCATGAAATAGATGTAGTTGGGCTCTTCTCAGAATCCTTTACACTGCATTTCAGTTTCAAGATGAAGATTTCGAGAGCAGCTCTAAAGCACATCCAATTAAAAACTGCTTTTGCCACCTGCATTTTCAGGTTGTCCAGAACAGAACATTTGACTGTATTTGCATATATGGTACCAAAGAGTAAGTGATTTCTGTATTTTTGTTTAAAGACTCCTGACTTATGGAAAATATAAAGAAACATGCATAGAATATCAAGGAAAAAAATATATTTACTATATTCACAATATTAGACTGAATATGCATTCAGCAAATCATTTTAATTGTGAATACCTAAATCCAAATACCCCAGTTCTTCCAATAACTGTACTTTCTCTTTTTTCCCTAATGAATAACTTTGAACACTCAGAGAAACCACATATATATAGCACACAAAAGGTTACACATTGTTAGCTAACAAATGTCCTGTTGAGAAACATTTCACTGTTGCTAGCCATCACACCAATTTTCCATCAAGTTGCTTCTCCTCATCTCACCACCTTTTTTGGAAGACTCTTAAGTTTTGAGATCCTAAAAGAAGTACATCTCTAATATGCATCTACTTACAGAAAAAGCATACCAGAGATTTTATTCTCCTATGCATGCACAAGAAAGAAGTGCTAGGAATATCTATCTTATTAACATGTAGAATAACTTTCATGTTGAAAATGCACGAAGACAAAAACTCTAAACTTGACTCTGTCAGTCTTGACTTTGCCTTGAGTTACTGCCGTGTACATGGCACAAGGATAAATATCGTATCACTGATCCACTGTGCTCACTGATATTGGAAACATATAGGCTGGTAACATTTAACAGAATGCTACTCCACAACGTCAAGCATCCAGCAGCAAAAAGCAAATGTGTGTAATCCTGCAAACACAAGCAGATTATGGAGACATTACTGAACAGAGTTCATTCTGGAAGGACTGAACACAGAATTCAGTGTTTAAAAATCACATGTGATGCAGTTTCTCCATTGCCCTCATCAGAGTCACTGTAACACATTATACAAAACAAAGACCAGACCCTCACTTTGAAGTTGTACCAGGTCCTGCTTCCAAAGAATGACCTTCAGGTATTCAATTTAATGCTTTCTGGGTAGTAGCATTTAGTAAAGAACACTGCACAAATAGTTTGCTGGTTTATTTTAGATGAGTAGTTTCATAACTGCTTACACCATAATATGTAGGAATGGAAAACATTAAAATTGCATTTGTACCACATTCCAACTAGTCAGGAAACTGCAAATATTCTAAAGTGTGACCCTGTTCAGTGTATTTTGCTAAACTGGAATAGGTTGTGGAATCTCCTTCTTTGGAGGTTGTGGAATCTCCTTCTTTGGAGACATTCAAAACCCGCCTGGACACATTCCTGTGTGCTCTACTGTAGGTGATCCTGCTCTGGCAGGGGGCTGGACTAGATGATCTTTGAGGTCCCTTCCAACCTCTAACATTCTGTGATTCTGCGATACACTAAATAAATAATACACCATCATTGTATTGAAAATATCCGTATTTTTGTGTTTGATCCCATATAAAGCTCAATTTTAATTTATAACATATAAATCCAGGTACAAGAACTTCTGCACTTAGGGTTTTTGTGTTTGCATTTTTGAAAATAAAGCTTATGTGCAAGCCAAACAATGAAGAAATATATAGGTGGGTGCACTGTGTCTATGTCTTTTCTATATTTTAGTAAGGATGCAGACTCAACTGTCTCTATAATTAAAAATAAATAAAACTGTAGATTTCCCCAGGAGTGTACCTGCACAGGGGTGGGCACTGGTGTAAGAGCATGGTTACAGTCGATGAAAAAAATCACATCTGAATCTAGGAATTCCCTCCCTTTTTGCAATATACAAGTCCAGAAAGAAGTTCTGCCAAGACTCTGGCAGTGGAGAAAGATGTGGGATTATCCAGGATGCTTTTCACTCCTTATTCAGGAAAAGGAAACAAATGCCGTGCCACCATTTATTCTTTATCAAACTGGATTATGACTCTTGCTTTAGACAAACATTATGTTTTGGGTAGAAGGGAAAGAAACTGAGGAAGAAAAAGCAAAACAACAAGCAGGAGAGAGAGAAAAAAAATGAAGACCTCAATGTTTTGGACAGCATTTTTGTAATCCTGGGGGTGCAAAACAGAGAAAGGACCCTGGTGCTCTGTGGGTATTATTATATTTTCTGTCTGCCACCAAGAAGCAAACTGCAAAAGCCACAGAATTCCTTTATAATATGGATGCCCAAAGAGCTATAGAAAACCTTAGGCTGCAGAATACGTAAAATACTGTATTGCAAAAACATGTTAGAGCCATAAATTTTTATACAGTATGTATAGGATATGCTAATCTTGCTTACAACTGTTCATAAAACTATTCCAAAATGCAATCAGGATAGGTCAAAATGTCTTTTAGTTTTTGTTTGTGGTTTTGCTTGATTACTATTATACTTACCTAGTGTAACATCATGAAATAAAAAGTAAAGTGCAAACTGGATTGACTAAAGTTACAGTGGAGAACTGAAGAAGTTTTTGAAAGGTGTCATGTATGCAGTGCATAAAATTAATCATGAGACAACAAGTATTGGGAAGGGTCAAAACAAGAGGTGAGAATGGGTATGAATTCTCTATTTAGATCAGACAGTCATGAAAGTTAAGTGTAGTGATACTTTCACTATTTATTTAATAAATATATACCATACTAGTAGCTTTCTAAGGATGAAAGTTTCTCAGTGAAGACTGATATGTAACAGTCATTTTGATAAGTACTGATATGTACCACACATACTTCTTGCCCTTTTAGTAAGAACAGTATTTAATATTGAAGCATACTCTAAAAGCATGACTTAAATAGTTTTCATAACAATTGCTAATATATGAATACACATTTCTTCTTCTTAGTTTAATGAAACACATATCAAACTCGAAGCTAATGGTTAAGAGAGATAAGATGTACGGAGGTAACAATAACATGCGTAAGTGCAAAGTACAAGATTCTTTTTTTTTTAAAAAAACTTTACTTCCATTTCAGAAGCTCATCTGTTATTGAAAGAAATATGTACCTTGAAATTTCCTTTCTTCTTTCAACTTTTCAGTTTTTCTTCCTTAGATATGGGTACATGCAGCAACCAGTCAGAATGGGGAAGACAGTTTTACGATGCCTCTGCAGTCCAGCAGGCAACTAGTTCCCACTAAACTTTGCCACATTCATGGACATGCAAAAAGACTCAATATATGGTTAGCAATATACTACTTTTCCTTATAACACAACTGTCAGATGAAAGGCAACATAAAACAAACAAAAAGGGTAAAGCATTCTGGGCTGTTGGACGCAGAAAGAGGATGTAGACTGTTTCCAGTTGGCAGCAAATTCCTTTTTCTGTGCCCTTGGGTCAACAGGCCAGAAATATTTAAGTGTAAGCAGTCATGTAAAGCCACAGAAGTACCTTACACTAGGATTCCTCTGCAGGCTCCAGGAGAACCTCTGCCCCCATATCTGGCAGGTTTCTGTTCATGCTCCTAAACTGATAGGACTGTGCAGATGAAAAATGCTGTCCCTATACACTTATGCACCAGTATCAATCCAGACTTCAAAACTTTTACTATTTCTAATCTACCTAAGACAAGAGTACATGTGTATTAGTTTTCTGAGTAGTTTTTCTTCAGCATCTCTGTAATATCCAGTCTTCAATCCCAGCAGAGACTCAAAACCTGAGAGATTAAGCTCTATCTTTGAAAGTCAATGGGTTGAAAAAAAGTTTGTTAGTCAAAGAACCTGACTTACTCCTGCTTGAGAGAAATTCAACCAACTTTTAACCTTTGCTACATCTGGTGAAAAATTATACAAAGGGAAATTGAAGTACTGATTTAAAAAGCAGTGACACAGATGTTCACTAAAATGAGAACTCTCAAAGAAAGCATGTGAGTAAATGAGGACACAGAAAGACCACTGCCAAATCCAATCGGACTGCTCAGAGACAAGAATTCTTCAGGCAGTCCATTGGCATCATCTCCTGCGCTAGAAGGGACCAAGCTTAGAATTACAGTGCTGAGGCACAAGTCATTGCTAGCCCTCCCCTGGAAATACACCTCAGCTGCAATAAAACTTGAGTAACTACAAGAGAAAAAAATACTATTATAGTCACAAACTATATTCTCATTGTTAATCAGCCCAGAAGAAAAAAGTATAATGTATTATCCAGCAATCTCAGAATTCTTCACCAGCCATTTCCAAAAAATCTCTCACAGCACGTCCAAGAATTTCAAGGGAAAATATTCTGTCTGACAAAGTGTTGAGGAAAAGAGGCAAAACAATTCAACAAAATGTGTAAACATCCTGAATTACCACACTGGCAGTCCTGCTACTGTAGTTGCCTTGTCCTGTTTGATCTCTCTAAGAACACTTTGCAGACTGCAATGAGATGCTAGACTTTCTTACTTCCCATGAAATTAAATAGGAAACGCACACTTGCATGAATCCACGGTCTGTAGATATCGTATCTTCTTAATTTGTCTTGATTCAGGGCCCAGGATGGAGATTTAGGCTGATTTATACACCTACACTGACCTGAAGAGGAGTTTGAGATAATTTCAATTTTAATTTAAATGAACATAAATTTGTGGTACTTGTATTTCTTTCAGTTACTTGGTGTAAGCATTGACTGTCCACAATTTCGTGTCTCAGTCTCCTATGATCCAGGAGACCACTGGGATTGTAGTGCAGTTTGCCACAAAGGTGCTCCTTTCCCTAATTACGTAAAAGTGCAGATACTACTCTAGTCACAGGAAAACAGTGTAACTGGTCATTCTGTGGTTCCTGAAACACCTGCAATTCATATTTCCTTCATCAGATGGATATGGCAGGAAAACATGATGTTGGTTGGTTCTGCAGAAAGCATGCTCTTCCATGAAGTGGGAGAACGCAAAACTTCACACAAGCCCAAGGCATCCCGGGAAGCCCAGAAACTGAATATGACAAAAACCTTCCCTAAAATTGTTATGACTTCTCCAGAGCATCTTAATTAGTCACTAAGATTTAAGTAATTGAATAATTTAAATCTTATTTCGAAATAATTTATTTTCTAAGCATTGGGCTTACTTGTCCAGAAATACTGAAGTTTGTTCAGTATAAATTTCCCAGTCTTTCACTCCCTCCAGTTCCTGAGAAAGGAGGAAGCAAGTCTGTGTTCTCAGAAAGTTCCTCTTGATGGTCTGGTGTCTCTCTGAAAGTGAGATGACCTTTCATATTTGGCATGAAATGACCGTGAGACCTTATACTTTCCCTTCCCTCCTTTAAACTTCGGAGGAGAACGAAAGGAGCTCAGACACTTGTGAGGGCAAGAAAATGAAGAGCTTCCACCAGAGCTCTTTTTTTTCAGTTGACGTAAGCAGTGTTTGTGTTCTGAGAAATCCCTCATGATCTGGACCAAGGATTCGCCAAATAGCTTGCCGCCTGTGTACGGTAAAGACAGTAATTTACATTTTAGATCTAGTGATGAGGTCCAAGGACGGAGCCATATAGCTCTCCAGGCTACAGTGAGGCATGCCATGTTTTTAACAGTGAGTCTAAGAGAATCCTCAGCTGCATCATGAATAAAATTAGCTGCAATTTTACATAGCCTGCGTTTCCTCTGTGTGGCTCCAGATGGGACCCATTTCTTTTTGAATCTGGCTCGTTCTTCCCCCAACCATATTAGTAATGCTCTAGAAGCGTAAACGCAGTAGATAGATACTCCAAGCTGGGCTGCAGCTAGCTTGAAAGATCTTTTAATTGCTTCCTCAACCTTTCTGTCAGTAGGATCTTTAGGCAGAGCATCCACATTAGCAGGCACCGATGGCACAGAATCACTAGTAACCAATGCTCTGTCCACCTGAGGTAAGGTCCCCCACAAAGCAGCTTTATGCACTGGGAAAGGATAGAGCTTACGCAGGACTGCCGGGGCTTCATGCTTTGCCTCAGGATTACCCCAAATCCTACAGACAAGATCTTCCACTGCTGAATCGATAGGAAGTGCATTATCTACCTTGGCTTCTCCAGAGGGGATAAGCAGTTCTTCTGAAGCACATTCAGATTTGGAAGATTTTAGCATTAACACTCTCTTTATGTGCTTGAACAGGTAATTCTGTTTCGCCATGTCAAACTTACGCAGAGGATCTGGTCCTTCTTGGTCTTCTGCAGGGGATTCAGATGACACCTCCCCATCTTCAGGGGATGACTCAATCTCCAAGGCCTTGTCAGCCTCACATTTCTCCTTCCCAGAAGCTGTTCGATCTTTTACACTGTCCACATGGTCAGACTCAGAAATTTGGGAACTGCTCCCAGTTGCTTCTAGAGGAACCACTGGAACTTCTGTAATTGGTACCTTGGGATGCTTTACTGAATGGGGCCTAGTCTGCACCGCAGAAGTTATGCTTTGTCTGGCTGCTGTCAAAGCATCCTTTAAGACAGTAGCTAGCTCAGGCAAAATTACAGATTTCATTAATGAATTCTTTTCGGTTTCAGTGAAGTGAGTAGTAGCAGAAGGTCTTACCTTCCTGTGGTAGGAGCACTGAGCATCTTCTGAATCTGAGTTGTAGGCTGGGGCATGGCTGAACCAGTGTTGGAGAGAAGAATGCTGCCTCGCCAGTGAGCCATGAACTGAGTTGCTGCTGAGGGGTTGCTGCAAAGGGGATGGCTGTCCTGCCTGAGAATCTGAGCCCTCCTCCGACCCCATTATCTGTTGCTCAGAAGCATGATGTCTAGAGCCATGCCTGTACTTCCATTCGTCTGACCTCTTTTCCTCTTGGCAGAGGGAAGCAGAGACAGAACTAACCCTTGTAAGCTCTGAAGACTGCCTAGCCCTCCTCCTGGTGTAGGAGGTCTCTGATCTGGTGCTGGAGTATTGATCCCCTGACCTTCTGAAGAAGCTGGATCTGTCAGATCTCACAGACTTTGCTTTGGTAAAGACAGGGTCTGCTTCAGGAGAATTGGCACAGCTACCTTTTCTTTTCTTTTCCTTGTCCAGTTTCTTTCCTGTCCAAGCAGACATGGACCTGAAGTGATGAAAAAAGGTCAAAATACTCGAATTCCTAGATCTTTCAAAAATTACTTTTTTTTTTCATTTTTTTTTTCAAGGGAAACCCTATACCCTTTTTCCTCAAAGAAGCACTGCATCATGACCAGTGCCATGTGAGGCAGACACACTGGGAACTGAGTGACTGCAGTGATGCTGGACTGCAGAGAGGGTGCCAAGATATCTTCTGTAATCTGACTGGTTGCTGCTGCTGCCCTGTCTCTAAGGAAAAAAGAGGAAAGCCCAATATAGACTAATTACACAGAAACACATTTTAGAAAGGAGTTTTTGCATGGTAAATAGGATGAGCTCTTTTGCGTGAACAAGTCTGAAAGCTTGGCTTGCATCTGTCCATATTCACTAGACAAGAGGTAAATAAATGCATTGTAAAATAATTTTAAAAAGCACTAGATGATTCTATAGATTAACTCAAGCCACTTAAACATGCAGAGATAAATTCAGATCTTGCTACAGGTCACGCATGAAAGTAGACTTCAATAGTCTTACTCTAGGTCATGCAGACTTCAGTAGTCTTACTCTAGGTCTGAGAAATCACATACTGAAGTCATGTCATTTGTGCAATTCTGTATGAAGTTTTGTTTCTGCTGCTGAAAGTTCCAATTATCAAAAAAACAGGAGCAATAAAGAAGAATGCAAACTGGACTGCCAAGGAAAACCTAAACAGTACTCATTTACCTCTGCTTCCAACCATTACTTCACACTTCTCTCTTATCAGCTGATTTAAATAAATCAATATGCATTTAGTGCTGTAATAAAATACTATTCTGAACTCATTAACCTAAGAATACAGTGTTATTTAAAAAAAAAATCAAGGAGGTATAAACAGAAACTTCTCTTTGGCATTCAGAACTATAAATCTATTCCAGTCAGATCAAGATGCACATTTCCCTTATAAGAAGCAGCTATGGCAACAGAATGGATTCTTTTCGGAAAAAAATGAGTTCTCTATGTACGTTTGTAAATGCCACATCTTCAAAATAATAAAGGGCTTTTACAATGCTTTTGACACACGAATGCACTATAAAATCTATGTAACACTCATGTAAAATGTAACATTATTGACATATTTAGAAAATGACAAATAAAATGCTGCTTGTTTAATAAGATATACTCATAACTGTTATATGAACAGACTTGCCAAGGCAAGCTCTCAGTGATGCCAGGAGATTCAACTAGGCTATGTTTACAAAAAGGGAAAAGAGTCAGGAATAAGAGCTGTGTTGCATGCTTTGAAGCTGCTTGCTCTGTATCTTGTACTGAAATACATGAAAGGAAGATTTTTTTTCTTGTGGGACATTTCTTCACCTCTGTGTATAACATCACTTGCTTGTTACTGGATTAGGTGTTAGTACTCGCAGACATTCTAAATGCATTTGCTTTCCAGTCAACAGAACACAAGTTTGTCTTTATTAGGCTTCAGTTAGAAACATATTTTCAAAAAACATAACACTAAATGTGCCCCAACCAAAAGGACACTGTATCTGCTATTTAATTATCTGAAGGATGGACTTGTAAATACAGATTGCTCACTTTGAGACAACTGTGTTTGAATCTGGATTTCACCTTGCATTAGTGAATGGCTTATTCCAAGCTTGGATGTTTAATTATTTTTAATGGCATGGTGGAAATGCTGTCTATAGTTTTATACAACACTGAATACTGCATCTTTGTCAACATGGAAAAAAAAGTTAGTTTTAAATTAGTAAGTGTGATGTTATATACAGTACATGTGCAATATGAACAGTGAACACGACAAACCACAACAGTCACTCACCTGTATTCACCAAATGTTCCATCATCTTCCTTCATAGGTTGTATTTCTGGATCAGCATGTGCATCCTCCTTTTCCTTCACTAAAATATTTGAAATAGCAATTTTTATCATGGAACTGCAAGATGAGAAACTTAACGGCTTAATTTCTCACATTTGGTAGGGATGTGGTTTGAATAAAAAACATTTTTTGAACTGGGGCCTTAGGTTACTACATTTTTTATTTTGAAGGAAAAGATGAGTTAATTAGTTATAGAATTTTATTTTTATTCAAGCACAAAATACCGCATGTCATTCTGCATTAATAAAGCTCTTTAATTTCAAAAGAGAAATCCTACAAAAATACTTTCTTTACTTATGTTATTAATAGAGCTCTTGTTTATTGAAATCTGAATAATTTAGATTTACTTATCCATGCTCCATATTTCCTCTTAATAATCCTCTCATACTGACTGATAAAATTGAATCAGATTTACTTGTTTTCACTGTCTGTTTATACACTTTCTGCTTTCATTTCATGCACTAAGACTCCAAGGAATTTAAAACAGTATTCTAAGAATTATTAATATTAGAAAAAATTAGGTGTGGTCCATTAACTACTTCTTTTCTATACCATGACCAAAAGCAAAGCAAACCCACTTAAACTGGATACCAAATTTAATAAAATTATATCTCTTGCACATCCCTGTTACAGGTTTAGTCGTTATTCACTGCCGGGAATAAATCCACACACGCCACTTGTCCCTAGAAAAACACTTGCCTGGCACTGTGTCCTTTGACACAGAAACCCTCTAGCACCCGAGAAGGCAGACATATATTCCCCTATAAGTTTGTTGGCAGAGTAAAATAATACGCTGACTACTAGAATTATCTTCATGGTTCTTCCCTTTGTCTTTTCATTTCTGTTTTTCTGGCTACTAATCTAATCTTTCCCTTGTTTAGCAGATACAGTTACATAATGCATTATAAAATCTCTTATCTTTTACTCCGGTAATTTCCACACTTAATTTGTACATCATTAGTTTATATGCTGTCATTTAAGATTATATGAATCATCCTGGCAGTATTTTCTAAGTCTATAATTACAGTAACAAAAAATACCTTGAAATGTATCTGGCTGCTATAATTTCATGCTGAAATAATTCATTACTTTTTTCAAACCATAGGCAATATCAAGATGACATGCTAAAAAGTACAACGAAAAAGAGTTAATAACTTTGTGCTCTGCATTTGTAACCATCTGTGGAACAGTACATTTGCAATGACACAAGAAATACGATCGGCTCTAGAATCACTGCTACAAACGAGCACATACTGAATCTGGAAATCCTATGTACAGCCAAGATGTCCTGGTTTGAGCTAAACAGAACCAATTCTACTTTTCAGCTCAGATTTCTCTGAGAGGCTGCACTTCCTCAAATTAGTTTTTGCAGACAGTGTCTACAGTAATAACACCTGATATTTACAGCTACTGCCAGGGATTGGGATGCAGAAAGGCTCTTGCTGATACTTATTGCTATAGGGGCCAAGGTCACTGCTGGATCTTGTGTAACATGTTGGGGATAGTGGGAGGTAAAAGGGTCACAAGAAAGCAAAAGGTTGCAGCTCCCGTGAGGAACGGGCAGAACAGGTGACCCAATCCTGACCAACAAAATATTCCATTCCATGTACATCTTATTCTGTATAAAGCTGAGAGATCACAGGGCTTAAGACCTCTTCTTCAATGACCAGTGTCTGAGGAGGACTCTGTCCATTCTTCTGCTTCGATCCTGATCCAGAGTTTCCGAATCCAGTTCCTGTATCAAGCTCCCCTCTGCTGATGAGCCTGACGCTTCCCCCATGCCGCCTGCTCTCTAGCATCAATGGTGGTTGCTATCAGAGGGGTGTTGGGTACAATATCTGGTTTGTATATATTTCATTATTTCTATTATCCCCTTATTAGTACTATTGTGGTTTAACTAAAGTGGTTTTAGTTTTCTTTTCATAGAATCATAGAATGTCAGGGGTTGGAAGGGATGTCGAAAGATCACCTAGTCCAACCCCCTGGCCAGAGCAGGATCCCCTAGGGCAGCGCACACAGGAACATGTCCAGGTGGGTTTTGAATGTCTCCAGAGAAGGAGACTCCACAACCTCTCTGGGCAGCCTGTGCCAGTGCTCCGTCACCCTCACAGTAAAGAAATTTCTCCTCATGTTGAGGTGGAACTTCTTGTGTTCTAACTTAAACGCATTATTTCTTGTTCTATTACTGGGCAGCACTGAGAAGAGATTGTCTCCTTCCTCTTGACATCGACCCCTCAGATATTTGTATATGTTAATAATGTCCCCTCTCAGCCATCTCCTTTCAAGGCTAAACAGCCTCAGTTTTCCAATCCGTAAGTCTCTCTACCTTATTCCCTTTTTCACTTTGGTGGGGGAAGAGATGTTATTAGAGAGCATCTGTCATTCGTTTACTGTCTGGCCCAGCCCCAACCCTTGACACAAGGTCCACCCTCATATATGTGTGTGTATATGCATATATGCATAAGCAGAAAAATGAAGGGCACAGCAGGGATCTCCGCAGAGCAGTGACAATCTTAGCATCCAACTGCCCTCTATGCTTTTACTCAAATTGTGGTTTATTCTCTTTTAGATGGCGGCTTGCTCCAAGTCTTCCTACTTTTTTCAGTTTCATCACTTCACTTGTTTCATCTCTGAATTTTTCTTCTCTCTACTCAATTCTCTCCACTAAGAATCACTTTCTAGCCACATCAGACTTCAGAAAGTGGAATGTACAGTACTGGCGGGAGAACCAAGCATCTCAACCAGAGATCAAATCTCTCTAGAGAGGCAAGGTAGTATTTTGACCGTCCAGGAATGAAGGAGATACTTTTTTTTTATGCTTAAATAGATTGAGATTTTCTAACAATAGGCAAATTGCTCCTGACAAGCCTACCTAACGATAAGACTGTTTTACCAGACACACAATGTAAATGTAAACCAGCAGCAAACGTAATTTCCCCAGTAAATCTGAAATTTGTCTTAATGCAGATGATTTTTACTCTCATGGTTATATAACATACCTGGATATTTGCCACCCTTATTTCTCCTTATGAAGCAAACAATCAGTAAAATCAAGATCAGAAGAGCGACAGCACACATCAGACCAATGAACCACCCTTGAGTAGCGATGTCTACCTGCCGACTTGCCATTGCTGGAGAATAAAAGAAAAAAAACGAGATGTTTTGCTGCATTTAAATGCTATGCTAATTCGGATAAATAATAGCTGGTATACATTGTTCATTAATTAAGGAATAACATTCACTGTGAAAATTAGTATTAAGAAAAACAGTCATACTGTATTTCCTGAATAATTTCATTATTCAAAATGTTTCCAAGTACATGTGCATAGAACTTACTTTTGAGTATATAAGACTTGCCAACATTTAAGCTTAGCAACTACTTTGCAAAATCTGTGCACATACTACATTGCTTTCCACAAACCTCAAAACTATTCTCAACCATTTTACATTAATTAAACTACTGAAATTAAATTGCAAATTAAAATTCATGCAAACATGTTGATTGCATTCTCAAAATGAATAAAGAGCCAGTAGTCATTAGCTAATGCACTCCCATCAGTCTGAAATGGGGAAGCAGATGGGTCATTCAAGGCTCTAACAGTCACTTTCAACTAAAAATCAACAATGAAGCATCCTTTAAAGCCTTATTAAGCATCATGTTTTCTTCCTCTCCTCAAGCCTGTACCTCATCCTACAATTCATCACGATTGCCATGATTTAGCATTAGTGAAGACTTAACACAGTGCAATTGGGAAGCCTTTCCTTGGCACTGCTTGTCTGCAAATGCTGACTCTAGCTGGAAAATAATGTAAATGATAATCAAAATATACAGGAAACACTACAGTCACTAATAAGGACAGGGGCTGGATCTCTCCTACTGGTCTCTAAGACAGCAGGAGGGTTTTCCTGGTGATGCTTATTTTCTACTCCCCTGTTTGGAAACACACTACAGGCAACTGGCCTTAGGATTTGCTGTTGGGAGGAAGTGAGAAGGGTGAGAAGAGTTAGGGATAAGACAAAAGACATGAAGTGGAGGAAGATGGACACCCATCCAAACCTATCTTGCTCATTCTTCACCTTCTCCTCCAGTCTCAGAACCCAAGTGCTGGGAACTTTATGAAGAGTTGCTCAATAGACCCTGCTTTATTTGGAAAATAGAGACAAAGGTCACATTCCCACATGAATATAGGGAGTGAAAAGCAAAACACTTCCTATACATAACTCATATGGCATTTTGGTCCAGCATTTGTTGCTTTTTCTGGCTTCGTGAGTTAAGGCAGCAGATTACTCACAACCAGTACATTACCGAGAATTTTAATAAGGATCAATAATATTCAGCTTGGCACACACTTTGCACTAGGACCAGATCATATTTGAGACCTTCAGTCAGTGTCTTTGTTTGAATGCTCTGGGTACATCTACACCTGCTAGAGAAGATGCATAGACTTGCTCATGAATAGCTTTAGAATCATAGAATCATTTAGGTTGGAAAAGACCTTTAAGATCATCCAGTCCAACTGTTAACCTATGCAATTATCTGAACAATTTAACCATTTTAGTGGGAGGAAACAGATGACTGCTATTATAGCAACCCATTTATCCTTCCATAAATGAAAACTACATGCTATTGTAATAGTTACAATGGGCTATATTACTTCTAGGAGTCCTTACACACAGAGATGTGAAAGTCCCAGAGCCCAAAAGGATTTCCACCTCTCCTTAGAGAAGATATGCTTTTAAGGGAAGGCTCATAAAAAGACATCAGAGAGAAACTATTTTCAACTGAGCATTGACTGTTTTTCTAGTCACAATTCCAAGTGACACAGTGCAAACTCTCCTCCTTATAAAACACTTTGGATAACAACCGGGAACAGTCCCGTGCTGGTGCTGTTTCTTGACCAACACCTGAGCCTGGCGTGGCATACAGCTAGCTGACAAGAGGTAGCATTGGGCTGGCAAACACACTAATAAAATGTAACAATATTCAGTTACAGGCCAGAATTCAAGCGACCTCTCACTGTTATTTACTATATAAGACAAAGACTGAGACAGCCAGCTTCGAACCATCAGCTCTCAATGGTCCCAGATTCCTGAGGGTCTTCCACAGACTGGATGAAAACTCAAAGTACCTCTGACGTCTAGAGACAGTATCTACCCTCCATTCCATATGGAAGACCAATGTTTGTGTATTCCACTTTAGAAATACTACACTAAAATTAATTCTTTACTTTCTTGTCCCTTTTTGGTCTTACTGGGTAAGTTATGACTTGACTTTCATTCAAAAAGCTCAATGAATTACTGTGCCTGGCTCCTGTGGAGTTACAGTTAGGAGATTTCCCAGCCTTCATTTAAGAATGTGTTTTCTGGTATTTTAGGAACAGACTCTTTCTTATATGGATAGTAATTTAAACTATTTTTGCATCAAAATGTCTGCAAGTTAGATAAATATATAGCTTATATAAATATATACACTTTATTTACCACATATACCATATATAAATATATAAAAGGGTCAGTCCAAGAAAACAAAATCACAAAGGCAATCTTCCTCTGAATTATAAATCAAATTAAAACAAAATTTTGTTTCTACATTATGGTTAAAATTACTCCAAGTTTTGCATACATGCATTCATAATAAGGCATTAAAGGTTATGTAATATACACTGTGACAAAATGCAAAAGCACATTTAACATTCAAATGTAATAAGAAATAGCATCAAGCAAAACAACTCATGCATAAAAATATGCAAGATAGATGGCAAAGAGTAAAGATGAAAACTTACTTATGCAGCTTTCTTTAACTTATTGCATACCCAGTAGGAAAGGGTTTCTAGATCTCAGTGCAACTTTAAAAATGGCACATTTCCTGCTTACGCTAAGCAAATTATCCGCTTTAGGCAGAAAGACATTTACTCTTGGTGCACTGTTAAGGCAGGAGTCAATGCAAGACACTGCACTGGTATGCTTAAAAGGATAAAACCCCACACTATGAAGATGCTCTACAGGAATGTTTGTGAATAAAAAAAAAAGTGGCAAAAGCCTCATGTACGAAATATTGCAGTTTCATTCCTAATTTAGGTCATATTCCATATTCCAATATTTTCCTCTTTGTCCATTTTCTGTGGTGTTTTAAAGCTTTGATCTAGGCTGAAGACAGTGTGACACCAACACTTTTCTGCAAGAAATATGCTAATATGTATAATTTAATGCTGGACACTGAACCTTTCCATTATCAAGAAGAAGAAAAGAGTGTCTTTAAATTCCCTTCTTCCTTAACTACTCAAGGCCATGAGCCAAAGTGACCGGGTACATACAGGATTCTTTATCTACGGGCTCGGTATTTTTTGTGCAGAGAGATGTTTTTTGGAAAGGCTTCCATTCAGCTTATTTTGAATTATGCTATAGTCTTGATCCTTGTTTTATTGAGGCTTTAGGCTTTGCATGTGCATTTGCATAAAATTTTACAGATCAGCTTTTACACCATTAGCTGTCTCTGGCATAAACAACCTCTGTGTTTAGCCCAGACATATTTACTTGGCACTGTTACTCAGCACCATGCTGTGGAAGCTTTCCTGCAACATGATAAACTGTGAACAGAAATGGAACAAAGTAGAGCAAAAATTATGATTTTAGAAAGTGCCTGCTTTCAAACTGGCATATTCATTGTTTACTTTGTTGTCTGATGTTCATTGCACATTGTTCAAGCATATTTTCATATTTAAACCACTTTCTTAAATCATCACATTCTGCAGTTGGTGACACTACTGCTAAATAACTATGCACTGACCAAATGCTTGGAATGTGCAGAAGTGGCTAGCAAACACACAACAAAAAGTATCAGCTGACCAAGAACATGCTGTGATGGCAATGACATATTCAGCATAAGATCAAAAAACTTCCAATAAAACTCCTTATCTGAGTTAAACGAGGAAGCATTACCGATTTGCTTATGAAGAAATATGACTGAAATTTATGCATAAGGAACTTAAAACAGCCTTACTGACAGAGAGAATATAGCTGTGACATCAAAATCTATGTAAAAACGGCATACGACAGGAACAGAAACGTTTACAAGTAGGAATCTATTAACTCTGGCATAAACATATTACATGAGACATCAAACTGCACTTCTGATTACGCAAACATTTTAGCTCTGTTTTTTTGTATTAAAACTGATCGTATACAGATTGTTTGCTTTAAAAATATATACTTTGCTCTATTAAAGTACACATTATTCAAACACAGACATCTAATTATATTAACTAGAAATGAATGAAATAGGTCATCTGCAGCGCAGAGCACATGGATCAAAGTGTGAGCAGTGAGTACCTTGCCCCTAATATAAGTATCAGACGAGCAGAATGAACTGAAAGGATAAAAACATTCATAATCCACATAACAAATGTGCTGGCATTATTCAGGATTTTATAAAATACTTCGACATGGCTCTATGAAAAGAACATGCAAAGATGCTAGCTACCACATCTCTTAGCTAGAAGCAATTCAACATTTCAGTGTTCAGTCTACCACGGTTCTGACTACGACGGGGGATCGGGACGGCGTGCCTCACCTGGACCTGTCTCAAACACATCCTCTGAACTCCTAAAACCAGACAGGCCCTCAGCACCAACCCGGACTTTATATGCTGTTCCTGGTGTTAAACCCTTTAAGACAAAGAAGCTTCGAGAACCATTTACAATTTCTTTTTTCCAATCTTCTTTGCCTACAAAAATTTTAGGAAAACAACATATTGGAATTTTAATTTTCTCTGCATTACTGAAAGTTTCTAGACAGAATACTATCAATAGTTACTCGACTAAATTATGGATTGGCTGAAAATAGTCCTGTTTTATCAAAAAACAATAAAATAATATAAAATTATTACATCAAATACTGTATTGCATGCAATATATTGAAGACATTGCACAGGAATCATGAAACTATTTTAAACATTTGTTCCCTTGTACTAGAGAATACTATTTTCTTTTTTTTTTAAAAAAAGGCTTATTGAACTTGCAATTTAAAAGTACATTAAAATAGATTTGAATCATTTATTAAATTATATTTCTCTAGTTTCAGTTAATTTTTGCTTTAGTCAAGGAGAAAAACCCTGAACCTCTTTTTCTAGTACAACCTCAGCTGCTTCTTTAACCAATACCCCGAAAAATGCATTCATATACTGTTTTTCGGATTGGTCATCTTTAGTCATAATTTTAGAATGACAGAGCATCAGACAGAAGTATCTCGGTTTTATTAGCTAACTGCATTTTAATTATTACTGCTATTATCAAAGATTAGAAACTGGTTTTATGCCAATAAATGTAGGTTGGTTGATAATTAAACAAAAATATTGTTTTGATTGTCTCTCTTATTTAATACTTTTCCCTGAATTGGGCGTAATTTAGGAAAAATGTTGTATCCTATTTTGATGCAAGTCATCACGTTTTTACACATGTAATTGTAAAAGAACTTCACGTAAACTACATTTTTGAAGTTCACATTCAAAAGGATCTATAAAATAATACAAAGGAACAAAGGTCGATATTTTACCTAAGCTTCAAATACCTGCTATGCATTTATGTCTATTAAAAGGAAAATTATTTGACTTTCTCAATTAAATTAAAAAATAATTCTTCTAGACATTTAAGAGCTATGATCAACACTGGGTAAGATTAGGACCACATTCACTATTAAAAACTTTGAAAATATATCTGAGCACGTTAGCAAAATTTAATGAAATGACTTCTTACTGCCTGCTACACCATATTCAACATAAAAGTTCGCATGATCTGGTCCCTCATACTCCCAACTGATATTGGCATAGGTCTCAGCGGCAGCTGTTGTAACATTTCTGATCCTTGGATAAAGTGGTTGCACTGAATATACAATAGAAAAACAAAGCAGAATACGAAATTGTGACTTTGTACATTAAAAAAAAATTTAAAAAATAAGAAGTTACTGTGTGATTTTAGACCGTATACAATGAAAGTATAGTACATTTGTCACTGTTTCCATTACTGGAAATTAGTGACCAAAGTAGTGTATTTGCTAACTGAATCCTGGGCAGTTACTACACTGTGAAATCATCAAGTAAAATCTACGTATTTTACCGAGCATATCCTGTATCACCAAAACTGCCAAATACTTTAAAATAGCTAATTGCCAAAACTCCGGAAAACGTTAATTCTATTCATCTAACGGTAAAATGCAGACAGCTGGAAAGTGAGGACATTGTCAGAGTAACAAGAAATGGTAGGAGAGAACAGAGTTACGAGGGGGGTACGTACACACCTCCCTTTACGCCACCTGTCACGGAATGCCTCAACTGCAAGCCCTTATGGGATTTTGTCTCTATTGCATCAATAATGATAAAAAACAGAAGACAATACCCTTATAGAATGTTGGACGGACAGTGTGCATGACTGGGGAGGTTGCAAAAAGGATTTCTGAATATCCTTCACCATCAGAGACAGTAGGAGAGAAAAAATAAAGAGTAAAAACACTTTGCATCAAAAATGCAATAATAATACAGTTTAACCTTACCTGTTAAATAACACATGCACACTCTAAATTCATGCAGAATTCAATTAGTTTTACTTGTTAAAATACGAAACAGCTACGTGATACACATGTATTTGAAAACAAACTGAAATATGTGTGTACTGGCACCTTTGCTTCCACAGAACATTTCTGAAATTAGCTTAATGAACGTTATAGATTCACCGCACCCTTAGACAGTGGAACATGAGACGCCATGTATTAGAAAGCCAGTATCAAAATACTCTGGTGCGAAGGACACAAGTCACTGGAATGCAAGAAGCTGATAAATTTAAGGTACTGTGTCTTATTGCTGACATTCTTGTTAGACAACAGGACTTTTCACAGATATGCATAATGCCCACATCTATGAAAAGAAGCACTTCTCTCCTCATCCTGTAATTAGCCACTTCTTTGCTTTTGCCTTAATTCTTTGTTCTCCAATTACACTTGTTACAAAGGAACATATTATTTCAGTATTTTTGTTTTCCTAATATTAATTAAAAATATATTTTAATAGTTCTAATACTGTAACAGTGCAGATACAAAAAAGATGCTTATCAAAGGCACGAAATTAGTTTTCCATGAAAATGTCTCACTAGGTTTGACACTGACTTTTCTATCCTGCTAAAAATATCTTTCCTGTTAGAAAGAGCATCAAAAATATTTCCCAAAGGACCATGAAGCACCACAGGTAAAAATGTAATCTCAGTAAAGATAAACAGCAGAATTCCAATGGTGTCATCTACACCAGAAAATAAAATGAGGAAAAGCCTGTTCTCAAAACAAGAGGTGCTGTCCATATGGCTGACTGGAAGGAGTTCCAAATTAGATTCAAAGAGAAAATGGCTTTGGCATAGTAAAATAAATAAATCTGTACACAAACCCCCAGCACAGACTAAATAATATGAGTACTAAGTCCAGAAAACTCTAGTTTCTGAGTATTTTTAAAAAATACCTAAACTGTAAATTCCATCAATTCTCTGATTACAAATTTTAAGAACATCAGATTTTTTATCTACATACTTGCATTAATTTCTTCTCCTTAACTCCATTTCAGTAGTCCTCATTCAACTCTTCAGTCTGCATTAAACTAACTACTCCCACATCTGATGTCTTTGGAGGCAAGTTGTGCTTTTATATTTTATATGTAATTTCTTTCACCAACCAAAAATAACAAGGAATATATAATTTAAATAACAAAGAATATATTGCGTGGCTAAAAACTCCTGAACAAAATTGAATAGAAAGCACTAGATTTTTATAAAAGCCATCTAGGTTACTAAGTCAACAACAAACCCCTTAAGAAATACCAAAGCCAGGGCTCGGTGTGGGAAATCTGGCATGTAACCATATACACTACGGTAATGCAAGGGGATTAGATTCTGCTTCTCTGTGCCACTTGATGGCAGAGAGAGGAAAGAATGGCAGGCTCTAAATTTAGAAAGGTGCAGAGTCTGAGACTGCAGGCAGGATACATAAACTTCCTCTCCCATCTCCACATAGGAACAGGTGCTTGTTACAATCAGCATCTAAGCATTTGTTCTGTGCCGGGAAAACAACTGGGTTGTATTCCAAATATGACTTTGTTTTGTTTCATTAATCATGTTTTCTCAAACGCTGTATTTTCCTGGATTTTGCTCTTCCACAAAAAAAAAGGTCTAATTAGCAGCAGAACTGTATGACTCACCACCACCACAACCAGAACAAACTACTAGCAGTGATGAGTTCCAAACTCTTGCAAACAGATCACAGAACCACAGAACCACAGAATCGCAGAATGTCAGGGGTTGGAAGGCACCTTGAAAGATGATCTAGTCCAACCCCCCTGCCAGATAGATACAGATAGATAGATACAGACAGATACAGATTTATCCATGTATAGTATTTGGTCAGATGTAAGTTCAGCTTTTTTTCCTACTGAATACCAAGAAATTTGTTCAGTAGCATGTTTATTTTCTAAGTCGTTATTTTTGTAATTCTTTCTCTCTTTCACTACAACTTGATCTAATTTACCAGCAGGCTGAAACAGCAAAGTCTGTCAAATGTGCCATGTTTGCAACGTAAAAACACACATAAGAAGATAAAAGATGGATCCTGAGCTGATGTAAGCCTAGAGTCGAAGTCGTTACAACATTTAAAGCTTGTCTCCAATCTACGGAGCCTCTGGCCTTCTCAGTCAGCACACCTCTAATTATAATTATCCTCTCAGTTCTTCAATATGTTTCCCAGCACCATTCGCAAATGCAAAACGTGTAATTGTCAGTTGGCAGAAACCCTCAGCGTGTGCAAGTGCCAGTCGGTAAAAAGCAGGGGCAGGAAGCTTTGTCTGAGGGAGCAGGAGTTTCCAGCCACAGAGCGCTGGGCTCTCTTGATCTGCGACTGTGCCCGATGTTGTGCAGCAGCGCTGACAAAAGCGTTGCTCTAAAACTGATGCGAATGGGTTGCTAATAAGTTACAGTTTTTATACAGACCAACTCTTATTCACCTCCCTCCAGTAAATGAAGTTCTTTTATTCGCGCTACGTTACAATGCGAAATTTAGCTGGCGCTTCTCAGTTTCAGGGTTTAATTTCTCTAGCGAGCCATGGTCCAAAAGCATTTGCCAATTGTTGAGAAAGAGGCCTAGGCTCAAAGCGTAATTTTCCTTTCTTTTCAAATTAATTCCAGTGCTTTTTTAGTGGATTTTTCTGTAGAGTTGCAGTTAATCTTGCCGCCTTTCAGGAACACAGTTCCTCCAAATAGCATATTCAATACAATTCAGTAAGATGCAACATGGGGTATGAACGGGTTTTAAGAACAGAATAGGTGCTCTCTCTCAAGACTTAGTTCAGCAGAACAATAAATAAACTAATCCCCAAAGTGACTAAACTTTAGAAATATTCATGGGAATCACCTGATCTTCAGGGAAAAAATAACCAGATAAGTGTCAAGCATGCATTCATAGACTGGTGTTTTATGGAGAAAAAAAAAACATAAAGCACAGACAATTAGTGAAGATGTATATGTAAAGAGGAAAATAAGGAAAAAAACCCACACACAAGAAAAGTTGAAGGAAAAAGATAATAAATTCCGCCAGAGCCTGTAAGAAACAGAGAAAGGTTTTGCTTTTGTTTGCTTTTTAACCTACAACTTCTACTGTATGAAATTCAAGCCTTAATATAACAGCAAGAATGAATTCCTTTTCTGGAAGTGAGAGATGGGCATTAGTCACTTCTAAGATTATTTAGGCCACTGCAGAAGCATTCCTGTAGTGCAAGAAACACAGAAGAGAGAGAAGAAATGCAAGAAACCCTTTCACAGATAAGCATTTAGCATGGCATGGATTATGTGTGACATCTACGAAGAGAAAGGTATTGGCAGGAATTTTTGCACTGCAATAATCACTGGTTTCTCTAGTCTAGCATGCAAAGCATCGTCATTGCGCCCAGGAGACTTAAAAGAGGACAAAACTGTTTTCGTTTAGCAGGCTGTATCGAAAAGAATCACACAGATCTATTAGGGAGAAGTCCACGGGGAGGGAGTGGCTGAAAACAAAATACAAAATACAATAATCAGCTTGCAAAGAAAAAGCAGCTTGAACTTGTTAGCAAAAAATATGGAGACATCATGTGAAATGATTCAAAGAGGGAGGGAAAACAGATGGTGGGCAGGGAAGGAAAAGCATTTTGCACAGAACTAAGAAAATTGAGATGAACCCCTCCTCTATCAAGAGATCAGACATACGAACTCAGTTGAGAATCATTTCTAGCCTACAGTAAAGAGCTACCTATTGGAGATATAGTCAGTAAAAAGGAATCATTCAAACTCAGAGGCTAGACTACTCCCTCGCAACATGTGTATTTCTGTCAACAATGCTGGAGGTGTGAAGCTGACGTGAAGAAGACAGACCAGACTGAGTACCGCATTGACAGGAAGCGTTAGCTTCAACTAAAGGCAACTGTGATCTCACAGCCTTATCTCAATTGTACTTCAGGACTGCCAGCTACCACGGTCTGCGTGCATGCCACTACCTGACCTTGCTTTCAAATGAAAATGTTGACTAAATCGAAAAGAAACTTAAAAGTGAAACAAGGACGTTTGTGAAATGAGACATGTCACGCTGTGACTCCCTACACTTAGGCTTACAGCAAACACAGTAATGAGCCCCTGGGACTGATTATTTCAATCAGCAAATTTCATTTCTACCACTGGTCAAATTTGAATTCTCTTCCTTCCTCTACAGACTAGTTATTTAAAACTCCTAATGGAAAAGGGTAGAAAAGACTTGACTCCAGTGATCACTTTTCAGCTGCTACTATAATTATTTTATATGTAATCAGGATCTTATTTTCCCCAGTTTTTCTTACACCTGTTACTCGATGCCCATGATTAGATGTCAAAACATAAATAGTAATAGTAATGCATACTGCTTATCTAATACTGGGTATAATACACTATATTTTACATGTAAAGTTTTCAGACACATTTAGAATACAGGTTGCTAAGAAGAAAAACAATTTTTTTTTGTAGTGCCATAATTTTATTAAATTTAAGTAGTTTATAACAGCACAGTATTAGAAAGAAAAAAGATAGTGGTAGTCAAATAGGAGTATCAACTATAACAGGATAGCCTGCCTATCTAGTAAAATAACATATCTCACAATTTATTCATATGGGCTTGTGAGAAAATGACGTGAATCTCCTCTATTACGTTTTCCCTAGAGAAGAAAAAAAGCTTCAATGCTTGTAATTCATCAAGATCCACTGCATTTCTGCCACTTGATGAAATGTCACTGTTTGTTTAAAGAACTTTTTATTTAGGATGATGTCCATATTACAGGGAGACAATAATTTCCTCCTTATGTTGCCCCCCCCATTTGAATACAGCTTTTAAGTTCTATTCAAGCAACAGAAAAGAATATTTCTTTATCTAAATCCCTTAGCCTTCACCTCATATTTCACTTTTTTTTTTTTTTTAATCTAAAATTGTTATTTTACCTTATGGAAAAAATGCACAGTACTTGCTTCTCTACTTATTGGTCTATAATACACTGGATATCTTTACTTAACACCAGTACAGTCATTGTAATCAGCCAAACTCAGGTGGGACAAATATTGTGTCAAGTGCAGCAGCAAGCACACCGTGGGTACATTCATTGTTTTTAAAGTAGTAAAAAGAGGCAATGAAGGACCAATGCCTGTCTAAAGAGATGGCAAAAGACATATGGTGCCAAGAGACAGGGAAGGTATTTCAGAACTAAATAAAAATATCCAGACACTCTCGGATCCTTAGATTTACTGTAGCAATATTTCCTTCTGCACCTTAATATATAGTTTCACTCTCAGAAGAGACGAACGTCCTAAGTTGCACATCTCACCCGGGTTCAGATGAGCTGAATTCCTCCTGGATCTTGTGTCTAATGTTTCTGACTGGCCAAGCTGCAGGTCTCCAGAGGCAGACAGCCAACAGAAAACATCACGTGCAGAAATTTCAGTGCAGTTTAGGCTGACTGAATCTGGGACCTATTGTCTTCTTAACTTCCAAGATGAACGTGATCAAATTGAAATAGGAAGGCTAATTGCTTATTTTTCTGCTACGTTCTGCCCTTCAAAATGAAAAACTGAGACTTTTTGACAGATGACAATAGAGTTGAGAATATCTAAAGTTCACCTTCTCCATTGGCTCTGGGTCACATTATTAAGAACTATATATACGTATAGGCCCTTAAGAGAGGAGTAAAGATTCACTGCTGGGTATTGGCTTCTTGAGTGGGATGAGTATTTCTATCTTCCAAATCCACCCACTCATGAGACCAAAATATTTTGCACTTGATCTTAGTAACGTGATCCTCCTTTTCCTTCCTCGTAGTCCCTGATCAGTAGTGAAACAGTTAATTACTTTAATGTAAGTAACCACTGAGAACATTCATCTCAGACCTGCAGCAACTCCGATGTCCTAACAGATGTCACGGCTTTAGTTCCACCCTGCTTGCAGTTCCAAAGTTTTCTTTGCAATTGTAAGAGCTAGCTGTTACAGGAATATGTGAAAACCTTGAAACCATAAACGGCATGGAACCAAACAAAGACATCTGCTTAGTTTTCAGAGAATCTGAGATGACAGCTCTGAAACGCGAGCCGCTCCAGCTGATCTTACAAATAAGATGCTTTCTGCTAGCCCCAGACTGTGATACAGCTATAATTAAACCTCAGTTTCACACAGAGAATCCAGTTTTCCTTCCATGAGGTTTTTATTGTCAGCTATAAATAATGAGACCTTAATTTGCATTTCTGCTGTTAATGTCCACGACTAAAAGCCAGTTTGATTGTTCCAATCTAGGCTGACTTCTCAGCTACAACTGGCTGAGAAACATAAGAAGGACTTGTCGTTAAAATAAATCCACAACTCCATACACTTACCAGAAACGCATATGATATTAGACTATGCCTATATATACATATATAAATATATATATTATATATGCACAAATGCCTGCATGCACATATACATATACATATATAGACTGATTTATACCAGATTGAGTGAATTAAGTTCTTTTTTATGGATATTACAATTCAAAGCACCTGATCACCAGCTGGAAAGAAAATATATGTAAAAAAATTTCTGCTGTCTTTTCCAAGTTTGTAAAAAATGTTGGGTATTTCACGTAGAGATTTTAATTTGGGATGTTGATGGTCTGAGAATCTGAAGCACAGGTGTTCATTACTTTTAATGACATTTCTGTGATAAAATGACACACAGGTACAGAGATATCTTTCTCACTTACAGCTACCTCAGGATAATCTTTCCTTCTGACAGTATCAAAATTCATAAAAACTGTGTGCAAAAATGTGAAGAACACCTTGTTTGACAGAAGAACTGCGGCACAGAGAGCTAAGTATTACTGAATTCAAGAGTAAGGATGATAATAGGTTCCACTCACTGAAATATCCTCAAGTACTCACTCGCAGTATCTGTGACCCTAAGACAGCAGGAAGCCACTTGCCTCTGTATTCAATCTGATACTCGAACTGAGAAATATACAGAGGGGATTGTCAGTCATCTGTCTCCTATGCATGGCTGGCTTGCAAACGAAATAGATGTGCTAAAATGGGTAGCATTAATCAGCAGTGAGAAAAAGAACACACCTACTTCTTTTGAAACAAAAAAATGCACATGGCACAGGCAGTAAAAAAAATCTCCTTCGCAAAAGCACTCTTTTTTCTACTCCAGCTAATCAGTGCTAGTGCACCTGGATCCTGAATATTTATGACAGTGACATACATCTGTTAAATGTTCAGAAATAATTAGACTTCGCTGAAGCAAAGCTAATGAATTCCCCTGGAACTCTGTGGTAAAATAAACAGATGAAAAGTGTTAATAAGCGTTCTAGATTCCTTAAAAAAAAAGAAAAAAACTAAACAAAAAAACCCCATAAAACCCACAAATGTTTTCTTCCAGTACTGATTAATACTTTGTATAGCAATGTGTAGTCCAAGATTTTCTGTCCTTACCACTGCAATTTCCCCATTTGCAACACTGCAAAATCCACACATTAACAAATCATGCAGTTTAATTTTACCTTTGCCTGCACCTACAGCAGGACGGAGAAAACCAGCTTTAATGGAGGAAAACAAGAATAGGAACACTATATAATTAGATACAACACCAAAGGGAACATACATATATAATTTCATTATAAACCAGAAAAGCATGCAGACTAGATAAAATTTATTAATTCAAATAAATTAGAAACAATCCACTTATGCTGAACATTGACAGACTATTACAAGACAAAAATTAACATACATGCATTTACAAAATCTTATTGCTCATGCTTGTTAAGATTCACGGTTATGCAACCTTAGTACACTATTAGAGAAATTTCATTGCATACCAACTCATCTATGGCAATTCCAATAAACGATGATTTTACTCAGCATAAACATACATGAAAAGATGGTATCAATAGACTTTTAACATTAAGATGTGCGAAATCATAAAAGACTTCCTGCCAAAATTTCCCTTTTGTTTGAAATTACTCTTATGTTATTAAGCTTTCACGCTTAAATAAATAACACCTTCAACGGAAGAACTGCCAAAATCAGATAGAATGACTACAAATGTAAACAACAATAGCAACAGGACTGAAAAATATACTTAAAGAGTTTTTAAATATTTTACGTCACCAGTTATTTGGGATGACAGGTTACAAATTTATTTCTGCAGTTTTTTGGAAGTTACAATTTTTGCCAGCTCTGTGAAAAAAAGTTTAGAACTCACAGAAGCTGTTGCATACTTCAGAACAGAAATATTTTCCTCTTGCCATAAAGTTGCATCATTTCGGTATGGTTCTCTGTGACCAGAGCAGGTCAATGAAGCAGAATAGGTGAATGGAGGAAGACCACTTAAAATGCAAAGTTACTCGAAACTCTGAAGCCCAGAAAAGCCAGTCTTAGAACTTGTAAATTTATACCAAAAGTAGGGGGTTTACACATCTTTTAGGGCTTCCACTACAGTAGTAAACCTCTGCATATCTTTTCTTAAAAACTATTTAAAATCTTTTTTTAGTGTATAATACAGTTAAGAAAGCTCTAGGAAAAAAGTTTACTAGGGGCTATTTTATTAATGGAAGGAAGTAGTAGTAATATTTTAAATAAAATTTGTAGTGGTATTTAAACTCAGTGGGTTTTTTTATACATACCCATCTTACCTTCATCCATAATTGTTACTGCTTCCTCAGTTATCTGACTTCCTGATCCAACTGAAGTTTGTGCGTTAAAGTAAAACTTGTACCGTGTACTGTAATTTAAATTCTTTAATATCATGCTGCTCTCATTGGCAGGAATTCTTATCTCTACCAAGGGACCCAATTCATGTGTGTTGTTAACTGTTGTTACAAGAGAAAGGAGAACAGTTAGGAAAACTGCCTACATTACCATTGCATTAAAACAGGTGCTTTTTTGGTTTATATTTATTTGGTTTTTTTTGTCTGCTGCTTTACTAATTTCAGGTTATATGAATGTCAATTTACAGTTTCATAAGAAAGTCACCTTTCTGCAAAAAGGAGCTATGTGGGGGGGCCAAAATTCCACAAGGAGATAGGAAACAGCTACAAATTTTTAAAGTTCAAGTTCCATTCTCATAGATATCCAAGCCATCTGAGTCCACATCAAATGATCTGAACTTACACACATTTGAAACACTGATCATTAGAAAATTCTGAAACTCTGAACAAGTTACCTCATAATAAATTCAGTATGCTTTGGAAAAAAAATACTGATGTGACTTGCATCTTGGTCTAGTGGGGGATGTCCCTGCCCATGGCAGGGGGGTTGGCACTAGATGATCTTTAAGGTCTCTTCCAACCCTGGCAATTCTATGATTCTATGATCTAATGTCAAGGAACAGTGGAAGAAAACAAATTTCCTTCATCTGTTCCATCCACACGAAACTCTTAAAAAGTGTCACTGCTGAAAAAATTCTGGGCAAATAAGCAACAGCATGGGGATCCTAAGGAAGTAATTTATAGCTCTGAGTAAATTGCACATCTACAAATTTTCATTTTAAAATTAAAATACCATGAAAACTGAAGAAACAAACAACAATACAATTGTTTGACGGATTTTAAACTACTTCTAAAGAGATTTGCTCTGCAGTTACAATACAGGATTTGTAAGTCGTAGCATATTGCTTCCAACTTGTGGCTATCAATGATACGTAGGCCTTCATATCCATTTTTCTTTGAAGCTTGGCTTGAAGAAACAAAAGTAATAGAAAAATGCGAACCTTGCTCTTGAGCAAGTAAAGTTTTCCAAACAGTCACCTATATTCTCAAAACACTTTAATCTTTTTCAAACTTGACATCTACAATGCAATCATATCTTTTGTACATTAAAATATAACAGATTTTTTTCTTAATAAACGGATTGCTATGTGGTAGACATATTCTCTAAGTTAAGAGTTATATATTCATAATTAACTTACTTGGCTGAAACTTCAGGATATATGATATCAAAACACCATTTGGATGGGTAGGTGAACCCCACTCCAGAGTCAAAGAGTCCAATGTTGGGTTAGTAATCTTCAAAAAGGAGGGTGAGCTAGGAACTTTTAAGAAGAATATACAGTAAATAAAAAGTAGATTAACTTAAGACAGCTCGCGAATTATTAATTCTTAAGTATATTACTATAATGAGAAAGATTATTATATTATGGCGTTCAAAACACAAATTCAGCAACTACACCCTTAGTATTCTATTTCTGAATATACCACATTTAAGTTTATTCTCTAGCTTTCTCATTTCATACCTCCTTCAGGGGTCTTAAATACTTTGTCTGGGCTTGCTGGTCCTTCTCCTTTACCATTAACAACTCTAACATTCAGCTTGTAAGAACTATAGGGCTCCAGCCCTGGCAACATTCCAAAAGTCTTGTTTCCCCTGAAAGTCAAGATCTTTTTTTCTACATGCCGCCTACTCCTTCTGGATAGACTCTGCACTTTCCAGTAGTAAACCTAAAGACAAAAGAAAATCTACAGTGAGTGTTTAGGTGTTCTGAATTTATAAACACTAAGCTTTTCCATGAGTATCCATGAATTATAGGTAGGAATAACTGAAATTTTAATAAGCTCACGAGCCTTCCTGCTCATGAGCATAGAGCTTTCCTGCTTCAGAAACAGACCTTGTCCTGAAACAGTCATGCCTGCACAACTGGGTGAAGACTATCACCTGCCAGTTCTGTTAATGCTCAAAGCCAGTTTGACACAAGTTCTGGTTTGGAACTGCAAGTACATGATGATTCTTGTGTTAGCAAGTCCATCTGAGAGGCAGGACTCATTCATACCACTCAGTCTTTCAGTGGGATATCTACACAGCTTGCATTTTGCCACCTTGCTCTGTCACACACCTGACCAGGCTATTCCCTGTGATGTGGAAGCCAACGGATAAAATTCTGGTTCCATTCAGACCAACTGCAAAAGACCTCTTTAATTAAGAAAGCTGGGATTTCACATACGAATTCACAAAAGGGAACTGTTAAGACTTACAAAGCCAACTCAATAGTGTATAGAGCAATGTTACACTAACACCAGCCTCCTATGGCTAACAACATACCATCTCACTCTAATCACCATTAAATGCTATTGTGTTTTACAGGGCTTGAGATAAGGTTTTTCAACACTGCCAGCTGTCATCCTGTAGCTCTCATCCTAGTGTAGAAAGTAATTTACAAGCTAACAAAAGCTTGAAGTGTTGGTACTATTAGTATTGAAATTCATAAGGTATAGTTCATGACTTTTTAAGAATTGTTAGCCAGTAATGTTTCACAAGGCACATTATTATAGTTGGGTAATCATTTGTCACTAGCCAGGCTGAAATTAAGAGAGTTTTAATAAACTGGGTTTGACATGCAGTGATTTGGAAGAGGAGAATAACAGTAAAAGACACCACATAACACTTTCCACTGTATTCAATAACCACTGAATTAATAGGAATAACGGCAAAAATGGCAGCAGTACCAATGAATTCTTTTAGAAAATTCTTGTTAGGTTTGAAATTCCAGAACACCCAGTAACAGCTAGATTAATACAAAAGCAAAATATGAGTGATGTGCTATAGACTGCTGCTAGTTAGATGTCTTCCTGCTTTGTTCATACTCTGGTCTTCACAATATGAGTCTTTACAAAAACACTCCTCTCTTTATTATGAAATATGTCCCTAATGCAACATGTATATTGGGCTACTGTCTGAAATAATTTTACTAATACGAAAAGCCTGAGGTTTTTTTTGCTGATGTGTTTAAAAAGAGGTAGTCATGTGCTTTGTAAGCTATGCCAATAACTAAGACACTTAAAGTGTACTCTGCATCCATGAAAAGCTTTCAGCTTCTATTCAAAGAAAGCTTTATAACAGTAACTATCTACCAGGTCTTAGGACTTGCCATGTCTTGTCTAGTTTTTAAACTATTTTAGCTTCATTTAGCTGTATCTGCAAAAAGTATTTAAGAAAATTTTTTTGCCACCTGCAAGTTATTCAACAATATACCACTGTCACATTTGTTCTAGCCGTAACAGTAAAACTACTCAGTGGTCAGGTCTGTTGTCAGTCCTGTGGACTTGAGTTTGTTTAATTTATGATTATTGACTAACTTATTTTATAGCTTCAGTTTTGCTTAGCTATCTGTAACTGTGTTTTTCTTCTCCCCATAGAAAAAAAAAATCATACCATTTTGTTAGAACATATTTATTAGTATACTTGCAGAGAAGTAAAGAAGTAATTATCTCTTATTTTCTTCTATTGTTGCATAGGAAGTCAGCATATCCTCATTTCACTCTTCTCTCTGCAACCAGTCTACCATGATCCTGCAGTTGCCACCCGTGACGGGCTTCTAGTGCAACCTCTGAAGCAACTTTTGCCATCAGATTTGCTCTGAGTTTCTAACCTTGAAGTCCTTCTGCCTCCCATTCTGTATTAACTGCATGCCTCTGTCTCCAACACAGCCTTCTCAGTTATCATCAAAGCCAGTACATTATCTTACACTAAGCCTCCTTCAATTATACGTACACTCCAAATCTTCTGCTATTTCTTATCTCCTTAAACTGAGCTTTTAAACTCAGCTTTTTCCTGGTCTCCACAAAGACAGAGCACCCAGCATAAGATAGGAAGTGGCCAGTTACTCAGAATTAAAAATGTGATTAATCATATTATGGCAGAAAATGAGTAATATTAGCATTAGACCTAGAAGAGACTCCGACAGAAACTATTCCTCCTCATCCTCTAAATAACCTTCTGGAATAAGATCTGTAAAATTGTTGTAATTTTTTTAATATATATAAAGTGTGCAAGCTTAATTGCAAATACATTCCATTTCTCTTCAAGGACAGTCACAGGAGGCTAGTGCTACAAGGCTGGAACACTGCTGAACTTTGAATTAATTACATCAATGCTGTTGCTCTCGTCAGCAAAACTTGTGAGCTCACTGAGAAGCAAGATTCCTCTTATACGTCAGTTACTTCAGTCTGGATACAGTCTCATACAGGGAGAGTGATCTGTTTCAATAAATGAGAAACAGAATGGTTTAGACTGTACTTACTTTGTACCCTTGGAGGTGTCCTCGGACAGTTTTTACTGGAACCGGGTCCCAATGCACCTTTGCTAGCGTGCTGTTAATAACATGAACCTGCACGTTGCCTGGAGCAACCATTGGCACTGTGGGGAAAGGACGCAACAAGTTAGAACGAGAAACCACACAAACATACTTTTTCAGAATGAGTCTTTGCATTGCATTCAAGGAGTAGGCTAAACTGTCCCTATGTCAAAAAGCTGACCTCAGGATGAACAGCATAAAGTATCATGAATCCTTGTGATCTCCAAGTGACTTAATTGTAATTAAAAATCCCCCCAAACTACTGTCCCCTTTTTTCAATATGTCAGTATTTCAAATACCCATTTAGATTACACATTTAGCATCTTTTAACTAACACCATTGAGTCAAACTACAAAACTTACAGTCCTCCCCTGAATGTCCAATCACCTCTGATGGTTCTGGTGCATATCCCAGGTCATTTAAAGCTTGTACTTTTATTTCATAGGGGACAAAAGTTGGTGTACCAGACACAATATATTTAGATACATTTGCAACTATAACTGATGTCCATTCATCATCTACATCTTTCTGGCGCCAGCTGACTTTGTACTGAAGCCCCGGTCCATTAGACTGAAAGCCTTTTAAAGACTGAAATGAAAAGAAATATATTAAAAAACATTCTGAAGAATCTGAAAAATCCAAAGTCACAAAAGGAATACGCTCAGTATTCTTTAGAATCTTACGGAAAATTTACCACTGTGTTCTGTGATAGACATGCACTGTTAAAACTTCCAAGCTTTTACAGGAGGTCAGTTCAGTTGCTCTTCATTCATTTGTAAAAATCACATTGAATGGTGAGCGTGGCTAATTCTCATGCAACTGTACATTGTGATATCTGTATATAAATTCTGTTTTCAGAAGACAATATTTCTTAGGAAGTGGAAGAGGGAAAACCAGACTTGTACCAACTCCCTATAAACAGTGTTCTCCAGACAAGGTTTCTCACCTGGGATGGGAAATTGGTTTTACACCTCTCTCCTTGAAATCTTGTCATGATGGTAACGGCATGATAGAGGAAACTTTTCCACAAAAGTTTTTTAGTGGTAGAATGTATGATAATTTAGTTTATTACAAAAGTTGAGTGTAGAATTAGTATACATATTACAATTAATTCCCAAAAGAAGACTCTACTTGAGATAAATCTCAATTTACATATATAAATTCTCCTAAATTGGCAACAAAACATCCTGTATTACCAAATTAATGGCTTATCTTGAGAAATCGCTTACAGAAAATACAGTATCTTAAATCTTTTTTTTTTTTTTCATAATGCATGCAGCTTTTCCCTGAAAATAATGATGTGAAAATGTCTGGATTTCACTCTTCTTCAATAATGATTTAGGCAAGCAATGCTTTGGGTATTCTCACAACGTGTTCACAGATCATTATTTTTCAAAAAAGAATGCTACTCACAGACCTGAAAACAAACACTTACCTCCCATGTTATTACCAAATTATCAGGTTCTGAGCCTATCCCTTGTACATTAGAAGGATTTTCATCAGGATCTAAAAATAAAATATTTACATGTGAACAAGAATGACTGCTGTTTGCATTCCAAACTCACTCAGTGCCATTCATAGTATAAATCAATCAGCGGTGAGCAGAAATAGTTATTTACTTGCAGATTTTGTCAGGTACTGCTCAGATGGTTCACTTGGCTGACTCCTGCCAATCTCATTGACAGCTATCACACGGAATGAGTAGTTGACATACGGAGACAACTTCAACTGCACTGTTGTCTGAGTTCCAGGAACTTCCGTCTGGTAATGCCATACCCCAGGTTCATGCAGCCCATCTTCATATTCAATCACAAAGTCTGTAAACAGAAATTGAATCCAACTTTATGTCAGAACTTGCAACACCTTCCTAGATCGGTGTAGGCGTTTCTGAATAGGCTTAATCAGAATGGAGTGATCCAATCAACATTTTTAAAAGTCACGGAAATTGAAACATAAATACTCAAACCAGAACGCAGATCTATAGTGTGGATCTCAAAAAGCACTGCCTAGGTAGAAACATAATAGAAGCACTCTTACTTTTGTTACTTGGTATTTTCACTAATGCAGCTACCTGCCAGGTTATTACAAGAGTTCTCTTCTAGGTACCAGATTGTAATGCAACAGGAACCCTTGAACTATCACAGCAAGAAAGTGGGACAAGATCGGAATTTCGATGTATTACCTGGCTGACAAATACACTGCGCTTAGTTGTATCAAGGTGACTGAAAGCTGTGCCTGTACAACATTAAAACTCTCTAAGTATTCCATTTTCCCCAGCGAGGCTGGCTTAATGAAAAACTATTTAAAGTCAAGAAGCTATACTTGAGGAAGATTTTTGAGAGCACTTTCCAGTATCTTCAAATTAAGTCAAGGAATGTATGTTCAGAAGCTAAATTTCTTGAGAGTTCTCTGTGTGAATATTACAGTGATTACTGTTAAGACCCCACAGAGTATATAACCTCAGGGATAAATACATTTATAGAACTCCAAATAGATAATCATGTTCATTACAAAGACAAAAGGACTTTTTTCAGCTGTGAAATAGCCCAAAAAGCTTCCTGCTCTTAGGTATGAGACATAAATTTTGAAACACTTCAAGAGGAATTGTTAGGATACCAAAAGTAAGTGGGAGAAGAATACATAATCTTGAGTACATTCCATGGAATCTTAAGTTTGGATATACAAAATTTACGTAAGTACCAAATGTTTGTGTATTGTAACAAATATTTTCCCAGGTCTCATGTATAGGTGGAGACAAGAAGAGAGAATATGACTCCAAATACATTCTGTCTGCACTACTAGGGCATCTAGAACTTGCTTTTAGAATACTCACAATACCACATAGAAATAACGCACAACAGTCTGAGGAGCCAAGATGTTAGACAAGTAAAACAGAAAGTAGTACTAATCATACCCTTCTGGACTTAAGGTTTGCAGATGTCATCCTGACCTGAGCAGTAAGAAAGAGGGAGAACTGGCCCCAAATTACTGTCCGAGTTACAGCTGGTGTTGTGTGCTCAGAGAGAAAGGTCTTGGGATGGGACATTCTCTGGAACAAAGTCTTTGTTGAAAAGTTGAAACTACTACATGTTGGAAGAAAAAAACCAAAACAAACCACTCATAAATTTTCACTACTGCTTTCTGATTCCCTTATACCTAGCGTTCTTCCTGAAACTCCGGTATAACAATTCATAGGACGCTTCAAGGAAAAAAAACCTATCTGAGCTTTCAGAGAGATTCTAGCCTGTCAATCGTATTACTTGGGTAAAGGGATCACTCATAATCAAGTGCTACCCTTGAGTCTTGATCTGCACTTTGAAGTGATAGAAGCAGCAGCAATAACAGGCTGACTTTGGAAGCATGTGCCTTATTTTGCAGGCTCTCAGGGGAACTTGCAGCAACATCAATTGTATCATAATTAAAACTAGCATTATTTAGCCAGAAGAGTTCAATTTCCAGCATCAAAATGTATGCAGTTCTGACATGAGGATGTTCTTTACTATGAAAGTGGTGAAACACTGGAACAGGTTGCCAAAAGAGGTGGTGGAGGCTCCATCCTTGGAGGCATTCAAGGTCAGGCTTGATGGGGCTCTGAGCAACTTGATCTAATTAAAGATGTCCCTGCTCACTGCAGGAGGGTTGGACTAGATGACCTTTAAAGTTCCCTTCCAGCCCAACACATTCTATGATTCTGTGAGTCAACAACACCTAATAACAATTCTTTTGAAACAGTTTGATCTCATTCCTATGGGAGGGCAAGACTTCTGATCTAGAAAAAAATGTAAATACTGACACAAGAATATATGAATAATCCGTAATTTAAAACCAATTCAACTATTTACACTAGCCTTCTATGTATTATATTTTGAAAAGCATGTTACTAGTTGATATACGTTAGACAAGTCTGCAAGTGTAAAACTTCACCAAAATCCCTTGGTGTTTCATTAAAATGCAATCAAAACTTTTGATGTGTTCTGGAATTTGTGAAATTGTGTTTATACAAAATTTCTTTTCCATATGCCTGAGCCTTATGGTTTGTGTTCCGTGTTGACACTGACCAGCATCAGACCCTAGAGAGCAACACTCAGTAAGTCAGTCTAACTTGCTCATTCCAAATATAACATGTATACTGGTCTTGGTAACTTGTGGTAGTTATTGACAAAAAATACACTGCATAAGTAATTCTTTAATTGCAGCAAACTGGTCATAATGAAAAAGTTGCCCTGACGAATTTTTATGATCCTACTGTTTATTGAAAAACAAACAGTAACATCCTTCTTCCTTCTAAAATCCTCCTGCACCCTCTCTGCTCAATCCAAGCAACAGCATCTTTGTCATGTTCTGCTGAGAGGAATAATAGCATTTCAGATCAATTTCCCGTCTTGAAAGTTCATATATGTTTATTTGCTCTGTCTTATGGATATGCTTGATTCCTTCAACTGCCTTTACTAGCAAACAAAAATAAAATCTGTCTTACATTTTCACAAAGAATGAGCTTCTGTATCAATAGTGATGGATGATCCCTAAAGATATTGCTACTGATGCTATTCCAAATCCTTGGGAATTGCAAAAGAGTTAATGTAGATGTTAGTAGCTCTCTCCTTCCAAAGCACACAACTAATGAACAAGTCTACTCTCTACATATTTGTAAGACCTGACCTTGTCAGACACTGCTCATATCAGTATCAATTTCTGCATTAACTAGCACAGTTTTTTGCATCAGAAGTCCAGATGTTTAGGGCAGTAAATAAGTCTGCCTGGCTATACAGTACAGGGCATCCAGTGAATTTTTGTTATGTAAATAAATGACAACTGTAGTGAATGAATTTACCATTCTTCCATGTTGCACACAAAATTTAGATCAGGACTCTTGGTAATCTGAGAACGGTTAAGGTAATGGTGTCAAGCTAATGCAATAGATACAAAGCAACGTACTTGTGATGGGACTGTTATTTTCATCTCCTGGTATCCATGAGAGTTCAATGCTTCTTTCTAGCTGACCTGTCAATTCCAAGTCAAAGGGTGGATTTGGCCGAGCTGTAAATCAAATGAACACGAAGTAAAGCATCACACCAGAAGACGTAATTTCATTTTTGAAAAAAATCCTTAAGTTCCATTCAAAAGAATTGCACAAATACAGCAGGGGAGTTCTACTCACTTATGTAAGGATGACTTAATGACCACTAGCATGCAATTGTTACAAAATAGAGATAAAAATGGAGAACTGATGTATCTGGAAACTTTTATACATTTACAACAACCTATATATGATTTCATCTACATCTGATTGCACTGTGGTATAAAACATAATGAGATGCAAAGAAGTATGAAAAGCATGTTTAGTTTATCCTTTAATGATTATGGGTGATTATCTATTGTAACTAGTAATATTAATAAAACATGGAAAATAGAGAAGCATTCACATCAAAGAAGCTTTTCTAGAAACACTATGAATATTTTGCATGTGAATTTAAAGCAAGTATAGTTCAAACAGAAACTAACTGCAAGTTAATAAGACATTTATTTTTTAAGGTACATTTAAAAAAATCCAGAAATACCATAAAAGCTGCTAATGTACATCCTTATAATGCATAAAGGTGTAATTGTCCATTCCAAATTGCTGAAAGTAATTAATTTTATGATTTGTTACACAAAACGTAAGACTAATGAGTAAGTAAATTTTAGAATACAGAAGAATTTTCACTGAATGTGAAAGGATTTTCATAAAAGTGCTTAAGACAATCCTATTTAACAGTGTTTTAGGTATATTATACCACCTTTTAAAACTCAAATTCAGAAAAAAGGCTACCAAATTAAGTTTGTACATTGTCAAATTTAAAACGGTACCTGACTGACAGATCTTCTGGGGAATTTCAGCTTTAATTTTAAAATGCTTATTAGCAATTTCATCAATCATAAACCAAACTGGTTAGTAAAGTCCTAACCATTTTATGAGTGAACTATGAAATAAAGTACACCTGGCCTACAAAGCTGTCATCAAAAGTAATGTAAAAACATACCATAATTGGGTTGGTGCAAGTTCCTTGATAGTGAATTAGTTTGCAATGAACACTTGGATTTACCTTTTTAGATCTTTCATTTACTATATAACTAATTTGCATTACAGTGTTCTCTATGAGAAAAATATTATAACACTGTAACCAACCGAAAACCATTTATTCCCTAAAATACAAAGCAGTTTGCACTATAAAATTCCAAAGTCCAGTACTCCAGTAATGAAGCAATTGGTAAAATGGGATGAAATCACAAACACACACACACAGGAAAAAGGAAAAAAAACCAAAAAACAGAAAAGATGTTGTACTTTGCAATAGGCAAATGAGAAATATATCTGGGTAGATGATGTAGAAAGAGAACTTTGTATTAGTTTACCGTAAATGATAGCTGGAGTTGGGGGAGCGGCTGAAAAGAACATTAATATAAAGGATTTAATCAGTTAGTAGCCAAAGAAACACAATACTGTAGGTAGTTAAACACTATAATTATTAGAGACAAAGAATAGTTAATTTATTTAGAGTAACTGGTTGATTTTAAATAACATATTGACAATTTTTCACTGAAAAATTATAGAAGTATTCTTGAGTATCTTTTTTTTTTTTTAAAAGAAAAGGATAGATCAAGAAAATAAATAAAGTGAGCAATCTTAAAAAAACTTTTAAATAAGCACTAGACATTTGGTGTATGTTATTCCTGGATAGGCATAAGATCACAACACAATTTTAAAGGACAAGCATAATTGATTTTGAGTCTCCACTTGAACTCATCTGTAAGAATCATTCAGGACACCTGTTTAAAGCTGCCTTACAAATTTGGAGAAGGGGCAAAGTAATGTATTTTACAACAATCAGCAATCACAGAAACTTAATAGAGAGAACTAATTTGAAAAGAAAATCCTTGAAAAGCCATAGAACCAAGCATACTCAGTCTTTCCAAAGCACAATTTAGCTGCAAAAGAGATTCCTGAGATAACTTGTTTATGCTCTAATACTCTGCAATATGTAATTCACCTTGTTAGCTCAGATGTGATCCAAATAAAAACCTACACAGCGTGAAACTGAATGGGCCCTGTAGTTACTGGACTCTTTTTTAAGCAGTTGATTCAAACGCAAACTGTAGGGCAAGACTATTATTTTTAAAAACCTGAAACACATTTACAAATAGCTGACATTTCCTTTATTCTGTCCTGGAAACCAAAACCATGTTTGTGTTTTCCATCTTAAATCTAATGCTGTTTTGATACTTAACAGTAATTAAACATGGTTCTGCTATCATAAAGTTTGAGAGTATTCTTACCAACAACAGTAAGCACAGCACTTGCTGAAACACTGTCGAGCGTCGTATTAACTATGCAAGTGTATGTTCCATCATCTTTATCAGTTACATTCATAATGGTCAAGTTGTCTTTACCAATTAGAAACCTGTAAATACAATTGATTCAGCCACTTATTTTTCAACAACTGGTACTCTTGTAAAAGAAAATTGTGTTAAGGCATTACCAAATCCCACATACTTGTGTAGTTCAGCAAATATCTAGACAGCAATGTAAGCTATAGGACTACAGCAGCCTTTTCTACATTGTTCTTGACCATCTTCCTACAGTAACAGTCTATCAAACTTTTAATTATTTGTGATCTACAGCAAAAACAGTCTTATATTATCTGTTTGGCTTCTTATGCCAGTTATCTCCTTACAGTTAATATACACAGTCAATGTGCACAATTAAAACTTTTTTATATCTCATTTTATTTTCAATTCTGTCTTAATAGTTCCACCAGACCAGGTAGGTCACCACATAAAGGACAGTGATGATATAAAACATTTTTCTTCAGAAAAAGCGAATAGGTCGATACGTCCCTTTCCAAAATCAGGAGAAGGAATAGACAAAAGAGAAAATTAAAAAGAAAGGCAAATGGTTTTCTCCATACCTTTCATCATCTGGCAGTTCATCATTGTCCTTCAACCATATAACTGTTGGTAATAAGGTAGAATCATGTTTTATTATACACTCAAATGAAACTTGGCCATATCTCTGAATCACTTTGTATTCTGGTTGTTTAATTATCATTGTTGGATCTGAAATTTAAAATGACTATTAGATATTTAGACAGTCTGAAATTCTATACTAACCTGTGATGAAAGAATGATTCTTACCTTTAACTTCCAATTGCACCTCATTTTGTGTCTTTCCTAATTCATTCCTTGCTACACATGTGTATGTACCACTACTGTCCTTTTGAGCCACTGGAATTTCCAAGGTTCCATTATCATGGAAAACATATTCATTTCCACGCAAGATGCTACCTTTCACTCCCTTAAACCTTTATTAAAAAAGTAATATCATTATCCAACATCATAGACAAATTGTGTTGTATTTTACTCTCAGAAAATGTGAACTTGAGACTGCATCATTAAAAAATACAGACAGAATCACATATTGAAATTTAAACTTGACTCTGCAGGGATGACTTAACTGTTGCTATATTAAATATATGTAATATTGTATTAGCATATTCTAATCAACATATATTTCAACATACACTGGTTTTAAACTGTAAAAAGTGTAAAAATAGTTTTAAGGCTTTACATGTTTGTTTCCATAGCCCTTTTTACATAATTTAAGCAAAACAACTATAGCTTACCATTCAATTTCAGGCTTAGGTGAACCAAAATAAGCACAGTGTAGCAATGCAGGACTATCTGCAATGACTTGATACAGTTTGTTAGGAGGAGTTAGAATTCTTGGTGGCTCGGCTGAAAAAGACAAAGATATTGGGATGCAAATACAACAGAGTAAGACATCAAGAATGGCCTAAAGAATTAGGTTAACATCCTTATCTGAAGGTCTCAGTCTAGGTCCAAATACCTTCTACCGCCAGTAGCCTGAGGAAATGTAAATGCAGGAAAATTATCTTGTGAAAA
The DNA here is from genome assembly GCA_020746105.1 of Trogon surrucura. Lineage (NCBI taxonomy): Eukaryota > Metazoa > Chordata > Aves > Trogoniformes > Trogonidae > Trogon > Trogon surrucura. The sequence goes on from CM036617.1 coordinate 189,876,787, forward strand.
ACAAATGCTTCTTCCCTGTTTACAAGTAATAAGGATGGTCACCAAAAGGAAACCATTTCAATTGGAAAATTCAAATCAGAATATACTTCAAGAAGAGAAACTCCTGAGAACAGACTGGAATACCTAAATCCAGACAAAGCTGCAGGTAGAAAGAAGCTCAGATGTATTTTTGGCAAAACACCTACGTTTTCTTTTATTTGAAAGACAGTGTCTCTCAATCAAAAGATGTAACAGTTCCCACAGAAGAGTCTTTAGAGGTTATTCTTGCCTAGGATTTTGGTGCTAGCCTTGTCAAATTCAGCAAGACGAATTAGAGAGGCCACAATGCCTTGTAAATAGAAACACAGTTTGGGAGGCCTTCCAGATAAATATATATTGCAACAGCAATTTAGGGATCATCTACTGTCTGATCCAAAACATCCACAATCAATGTAAGTGTACTGAAACATACTAACTTAAGGAATATTAACTCCTGCCTTACATTTTATGCTTCTGTTTGCTTGATATACATAAACAAACAAAGAGAGAAAATATCTTCCAGCTTTTCTCCAGCTTTCATAACTATCCTTCTTCCTTTGGAATAGTGAAAGTGAAATTCAGGAATATTCTACAAAGAACAAGGTATGTATACCCTTGTTTTTTACAGGGCTCAGGAAATACAGCCAACTCCCCTGAAGACCTCAAGCAAGGCTTGAACATATGCAATCTGTGTAGTAGCAGGAAACAACTGAATACCCAAGAAAAGTAAAAAATATAAAACCTGTTTCTTACCCAGAACATTCACAAAGGCGTTTGCTAGCAGGTATCCATATTCATTAGAAGCATTGCACTGATAGACAGCACTTGACCTTTCTTGCACATGTGAGAAAATAATGGTATCACCATCTACCTTTCTGCTAGGATCTTCTGGAGCAACTGTCGGTGTAAAGAAAAAAAAAATAAAATAGTAATTGCTTTTCCTAAACTGCTGTTGGATGATACGTTCCACACCTCTTAAAAGAAGAAGCAAGAAGAAAGACCAATATGCCCTTTCTTCTATTTTCCTGGGTGACTGTTCACCCATTAAAGATGTCAAATTTAATACAATTAAGGAAGTTCTTCCAATTCTACAAATATTTAACTCAGGATTGTCGACTTTTTCTTTAAATTTGTTTTTCAGAGAAGTGAAGCTGAGATCGTATTTTGCTTGTAATACAGAGGAAAAATATTGTCATGAAAAGATGCAGGCACATACCCACAATATCTAGAAAAATAAGGAAACACCTCTGATTGTCAAAAGAAAATCCTGCTACAATGACACTGTGATTTAAAAGTTTCAGTTTTTCAAATCGATTGTTATACCATAAATAACTCTCCAAATACAAAAACAGCTTTACTTGGTTGAAAACTGTCTCAGAGTAAATCACAAGCAATTCTTTCATACAAAATCAAGAAACCATCTCCACAGGAGCAGTCATGGTCATTCAGTAGGTGGCACTCTTTCCCTTATGTAAGAACTATACTGTTCTGTAATAGCATGAGCTGTCAAAAAGCTCTTGCATCCCAGAATAACTGAGAATATAATCAAAAATAAAATTCTAAGATATTACTGAAGAATAATAGCTGTCAGTTAGGATACAACTGCATGAAATTAGAGAGGTACAACGGACAAAAAAGTATAAAACTACATAAAATGCAGAAACAACAGTCTAATATTAATAAAAAAAATAAATATAAATAGGTCAATATATTATTAAAATTAAAATTCATTTGTGACCTTACTAATATATGACAAGTGAATGCTTATATGCATAAATAAGTGCTTCATAGTTTGATCGCATCACAAAAATTGACAGTCTTATATTTTCACAGAATCACAGAATGTTATTGGAGCCTGAGAAAATAAGTATATTTGTGGAATACGTTTTCATATAAGATCATTTCTCATTTCTTTGGATTCATAGAAAAGATCAGCTAACTAAATTAACACCGATTATCTGCAGGTGGCAAAATCTTTTGATTCAGATAATGCGTCAGTGCTCATCTGTAAAGAAAAAGGAGACATTTCTCCCACATTTTCCTAAATCTTCTTAAGTATCTATTACTGAATTCTCTAAGAGAAAAGAAACCAGGCGAAGGGGACCACACTTCTGTGTATTCCGTGTCTTCTGTTTTTCTGCTTAAGGGTATTTCGATCTTGGCTGAACTCTAAGGCCATTCTGCATATGTAAAGTAATTACATCAATTTCCAAACAGATGCCTCAAGAACAGTTTTCAACCCCATTTTTAGCTCTTATCTTCCATCACTCCAAGTTCAAATCAATATCACAAATTGAAAAATTTCATAAAGGAAGAAAAAGGTACTACTGGAATTTTAAATGCTTATTTCCTGAACTTCTGGATTTCTCACACTTATTTTTCTCCTCTTTTTCTTTATTTCCTATTATGTTTCATCTTTCATATTGCTTCCTATTCTATGTAAATGCCATATTCATTAAAAGATTCATGGACTGAAAACAGAGCAGGTGAGTAGCCCAGCAGGCAGGCCACTCAGCTGTGAGAAGCAGGTTGTTTCTGCATACAAATCACTGTTAAATGGAAAATATGCACAACCATCCCCCCAGGAGGCAGGAGATCTGCCCACAGCTCTTCCAATTATGGCTACTTCTTGCCCAGGGCTCTGGGCTTCTCAACATCCGTGCCCTCTGAATCCTGCTGCATTTTCTGCACACAAACAGATCTTTCACGGGTGCACAGACTCTTCCCCATCCTCACACACACTCACATACATAATACTTTAAAGGCTGATGGTAAGATCCCCTCAGAGAGATCCTCTATGACTGAAGATGGAAATGGATCATAAAAGAATGATCTAACCATTAATTTAGCATACAGAAAGAAGTGTAGCATCTTTCCTTCCCACTGCTGTATTTAAGGGAAAACAGAGCTATCCCTCTTGAGTTATCTGAAAGGAGGTAGGTGCTTATTCTCAGAAAAGGGCTTCAAACTGTGAGTCCCAGGAGAAAAAATAAATAAATGAGGAAAGACCAGTGTTTTTGACTGGTCTAGCCATTTGCATGCTGAATGGTAGTGATTTTAGAAAGCTCCCTATTGAGACTGGCCACTATTCAACAGTTTGTCTTCTGACATGCCCCATTTTCCCATGCCACACCAACAGAACCTTCATATCTTTGCCCACGCATTACGCTCTTGTTTTTCAGGGCCAGACCCTAAAAGTTAGCTTATGTATCGTCTGGCTGCTGTACTCACACACAGAATGTTGAGGCTGGATGGGGCCTCTGGATGTCACCTGGTTCAATCACTTGCTCAAGCAGGGACACCTAGAGCCAGTTGCCCAGGAATGTGCCCAGACAGGGGAAGCATCACTTGCTTCAACCCTCTGGCAATACTTTTGTACAATGTAGCACGGGATAACATTAGTGTCTTTGCAACAATGGCACATTATTGACTCACGGTCACCTTGGTGCAGACCAGGACACCCAAGTCCTTTTCTGTTAAGCTACTATCCATCTGGGTGATCCCCAGCACGTCCTGGTGCATGGAGTTGTTTCTCCCCAGGTGCAGGACATTGCATTTGCTCATGCTGAACATCATGAGGTCCTTGCTAGACCATTTCTTCAGTCAAGATCCTTCTGCATAGTAGCATGATCCTCTGGTTTTGTTGTGGATTTGGCAAATCAGGAAGTGGTGGAGTCACTATCCCTGGAGGTATTTAAAAGACTGTAGATAAGGTGCTTCGGGACATGGTTTTGTTGTGGATTTGGCATTGTTATGTTAATGGTTGGACTCAGTGATCTTAAAGGTCTTTTCCAACCTAAACGATTCTATGATTCCACGATTCTTTCACACTATCCAGATCACTAATGAAGATGTTAAACAGGGCTGATCCTGGGGAACACTCTTAGTTACTGGCTTCCAACAAAACTTTGTGCCACTGGTCACCGCTCTGTGGACCTGGCTGTTCAGACATTTTTCTATCCACCTCACTTTCTGCTTATGCAGGCCACACATCAACAGCTGGCCTACGAGGATCCTAAAGGAGGCAGTGCCAAAGGCCTCACTGAGGACCAGGAAGACAATACTGACTACTCTACCCCTCATCCATCAGGCCAGTCATTCCAGCACAGAAATGTATCAAGTTGGTTAAGCACCACTTCCCCTTGGTGAAGCCACGCTAACTACTCTTGATGGATTTCTTGTCCTTGATGTGTTTGGAAATGGTTTCCAGAATGGTTTCCCATCAAGGGACGCTGACCAGCTTGTAGTTCCATGGGTTCTCCTTCTTGCTCTTCTGGAAGACAGGAGTAGCATTTGCTTTCCTCCAGTCATCAAGCACTTCTCCCAGTTACCATGATCGGTCAAAGACTTTAAAGAATGGCCTTGCAATGAATGACATCTGCCAGCTCTCTCAGCACTTGTGGGTGCATCCCACTAGGGTCCATGGACTTATATATGTCCTGTTTCCTTTAGTATCCCCTGACCTGATCCTCTTCCACCTCTATAGGATTTTCTATAGGAGTTCTGCTGTTGTAAAAGCCAGTAGAACATTTGCCCTGTAACAGCCAAAATTTACTCCCAATAACATCAGATCTCAGCTTATGAATGTGCCTATGTCCATTCTGGATAAACACCTGATTGCCTGGTTCCACCTAATTTTTACGTCACTTTTTATAAAAAGACAGCTTCTTCACTCATATAACCACATAGAGCATATTTCTGTACAGAAAAGGTATAGTCTCCATCAGACACTTTTGTCATATTAGTCATCAGCACCCTGAATATATTCTGTTCATCTGAATGCATCCTTCCATCTGTTTCATAAACTTCAGAAAGACCAAGCAATTATTTTGGTTAGAATGTTTAAATAACCACCATGGCACCATTATTATTTTTTTCCTGGAAAAGAAGATAGAACAAAATGTGCTCTCTGAACAGAAGCAGTTTAAACACATTATTATGCTTAAAACCAGAAGGAAAAAGTCCAGATCTTGTTGAGCTGTTTTCCCCTTTTCTACTGAAGTATTTAATTTTCCTGATCAATTTTAATTGCTGGTCAATGTGCACTTATGCAAATTCAGGAAGCTAAACACAATGAAAAACAGAACAGTCAACTGATGATGCAGTATCTGAAATAATTTTATCAGTCCAAATAAATTCAGACTGATTTGTAAGAAAGATAGGTATTTTGGGCAGAAAATTATTAACATATAGAATTGGTCTACTGAGTTTATATTCTTTAGCTGAGATCTTTAAGCTCTGTGTAAAGTTGGGGGAAAAAAAATCCACTGCTTAGGGTTGTGGGGTTTTTGACTTAAAAGTTTTTATTGTAAGGGTGATCAGACCCTGAAACAGGATGTGATGGAGTCTCTGTCCTTGGAGATAACCAAAATTTGTCTGAACAAAGTCCTGACCAACCAGATGCAGATAACACCCTGCTTCGAGCAGGTAGGTTGGACTAGATGTTCCTTTCACCCTCAACTATGCTGTGATAACTGCAGTGTTAAAATAACCTGACAAACAATGTATACTGAAAATAATTCTCTGGGAAGGAGGTATACAACTTTGACTGTGATTCTGTAATTTGCTACTGTCTAAAAAAAAAAGCTAATAATGTTAAAATCATCATTCCTGAAATCAGAATTCATTATATTTTTATCACATTTTAAAAATACAAGAAAGTGAGTACGAGACCCAGCTGACATCAGTTCTCAGCCCTGCTAGCTTAAGACTCTAGGTCCCAGAGGACACTGAACTAGGGTGTTTTTTGTTGTCTCATAAGTAAGATGTAACCTAAGGTAGTATATATTTTCTCCCAGAAGCATATTGTGGATTAGAATCATAGTTTGCAGGATATGTGAGTATAACTGTTTCTATTCTGCAGTGAAAATGTTGATGCCGTCCTCTGATGTTGTACTAGAGATTCCTTCCGGCTGAAAACAAGCTGGAAAAGAAAAGGACCAAATGACTTGACTGCTTTTACCTGTATCAATAAGAACACATATCTTTGGCACATGTAAGAGCTACTCTTACCTAGGTCAGAGAAAAACACAATGAAAGCAGAGAGTAATTTATGACTAGAAAAGAGCAGTAATACTCATTATAGTCTTCAGATGCCTGCATCTTCTGTAGGAAATCAAAGTTATGAATTAAAAGTAATCAGCCTTGCCATGCGTTCACAGTGACTATGTTGGAAAACTAATGTAGTAACACAAGGTCTGTTGTTTAAGTGTAATAGTGTTTAGTCACTCATTTTTTTTTAGCGAAACTGAGCTATCATTTTGTATCAATAGCAGAATATTAGTTTCTCAGAAAAGCTGAGACAATTATTTGATTTAGATTTTGTGATGGATGCATTCCTCTATAAACTAACTGAACCTTGGTCCAGCCAGATGCTCAGCAAGTAATTGAAGTTCATCCTATCGACTGAGGACTCAGCACCAAACCCTACAGACCGGGCTGATAAGCACCAAAACTGCATCAACACAGCAGAAAATCTGACTACAAATCAACCACTTTACACTATAAATATCTGCAGTCATTGAGTTCTCTCCATAGCAGCTGGCTGGGTGGCAGCAATCTCCTCTTGAGTTGGGATCTCTCAAGGTTACCCCTTGACGCTGAGAGATCTCTTACCTCAGACCAGACATTGATGGGTTGATAAGTAACATTTTTTTTGCATGCATGTAACATTTATTACACTTACAGTAAGCTTAGGTGATAATCTTTGTATTGCATACTAACTTTAAGTGGAGTAAATAGTAACGATGACCAATCCATTTGTACTTATTAAAGATTTTACATATCTAAATTTACTGATTAGAACTCAATCAACTAACCACTAGATCAGATCTGTCTAAGTGATCTCTTACACTTTTCCTGTATCAGATTTTTATACTGAACATTTGTTGTTGTAGTCCTGTCCATAAGTCTACGCAAAACTAACAGTGAATGTAAATGTACTGGCTCTTACGCCTTGATTTTCAACAACTCTAACTTCAGAGATAGCTTTGAAGACCCTGTTCTGGTGGAAATATATGACAAAAAGCAAAGACAGAAGGTTAGGTGCTTTTTTTCTGATGTGAGTGTAGAAACACATGGTCCTTGTATAGTGATGCTTCTGTTTGCTTTTCACGTTCTGACAGGATCACAGGATCATTTGTATTACTGTAACTTTTGCTAAAGGCATCCTATCATTGTTCTTGACCTGCTTTTTCTTTCAAAGACTCAATTCATGAGTAATTTGTGAATATAGTAACCATTTTCAAAACTAGAAAAATCTTTCTGTGGTTAAAACTTACTACAGTTGAACAACTGAAATGGGATTTTTAAAGAATTATTTGTACAATTTTGGACATCTCTTTTTAGACAGATTAGCTACAATGACAGGAAAATGTGACAGAACCAGGACTTAACATCACCAACCAACCAGCCAAGAAAACTGAGGAACATCCACTGTGTAGTCATTGAGGTAAGTCATTGGTAATATGGAGGGACCTCCCAGCTTTCTGAGCTCATAAACTATACGGTCTATGAATGAGCATCCAGTTAACATTCCTCTGGCTGTACCTGACTTTCCTCATAACATCTGAAAGCCCAAATCAGGAGCTATTATACAAGACAGAACTGTTCTCTCACGTCTCTAATCATAATGCCTAAACACTGTACTACACACTCAGAGAATGTGACTAGAATTCCTTTTTCTTCTCTAGTTTTTTCCTGAGGAAGGGGCTAGAAACTAGGCTTTCTGAGTGGAACACAAAACTGGTAGCGAAATAACAAAGGTGGGCAGTACAGTGCTTCAGACATTTGAGAACCTATAGGGTCAAACCAAGACTGAACCTAAGCAAGAAAACCAAGTTTCATCTTACTCTGTCCCTTACAGTGAACTGACATTTAATTCTGAAGGAGATGGGACATGGAAGAAGATGTCTTTTTCCTTTTCTTACCAATCTCACTTGCTCCTCATCAAAATATTTTCCTGTGATGACTGAAATCCTTGTTTCCAAGTTTCTGATGCTGATAGTATTATTACCTCCAAAGAGACAGCAGGATGTTACCTCCACAGCCAACCTTTGGCCATCTTGTGCAGAACAAAAATACCTGATTATCAAACATTTTCCTATCTGCTGCATTTCCTAGGACAGATGCCCGGTTCCAAAACAATGACAGCAGAAGCAGTGGAGAGAACTCCATCTCTGGAGACGTCCAAAGCCCGCCTGGATGCCATCCTGTGCAACCTGCTTTAGGTGAACCTGCTCTGGCAGGGGGGCTGGACTAGATGAACTCCAGAAGTCCCTTCCAACTCCTGACACTCTCTGGTTCTGTGATTCTGTGACTCATGTTTGCCCTGGCAGTCCTCTCCAAGACTGAACTCTTCGAGGCATCAGAGTCCAGTAGACTTCTCCCCACCCTCCCATGGCTGCAGCCTGTGTGTGTACTCAGAACAACGATGGATGACGAATCTCTGAGCCAGGGATTATCAAGGCCTTTCATGAAGGAAACCTAAGGGCTAATGTTTCTCCCTTAAATTCAATGTGATTACTAATGGAGACTAACTAAAAACCTAAGATTCAATGTGAAATGGTATAAACAAGTGAAGAACAGGTTGAAAGAAGATAAACAGCGCCTTTCAGTGCACTACTTTGTACTAATCTAAGTGTTTGTATTTAATATTTAATAGCTCATCATGAACTACAAACCACTGAACCAATAAATTAGTCTTTTGTGAAGTATTTGCAATGCCTTTCTGAAGTCCAATTATGGAAGTGCTTCCCCTTTCCAATTAATCTGGGTTGTTACTTTCTTAAAAGTTGAGATACTTTATGCATGGTTTCCCTTTTGTAAAACCATGCTGAATATCTAAGCACTAAAACACAACGGATTATGCAGCGGTATAAATAATGCAGATCTTCAGTGTTAATTGAAGCACAAGGCAAGGCAGAGTCGTGGCCTGAACTTTCAATTGCTACTTCCCAAAGTAATTCTAACTGACCTCAACAGGATCGTGCATGTTTAGTCCTGTGAGTAAACATTAGGAGGTTAGGTCGTTATCACTCCAGCATGTCTGAAGCAGCTTTCTTTTCAGCCACGCTGGAGTTTTTCTTTTCAATGTTACTGTTGAAGAAAATTTATTAAGATATTTCAAAAAACTCTAAAGTCTTCCTTTAAAAATATCTCTGATTAATATAATCTGGGACAAAATGTACAACATTGAAATTTTTTTTCCATATGTGCTTAAGATATACCACATTTTTCTCTATTCTTCCCTTTTCCCTACTGGTATTTAAGCCTCCCCATTTAACTGAGATATGGACGAATGGTTCTTTCTTCAACATTCCCCCCCTTCCTTGTCTGACTCTATTATGGAAAAACAAAACCGGAAGAATTAAGCACCTCCCAGTTGTGCTTTCCAATAGAAAATTAAAGTATTGCAAACAGATTACTGGGCCACAGGAGGCACATTGTGGGATATATGATGACAGCAGGGCTTTGAAATTCAAATGTAGCTCTTTTTCTTTGAAATCCTGCCATGAGTGTAGCTCTCTCAGCACTGCCCTGAAGCTGAAACAGCTGGTTTAGTTTTTTACAGTGATTTACTAATTGTTCAGTTGGAAGAAGAGGGGCTCAATCCTATAATTTAATAACAAGCGAACAAAAAGGCACACTGTACTTGGTAGTTTCCAGATCAGCTTCTGATAACTCAGAATAAAACAAAATCACAAGAATCTTTAAGAACTGCATTTCCTGCAATCATCACGATTCTCTTTCCTGGACGCCCTGACAGACGCAGTGCACTGGAGCATCCAACCAACTCACACTTAAGTATTTAAGGTGGATGGAACTACAGCTTTTCTCAGAAGTGGAAGTGACATTTAACATAAGGCTGAGCTACCCAATTATTTCTTGTGGGTTTTTTTTTTTTTCTTCCTACTGAGGTTGAGGGGGTAATTTAGTTCAGGTCTCTTAATTTTGACTGAGTTCCCTTCAATAAGACGGTGCGTACCGATTTCTCAAGGCCAGACAGCCAATATTTGCTGCCCTCGTATTTGGGAAATTCTGTGGCATCTGGTGGCTGATTTTGAAAACTCTCTGTTTCTTAATGTTTTACTGCTATCCTGCCAGAATGCAGAACACATTGCTGCTTTTCTGGGAAAAGTGCTTCTCTGTCACTTGAACAGCATGCCTTACAGCATTGACAAGGAAGCAGTGCAAGGCAAAGGTGGATCTCATAGCCAGGTGAAAAAGGTTTTGCTAGTCAGGAGGCCTTAAGAGTTAAACTATCAAGACAGAACGATAAAAATCTCCTCAAAACAAACAAACAAAAAACCCTAATGCTAACTATATAGGAAATAACAAGGAAGATGAGACCACTGAAAACCCAGAAAGGAAAAAGTAGGACAGATACGATACTCTGATGATAAGGTATATATTATGATATATTTACGTACAATATATATGTTGATATCTTCCATTTTCCTGTAATAACATGATTTGATGAGTTGGTTAATGTCAGCTTACATAACTTATTTAACTAATGGAAACTTCTCATTTTCAATCTCAGGCTAGAGATCTCAACTTACTTTTAATTAGAATTCCTCAAACAGTTTCCTTGCAGAATATTTCCATTTCAATGTATACCCTTACTTTTCCCCAAAAAGTTGCATATTTTCTCCACCAGTTCAATCTCTTATATTCCTAATATTCTGAATATATCCAATGAAAGCTCTTGTTTACCCATTGCTATTTCCTAGATTCTCACTGTAGAGAATCCACATTCGTGTCCCAAACTCCATGGCATTTACTTCATCGACAGACTTAAACATCGCCTGCAATTCCTGAAAATTACACTGTCATACTTTCAGTAGGTCAGCACAGACAATATTTTGGCGCATACTACCTCTCACAAGTCAAAAGGGTAGACTGTCCATTTTTAAAATATCATTTGGTGAAAGAGGAAGGATAAAGGCAGAAGAAGCAAGTGTGATTTTACGGTACAGGTCATGCCCAGAGCAAACCCAAGTGACAACACACTGCAGTGTCCTCCAGCAAGTTCTTCCCAAGTGAAGCCGTGCTAAATATAGCAGCTATCTTGAGTCTGTCATACGGCATTGCCAGTCCTCACGCTGCAACAATTAAGTGACTCAATCACCAATTCAGGGTTGCTTTTCTTACTCGTGCACACAGAAACAGCTGTTTCACTGCCTTAGGGCCTTCTTTCCTTTGACACCCACTTGGCACAAGCTGTTTGCCAGGCTCTTGCTGACGCATTCAGTCAGTTCTGCTGCTGTTGCTGCTTTTTAGTGCTGAAGCCTGGAAAGCTTAAGCATACTCTAAGCTACAAATCCTGCAAAAGTGCTCTGTGAGGACTTGACTTTGTATGTCACCTTTATGATTCCTAGGCAAAATTAGTGTTGCAGTGGGGTGGCAAAGGAGAGATCTAGCAAACACAACTGCCACAGCGACTCAGTGGTAGAAGTCACACTCCAGCAATATCCCAGCAAGAGGGACTTTGTTGCTGTGGCCCCATCTCCAGAAGGAGACTACCAATAGAACACCAGACAGAATAACCAGGAGCACAGTCACAAATTTTAGTGTTCTTGAGCACATTAGAGGCACATTTTTTTGTTCCACTTTTATAAGCTACAGTACTTTTATCAACTCATTTATAATTTAGAGTTACCTGTCAGGCAAAAACTACTCAAATACACAGTCTTCATTTATATTTGAAAAAATCATCCTCATATTCTCCTACTCACCCTCCCGTAAGGTAATTAAGACTCTTACTTGCGATGGGAACGCCATTTGCTAACCAGCTTATATTAGGTTTCGGGTTGCCGTTAGCTCTGCAAATCAATGTCCCATCTTCTCCAGGAGACAAGACCAAGTTTTTGGGTGCTGTTATCCAGTATGGGGCAGCTGCGGTTTAGAAGAGAAACACAGCACTTGTTTTCCAAAATTATGTGCAGAAAATTGTAAGGCAAAGTCATGGTAACCAGAAGATAAAATAAACAAGGTTATGTATAGATGTAACTTACACTGTTTATATATATATATTTGCGATACTCAATGATCAACTGGTAGATTATACTTTGGCTAAACTGAGTTACTGGCTACCCACTGCATTAGAATTCTGAGATAAGCAACAAGAGGTTCTTTGTTTCATTTAGGATCGCGTGCTTTGAATCTAATTTAATCTAATTTGCCTTCCCTAAAGAAAGCAAAATTTATCTGAGTATGGCATCTGCAGACTAGAGTGGTCTTCTGATTACTTTCAGAGATATCCATGCTTACAGCAGTTACGCTGTTAGAAACGAATTTAGGTTTGATTACACAGAAAGATTTCATGTCAAGGGTGAAATATAGAAATGACAAAATCCTCAGTCTTGCTGAATTCAATGGGTGATTGCAGTGGGGCCAGATGTTTACCTGAGACAGCTGAAAACACACAGAGATCAAAACTGATGGAACACTGTCCTTACAAACGACACTCATCTATGTCTCCACCTCGTTTACAATCAATAACCACAAATAGCATATATTATCACATCTTGCAATTAAATCTCAGATTTTGGATTGATGGACATATGCAAACAGAAAATTAAGCTTCTGCTCTTAAAAAGGAAGTTGAATGTGATCATAAAATGATGGTAGTCTACAACAAAATAAAAGGCTATTTAGCATGCAAAGTAAGCACGACAGTTGATTATTTCAATGACTAATTAGCTGTCATTTCAGCTTTTTGTCTCATGGTATTCAAAACATACAATTCCTATTTGGACAAGCATACTGTAAGTGTTTTCAGAACTAGCAAGACATCATCTTGAGTGAAAAATGTGAAGATGATAGAAAACCAGAAATGTCAATTAAGGGAGGAAAAGGAAGAATATAAGACCATAAGACAATAGTAAAATAGAGAAGATAAGGAATTTGGGCCATATGAACGGAGAGCAGAAAAGATGGAGAAAATAAAAAGAAGAGAGGTGGGGAGGAAGATACAAAAACAAGTGAAAGAAGCAGACTAATGACAGATACCCAAAGGATTTAAAATAAATGTAGCACTGGTACAAGCTAAGAAATGATTTTACTACTGCTACAGTACGATCTCAATTTAACCTGATGCTCTACAAAATAACATACTTAAAAAAAAGACATTAGAGATACTAAAGTCTTTCCAGTGGTAAAATTTAATCAGTTTAATGATCACTTTCTCAGTTTTTTTTGGTTTTTTTTTTTTTTTACCACTCTCATTCCTCCTTTTGGCTATATTTTATCCTAGAAAGCTTACTTCAATCTTATATTCTAGACATTGACAATATTGTATCAAGGATTATTTTAGCATTACCTTTCACAGTTACTGAAATGACATGATGAACAGAACCCAATATATTTCTTGCTATACATTTGTAGTTCCCAGAGTCAGCTTCAGAAACATCTATAATCTTGAGAGTTTTCTTAAAGTTTTCAAAAAACGTTCTGTTTGCTGGCAGTTCCCCACCCTCTTTAATCCAGCGAATTACTGGTGTGGGTCTGGAGAAGCAAAAGCACAGATCAGACTTAGGGACTGGAGAAAAGGAAGACAAGAGTTCAATACGTTAATTTTTTTGAGCATATATTTTACCAATAATAATTTTAAAAGCCTTTATGCACATTCTGGGGCATGCCCAGCAAATGCACAAAATACGCCAGCATTTGTTTCTAGGAAATGACAAGCCTCACTAGGACTGTCAATGGCCATCTGTTGTAGGCTTAATAATTATACAATACATTTGTCTGCTGATGAATCTAAAACCACTGACGGCTAATGAATAGAAGTGTATTTCAAATCTTATTGCACTTATACCACTAAATTGATGCACACGGTGCTTCAAAAGGTAGGCTCTAGGTAATGAAAATTTGTAATTCTTCATGAGAGCAATATCCCAACGCTTCACGAACATCGTAAATTTTACAGAAAAGCTGTAAGGAGACAGAAGTATTTCCTATGGGGATTCAAGAACAAAGTGTCAGTGCTGAGTCAAGTATAGCTACTTGTCACTGCACCATGTTTAAATCTTGGCTTCAAGTTGTCCACTGAAATTGGAAGTTGTCCAAACATACGGAGACATACTTTTAAAATTACAAGAAACTACCAGGTGTTGCTTACTGAGTAGAATCTCCTCTCTCAAACAGTAATGACTCAAGGCAAATATTCCCTCTAATATCAGATATTTTATACCAAAGATGCCTGGCAAATTTGACTTTTAATTATGGTATCAGTAATTAGGAATAGTAGTTTTAAACAAAATCTGAATCTGGCCCCTTGTGGACAATTGTGTAAGCTTCCCTTATTGAACTTTTTTTTTTTTTTTTAAATACATGATGGCTAAAACCACAAAGCCATATAATGTATAACATTCTATTTTTTCCCTGTTTTCATCTAGCCATTTTACTGGAGCTTGGACCACTAAATATTTTCCTTTTACGGCAGGGTTCTCAAAAAAGCATGTAACTATACCACAGACACTGATGATTCTGCTGTTCCCCCTCACAGGAGTGGTTTTGCTGGTGGTGCTGATGCAGACACCTGAGCAGGTCACAGCTGAGACAGCAACGCCGGACCCATGCTTGTATCAAGCTGTGTCAGACTGTGCACAAGTGTGTCCTACGGAGCTTAAGCAAGGGAACACACACACGCGACGCTGTGCTACACCATTTGCAATTCTTGCCTTTCCTCATGGCTACTTCAGAGCACTCTGCACCATGTGTTTTTGTCTACTGTAAACACGTTTACGGTTCCGGAAGTAGGTACTAAAGATTTTCCACTTCTGCACTAACCAATTTATTCTCGGATTTCTTCCCGGGAACGAAACTGAGTTAACATCAAACTAATTAGTGAAGTTAAATTGCTCTTTAGTCATTTTCTACTTGCACAATAACCAGCAGAAGCAAACTTAGATTACATCGAAGAAACAAGTACCAATTAAATTCAATTACAATGAGAAATTGGATGTAAGGAGCTGATGCTATGTTCTAACGACTCCCACCTAGCTGATCTACTAAGTAATTATTAGCATATGTAAGCAGTTTTTTTTTTTTATTAGACCAGCAGATTGTTATCTATTTTTACATAATTTGAGAGACTAGTGATTGTAAATTCAGGAAAAAAACAGAGGCTCGATTTCTGAGTGCAATTCTGCCGACGTGTGTCCGAGTTTACTCCATGGCATTTCTTGCTTGTGTCCTGTGCAGAGGGTTTGGGGATATGAGAAGGCAGAGGCCATATTATGTTCACAGTCAGCTTTAAAATTTGCTGCCCAAGTAAATGGTGGACTTCGTTGAAGGAGCTCTTTCCCTTTTACTTTTCTGTTTCTTTGAAATACCTAAGCTTATACAGCAGTAACATTTTAACCATCTTTGAAATGTTTCTCTTTGTTTCTGTAGTTTTAGTTAGAAAAACGCTGTCTAAAAAGTAACTCACAATCCTGCTGCAATGCACTCCAACAAAAGCACATTTCCTCTGAGTTCCACTTTGGTACTTGTGCTGCCTGTTGGTGTTAGAAGGACTGGTTGCCTCTCTGTAACTGGCTTAGCTGGAACAAGAGAAAAATAAAAAGAATTAATGTCTAAATTTTATTTTAATACTAATCAAATGGATACATCCATTCTCACATTTCGGACAGAGATTCTGTTCCGCATTGGCCGTTTAATTAAAAATCGTTATGTTACACACCTACCCAGCTCAACAAATTAGGTTTTTGACAGACACGACATATCTCAACCTGTTAAATGCTGGAATTTTGAACACATACATGAAAATTATTATTATTAAAGATGGAAGCAATTGATACATAGTTTTTACATAGGCAACTATGCAGCCTGACAGATGCATGCAGTCCCTATTCACTTCAGCAGAACTGTTACAGGCAGTAAGAGGTCATGGATGTGAGTCATAATGCAAGACTGAAAGTTACCAAAAACTCCAGGCTTTTATCAAAACACAAATAAAGCAAAGTTATTGTACGAAGAAATATAAACCAAGGGGCTAAAAGGTGCACTTCTACTCTGCAATATACTGTGTTCAATATTTTCTAGGAAATATGAGGCATTTTTTCAGAAATCAAGCTTTGTATTCTGCTCTTACTATACATTTAACTTTGATTCAAGCTGTTCCCCAGTCTTGTAACAAAGAACCATTGATTAACCTGCAAGAAACAACCACAGTAAACAGATATAAGATCCACTTCTGACATTACACTCTGGTGGCTTTTGAAGTATTATGGTATTTCATGTGCCTTCATGGAAGTCAGAATAAGAGCTCTTGCTTTAGTAATAGAGTGCTTTCTGTAAATAATCCTATGTTCTTTTACAGCAATTTTAAAATATAGGATTAAATTGCTCTGAAGTGCAGTAGCAGTCTGAATCATTACAGTAAATCATTGTATTTTTAAAAAATATGTTCAGACACAATAAATTTGTTTATTAGGGTACAGGATTTACTGGTAGATTAGTGTAAATAGAGCACTTAATTTTAATACAGTATGTGCTATGAACTCCTTAAAAGCTAGTACATGAACAACTTAAAAGTTAAGAGAAAACGGCAGTCTAGAGTCAAGAATGCAGTTAATATTGACAGGCAATAACTAATCTAGCCAGCTTTGGCACTGCTGAGAACTGCTGACTGCTTTTGCAAGACACTGAAAATTCAGAAGAATTATCTCTGTTATTTCTGAGTTGTGAGCCAACTGAATGCTGTTTTCCTCA
This sequence comes from Trogon surrucura, assembly GCA_020746105.1. NCBI lineage: Eukaryota > Metazoa > Chordata > Aves > Trogoniformes > Trogonidae > Trogon > Trogon surrucura. Next base: position 189,893,527 of record CM036617.1, read on the forward strand.
CTAACTATAGCTATTCTATCACTGCACGCTCAGGTACATATTTCTTGTTTGTTCCTGAATGGTATCTTATTTTATACAGAAAATTAAAATATATATTAAAATATGTTTTATTTTGGATTCCCATGAATTATGGTTTAATACGTACAAAGCCCCATTTGACAAGGAAGAAGACAAAACCAGAATAAATATAATGTATTTTCTATCTATCTCACACGTTATCAAGTGAAGAGTCTAGAATCTCAAATGTTAAAGTATCAGTGTTGCTTCAAAGTCAGCCTTGCTAAACACATACACCTGTTCAGGAGGACTTAATTTACAACATAGAAAAGATCATTCATCATGGATTAATGTAAAGATCAGCTTAAACACCAGACAAACGAAACTCATCTTTCCCCTACAAAGTTATTGATACAGACAGTAGTAAAGTGTTTAGATTTTAATTGATTCCAGTTTTACACTTATGAAGTATGTTAAAAATGAGTGGTACATTCAATAAGCTATTGAATGTGAAATGCATTTGTTAAATGCTTAATCGTTGTTATTTCTTATGCAGCATGTGATATTGAATAGTCCTAGTGATAATGAACATATTAAACTGCCAGGTAAATTGGAGGGAAAATACAAAGCAATGCAGTATGGAAGCAATCAAAGAGAACAGTTTTAAAATCTGCTTCAGTGTGAAAGAGCTCATTTATTGTAAGAGTTCGTATTTTTATGAGCCATATGTTATAATATCGAAACATTAAGTACTTGAAAGGATCACACTGTGCAGTCCCTTTCTAACGTATGTATTATCACCAGCACTAATACCTTTATTAGAAACTGAAAAGGAGCAAAAGGTTAAGTAGCCATGGAAGTGAAGTTAGTTAACTAAATGCTACTGTGAAACAGGGAGCATCAGTGGGGACCAGTGTAACTCACCACCATAAATATCAGTGTCACTCAAATTAGCAGCTATAGTGTCATTCAATGAATCCACTGAAATAAACAGAATATCATGAAGAATGTATAAAAGAGGGATAAATCAAAGTACTGGGAATCAAAAGGAGATGAAGTGGCCACAGCAAGTTAATCAAATGATTGATTAATTTCTTCCAATAATTATAATAATCATTGTAACTTTATATTCTTGGACATGAAAACCATCGCTTTTTTACACTGCATTTACACATCATTTTTTACACTGCATTTTTTCAATATTTCAAAACTAACAAAACATATTTTCAAAAGCCAAAGCCTTGTAAAGGGAAAAAATGACAGCTTTTAAAAGGAATTGTTTGTCAGGATTGTCAGGAGATTACATTTTAAGTTTACACACTAATGTAACTTCTTATTCAGAATTAAAATGACAAAATTCCCTAGCATAACACTATTTAACTTTGGCAAATAACTTGAAAATTCTGGATAAACACTATGTAAGTATGTAATTAGGTAATATAATACCTACTTGAAAGGACTTTTACGGAAATGGGTTGTTTCTGCTGTATAGTTTGCGTATGATTAAATCTTGCATAGCAGATATAATCCTCCCGGGTGTCTTCTGGTTGTACGTTAGAAAAATAAAGGTCTCCATTCAGACCTTGGGAAACTCTTTCACTTTGAGGCAGTCTTTGGAAAGCTAAAGGAAAATGAGAACACATGTCAATTATAATACACATTCCATTATTATGATCTGCAGACTCCATGTTTGCTCAATCACGCTGCTTGTGGGTTTGTAAATATACAGAGACCTTTCTAAGTTGCCTCTTGAACTCCCTTATCTTCTCATCCTTCCCCAGTGGATTAATCTACAACTTACATTAAGATCTCCAGCTGCTTTTGGCTTCACACTTTCAGGCTGCATGTCTGCTTGTTCCTTCGTTTCTACAGAAATGGAAATTCTTCGAATTTTAACTTAGAGGGAAACTCCACCATCTGCAGTCTCGGTAAGCAACAACCAACTATGTAGAAAAATTGCAAAAAGTAAATGAAGTCTGCATAAGAAACAAACTCACCGTTATCCATCCAAAATATTATAGGTGGTGGTAAGCCAACAGGAGGTCTGCAGTGTAGTACTAGGGAATCACCTTCTCGAACCTGATTTGGTTCTAGTTTTTCTTTCGTCCACAAAGGGGATCCTATAGAAAATAATTGTAGCACACAGATAAACTACGGATTGACAAAAACTTCAGAATTTAAGGAAGAACTGCATATAATATTCCAGAAAAAAACAGAACTACATGCATCAGAATGTTAAGTCCTATCATGTTTACTGAAGTTTTAATTTTTGGTATTTATGTGTTCTTGGGAGAAAAGTAGGTTCTCTTTAAAACATTTTGAACAGCAATGGTTTGCTGCAAGTACAGTCAACTGATTCAGATTATTCTGGCTACTCACTGAAGGTTCTGTAACAGTATCTTGGAAAGTTTTAGGTATGATAATAAAAAAAAGAAAAGAGCAATGCACTAAATTAGAAAAAAACCAAAAGTAGACCTTCCTGAAACAGTATTATACATAATTTTATTAAAACCTGTGAGAACAGCACATTTTAAGCCGAGAAGCTTGAAAAACTGATCTGAGATAAAAGTGACATAAAGAGCTGTAGAAACAGTCTATTATCAATCAAAATTTTTATCTTCTGTTCTGCATTAAAGCTATTGTAGAAACTGTAGCATAAATGCATCAGAAAGAGAATCAAAATTGTCCTCATCAATGACGTGCATTAAGGATTTTAACATTTTACTCTACCTGTAGTGTTATATGTACAACCCAATTTTAAAGATGATATGTCATCCAAATGTATCAAAATAATCAGGAAAGTAATTTGGTTATCGAATTGTCTAAGGAATATTGGAATGAACATGCAATATATTATTAAATTGGCATATTGGGAACTACACAATGCCTTCTAACAATAATACTTTGATGATTAAGCTTTTAACATGGAAAAAGAAAGTGAAACATTTGTAAGAAATTAAGCAAATCAAAGAGTTTCACAATTTAATAACATTAAGAGCTTCACTTACTAGAAGGCCTTATAACAATATTGTTGGAAATGGCTGCTCCTCGTTCATTCCTTGCTGTACACTGGTACACTCCTTCATATGCTTCTGCCTTCCCACCATTCATAATATTTATGACAAGGGTCCCTGAATTTGGTTTCATTGTTACCTGTGCATCCTTATCTATATCAAAATGAGTTCCATTGCGTGTCCACGAGAAGCTAAAATAATAAAAACAGAAAGAAATTTTCTTCTTTGGTTGCCTTTTGTAGATTGTATAGAGAGAAAGAAGAAAAAAAGTAATGTTCAATAATAAGAGGTATTTTTTTCTTTAGCAGGTAAGACTTGTTCCCAAACTAAATTAATAGAGCATAATTAATAGAGCATTTTTTTAATATAATGAATCTGGCAATACTTTAAAATAAAAGGCTGTCTGAACTCATTAACAAGAGCCATTTCAAAGTCAATATTTTTAAAAAAGAATTACATTAAAAGATTCTGAAGTTAATCGTATATGGAAAAGAACTGATTTTCTTTCTACTAAAGATGATACAGCAACATCTGCAAGAACTGATATTGCTAAAGCTGCATTAGCATTTCCATTATAAAAGCTATTGTTGAAAGGGTTTATAAACCTGCCTTTAAAAGCTTGCTCTGGGCTGAAATGTGTCATCTCAAGTCGCAGCAGGAGACCGTTTCTTTTAATTGGTTTGGTCATTTTTAAGTTGTGCAAGTGAATTAAAGACTGTGTGGTGAGTTTGATTTCTTTTCCCTACTCTAATGCAAACAACCATTGTTCTTCAAATGAAATTTTGCAGTCTGATAGCCTATAATTAAACTAGCAAAGTTATATTGGTGTTACTCAAAGCAAAACATGTTTCAAAAAGTAGTCACTAGAAGTGAAGACTATTAGAACTCATTGAAAAAAAGGTCAAAACCCAGAGATTTGCGGTCTGTGACTTATACTACAGTAAACACCAATTTCTTACTTATGCTGTTAATGGTCACAAGAATAGTTTCAGAGAGCTAGACCAGCGCCTGTCAAGTGCTGAGCGTTTTTCGCACTTGTGACATTTCAGTTTCACAGTCTTAAACACTGGATATGCTTCCTGGCTAGAACGCTTCCTAAAAGTATAAACTTAAATGGTACTAGTAAAGCTCAAACAGTGAGTGACTCCAATTGTACGCTGACCTTCCGCAGCAGAAGGGCAGAACTGGACATTCTATTTGCACTTTGTGGTGGGGAAGAACAGAAGAACTGGACCTGACCAGCAGCACTGCACCACACTGCCACGTTTTTGGGAGGACCAGCGTGCACAGCAGTGAACCTGTTTCTCACAACCTCACAAGTGAAGCTGCAGAAAATGGAGTTTCTGTCATGCTCTGCTACCAATAATGCCAAAGGATACAGGGATCTGTACCGTAGTTTCACGTGAGAGGTGGCAACTGTGGTACAAAACCCTGAGCATGAGATATGTGAAAGTCAGAATCTTTGCTGCTCAAACTAGAGGTAGCAGCATGTCCACAAACCTCTATCCCAGCTGCTCTCACCTATAAGAAGTCACCCTGTTTTAACAAACAATCTGTACCCCAGGCTGGGAAAGTTAATTTTCAACTTCAGAGTTCTGAAGCAGACTGAGTTCCAATATGCATCTGCTGGTCATCAAGACTAATCGCAGAATCATTGAATCTAATGTTTACAAATATGTAAAGGAGGACAGAGCCAGACTCTTCTCAGCGATGTCCAATGATAGGACAAGGCACAATGAGTGCAAGCTGGACAACAGGAGGTTCCACATAAACATAAGGAAACACTTTTTCACTGGGATGGTGACAGAGCACTGGCATAGGCTGCCCAGAGAGGTTGTGCAGTTTCCTCCTCTGGAAACATTAAAAATCTGCTTAGACGTGTTCCTGTGTGACCTACTCTAGGTGATTCTGCTCTGGCAGGGGGGTTGGACTAGATGATCTCCAGAGCTCCCTTCCAACGGAACAGACTAACGACTGAAATAAATTATTTGGATTTCATATCTTTAAAAATAAGCAAAACTAAGCACAAGATTATAAAAGTCAATAGAAAATTTTGCATTTAAATCTTGTCACTTCCGCTATACCAGGGGAACAAAGTGAGACACAGGTTTGATGGGCAAGATGAAGCTGTACAGCAGAGAGCCCAGGAACATGACTCAGATATGCCAGTCTTACAGAAAGTGCTCTTTGTTCTCTCCAACCCAAAAAAGGCACTCAAGAGAGACATCTGCAGAACCACTACAGGTGTCCTAAAGTGCACAATAGTCATCTGATCCTCCAAGATCAACACCCAGACTCTTAAAAATGGCACTGTGTCTGCTAAATAGAAACGCTGGTAAACACAGCAGCTTTATGGCACTCCTACCGTTAACAGAATACTAGAAAAGGTGACACAGAAGTATCCCACATATTCTCCATCTTCATGGTAATGACCTTGATCCCAAGGAAACCAGAAGGAATAATGCAGGAAAAAACCCCTGATTATTCAGAAGAAGTCCATTTAATGAGCTCTGTGTGTGTCTGAATGAATAGTTATAGGATGACCTTGCCAGTAAGTTGTAGCATAACACTACCGAAAGCAGAGAGATGCACATTTCTCTTCATAGTCTCTGAAACCAGAAGCAGTTACTAGCAATGCCAGAATGCCTCACGCTACTGCCATTTCCAGTGCAGGTACTCAGTGTCTTGAAATAAGTAGTTTTCAAATACCTCAAGATATTGAAACAGGGCCTTAAGAATGGAAGATGATCAGGAAATCTGATCTATACAAAGGTTTACCATTTCTGTCATACCCCAAACTTAAAGTTATTAAATACACTTGGTAAATCAAGGCTGCTGATCATTGAAACTGATACACATTACATAACTTCCAACAAAATGCTTATGCATTTCAAGATGAGACTTGTGAAACAGAATTATTTACAAAACATTAAATTTGAATTTATTAGTGGTGCTCTGAACTTATTCAATGTCCATTCTTCTTAGATACTTGGCCTAAATATGGAATGTGATCCAGTTCATAGTATGGCATAAGTCTTAATGCATCCCCTGGGCATTTACCTATCTGCTCTCCCAATAATCAAGTATTTTTTTTATTGTTAGAGCTTTGAGGAGAAAAAAAAAACACTAGTTGCTTGCTGACTATAGAAAAAATTAAATGTCAAGTATGAGAAGATTCAAATTTATGTCGCTATCTAGTAGCTGTTTAAATTACAAAGGTAGGAGTGTGTGCGTGTTTCTGTGTATGCAATCACATACATAAGCACAGACTTCTTAGTTTACAGAAGTTACATTATCTTCTCCTAATTTTCCTATGCTGTTAGCCCAACAAAAGCAAAACAAAATGCTACTAACCTAGGAGGTGGCTTTCCTTTTGCTTCACACTGTATTACAATATTCTCTCGAGGGTCAACAATGTAATCTTTCGGAGATTGCTGAGTTATCGTAGGAGGTTGCGACACTTCATTATGGAATACAAGAAACAGAGTGGAATTTAAAAATATTTTCAAAGTACCAGCGAGACAGTTTTGTAAAGCAGAGAAAGCAGAATTGCAATTAGCAACCAAAGAGTGGGATTAAAGTATCCTTTGTGTTAGGAGGTTGAAGCTCTCTACTCTTACAAATCAGTGTAGTTACACTAACTTCCAAATGAGTTAGGCTGATTTATAGTGGATGAAGATCTTGGCCAAAAAGTTTAATGAATATCATTTCTGTATGTCAGATTTCAACACATTTTCACAAATCCAAAGGACAATTGAACCCTAAGTCCAACATATCCTGAATGAAGAGTTGTGAGACATATACATAACAAATGTTTTTCACCACACAAAAGAAAAAGCACAAGACGTTGCTTTGTATTTCTAAACATTTTATGTATTTCCAAATTCTCTACAGGTGTAAACTTTCCACATGTTTATTGTGTTCAACATATTGAATTAATCTACAAAGCATGCTTTTAGGAGCTACTTTTCAGGAGTAAAAAATGTGTTATAAGACTTCAAAAAATGTCAAAAATAGAAACTTGATTCCAAATAGAGTAAATATGTAGGAAAAGTCTAGTACTGATTCTCCTTAAAAAAAACCCGCAAAAATATAGTCAATCTTGTGAACTGCCCCAGGAGAAACAAACATTTAACATTTATGATTTATGATTTATCAAGTACTTTAGAATGAGTAGTACAAAACAATTTATTCACCTGACAGAGTAGTTGGTGCCTACTTATTTGAAGTAATCTTTAATCTGTTACCATTATCTATCACCATTTTTGCATTAAAAAAACTGTTTATGATAGTAAGATAGTAAAAAAGATGTCTCCCTCAAAATTATTCATCTTTGTATAGTTTAGTGTCATCTAAAGGAACCACGTGAACATCGCTAACAAGCCCACGAACAACCCAGGTCTAAATATTGTAAATTGTCTGTCCAACAATACACTTTGCTAGTACTTTGGGGTCATTTCTAGCCTTTTTAGCAAAATACTTCAATCATTAAATTAGCTGTGCTCTCAAGCCTCACTCTAGACAGTAAAAATTGTAAAACTGGGCTTTTTATTCTAAGTCTTCCCTACCATTAGAGAGGTAGCCAACTGTAAAGCCCTACTGACAAGAAATAGAAAGGAAAAAAAATCAGATCGTGGAATCACAATGAGATATAGCAGCTAAGCAGAATAAAACAGGCCATGCAGAGCTGGATTTTGCATCTCTTCCTCAATGCAGAGAGGAGATGCTTAAAAGAGGAAGGTGTTATTTTTATATGATGATGACTTTATGTGCATTTTTTTAGATAGGCACTTTGAAGACTGTCCTTTTCCCTCTCAGAGGTATTTCTTGGGGTACTTACACATACTCACTCGGGAAAAGCAAGCACATACTGAAAAGTGACATGACATGAACAGTGCCCAAATACAGGATATTCCCGCTGACGCGCATGACACACCTGAAGTCTCCACTCATACGCTATGCACTGCACTGAAAATCTATTAATTTAATCCCGACAGTAGAGCTGAGTTAGGAGATTCCATAAAATATGAGGTCTACTTAGCTGCATCCATTGTCTTTCAAGGATACAAAAGTATCTCCAGTTCGGACATGTGAAATAGTATGCAAGTATATATATTTCAATGAATTTATTTTTTATCCAATATATTTACTCCTGAAAGTAGTGATAAAACAACACTCATGCTGATATTGATAACGATTTTAATGTTCAGGTATCACACAATCAAAAATCACACAATTAATTTGTTTGATATATCAGAACACTGATTTAGGTAAAGTAGTATTTTCTGAACACTGCATGCATGGTAAACAGCTACAGTAAACTAAATTATCAGCAAAATGTCAGAATCACACATTTTTGGACTGCAAATTCAATTTGCAACACTATCAGTATTAGTTTTCAGCAGCACACAGCCTAGTTTTTGTGGACAGGAACTTACATTCTTCTAGAAGTTTTGCTTTTATTCCCCCATCAGAATCAGCAGTTGAATGGACAAATGGAGATTAAAGAGAAACATTTGTTAGTTAAAAGAAAATTAGCATTTTTTGAGAGGGAAGATAAGTATCTCTGACAAGTACACTGGTCACCATTAAAAAGAAAACGTTTAAAACACTTAGCATTGTAACCCATGCAGTGATGCCTGAAAATGCAGCCACCATTTTCACTGTGTCAGATATTGCTACATTTATCTCAAAGTTCTACTCTTAGAAACTTTTCTGGAGTGTTGACTTTTTAAGGGCAACCGTGGTATGTGATTTTGGCCTTGCAAGGACATGAAACACTGAGGAGACAGCAAATCAGAATTAATGGAGTGCACTGCCCTCATGCTGCAGTCAAAATCAATCCACCCATATGATCATATGGAAGAACAAAGAGAATGCCTCAGGCTAAAATTGCTCTTACAAAGACAAAAAGCACATAATTCTACTCAATAGACATGCAATCCCTTTTGGTTTGAAAAGTAACCAAAGAAATCATCTTAGCTGTCACATCTTCATTGTTTATTTCAAATATTTTGCATGCAGATCTCCTTATCAAGAATGTTTCAGAGCAAGTCAAAACTGCTTTTGGTCAGCTACATTGTCAGTCATCCCTTATTTACTTTGAGGCACTGATGAGCACAGGAACTGCTCATCTGGATGCAACTTAAAGATTCAGTTCATCAAGTATCTTCTCACCACCATGAGTCTGTGGTGGGTATGCAGGGAAGACTCACAGAAAATATAAGTCCTTCCCTTTTGCTCTCCTAGAGTCTATGCTAATAATTTTATATGAAAGCAATAACAATCAAGTATGGGACTTTATCAGACCTAACAAAACTGGAGGGTACAAGGTAATTGAGAGTTAACATGATACATCTAAAAGGGCTACTGATTTTTGTTTGTTGATTCATTTCTGTTTAATTTAACCTGAAGTGTTGCTCCGTACAAAAGATATCAGAGTAGTGCGCAATTTACATTAATTCCTAAACCACAAGAGGGGTTTAAAACTCTATTTCTAGCTTTCAAAAATATTTAGAGAGAAAAAATAAGTTTAGAAAGTAAGACATTCATCACTAAACTTTTTAAGTCCTCTTTAAGACACATTTTATTGCTCTAAAGGCATTCACAGCACAAGTCTGATGTAGTTCAGATATACTGATCTCATTACAGAAACACAGGTCATTGCTTTGAGAAGTTTGTAAATATGCACAGAGTAAAAAAAACACCAAAGCAGCTGCAATTTATGTCAATGATTACTGACAGAAAACATGCATTTATGCAAGGTAGGAAGGTATCAAAAACATGTGGGTAAAGGAAGCCATGCAGATTAGATTCACAGGCAAATTTAATGATGTATTAATCCATCAATTTAGTACCAGCCCTAATGTTCTCTTCTCTGGTAAAGAGTTTAACAAAAGAATAGTCACTGTTAGGTGCAACATGGTTCACTGAATTCTGAAAATGTAAGATCATTCTTATCTTAAGGAGAAAATAACAACCTGAAGCATAAATAATTTCATAAAATTAGCTATGAGGGCTATAAAATGCAGCAGCTACCATTGTTTCCTTTTCAGCATGGAGTGCTACCTTCAAGGTGCCCCACTAACAAAGCCTTATTATAGACAAGAATTTCAGTTCTTGGGATTTCCACTCTTGTACACATTTCCTCTTTGCTTAATGCTAGAGTTTCCCTCTATGCACACATGCTTTTAACCTACAGTTAGGTACTTAACTGTCTTCAGGCACTGCTCAGGAAATCTAAGAACCTAAATTACTCTTCTGCATCAAGAAGTAAGATGCTTCTAGAATTTTAGGTATTTGATGCTGTTACTGGATGCCATATCTGCTCCTGAAAACCTCTTATATGAACAGAAGGGAGATTGTTTACTGCAATTAGGAATCGTCCTGGGGTTTTCAGCAAATTGTCAATATGATCTTAATTTCACAAGTAATGAGCATTTAACTGTGCTTCTCTGCCATTTTTCATTTTAGTCAAAGTATTCAATAAAGGCACACCAAAGCGTGAGTATCCATGAAAACCCTACGTTAACCCTTCTAAAGTGAATCACGTAAGTCATTTCATGAGCATAGTTTAAAATCTGCAGTAAAATAGTGTAAATATTCATAATTATAATGTCCTAAATGAAGTGAGCAAACACACTCTGTGTTTAGCTCCATGTTGGAGTTACCTTTTGTCCTCCCATACAGAAATTATTTAACTAATCTTCCCTTATTCTGCACTTATTTAGTAGGTTAATACTTACAGTCAAGAGGTACATCCAGTGCAGAAATCATTTGGCACAGAAAGAAGACCAAGTAAGCTTTGCTTGAAGATATGCTCTTCTTTATCATCATGATTTTAGGCTGTATGAGTAAATTACACTTGAAGAATGAAGTTCAGCTTCATCAGACTAGGTAGCTTGGAATAGTTCTGTAAATACAGACAAGAAACATAGTAAATAAAAATAAGAGAATAATATGTAGATACTATGGAGAGTTGAATTATCACACCTTAATAATAATATTACGAAATACCATCAGTCTATATACTATATCCAGGGATAACAGTTACACCACGTGCTCTAATGAAATTCAAGCAGAGATCCAGAAACTCTTAGCACACCTAGATCATAACACTTTGCTAAGGAAGTGAGTAAACAACTCCTACAATTTTGTTGAACGGAAATACAGATGCCTCTCTTAAGAAGGATGAAACATTTAACACCTAGTTAAAATCCAGTATACTCTAAAGGTCATAGTCCTCTGAAGCAGAATTAGGAGGCTAAAGCTCTGTATGCCAACTAGTCTCCTTTTCAAACATCCTGCAAAATTCTTGCAAGCAGTTATTTTAGGCATTTACTCCAGTGGAAACATGTCTGGCTAAAGATTTGCTAAGCAAATTGTGGGATCCTCCTGCAGCTTTGAGTTCAGCATCTGAGCTTCTCCCCAGTTCGAAATTCTTTCTAATAGACAGCTGTAGAGTGAATACAGAAATCTTTGTGGGTTGCCATGTTGAAGCTTAGGCACCGCATAGGAACTTACGCTCCTATTCCTAGATTTTTGATTCCACCGAAAACACATAACATCGAAATACTTTTTCATTTCTAGTCTGAACCCCAAAACTAACTGGCAGGACACTATTAAACTCTCTTCTCCTCCTTTCCTATGTGAAGAGGTGGCAGAAATGAAACTTATGTGAAATCTGTTCTTTGAAATGTACTAGATTTTCCCCCTCAGCCAAGCCTAAGAGTTCACATTAGTCACGGCAGAACAATTCTGGCTCTCTCCTTACTTTCACTGCGTAAGGGGCCAAGCTCTACCTTAGAAGAATGTTGAAGAAGTAAAAGCTAGCTGCCTGCAAGCCCCATCCTCATCCTCACCAGGGACCTACAAAGAGCTGTAAGAGCCTTAGAAATGCAAATAGTGTTTAGACAATGCATTCTCAGTAAATGGACATCAGCTGAGCAAGTATTTCCCAGATGCCAAACTGATCAGAAAGTTTACAGTGATCATCACTGATTCGCCTTGAAAAGAGCACTTCTTCAGCTACACCTGCAGATGTGAAACACAATGCTATCAAGTCCAGAGGAGTTAAAGCTGCAAAGATGAAGGAGATTTTGTGCTTCCTGAAGTTACAGAAGAAATGGTCTTTCTCTTTGTACAGTCTTCTGGAAAATTGGAAACCAGAACCGAGGTGTAGAGTTCAACCTTTCATCCTAACTTGGCACATCAAACTCTTTGATTCTTACTGTCACTATTTGTAACACAAATGTTTGTTTCAAAACCAAAATATCCCAATAGGTTAAGCTCCTAGAGTCATACCGCTCTTTAGAGCTCTTGAGAATTTCTGACTGGGGCATGACACGAATTTGCAAATTCCTTATTGATGTCCAAAACTATCCACGGTACTGTAGGCCATAACAAAACTAATATTCATCATGCTATGTTAGAAAAGTTACAAAACTCTTCAGAAGAGAGAACACCTGAGTTCTAGCCTTTGCATAATTATTTATATATACCAAAACTACCAAAACAGACAAGGTGTCATGACTAACTCCAAAATAACCAGCGAACGGCTAGGGCACAGAGCAAGGAAGCATGACAAGTTCTCAGACTTTGCTAGAAAAATAAACTGAACTTTTCTACCAAGGTCAACATCATGAAATTCAATAAGGTCAAATGCTGCGTCCTGCACTTCAGCCACAATGCCCAGCAGTGCTACAGGCTTAGGGAGGAGTGGCTGGAGAGCTGCCAGGCAGAGAGGGACCTGGGGGTGCTGATGGACAGCCGGCTGGACATGAGCCAGCAGTGTGCCCAGGTGGCCAAGAAGGCCAATGGCATCCTGGCCTGGATCAGGAACGGTGTCGTCAGCAGAAGCAGAGAGGTGATCATGCCCCTCTACTCGGCTTTGGTGAGGCCCCACCTTGAGTACTGCATCCAGTTTTGGGCCCCTCACTACAAGAGGGACATTGAGGTTCTGGAGAGGGTACAGAGGTGGGCTACCAAACTGGTAAAGGATTTGGAACACAAGTCATATGAGAAACAGCTGAGGGATCTGGGTCTGTTTAGCCTAGAGAAGAGGACATTGAGGGGGGACCTCCTCGCTCCCTACAACTACCTGAAGGGAGGTTGTAGAGAGACGAGGTTTGGTCTATTCTCCCTCATGGAGAGTGATAGGACGAGGGGAAATGGCCTGAAGTTCCGCCAGGGAAGGTTCAGGTTAGATATTAGGAAGAATTTCTTTACTGAAGGGGTTGTCAGGCATTGGAACAGGCTGCCCAGGGAGGTGTTTAAGAGACGGGTGGATGTTGCATTGGGGGGAATCGTTTAATAGGCTGATAGGGTTGGGACAAAGTCTGGACCTGATGATCTTCTAGGTCTCTTCGAGGTGATACAATTCTATGATTTTAAATGAGCACCCTAAAGCACTGTTGGTTTAGCTGGGAAAGGGGAGAAGTGTTTATTCCATCCCACTTCTGGCACATACAGTTTCCTACGCTCCTGCTGCAGTGAGTAAGGGGAAGGAAAAAGGATTTTCTTGAGAATGCCAGGGAGCACTCCAGCGTGTTTCCTGCCATGAAAGTGTCCTCCAGAAGAATGAATTTTGTCCATAGACTACAGCTGTCTGCTCTTCTTCAGTTAAACTCACACACTGTTTTCCTGATCTTTACGTTGTCTCCTCACTACAGCTTCACTGCAATTAACAAGAAGCCCTGTCCATTAATGTGTTTGACCCGGGATTTACAGAATAGTCTCTGGAGTATTCTACAAGCAAACCTCGACTTCTACTGTTTCTTCCCCGAGCAGAATTTCAGTTCTCCTTATGAAACTCTGAGAACCTGATTATCCGCTTTATTGTCTTGTTCTTTTGCCATGTAAAATGAGTATTGCAGTGATCTGAGAGTATTTTAAAACTAAATTGCATTTCCTTTGAACAAGTACAAATGAATATGCAAGCATGGTGAATCAGGCATGTGTAATTAAAGTGATGGGGAAAGTAATACCCTTGAGAAAATGCCTCACATCGTCTACCTCTGCTACTGCAACGTTCCAGTTGAATACCTATTGAGTCTACTGCTGGGACCTTTTGATATAATATGGGAATTCAACAGGCAGTGGGAATTGTAAAGCTGAGCTTGCACACCGACTTCGTCATTCTTCAGAGAAGCAATGTGCCCAAATGGTTTGTGATAGAACATATTTAACTGAAAATGATTCTAGGTTTGTCAGCACAACTGGATGCTCTTGTTGAATACATTCAAGATTAAATCTGACATAATTTAGTATGAATACAACAGCTGCTAAACAGAACTAAACATTGCTTTGACATAACATTATCTGCTACAAAATAAGGCCAGGCCTCTAAGTGAAGATCAGTGTAAAGGCTTTAATTTCAAAACCTGAAATATTTATACAGCAGATTTGTCTTTTCCTCCAGATAATTTAAGATCTCTCGAAACTCAGACATTTTGTCCTACCCATTTCATAGGAAAACACATTAATTTTGACAGCTCATTCAGGAGTCTATTTGTACGAATTTGTAGAATATAAGATTCTCTGTACCTACATACCTCTTATGTACATAGCAAAATATCACTTTTTATATCTTCTGTGCTTCTTACTGAGATGCTGATTTTCAGTAAAAACATGGACTAAAGGTTGAAGCTATGGAGCAGCAAACAGGATTCAATGTAAATATAAATGCGTAAGGAAAGTATAATAAAATTTTATCACGAAGTGTAGTATTGGTTTTCAAAGGGAGAGCTTTCATGTATGACAAAAGAACAAGGACCAAGTGAGAGACATCCACTTTTTTTTTTTTTTTTTTTTTTTACTTTTTAAAACAGAAGTATATTACTACTTTTTACAGATGACTTATGGAAAGACACAAATGAAAGAACAAAAGCAGCAGTGAGCCTGAGGTAGAATATCTGGCAGGACGATAAAATACCATTTGGTGCCAGTGATGTCTTCGCTGTGACTCATGTGTTTGGACAATTCTGGCCATAAACTACAAAACCAATTACTTCAAAAACACTGAAGGAGCCAGGAAAAAAAGCATATATTTGGGAGGGAGGCACAATGCAAGATTACTTTTCATACCATAAATCAAATGGGACAGGGACCTCCTTCTTGATTTTAAGTGCTTAAGAGCAAACGAATCACAGAATCATAGAATCAATTAGGTTGGAAAAGAAATTCAAGTTCATCAAGTCCAACTATTAACCTTACACTGTCAAGTCCATCACTGGATCATGTCCATCATGTCCCTAAGTGCCAAATCTATGCATCTTTTAAATGCCTGCAGGGATCATGACTCAACTCCTTCCCTGGGCAGCCTGTTTCAGTGATTAACAAACCTTTCAGTGAAGAACTTCTTCAGAATATCCAATCTAAACCTCCCCTGGTGCAGCCTGAGGCCATTTCCTCTTGTTCTATTGCTTGTTACTTGGAAGAACAGACTGAAGCATCGTGGTTAACATCCTTTCCCTCTGAAGGAAGTCTCTGTACTACCTGTGCACTGTGCTACTCCCTGAATTATGTCCAGGCATTGTCTGGGAGAATGATAGTGAGATCAGGTCAAAATTTGCCAGGGAGAGTGTTACAATTGAACAGTACACATTACTGCAGAACACATACAGTATGTTATATTTTATTACACTATACTAGTGCCAAGTATTACCGATTCCTAATTGGGATATTAATACAGAAAGACACTCGACGAGCATTTCAAGGTTTATTCAATTAAGGCTCCAGTTGACAGAGGGAACACGCTTTTCCTTTAGCTATCTTCAACATCAGCACGTGGCATCTTTGACTTCTTTGTAAGTGCAGCTGCAATGTTTCTTTAATGGGATGTAAGAGAGTGTATTTACTGAAATTCAGCCTAATATATTGTTCCACAGAGTTTGATTCATCAACTTGATTATGCATTTCTACTAAATTACATTATTTTAAGACAAAACGGTCTCTGTGAATGTGAATTGGTATCAAGGTCAATGTCAGAAATGTGAAAGGGTTATAAAACTGTAAGAAAGAACAGCTGGAATATTTCATGAACATTAGTCATGATTAAATTAATGGAGAACAAGGTAGACACTTCAAATGAGAGAAAAATTACTACTGAGCAAAAAACTTCCTCTGCTTCATTTGTCTAATACCACTATTTTTTTTCTCATAGTGAAAGACAGATATAATTAGAATATAGGAAAAATAAACAGTTTTCAAGAAAACCTGTTTCAAAGTAACCTGACATAAAGCTCCATAGAAACATGAAAAGCAATTTCAAACGAGGTAGATTTAATTTGTATATAAAAAAGGATGTTGATAATACAATTTATTTTATATTTTTAACAGATAAAAAGCACAAAATCCTTGTTTTTGAGGATGTGTGCAATACCCTTATCACTTAATGACAGATCTTCATATGGCTTATGTATTTTATACAACTATGCCAACTATGCAAGTATCAATAAGATGATTTAAAGTATTTTGGAACAACTGGTTTCAAATCTCACAGTTCCAGTTTAGCTCACCTAGCACAGTAATAGTAACACTAAAAACCCTGACTTGAAACAATTTCATTTAAAATCCTTCGAGTAGAGACAGGTAACAATGCACTTAGTATTACACTACCTAAGTACTGGACACAGTACTAATAGAAACAATAATGCTGTTCAGAGATTGCCTTTATTCTAGCTATTTTTATGGTTGCAGCATGACTTAAGAGACTAAACACCCATGTACAAGTCAACAGACCTGAGTGCTATTCAAAATTCTGCTCTTGAATCATCATGTAGTCAATTCAACCCCCACTGGTTTGCTCTCTCCATCCCTCTCTTACCTATTACATGTAAATTGTCCAAGGTATGGTCTATTTACAGATAGGTGGTCTTAATCTGCATACCACAGGACACATAGCTCTGGGGTGGGAGAATACAGGTGTACCTAAAAAGAAATTGTCTTCTAAACTTTCCAAAATACACCAAAGTAGAAATATTTCTAATTCTCTGGGACTCTGGAAAACATCGCACTGCTTTCCTCCAGAGTATTCATTTGTCACAGTCTACTACAGATATGTCATTTAAAGTCATCAGGGAATATTAAATCATCTTCTTTCACCTCCTGTTTATGAAGCTTAAGCTCATTGCTTTGTTCTTGGCTACATCGTACGTGCTATGGGGACATGCACAGGATCAAGAATAAGCTATGCAGACAGAACTCCTGAATTCAATAAACAACTCCTCAGCACTAATTCTGACGCTGAAGGTACTTATTAGTGTCAGGCGGTTTTGCATACATTCGGCATTTTTAAGCTTTTTTGACAAAGGCAGACAGCAAAGCTGTGTGCTGCACTCTAAATGTTTATGGCAGTTCTATACACAGTGGAAAATCATTAGCCTGGTCACAGCCCTGGCCTGTCCCTACACACAGCATTATTCTTTTGGCTCCAAGATCATTCACGCCGGTCTCCTTCCTTCCCAACATCCAGACACAATTTCTAGTCTTGCTACTCTCATCCTCTACTTTTCACTATAGAAAAACCACTCAGTCCTTGAAATTCCTTTATTGACAATCCTGTATTAGACCTGCTAGCTGCTTTGTTATTCATTAAAGTCTAGTATGTTTCATTACATAGTTCAACTTATTTTTTTAGTAATTGGTTTCATGTGGCAGTAAGTCAAATGCTTTTCAAAGTCTACTGCATCGACAGCATCACCTTACCAAACTCGTAATTTTATCAAATATTAAAAAGATTAAAATGAAGTTTTTTCCAATCATTTGTTTTACAGGACCTACTTTCCATAAAACTATGTTGAGTGGAATTAATTTTACTCATGGTCTTTAATTCCCCATCAGCTGAATCCCCAATCAGCTTTTTCCATATGTTCACTGTGATTTATATCAGGCTATATTTACCCTCCTCAATCTGCTTGTCTACTCTGAATCTGGGCAGAACACCAGCTTTCTTCCAGTCTCAAGGAACATATTAAAAATTAAGACCCGTGAACCAGAAATTTCCCCCACCAGCTCCTCTAGAACTCACAGGTAGACCCACTGCACCTAGACCTGCTGACTAAAAATATGTATCTTCAAAACATATTATTTAAGATCTATTAATGGTTCTCATGACTAAAAAAGCTCTCCATCTTATTATGATGCATCATATTTTTGCTTTCAATTCATCACGTTACTTACAATAATAAATCAACAGCAAGAGAAGAAAATGATTGTGGAGTAGCTCAAGAAAACAGCGCTAATCCTGTTTCCGTTCTTAAGACTTGGGCCTATAAAAATAAAACAAATATTTGTCTGCTTCTCTCCTCCATGGCGATGGCCAACACATCTGCCAGGAGAACAGAAGCTCTTTAGCACAAGTATCAGCACTGACAGCGCATCTGTGCAGCCCTGGCACAATGAGCTCCAATCACTTCTAGTGTAACTTCAGTATCAGCTACTGAACTGGCGATGTAAAACTGCTTCATTTTCCACCGCTTTTGCATCGCTGCTGAACTGTGCTGGTACTGGGTCATCTGATGCCCACCCAGTTGATGCAGCCTTGCACGAGGCTGATTCCTCCGGCCCAGCCAGGACTGAGTAGGGCCCTACAAAGGCATCCATCAATGCCTAGGGTCTAGCTAAGCACAGTCAACACCAAGGAAGTTCTTTAACAGTGGTTTATTAGGTGTCATGGTTTAACCCAGCAGCCAGCTAAACACCACACAGCTGTTCACTGACTGCCTTCCCCCGCAGCAGGATGGCAGAGAATCGGAAAAATTAGTAAAACTTGAGGGTTGAGATAAAGATTTTTAATAGGTCAGAAAAGAAAGGTGTAAGAATAACAATAGGATTAGAATATACAAAACAAGTGATGCAGAGTGCAATTGCTCACCACCTGCCGACCAATGCCCAGCCAGTTCTTGAGCAGCATCTCCCAATCAGCTTTCCCCTCCAGTTTATATACTGTGCATGATGTCATATGGTATGGAATATCCCTTTGGTCAGCTGTCCTGGCTGTGTACCCTCCCAATCTCTTGTGTCCCCCACTTGACTTGCTGGCAGGGCTGAGAAGCTGAAGAGTCCTTGCCCACCGCTTAGCAACAACTGAAACATCAATGTGTTATCAACGTTGTTCAAACACTAAATCCAAAACACAGCACTGTACCACATACTGGGAAGAATATTAACTCTATCCCAGCCAAAACCAGGACATTAGGGTGAGGGGTATAAATGAACATGTCTGTTTGCATAATCCTGTAAGACATCCTCCCTCCAGTAGCCGGGACAGGCCCTCCAGTAGACAGGAGGAAAATCCTGAGGTGCAGGTCAACTTTGCTCTTTTCCACTTTGATAAGGCACAGGCAATCTAGATTGTGTCTTGTTTACTTGTGTCTGTTTTATTTAAAAAAAAAATTCTTCTCTCCAAATATTTTCCCCTTTTTTCTTTTGTGAGTCTTCTCTTCCTGAACACTATAAAATCTTATTGCTGCTAACTGCAGCTCATCGGTAAACCACTATGAGCACTGGGATACAGTCAAAAAATCAAGAATATGGTCCTTAAAAATTCCACTCAGCAAAGTCTTATTTTAGCTGTCTGTTCGAGAGGTGCAAGTGCCACAACCTAGAAGCTCCCAAAAATGCAGGGTACAAAAAAACCCAACTAAGCACAGAGTTCAAATGTCTAATTACGGGCTGCAGGTAAGCCTGTAAGCTCAGTCATGATCCTCAGATTTGAATCTTCTCTTGAGAGCAGCCACTTAGAGTTGATTTTTAAAAGACTGAAGCAGGGCTGATCTGTCCTTTTACAGTTGCCTTACATATTCCCTGAGGACCTATACTGGATTTGGCCCTTCTGAGGATTTAAACAGAGGAGCACTTACTTTCTAGATCCTGCTCAGATTAAATTATAAGCTGCTTTGGCTGGGGCGATTACATACATGGCAGAGCAAAGCTGTGGATAGCCCTCAAACAGGGAGGTAAGCCTAGTAAGCCTGGCAAGTTTAGATGCCTCCAGAGTCGAATCAGCAGCTGAACAGCATTTTTGGACTGCAAATACAAACTCAGACATCTCAATCTTGCTTGAGTGCTTTCTGGTGTCCTAAATTCTTGACTGAATTCAGTCTTTTTCACCTTTTTTTACCTCTTCACTTACAAAAGAAGATGGAATGGAGCATAAAAATTATGCTTTAGTGCTATTTATTTCAGTAGTGCTTTAGAGTCGTTACAGCCTGAACAAATATCCTTCATCTCTTATACAGCTATGCATACTTTGTTGTCTTCCAAAAATTTGGTTTAAGTGCTTGAATTGAGTACAACTTCCCAAATCTGCTGAAGACTATGAGAATAAAAGGGGGAGGAAAAACATAATTTGCATAGGTTTAGAGAGATACAGTTGCTCTTGAAGCAAATCGCTAAACACAGTGATCAAGGAGAGTACAGAATTCAGCTTGATTATTAAATTTCTCAGTGAGTTAGAAATCATTCAAAGTAAGTGAGAGAAAATAAATTAAGAAAACACACTTTTACAGCCTCTGGATGTTACAAACTGGTACCCACATGACAGTATCGTTAGGATGACTTTTTAGGCTATACTTTGACATTTTTAGCAGCATTTAGCAGCAAATTATCTAGAGCTCAGTAAATTCACCTTTTGAAGATCTAATGCAGGCTGAACTTCAAAAAGACAAAGCTTTTCTAGGAGCCCATCTCTTTCCCTCTGAAAGATTTTGCAATAGAGCAAAACAGTGCTTATGAGAAAAATATCTCTGAATCATCAGACTGCTCTGGCAGCCACACCTTCCTCTCCAAACAGAACCAGAAGGAAAACTGCAGAGCGAGCAGAAGGAAAATGCACCATCATCCTGAGCGAAGGCTCCCAATTCAATGACTACAGTTAATTCCTTGTAAATATGCAAGAGAGATGCTCAGCGGAAATGATCCCTGAAACGTTAATTTCTTTACCCAAGATACATTACGAAAGGGATTTTTTTTTAAAGTTTTTTTAACCCACCAGAATTCAGAGCAGGGACTTCAGAGAGCTTGCTTAGAAGGCAATACGTAGTATTACTCTAGTTAAGTAACTTTGCATCCTTACAGCTAACTCCAAGAGCACTATCTGTTCAGAAGTACTCCTGCAATCCTGGAGATACACTTGTAGAAAGCATACTGTGCGACAGAGCAGAATCTCATTCAAAGACAGGGAAACTCCTCCCTTTGGGAAGTAGAGCAGAAATCACTAATATTAGCATGAAATGCCAGAATAGTTATGCTAAGGAGGAGGTCGCTCAGAATAGGGACAGTGCCAGAAACTGAGGACTAAGGCATTCTGTCAGATATAAAACCCTAACAAGCACATGAACAAAGGAGGGAAAACTGTGCTGAGGGAACAAACTGTACAAACTCCAGCTAGCTGCCCTGAGTAGATTTTTTGGAGACTGATGTTAGGGACTGGCCACCTATTTCTAACATCTATTTAACAGGCAAAAATTAACATGTTTGCTGGTCTAATTTTATTTAATTGTTAAAGGAGTTACATTTGTTAGCTTGCAATCTTGGCATACCATTAGAACTGAGAGCTCAGATGCAAACCCTTCTACACTTTAGAAATCTCCCTGCCTTTCTCTCTAAAAGTGCTGATACTGTTCACAATGAATACAGCTGTGCAAATCAGGTCCACTCCTGATTTAAACAACACTGGTTCATGCTGCCAGTGCAACCAACAGAATGACATGTGAGACTTAAGCAAACAAACCAACTCCTTAAAATTTGTCACCAGTATTGTGCTACATTTCATAACTAGGTCACCATGCTCAGGGTGTTGCGTTTCCGTCTGGCAGAGTTTTGGTAGTGAGGGGGCTGCAGGAGTGGCTCCTGTGAGAAGTTTCTAGAAGCTCCCCAGGCTGTAAGTCAGACCTGCTTCTGGCCAAGGCTGAGATAATCAGTGCCTCTGCAGTAAACATATTTAATAGGGACAGCAATTTAATGGGTCAGCAATGTGCCCTTGTCAACAAGGAAGCCAACGGTACCCTGGGGTGTACTAAGAAGAGTGTGTCCAGCAGATCAAGGCAGGTTCTCCTTCCCCTCTACTCTGACCTGGTGAGATCTCACCTAGACTATCGCATCCAGTTCTGGACTCCCCAGTTAAAGAGGGACAGAGATTTACTTGAGAGAGTCCAACGGAGGACTATGAGGATCATTAAGGGACGGGAACACCTGCCTTAGGAGGAAAGGCTGAGAGATCTGAGGCTTTTTAGTCTAGAGAGGAGAAGAATGTGGGGATCTAATTTATGTATATAAATATATGAGGGCTGGGCATCAAGAAGGAAGGGACAACCTCTTTTCACTTGTGCCCTGTGACAGAACAAGGGGCAATGGGCAATGGATGTAAGCTAGAGCACAGGAAGTTCCACCTCAACATGAGGAAGAACTTCTTTACTGTAAGGGTTACAAAACACTGGACCAGGCTCCCCAGAGAGGTTGTGGAGTCTCCTTCTCTGGCGACTTTCAAGACCCGTCTAGATGTGTTTCTTTGTGACCTGCCCTAGATTCTGTGGTCCTGCTCCAGCAGGAAGGTTGGACTCGATCTCCAGAGGTCCCTTCCAACCCCTAATATTCTGTGATAGGCCAAAATATCTGCTTAGCAATTTCTTTTGTTTTGGAGAGGAGGCAAATGTGAGAGCAACAGTCATGTAGACACCAAGGTCAGTAAGGAAGGAGCAGGGGGAGGTGGCCAGAGCAGAGATTCTGCTGCAGCCCATGGTGAGATGGCAGGCTGAGTCCTCACGGCCCATGGAGGTTAACGGTGGGTCAGAGGACATCTGTGGCCCAATAAGGAGCCCACGTCAGAGGAGATGACTATGCCTGAAGAAGGCCGTGACTCTGAGGGAAATCTGCTCTGGAGCAGTCCATTGCTGGGAGTACTGGACTCTGAAGGAGGGACTCATGCTGGAACAATACATGGAGAGCTGCTGGGAAGGACTCATGTTGGAGAAGTTTGCAGAGGGCTGTCTCCCTTTGGAAAGATACACACTAGAGCAGAGGAAGACTGTGAGGAGTCCTCCTCCTGAGCGGGAAGGAGCAGCAGAGACAACATAGGATGAACTGACCACAACTCTCATTCCCCATTGCCCTGTGCCACTGCAGGGGAGGAAGTAAAGAATCAGGAGCAGCACTGAGCCTGAGAAGAAGGGAGTGGTGGAGGGAAGGTGTTTTTCTAAGATTTGGCTTTATTTCTCATTATCCTACTCTGATTTGTTTGGTAAATTTGTGGTGGTGTTTAAATTAAATTGATGTGTTTTTTCCTTCCTCAAGTCGACTCTGTTTTTACCCATGGCCATAACTGGTGAGTGAGCCCTCCCTGTCTTTTGTCTTCACCCTTGAGCCTTTGGTTACATTTCCTCCTGCCCATCCCACCAAGGGGGTGGCTGGGAGTGAACGAGCCTGGGTGGGCTTAAACCACAACACTCAGGTATGCTGCCATGGATCATGCATGTAGAGATGACTAGTGTCCTGACAACAGTCAGAAAGAACTTGCCAATTTTAAGATTTTGGGACTTCATTACTTCTTTATATGAGCATCTCCAGTTCCCTTCACTCACAAACACCACCACACAAAAGGCTAGCTTTGTCACCTTTGTAAAACCTGCCTGCTGCACCTGGCTACCTCAGCTTTATAAATAAAGTAAAGCAGGGAAGGTTGACACTCAAGCTTCCCTGTTTTTCGTCATCATGGTGAGGTGACTTACTCAGTTGGCACTTGAGAAAGCAAAGGAGACTCAGCGTCTGCCCTCAAGAGCTCACACGGGTAAATTCTGTCAGGGTTTTCTCCCACTGTCCACGAGTAAGGTGCAGGCAGTCTGGATGCACTGTCTTCTGCCTCCATATACTAACACTGGTGACAGTCCTCCATTAGGTGGCAGATTGACCCAGAGAGAGCATGAGACAGGTGCTTCGCTGAGTTTGGAGTTGAGAAGAGAGTGGAAAGCATGGGACAGGCAACTGTGGAAGGCAAACACTGAGATGGGATTGAGAAGATACTGGATAAATAGTATCTTTGGGGTTTTCTTAGATGGAGGGGAAAGGCAAGAAAGAGAGGAGGTGTGAGTATATTCAAAGGCATTAAGGTTAGAATCACATGTTAAAATTTCATACGCAGAAAGTCAGATGTTGAGAAATTGGAAGTATTCAACATGATATCAACATGAAAACAGAAAAATTTCCAGCAGTGTTGAAAGACACAGTCTGGAAGATGATGGGGGAAAAAACCAGACCCTCCAAAGCCTTTTTGTTTGCATCTGGATATTTCCTACAGCTCTGCCCCCTTTCACAGGGAATTCATAGTGACAAGTTATTTCAGCATATATTTCACCTTTAAATAAGGGCTGCAAGAGTGTAACAGATATTCCTCAGGAAGACACACGGGAAAGGTGAAAAAACAATGTTGCACTAAGTAGGGAATATGTAAAAGAAGTAAGGTCTGAAGGCTTCAGACATTGTGGATCCACCGCAGATTCATCATAAGGCAAACTCCACAAAATCTGAAGTGCACAGAGAGATTTCAGCACAGATTGCTGTGACTCTGTCACCACCCCAGCCCCTTACTCCAAATTATAGAATTGTTTTGGTTGGAAAAGACCTTTCAGATCATCAAGTCCAACCGTTATCTGCCAAGCTCACTTCTAAACCATGTCCCTGAGCACCGTATGTAGACAGCTTTTAAACGCATCCAGGGATGGAGACTCAAGCACTTCCCTGGGCAGCCCGTTCGAGCCTTTCGTAAGTCTTTCAGGGTAGTTTTTCCTAATGTCTAACCTAAACCTCCCCTGGTGTAACTTAAGGCCACTTGCTCTTCTCTTGAAGTACTAATCCTGGGTATTCTCGTCACACAGCTTCTACTTTAGCCAGTTCTATTGCCAGGCAGACATAAAAGTGAATGTTTTTAGTTCAGAGCAAAAAAGTGCCTTGGGAGAAACCACTGGAAGCAAAGATGATATTCTGGATGAACCAGTATTTCACCTGGAGTTTACTCTTATTCATGGCTACCACATTTGTTCCATTTATTACTGTATTTTCCTTCTTCTTTTTTTTAAAAAAATGTGATTTTAGCCAGTTTCACAGCCATTTACTGTTAAATTTCATCTGTCTAAATACACAAATGGATAGATCCAATGCTGTTAAGCTATTTTAGTGAGGCACCTTCAAATAACAGACACAACATACTAAAATTCATATTTTTAGGATAAATCCCTCATTTCGCTGGTGTTATTCAAACAAATCTGCCACTGGCTTCATCTGAACTTGGCTTGATTAGAACTCTTAAGATTTGTTCTATAATCTTTATTGCAGCTGATTCTGTTAAATCTCTGTTCCCCAGCCATTTCCTTGTATCTGCATTATCAAGGAAAAAAAAAAAAGGCAATTCAAAAATATAAATGCAGGGCTTATTTTTATGCATTTCATGTTTATGTAAATGCACAAAAATTCTCTGCTATTATGATGTTAAAGGATTAATATGGCTTTTTAAGTGATTTTTTTTTATTTTAATGTATCAAAAAACCCCTTAATTCTCACAATTAATCTTGCACTTTGAACAGTTTTAAAAGACCATTATCAAACTGAAACCTTCTAAATGAAATGTGCTAACCTACATTCCCATGCTGCTCCCCTTTCATTTTGAAATATATTTTATATGTTAAGAATATTTTCAATTTTCCATTTGAAAGATTCAGAGGAGGCACTTATCACACTAAAATAATATAATTTTAGGTGTAATTTAAGCAAGCAGCAATAGGACAAAGCCAATAACTAGAGCCTGAGTGAGTTTTTTTATACAAATCATTAATTCAAACCTTTAGGGTAAAAAAAGCTCATTTATTCATCAAGAAGTTAATCCCGTTTGTTGCCTAAGTGGGAAACAGCTTTCCTTGCATTTTTTTCATACATGTACGCTATTCACTAATGAAACAAAAAATCTTACTCACAACCACATATCTATTATGTAAGTAAACACTACACTTTGATGTAAAAATTTACATTGTTCACAGATTCATTTGAATTTCACATTCACATTATCACCAAGGAGATAAAAGGAATTTCTTTCATATTGCCATGTTTAGTACTGTTTTCTTTGGCTTGTTACAACTAATTTATCTTTTAAATCAAGATCTCAAATGCAACAGCAGACATTGGAAGAAGAGTAGTTTTTTCTTCTGTTTAAATTAAACTCAGTGCAGTTCTGCACAGTTGTATGAATGGATGAGTAAAAACTTTTTTTTCCATTCCATGTACTCTTTCAAATAGTCTGTTTTCTTGTTTTACTAATACTGTTCTAAGTACATACGATATCATCCCACAAAACTAATATTAAATATTGAATTAAAGAAAGCTCCTTTAAGGCAAAGGAAAAAATAGCATTGCAAGAGGAAGACGTATTACACGATCCCAAAGAACTACAAAAAAACTTCCTGAAATTTTGCTGCTAGTACTGCAAAAGCAATTTACTACATAACTTGTAATCCAGACTGTATTTTGGGGCTGGCAGGCTGATAAGCATATTATTTTATCTACACTAGAAAATAACTACATTTAATAATTCAAAAAAAAAAGCTTATTAACATATATAGTATTTGTATCTTACAATGAGGCATCCAAAGAAACATCTGCTTATTTTGACAATACATCCCTTGGGGGTCAGTTTTGAAGGCTATAGGAGTCCAGGAAGGCTGGATACTCTTTAAGGAAGAAAACTTAAAAGCACAGGAGCAGGCCATCCCTATGTGCCTTAAGACGAGCCGGCAGTATAGAGGACCAGCCTGGCTGAATAGTGACATTTGGCTCAAAATCAAGGAAAAAAGGAAAGTTTATGGCCTCTCAAGAGCGGAAAGGCCACTCATAACGAGTACAAGAATATTGTTAGGTCACGCAGGGAGATAATCAGAGGGTCCAAAGCCCAGCTAGAAATTAATCTGGCTTTGAAAGTATAGGACAGCAAGAAAAGCTTCTATAAATACATTAACAACAAAAGAAAGACCAGGGAGAGTCTCCATCCTCTGCTAGAGCCAAGAGGAAATACAGTGAAAAAAGATGAGGATAAGGCTGAGGTGCTTAATGCCTTCTTTGTCTCAGTCTTTAGTACTAGAAACACCTGCACCGATGGAAGTCAGTCCCCCAGGCCAAGAGATAGGGGCCAGGAGCACAATATCCCACCATAATCTAGGAAGAGATGGTCCGGGACCTGCTGCTCCACATCGATGTCCACAAATCTATAGGTCAGATGGGGAACATCCTAGAATCCTGAAAGACCCAGCAGGGGTGCTACCAAGCCACTCTCCATCATTTGTCAGGAGTCCTGGTTCACTGGGGAGGTCCCAGCTGATTGGAAGTCAGCCAGTAAACACCCATCTATAGGAAGGGACGAAAGGATGATCCAGGAAATTACAGACCTGTCAGTTTGACTTCAGTGCCAGGGAAGCTGATGGAGCAGATTAGCCTGAGTTCCATTATGCAGCACATGCAGGACAACCAGGTGATCAGGTCCAGTCAGCACAGGTTTATGAAGGGCAGGTCCTGTTTAACAAACCTGATCTCCTTCTGTGATGGGGTGACCCACTTGTTGGATGAAGGAAAGGCTGTGGATGTCATCTACCTTGACTTTAGTAAGGCATTCAACACTGTTGCCCACAGCATTCTCCTAGAGAAATTGACTGCTCTTGGCTTGGATGGGCATATGCTTTGCTGGGTGAAAAAATGGTTGGATGGCTGAGTCCAAAGAGTTGTGGTCAATAGACTTAAATCCAGTTGGCGGCCGGTCACGACTGGTGTCCCCCAGGGCCCAGTACTGGGGCCACTCCTGTTTAACATATTCATCAATGATTTGGATGAGGGGGTGGAGTGCACCCTCAGTAAGTTTGCAGATGACACCAAGCTGGGTGGAAGTGTCGATCTGCTTGAGGGTAGGGAGGCTCTACAGAGAGCTCTAGAGAGGTTGGATCACTGGGCCAAGGCCAACATCATAAAATTAAATAAGGCCAAATGCTGCGTCCTGAACTTTGGCCACCACAACCCCCAGCAGCGCTACAGGCTTGGGGAAGAGTGGCTGGAGAGCTGCCAGGCAGAGAGGGACCTGGGGGTGCTGATGGACAGTCGGCTGGACATGAGCCAGCAGTGTGCCCAGGTGGCCAAGAAGGCCAACGGCATCCTCGCTGTATCAGGAACGGTGTTATCAGCAGGAGCAGGGAGGTGATCAGGCCCCTGTACTTGGTTTTGGTGAGGCCACACCTTGAGTACTGTGTCCAGTTTTGGGCCCCTCACTACAAGAGGGACATTGAGGTGCCAGAGACAGTACAGAGGTGCGCTACCAGGCTGGTAAAGGATTTGGAACATGTGTCATACAAAGAACAGCTGAGGGATCTGGGGCTGTTTAGCCTGGAGGAGACTGAGGGGAGACCTCATTGCTCTCTACAACTACCTGAAGGGAGGTTAGAGCGAGGTGGGGTTGGTCTGTTCTCCCTAGTGGTGAGTGACAGGATGAGGGGAAATGGCCTGAAGTTCCACCAGGGGAGGTGGAATAACTTCTTTACTGAAGGGGTTGTCAGGCATTGGAACAGGATGCCCAGGGAGGTGGCTGAGTCACCATCCCTGGAGGTGTTTAAGAGACGGGTAGATGTGGTGTTGAGGGCCATGGTTTAGTGGTGTTGATAGGGCTAGGAAAAGGTTGGACTTCATGATCCGGAAGGTTTCTTCCAGCCAAAGATGTTCTATAATTCTACAACCTAGGTACAGAAACAAGGCAGCACGACTTCACCCCACAGCTAAATTCTTATTCTCACGAAAAGACATTGATTTTATAATCATGCATCCATTTTATTTCCAAACTACCTTTTTTTTTTTTTTCCTTAAGCCAGGTTATTTATTGAATTTCTAAATGTGCACAAAAAACTAAAAACAAATTTCTCTCCAATAATATCAGTACGCTCAACAGCACAATTATTAGAAATTATTTCTGCGAATTCAGCCACATCTAATTTTTGCATAGTTGTACCATCTAATGTACATTTTTCATGCAAATGCAGTACAAAAATGAACATTTCAGAAGGAAAAACTTCAAGAAACTATAAAACCACAGGCAAGACATTTATAAAGTGAAAATAAATAATATTCCTAATTAGCTTTGATTACTTCAAACACTTGGCTATGCTTTATAGTTTTTCTAAATTATCTTACTCTTTGAGAAGGCAATTCTCAGTCAGTCTAGCTATAGTTAGAATAAGGGTATCAAGGCAGCTTGTTAGTCAGGCCCATTTCCTTTGCACATCTTAAAATATTGATCCTTCAAAGAAAATACAGACGACTGCTCACTCGACTCCCAAGCAACACCTGCAGGTGATACAGCTGTATTAGCATAATACTGTTCTGGATCTCAACGTGTAAAGAATGCAAAATTGCTATAAATTAACATTAAAGGCTAAAACAATTTTCTCAGCCATGCTAATTTGAAATGAGAGCGATGCTGTTGTCCAAAGATTTTTAATTTTACATTAAATTGCCTGACTGCTTATACACCAGAGAAACCATAATGTAACTAAAACCAGAAAGTACTCTTTAATCTTTAATAAAAAATTAAATTTTGCTGGTTTTTCAATTCATCCAGAGACTTAGTACCACTTAAAACTGTGCTTTGTTGTATTCATTTTAATCAAATATTATTTTAATTGGGTCTGTAAGGACATGTAGAAACTACCGCACCACTGGGAAGAAACTGATTTTTGATCTCCTGTTCTTACGTCTCTGAAACCAGCCTGCTTTTCAGTCTCACCTTTAACTTCCCTTCAGGCATTATTCCCTAAGGTTCCACAGCTTCAATTCCCAATTCAGATTTGCTCAGAAGAATAATACATCTCAAAGCAGTACTTCTGAAAAGCAGCAAGTCTTGTGGAAATCAGGATGTCTGACCAAATTTTCCACATGGTCTATGGGAAGAATTTGAAGCCAAAAGTCGGGCACCTGGGAAACACTTCACCAGGCACTGGAAGGAGCAAAAAGTAAAGGTAACTCACCACGTAGCTTCATGACGCTTATGAGGGTTTCCACTGTGCGCATACACTACAAACTTAGAGTGTCTCCTCAGAAAAAGGAGCAAGACATCAAGGCAGGACCTCAGACATCCAGCTGTGAATGTACTCCATCTCTCCCTCCCCGACCCTGGTCTTTCCTAAGCATGCTTCCTTCTCACAGACAGAGAGATGCTGCCTTTCCTTCCTCCCTTCCTCAAAGCTGTAAGCTAGCTGGGCACCGCCAGACTGGTAGAAGAGCTGTTCTCCATCCTACTGAGGGAGAAGCTCTCTGTGAAGAAGGGCGACGGGAAATAAAGTCCATCAAGGAAAAACAACTCGGGCTTTGAACAGGAACAATCTACATCATACTCAAGTAGAAGTTTTGAGATACATCTTTTCTGACTGTCAAATCAATAAAAGACTAATTAATAATACCCTCTCAGGCTGTATGTCTTCCTCACGATGAACTTTTTATCTTTGTCTCAAAACTAGTTGTTCTCAGCACTTTTTCACAAGGAGTTTTGTCATCGAATTACACAAGGGACTTCATCACCAAATGGTCCTTGTTAGATACCCTTATCACTAGTGTCCTTGTCAATTATGTTCTTTCACAACAGGTACTGAACAGCCTCACCCTGTGGGCCTCTGATTGATTATATCCTAACGACCCTGGGAGGTTGCTTCTCACTGGATGCTACTTCCCCTTACCAAGAGAACAGTTAAAACAGCTGAGACAGGCCAATAATACCAGGCAGCAAAAGAAGGGCAGCCCTGTTCCAGCCCTGATTCCTTGTGTTCTTAGCAGGAACTTGACTCAAGCTCTTTCACTGCAAAGATTTGGTATGTAGTTCACTATTTCCCAGCCTAAACTACAAGATAAATTTGTAACTACACTCCACAATAATTTAGGTTTAATTTGTCCAGACAACATCTAAACTGAAACAGCTTCACTCTCTGTCAGAATAAAATTTTAAGTAACAAATCAACTTTCTTTAAGATCCACATCTTAAGGTGTTTTGTTTTTTCTTAAATTTGAATGAAAAGTGCAACACGAAGGCAACTGACTTGTTTGCGTTCCTTATTTTTTATTTTATAATGTAACAAGTTTTCACAGTGCTTCATAGGGATCTCTGCATTCACAGTCATGTCTCGTTTTTAACTTCATCATTCATTTTGTTGCTATAAAAAAGAGTCACCTGGAAGCATCCTCCATAAAACTGTGGAGGAGGTAAAGATGAAGTAAGATTGCTTCTCACTCTTCTTTCATCTCGATAGTGAGTTCCCAGCGTTAGGCTGGGTCCAACAAATTACACGGATTTTGACATGTAATACTTGCTACTGGGTAGTTGCCAGGTAAGATAATAAAATTTCTGCTTAATTAAACCACATTCCTTTTTTCCACAATGGTTGACAATCTTGGCTATTTTTAACATCACAAGATGTATTCATATCAGTATATGCTGGGAAAAGTGTGATACACCTTTTTTTAATATCAAAAACCAGACTTTCCAGACATAAAGCCAACAGTTGGCATGACTGAGATGCTCTGAACTTCAAACATAAGCTTTCTCACATGTTTAATCAGAGAAAGTTTACCTAAGTCACTGCACTAGTTTAGCACAGATATTGAATGTCACGGGGAAAACAGAAAGAGGAAGGAAAGACTCAAAGATTTAGAAAGGATGCAAGTGCAGTTAAAATACTG
The DNA here is from genome assembly GCA_020746105.1 of Trogon surrucura. Taxonomy (NCBI): domain Eukaryota; kingdom Metazoa; phylum Chordata; class Aves; order Trogoniformes; family Trogonidae; genus Trogon; species Trogon surrucura. The sequence continues at coordinate 189,925,275 of CM036617.1, forward strand.
TTTGAAATTAAATGAACCATTTCTAATGTATTTGGGTCAAGGCACTTACACCAAAAAAGCACCCAGTGAAATTTGAGTTAAAAAACAAACAGAATTAAACCTGAACTAACTTGACTACTGAGTAGAAATTAAGTGAGCCATAAAATTGTCTTTGCTACTATAATAGAATTAAGAGGCAGGTCAGAAAAGTAGTTTCCTCTTTTTTTTTTTTTTTGCCAGCAATCACTGTGGTCTCTTGATCACTGAAGTACTTTAATATAAGTTAAATTTCAGTACTTGCTCATATCCTTAACAACTGCAGGTATGGAAAGAGAGGTTCATGGAGACTAGAACAACCACTTTTCTTCTTTGGTTTGCTGGGTAGAGTCACAAAATTAGGCAGCTAACTTCCACAAATTAAAATAGAACCTGGCTTGAGGGGTGATGAGGGAGCAGAATCAGGGCTATCCATTTTCTGGCTTTGCTCCATCTTTAGCAAGAGCAGTCCTTACAGTTCTCTCCAGCACAGCCTTTTACTTGAGTGACAAAGTTGGTATCAGATTAGGGCTAGATCTTCACACTAGGCTTGCTTTGATCTAATGACAAGTAGCTGAAGATACAGAGAGGTCCTGAGCTCTTCTGTTCCTCTCTGCAAGTTCCTGTCCTCTCTCTTTGCATTTAAGAATTGTCATATCCCCAGTGAGCTACATCCTTTCATTGCTCCAAAAGAAAACAAACCTATGCAAGAAAAGATCAGGTTCTGACATGACAGAGATTTCCCCAAAAGAACTATCTCTTTTGGATGACAGCCTGAAATTAAACAAAGTAAAGCATCATGTGAAACGGTACCCCCAGCCTAAGGCTTCACGGTTCTGAGCTGGGTGAATGCCAGAATGAGGTATTCCCATCACTCTAAGTTGACTCTTTTCCCTTCTACTGAGACACTGGTGAGGAATACTCCACAAAGCCAATGAGAATTCAGAACAGTCAAACATTTGAGAAAAGGTATTTATGCAGAGTTGGTTGCCTTAAAAATAATTAAAAAGAAAAAAAATTTTAAAAATATCCTAATATCTCTGACTTATTCCATTTCGCTCAATGAACTGAAAGTCAACAACATCCATCATGATTTTTCAAATCTCTACAATGTCCATAAAGGTTAAAATTCATACAGTCTCCTAAATAGGTTTTCTTTTCACCTACTTTGCTAGAGGAAATAATTAACTTCTTAGAATTGCAAATTTACTGCATTTCCCAAGGAATTCTGTCATGTTGCTGTCACAGTCTTCAAAATTTCATCTAAACTTAGCTTTTTCATTCAGATTAATCAGTTGCTCATCATAACCATTCTTTTGCATGACTTCAGCAAGGACCCAGTTTCTTTATGTCCCTGTGATTCACAGCCATAATTTCTTTTTAAACTGCTTTTCACCTTAGCATCCCATTTGCTGACTTAAACGGAACCTTAAACCATCCAATCATGTAATGCTTATAGTTATGGAAAAACAAGGCATGTATTTTATTTTGAAGTAACTTGTTAGAATCCTTGTCTCATGTTCAGCAACTTCAAAAGACACATAAGCTAACATTTCTTCACATGTTCAGGACAAGATGTTGGATAAAACATGACATGGGAAGGAATGCTAAACTTCTCCCTACGTACCGGACATCTAATTACGTCCAGAATAGGCTGTGACAGCTTCAGATCATGTATATAATAACAACTCAAAATTGATCTACTTCATCTTAAACCTCACCTCGACTTTGAGTTCCTCGTGCTTTCTTTCAGGAACAGCAATGGAGACATGACCTTAAAATTTAGAGGTTTTGGGACTGTTCCTGTCTTTCATAAAGGGAAGCTTTTTGGACACATCATTTCCCTCTAGGCGGTAACACTTTCAGATTTAAATACATTCAGATGCAGGATGCAGAAAACAAAACAACCGTAAAACCCTCTTACCATTAAAAATCCCACACTAAAAAATGTCTATTTCATAGAAAAATTATTCCAGATGTAAATCATAGAGCTAATAAGAACTAACTAAAAAGAACACTAACTTGAACCAAGTTCTGCTTTATTTACATCACTTCATATGTGCAGAAGTGGACTAACCACAGTGGAATTACTTCTAATGCACATGGGGAAGAAGGGAACACAAATGAATCTCCTGTCCTCATATGCTGTCCTGTGACACATTTGCATCGCAATAGCCCAACAGCCTGTAAAGCCCACACAGACTCTTCTTTCGCTGTCTCCGAGACATTTCACAAGATGACATGCATTCATAATTTTCACTTCACATTTCCATTAAAAAAGCTGGCAATGGCATTCCATTGTTACTATCACAGAATCACAAAATGCTAGGAGTTGGAAGGGACCTCGAAAGATCATCTAGTCCAACCCCCCGGCCAGAGCAGGACCACCTACAGCAGAGCGCACAGGAACGCGTCCAGGCAAGCTTTGACTGTCTACAGAGAAGGAGACTCCATAACCTCCCTGGGCAGCCTGTCCCAGTGCTCTGTCACCCTCACAGTGAAAAAGTCTCTCCTAACGCTTTTGTGGAACGTTCCATGCTCCCGCTTGCACCCGTTGCCCCTTGTCCCATCACTGGATATCGCTGAGAAGAGCCTGGCTCCATACTCCTGACACTTGCCCTTTACATATTTACAAATGTTAATGAGGTCACCCTTCAGTCTCCTCTTCTCCAAGCTAAAGAGACCCAGCTCCTTCAGCCTTTCCTCCTAAGGGAGATGTTCCACTCCCTTCATCATCTTTGTGGCTCTGCGCTGGACTCTCTCAAGCAGTTCCCTGTCTCTCTTGAGCCGAGGGGCCCAGAAGTGGCCACAAATATTCCAGAAGTGGTGTCACCAAGGGCAGAGTAGAGGGGGAGGAGGACCTCTCTCAACCTACTAGCTATCTTTATGATTCAAAATATGTCCCCATGTTTCCGTGATGCATCCACAGCTTCTCTGGGCAACCTGTTCCAGGGTATCACCACAAGAAATCAGAATTTCTTCCTAATATCTAAGCTAAATCTACTGCCTTTCAGTTTGAAACTGTTACCCCTTTTCCTATCACACCCTTGTAAACAGTCCCTCCCCAGCTTTCCTGTAGCCTTCTTCGGGTAGTGGAAGGCCACTCTAAGGTCTCTCTGGAGCCTTCTCTTCTCCAGGCTGAACAACCCCAATTCTCCCAGCCTGTACTCATGCAGCAGGTGCTCTAGCCCTCTGATCATCTTCGTAACCATCTTCTGGACCTGCTAGAGTAGGCCCATGTCTGTCTTACACTGGGGGCTCCAGAGATGAACACAGTACTGCAGGTGGGATCTCACCAGAGTAGAGCAGAGGGGCAGAATCACCTCTCTCGACCTGCTGATCACGCTTCTTTTGATGCAGCCCAGGATGGGACTACGATTTTTCCCTCCAGGGCTGTATCCCATAGTATTCTACCAAGCAAGTTCAAAAAAGTGTAGGCAACTACCATACATCAACGTATGCATCAATGTATGAAGTCTCATGCAAAATAATTCTAGCATTGTACTATCTTTCATTTATTCTTACCAGGACACATTTTATAAATAGCGTTAATTCTCTGTTTGAAGGCTTTTACTTCTAAAGATAGAAAATTAGTTGTATACATAAGTTTTACAATTATATAAATTACATAGCTATATAATTAGCAATATGTACGTGTGTATATGTATACACACACATATGAAAATAATATTTAGTCTGCCTTGTGACAAATTAGAACTGTTTGTCAACTTAATCAGAACCTGTTGCTTTGAAAAGCAACCTGCTACTTTAAAACCACCCTGACTGTGCAGTTCCTGTGCTCACTTGCATCTCAAATACATGTCTGGCACAACAGAGCTTTTCTGTTTGCAGACTAGTTTGCAAATATAGAGAAATCATTATCTAAAAGTCAAAGTAGCTATTAAAAAGGACACTGAAAAGTCATATTTAAGGTATTTATGGAAAAGGAGTGCAGATAAAGACAGGTACTTGACAGAACAGCTGTCAGCTCAATATAAATTCTCTGGAACGTGACACAGATGGAGAATTAATTCAAGATCCTCCATCAAAACTCATTGAGCTATGTTAGAATTTTAAATCTAATGTTGCTAAATAATCAGTTAAACTGTGTGCCATGTTAAAGAAAAGCTTATATGGGAATAAAGATATGCAAGAGGTTTTGGCTACTAATTTAATAGCAACTGTCGGTATACTTTTAGGAAAAAAACCACCAACAACAAATTCTCAAAGCACTCTTAATAAAGCAAAACCAGAGAAAAGTGCCTTTGACATGAATGTTGGCCATGAGGTATCTCGGGATGCAGGTTATTCCAAAAGGGAGATTTTAAAACTGTATTTCATTCAGTTATGAGAGTTTAGTGTGACGTTCTTCAAAAGATACCAGATGCTGTTTCTGGGCTCAGCTTTAGAGCCTTTTCAGGCAGGACCCTAACGGAGCAGCTCACGGCCTCCACCTCTGCCCTGGCCACGCACCAACACCTTCTAGGCTGTGTCAAAGCTTCTCCCTCCCTTTCAGCATGTGGCCGTCTTCAACAGATTTCATTCTCACCTATGTGAGTGAGCATACAGGTGCAAACTGCCCTTCTTATGAATCTGTAGTAATCCTTTATTTGCTTGGGGTTTTCTGAGCGGAAATATGGTTTTAAGTGGAAAGGCATTTAGCTCTGTTTAGCTCTGTCACAATACACACCAGTAGCTAAGTTTTTCAGCATCAAGAAGCTTTCTCTGATGGCAATAAATAACCATGTAGTTACGTACCTTAAAGGTATCCAGGTACCAACTTTAAATGTGAAAGAAGTACCAACTGCATTGCTAACAGTTGTAGAAGGATGTTGATAGGCACAAGAACGTAGACAGGATGTTTTCGACTCAACTAGCTGAACGATGCCGTACTCATAAATTAATTTACACATGCCCGTACTAGATATAGAATGTAATGAAAACTACATTATTGAATTAATATTCAATAATTATTGAATATTAAATATAATTATCGAACTGAGGTAAATGCACTCCTCCGGTAGGGAGAGTAGGTAGAGCCTTTCCTTTTGCCATTTGACTTGAGATCGAGTGCTGCAGTAGCAGACACAAAAGGGACTTTCTACTCTTCCTGAAGAGCCTGTCCATCCCTTTTCCGGGCTGCCATGACTTACTTTAAAGGAAACGCAAAACAAGGCAGAGATAAAAGTATTTTGTGATCTACAGATTCAATTTTTTATTGTATTTTGCCAGGCACAGTATTTCATTTTTTTTTCTGTCATTTTTCCACCAGATTAGGTTAGTAACTTACTAACAAAACTCTAGTGTGAATTTTGACAAGAGAAGGATATATCCTGTTTCAAAACAACATTTTCCTTTTTAATTCATGGCTGCTTGGTGGCATTTCAAAAACTAATGAATATACTGACAGATGACTGGATGACAGGTTTCAAAGAAATGTTTTTGCTTTCTGTGGCTAAACATTTGACGGTTTTCTTGCAGAAATGTGTTTTCTGAATAACAGTTTAGAGAAATGAAACAAAAAAGGATTTATACTCTGAAGTTGTAAAAGCCAAAACCACATGAACTGTAATTATTTTAGAAACTAAGTGGCCATCAACATTTGTATATCCAGCCTTTGTTTTTTCTGTTCTAGCACTGTACACTGTCATTATCTGTTCTTTCAGCAGTATTAAAAAGCTTTACAAACTGTTGATACTCAGTCATTTACTCTTCAGTGAAGCCAGAGAGCTTTACAACATTACCGGGCCACATCACGTATCTAAAGACACTTAGCTACTGCAAAAGAGGGCTCCTGATACCAGACAGATTACATTACTGAGCTATTACAGTACTCACATCTGCTAATTTTTAGAAGACCCATGAGAGTACATGAATCCCAAAACAAAACCAAAAGCCTCTGTGGAATAAATATGAGATTATGCACTCTTCGACATGCATTATTTAACAATGCTTCTGCTTTGGAGTCCACAAATCCTATATAGATTAATCATTTAATAAAAGCCTGAAAATGTTGATGGCTCTGTAAATGCTTTTCCAAATGCAAAGTTTTTTCTATTTCACAAAGGACTTACAAGGGTGGCAAAAAAGGCACAACTGGAGAATTTTCGTATCACAAAATATAGATTTCTCCTTTTGCAACAGAGGGAATGCAATCTCTGGTGTTTAATTAGAAGTCTAAAATCACCTGCTATATTTTACTGTCCTAATACTGATCCCAACTGAAAGCAAAGTGATAGGGTAAGCATTTTTTCCCGTCTGATGATAGTGCCCACACAGCCCAATCTAGTACTTTACTGATCACATTATAGGGTCAGTAGATTTTAGCTCAGCTCTGTTTGAAACTGGGGTTATTCTTTCTGCCTCTGCCTAACAAGTTTAGGGCCAAAACTTTTAGTTCTCTATCCTTAGACTTATACGTGCTAGACTAAGCTCCACAAATCCACCTGACAAAACCAGAGCCACTATCCCTAACCCTGTATCAAGTTATAGAGGCAGGCTGATAGGCTGTAAGATCTTTCCTTGGCTTAGCTGTCTGAAGAACAGCCATCTGTCTACATGCTAAATTGAGAATTCACCATGTTAGCAACCAAATCACATGGACACAGGATGGTGTGCTCCTTCAGCCATTTGCTATTGTGAGCGAATGGTGAAGAGCTATGGTATCATAAACAGCAACGGCTTTGTAACTGCTGTTTAGTGATAATACTCAAATAAGGGCCAAGTGTATTTGCTGTATGAAATGTCACATGCTGTGTCACAGAAAGCTTTTCGTATCGTGTCACGGCCACTCTCTTTTCAAAGTTGCAAGAAGCACAGACATCTTTGCATGGATCGTCCTACTTGTGTAGATTAGTACAGGTCAAAATAGTTTGACAAAAATCAGCTGAAAAAGTAAATGAAAGAATCTGAGACTAATTCTGTCAGTTTTCCTTTCACTATGAATGCAGTCTCATCACAGACACCCGATAATAACAAATTACACCCTTAGTAAAGTCAATAGGAATTCTGTTGCTAAATTCAATTAGACATGATTGCAAGCAAACATGTTCCTCAAATCAAATAAGCTTAATATATGGTTAAGTACAAATACCAAAGGAGCTACAAACCTCAGTACAAAGTGGGTACCTCCCAGAAACAAAATGGAGGTTACACTGAATTAGTGCGCTTTAAATTCAGGAGAGGAGTACAGGTCAGGTAATGTGCTCTCCTGACGCCTGTGAGAACAGGGCAGGATGCAACACACCGCCTGAAAGCAAAGATGCTGCGCAAACCATATCTCTCAGGCTCCTCAGAGAAGCTACTGTCAGACACAACGTGTCAGAGGCAGTTATTGTACTAAACAGACAAGGAAGGTACCTGCATGCATAACAGAAATAAGTGCTGACATGTGTCAAGGTACAAATGCACGTATCATGTATTGCCCTTACAGTCTGTCTGTGGCCTAAGCCTGTGTTCTCTGCAACCTTTATCTCATCTGCTCACTCCTCTGTGCAATGTCTCTTCTTGAACGTTCCCTGTAGCCCTGAAGGCAAGATCTATAGCGTACAGCAGAGGCCTCCACTGGGCAACAGGTGTAGGAGAAGAGGTGAAGATAAGTAAGGAGATGTTTTGCTGCAAGTGTAAGAAGAACCATGGGTTCAGGTACACTTCCCAGGTCTTCCAAACATAAGGCTTTAAATTAATAAATGGATCTCATTTCAGCTTCAAAATGCCTGATCTAAATGTTGCAGTAATGCTGGGAAAACATAAGGACAGTGATGATTTTCAGTCAATACATTCACTTACGGTAAGCCTTTAATATGATTGTTTCAGAAGAACATGTGGGCTAAAAAAACCATTGGGCTAAAACCATTTCCAGTTTTACTTTCTACTTATCAGTACTCCTGCAATTTCATACAGATTACCTACATGGTTTTCACGAGAGCAGTGTAAAGAATTAAGCTCTCAAAATCTTCATCATAACTTACTTTTGGGATACCAGTGAGCAAGCATCAAACACCTTGAAAGGACTACTTTGGTTTTAAAAAGAACAGGTGTGGATCCAGGTTCCTTATAGTTTAGGCATGAGCTATTAATCACTTTTCTGCACTGGTGCCAAAATTTGAATCAAACAAAATGCCCCATCAGCTTTTCTAAACTTTGGTTAATTTTCAGCTGACTAAAATTATACTTCTGTAGTGAGCTTCAGCTTAAAAAACTTACTTAAAATAAGTTAAAAACTGATAGCAGCATACACATGAAAACACTGAGAATCCTAATTATATTTCACACAACTCCACATCCTGTTTTGGGGGAACTTGGTAACGAAATAAAAAAGATTCAGCTGCTAACAAAGAAAAATAACTTTTTTACAGTTGCTATTAAATGCCACAATCACTTTTAACATTTGCAAGCTTCAGCAATATTCTGTGTCTTTCCAGCATTCTCTATCAACTAACTGAATTCATGAACACTTCACTAACTAAAGATCCAAAGTGCTGCATATAAAACGTTTATACTTTTCCACATTACTCAACCATTTCATTGTTCTGGAAAAGAACCCAAAGCCCCCAAAAGAACAAAACACTGTCTTTACTCTTTCAATAGAAACACTGTGCAAGCTGAATCAATAAGACATGGAGAAGCATAGTGAAAAAAAAAAAAAGAAGTTAAAATATACTGTAAGAAACTTAATCCATTTACTTTGCATGAACTGAAGTTGTCTGCTTCTCTAGGGCTCTGCCAACAGCCCAAAGCAACTAAAACCATCCTGTAAGTATGTGACTAATTCGGAAGAACGGTTGCTGCATCTTATTGCATATCACCACTCAAGATACGGCTCTATCTCATGAGTTTTACGACTGCTTGAAAGACATTAACAGGTTGAAGCACGCTATCGTTCTGCAGTCTCTTGTTCTAGATGTGAAAGAGCTTCAATACCTTCTAAACCTGTGTGGCCTGAGATCTACCATTTCACACAGAGGTCTGGAGAAACTTGTCTGAACAAATTCAGACTAGTAAGAAGATTTGACAGTTGGTAGTGGGTTATTAAAAAACACCTAGAGGGTTTAAATCTTCCTTGCAACATTCTTCTCTTTTCTCTGGCTGGAAAACATCCATTGCTGCCAGCCAAACATCCACTTTCCTTTGAAGTACTTCCCAAGAACTTAATTGGCCAGTAAATTGCCAACAAAACTTTCAAGTTGTAGACCAGCCCTGAGAGACTCCAGAGGGAACAGCCTGTAATACTAAATTCATCTTTCTACAGCCAGTGAGGAGGGCAGAGTTGCTCTGCAGGCCTCCAGCCATAAAGATCAATTTTTGACTGGACAAACTGGACCAAATACAGTCATATGCAGGAGGCAGCCGTTCTCACCAAACACAATCTGAAGTTCCATTGGAGCAACGCTTTTGAGAATTGGGAATGTTATTCAGATAATTAGTGGATCTAGCTAAACAAGCACTGCAACTCAAATCTGAAAATGTTTCATATTCAAAAATGTGGTTTTTACACAATTCAAACTTTACAGTTATTCAGGCTCTCCCACATAGTTCTTCCATTCTTAGCAGGTCTTCCAAATTGACTATGTAACATATTTCCAGTTGGCAAGGTTCAAATGATAATATAAAGTAAGAAATGCATCAGAAAAGAGCATTAAGCTACTAGAATATTTTTTTAGTAATGGAAACAATTTCAGATTCTCAGTTTCAAACTTTCTCAAAGTAAATAATTTTGCATAATAAGGCAGAAAGACTCCAAATTCTTGCAAGACAGGACATATGAAGATTAAAAAAAACCCGATTTCTTTTTAATGAAAATGTGAAGTAATTGTAGCAAAAATCCTACAAGTGTTGGCATTCTTTCGCAATACTGTAAGCTATGTACCTAATGCAGTTCTGGAAACTTTGTTAGCTGTCAGGAAAATGTAAACTGAGGTAACACTGAATAGCAGCAATTCCCAGCATGGCATGAATAATCTATTTTTTGTTGTTTGGAAACAACTGCTTTACGAAAAAGAAGTGTTTATGCTAGAATACAGGCTGTTAATCACTCATGACACATTTTATTATGAATATTTTAGTGAATACTTATTAAATTGTCAATTCAGAAAAATCAAGATTTGTAAACACCACAAACTCAGGCCTCTTAAGGGTGTTGCAATACATTATCATGAAGGGCTAACCTTAACTGCACTATTTTTTTTTAATTAAAGATAAGCTTTTTGCATACTAATTCACACTGAAGAAATTACTTCAACAGCTCAATTATTATTTCTTAAATTTCGTTTCAAGATCTTCATGCAATTTATTTTGTACTGGTTTTCCACTTCACTGAGAAGCTTCTCCCATTGAGCGCGTTGCAACCTTTCCAACGACGTGTCCTAGTAACACCGCAGCTAGAAAAGTACTGAAAAAACAGAGCAGCAGATGAGCTGCGGACACTGAAAGATTTGTAAAGAGGGTAAATTATTCAGGAGAAAAAAATGGAAATGAAAAATATTTTTGAGTCATAGGATTCTAGAATAGTTTGGGTTGGATTCGACCTAAAAGAGCATCTAGCTCCAACCCTGCTGCCATGGGCAGGGACACCTCCCACTAGACCAGGTTGCTCAAAGCCCCATCCAGCCTGGCCTTGGACGCTGCCAGGGAGAGGATTTCCCCAAATTCAGGGCAACCTGTTCCAGGGTCTAACTGCCATCATAGTACAGAATTTCTTCCTAATGTCTAATCTAAATCTATCCAGAGATCAAGAAACAGTCCCTTAAGTCACAGCCTGAAAAAATATATGACTTACCTTAAAAATTATGATACTATTGAAAGCTGCACTTACGAAAAAAAAAAAAAAAAAGGATTAAATTGTATTTTAACTTTGATTTTAAATTTCAAATTTTTATCAAATTCTTACTTAGTCTTCCACCCAGAGATGGACTCACACTAATTTAACATAACCTGATAGCCCATTAGGACACATCTGCTTTTAATCCTGGGATTCTGTCCAGTATCTGCATAGATTTCTGAGAGTAAAACTAAGCAATGCAACTTAAGTTTGGAAGTAATTTTTTTTTTAATTACCCTCCCAGAGGTGATGATTTAAAGAATCGTTTTTCTTACACGGTTTTTATATTTTAACTTCAGTTAATATCTCTAAAATAAAGAAAACAATTCTTTCCACAGAAAAAGTAAAGCCCTTTCCATCATTACCATCTTTAGCCTTTCTTGTCTTCTCTAAATTTATCTCTTTACCTCTCTCAAAATAATTTCATAACATAGCATGTATTTTTTCCTGTTTAAGACACTACTCGGATATTTTGACACACAAATGCCCCAGTGCCAGAGTCACAATATTGCCTACCAAGTGTGCAACTTCTCTTGTGTCCTGTTGAAACCAGCCTTAAAGAATCTCTTGAGTAAAGCAGACACAGAACATCGGGGGTGAGAGAGGGTGGAAGGTTTGGTAAGCTTTTGACCATGGCTGATTGATGCAAAATCAATGAGATTTGGAAGCATGTATCTAAGATCAAACAGGATTTTTTTTTTAATGGCTCAGAAATGGCCAAATTTCAGGAAGAGGACAGGCTGATATCCACTGAGAATTACCAAACATGTACAGCATCTGTTGATCCAAAGGACACTTCGTAGGCCTACAAAGGCAAGAAGCACTGCTTATGGCTGGTAAGGACACTCAGGAAGGAAAAGAGAGACACAGAAAAAGCATGAAAGTCAGGGAGGTCCTCTGATCCATTAGTGATTGAGTTTTCAGTCTCCCACTGGTACCCAGAAGGGATAAACTATTTTATATTAACAGCAATTTTGCGGTTTCAAGATTATATCTCTCTCGTCTTTCACACACGCATGCACCGTGAAATGTTTGTGGTTCATCGTAAAGAGATTTAATAAGCCGCACATTTTCTTGCAGGCATCTATCCCTCCATTGCAGGCATAAAGTTCATTAAGAAGAACCTCTGTGTTAGACTTGTCTTGAACGGAACGCAGAACCATACACATGGAGCATAGTACCACTTCTTGTTTATCTGAAAGCAACAGGTCTATATACTATACCAGAACTCAGAGGTGAAAGATATAGCATTTTTTGAGATACAAAATGAGATTCCTAAAATATCCCTTTTAAAATACTTTAAGAATTGAGTATTTAATTTAAAAAAAAAATTCAAAAGTCATCCATATATTAGAAAAGTCTGCTGCTAGACCTATTTTTAATTGATGAGTACCTCTGACTAGTTTGCTATCCTACACATCCTCAGTCAGACTCTTGCACTACCATATGCAGCACCATGGGGCAGCAAGAGATAAAAAGCCCCAAGACTGTCTTGGGCCAGGGTTCAAATGAGGGAAAGGAAAATATTTACTGCAAGTAATTAAGACATTTGAGAGAGTGCACAAGGAAAGATAGAAAGGAACCCTTGCTACTAGAAAATGAAATTAAAATCTGGAAATAGAAAAACCAGTTCTTCACCAGAAAGAACAAACAATGAAAGAGTCGGGATTACTGGTCACAGGACACAAATACACCTGGTCACAGCAAAAAGCTGAGCATTAATTATCTGTTCAACCTTATATCCACGATATCTCTATTGCAGGGACTAGATTTTTCATTTTCTTTTGCAAATCACATTTCAGAACATGGTAGTTACGAGAACCCTAGTAAAGCTAAATTGTTTTGTTAAAGTTTAATCTGACCTGCCAGCATAGGCACATGCGATAAAGGCAAAGGAGGAGTTAGAAGTATCCCATTCTATGCCTTCCCCTGCTGTTACTATACGGTTCTGACACGGGAGGACTGACATAAACATTTCTGGGGAGAAAAGAGAAGCAGGAGTTAGTTACAACCCACTACTTGCCTTTATTCTCTATGTCTTAAGCATGGATCTAGATTTGTTAGCCCATTACATCTCCAGCTTTTTAGAAATAAATCCGTACATTCCAGATACCCCTTCATGTACTATCAATTTGCAACACCGGTAACATGAATATCGTGTTTCAGAGATGAACATGTAGCTCAATCAATAACGCACAAATGATTCTGTTGTCTTCAAGCTTTTAGAATGTGATATCCCTGAAATAAATAGTACAAAATTAAAACGAAGTGTTGCACTCTACCAGTCACTTAAATATTCATACGCTTTTAGATACAATACACTTCTGTTGCAATGCACTAGAAAAATATTCAGATAATTAAGGGTTATCTATAGTCCTCTGTAAAAGGATGTCAGCCTTCAACAAAGGCTGAAGCCCTCCAGATACTAAAATGCATCATATTTATCACATCCACTACATTTTATTGATGCATAAATCTGTCCAGATCATACAGTAATACTATGTCTGTTCATTGGATTTACTAACTGTTCTATAAATTTATAATAAACCCAGAAACTGCATCTTATTTTCTTCTTTTATTATAGCCAGTAATAACAAAGTGACTTAAAAATCCCACTCTATGTTGAATACTATCCTCTGTCCTTTACATTTTGCTATAATCCATTCCAGTGTTTTTTTCCTAACTGATTTTGTAAGCTCATCTTTTGTGTCATAGAGTATCATAAGTTTTTCTGAAATCTCAGTTATGCTCTTGGTTACAGCTTCTTTGTTTATTGCTACACACTCCTGAAAATGTGAGCATGAGTTTACGTGCTGGTGAACCATTTTATAAAAAAATCCAGCATTTCCAAGCCTTCCCATGATAGACCCAGTGAAAAAAGATGTGTCTGGGACTTTGCTACAAAAGGTCTTGGTACAATGCTGCAGTCTTTTCCAGTACGTTTCTTTCCCCGTTTGTCATGTTAACATGGTCCATAAAATATTTAGCAATGCTTCTCAACAGCATTTTAGACTTTCTAAAATAATTTTGTTTAATATTAGTCAAGTATTTGCTTTATTCTGTCAGATTTGTAAAGGTAGTTTATGGTAGCTTTTATTGTTTCATTATCTCTCCATGTTTCTTAATAAAAAAAAAAAAAGTTGATATTGATGTATTAAATGAGAGAAAACGAGACGGAATTTAGTACTTGCTCTGTAATTAAAGCAGGATCAGCTGCAGGGAGTATTGTCAACTACTGTGAAACTTTCAACTGGATAAAAATAGCATTTGTGTTAGAGAGAGTGCCTTATCTTAGCTTTTGCTTCTATTTCTATCTAGTAGCATATTCATAACAGAAGATGCTTGACTGTACCAATTTAAAAGCATACAACCAACTTCACCACTGTTTAAAATAGTTTAAATCACACCTCTTACTGATCCAGAAAAAGAATATTTCCCAAGTTCCCAATAAATAAATTTTGAGTGGTGAAGTGTTTCCAAACTCAGGAAGATTTTCTTACTACTGGACCTGGCCCAAATATTCAAGAAGAACATCTGGTATGTGGTTTTCTTTCTCAGTTTGTACACTCAACAGTATAATTTTAAACAAAACTCTTGAACTCCAAGCACTCCTAAAAGCCAGCTTTGAATGACAGATAAGGTGCAGTCATGCATGTCTGGAAAGCAAAGCTTTGAGATCATTTGGGCATACTAAGATCACTCGGGCACAAACAAATTGAAACACAGGAGGTTCCCTCTGAACGTCAGGAAACACTTGTTTACTGTGAGGGTGACCGCGCACTGGCACAGGTTGCCCAGGGAGGTCGTGGAGTGTCCCTCCTTGGAGATAATCAAAAGCCATCTGGACATGGTCCTGGGCAACTTGCCCAGGGTGGTCCTGCTTCAGCAAGGGGATTGGACCAGCTGACCTACAGAGGTGCCTTCCAACCTCAACCCTTCTGTGATCCTGTAACTACGCATTTCGTTACAAGAGTCAAAACATTTGGAAATAAATATAACATACTGAAAAGCTGTTTTAGTGGTCCATATAAATATTCTGTTCTGATAAAAGAATCCTGTATGGTAACAGCAAGGTACGTTACCTTAATTTTCAAAGAGGTTTAGCTTTTTTCTATAGTTTCAGTATCAAAAAGCAACACTAACAAAATACTTCTAAAGCTGTCCATTTTGTAACAGCCTATTTAAAAATGGACAAGAGCAGATAGAATGGGTTCGACAACTTTTTCAAAGGAATAATAATAATTCTAACTTAAGAGAATTGGAAAAAGAAAGAATAGCTGAAAAGCAGTGAAATTTGTAGGTTGAAATTGCACTAAAATGTTTCTGCAGCAGCTCGCTGACCTCCTATTGCCTCTCATTTCTACTTACTACTGTCTCCCCTGCTCCTTGTTAGAACTTATGCACCAACTCTTTACTGCGCTTGCACACATTTGAGTGGACATGCACTTAAGGCAGATGACGTAAATAAAAAAAAGAATTTAAATTATCTATCAAAATTTGTGTTCCTCTATAATTGGATCAATTTGGGCAGACAAGAGTGGCTGTGATCCCTAAATAAGTTACAACTACTTCTGTTTAAAACTCTGTTTAGCTGTAAATGAATTTATGAAACACATCAGTTTATTATTACTAAATAAAAGCTGTCAGAGATATTTTTAACATAAATAAACTCAAGAAACTAGCAGTGTTCCCTTTCCACACCCTTTCACTTTCCAATCCATTAAAAGCGTCTCTAATTTCTAACGGGACTTTCTCTCACTTAGAAATACTTACATTTACATTCTTGAATAAGAAACTTCTCATCCTCTCTTTGCTGATGTTAAGGAACTATATATTATATGTTTCTATTTTCCAGATGATTTGTCCTATCAGGTTTCCTAAAGGCCTGTTAGAATGAGCGCATTTTTCACAAAGTTTTACAAGGAATAATACAGATTTGAAAAATCTGTACTTCTGTTACTCTTATTAACATAATTAATTCCTCTAATTCCCACCAATTAGAACTTATAAATAATTGCTCTGACCCCTACCAATTAGAAGTTTGCTTTTTTTTCAGTCTGTTTATCTTACAGTAAACATCTGTCAGACACTGTGTCAAACTTTTTCTTGTCTTTATTTTTCACTTCTGTCAGCAAGTATTTTTATTTGTAAGATAAAAACATAAGGTGGAAACAGCAAGGTAGAAACATAAGCAGTTGCTATATAAATAATGTTGAAAATAGCTATGGTGCAGACTTCACCCCACTTAGAATACTTTCAAACTTGACCATGTTTAAATGACTACTCTTCATGCTTTTAAATACACACCTTAAAAAAGCATCATTTTAGAAATACACGGGCAAGTCAGCCAAAGCAAAACTGACAATACTGTTTTAAATAAACCTTGAACTGGAGAGACACTGATTTCATGGAGCAAGCCTGCCAGCAGCACCTGCTGGGACGGAGACATCCGAGCAGAACAGACCAGCTAATGGCTGGCTCGGTGGATGACAGGAGAGCAGCAGATGTTGTTTATCTTGACTTTTGCAAGGCTTTTGACACCGTCTCCCATAAAATCCCTGTAGACAAACTGATGAAGTACAGACTAGACAAATGGACAGTGAGATGCACTGAAATCTGGCTCATCTGCAGGGCTCCAAGGGTTGTGATCAGCATGAAGCCCAGCTGGAGGAAAGTCACTGCTGGTATATTCCAGGGATCAATATCGAGGCTGGTACTACTTAACATCTTTCTAACGATCTGGATGATGGGACAGAGTGCACCCTCAGCAAGTTTGCTGATGAGACAAACTGGGAGAAGTGGTTGATACACCAGTTGGTCGCACTGGCAACCTCGAAACTGGGACCTCAAAAAGGTGAGTAATAAGCCAATAGGAGTTTCATGAAGTTCAACAAAGGGAAATACAAAGTCCTACACCTTGGGAGAAATAACTCCAGGCACCAGTACAGGATGAGAGACAACCAGTTGGAAAGCAGCTCTGCAGAAAAGCACCTGAGACTCCAGGTGGACTTCAGGCAGCCCATGAGCCAGCAGTGCACCCTTGCAGCAAGGAATGCCAATAGCATCTTGGGCTGCATTAGGAAAAATGTTGCCAGCAGATCGAGGGGCACGGTCCTTCCCCACTCTTCACCACCGGTGAGATATATGTGGAGTGTTGTGTGCACTCACGAACTCCCCAGTACAAGCCAAATATAAGCATCCTTGCGTGAGTCCAGTGAACGACTGCAAAGATGATTAAGGGATTGGAGCATTGACATATGTGGTGAGACTGAAAGAGCAGGGACTCTAGCCTGGAGAAGGCTCAGGGAGATCTTATCAACGTGTATAAATACCCGATGGGGGCAGGGGTAAACACCACTTCTCGGTGGTGCCTCGCAGCAGGGCAAGAGGTATTGGGCACAAATTAAAACAGACTAAATTTCATTTAAATAAGAGAAGGCACTTTTCTACTGTGAAGGTGGTGAAGCACAGAAATCAGCTGTCCAAACAGCAGCTGCTCTACCTGACTCTGCTTTGAGTAGGAGGGGTGTTGGACTAGACAAACTCCAGAGATCTTTCCAACCCCAGGTATTTTATGGTTCTTCGAGGAAGAGGCAAAAGGAGAGCGACTACATCCAAGTAATATGGACTACGGACTTAATGTCAGTTGTTTACTCTGCACAGACTGAGCCTTCAATAAGAAAAACCATCTCCTTTGCACATCAGTTGCCGGTATCTGACCACATTCTATGAAGACAAGTTGTTTACTAGACTTAGGAAAAGCTTCATTGTACAGATAGAAGAAAACAAGTTATTTTTCTCTTCCATACATTTTCTGATGGCTGAGCCTCTAGGTCTAACTACTATGAGAACTGCCTAATACAGAGATTAAGACAATGTATTTGTTTTCACCAGTAAATGTCCATTTGTATCAGCAGACATCCATCAGTTTAATGGATTTCTTTGCCTCCCCTCCAGTCAGTACTCAAGCAGTAAAGCTAGTTTAACCAAAACAGGTTAATGGGAAATCATCCTTCTTTTGTAATGCCTGTTCCCTCACATCAATGTATTGACAGTTTTGTTTTACAACTGTAGGAAAAAATGAGAGGAACCAAGAGAACGTCACAGAGAAAAGCTAGAACATCTCACTCATGAGGACCAGGCACCTGTGCACTGACCCAATTAGACATTCAAGCACTTGTCACTTTGGAGCTGGCTGGTTGTCACTCATCCAAGTAGCCCCAGGGGAGCTATTGTATGGTGGCATTCTCTGACAGGAGAACTGGAGCTATGGAGGCAATGAGGGCACAGTAACAGGGTGCCAGGATCCTGGTGAGCAAGAGCAGCCAGCAGCAAAGCCAAAGAACCTCAGAGCTTCCTTAACTTGGTTACCATCCAAAAAGTCTTTCAGAGTCTTCAATAGTTATCTTTTTTTTTCAGAGTAGTCTAGTTTAAAAACCTTACAGTAACAATCCTCTTCATCCAAAGCTACATTTAACTCTTAAGTGACTAACGCAACAACCATTCAGAAGAGATCCCTGAAAGATTAAAAAAAAAACTTCTTTGCAGGGAGAGGATGCATTAAATGTTACTTTCAGTAAGATCGATAGCATACAGTTCAGAAGTCAAAATTATCTAGTGCCCTTCTCTGTTTTTAAATATTACTGATGCTTTCAGAAGCTCTGTCTGCTTGAACACATAAATGAGGGATAAAACACTGTGCAGTTATCCACGCCTACTCACTGTGAAAGACAGAAAAGGTCTGTTCTAGTAGACTGTATACAATACTGTATTCAAGACCCCCAAATCAGATTTTTTTACTCAAAAAAAAATCAGATATTAAAACACAGATGACTATTCAGCAGCTACTACTGACTCCAAGTAGGGCCATCTCTGTTCTTATGCTGAAAGATTTATGCAGTTCAAATACAAGACCAGGGAGGGGATGAGGAGGACTGGAAAAGGAAAAATCAAAACCTACTTCAAAACTTTCAAAACAGACATTTTAACCTTAGGACCCAAACCATGCGAGCAAAGAATTCAGAATGCCTCCATTGCCAAATCTGTGATCTATGTTGGAATAAAAAACTTCTCTTTTTTTGGTACAAAAATATCTTGAGTTCCTTCGAAGTCCATTCCTCCAGATGTACTTTTTACTAGTTGACTTGTTGACCCGTTCTCTCCAGCAAGGAACATCAGAGATGATTAAGCCTACCCTCAGTTATGTGAAGCTATGAAGTGCTGTTGTTTTCTAGTTAACATATTTGATACGAGCCCCTTGGTTAAAAGCTGAGCTGACATTTTAAAAACTGTATTAATCAGAAACTGTTAACTCAAACAAACATGGAAATGCAGGTAAATGCAGAACACATTATACCAATACCTAGATAGTAGTGAATAGACAGACAGAAACTTAACAGATAGAGACACTTTATGCCAGTAGCTTTTTTTTTTTTTCCCAGTTAGCATGAGAAATAAAAATTTACAGGGAAAAATTATCTTACCTTTGTACAAATAGCTTCAGAGTAAGATGGTCTATCTCTTTATTTTTTCCTTTTTTTCTTATCCCCTGTATGACAAGTCTTTACGTTACTGCCTTGCCTGAAAAAAATATTATACAACCTGAGATACTTATAAAGGCCAGTAATTATATTCAACTGTTAAACTACAATAAATACACCAGATGTGTCACAATATAGCTCCAATGCTAAATCCAGCTAAGTCAAGTGGAATGGTACTTTAATAGGAACTAATTTATATATGTTGGGCTGAAGACAAAATAAGAAGCATTAGGAACAAAAGTAGCTCCCCTGGTTTCAAAACCATGTTTTGCGTTTAGCTCTCCAAAACAATATAGCCAGTCGCGTCAGATCAGACCAGACCAAATCACCCGTGTAGGTATCCAGGTTTGTCCTATCATCAGTGAAAAACATTCAGCGCTTCACAAAGCTTGAACAATTCAATGGGAAGGCTTAACTGCATATTTCTAATTTTCAGTAACCTAAATTAAGGCCTTGTGGGTACCTCTGTCTCTTCAGCACTAAACACTACAGTGCTCTTTGGGGTACAGATGCCCAAGCTTCTAAAAAGGCACCTGCTGGAAGGGGTCACAGCAGCTGACAGCAAGTCCCTACTGCAGGAAAAGCCTTTGGGTACAGCACTTTCCCAGAAAGAGAGAGATTTCCCTCACAGGCTTTGGATTTTACAGGACACGTTGCTCATCTGCAAACTCGGCTATGCTTGCAACTATATGTAGACCCTATTTCAGTGAACTGGTGATGAAGTGAAGCTCACAGCAACAGATTGGAATCACGGCAGCAACTACTATTTTTTTATACTGTACATAAAACTACATATTTTATCTGTAGAAAAGTAGTTAGAGTCCATCATTTATTTGTAACTGTGGATTAGCACTATTTTGTAAGGTAAAACAGGAGAGACTGGAAAATCTCAAAGCAGTGATAAAGATCAGTTT
This sequence comes from Trogon surrucura, assembly GCA_020746105.1. Classification (NCBI taxonomy): domain Eukaryota; kingdom Metazoa; phylum Chordata; class Aves; order Trogoniformes; family Trogonidae; genus Trogon; species Trogon surrucura. The sequence goes on from CM036617.1 coordinate 189,945,563, forward strand.
AATTTCCCATTATTTTGATAACACAATTGTACAACTTCTTTCAATATACTTTTAAAACCCTTTTTACTGTTAAGCTGGTTTGCCAGTTGGCAAAACCCTACCTCTTGATCAGAACTCTGTTGCAGCTGTTTCTACCAGTGACCAACAGAACTTCTCATAAATTGCTCGCTCTCACAATGTTTCAGATCAACTTTTCGCTCTTACTTAATAAAACACTGACAAGAATACATTATCGTTGTAACTTTGGGAGTTTAGCATATATAATTTATTTCAGTGGGGTGAAGTTCACTTAGGTAATTTACTTTGCCTTCATCATTATTCAGGCTCTCAAGTCCTTTCCTACCCCTCACTTGTATGTTCAGCAGGAACAGCTGCCTGCAAATGAACAGGACCTTGACGAGCCAAAATCAACACAGAACTTGTATTCAGAACTGCGACATGCACGCAGCTCCTAATTGACCAAAGCACTCGAGCACAACAATGATCACATGTATTTTATTATATAAAAGGTAATAGTGACATCTACCCTGCCACTCATGCTGCTTCCTGGCTGATTGAGCCCACCAACTCACTGTCTCTAAGACAAATCAGAGCACTTGCAGGAAACGCTCCAGCCCAAGGGACCATTCCAAAGGGCAGTCAGCACTGCTAAGGCTGCCTGAGTTTTGATTTTCTGCTCTAGACAGTCCTGCAATTCTCCCACACAAGGCACTGCACCCTCAGCTGCACACCCCACTTGCCTCCACGCAGCGGTCTGGAGCTCACGGTGTCACGCTGCAAAATCATCCCTTTGACGGGCTGCGGTACCACCCTACCACAGTACTCAGCTGAAATTCAGATAAAGCTGGGCGAGTATAGCCAGTCTATTTTACAAGAGACTAACTTTCTGCAACATTAAGATGTAGAGTCGGACCAGCCCTTGCAATTAGCCTCCCACCCCGACGATAGGAATTTGTCCCTGTCTTGCCGTTTTGCCACTGAAGAACAGCTGCGCTATGTCTAAGGGTTAGGTGTGATCTTAAACCCAGAGACGGATTGTGTAAGACCTCACACACTGCAAAAACCCCACAGATCTCTTGACACAATGATAACCTTTCCCAGACTTCCAACAGTCTCTAAAACATGGGGGAAAAAACCAAAAGTCACCACTTGGTTCCCCTCAGTCTCTTGAAGTAAATATGATTATGTAATAATATGTATGGTTTGGCACATACTACAATGAATTCCAATTTTCAGTATTTGATTGGGAGAAAAGAAACTGTACTACAGACAAACACTTTTCAATTGCTAGGTAAGGAATGACCAGAATGTCAATCTACTGGGATGCCCAGACTACACACATGCTGCTCCAAAAATAAATATTTGCTATAGTTCTTCTTGACATCTTCAGCTTTCACCCATTTACAGTCCATGATCAGATTCTTTTGCTGTGACGTTATTTATTTTCTCTAGCAGTCTCTCAGGAGGGAGCTTAACAAAAGCTTGAAAACACAGGGAAGTCATACCCATAAGGAGTTCTATAGATTCTGTACAGAAGAGAAATCTAACATCAGAAAATCAACTCACGGGAAATGAAGAACTAAAGAAGCAAACTCAGGGGCTTTTTAAGTTTACATTCTTATTCACAATGCTAAGTGCTTCAGGATGACACTTTGAATGGCCTGGTGGCATGATCTTACAGAAGTCAACAGGTAATATCCCATAAATGTTATTCTAGCCAGGAAACTCTCATGTAAATGAAATGTAAATTAGTAACCAGATGTCTCTTTTCCAAAGTGAGAGGTTCATTTCTATCCTTACAAGAAAATCATGAGTGAAATAACATGAATTTTAAAATAAAAATCAAAATCAACTAACTCTCAACAGGGGATGGCAAAAAAATACGTAAAAATGGTTAAAGAAAGTTTACAGATTAGATGAAACATGATTTAAAATTTATTAAATATATTTGGTGTCACGTAATTTCTGGTTTTCTGTGTATGAGTTTGACTGCCAGCATAATGTGGAAATGGAAATTTTGTGCACCTGACAAAGACAGAGTAAGCATAATTAATTTAAAAATCTTTGAAAGAGCTAAAATTTACATAGTATTCTTGCTTTCCAAACTTTTCTGTTACCAGTCTTGACAGACTTCAAGCAAGAAACATTTAGAAAGAAAAATACATTGAGTGTAATGTTTAACTATGCAAAAAGTTCAAATGTAAGAAATGCAAAATACAAAAATTCTGGTTTTATTTTATAATCTGGTTGGCAAAATGGTTTTACACAAAATGCATTCAAAATATTCATGAAAAGGGTAAGGCACCTGAATGTTCTTAAAAAGCAATAGAATGAGACAATATGTAGCTTTCCCTTAAAATTAATAATATAGCTATATACACACACATACATAGTTCAATTTCCTTTTACTTTACCCCAGAAACTTATTTAATACAAAATATTTTCAGGGGAAAAATATTTGCTTTGTGTCATACAGAATTTCTTCAGTGTATTTAAGCACAGTTTTACACACTCCAGTCCTGCAGAGCTCCATTATTCACCATCATGTCATTTCTTCTTTCAGAATGAAGGACTGATGAGGAGCCCTCAGAAAAAGAGAAACTATGCTGTTGGCTGATGAGGGCAGTGATCCATCTTTCTGTCATATTTATGTTATTCCTGGTAGTGCTCAACCCCAGATGATTCTGACAAAGTAAAAATGGAAAAGAAAATCCCAGAAATACACTAAAAATAACTGTTTGTTTTTTCAATTCTCATGCACACATCCTCATGAAGACATTTCCTAAGGCAAGTAGCCCAGCCTAGATTAAATTAACATCTGTAAGAACAATGTGTTAATTTTACATATAATAATAATCAAAACAGAATATAAATTTCATCTGGTCTTTAACACGTTGCAAAGTAGTTATACCTTTCCTCCATGGATAGTAATTATAACAGACTAGGAATTGAAATCAAAACAGTTAACCAATGACAAATGTTTTAATAAATTACATAGAACAGGTTTATTCTCTTCTTCAGAGGTATAAACCTCATTTCCCTGTATTACTTTACTCCAATAAATCAAACTAACTCACAGTAAGGTACACAAATTTCAACTAAGTGATGATGAAGAACCGGAATAGAAAAGGGAAATTGGCCATTACCTTGTAGGTATAGCTACACAGTCCTCTTAGTCTTCTTCCCTTTCTGTTTGGGTTTTTTTTGGTGGACTTTTTTTTTCTGCTTTCTTTTTGCTAGCGAGAGGTAAGAATTTGTACCATGCTCTCCTTCATGTTGTAATCTTGACAAAACTCTGCCGTTAAGTCCTGCTGTCGCTGGACTGTGTGCAAAGGCAACACAAGAGAAGTCGTTTCCAGCAGCCCGTCGCTTTGTCCTCAGCCCTCCCAAGCTTCTGTGTGATCAGCACAGGCTTTGTGGCCATACAATAGGGGTTAAACATTTCCCTGTATTTATTTAAAAGCAGAGCTAAATCTGCTTAGCTGCACAAACTTTTTAGTAAAATGATGCTCACTGTATTAGGGTATTTTTCCACTTATTTAAGAGTAATTGTCTTCTATCAACGAAAAGTAAAAAAAGAGTTCCTCTTCATTATACACAGTGCATAAATAACACAGCCAGTAAAATCAATGAAGATTTATCCAGATCTCACAGCATTCACAATTTCCCCCCTAAACAACTACCTGTGATTTGCCTCTCAACTTAGAGCTCTAGTTTCATTTTTCTTCATGTACATCCTACCTGATAACTTGTCGGTGAGGTAACCCTCTCCATTGCTGGTGGCTGAGAGGCAGACCCTTGCAAAAACTAACGTTTGTGCTGAGTGGTAGAATTCCAGTACAGGAAAGATAATTTAAATGTGCTACTTGGAAACAAATGAAAGCATCTTAGAAGAGCTGAATGGGCTCGTCCGCAGTATTAAAGTCAGCAACTGCACACAGCACACGAACCCCTGGACCACCTTTGCTTTCCAAAGAACTACACTAAAGCAACACTGGTACAGAACAGCAGCTTTTTTCAACTCTTGAAGAAAGAAATCCTATTTGAAACTTTTTCATTTCTGTTCTCCCACAAATTCAGACCTTTTTTATTTTTTTTTAGCACTACAGTTAAAATGTTTCTAATTTTAGGGGGTTAGCAGCTTTTAATAGGTAGCAGTCTAAGAATTCTGTCAGCATTTATTAGCACCAGCTTTAGTTCAGAACAATAACTTCATCTGCTCCTTTGAAACCTATTCTGTTCTCAAGGCTTATTAGAACAACGCTTTTCTTCACAAAAGCACAATCTCTACTCAAGAACCTGCTTCAAAGCAGATTGCCAGTGAGGTTCGCTAATGACTGCATCCACCTGACCTCTTAAACTTGCCGAAATAGAATGAGAGTTTCTTAACTGAGCTCCCATTTCACATACTTACCACACTTCTAGAACTGCAAAGGACTTAGCTGAAAATGGCAAAAATCTCAGAAAAATAGAAGTTACAATTACAGGAAATTTATTTTTGAAGATTTACCATCAAATAACCTAATTTGCATTGGGCAAAACTTCTGCAATTCAAATTTACTGTTCTTTAATTGCAAATTTACAACTGTGTATTCTAACGACAACAGCTGGCATGAAACTGTAAATAAGAAGCTCCTTACCACACCACAAATGTGGCACAATATTAAGCTATAATTTGTATTTAGTAACATTTAGTTCTTGTAAAAGCTCAATTCTCAAAATCTCTATTTTCATGGCTTTGATCATTCCTTCTAAAATGACATCCCAGGCAAAAAAGGCCATTTTGCCAATACAGTAGCTTAACCATTTGCTCCCCTCCGCCTTTGACAGAAATATCAAGAAATTACCCAAAATATAACTCACTGAGCAGATTTTTTGTGTTTAACTGGGATTTAAGCAGATAATCTCTGAATTTTAGAGCTGGATGATGGAGGGGCTCATTTTGTCATCTGATTGACCAAGCCTAATGAGAATTATTTCTGCACACTGCTTCACTACAGCTGTAGATCCATTAAACACTAAATACTCCGGAGGCCCGTTCCCCTTCAGCTTCCCACTGTGACTTCTACTTTTCAGCCGGTAGCTACTCAGTGGGCTACTCAAAACATTCAAAAAACCGAGGTGCTATATTTAATGGACAGCTCAAAACCCATTGCAAAATCTGTCACTTGACTGTCAGGATGGCAGCTATCATAATAAAACAGACTCTTTGTGATGGAGACTTAAAAAGAAGCCTTTGAACTGGTTCTCTTACCTCCCCAATACATTTTTACTGGGAGCAGGTTTTCAGTCATAGCAGCAACTTTTATTTCAACAGAAATAATCATGCTTGCCCCTGACTATGTTCATCGAGATACGCTCATTTTATTTTGTAATCTCAATATTACCCATGGCATCTTGTTTTACATCTTATTACCATTTTAGCCTCAGGAAGCCTTTAAACTAATATAACCATTAGGAATGCCTTACTGCACAATTTACATATTAACAAAACTACTTTTTATCCTATTGAACTGTTTAAGCTGAAAATAACTGTGATGTAGCGCACAATCCCTTACTTTGAGATCTGCTTGTCAGAAAAGATGAAAAGCAGATTCTGAAAAATATTTACCAACTATCTGATGATACTGGTTATCCTTCCATCTCTTTTTTTCATGCATTTCTGGCTTTTCTTCGCAGATGTCCTTAACTCTTTCTAGGCATATGACAGTACTCAGGAAAAGCCACAAATCATTTACGCTTATAGTGCCATAATAAAGTAGGCGGGTTGCTTCACCTGTTATTTTGGACGCTGAATGTTTTAAAAACTTCTGTATGGGTAACAATTACAACAGAAGTCACAGAAATATTATTCTTTTTAGAGTAAAAACTTGCGTATTGAAAGTTACGATTCAGTATATTGTTACCTTCATTAAGTCCCCTGGCATGTCTACCTGACAAGCACAGTATCTCATTTCGACGATCACACAAGGGTGAAGAGCAGACATGCTAATTGGGTGGCCAGAGGGATTTTTTTTTATTGCTATTACTACTGCTGCTTTGTTTGAAAAGTGAGAGGGGAAAATATTTACATTTCCTATATGGGAATTTAGGGAATGCATAGCCTCCATATAGCTTTGTTCCTTGCACGTGTTTGATAGTGTCACCTGTCATTATTTTTCACAGTTTTGCATAGGCAAATTGTTTTGTTTTTTTTCATTTTCCATCTTCAGTTTCCTTTACTTCAACAGTAAATTTTTCTGGGATCATAATTTTGTGTGCAAAAGTAAGATCCATATAATTTCCAGTTTCCTTACGAAGAATGCCTTTAGGATTAAAGGGTCTGAATTTAAAGTGCAGATGACATTCAAAAACATAGCTTCACAGGCCTATCAAGATATGCTATTCACTGTCATCTGCGTATCCTTCTTCCAAAAGTTATTCCAAATATTTGGGTTGGGAGGTGAATTTTAAGTAGCTACTAAGTGCTATCATGAAATGAAAACTGTGAGGATTGTGATCCTCTGAGGATTTAAAAAATGTATTTACTTTAAAATATCATCATAACTACTTCCTACTGATTTCAGCTGTTACCACTGAAATTTCATGGACTTACTTGAATTAAAGCCATTTCTGTCGCTTCCTCACTAGTTATTCCTTTTGGGTTTTCCTACAAACCTACATAAGGATGTTCTATATGGAAACACAGCACAGTTAATCCTTACTACACTCACCAGTAGTTTATAGTAGGCAAAGCAGGTTAAGTTATTTTAAACTAGACCTGAAGAAAACTATTATGTTTGTCCCAAAATCATTGTAGCATGTGTGTCCTCATTCTTAGATTTCTCTGTATCTTTTCTACATTTTCTTGGTATTCATTGTACCAGTCAAAGCTGGCTATCTGCCAGCTACAGAAAATCACTTCCCAAGCACTTAAGGGATGCAGACTCATACTGGTTCGATTTCTTTGAATCTCTTACAGGGAGAGACTTTGTTCCCACACTTAAGGCGTATAAGCTGTTTATCACACAGAGTTGTCAAGGAGAGTGAGGTTTCCCAGAAGCGACTCCAGCACGGCCGGCTGAGAAGAGTCCTCTTCAAATAACTCAAGATTCATTCACTTTATTATTTTACCAGCAATAGGAGACACAGCTTAGTATTGCCACAGATTCAAGTACATGGGCTTTCTTCCTGCTTTCATGTTACTTTTTGATGAGGATGTGACATAATAGATTCACAGCATTAACTTTAATTATACTAATATTTTCTCTAAAGCTGTTTTCCACCCTCCTTCATACAGGAACAAATGCCTTGCCCTTCTCTTTTGTGCACAGTAAGTGTCCTTGACTGCTGGATGCCTAAAGCAGTTTAAATACATGGGGCAAAGAGACGCAGCGTAAATGTAGACAAATGTACACTTCCTAACCCCAGGATGAGGAGATTTATCAGCAGCTAGAAACCCAATTGCAGCTTCAGGAACAAAACAGATTTGCTGATGCTGAAACTGCCTGTGGGTAACCAGGGAAGAAGTTACTGAAACTAAAACCTTCCTAAACGCATCTAGTGCACAGCCTAAATGAATTTACATCAGCTACAGAAAAAGAGATTGAATGGAATCAAACCTGAGGGAGAAAGGGAAGAGGATAAAAGAAAGATGACGACAGCTATGAAGGTAGGTTAGAATCTTGGTTCTGGTGGGAAAAAAAAAACAAAACAGGAAAAGAAAAACAAAACAAAAAACCCACCATCCAAACAAGCAAATAAAAAAAAAAAACCAACAAAAAAAGCCCAAACGCAATCAAGATTCTGGCATATGCAGTTTTCAATTCATGCTCAAGGAAAGGAAAAAAACACGCAGTAAGTCTTTGCAGAAATCTTCTTGGGATGCTTCAGTTGCCTAAGTTTTTTTTCTTCTTCCTGGTAAGGCATGTGTTGTCTGAACTTCTGCCTGTGATATACGCACTATACCTGAGGCTGCGCCACCGAAAGAGGATCTGGCTGAAACGGGGCCTCACTCCAGTCCTGGTGTTCCTCTGTCCACCCTCACCTGCCAGGCAGAGAAAGTGCGGTACGGCAGCGGTTTCTCCCTTACACAGAGCAGGACTGGCTGAGGCTCACCCCAGCATTTCGCCCTCAGTGGCACAGCTTCTGTGCAGAGATAGAGCAGATGCTTTTCCTCCTGCAGGTAACATCTGAGAAACATATTCAAGTTTAAAAAAAAAGACTCTTTTTTCTACCCCTTTGTCACTGCTGTCCAAAGATCCTAAACCTTGATGAATAGGGACTTTTCTCCAAGATAAAAGATGTGGGCTTGAATCCGCTTTGAAAAAGGATGGATTTTCTCTCAAGTTTCTCCTCCAGCAAGTATTGCAACGTCACAGCTGTTCGTCAGAAAAGGCACAAATCTGCAACAATCCTCCCAATAAGTTTCATACTTAAGAGTTTCTCACACATGCACATTCAGACTTGTCAGTGTTGCTGTGATGTACAAAGCCCTCATTTTGCCATTTTGATATATTCATCCATTTTTTAAAGGGAAAAGTTGCTTATTGACATAAATCCATTTCTGGGCATCATTTTCCCTGAGCTTTCACTTCAAAACTGGCTTCTATTTCTGAGGCTAAACCATGAACATCCATGCTAACCACACACAAAACTGCCTTCAGATTAAAGTTCTCAAAACACTGCTGGTCTTCCACTATGGCAGAGCCCTTTCATACTGTGTGACTAAGAGTTTAAGATCTCAATTTTAAAAAATCTTTTTATCAATCATCCGACAGGAAAATTAAGTTCGATCACAGCTGGTCTGGAAGAAATTTCAACTGCTAACTCAGACGTGAAACAAAATTTCAAAAGCTTTAAACCATTTGTTCCTGCAGTCTAGTCAGAACTGCATTTTATTATAAATACGTTTGAATAATTTGGTATTACTTATGTAAAGAGGACATTTGATATTTTTTGTTGTAATTATACTCCCAATTTTAAAGTATTGTCTGTATGTTCCATCCATATTTGCACAAAGACTACATGTTATTAACATTTTTGTAAGTTATCTTATGACTTTGTGTAGCAACTAATTTTTCTGACCTTGCACGCTTAAATACTTCATTTTTAGGATAGCCACTGAAAGACCGTTAAGCAATAGCCACACAAGCATAATAGCTTCTTCACCTCTGCAACAATAGAAAATGGAACTACTTGTATTTTTTTTTAAAGACAGTAAAACTATACGGCAACAGAGGAGAAAGGAACAATAAAATCACACACTCCAAAGATACTTTCAGCAAGAAAATACAGTATGCAAATATGAGCAGAGGAGGAAAAAAAATAGTAGGAAGACGGCTTGATTCATGTGGCGATAAAGTCACTATTAGAATATTTAAACACAGATTTTTCATTAAAATAATTAACATTAGATTCATTATAGCCAAATTCCCACACATCCAAACTCGGAGCAGGCTCAGTTTTTGATTTGCACCCACTGCATGATTTTATGTTCTATACAGTAAGAGATTAAATATTCACACACACAAAAATGGTCTTTATCATTGCTTAAAAACCTGGAGAGAATTCTGCCCTTTATAGTTTTTTCCTTACTTCACACATTTGTCAAATGACTTTTCACAAGCTATGAAAACAAAACAAACGAAAAAAGTGCCTAGAAGTCTCCATGAGAACCTGACCTTTACAGAAATCCTGTTTTGTTGGTATCAAAGAGCCTGATGAGCAGCAGGTACACTTCTCTCCTTTCCTAGCAGCTTGAGAAGAGAAGGATTTGCAGTCATTTCTGCACCTTGGAGGCTGGAGTTGCCAACCGGCCAGTTCAGTTATTTACTCTTTGCCTTCTGTCCAGCAAATCTGGTGTGGAGCAGCCAAAGAACTGCAGTTGAGACAGAGCTGGAGCAGCTGGAGAAATAGTAACTCTGTGACACCAACAGGTAGAGCTTGTTGGATTAACTCCTTGAGGCCAGGTACTCCCTCTGCAAGGACTCTCCTCCTTTCATCAGACACGTACGACACGAGTTCAAAGGTACTATTGTGGGGGACTAAAATTATTTTACTTTTAAATTGGAGGAGGAGGAGTATAATTTACATCTACTTTCTGTATTTAAATAGAATCCATTTTAAGCACTTTTCGCTTACCAAATTGTATGCCGTATACAGAATTGTAAAACAGCTATCTGCTTTACAAACTCAGTGGAGATCTCCATCCCTAGGACAGGTTTTACCTGTACAAGAGCCTGCAGTCCTGGATTCCAAATGACCAGGAAATCAATGAGCTTCCAGCAGGTGGCTGAGGTAACAGAAACATGCTGTGGTGCCCTCCAAAAGTGCAGATAACACATGCACATAACAGGTGTGTCACCAAGGCTTAAAGTTTGATGAGTTTACAACACATTTAGAAATCAAATGTGACCTTAGAAAGTGACAGGTTTGCCTTTGAGGTACTTAGAAGGACATGACTAAATCTGATGTCATCTTATTCAGTATACTAGTATCAGTAATTATTCTGACACCCACAGCAAATCATGGTATAGAAGGGATCTACAAATACTTTGCTAAAGCTTTAACATCTACTCATCACATGGTTTCCTTACTTTTCTGTCTGTACAGAACACCTCTCCATACTACTAAAGCTCCCAGTTCCAATGAGTTGCACTTGCCCTTCTTCCCAACAACCAACACGTCTTTCTCTAAGTTCATTATTTAATGGAAAAGTCAGTGTTGGAAATTGAATCAAAGCTATTTATTTTAGTTATACTATTACAGTCTGTGCGTATCAATATATAAACATTCACCTTTCCTGAAGGTATACCCTGATGGTCAGGGATGCTACCTCATTATCAGAACAGGAATAGTTTGGTTCAGGAGCTGTGATGGGTGAAATGACAAGTTATGAAAATTCCAAGTCTTACTGGAATTCTGCAAAACACATTCGGAAACTACCTTAGCAAATATAGCCTATTACAAACAATGAATTAGCCTCAAAACACTGAATACATTTCTTTTTGATCTTATAAAAGATATTATTCAAGTAGGTCACCTCTTGACTTGGTCAATCAGCTTTTAATAATTCTTTTCTACAAATACAGAAATAAGATCTATTTTCATTTTGCTACGTCTTCGGGGGTTTGAAAATAAACTTAAACCTAAAACTAACCATTTTAAATATTAATTATTTTTCCTACTAGTTCATTTTTCTTTAAAGAACATGAAGTTTATTAAGAAGAACATAAAAGAAATAAATACCTAAAGGATGATTATGTAAAAGCAACGACTGAGGACTTGAAGACCTACTACAGTAATCCAGTAAATAAAATCAAAAGTATATTTCATTCCAATGTTGCTGTGGAACTGTTTTCCAAGTGCAAATCAGATTACTTTTTTTTCTGCCGTTGCCATGGTGTTGTAGTCTGTCCAGGATAATCCATCAGCACAGACAGTGCTGGTATGTGTGCACAGTTATCCCTTATCAAAAAAAAAATATTCAGGCAAGGATGACAAGTAGCAAACATTTTTTTTAAATACAAATTTTCTCTCAAAATGCTACAAACAGCAAGAGATTCAATATATACTAGTGTCAAAGCCAAATCCAACACAGAAACTGGCATTCAAATAGATTAATGGAAGAAGAAGAAAAAAAACAGTGTAAGAAAAAATAGCCACTGCAAGTTCCTTAAAAGGATTGATAGGCATATATCAAGGTGAACATTGTGTACTACCACCTAACTTGGAAATACTGAGATAGCTTTTAAAACACAGCAATTTAAAGCTATGGTATTATTAACATTTAATGTTATTTTGACTTTAAACACTGACAAGATGTCTTTTATCACAACAAAAAATCCATGAAAGAACACCTGAACTTTGAGGTAGAAATTCAAGCTTAAAGCACAGAGTGCAAAACTTTCAGCTTCCAGTTCCTGAAGACATTTGAGGAATTCTGCCTTCACAACAGTTACACCACTACCAACTCACTGAGAATATCTGCATTTTAAGAAAAAAATGTGTAAGTCAAAATCAAAAGATATTTTCAAAATCTTGAGAAAATAATAACAGCTTTCATTAAATTAAGAATGTCGCTGTGGTTTTATATTTAAACTGAAGGAGAACTAACACACAGAAACCTCACACTGAGGGCAGCTCTGTTACAGGGTTCTGCCAGCCTTACAAAGGCCTGACCTCCTCAGTGTAACCAGATCAACAATGCTGAACTCAGATGAACTCAGGTGACATCAGTGACATACAGCAGAGTAACGGTATCTGTCAGTTGAAGAAAGGGTGCGATCCCTCATTCCTCCTGCGATAATATGCAAGTTAATATAATTCAGATGCGCACATATAAAGCGGTGTGCAAGTACCTTCATTTATCTAGAAAATGAAAATTAAAAAAAAAAATAAATCTTTTTGTTGCAGGTTTAAATACAATTTAAATATAAGACTATTTTACAGACTATTCTACAAGCTTCAAACCACCACTCAACACAGCCCAGTCAAACAGCAGCTCTTACTTTACACATCCTCTCAAGAGTTGAAACGCCTTCGGGCTACAGAGCAGCAGCAGATGATGTCCTCCAGTACCACAATTATACAAGCTTCAAAAGACAAAAAAACTTAGGCGATGACAAGATCACGGTAACAGACTCCAGTCCTTCACTGTGGCCAGCACGCTCCTGCCAGGCTTATCTGGTTCTGGTTTCTCTCTCTCACTCTACAGCTACCAGGACCCGCATCCTCCCCCCCAGCTCAATTCTTCTGACCCCAGTTCCCAACCCACGGTTTAAACCGGGCAGGTATTTTAAAATATGAGCAGTGGCTAGATTCTCCATGTGTAAGTCAGTCATGTCCCTTTATTTAGCAAACACTGCAATGTACCTCTGTGAGCAGCGCTTTCTGCTAAACACTTCTGACAGTTTAAATCAGCCTCCCATTCAAATAAACTCGGCTGCATTCACTGAAATCACTGTGGAGCGCACCCTTCCCCTTTGTATGTATCAGAAGCAAGTGACAGATGCATCTGGATTCATGCAGCTACTTCAGACACCTGGGTACTGAAAACACCAGGGAAAAAAAGAGCTAGACTGACCGATACCAACACTGTCTGTGGTACTGTGTAAAATGACAGTAAGATATTTTCATTTTGCACCAAGTCAAACCTACAGGGCACGAAATTAATTTTCACCACCTGTTGAGAAGGTGAGCAATCCACAGAATACTGAGCAGGAATACGTAAGACAATGAAGAAAATAAACCCCTCACAACACCTAGGGATTGCTTTTGCCCCAAGAGAAGGGTCAAGCAACACTTAACAAAACCAAACTTCCACTAGAGACGATTTTGATCTTGGCTGCAAGGCTGGAAAACCCAACGTTTTTGTGAGCTGGCAGGTGATTAAAGCTGCCGAGCTCTGTGCGATTCCGACAGGCAGCGGAAACAGGGGTTTTGTGCGTTGCAAGCCCCCACTGACTGGCAGGAAAAGAGCTGACAGAGCATCTCCCAGCACCACAATGACGGCACTGTCACCAAGCCTGGAAACTGGGGGTTCAAGCAATGCCACAAACGCTAACACAGTGATGAGAGGGAGAAAAAAACCCAGAAAACTATCGGTAGGTATCTGAAAATAGGAGTCCAGACATCCATGCTAGAAGTGACAGAGAATTCAGTCCTAGGGAATGGGGGAGTTTCTGTAAAGTGTTTCTCCAGAAGATTTTCATATTTAGCACTCTGGGAGTGCCTGTCAGTTCCTTCTACGTGCGCTCCCCTCACCATCCAACTCCATATACATTTCATAAACAGCATATGGCAGGAAGAGCTGTTATCTTTAAGCGGATCTCTAAACCTATATCACTAATTAAATCAAATTTTCGAGCAGCATTTTCATCCCTGCCCCTTACATAAGCAGATGATTTATTACATCAGCTCCAGCGTGCCCTATCATGTAATGATTATAACGCACAAGTATTATGAGACTAAAGCTCTATCACACTTGCAAATTTATTCCAACGTTTCTGTTGAGTGCTTGATTTGGAATGTTTTCGGATTTCTTTAAACAAAACCTTCATGCCAGATTTTCAGAGAAATTTTTGGAAAAAGAAATTCTGTCAGATAGCCTCATTATACATAATGATTTAGCTTAAAAGCAGTGCTGGGAACTTTAGGTATGTTACAAGTGATCTAAACACTGACCTTAGCTCTGCACGAATAATCTAAAGAGAAGAAACATCAAAAAGTGAACTTCTCTTTGCAAAACACCACCAATAGAAGAGAGAACTTTTGCTTTTGCAGTGCATTACACAGCAGTAGGAAGGTGACCTCAAAATTTTGGCGTCAACTTTTGAAGCAATGTAATGGATCTTGTCTAGAAACGTGTCAGCCTAGATGAACTTTTTGTACATCCGTGTCCCATCTCTTCTTATTTTGCTACTCCTTAACCTTGTCTCACACTCTCTGCTAATCAAGTTTCAGTTTTTCCAGTTCCTCAGGGTCTCCTGGTATCTCCTCTCTTCCAAGCTCTTACTCTTATCTACTCCACCCATCCTTTCCGACCTTCAAACCCACGTGCATAAACAAGCTTCCAGTCCTTTAGGCCAATCCTTTTCTCCCCATCCCCCAACTTCACAGGTCTAATCTCTTTGCAAAATCGGTCACGTCGAACACATGCGTACTGCTCACGGAAAAGGTACGCGCAGGAGCTTAAGCACTGAGCTGCTCGGTCATCCATGCAGTTTTCTAAAATACTACCTCTTTATGGGGGCTGTTGGCAATGGGTGGCATTCGTGAGCCAGCATTACTTTTATTTCATTCAGCAGCCCTCCAAAACCATCCTGGGCAGCTCCTGTCACACAAATGCTCTTATGTTCTGCAGGACACACAACATACATAACCAAGTCCATATTATAAAAAATGAACACCCTGCTGAGCTGCAGCAGAGCCCTGACACTTTGAAATGAACCTTCCAAACCCATCAACTGATTTAAGACCCAGGATTTCCATGTGGGACTTGGAGGAGACCCAGCACCAGACACCGCATGGTGTGGAAGCGGCCAGGCTGCAAGAGGATGCAGCCCTTGCCAGGGCTGAGTCAGGCACTTGACCCTGACTGCCTACCAGCCAAG
This sequence comes from Trogon surrucura, assembly GCA_020746105.1. Lineage (NCBI taxonomy): Eukaryota > Metazoa > Chordata > Aves > Trogoniformes > Trogonidae > Trogon > Trogon surrucura. Next base: position 189,960,658 of record CM036617.1, read on the forward strand.
GATCCTCTTCTTGCCCAGCAAGTCCCAGCCCCAGTTTGATCAGCTCCACAGCTCCTCACAGCCTCTGGGCCCCTCCATTCACCCTCTTGCTGACTCTCCTTGATCCTCCACATTACCAGCTATTCATCCCTTTAAATTACTGACAAGCAACTTTATTAACCAAAGGGGAAACTTCCCTTCCCCACTAAACCACCAGCTCTTTCTGCCAAGCCTCAGACTTGGCCAGCCCCAATAGCTTATTACTATAATTAAAAAGGAAGTCTTTTCAGACACCTGCAGGTATGATCTGGGATGCACTCAGTATAAATACAGTATTTGTTACAGCTTATGTGTTACTACTGAAAACAGACAAGCTGAAATTTACGGATGGTTCTTTAACTCAGCCCATAATAAGCAAATGTTCACAGATACGGCCAAAAACCCCAGTAATTTGACAAAAAGGGAAAGCTTCCCAACCAAAAGCCATCTTTTTTTCTTTTAAATAACTTCTACTCAGTGATCATCTTCAGAAGTGACTTTGGTTGAAGTTTTTCAAACAAATTTAGCTTGCAGCAAAGACTAGGGTCAAACAGCTTTAAAAACAGCACTAATAATCCCTCCCTTAACAACAAAGGGCGAGACATGATCAACTGTTACAAGTTGTATTTATTCCATGCAATTTCATATCACACACTGTGCCCATATGAATTAAAATAACTCAAAATTGGAACAAACACATAACAAAAACTAATCTCCAGGTTTGAACAGAGCTCTAATTTTAGCTCAGTATTGTATAATAGTTTCTTTTGGCATAATTTTCTTCAGGTATAATTTTCTTCCGGTAAAATTTTCTTCAACGTGTCTAAGTTTCACAGCACGAAAGTTGTTCTCGACTACTTTTAAAAACCACTGGAGGAAAGGCTGCATCCAGAACTGTTGTAGCACAAAGTTCACTCATGGTTCAGCTGCCTCTGGTTTTCTCAGAGCAATACTTGATTTTCAGTCGTGTTTCCACATTCTTAGGAACCTACTTTGGATTCAGGACAACAGCAAGCTTAAGTATCAAGCAGCAGATTATCCTTTCCAATATTTGTACATTCACTAAAACAGTTGGGGAAGCAACCGAGATCCTTAGAGCCCAAACTTACAAGTAACCGCACTCCCAGCTCCAGGCGGCCTCCACTGTAGGGCACAGACCCTCGGGAGGAACCCAGCACCAAGGAGCAACCCTGAGCAGCTAAAGGAGCTCTCCTTTCCTGTCTATAATGTAACAGGGCCAGTAAGAAGAGCTTTGAATTCAAAAGCAGCACACTGGAAGTAAAATTAGCTCAAAGCACTGGTTCGTGACTTGGCATCTAAGCACTGCAGCATCCTGCATGATTCACCAAATCGAGAACTCCCAAGTGGCTGACCTTAATAAAAGCAAACCTCCACTATATACCTACAGTACGCTGCTTTTAAGGATAAAGAACTCTGCAATACACACTGTTCGGCACAACCATACAAGTCAGACTGTTATGTACATGCTGCGTGAGCTCATTTTACATTAAATGAAATAGATCAGTAACTAGAAACAGAAGTATATGATTCTTTCAGATACACAATAAGCCTTTAAAAAAGGCACTTGAATACTTGACAGTTTAAGCATGGTGGGTGGAGATTTGTATTTTAAATAAATGTTGCTAAATTTCCCCACCCCAGCTCAACAGGAAATTCCCAATGTAGAGGCTAAGAATCCCCTCTACATAAAGAAGTATCTCAATTCAAACAAGAACTATTTTAAAAAAATTGACTCCCTAAAAGAGAATGCTATGTGACCAGGTGCTTTAAAACTGATGGTTCAGCTTTCCTGTAGAACATAAAGAAGGTTTTTCAGATTAAGAAGCCAAAGACCTAAAATAAAAAAAGAGCTCTGAGTGCAAGGGCAAGACACACTAACTGCTGATTCAAGTTCTCTTGTTTAGATGCATAAGAGTTTTAACAGTCACATGCCCAGTTCCTCACAGTGTCTCCTGTTGTCTCGGTTTGTTTCGCTTTCTAATCCTTCTGCCAGCTTGTCTTCTCTGCAGAGGTACCTTGCTGTACCTATTCATGGATGACACTGTCACCAACTCCTTTTGTAAAGGGTCAGACTCAAACAATGTAACTGAGGGAAGAAGGTCTTCCAGGGATTTTGTGTGGACAGTTTCCTCCAGCAGTTGCCTGCAGATTACACACTGAGACAGAGACTACACGACAGAGTTGCTGTATGTGGAAATATGTTCCATATAATACATTCTTATAATAAAGTTAATCAGTGTAATAAGAACAAGGGATTAAAATACTCTTAAAGTTAATCCTTTTAAAAGGTCTGCATATACACTCAAAGAGTTGCATTCAACAGCTCGATATCCAAGTAGAGACCAGTAACAAGTGGTGTTCCTCAGGGGTCAGTATTGGGCCTGGTGCTGCTCAACATCTTTGTCAGCGACATGCACAGTGGGATCAAGGGCACCCTCAGCAGGTTTGCTGACAAGACCAATCTGTGTAGTGCGGTCGTCACACTGGAGAGAAGGGACGTCATCCAGAGGGATGTGGACAGGCTTGAAAGGTGCCCCTGCAAACCTCATGAAGTTCAGCAAGGCCAAGTGCGAGGTCTTGCACCTGGGCTGGGGCAATCCCAAGCACAAATACAGGCTAAGCAACAAGTGGATTGAAAGCAGCCCTGCACAGAAGGACTTGAGGTAGATGAAAAATTGAACAAGAGCCAGCAATATGCACTGGCAGCCCACAAGTTCAATCACGTCCTGGGCTACATCAAGAGAAACGTGGCCAGCAAGTCAAGGGAAATGATTCTCCCCCTCTGCTCCACTCTCATGAGAATTCACCTGCAGTACGGCGTTCAGCTCTGGGGCCCCCAGCGTAAGAAAGGCACGGACCTGTTCCGGTGGGTCCAGAGGAGGGCACAAAGATGCTGAGGAAGTTAAAGTATCTCCCCTATGAGGCCAGGCTGAGAGAGTTGGGGTTGTTTAGCCTGGAGAAGGCTCTAAGGGAGACCTTTTAGTGGTCTTCCAGTACTTAAAAGAGGGCCTACAGAAAAGAAGGGGAGAGACTGTTTATCAAGGGGTATAAGAGTATAGGGGTAACAGTTTTAAACTGAAAAAGAGTAGATTTAGATTAGACATAAGGAAGAAATTCTTTACTATGAACAGGTTTCCCAGAGAAGCTGTGGAAGCCACCTCCCTGGAAGTGCTCAAGGCCAGGCTGGATGGGGCTTTGAGCAAGCTGGGCTAGTGGGAGGTGCCTCTCCCCATGGCAGGAGGTTGGAACTAGATCATCTTTAAGGTTCCTTCCAACTCAAACCATTCCAGAAGTCTATGATTTTCATCAAGTTCACATGATACTCATTTGAGAAAAGGCTTTTTAGACAAGTGTTAGTGATGTCAACAGGAAGATGGCCTTTAAGTAAAGAAGAAAAAAATATTCCCTACTACATCACTTGTTCCATTTTTCACCCCTTTGTGTTATCATTTCTAGTGGCACCTGAAGTATATTGGTATCACTTAGTGTAAATTCATCCTAAAAAAAAAATGCGAAAGAGCAAAATATTCTCTCCATTAAAAACTCTACAAGTATTCTGTGTAAAGCAGAAATTGAGTATGCTTTTCCTTGCACTTTGACTGGATCCTTCTTTTCACTCTGGTGAAATAATTCATGAGTCCAGTGCTTGAAAGGAATACAGCTTCAAAGCTCTTTGAAAGGTCATCTGGGGAGATTTACTTAAATTTTGCAAATAACATCTGACAATTGACTAAGTATCATTGATTACTAGAAAGTATAATAAACTGAGTTACAATCCTATTGCAGGCAGAAAGAATATAACTGAAGATACAGACAACTAATGAGGAAAAAGAGGCCTTCCAAAGCAAGACATGCAAGCAGGGCACAGAGAGATCAAGCCAAATTTAGCAGCTATTAAATGAATAGAAAATGTCAGGCAAGCACAGAATTTTTAATACAGCACATAACCACAAATAGTGATTAACTGGGAAACTGAATTGGAGGTTACTGTCATCATTCTCCTTCACACTAAAAAAAGCTGAAAACAGCACTCAGATGCCAGAGGTGCTTTTCTTCTCTACTTTGGGGGAAAAAAATAAAATAAAATTACAGCACTTCACATTACATCACTTAAGAGAGTACAGCAAGAAAAAAAAATATACTTAGGCTCCAACAGTGATGCAAGTCTACTGAAATCCTGCCAGTTAAAAATATCAGCCTTTATATTCAGGTTTCAGTAGGACAGACACTAAAGATGTTCCCAAGGCTGTATTTATGCCTTGCATCATCTGTCTGGGGATACACAAAAGTCTTTCCAAGGTCTTTATTGTTAGGGCCAGGAAGTTAAATGAGGCGATACACTTACCAAGCGAAGGGAAAGCAGAGACAGACTCAAGAACTGCCTCAAGCTGGTTTAATATTTTAAATGAAACGTACAATAACAAATATTTCACATATTCTCACAACAGCGTTCCTACTTGCAGAAAACGCTTCTCTGCATTCTGAAACTAAGCTTCAGAAAACCTGTTTTGGAACCACTCCATTTCAGTAGGCTATGAATCACCCCATATGCTCTTTACAGCCCACTCGCTGCCGCACCACACTGACGTGCCATCCTCGGGTTACAAAGGACACTACAACAATGAGGGATCACCCACTGTTGCCTATAAATCATCTTGAGCCTCAATGATTATTTTACCAAAGGTAGTTCAGATACACATGCATCTTCGGCCATCTTGCACAGTGAAGAAGAATCTGAAACAGTGATGATACTATGCTGTAGCATTCAATGTTAGGCAAGAAAGCCCACCCTGAATCACCACACCTTTTCAGTAATTTAAAAGGCCTGGTAGTCTGAACAAAAAAACATTACACTGCAACTACTGCTCTTAAAGCTAAGTAGAACAGGTAGATCTAGACAAACTTATCCTTTGGTTTGAACTGTAAAAAACAACTGGTTTTCTCTCTATATATATTTCATCTAGGCAAACATTTAACCAAGCATTTAACCAGGAGCTCTGAACTGAATGAAATTTAAAACCCTAAATCCCAAAAAAAGCAGTCCAGAGAAAAGATTTTGTCCCAGATTTCATGTAACTACTTCCCTAGGAGGGGAAGAGTCTTCCTATTTCAGAAACCTGATGAGGTTATCATTTTAGTTTGAGTTGGCATTGGACAATGGAAAGGCAAGTAGTCATTTGGGATCCAAACATGGTGGAGACTGCAATTATCTTATGTATATTAATCTTCCTGGCAGGGCATAACCTGTTCTGTTCCCATGCCCAGAGCATTGATCTAAGCCATAGTAAGCCACTACTCTTTGCAAATACTTTCAACTCTTCTTGCTATAGCTGCATGCTACAGAAGGCATCAGATTCTCCTCCCCAGGGCATTCAGCAGGTCCAGAAGGTGTCATTTATTCCTGCCTAGGACATTGAGCTGGGTTAAGTTATTTGTCTTGGAGACCAGATCACACAGTTTAGCCCCCAAGTCATTTCTATCAAATTACTGTCAACAAGAAAGACACAGAAACAGTCCAGGGTTCATAACTGGGAAAACTCACTACTCCCATCCAATCATCCCCCACTAGAGAAATTTCTCTCATAATTAAAGACACACTTTTGACACCCTTTTTTTCTGTTTTCTTATCTCTTACTTCTTCTTCCTCTTCCATTCGTTACAAACTATCTGTACTTTTTTTGTTCTTAATATTAAAACCTATTCAGTGTTCAGCCTCAGACTGCCTCAAATAACTGCTTTATTTCTAACCCCATGTCTCCATAGACAACACCGCACAGCATAGCTACATCGGAAGAATCGTGGGTGCCAGAAACCTCCATCCCCAGGGCAGCGTGGGACCAGGCAGTGACAGACACAGCAACAACAGAGATCTGTCCTCTTCTGATGTCTGTGCTGCTGCTCCTGGTGGTAGAGGCAGCGTGGTGCAGGTGTGCTCAGTGTCATTACAGCCACGTAAAGCAGCTCTGCATAAAAATTTGTGTATAACCAGCCTTTCAGATAGCCCGTGAGGAACACCACACCTACTTAATTCCTCTGTGATGGCCCTGGGCTAGTAAATCCTGCCAGGCCTGGGGAGGCTGCAAGCAGTTGGGCTTGGTCTCTGAACCTCATCCTGGGATCTTGGGCTGCTTACCTGGAAAGAGCTGAGACACACCCAGCACCCTGAACTCCAAAAGAGCTTGTTAGCTTGCGCATTCAATGCATAAGGTTGGCTTGGATCTAACACTGAACCTAAGCCAAACTCCTGGCACCTGCTGAGAACTGCAGAGCGGAAACATCCCATCTGGAGCCAGCACACGTCCAGGCAGGGCCAGTGCCAAGCCCTGAGCAGGAAACCCTTTGTTCCACCACAGCCTCTCTGACCTAGCTCTGTCCAGCCTTCTACCCTGCATGGGCATTTCAGCCTCTCCACTGTCCAGACTAATGGAGAAGGATTGCACAGGAACAGAGTAGTAGCGAGAGTAAGACTAAAATCAATGGCATGATCTGAAGGGAGGCCCTGTGAGGAGCTGGAGCATGTCGCTGTCAGAGCCACAGGCTCTTCTCAGGGCACAGAGGGGGAGGCAGGGTTGAACAAGACACAGGATCTCTGCAAATTATCCTCCAAAAGGAAGTATGGTTTCCAATATCTGAAAAAATACTGTTTTCAATACCTTGGACCTAGTGTAAAAAGTCCTTTGTGGCTGTAGGACTTCACAGTAACTAGGACCGATCTCAAAACTGTGGTGGTACAGACTCTCTGGGCAACATTGCAATGTCAGGACCAGTCACGACAGTGTTCTTGTCTTGGCTATAAGCGCAGTGAGTTGGGACGACTGGGCACTCCCTAAATCATACTTGAAACTCACGTTGCCTGAGAAACTCTTAGTGCTTGGGCCGTAGCGCACTCTGGAATGAACCAGAATTACCTGACAACAATTACGTCCAAATTAAGAAAAAAGAAAAAAAAAAAAAAAGAAAAACAACCCAAAACAACTGACTAAAGTCAATCATCTTGTGATCCTATAAGTAATGATCATGAGACCCTCAGAGCTCTCCAGGATCACATCCAGGCTGCAACCCCGTACCTTCCCCTTGATATGGGATAGCTCTCCGGGTAGATTTTGCAAGGATTTCAAATAATAGATTTTGTGAGGATTTCCAAGATTGTCCACTGAGAGATACTGAAGTGAAAAGGGTTCAAAGATCATCTGCTGACAAAGGAGAATAGTGTGTAATTTGCTAAAATTGGATTTCGCAAAGTTTCAAAGATCATTTGGTACCGATAATTTATCACAACTTGCAAAAAGAGGACAGGTTATCCTCTATATATAGGTGTGTTAACCACTCTATATATGTGTGAACCTCTATGCGTGTGTCTGTGTGTGATTTGATTTAGGAAATTTTGTCGTCAGTCTTGGGTGAATCTTCCCATTTTTTAATCTTTAATTAAGTCTCCATGTTGAGCATAGTAAATTTTATTAAATCACTTTATAATTGCCTAATGATTAACTATTGTTAAAAACCATTCAACTTAATCTTCTGATTTACCATAACAGTGTTAATAAATCTTAAATTGCTCCTACTTTAAAGCTGTGTAAGATCCATCATGAATCATTTTGTGAAAAATGACAAAGCGAGCAGGATCCTAAATGAGGATTCCGCAACAAATAATTTAAGTAATTCAAGAGGGATAGTAAAACACTCTTCCACAACAAAAGCACGCCTGTGGTTGTGTGCATGTGGTCGGCTAGCTGGGCACGTACAGCCAAGGATAACACCCGTCCACTCTAAGAACAGTTTGCTGTGATCTTATAAACAAAAAATGCCAAGGTGTGAAAGATTTTCAGGCAGCGGCAAACTTCAGTCATTATGGGGTGTTAAGATTTTACCATACAAGAACAGACAGATAATTTAGTTTTACATTGTGAATGACAGCAGTTTTCCCCAGTAAAATACTTGGAGTGGTAAAATTACTTCACAGTGATTAGCACCTTTCTAGACAAAATTTTTTACTTTTTTCTGAGATTAAAAACTTCAAAATAGCCATTTAGGTTTATTGTGAAATACAGTATTGAAAGAGCAAAACTGAGTATCACTAAAGTTAAACCTCAATTAATAAGCCACAAAAACTTATGACAATACATTCAGAAGACACTGAAGTACTTTCTTACATCCAAATCATCATTATCATTGAGGGAAAACAGATTTTCATATGAAACATGAAGCCAGAACAAAACTGACATATAATCAAATGTTTGCAGTACCAAACTGAAATAAATTTTCTGGTGAAGTAAATGGTATGTAAATTCCCAATCAGTGGGGGTATCAGTGTGACATCTGACACATGCACATCCATAAGAGCAAGTTCTCAGTTTCAGAATCCAGTGGATCACAGGCAGATATAGAATTTAGTTCTTAACTACAGTCAAAAGAACAAATACAAAAGCAAAAATAAATAATCTATTTTTCCAAAAAGGAATAAACCTAGGAGGAAATAGAGCAAGTCAGCAGAGAAGAGACAAAACCATTCCTCAGACTTCAAAAGTTTTCAGTAATAATGTCAAAGCTCTTAAAAAAACCCCTCAAAACAACAAAACCCAAATAATCAAGAAATAAAAAGGAAAGTCAAATATCTGGATAAGAGATTGAACCTAGAGTCCCCAAAAAAATAAAGAATAAAACCCATCAGTTAATTTTCACACTGGAAAAGGTCAGAGAGTCCATGCCAGACTTTGGACATCACCTGAAACACGGAGGATGAGGTAAATGCAGGGTGAGACACAAGGCTGAGGATACTGCTTCAGAGGCACAAGGACATGGGCCACCCTTAGAGAACTGCAGGTCAGCTGTAAGACTGACTCACCCAGGTGATACGACAGCAAGTGAAATTCAGCACAGCAGACCACAGTAACACGCATTGGGATGGATCCCACAAACACATTCAGTAACAAGTTCCAGAGGGACTGTTACCAAAAAGGTGATTTTGCCAGTGTAACAGCTCTTCAACAATGTCAGTTCAACCCCTACGCAACCGAAAAAAAAGCAAGCATGAAGTTGAGAATTGGTAGAAATTAGAAGGGGAAATACTTTACTACCTCACAGTATATTCCAGAGTATCCCCGTTTCCCAAGGGATGTATATCATTCCCAACTGCCCAGCCCAGAACAAGGTAACGGATCAAACCAGTCTAGAAGTGACCAGCAGGGATGATTGCAACCACTTAATGATTTCTGAAAAGAAGACAGCCATTTGCACTTAATCTTCAGGCCATCCAAAAGGTGGTTAGAGTGGTAAGGACTAGAAGAGGTAAGCTAATAGATGCCATAAAATAGTTAAGTAAGAATTGACTTTGCAATATGTTGGGGTTTTTTTGTAAAGGATGTAGTGAACATTAAATAGAAGTCATGTACTAGACTTAGGTACAAAATCTATAACCAACTCTACAAACAATGAGTGACTCATCACATAAAGTGTAAGTAAGCTAGAACAGATGAAGCTGTGAACAACAGGAGTCTGCACGGGTTCACAAAGGAATAAGACAAAATAAGTTAGGTATTGAAGGATATTAAAAATAAAAAAATCCACAGCGAAACCAACAACCAACCAAACATAAACAACTCCAATACAGAAAATTACCAACATGAAAAACTGCTACAGTATATTACATATTCTTACTGGCTCTCCTTTATGTTCCCTCGGACACCCACCATCAGACTTGACAGTGTGTTAGTGGGACTTTTGGTCTGATCCACTATGCTGGCTCTTACCCCACCAACAGAAGTAGGACAAAATTCTGGGAGTTAGTATCTGCACTAGTGCAGCAATCCTTTGGCAGAGAGGTTTATTAAAACATTCTTCACACTTACAACAAAGTTAATTGGTACTAAGTAAACACCATCATAAAAGTGCTTGGTCTAAAAAGCTCACTTTAACTAGCAGTTAATAGTCCAGCTCACAGAAATCAGTGAAGACAGGTAGGTATCGCACCAGGAAAGGACTGGAAAAGGGCTTGTTTGCTTGCTAGCCTCATGGTGTTAATCGCTACATCTATGCAAGAACAGCAGACAGTGTTGTCCAACTGAAGTCTGGGTGGCCCATCGCCCATCTCAGACTCCGGTGAACTCTGTCACTCGATGCCACAGGGCAAGTCACATCTGAGCAGGTCAAGCAGAGGGAACAGGGCTCCACACACTTACAGACCAAGCGAGGACTTGAGGAGTTGTCATTCTAGCCACTTCTTTCACAGCGGGCCCGACGACTGCCCACAGATGGCAAATTAGGGCTCCGTCTGATAACGTATGTCTTGTGCTACATCATGTATCTGGGTCAGAGAAGACATAGGTGAGAACCTATGGACTGTAGGAAAGCATTAAAGGGGAAGGACTACAAGCTTGTTTTCTGGGGCAGAACCAAAAGAAAACATTATTTCCTCATGCCTGAAGTTGTGCATATGCAGGCAGGGCAGCCTCAATTCCTTACTGTTCACAGATGCTTCACAGAGTGTTACGCATCCATCCCCATCTTATGCATTTATGATTTTTAGGAGCTAACCAGCATGACAGACTAAACTCCTCTGATGAACACATAAGCCCACTTCAGTCAATCAACACAAAAATTTACTATCATTGCACGAGTGTAAGATTGACCTTAAAGATAAACTGCAGATTCAAAGTTATTTCTAATCGCACCCAAGATGTCTCAGTTCAGATGAACATTACAGTCTGACTTTAAAAAAAAAAGGTTAAGAATTCTGACTTTAACAGACATAAATCAACTACAAAAAAATAAGATTTTTAATAATAAAATAAAACAAAAGGGTTTTTGTTGTTTTAAGATATCAAGGTCTAGTTAGAACATATAATTGCTCTCAAATACAAATAAAATATAAATTATAACCATCAAGTAATACCTAGAGGTAATGTGAATTTAATAGTTCATCTTCTAATCAAGTTTGTCTTACAAGTTTTGTTGTATTTCATTATAATCATATTTTAATGAGATTTGCAACACATCCCGGTAAGCCTGAAATAGGTTACTGTGTCGAGAAGAACTGCCTCAGGGAAAGCAAGGAAAAAAGACCTGGGACAGAGTCCTCTTCAGCCGTGCAGCGTGCTGCCTTCATCTGTCAGCTCTATTCTCTACCAGCACGTCTGTGATCACAGAGACGGTGTTACAGCAGCCTGTTACACATTTAATGAATCTGGCCCAGGAGAACAACATGGGAGGACTTCCCTTTGTGTTTTAATTGCACATTTCTTTGATACCAGAAAGACTGAGGGAAAACCTCTCACGCATGAGGCTACTGCCCTAGAGACAGTGTGGAATCTTTACATTTCCTTTCAAAGTATATAAACAGAAGCCTGAGAGCAACAGTGCAACAGGGAGTGAAGAATGCCACAGGGGCAACACTAGACAATTCCAAAGCAAATTATTATACAAATGTATATTAAACAGATCATTGTTCATCCACAGTAACTCATATTTTCCCCCCAGCTTTGTTGTAAGACAGCTTTGTACAAACCTTCTGTTGATATTAACTAGAATTAAAAAATTCAGAAAACACAGCAGACACAGGCCTGTGTTCTATATTTGTAAGGAGATGACTAATTTAAAAGCTGCCCCACCACTAAATAATGCAATGAAAAGATATTACTGGTGCTATCTTCAAAAAAAAATGGAAAAAGGAGCTGAACAAATGAGTCTGATACAGATAGATGAGACAGCAGCAACCAGCAGATAAACAGTTAACAGTGTTAATATGCAAGGAAGGGAAAAAAAAAAAAGAACTTCCTCCTTACTCTTCATCCACAAATGCAACTTTAATCTCAATTAGCTTTATTAAGGACCAATGGTTTTCTACAAAATATGCAAGAATAAAGTGGTCCCAACCTCTGTCAGATGACAGGGACTTGCAAGGGCCATGCCCACACCAGGGATTTTAAGCACAGATTGAAGTTTTTGACTTAACACAGACAAGTAACATTTTAGGAGCAGCTGAGGGTGTCCAGCTTGGTCTCTGACTGGAAGGAAGCAGATTCTCCAGGGCAGTTTTGCCCACTGGTTTCTTTTCAAGATCTTCTCCATCACCTATCCTTGACCCAGCTGGAGAACCTAACTCATGCTCACGCAACTCCACAAAGCAATTGGGGGTGCGGGTTGTCAGTGAGAAATTTGGGCTGATCCCTGAGGCCACCCTTCTCCCTGCAATCTGCTATGGCAGCTCAGGTGATAAGCAATATCCAGTCTCAGCCTTATCCATTATCTCCCAACATCATTTTTCAGCAATACAAACTCTCTCTGCAAACCTGCCTAACCCCAGCGCCCGCACTCACTCAACCTTTTTTCCAGAGAATGCGGACGAGATCATTTGAACTCAAGTTTTGCACAACATTTAAGCATCTTTTCATGCCATTCAGAGGTCCAAATGCACTAAATCAACTGCTTCATATTCTAGTAGCCCCCTATTCTTAAATACAAGCTACCTTTCACCTTCCTAATCTTAACTTCAGATATATCAGAACTGAAACTCCTTCTACCCACTGCATTTTGATTAGCCTATAGCCTTGTTTGTCTTTATACATTAAGATAATCCTAACATTCTGTGATATATGTTACAGCTGTAGTAAAAAATGAAAGACCCGAAACTGCCATTTTACCCTGTCTTTCTATAGAGAATTTGCACATTGAAGTCTACTCCAACGAGGACTATAACACACTGTTACGCACAACATGCTCTGTTCCCAAGGCTGATGTTCAGTCACTCACATGAAAGTCTATGCTATCATCTAAGTGTATTGAAAAGTTAAATACAAAGATATTTTCTTATTCTCATTTTATACTTTATCCTTAAGAAACTCCAATTCTCTCCATGTGGTTTTTTCCTCTCATTTTTTTCCACTTTTATAGTCTGCAGACTGCTTCTTCTCTCAATACAGCTGAAAAAAATTTTAGTTCTCTGCTTCTTCCACACAACTCTTTGAAAGAAATCTTTTGTTATCTTGCCACTACCAGTCACTTATCCCTCGAGAGCTCTGAGGTTTCATTTTCTGATCACCTCCAATTGTCTGTTCTTTCTTGCTGTCCTGCCCAGTGAAACCCTTCCACTTACATTGACTAAGGAAAGGGGGGTGGAAATAAAGAACAAAGAAGCCTATTTGCAATTTATTGGAAACTTGAATCATAAGAGGAAAAAATACGAACCCAAAAGACTACATTATAGCAAATCATTACTGCCAGTCTAACTCAGCACATAACAACCAACGCGCAGCATAACCAGAAGAGCCTCTACACATGCAACTATTTAAAAAGAAGTCTGAATCAGTCAGCGTTTTCAAGATGACTACACAGAACAGCAATGTTGTCAGGCTGCCCTGAAGTAACAGCGATTTTGATACAAGAAAAGGTTGGAAATGCATTCAGAAGTCAAGCAGGCTCACTGAGAGCACTGAGTCAAATCACCTTCTCTCTAGCGGGAGGCTCTGTCCCGCAGCTTGAGCTGCCGCTTTCCCCATCTCCACAGCCTGGTTTTGGAACCTGGCAACTGCTCACACACCCGAAATGATAACACCACTCCACTGACACTTTGCCATTTTGCAAATTTGACACATTTTAGGTTTTCTGCTTTTATGATGCAAGGCAAGCAACATTTGATAAAAGAAGGAGTGCAGAGTGATCTCATCTTCAACTATCAGCATATATTAAATCAAACAACTGAAGTGGAACAAGTGTCTGTATAAAAAAAAAAATTATACAGAAATGTGACTACCATTAAATGATTACATCTCTGGGAGACAGTACCACGTGCTTTTGAATTGTGCCTTTATGCCCTAAGTATTTAAAACAATCATTATAAGTCAGTCTGGGTATGTATTTCCACGTTATAACAAGGTTGTTCCAAAACATAAATCAAGCATCAAAGATGCTTTGCTATCAAAGAAGATAGAAAAATCTGGTCTCAGACTTTCAATTACTTCATTAAAAATAGTTGAAAAAATCCCAGCATACAACATAGTATTAGACCTTGAAAAAAAAGTCATTGATTTGTTCACAGCTATGAATTTCCTCTCTATCATTTCCGACAAGCTACAACACAGAACAGATCTCATCCATGTTGTTCCTTGTACACCGTTCTCCCTCTTCCCCATTCTGAGTTCCACCAGCTTAGAGTTATTGGTGTCTCACTGCTTTAGCCTGTAATTTAGGCCACCAAAGCAAGTTACAGCCACGGCAACAGGAGATAGATCCAACAGCAGTTATTGCTACTGAACACTGGCTGCTAAATGCAGACTGGGCATTAAGTAATAGAGAGGAAAAGGTGCAAGGTTGGAGCCTTCATTACTGACTCTGGTTATTATGTGTATCTTTGAAAATTCTAAAGAGGTAATCATGTCATACAAGGAAGGGAGGTTATCCTACGTCCTGCAGGGATCTGTGCTCAGGCTTGTGCTCTTCAATGTATTCAGAAATGACCTGGAAAAGCAGCAAACTCTTAGTGTTCCCAAATAATTCTGACTGTAAAAACAAGGACTGACCCCAAGTAATTGAAGAAAGACCTTGCAGTACAATAAAAGAGCATAAGAAAGTAAAATAAAAATTACCTATACAATGAATTCCAAATTCATTGTTTAAAAAATATCAAGAATTAAAAAAATACTGGATTTATGATTAGTGTTTCTAAGAAAGGTCAGTGCAACCCTCATCACTGGGTGAAAAAAGACAAACCAAGTATTGTGAAAGCAACAGAGAAGCAAAACATGATTTATGTATACTGGATAGACATATCTGATATTTAGAGTATAAATCCATGATACAGCTGTTTCTGCATTTGGCATATAATTTTTGCCCTCCCTCAAAAACTTCTTTTATCCTTCATATCTCAGAAAAAAACCTACAGTCACATCAGATCTTACAGTCTTGTCTTCTCTCATGTATAGAAATTGTTATTTCTCTTATTAGAAATAACACAGTAGAACTTTAATAGATTATTAATAGACGAGATCTGCAAAATTAGGATACAGATACTTTCTCACTAAGACTCACCAAAAACCATGATGAACTAATAGAATCCAACTTCCGTTTTCTCAAAATGATTATGGAAGAGATCATATTAAAAGACACAACTTGCTGCTGGAAAAGAAAAAATAAATCTGCTGAATATTGCCTCTCTCGCAATACTTCTAGCACTTCTATTATGCAGAGACACTAGTATTTCCTCACATGTCTGACAAAGGGACTGGAGTAAGCAGTGATCTGCAAATTAATTTATAGTAGCTTGTTACTGACCATTAACAAGCTTGTGCATAAAGACAGCTAAACATGCTTGTGCAGAGACTTCCTAAATGCAAGAGAGGCCAACATCAGCTAGACATACACTTCTCATTTCAGACTGACCATAGCAGTAGCTCTGCTAATCGCAGAAATGAAAGGATATGCAGTCTGTCAGAAAGGGAACAAAGACCTGTGGCTACAGGAGAAAAGCTCCCCGCTCACTGGGTTAGGATGCTTCATTTGCATTATTCGAAGCAAAACAGCTCCTGTCAGGAGGTTTTTGACCACCCATTCTCTTTCATTTCACGGTGGAATTAAGTGATATTATCTATAGCTAATTGTTTGAATTCTTAGAATGGGCTGAGTAAGCAGTAACGTAGGCCAGGCCACACTGGTTTAATACAGCTTTGGAAAACAGAAGGCTAGATCATCACCATACTCACATCCGCAGCGTAAAACAAACCTGTGACTTTTTGGTCAGAGAGCCGCGTCAGCCCCTTCAAGGAAAAAGTGCATCCAGAAAGGTGGAACGGGCTCTTTAGGAAGGACGGGCAGGGGAGATGAAGGAGGGGGGGGTCACTCTCTGTGTCAATGAGCAGCTCTGTCTGGGGAGGGACGAGGAGACGATCAAGAGCTTTTGGGTTAAGGGAGGGAAGGGACATGTGATGTTACAGTGGGGGTCTCCTACAGGTCACCCACTAGGAACATCGAGTGGATGATGCCCTCTATAGCCAGCAAGGAGTAGCCTCACATTCACAAGCCCTAGTCCTCATTGGGGACATAAATCACCTCGATATCTGTTGGAGGGACAACATGGGGCGCATAAGCGATGCTGGAGGTTCCCAAGATGCATTGGTGACAACTTCCTTCTCCAAGCAATTAAGCAGTCAATGAGGAGAGGTGCTAGGATGGACCTTGTTCTCATCAACAAGCTGGCGGGGAATGGGAGCTCAAGGGAAGCTGTTGAAAGTTCCCCTCTTCAGAGATCTGCTTGGTAGAGTACCATGGGATAAAGTCCTGGAGGAAAAAGGGGCTCAAGAAAATTTGTCAGTATTCAAGGATCACCTCCTCCAAGCTCAGGAGCAATCCACCCCGACAAAGAGGAAGTCAGGCAAAAATGCCAGGAGGCCTCCATGGATGAACAAGTTGCTCCTGGAGAAATACAAACACAAAAAGGAAGTCTACAGAGAGTAGAAGCAAGGCCAGGCAACCAGAGATGAACGCAGAGAAATTGTCCAAGCAGACAAGGATCAGGTTAAGAAGGCCAAAGCCCTGATACAATTAAGTCTGGCCAGGGACATCAAGGGCAACAAGAAAAGCTTCTATATGTATGTCAGTGATAAAAGGAAGACTAGGAAAAATGTGGGCCCTCTCTAGAATGAAATGAGAGACCTGGTTACCTGAGACATGGAGAAGGCTGAGGTACTCAATGACATTTTTGCCTCAGTCTTCACCAGCAAGTGTTCCAGCCACACCACCCAAGTCGCAGAAAGCAAAGACAGGGACTGGGAGAACGAAGGCCTGCCCATTGTAAGAGAAGATCACATGTAAGATCACCTAAGCAACCTGAAGGTGCACAAGTCTGTGGGACCTGGTGAGATGCATCTGTGGGTCCTCAGGGAACTGGAAGATGAGGTGGCTAAGTCACTATCCATCATATTTGAGAAGTCATAGCAGTCCAGTGAAATTCCCACTGACTGGAAAAGGGGAAACAATCTCCATTTTCAAAAAGGGAAAAAAAAGAAGAGCCACAGAACTACAGGTCAGTCAGTCCCACCTCTGTGTCCAGCAACATCATGGGGCAGATCCTCTTGGAAACTATGCTAAGGCACATGGAAAATAAGGAGGTGACTGGTGACAGCCAACATGGCTTCACTAAGGGCAAATCACACCTGACAAATTTGATGGCCTTCTACAACAGGGCTACAGAGTTGCTGGATAAGGGAAGAGCAACTGATGTCATCTACCTGGACTTGTGCAAGGCATTTGACACTGTCCCACATGACATCTTTGTCTCTAAATTGGAGACATGGATTTGAATGGATGGATCACTAGGTGGATAAGAAATTGTTGCACTCGAAGAGTTGGGGTCAATGGCTTGATGTTCAAGTAGAGACCAGTGATGAGTGGTTTACAACCAGTGTGACACGCAGACTTAGATCAGCTATTAGGAAGAAACTCTTTACTGTGAGGGTGGTGAGACACTGGAAAAGGTTTCCCAGAGAAGCTGGGGATGTCCCCTCCCTGGAAGTGTTCAAGGCCAGGTTGGATGGGGCTTTGAGCAACCTTTGAGCAACTTGATCTAATGGAAGGTGCCCCTGCTCACAGCAGGGGTTTGGAACTAAATGATCTTTAAGGTCCTTTCCAACCTGGACCGTTCTGATTCTGTGAAAACTCAGTATTAGGACTTCAGCTTTCCAGAGCTGCCACACCAGTGGCAGTGGACAGGCACCCTTCTGCTCTCAGAGCAAAAACACAGCTTCAATTTATGCACTGGTATATGACAGAGGTAGCAAAGGACTTGCTAGACATTTGCTGTATTTGCCTCACCTCAGTTAATTCACTGCTGAACAACTCACTGCCAATTTCTGCCTCAAGCTTCACAGAGGCACCATCTCTCTCCCTGAGTTAAAGACATGGTGGAAGCTAACATGTATCCCTCTGCAGTTTTATCTATTACACATGTCTGTGCTTATCCCCTCCGTGTACAAGTCCAAAGAAAAAGAAATAATTTCTTACTGAAGGAAGTCAAACCTCCCCCTCGCATTGTGCTTCTCAGTAGGCATGTCTGTGGCACGTACACTCTGCAGATTGCCAGCAAGTCCACAAGGCAGCACAAAGGTTTGGTTACAAAGAGTCATACAAAGGAACAAGATCAAAGGCAACACCTGCAGCTCAATAAGCACACAGGCAATAAAATAAAGGGGCCATTTCTTCCAGGAGCACTCTCGCCCCATGAAGTGATCCCCACTTCACTTCTACTGTTCCATCACGGCACCATTTCACATCCATTCAGTTCACACACTTTTCAGGGTACATACCGGAAAAGTCAAGAATCAGCAACAGCAATCAAGAGCCCCATCATCTCAGATTCCGGGTTTCATCAAGGTATTTTGAACTTAGAGGCAAGAAGGGGAGAGGTACACTTAATTGTGGAGAAGGAAGCACTTGTGAAAATTCTGGACTGTGTTATGTCAACAGACTGTTTATTCTGAGAACCAGACAGTCCCATTCATTCATCAGGATTACCCAGACACTAAAACTAACCAGATTTTTTTTAGAAGTTATATTTATATGAATGATATGGGGAATTTGGTTTTTCATCAATTCAAAATAAATCAAAGATACACTACTAATAAAAAACAAATTTCACAATAAATGAAAGCACTCAAAACCAAGACACATCAAGCCATGTGTGCAGATGATAAATGTATCTTTGCACGCCAACTATAGTCATCTTTGCTATAAGAGCTAGAAAAATTTTTTTAGCCAAATGATTCTTCATTTGTATCCCACATGTCACAGGAAACAGGTATGTATATACATGATTAATACAAACTTATTAGCTATAACTAGTTTGTAAAGAAAGAGGTTACAAATTCACAGGAATATCAGCTTCTTAAATTATAAAATGGATTAATTCAGAAATCAAGGTAAATAGTAATTTTAGCTACCCTTATAGAGAGGCCTAAAATAATACTAGGCATTACAAACTACATTTCCTAATTTAAAAGACTGATGCTGAACTGAAGTTTTACTTTGTAGTGAAAATGTTGATTTTTGAATGGATACACATGCAAGGGCAAAATTCACAGATCTCACTGAAAATGAACATTCAAAATAAGTATCACAGAAGAGTTTAGTCTAGTGTTGTAAACATGAGTCATTGCCAGACATACCTTTTGAAGGGAATGAGATGGCAGCGTTCATAAAATGGAAGTAGCAAGTTTAGCTTACTCTCACCCTACTATCATCCTTTATATCTATATTTAAAAAGAAAACTAAACAATATATGGATTTTAAATAATTCCCTTCAACTCAAGACCAGGTTAAGCTTTGTGTGTGACAGATATTTCAGTGTCCCAGAGCGTTCAATCCGTATCATCTCACCTTTTACAAACTGAGTAGGTTCGGCACAGAAACCATTTGGCAGTGGCCTGCATAAATCATTTCAGAAAGATATTTTTGTTTCCTGCTCCTGCCCATTCAGAGCCAGCTAAGGATGCAGTGGGGAGAGAGGAAGAACACAGAGATGGAGTTGCATTGTATGTACTTTCTCCCACGCATTACCACAGGAGGCAACTTCATGAACTTTAACAGGTGCACCGATACTAATCAAGCAGAGAGGAGAAGTTAATGTCCTATCACAGAGCTCCCTTACTATTCTTCCCCACTTTCAGTTTATTTTATATTTTATAAAGCTTCTCTAAGCATCTTATATAGGCCTAAATTACGCAGGTCAAGAAAATTGGACAGCTCAATCTTACCAGGAACTCACAGCCCAAAACTCTAGTACAGGATACAAAATCGGCACTGAGCTTGGTTAGTCTGTATTGCATGAGTGTTTCAGACATTTCAAAACTGTCCTTTTGAAACACAATTTTAAGAACTTATTTTAATAGTGTTTGTCACATAATCTAGTAGAATTTTATTTGCTCAAATACCTTTTAAAAAGTGCATGGAAAAGGTCTGGGTTTACCATGGGAGCACAGAGGAGAGGTAAGAGAAAAAAAAAAACCCACAATGAACAAAACCAGTTTCTTTTTGTTTGAGAGGACTTAGTTACTGAAATACATTCAGCCACCACTCAAAAAATCCAGTTTCAATGGGATAACCCATATTACATTTTCATTTCCACCTAAAGGAAATTACTGCCTGGAGCAAGCCACCAAGAGATCCCCATTCTCCCTTTCCAAATGCTGTCTCTCTTCCATGTTTCAGCACTTCAGACGGCAGACCATGAGCACCACAAGAAAGTGTTACCCCCCATTAGTCCCGTAGAGACGTGAAAAGCAGAGATGTGAAAGCCATGCAAATCACAGGTAAGTCCTTGATCAGACCGTCAGTCAAGAGCCGAGCACACAATGTCTCCAGGACTAATTCCTGCTTGCTTGAAACTGGGGGGGTACAGGGAGCGCTGAGCTTAGCAGGAAGCCATGGACTTTCTCAGCTGCTTCTTTGGTATTTAAGGAACATCAAACTTCATATCCCATTGTATGTTTATCTCTTTGAACATAAATTGTATGTAATCACTTAAAAGAAGCTTTTCTTAAGGTGCCTTCCAGCCAAGTTTTACCAGAAATTATCACCATCAAAAAGGCAGAAAGTCAGCATCCCACTTCTCAGGTGTCTCAGAAATAATTATCATCCCCCTGCAGAACACACTGGTATCAATCTGAATACTACCTAGCAATGGCAGACTGACAATACTACCAGAATTTTTATCTTCTAAAAGCATAGGCTCTGATTATCTCCATAACATTCAAACCCCTTATGGCCTGTAGCATTTGGGAGTTATATTTTGGTACTTACAGAACAGAGGTCTACATAAATGAAAACTAAGCCGAAGGGAAAACTATCCAGTTGTAATAAGAGATAAGAACATGGAATACAAGAAAACCTTTATTATTTAAAACAGAAGAATAAACTATCTATATGCAAGCTATAGGTTGGGGGTTTTTTTGCTTGCATATTTACGTGCAAAACTAACATTTCACAAGTGTTTAAATCCTTTTTTTTTTTAAATTTCTTGGCCTGTATATATTAAACGCACCTTGTAATGAAGGAAACGCTGCCAACTGTTTCCCTGGGAAAAACACCCGAGTAAAAGATATGGAAGAAATCCAGTGCTCAAACTAGAAGATGTCAACATATTTGAACGAAACCTGGCATAAGCCACAGTGCAATACAAAAACTGAAACCAGTTTGGGTGGACAAGAAAGCATGCCTCCAGTTAAGTCTGTTAACGGGGAACCATGGCTGCCAAGTACATCAAACATTCTAGGTTTCCAAAAGGAAACATTACCTTTGTAAGAGACTTTCTTTCTCATGTCTGTCTAATCGGGAGTGGCACATTTCAGGCATTCAGATCATAAAGCAATGACAACAATGCAGAGTCACATGAAGCTGTTCTGTGCCAGCTGTGTAAGCTTCCTGAAATTTCATTCACTAAAAGGTCAAGAACTTGTGGGACTGTACATATAAGGCCTTTCAGAAATTATTTGGGAGTTCAACTGCCTGTAAGATTGTCCTTGTCGCTCGGTACAAAACTAACATTTCACTGATTTGCTTGGCAATGTGACATGTTGCCCGCATATGTTCTGCCATGCAGGAAATGCATTTAGTCTTTTGTGTGTGGGTTTTTTGGAACCAAGAGGCCCTCTGCCTTAGGAAAAAGGTTACAGGGGGTATGACGGAGATCAGCAATTTCCAATTTTACCTATGCAAATCAGTGTGTTGCTAACGATCCTAAACAAAGAAGCTATTAAAAATAATCACAATTCAGATTTTAAGTTCATAATTTTAAATTTAAAAAAATTATTTAATCTATCCTGAAAATATCAAGGATTTGGAAAATGGTATTCTGCTCAGCCTAATCCTAATGTGCTTGGTTATAATCAAACATACACAACCCAGCAAAATATAGCCTCTGGCTTAAAAACAATCCTGTATTAAAGCCATAGGTAATCTGTCTTACATAATGCTATTTGCATTTTTTTAATCCTGTTAAAAATACTTGTGACATCAAATCAATGTCTTCTACTCACAAATGCAACATCCAAACCAGGAGTTGCGTTCATGTAATAGAACTGCTTTGGGGCTTTTTTTTTATTTTATGAGCAGTCCTTCTGTAGCATTTGTGGTATACAAAACCAGCACGGTGGTATGAACTGAAGTTTAGTTTTTTAGTATAAACATAAATAAATGTAGAGAACTATCACCACTTGTCCTAAGAAATAAAACTAGAGCCTGATGTTCCAGTTCAGTGAATTATTCCCACCTGTGGGCAATGGGATGGTAACACAAAGTTTTGCCATTAAAAAAAATAGACTGTAACATTAATATTGACTTTATGCTAACTCACCTCATTGCACCTAAATTCTGAACAGCTTGTAGCATTGAAAAGTCCCAGGATGTAGGCAGATACCCAAATATACTACACAAGTCCCAATTTCCCGGAGAGTTGCCTTCGTTCACTTCCCTGTGCACAGAAGCACATCTTCTGTGTGGATAAACACTGACCTCCTGCCTGACATCCTGCAGCTCTCTAAGGAGATGGGACTAAGCATGCAAAATCTACAACAGTTGTCTATGAGAACTGGAGAAGCCAGATGTGATGGGAATCACAATTGCTTCTGAGAAGCAGAAATGGTGACATTCCTCCTCACTTTGTTGCCGGACAGGTGGTTAGAGCATACACATAAGGATGGCAGATCCAGCTTCAGGCCCCATGTGAGAAGAGCTGGTTGAGTAGGGCTGATGATTTATTACAGAACACAGACTCAACAGAGAGCATGACGTGGCACACCAGCTCTCTCTCAGGCATTCTCTGTTGTACAGGAGCTCAGGACAGAGGGAAATTCTCACATTCACACAATACCCTGGGTCCTGCAGTTAGGACACGGAGAACAGAAGTGACCGAGACCCTGTGAAGGCCACCAAAAAAAAACAAAACCAGAATCAGTATCTCCCACTTCTGTGTCCTGTGCCCTGATCACTGAAAAAAGAGTGTTCTTACTTCCAATACTTCTAAAATGTCCACCCACAACAAAACTGTTTTAGACAGACGTCTTCCGAAATGGAGAGAGGACATACAGCAAAATTAGAGAGCAGTTAATCTTGGAAAGGACTTCTGAAGTCACCTGGTTTAAACACTTACTTCCCACCGTGTTCAGCACAGGAACAAATCCAAAGTTAGATATCCTAATGATTCCTTAATGTTTTTAACTAAAGACAGACAAGAAATTCATTGAACTGGTCTTCAGAGAGTCCTTATTTCTCATAATGACGCAAAATGCTAAAACCAAAGTTATATTAAGCAGGCTGGCTCACCACCCTATACCAAATTGTTCAAATTCTGCTGCAGTTGTGTTTAAGTTAGGAAGCCAGGATTTCACTCTTATTATACACAAACACACGCAGAGCACTACATTTACAGGTATGTTCAATTATTACACTAACATTTCTTAGAAAAATATCACAGAGGTTCCAGTAGGTTTCCAAACTCTGAGCTGCTTTAGTTTCAAGTCTGGTGTTCGGTTTAAATTTGAAAATGCAAGTGCTGCACGTCCTACCAAGTCTGGCACTCACTTAGCATAATAACAAAGATTGTCTAGCCCAAGGTCTCATCTCAGGGAGCAGCTGAAAGCAGATGCCCAAGGGAGAAGGATACATTTGTGGCAATACTCTCCAAGTCTTCATCAACCTGAATCTCGGAGGCTTGCTGCAATTTCCCATCGCTCACCTCTAATGTTACACTGTCTTGATGAAGTACTAATATTTTTACACCATTGCTGTCATCAGAATAAAGACCTCTAAAATCAGGAGCTATAGTACACTGTTCGAAACACTACACACTTCTAGTGGCAATGGCTGTAAAGTTAACAATAAAGGCTACTCATGAAACTACTCATAAACCACACTGTGCTTTCATAAAAAAAGGCAAAATACCATTAATTTTTTTTTCCAGAAGGTTTTTCAAGGATCTATCAGTCCTTTTATCTTGATTTTACTATGAAATTATGGTCGAAAACAATATACTCTGTATTGTGGCAAGGTCTACAGAATTTATAATTGTGAAGAAAAAGAAAAAAAAAAAGAATGAAATCCAAGCACATCCTACACTGACGCTGTGTGCATGCTCAGCACACTCACTCACCAGCTCCCAGCACAGTCCAGCAACTGTTCAGCTGAAATATCTCAAATTGGCCCCTTGAGCCCCCCGTGCAGCACGGTGGCTGACTGAGCTCCCAACTGCTTTACAATAAGGCAGCTGGTAAACAGGACGCCTCCAGCTGAGACTTGTGGACAGTCCCTGAAGTTTCCCCAGGCAGGTCCTCTGTGCACAGGCCAACTGGTAGGAGTTGCTCATACGCTTAAACGTACAAATACTCTTCCAGGTCAAGAATTCAACATTCGCAGAAACTCCTCGAGAAATATATATAAATATATGCAAGAGAGCCAGGAAATGTTTTGTACAGAGCTTAATGTTACCAAGATAAACAGATCATGCATAAACAGCAGAAAAGAGTTTGTAGAGTCTCATCTAATCCAGCTGAAGAGACTCCCATCACCATCCAGTAAAGGTCCATCAGGCCCCACAGAGAGATTAGATTCCCTGTCTGAGCATTAGCCAACACCACAGGAATCAGTCAATTACTTTTCCCATCCATCCTTTAAACAAGTCGCTGTCTGATTGTGCAACAGTATCGGGAAAGTTACTTGGAGACAAAGGATTACGTTGTCTTTTTCAAGGAAAACACTATGGTCACTTCCCAACACTTACCATCACATTAAGTCTATTTTGTCTGCATCTGTGTTGCTTCCTTAATGGTTTCCAGATTAAAGTTCTTGGCATAATACCCAGAAATATTTGCTTTATCAAAGGTGCACCGAACTAAATGATGGAAAGTGATCAAAAGCCCAATTCAAGCTTCAGATTAATCTTAGAGGCATTACTCCTATTTTACACACAAAGAGCAGACCAGAAAAAGTCCTAAATACTGAGGCATTTTCCTGTAATCTTAAAGTAATGACACCAGATGGAAAAATGAAACCCCACACACTTCTCACACATTTTTCTCAAATACTTGAAGTAAAATCACACTGTCACCAGTGTTCTTGCAAGTACTTTAAAATACTACCCAGACAGGATTAGAACAGTGTTTCCCAAGTTAAGGCTGCATCTACCACTTACATTACAAGTTCTCAGATCAGTCCAAGTGTAATCAGTTTCACAACTCTGGGTTCACAAAAAAAAACCAACCATAAAACTCAAGTTTGCTTTTATTTCTATTTATTTATACACACCATTAAGTGGTTCCAAGAGTTCTCCTTAGATATTACCTTCTTACTGCAACTGTCTTGAATTGATAGTGGCAGGTTTTGATAAGACCAGCTCGGGACAACACGGTCATCACCTCATAAGGTATGATTCCCACTTTCGTTTCCCCTGCCAACCTCAAACAGCACAGTTAATTTTCAATTATCCAAGACAGTAAAGGGGTCAGATGCACAAGAAAAAAACCCCACAGGGATAATACATGTGTACACGTATTAAGTTACAGATGAACACTTAACAGTATAATTGATGCCAAAGAGGTCAGTCGTATTGTTGATACAAATGGACACAAATCTCTTGACTAATACTGACCTCAAACCAGTCAGTAGCACATAAAAGCAACTCTCCTGCTCTCTGACCTGAGCTTCCTCGCAGGAAGCCAGTTTGGGCACTTCTGCATTTAATGCATAACCTGGAAATTAAATACAAATAAATTAACCCCAGCAGAAATCTTGGAGAATAAACAGAACTACATATAATGGAAAGCCATCTATTTAAAGCTACTGTATCATGATAGTTCTAATGATTACAAACTGACCGTGCAACAATAAAACCATTACCAATTCTCAGGACGGTTGGTTGGATGTGTAAGGGAAGCTCCACCCCTCCACTCCCCATGTCAGATGTAACAAAATAAAGTCTCAAAACTCATGACCTTTCTGTCAATGAGTTTTGTATTTGTTAAACTAATTAATAATTTGATTACAACAAAACATCATCCATTTGTGCTGAAGATGAAGTCATCTGGACATGCTGAAGATGAAGATCATCTGGACATGCTGGTTCTCCAAACTCTGTAACGGTGCCAACTCCCTCAGTCATCTGCAGGATATTGTATTTTCTTCACATTATAGTTGTTAGCCTTCCACTACTGAAAGCACTATTCAGAATTAAACTAGCTGGATATAAATCCAAGTTTTCCTTTCCACAGGACCTCAAATACAGCTCTGTCAATGGTAAAGAAAACTTTTGACAAGTGAGGTTTGCTACATGAACTGCTTCTGAAAGTGGAATATTTAGACTAAGCGCGTCCTTTCACACACTGTTTCTAAACTCTGGCACTGAACAGTATAACAATGATATTTTTTTCTGACCAATGCGAATATATTTAATGGAGCAAGCTTTAACGTGCTTTAAAAATGTAAGGGCTAAGAAACTGTACTGCGTAGTACTCATTAATTGTGTCTAGGAGCTGTAGTCACAAATTGCAATCTGATAAGGACTGGCAGTGTGTGGACAGAGTCACAGCCTCAAAGAACACACAGAAATTTGCAAAATAATTTTATATGAAAACTCAGAAATCATTATACTGCAAACAAAGGTTTTAAGATACTTACTTCAAAGTCTGTCTAATTATATTTAAGTATGTAAGCCTTCTCACAAGGAACCTTTACGTTTTGTTTTACAGTTCTGTGCCTATTACACAATTGCACTAAAAGTAAGATTTACATACTAATTACTTGCCTGTGCCTGAATAGCAGGTATTTAAAAACCTATCACAGGATGCCAGAAACAGCAATGAAGGGATAAAGATGACAAGGAACTAAAAAATGTTGCTCTTCTGGGTCCTACTTACAGACTTGCAAGTGTTTCATTTTGGACTCTGCGCAAACCTTTGTTTGAGGATTAGTGTTCAGAAATTGAAATGCATTATCAGAGTTAAGTTACATTTTGTGTTCTATCAGAAAAGCGATGGGTTGTTTTTTTCCAGTAATATCTAATGTCAAAAAATAAATATCGACAGCTCTATTTTCAATAGGTAATATTTAATGTTGCACGGCAGCATATTTAGAAGTACATAAAATGTTTTAAATTCCAAGTCATATTTCAAGGCAATGCCAACACAATATAAATTTCATTCCTTTTATAGTTAATTATAAAACTATACTAATATTGAAATTGGGGGAAAATTAATCTAATCAATCGCGTAATTCACTATGAAATGCAAATCCATAATTCCACTAATCTGAATTCTATTTTTGAAAAATAACAAATATTAGTCACGGTAATGCATTAGCTCATTGTAATGAATTAGGAATTATTTCTCACAATTGCAGATAAAACCTTCCACTAATGAAAGCAAACATTCAACTATTTTTACAGATACGCATTCAGAAACAGATGTCTCCATCTTTTACTACCGAGGATAAGTCAGGTACTCAACTTTGGGGATCAGCACTATTCTGCATCTTCAGAGAAACCTGTGCTTATACTAACTTGCAATTTCATTTCAGCATTCTGTGACAATTCATCTTTTTTACATATATTTATATATATAAATGTGTAGAATAATCACTGGATCCCAAATCAAGATACCATCAAGGTCATTTTTTCACTTGTGAGCAGCAAGACAAGGAACAGACACACTGTCTTTATGAGGAGAAAACTACAACTAATTCTTTTTTGCACTATTTTTTTCAACTTATTTTTTGCCAATTTAGACACCACCTCATAGTTATAAGCATCATTCACTGCAATGACAGCCTTAAGTTTTGTTTTAGTAAACACGAAATCACAGCACTATTCTGTTAGTAGCTCTTTGTATGTAATTAAATAGACTTCTCTTTGCTTTGTCTCCCCTCACATTGTTATCTCCCACACTTTATTCTGGTTTCAGCACTTTCTTACTCTTATCTCTTCCATTCCAATTAAAGTCTTTTTCCTAGCAGTCAAACCAGGAAGCTATGCATTAGTTTGTAATTTGAGCTTTCCTACTTAAAATAATAAAAATACTGGTATTTATTTACTTTAGCTTGCAGTATGAAAATTCTTTGTCGTGAGTACAGTAACTGCTGATGTGTCTTTTGATATAATCTAAGTTAAACTAAGCAAGTGGGAAAATTCACAGAGATCCTTGACTCTGTTAGGACAGCTTCACCTCAGAGGAGGAAAGAAGCACACATCAGTGTCTATACAACACAATGAACATAAAGGCTTCATACTAATGCTCACTTTTGCATTTAGCATTTAGCTTCCAGCAGACTACAGCTATTGCACGTGGTCTCAGCAATATCGTTTCTGTCACTCTATTTAAGGGGCAGAATTCAGCCCTTGTAGAGAGTTGTCAAGTCTCATAACTCTTAACTGAATTTTTCAAAAGCCCAGATGCATAAATCAACTGATTATTAAGAGCAATTCTGGGGGGGGGGGGGGGGCGCGGAGGAGAAGCTAGGACACATTAGCCAAGTCAACTATGAAGATACAAATCCTAATAAATCATTAACTCCTATGATACTCCCGAGCATCTGATGCTGTCAATATTGTTACTACACTTCCCTGCATGGGGAATGGATACAGTAAGAAACCTACTCCCATATTCTACCCAAGGAGGTGAGAAGGCTGTGAACAAGTACATAAAACCTTAGAAGTAACTTGAAGAAATTCCTCCAGATAAAGTTCTGAGGATGGTATCTGCATACCATCTTACAAAGGACCTCTTCAGAAGTCCTGCTGTTAACTGAACTGTGACTACTGGAAACCACAGTGCAGAAACTGGAAATCTGGGGCAGCATTTAAGTCTATTTTTTTGATGATGCTTCACTCCAGCACAGCTGGTAGATTTGAGACCCCCCCAAGAGAGCAATCAAAGCTCTTAAGACTTGCCCCTAAAGAATAGCGTGACTTCGAAACAATGGGATGAAGACTTTGCCTTCCTTACAAAAACTGTCTAGATGAGATGGTGCCTGAATAGTGAAAGCCAATACATGGCATGCTTTGATTAATCACCTACATTCCTAGCAAGAAAGCTAAATAAAAAGGACTGAGCTTCATCTTTTCACTAAAAAATACAGTATAGCATTCCTTAAAAAGGCTATTTTATTGAAATATTTAATTTTAGGCCCATAATGTTAAACATTTTCCATGATACTCTGAAGAGTAAAATCACACACTTGAAAAAAAATAAATGTCATTAATAATAAGAAGGAAAAGAAGAACATGCAAATCCTGGGGGATCTTTGAGAAAGCATGAACTTAAAGAATAATTTAATTCTGTCTGAATTAAATTACAAGAGAGAAACTCATGAGAAAGCAGTCTGTTCTTCATTTCCAAGTGACAATGCGCATGGGCCTGGAAAACATGCTTGAATTAAAATCACTGGACTCCATATAAAGGTAAATAGGTTAAGTTTAACAACGTACTCACAGGTCCAACTAATCTGTTGAACTGTTCTGACTTCCATCATAGGAATACAAAGCCACAGGCGAGTCCTAAGCAGATGCATTTACTTTCATCTTGCACTGGCAAAATATTATTTAATGGTTATGAAATTCTGTGCATCTATACTGTGTTATTTATTCACTCATTGTCTCACTCTATTTTTACAGGCATAGGCAGTCTCCCAAGGACTTCGGTTTGGAGTCATTAAACAATGTGTCTGCCCTCTGGTGGTCACACTCCACTTTATATATTCCCACTTTTTATCATTTTTAAGTTAAAAATGCACTTTATACAACTACCACCTAAAAGGTCCAACGGATAATTTAGCTTTTAGCCATCCTGGGCTGGCTTGCTTTCCATTTATGTAATTGCTTATATTTCAACTTTATCATGCAGAAATAGCCTGCACATAATTTAAGGTGTTCCTCATTTTGTCCATACATAGAACCAAGTTAAGACAACAATTTTTAAAGCACTCAAACCACAGGAAAGCAGAAAACTTGTGAAAATTCCCTAAAATAACACCTGAAGTTTCAGCTTGTATTGAGATTACACGTTTGGCATTGTCTGGGAGAAGATGTTCTTCCCTGTAATACATTGAAATGTTGGCCAGTAGACTCCAAGGCCCATAAACACATGAAATATTTCTGAGGGAAGACGGATATTTAAGACTATTTACACATTAAAGGTGTCAGAGTCACGGTCCACAGAAACTTGTACAACACGGCATAGCATGCGAGACTGATATGGACAAAGACATTCAATAAGAAAGGACCAGGGTCTGCAGTCCAGGTGTTAGCACTGTTCCTCTGACAGCTGCATGTTGGTTCACATGACAGAGCAGCAGTCATGCAGCCTCCTTACTTACTTTTTATTATATATCCAGGAAAAGAGAAAACTCTGAGCTCTAAGTCTTCACTGTCAGAGAAGCAGTAGGCGGAATCCTCTCTCCCTCATTATTTGATGCTTTTAAAAGACACTAGATGATGTAAAAACCACACAGACAAACTTCAGAAGGATTCAAAATACACTTGACATGTAGAACACTGACATCAGATTTGTTGGCTGGTTTAGATGTTTAACCAAAAACCACCTCAAAAACAAGGAGACCAAAGCACATAAGGGACATAGAACTCCAGTGTGAAGGGTGGGTTCCTTCACACTCCCACAGATGTCCCTAACACCCTTGTAGGATTACTTGGACTGGGTTGTGCAGTAATAGGGGCAGACGAGAACCATTACTACTATGTCTAAATCAAACCTATGCCTAGGGAAGAAAAATGACACCTGCAACTGAAAGAATAGCTCAGGAGACTCTGGATTCTCTACACGTCTCAGGAACACATGTTCCCCCTTCAACTTCCATTGCCAAGGTAATGGGTATCTTTTGGTGCCTCTGAACTTCACTATTAGTAATAAATATGGTGGTAAATGAAAGTAGAAACCTTTTGCATCTGGCAAAAACACCATACCCTGTACAGCACCTCTGGTCACAAGGGCTCTTGTCGTGACTTCCAGACTTGATCCCTGCAACACTGAAATGATTTCCCCACTCTCCAAAGAAAGCAACAACTTCCTCAAAATGTGCCAGGACTCTGCAATGCATCAAGGTGCCGCCTGCGGCTTTTAGTGCTACTCAGAACTCAATTCACAACATGGAAAACGGGTTGCCATGATGTCCAGAGCTGATTTAACAAAAACAACTCCTAACTGCAAATGCTCACCATCCACGGACAGCACAACTCTTCACAGCAGCCACACCCAGAACACAATACTTACTGCTCCAAGACTCAAAAATGACAAGAGGCCTCAATTTATCCAACACTGCATGCAAAAACTCTATTTCTGTTTTTTTCTCTTTTAATGCAGAGCTCCCCTGCTGTAAACTAACTCAAGTCCTGCAAAATCTTGAAAGGATGGGAAATAAAAAGGAATATGTCTCCCTCTTCTAAGCCTCAGTAACAAATTCCTAGTCAGAACAGATTAAAAAAACAAGTGGCTAGCACAGCCTATCAACATCTCATCTCATCCAAGGAGAGTACCAGATTCTCTTTTTTTTTTTTTTTTTGTGGCCATGTAACAATTACAACAAAATTACCAAATTCAGCAGAGCTGACAATGAAAAAATTACCTTCTGGTTTCGGGAAAAGAGCAGCAACTCTTCCTACTGCATATTTAATTTGTCTGGACACCACAGCAGTGTTCTAGAGATGAGTGGGCTTAGTGGAGGGACCCACAAATTCCAGCTTACTCAAAGTGGCAGTAACCTAGTCACTAAACCTGTTTATCCTACCCAAAGAACAGACATGACCAAGCTTACCTCTTTTTGATTTCACTTGCAAATTGTAATGAGGAAAGCACATCACGCACCTCCTGCATTTTGATTCCCCTAGAGATATGAACCAGCAGGACAGGAAACCTCACTTTTTAGTCCTCCTAAGCACTGGAGAGGCAGCGAAGAGGACCATCTATCCTGTTACATAGGGTAACTTGCAGTGCACAAGCCTACTAATGAACAACACTGAATTCTTAAATACTCTTGAAAAGCCCTTTAAATGGCAGGGAATAT
The DNA here is from genome assembly GCA_020746105.1 of Trogon surrucura. Taxonomy (NCBI): domain Eukaryota; kingdom Metazoa; phylum Chordata; class Aves; order Trogoniformes; family Trogonidae; genus Trogon; species Trogon surrucura. Next base: position 189,992,734 of record CM036617.1, read on the forward strand.
GCCATGAAGATAATAGGGCTATGTAATGTTTTCCTTCAAATTGCTTGATTTGGTAACTCCTAGGAAAAAAAAAAAAATAAAAAAAATCCAACCAACTCAGCCCTTCACCAATAGTAAGAGAAATTCTTGGGTTTTTTTCTTCTACTCCCCTTCAAGTAACTCACTTCCCTGCTTTTGACTTGCTCTTCAAAATTCTTCCCTCCCTCAGGACTGGTTGCACTTCCCACCTCACACCAAGGAGCTACCCCCTGCTTCATCCCACACACTTTTATGAGTTGTACATACATTTCCTCTCAATCTATTCTACTCAGAGCTCCCAAGACTGTTTCTGTTTCTCTTTCAGATTTCCAGTTGATTTTGTTGCCAACTCCCTCACTTCTACCACTTTTCTAATGCAAAAATCGGTAATATATTTTGTCCTTCATCCTTCTCCTCATACAGTGGTCCTCCTCATGTAGGGTTTGGGGGTTTTTTTTGGTAATTCATTATATTTGGCCTCTTTCTTTAATTTTTTTTTTTTTTATTTCTACTGCCTTGCCCATGCTACAATATTCAGCAGGCCAGTACCTGTGCACTGCTCAGTTAACTCCATGGTACTGCTCTTCACCAGCAGAAATGTTCCTTGACTCCAAATCTTGTACAAAAGCACTTTTTGCATTAATTGATCAGATACAAAGCCTTTGCATGTGCACCAATACACACAGAGCCCCAGAGCGTTGTAGTTGCCTAAAGGCAACTCCTTTACATGAACACTCCGAATCAAGTTGGAGAAATGTTGAAAACGCAGAAAAGAGAAAGTTAGAAGTGAGACGCACAATTCAGAAAGACAAAGAAAAATCTGTGCTCATGTATAAACACTGTCAGCTCCTCACTTAGGTAACCACCTGTAGGAAAATGCTATGTTAATATTTTGGGTGGCTGTCCAGAAAAGTCTAATTAGTGGCCAAAGACCAACTCATACAATCAGGAAGTTATGGATCAACTTTTGTCTTCCTCAAACAAGCTGTTAAACAGCAACAACTACGAGCTTTAAATCAGGGGAAATTAAAAGGCCATATGTACCTAACCGTGCAGATAAATTATGAGGACAACTGTATTTCTACTGGTACACATCCAAATTCAGCTATCTTACACAAGGATTTACAGAATTTAGAGAGACTATGGTTGTACCAATTCTGTCTGATTTCATTGACAATTCAGACAGACAGTTCCTTTCTACTGAGCCTGTTTCTAAAAGTTATCACGTCTTCATAAGTTGAACTGGTCTTTTTTTTTCCCCTCACTTGGCTATTTTTGTACATCCGAGATGCTCTGCATGAAATGCTGCTTTTTATGTAAAGTTTGGTTGCTTAAAGTAGAATGGGGGTACTGTGAACTCTTGCAGAAACATTTTATAATTCAAGCTGTTATACTTCCATGCTAAAAAGTTAACAAGGGGAAAGCTGTAATCACATTATGAATTGAGCCATTTCAAAACCAAAACAGTGTAGGAAAACAGGGTATTCACAAAACGAATACTAAGATACATTTATCCCGATTCATACAGCAAAACAAAACCAAAACAAAAAAAAGCTTCTTACAACAGTTAGTAGAGGATCCAGATGAACATTTCTGTCCTTATTCAACATTTACTAGAAGGGAGAAGCTAAAGAGCAATCCAGAGGAGTATTTGCAATGCGATTAGGCTGGACAAGTAAGTCTGAATGTACGCCAGCTGCAGGGGCCTGCCCTTAATTCACACAATCAAATGTCTAGTGTGTCTTACAGTGTCTAGCATCAGTATCTCCAGTATTAGAAGTCTCATCAGATATGTACTTGTTTACTGAGCATCTTAATCAGGGTCTGAACACGTATCTAGCTGTACCTTCTCGCAGTCTATATGTCAGTCCATCACCATCTGTCAGTTAAAGCTTCCACAGACAGAAGGAAAAAAAAATAAATCAATTCAAACAAATGCATTCGGCACTCAAACTAAGCTATCATTCACATTTCAATATAAGACTTGAATTCCTTTTCAGTGTTTTTCAACTTTGACCCAGCTCTACCCCCTCCTTCACTGAAAAGGGCAAAGACAACAGCCCAGCAAGTGGGACAGGCAAAACAGACCTCCTTTGTTCACTTTTTCCCTTTCAGTTTTCTATTGAGGTAAATAACCGAAAGCTCAGCCAGCCTCCAGTAGCTCGGAAGAAAGCAATATAGCTAGCTTGCAACTATCGTTTCCTGGCTAACAGACAGTAGGACAAAACTTACGGTGCATCGTGTTAATCTTATTGTTGGAGATTAACTCCTTACAAAGTCCCTTAGTATTATATTTACAAGATGATATTTATAAATGTCTAAGTTACAGTCGTCTCAATGCTAAACTGAATAAGCAACAGGCACACTTACTAATTTAAAATGCAACAAATTATCACTGCGGAGAAAGTATAGCTGAATTTTTTGAATACTATCAGCCCACTCAGGAAGGCAAAATCAAATTCATTGCATATTGCCCAGCAGACAACCTCCTACAGTATTCCCTCAGCTTGCATTGCTGAGATATACTTTCTCTTTATGGCTTCCCATTTTACCAACTCTGTTCATAAAACATAACGAAATAAACATATCCAGTGAAAACTGAATAGTACGTTGTACTATTCCAATATAATGGAAGGCAGGTAATCACAATTCAAGGTGATTTGGAACAAATGAATAAAACTACACACTAACAGCATTTTCACAGGCACAGGCAAAACAGATTTAATTTTAAGGCTGCTGGAGCTATTTCAGTTATTTGTGCAATAATCTACTAACAAAACACCAAACCCCTAGTGTATTCAGTATGCTTTATGTCCAGATACCATCGCGAGCCATTTCCCTACAGCAGAAAGAACAGGGAGACCAGCATTACCTTTCCCTGACTCAACATCGGAATCTTCAGACCAATAAAATCTGCCAATTAGAGACACCTCATTAACCACAAGAAACTCTCACTCGGTTACTAAAGCTTTCACCTTTCTGAGCATCAGAGAGAAGCACCAAAGTACAACAAGCTCACAGGAGGTATCAGTAAGCATCCACTGGATTTGGTATTTCATTTCATCTCCCGAAAATAATGTCCATTTTAAAAAAAAAAAAATCCAAATTTTCTTATTACAACCCTTCTCATCAAACAAGCTGTGACATATAAGGTAAATATTACGATCTCTGCAAGAAGATGAGGAAAGATAACTAAGGCTCAGATTCTGGCAATCTCATTCGCCTTGAACATTATTACTTTTGAGTATTTTCACTGTGTCCAGTGCGACTAATCACAGAACTAAGACACTGATACGAGTATGATTAATTGTGGATTTATTCTGTGAGTTGTGAAGAGGGTTTTAGCTCCATCAGTAACACCAGCTGGTACACACTACCCCGTCATCCGATGCCATCTCACAGCTGTACAGTTTCCCTTTAGCTACATCACCTTTGCACAATCCAGAATGTGAACCCGTTCAATGGATCCCATGTGCTGTCAGTATCAAGCGGCTTTTCTGGTTTTGCTTCTTTACATTCGGTGTTCTCAGAACACAACACTCTCCTAATTCTCTGTATCAATACAGTCTGACAGCTAACTCCAGACACCCAAGAGAATTTCACAGTACTTCAAACTTCAAATAAGTAACTTCACAGACTCAAGCATCAAACTCTTCAGCAACTCTGGTCACTTGCTTTGAAATTTCTATTCAGAACTAAAGACAACCATCAACTAAGCAAATGTCTGAGGTGTATTCATACAAATGGTAATATCAAACACATCAAATAGATACTAAAATAATGCTGCACCTGCAAGTCAAGTTTCCTGACTTCTAGGTCCTTTGAGCTAGGATGTAACACTAGAGTATCCTTCTCTTTCCAGACGATATCCTTTGCCAAAGAATGCCAGCAAGACGCATCTCTTGGCATATACGCTGCCCTCAAAGTCAAAATGAAGTCCAGACACCTTCTGATGCTGTACAGTGACCTATTCTATGCACAGCCCCATATAATTACTATCCATAAATTATCACATTGATTATGTTAAATTACGGAAGAAGTTGAAATGATTAATAGTGCACCTGCTAGACGCGATCAAGTTTTCCGGTTTCATCTACCTTTGCCGTAATGTTCTTAATTAAGAATCAAAATGTATTTTAACCCTCGGAAACACAGAAAAAACACGCAAAGACGGGGACCATTAGAAAAAAAAAAAAAAAAGAAACCCAGGTGGTTAATACTGACTTCTTGACTCAGTAGGAGGTTGTTCTGAAGAAACAGCGAACAACTGGACCTTTACGTATAAAAGAACGTTTTGCCATGATCTATAGGTTCCACTGTAGAGTTACGTATCATGTTTTCCATTGTTTTATTTAACTACAGAGACAGCTAAGAAACAGTGTTCCTTCCACAGAGTACTTGTCAATACGGAACAGCCCTACAGACTGGGCTGCAGCACGCCCCGATCTTAAATATTTAAACAGCTGGGCATTATTGAGCAGCTACTGTTTACACTTACGGCTCCGAAGCCTCGGCTTAAAGACATTTCGGGCTTCAAAACCCACAAACCCACGCAGGTTTAGTGAATTTTTCAACGGATGAGCAAGTGCATTCGCGGCTCAGCCCTTCATCCCGATTCTCTCTGCATTAAGCGAGAGAGGGGGAAGCAAAACGAGGGCGACCGGTATCCAGCCGCCTTTTAGCGATTTTAGACCCGTGCACGAAACGGAATGGGAGGGGGAAAAAAAAAAAAAAAAGAAAAAGGCGATAAAATAAAGGCGCAGAGAGGCGAAGCGCGGATATCCCGGGGGCACTTTCAGCACAGACAGCTCCTTCCCCTCGCCCCCACCGGCCACCGCACGAAATGGCGACCAACCAGCCGAGGGAGGTGGCCGCGTCGCAGTCCCGGAGCGTCTCCGCACGGGCCGGGCTGCGACGCGCCCACGGGGAGTTGTCGGGCGAAGAAACCTCCCGCAGCGCGGTGACAGGGACCGGTACTCACGGGAAGATGCAGCCCCTCCGACCGGGGAAGACGGTCGAGGGGTGAGGGGGAACCCGCGGCCGCGCTGCTGGCGCTGCTTCTACTGCTGCTGATGCTGCTCTTCTTCCTCCTCCTCCTCCTCCTCGCTCGGCAGAACGGCGAAAAGAGCCGAGGCAGGCGCGCGCTCCCGTGCCTATCACCTCCCCGGCACCCGCGGGGCGCGCTCCCGCCGGGGCGGGGAGGGAGGGGCGGGGAAGGCTGCGCGCGGTTGCGCGCGGCGCGGCGCAGCGCGAAGGAGGGGGGGGGGGCCGGTGGCGAGGGAGGCGGCGCGCGGGTCCCTCGCACCTGAGGCGGCGGCCGTTGGGGCGGCGGCCTCCATCTTGGGCATCGCGCCGAAGGTCGGCGCCGGCGGAGGGGAGGGAGGGAGTCCCGGGCTGCCCTCTCGCTGGGGAAGGGGGGTGGTTGCCCACCCACCAACTCGCCCGAGTCCCTCCCTCCGCCACCCTGGTAAAAATCGGGGTGAAACCGTCATCGCGGACCTGAGGGCGTTGCCAGGTCTGGGCTTTCTCCCGCCGCGCCGAGCGGCCGTCTCTCCTGGGGAGCCTCAAGGGTACCGGCTCCTGGCCCTCAGCGCCTCTGCGGGCAACGGCGGCAGCTCCCCTGCCCTCCCCCGGCCGGGGAGAGCCGAACACTCCTCGGGGCACCCCCACACCCAACCCCCCTTCAGCGGTGCGGGCCCCGGCAAAGGCGGCGTTTTAAATAGACGCATTATTTTAGCCCGGCAGTGCCCCTCTAAATAGATGGTTTCAGCGAGTTCCCAAACTGGAGACAAGGATATTATTTTACACTCGAGAATAGTCCTATTGAACTCGGTGGTGCAGCTCGCATGTGTGTCGTTAAACACGGGTGTTGGCAGGGTTGGGGCCAGTAGTTTCGGCTGCCGTGGGTACAACAATACAGTAAATTAAACTGGCTTTGGAAAGGCAGAGGCTTTTTCTGGGGGGCAGGGGAATCCTCTGCAGCATGCCGCTTGTCCTGGGGACTGCCGCAAATAGTGGAGCCAGTGGCCTCCCCAGGGCTCCAGCCAGCATGTTCTTCACCAGTCAGAGCAAAATTGAATTAGGTTAAATTTCCAGTTCACAAGTTCAGGAAGTCGGACGCTTCGATGCGATTGCTTGAAGAGAAGCTCTAAGTGAGACCATTCGGAGAAGAGTCTCGATTATTTTAAGGGAGCCTTTCTGCTGAATGCACCTCTCAGTCGAGAAGCGCTCGTCTTCCCTTTCACATCTTAGAGTTCATTTATTGCACAATGTCAGAAAGTGTTTTAATATCGTTTTGATACTTCTATGGGCTATGCGTAGTATTGCTCAAAATTAATCCAAGTCTAAGTTTAGCATGTAGTAAATGTGATTATCTGCCACTGCTGAACTTGCTTTTGGATCGGCCATTTTATGGATAGCCTTTTGTATATTGCAAGGTGGCAACTTTTGTAGTGGTTAACACTTTATTATATATTGCAGGAAACAGCTTTCAAGGTGAACTCTACGGTGGTAACCTAATAGTGCAAAATGCAATGTCCAAGATGAGCAAAAAGCCCTTACCATGCATCTGTGTAGAAACCCCATTACAACTCTGGCAACTTAAAGCTGAACGTCTAAACCTACTGAAAAACAACATTCTAGGTCAATAACATTCTATAAATGATATAGCACATGCGTATAAATATCCAGGGGTTAAACAGTAAGTCAGAAACTGCTGCTTCAGACTTTGGAGATATTCAAACACCTGAATGTGCAAAGAAGATTAGATAGATGTGAACAGAATCCTTTTCATGAAGAGAGGGAAGTAAGTGCTTGAATTTATTGTGTACCCCCGAATGTTCTTTGCTTTTGTTGGTTTGCTTCAATTTTTATTTTTTTTTTTGCTATACAACTCTGAAATAATTAATCTTAAATACAAAACAATTGCAGTCTAGGTAAACATTGAGCAATGTGTAAACAGGGGGTCTACAACATTAGGGCATTGCCCAACTTGCTTCCAAGGTCCTGTGTTCCATAACAAGAATATTTAGCCACTCCTGGCTTGGAAAGAATATGGAGAAAATATAAAGAAAATATAAAATGCTCAGAGGATGATTTCTCAGCTATCTTTCTGCATCTTTGCCAGATATTCCTAGGGGAACATGGTGAGCCAAACCTTCAGCAGGTGAACCGAAGAACTGCAGGACACTTCAAGGGAAAGACTTGAGCTGAAAGTTTCAACTTTTTTAAAATGTAGGAGCGAAGATGTGGGGAGCATTTGGATGGCAAATGTACCAAATTTTATAACTATAAACCAGTGAGTCGCTGGCAGTCCACTTGGTGAATTTTAGACCACAGGAACCAAATAATTTAAGAGATTTCACTTTGTAATAAACAACTCTATATTGAGGTATGACTGGGCTGAAGTTTGCAGCTGGTATGATTATACCCTTATGATTCCCCCAAGAACTTAAGGTCTGTATTTTTTATATTACTCAGATAAAAATATACACACATTCAGTAGCACAAAGCAGAACTTCCCAAATGGTGGCATGCATATCGTTATCAGTAAACAAGTAAATTCAAAGGTTTATACAGCCTGTGACAGAGCTAGGAGCTACTTCTGCTGTTAAAGGCATCCACTTACCGTGGATGAGGGCCACCTATACTGGCAGTAGGATGGTGGCACCAAGCAAAAAGAAACATGTGGGCTTGTTCGCGTGAACAACAACTGTTGTTATGATTAGCAGAAATTGAGTGGCTGAAGGAATATTGGCTTTCAGGGTTCTTCTCTTCTGCTTCACACCTTTTCCGTAGCCATCATACTATCTGTAGCATTTCTCCTCACTTTGCCTTCTGCAAATGTATCCATGAATGGGCAGTTCCAAACATAGTGGTTCAGTCTTCATGTTGCTTTAATATCAACCTTGATTCACTTATCTATCTACCACCTTCTTCTATATTAATCCATTAGAGTTTTTTTTGTAGCCTTCAGGGAAGCATTGATGATGTACACAACACATTCATTTGATTGATACACATACACACGATCACAGTATTGTGACCCAGAGAAAGCTACCAAAAACTTATCTGTGATGGGTACCAGTCATGATCTGGACATTTGCAAAGTGTTTTTTAGGAAGAGGTTACCAAATGAAATATTTGGAGGGCTGATACATTGGAAGAGGCTACTGCTAGCTGAGGGAAATTCTTGGACAGCTTGTTCCTAGACCAGACGTTTTTAAAGGATATGGAAAGACATCTTGGGTTGTTCATCTCACCTAACTTTAGATGTCTACTATGTGAACGTCTGCATCTGAGCGAGTCATTCTCTCCACTGAGTATAAAGGGAACCAGAAATAGGCACTTTTAGTGTATGATTCATCTAACCTATTTTAGATATCTACATTAGGATGAGTTGCATCCTAGAAATGCCAGTTTCTCTCCATTGACTGTAACAGGACCAGCGGGTTTCTTGTTCAGCTGTAAATGTCTACATCGTAAGAGTCTGAATTTACTCAACTGAATGCTGCCCATGTGATTGGAACATGAGTTACCCCACTGTCCCACTGTTCCCTTGTGTTGAGGTCTTAAAGTGGTGAATGGAGCACGGTGGAGCACGCAAAGTACTTTATGCAAAGTAAAACAGCAAGGAATGCCCCACTGAATATATGAAAGTCAATCATATTTAAACTAATCATACTCAGTAGATTATGGGGCCCTCCCTATCAAAAACTGAGCAACTTTTGAGATTCATTTTTATCTAATTTATTTATAAGCATTTCAGATTTCTTTTGGAGGATCTTCTAATACCATAATAGTAAAGTAAGTGCATTTACTGCTGGATTAATACTTTTTCGAAACTATTGGTTATTTACTATAGCAGCATAAAATTCGAATATTTCTAAGCACAAAAGAGACCAATGGCAAGATAAAAAGCTTAAGTGATAATGTCTAATGTTAAAATCTGCGCTGCTTGGTATATGGTAAAAAATCAGCTTTCACAGAGTACCAGGCAGAGGACATGTTTTGATGTAAAATACGTTGAGAACTAGGCTAGCAAGGGAATCGTACAGGAAAGACTCTGCACAGAAATGTTCTGATGTGCTGTCAAGAACTGAAAAATAATACTTAATTTAAGGCTTCAGAACTATTTTCTCAAAAGACAGTTTGTGACTACAGTTAGGTACTGCCGTGCCTGGCATATAAGCTGTCACCTAGGCTTCCCTTACAATGAATCGGAGTTCTAGCACCTCGGAAGGCTAGCAGGCTAAGCAAAGACCCAGTTAGTGACAGCCACACAGAAGTGCTGTGGTTTTAGTCCTGCCTTTTTAGGACTTCAGATATTCCAAACTGCTGGGAGACACCGCCAGAGATTCACCGGGCTGAAACTTCCTTCAGAATTTGAATGCTTGAATGCAAAATGGAAGGAGAGGATCCTGTTCTTCAAGGAGCAGATGGAGAGGAGGAGCTGCGAGTGCTTTCACTTGTCCCATCTTCCATTAAGTTGATCATTAGAATGCTGAGAAAGGAAGCAGGAGGTCTGAGCCCAGTTGTTTCATATGCTTAATGAACTTCAACTTCTCACAGCCTTACAACAGCATCTAGGAGAAACTGGGGATGAAGTTTTTAATCCACCCTATCAACACTCTTCCAGCTTGTTACAGAACAGTTAAACATCAAGAGAAAGTAACACTACACACACAAAATACATCTCACATAAACACACAGAAACGCTGTAATTGATATATTTGCCCATGTATGGGGAAACTGGAGTTCTAACCTGATATCTATACATATTTCTTTCTTGTATCTTTTTTTTTTCTCAAGTTAGATTTGCAACTGGCCTTTCTTCTCCCCAATAATTTGATTATCTAGACTAATGAGCATTCTCTCTTGTGCTTATAAGTATTTAGTAATTCCATGCAAGGTGAAATACCTTCAGGAGAGATGACAGCACTATTTTATTTTGAAATACTCTGTTTCTTAGCTGCTAGTTAGCAAAAGCTGAAAACTGAGTTAAACATAGGTCTCACACACCCTGGACAATTCTAATCACGGGAAGATATTACCATCAGCTGGGTTTTGCATCAAGTTTAATCAATCGGATGTGCTCTGAGACTGCTTGAGAGATCAAGTTTGTCAGAAAGAGGTGAACATTTTAAAATATCCATAGATACCAAAGTATGCAGACTACAGTACATTTGGCCATGCTCAGAAAGTGATCTCAAGGAACATAAAGGACCATTGGAACATTTCAGAAACTTGAGAGAGAAAGGATTGTATAAAATATGTATTTAATGTGGTCTGTGGCATATTTCGGAAACTACATTTATTTTTGACAGCGTGGTGAAACGGCTCGAGTCAATGGAAATTTGATATTGATTTCAACAGGACCAGTGTTTTGTCTGGTGTGTAAACAGAGGAAGGAAGTCCTTCACACACAGTGGATCACACTGACTGCAAACACCAAACACGTTTTGTGCGCATGATTAGAGTTCACATTTTTCCATTAGAAGAGATTGGCTGAGACAGTTAAAAATCTCTTAAAAGCTTAATTTATGTTTCAAGGTTCCTGAAAAACTGCTTCGCAAAGATCAAAAGTCTACAGACACCAGGCGGTTTATCAAAGGAACTTCTAAAGTGCTGAATGCTAAGAAGCTTCATTTTCAAAACAGGAGCTTAAAGTCAAGCTCGACCTTATGATTTAACCTGTTACGTCTTTCAGGTAAGTGTCTCACAGGTTCAGAGAGTTGGTCTTCAGTGGAGAGTTTTCCATTATGTAAATAAGCTAGGAAACAGCTCCAAGATTCTGGAAAATGCCCAAGAAGAGCTGTTAGAGCTGTAACTCTAGCTTTGGTAAAACTATTCCAATCCACCAAATGTTCCTGCACTCGTTTATCATGCTTATACAGAATGTGAATGAACTTAATGATTCATACAAAAAAAATTAAGCATGTACATAAGTGTTCTTGGATGATGGAGAGAAAGAGCAAAGCTGATGAAAGAATAAGCCCCACACATGAATATGAGTTTTGATCACATGTAGTAAGGCTTAGAATGAAGCAAAGGTTTTACCTGGGAAACTGAAAGGAAGGATGGGAAAACTTTGGTGAAAAATTACATCAGTTAAGTCCTTTTGAAGTTATCCTTTAGTCTTAAACTAGAAAAATGCCCAAAGGGCTTTTCTAGTCTGCTTGCGTAAGATACACCACCTCTAAGTCTGACCTTCTAAGGATGAGATTAGTTTTAAATTACAAACACACCATTGCCCTAATGGCTTCTGTTTGGAATTCTTGAAGCAGTTTAAGTGAGAAAATCTCTGGATAAATTGATTAGCTCTATTGGGTTCCCAGAGGAGAGACATCAGTTCATGGTCCTTGTAGCTTCTGAAGCAGGCGACAGTGAACAATCAGCTTTATTTTTTTCTGCATAACCAAACATATTTTCAAGATTCTTTTGTACTGGTCACCATGTAATGATAATTATGTATTTGTAAAGGTCAAGAAAACTGTAATTACTTAAAGTGAAAGGTTTTGCACTTCATGCTTTTATTTATGTTAGTCCAAAATACAAAAAAAAAAACCCCTGATTTCTGACTCTGAAAATGTACAATTTGCACAGGCAAAACACCCTGGGTAGGAGGAAAAGCCATCACTCCAATAACAGTGCCTACCCTAATGCGGTGTGTGAGTATTCTCAGCTTTAACTGCAGTGAGGTTAGTTAATAATTCATAGGGTCTGTATAGTCCAAGCACCAAATGGTGTTTAGAAGATGTGATTGATGATCACCCCAACAGCTAATCACTAGCCCTTTGGGAAGCCTGGAAGAGGAGCTGAGATCCCCTGGGAATGTTCTAGTTCTGATGGCCTTTAGGTATGAACTGGGAATTTAGAAGAGTTCCAGAGATCTGCCCCAGATGAATCAAATACTTTGAAGAACTCAGAAAAAAAAACCAAAAACAAACACCTTAAAATGTTTAATGTGGAACACAAAAATAGGAATTAAAAACAATGCATTCATGCATCACAAGAATTATATACATATTAAACAAAAGAAAGGAATTTTAAAACAAAAGGATACTGAGAAGTTCCAAATACTGTCAGGTGACATTCCACTGAAAGTCATTTTTGCTTTTGAGATTAAATCAAGGTGCAGCAAATTCATAAATATCCCGTTGCCTGTGCAGATGGGAGCCTCAGCAAAAACAGAAGGAAGGAGAAGGAACACCTTTCTTTTATCCTGTCATTCCTAATACAAAATTGCACTGAGGCATAAACAACAAGAAGACCTATTTAATTTTACCATTCTGTCTCTAGTAGATGAGTTTCTGTTTGTATTTTTATATTTTCCTTGATCATTTTCAATGGCGTAGCGGCACCGCACTTCTCAGTAAAGCAACTGAATGCTTCAGTCTCTCCTCTTCTGCTTGATCTCCCCTAGCCCCCTGCCCTTTGCTGTGTAGTCCCTGAACTTCATTATTTTTCCATTCCTTTCTGGCAAGAGCGTGTAATTTTCCTTTCACAAACTGAAGGGAAGTGACACAATTTCTGAGAAGAATACTTGGAAATGAGTCTTTGTCTCACTATTTACACCTTGCTGGAAGAGCTGGTATCGCATACAGTAATTAGCATGAAGTTTGGTTATCTTCCATCTATGTGCTGCATGTCACTCAAATACATGAAAAATCTTAGTTAATGATGTATGGTCCCTGGTGTTCACACTTTCCTCTCACTGGAAGCGAGCCTTTTTCCAGTTAGTGTTCCTAAGATTGTCAGCCTTTCATTCCTAACTACACTCACTCCTTCCAAAATGCTGGGCTCACGTTTAAAGGATAATCACTCCCCTCCTGTGGTGCTGGAGCCCACTTCCCTGCTTGCTGTGATGCTGTCTGCTGCCAGAGTCCAGCAGTTTCCTCAGATCAGAATTCCCTTGAATATTTTGAGAACCTGCAGAAGCAGGTTAGGATAGTTAACCAGCTATATGCCTTCAGATCACATGGTTGAAGTGACAAAGCACAGACTATGCGATATTTTGTCACCAACAGTGGCGCAAAGATATTTTCCTAGTTTACTCAAAGTGACTAATACCAACTGAATTTTTCATTTCTTTAAAAATAAAGGCAGAGTGGAAATGAGCCTAGAAAGATAGAGCACAGACTTTTGTTGTTCCTTGGGGCTGCAAATCCCAACTGGTGACAAGCAATGTGATCCATAGGCTGGCACGAGCCCTCACAGGTATAGCTGGTGGACCCTGATGCCCACAGCTGGAGGCAAGGTGTGTCAACCAGCTTTAGGAGAAGTGCTGGAAACCTCTGGATCTATGAGACTGATTTCCTGAATTTTTTAATATGGTCCCTATAATGGAGGCAGAAGAATGCCTGTAAGCCTTACAGGGAACTTTTAACTGGGGACGGATACATCCAGCGTGTGTGTATGTCTGGATCTGTTCACTATCTTCCACTACTATGGATCACAGAAACAGCTTTAATAACCATTTTATTCATCACATTCAATAGTAATTTCCATATTTGATATATGAATATCTGTAATCAATACACAGATGAAGTTGTGGCGTACTGTTGTTTCAAGCCAAAAAAAAATCACGTCATTTAGATTTCTCCTATATTACCTTTGACATCAAAGTTTGTTTTTTCTTCTAACCTCCACTTAAGTTCTGAAGTTATTTTTTGTTGTTGCAATTAGGGAGGAACCTTCTACCAAGCATCTATGATCTTCAGTTATTTTAGCTATGTAATAATGATTTTCGCATTTCTCCAATCATCTGTTGTTCTGAGAAACATTTGTGGTTTGCTCAAATGTTTAGAAATGCTGTAACATTGACAGTCTTGAGCAAGAGAAACAAGGCTATTGCATTTTCTGCTGTAACACTTTTATCATTCTTTGTTCTATGGCACAAATTCAAGAAGTAACATGAAGAGAGCTATCTTAGGCAAGTACACTCTTGTCCAGAAATAAACAGAGAAATAGATGAGCACAAAGGCTGTTCTATAAGCCATTTAACAATCGTCTGTAACAGCAGCATAAGGTTTCAAAATTAGGCTTGTGAACATTAAAGACAGTACTTTAAAACAGAGCATTAGAGGTACAGAGGCATCAGAAGTCAAACCAAGCACATACAAGTCCACAGGGCAGAGCTAAAAAAATGAGTTCTTCAGAATGTGGAGCAACGACATAGAAAAAAATTGATTTTTCTACGAAAGGAAAAGGGAAGATCTTGAAGCAGTATTCAGGTAGGAATTTATATAGAAGTGCTATCATACCTTTTATTCCTAGGGAAGTAAACCTAGAGTTTTATTCACAACAGCTATTGTTCTAGACCGTGAAAGTAAGATGAGAATAAGGCAAGATGACTTGTTTGAGCAAAACTATAAAATCCTAGACATCTTTGCAGAGATGTGGAAGAGTAGATGGAGCTGAGTGTACAGCTGACTACTTCCCACCATCTACTGTGGCATCTTGTTTTAGTAACAATAGACATGTGCGTAGATATTAGAGATACACAGCTCTGACACACACACCTGAATAAAAGCTCCAAGATGTAAGATAGTAACATTGCACCTTCTGTGATCTAATTTGTTGGCCTTCACAGTAGGTGACTGCAGACAAGAGGCTAACATTAAAATACAGGCTAGATGAAGCAGGTATTGTTTAGTTCAAGCTAAATGAGTCTGCAGTGAGGCATCTCTATAAAGCTATTTGAGCATGTCTGCATCAGATTAGAAAATCAGCTGCATTCAAGCATTTTCTAATCTGCTGTTTACTGTTGTGGAGAAGGGGTTTATAAGATGCAATGTGTTTGTTTTTTACAAATACAGTCTGACAGGGTGACTTGCCTTCTGAAGAGGCTCTTTATCCTTGTTTCTTTTCAGGTAACTAGGGAAGAAAAGCTGTCCAGGAACTGTCATGATAAACAAAGTACATACTTCTGAGCACCTAATTAGAAGCTCTGTTTGCTACTTTGTACAGGCTTTGGGTCTGGTTTGCAGTTTCAGATTCCTTGGTTGTCTTCCCTTAGCATGCCTCTGGCAGCACCCATAATGCTTTGGGGCTCTGAAGAAAGACCCAGCTGATGTCTGCAAGATACATTCCTCAAGGAACAGAACTTTTACACTACTGTTCAGATCTCCTCCTCATGTTGTCTGCAGATGCCAGCACATCCTCCACACTACCTCCACGCTGCATGCTTTTGCCCACATCAGTAGCGCACCTCTGCAAAAGCATGACAGCACGGGCACGTACTGGGACTAATTATGTCTTTCCACCAGCAACAGGAGAGTGGCCTCTCGCACAATAGAAAACTTGACATTTGGAATAGCAGCCTGTTTATCCCCATGTCACCCCAGAAGTCACACAAGTGGCTTGTAGGTTAGCAGAGAAGCACCCATGCTTATTCTTTGGTTGCCTTGGGAAGTATGCTCCCTTCCTCACACACCTGAAAACCTGCTCTGACACCCCTCAGCCCAACACCGAATTTAGATTGGGAACTTCATTATCTCATTGTTCAGTAGATTTCTCCAGGTTGAAAGGTTGGTGTGGGAGTCTTCTTTCGAGGACAAGACTTGGCACCAGCTCCCCGCTAAGAATAACTCTGCCAGTTTCACAAACATCCCTATATGTCAGCTGGGCACTTGATACCAGCTCTGTCAGGGATGCTCTTGATAGAAAAAATTACCTGAACAAGGTACCTGCTGTCAGCTGGAGTTTGTTTATTCTGGGGACTCTGCACCTCTGAAGTGCTTTTGCAATGGGGAACTTAACATGGTGACCTTCTGCAGAGAGGCCTCTTGGCATTGCAAGTCTTTCACAACATCTTTAGGGTTTGGTAGTCTGAGCCCAGCTGGAAATCAGACATTTTGAAGTCTTTAGGAGACCTGAGAAATAGTCCTTTCTAGTGCTTTTAGTGCCTTGGAGCTGACTGTGGGCTATTGTGACCATGGAGTATTGTTTTCTGAGGCCTGGCTGCAAGAGCATCTTCTTTACAAGTAGCTATTGTGAGGGAGGAAAGCAAAAGCATTGTGTCCTGGACAGTAATAATGATCTAAGTCTTCTTCTTCATTATCTCCAGAAGGAAAGGCAAGTATCTTTCTCCACATGGTTTGATTTTGTGAAGGCCTGACTGGTTAGAGTGACTACTAACATGAAGTGGCTACAACTCTAACATGGAGGAAGAGAGTATCGGCTGAGTGACTGTTGCCTGTGTATGGCTGCCACAGTCTCGCATGCCAGCAGGGACTATTTGCAGAGTGGTCGAGGGGCTGTGCAGCAGAAACTGCGTGGACATAATGCTGCCACAGCAACAGTACCTTCCAACCAGCTCATACCAGTTGCTGACAATAGATGGTAGCAACCTCTGAGATTTGTTCTAACACATTGTGCTGGTTTTGGCTGAGATGATGTTAATTTTCGTCATAGTAGCTGGTACGGGGCTCTGCTTCAGATTTGTGCTCATAACACAGGGATGTTTTAGCTATTGTTGAGCAGCGCTTACACAAAGTCAAGGCCTTTTCTGCTCCTCACGCCACCCCACCAGCGAGCAGGCTGGGGCTGCCCAAGAAGTTGGGAGGATATTGCAGACCATACAGCATCATGCTCAAAATACAAAACTGGGGGAAGAAGAAGGAGGTACGTGCATGTTCAGAGTGATGTTTGTCTTCCAAAGTCACTGTTAGATGTGATGGAGCTCTGCTTTCCTGGAGATGGCTGGGCACCTGCCTGTTCATGGGAAGTGGTGAATGAATTCCTTGTTCTGCTTTGCTTGTGTGTGAGGCTTTTGCTTTACCTGTTAAACTGTCTTTATCTCAACCCATGAGTTTTCTTTTACTCTTCTGATTCTCTCCCCTATCCCACCGGGGCGAGTGAGTGAGTAGCTGCTTGGGGCTGAGTTGCTGGCCTGGGTTAAACCATAACACACATGCTGGATATATTCAGTTCTGGAAACCAATTTCTTTTTTAACAGTATTTAAGTTGAATTGTAATGTGCCTGCTGTAAATGTATTGGTTTGAGAAGAGATTATGTTTACCTGAGAGGCTGCAGTGTGCTGAGCCCTGCATAATAGATGAGGAAAGCTTTCCTTTTCTCAAAGAAAAACTGAAGCAAATGCACTCTGCAGGCCAGACATAAAATATATAGGGACAGCATCATGCTGGAAATATTTTGTCTTGTGTTTTTCTTTACTATCTCTAATATACACAACCATAAATCTACGGGGCCTGATGGATTACACCCTACAGTGCTGAGGGAGCTCGCGGATGTGGTTGCCAAGCCACCCTCCATCATCTTTCAGCAGTCCTGGTTAACTGGGGATGTCCCAGTGGACTGGAGGCTGGTGAATGTAACGCCCATCTTCAAGAAGGGCAGGAAGGAGGATCCTGGTAGCTAGACCTGTCAGTCTTACCTCAGTGCCGGGAAAGGTGACAGAATGAATAATCTCAAGAGCCATCACAGAACAATTAAAAGCCAACAGGGAGATCGAGCCCAGTCAACGTGGATTCATGAGGGGCAGATCCTGCCTGACAAATCTAATCTCATTCTATAACAAGGTGACCTGCTCAGTGGATGAGGGAAAGGCTGTCTATGTAGTGTACGTGGACTTCAGTAAGGCCTTTGACACTGTCCCCCACAGCATCCTTATGGCTAAGTTGGCTGCCCACGGCTTGGATGGGCACACACTCTGCTGGGTGAAACACTGGCTGGATGGCTGGGCCCAAAGAGTTGTGGTCAATGGAGTTAAATCCAGTTGGTGGCAAGTCACGAGTGGTGTCCCTCAGGGCTCGGTGCTGGGGCCACTCCTGTTTAACATCTTCATCAATGATCTTGATGAGGGGATTGAGCGCACCCTCAGCAAGTTTGCAGATGACACCAAGCTGGGAGGGAGTGTCGATCTGCTGGAGGGTAGAAAGGCTCTACAGAGGGACCTGGATAGACTGGATCGATGGGCCCAGGCCAACTGCAGGCATTTCAATA
Source organism: Trogon surrucura (assembly GCA_020746105.1). Taxonomy (NCBI): domain Eukaryota; kingdom Metazoa; phylum Chordata; class Aves; order Trogoniformes; family Trogonidae; genus Trogon; species Trogon surrucura. The sequence continues at coordinate 190,010,720 of CM036617.1, forward strand.
GAGCCAAGCGTAGGATCCTGCATTTTGGTCACAGCAAACCCATGCAACGCTAAAGGCTTGGGGAAGGGTGGCTGGAAGGCTGTTTGGCGGAAAAGGACCTGGGCGTTCTAATCAACAGCTGACTGAACATGAGCCAGCAGTGTGCCCAGGTGGCCAAGAAAGCCAGCAGCATCCTGGCTTGTATTAGAAATTGTGTGACCAGCAGAAGTAGGGAGGTGATTGTCCCCCTGTACTCAGCACTGGTGAGGCCGCACCTTGAGTGTTATGTTCAGTTTTGGGCACCTCAGTATAAGAGAGATATTGAGGTGTTGGAGCGAGTGCAGAAGAAGGCAACAAAGCTGGTGAAGGGCCTGGAGAATAGATCTTATGAGGAGCGATTGAGGGAGCTGGGACTGTTCAGTTTTAGGAAGGGGAGGCTGAGGGGGACCTCATCATGCTCTACAATTACTTGAAAGGACATTGTAGAGAGGTTGGTGCTGGTCTCTTCTCACAGGTAATTAGGGACAGAACCAGGGGGAATGGTTTCAAGTTGCAACAGGACAAGTTTAAACTGGACATTAGGAAGAAATTCTTCACAGAAAGAGTGGTCAGACACTGGAACAGACTGCCTAGGGAGGTGGTTGAGTTGCCATCCCTGGGTGTGTTTAAGCGTCGCTTAGATGTGGTGTTGGGTGATATGGTTTAGGGGCGAACTTGTAGTGTAGGGTTAATGGTTGGACTCGATGATCCCAAGGGTCTTTTCCAACCTGAACTCTTCTATGATTCTGTGATTTAGATATATATATATAAACCTATGCAATAAACAGCTGTCCAGAGCATACTTGCTTCCTGACAATCTCATCTAAACTTTCCTTACTCATCTCTAGTTCTTCCCAAGGATTCATGACATATCTAGTGCAAACTATTTAAAATTCAGTCTGCTAAAGAAATATTATTATCTCTACTGCTGTATTCATACCTAGATATAAGTATTGTTCAGACCTGCTTGGTGATGGTTTTAAATGTAATATTTAGCAAGAAATAAACCACCTAGAATGGACACAGTGCTCAGGTTTTGAAGTTATGACATACTTACATGTTTCAGTGGACTCTCTAAAATAATGCTTTGAAGTCAGACTTAGTAGTGCCAGTGGTTTTGTCCTTTGACTCCACATTTTAAGCAGTACCTGAGATATCTGCCTTCACTTGTGGGAGGACAGAAATATTCCATACTCGGCTTTTAAACTCTCCAATAGTCCTGCTTTACTCTTTACAATATAGGTCTTGTTTTATTGTTCAAAGTGTTCCAAGACTGCCTGACTTGCCTGCCTGAAAACGTACTCAAAGGAGGTGTACAAAAGGACAGGACAGGATCATATTTCTGATTTCTCCAGAGCAGCCAGTGAGAAAGCACAGAATAGCAGCTTTGCTGAAATTATGCCCCAGAGTGGACACAGACCAGGTTTTTAATAAATTACTTTTGGGGGCTTACTATCAAAATTTTGAGACATTCTGGAAATCTGTTTACCTGTAATATTATTGTAATGATTCTTAGCTTATTCAATTATAAAATAATGGTGTGAGCCCCAAAAGCTGTTCTTTTTTCAGTTTACAAGGTTTTGAAAATGAAAAAAAAAGCTTTTACATGCTAAATTTATGTTTGCTGACCTTGACATTACACTTTAATGGTAATAGTAATCTGTCCAAGTTGTCTCTGGTTTTACATGAAAATGTTATACTATATCTTCTTCCTGAAAGGTAAAGATTTCAAAATGTTGTGCAATTTTTATGCTATTGCTACTACGTGGTGAAATACAGCTGATGAAATAATAAAAAGCAAAACTGCATTCCTACATGTATTTCCAAAGATATAAGTACTGGGGTGTTTCAGTGCTTGTTTAATTTTTATAATATGCTGAAAATTGCTGAAGTCTTCCAATTTTATTAAAATAAATAATAGAATTATCCTTGTTAAATCTTGAGGAAAGAACAATTTTTTAAGAAATCATTCTTCTTATTTAAGTAGCTGCAAACAGCAAAGGCCACCAGTCTTCAGGTGGCACACTGGAATTAACTGGTACTAGCTGGGGCACATGTGACTGCAGGAAGGGGAATGAGGAGGTCGGGCAGGAGGCAGCTGAGCAGCCAACAGGGGACTCAGGGCAGGAGCCCCTTGAGTTCCCAACTCAGTTATGTGCAGCTGGAGCAAGGAAAGAGTAAAAGGCATTTTGTGTGCTCCGTTTTCTTTGCAAATGCATATGATTACACTAAGAATACACCTTACTTCTAGCAATGACCTGTCCCTCAACACTTCAGTTGCAGAATAGTTCTGCAGGGTCTGAAAATTTGATTCACATTTTAGGCAATGGTGCAAAAAAAAAAAAAAGTGGGTTTGCCCTCTTGCCTTACGCAGTTCAATGTAAAAAACAACAGGTTTGTATCAAAGCTGTGCTTGGGAGTGCAGTTCTTAAGCAGCAAGAGCTCTGCTGCAACAGATTATGTTTGCATTTAATATTTGTAATTTTGAGAATAGTCTTTTACTGGAAGACAGTCAGCACAATTTGTTGACCCAGAAGCACAGAAGTATTTTAATCTCTGATGAAATACTAATGGTGCCAAAGAGTAGTAAGCACACACCACACTTTTCCTTCACCTGTCACGCGTCTTGTGTTATTTCAAGCTCTATCAGCTCACCTTTACCAGCTAGACAAGGAAAGTAAAATAAATCAAATACTCTGACAGATCAAAGACAAGATATGTTCCTTATCTATTAGGCCTCATGAGAAAGAGCCATTAGAAGCTTCTGTAAGCTTGTGGATTCTGTTATATATAAAGGGTTAACAAGTTCTTACCTGCCACATAGGTTAGAAGGGATTCAGTTGGCCATGGAAACTGGCAGCCTTTCTCACAGTGCATTATAGAATCCCATTCATGAGCTCAGTTTCTAAAACTTACCCTAAATCAGTTTCTTTTGCTCTGTTAATTCTCTGGATAGCTATTCTGTAATTTTGCTCCTTGGGTCTTTAGCACCTTTTCACTTTCATACTAAGTTTATTTCTGGTCAGTTTGAGCACCTTTGGTTTTATGCAAGTGTTGTCCTTTAACTTGCTAACTTTCCCTTCTTGAAGTATTTTTAAACAGCAGCACGTACCCTCCTTTCAGCCCTTGTTTTGTTAGAATAAACAAACCCTGCTCTCTTAATCTTCCCTTTGGCAGCCCTTCTTTGCATCTGTTTTAGTCTGAATATCTCCAATAAGACTAAAGACTAAAACTATAATTATATGCAACTGCTGTTGCCTGCGCCTCATGCAATACAATCAGTATCTTCATATCACTGCTGGAATGGACACTGACAGGAAACACCCTAAAATCCGTGATCACGCTTCAACATTTAAGTTTTGTTTGCTGTCCTTTGGTAATGAAACCAAAGGGAGATTATTTTATGTCTACATCTTTTCATTTCGTGGTCTGGACTCTTTCTTCCTGCTTTTCAAAATCAGAGCAAGCGCATTACGTCAATTCTGCAAAGATTCAATATTATCACTTTCTAAACCAAAGCAGGAACTCAGTGATTTTCTTTCCAGGATGCAACTTGGCACATTTTCAACTGGTAACACTCATCTGGGCAGACAGATCTTGTCTTCTCTCAATTCATGAGTAATCTGGAATGCTTATCTACTATCTTCTTGTGGTTTCTTATTCTAGATTCAAAATTCACATTGGTATCTCCTTTTTCAGGTTTGTTCGCATTTTCCTGGCCAAGGAGTTTTCTGCTGCACTGATACAGCTATTTTTGTAGCGGTGACTGCTGACTCAATTTCAGTTTAACTGGATAACTGCACAGCATTCCCAAGGGTACTTCTTCAAAGCAGAATTCCTTTAATGTCATGTTCTGCATTACAGCATTCCTTCTTCCATTGTAATTTTTACATTTTTATTCTTCAGTGGCACTTTCTTCATTCTAGCCTGTTTTCCTTTCAATTCCATGCTGCACTGAAATACTATTGTTCACGGTATTCATGATCCCTCCTAGATTCACCTGTGAAGGGAATTATCATGTTCTTCAGTCCATCCAAATGATTAGTTAAAACATGCTACTATTTGACCCAGCACTAATCCCTCTCCTCCCTATCAATAAACCCCCTTAGTTTGAAAGTATTTCTCCTTATTTAGCCAGTCCTGACTCCTCTACGGCTCCCCTTATTCCATTTTCTTCTGCTAAAGTATCATGTGGGATTCCACATCTCAATAAACGTTCCACATCCTCAATAAACTTTCTGAAAACAGTTTCAGTTTATACGCAGTGCTGTAGGAACACATCCAAATACATCCACAATAGTTAAGATTCATTGCAAACCACTAATATTTTTCTGGAGTAACTCAAACCTAATTACAGCCAGTGTTAAAACTGTTGCACCTGCACACTTTAAAGTAGTTTTAGAGGGGACAGCAAAATCCTACTTAGTGCCTGATAGTGCAGCACTGGGCACCACTGAGGATCAAAGAGTTCAGTTTAAAAGGATTCAATATACGGATCTTGTGAATTTATACACATTAAGGCCTAAACCCAGTCTCAACTCTATAGCTCAACTCAATTCCACGTGCACTTTTAAAAGCCACACCTAAGAAAAAATATGGTTGCGGCAACAAAGAAGAGGAAAAGAGGGTGAACGAAGATCACAGCTTCCAGCGCAAACAGGGTAATCACAAATCCAGGTCTTGCCCTAACTGAAATAAACTTCTCCCTCCCTCTCAAGACAGCAATGTAAAAAAAAAAAAAATCAGCCATACATTTAAACTGATTTGAAATATTTTCATAGAATAAAATGAATTTAAATACAGCCTTTTCTTCTTGCTCCTTACATATAGCCTTGACCTCATCCCATCAGTTTAAAATACATTATATTTTTGCCCTCTTCCTTTAGTACAAACCAAAGATTAAAACCAAGCTTTACAGAGGTCTAACGTGAAGCCCATGCACTTCTCATGTCCTCATTTATGCACTGAAGCTACACACACTGGGATTTTGCAGAGAGAAATCCATCAGCTGTAAGTACCATCTCACAAGTAGTCTTCTGAAGGCAAAACCATACTTGTCTTCACTCCTGTGAGCTGATTAAATGCCTTTATGTAAATCCACTGGGAAAGGCCATGTCAAGTAACACTGAGACAATGCAGATGTCTACCAAGTATATCGTAACTTATTAAATACAGAATCTCAAAAATAGCTGCACTCACCAACCTAGAAAACATTTATTTACTAACATGTCCATTTATTTTAGCTGCTTAAGTGAAGTTTTTGGGCTTGGGATTATTTTCAAATAACGAATACACCAATTTGAAGTTATTCCAATAAAAACAGTAACTGGCAAGTGCTAAAAATATCAGTTAATTTTGATAATTTAATATGCCATTTATAGTCATCTAAACATCTTAATACTGTTATATACAAAACCCACTGAAAAAAAAAATTAAATGTTATCTTTCAAATGTAAAAGTGCAATTAACACAGGCAAAGTTTTTGTAAGAACATTACATTCCCGTTAAATTCACTGGCTACAAAAGAGCCTAACATGTATACTGCCTACACTAAAGTGAATAACGATTTTATTTTCTGTTAACTCTGAATAAGCCTTTACTGACACCATAATTACGGTATGCACATCCAAAAATGAATAGCACAATTGTTTTCATGATTTTTAGTTTTATCAACTTCCAGAAACTTAAAGTAGAGCAACAGTAAGATCTGTAAAGTTCAAAAAATAATTAACACCAGAAAAACTCATATCAAGTAAGTGTGCACAAAACAGGCATCCTGAACTGCTTTCTCCAGAATTCCCACAGCTTTCCAAAGATGTTGTTTATCCCAGTAAACATTCTTCCTTTACAGTACTGAATGGATTTTCTGGAACAAGATTTACATTTACGATCTTACATGCATTACATAGTCACAATTTGGAAAGAAACGGAAGGCCTTCATACATGTCAGCCTTTAATCTTATCCAGTCCTGAAGTCTCTGCAAAGTTGTTTTTTCTTCTGTTAATATTTTTGCAGCTTTTCTCAGTTTTTCTTCATTTCGTTCTAAATAACGGATTCCATCTGTCTGCAGCTGATTGAGTTTCTCTTTACGACTTTCATCCAGAGCTATGTCTTCATTCATAAGAGGGTTAAATCTGAAGTAAGTGTCTGGAGGTAACAGTGCATCCAGCATGGTGTGAACTTCTGTATTGGAAACAAGCAACGGAAACAGTTATATTTACAGGAGACAAACAGTCCTACAGCCTTTGAACAAGTGCTCTAGAATGAGACAGTAAATGCAAACATGGGCTGCTCTGTTGAACGTTTTGCCACCATTACCTCATCCAAACCCCTCTCTCATTACAAGATTAGCTATAGAGTGGTTTGCACTGTTTACTCTGGAAAAGCCTCATCTTTTATTCTAGGGCAACGTCACTGGTATGATGATTAAGAAGGCTTTGCAGCTATCCACATTTTTAATTACATGTACATTCCATTCCTTTACAACGGAGAGTGCATTCTGAAGAGCAGGAATGTAACTTACATACTTCCATTCAGGATACCCATGATTCGTTAAACTCAGTACTGACAGAAGTAGGTATTACGAAAATTACAGTTATATATTCTTCTCTAATCTGCAGACTGCAGTAAAAAATATGCAGGTTTAAAGCTTTCTTTTGTTTGCAATTAATTCATTTTTGGGTTTGAATTTAACTTTCATTTATTTGTAATTATAATTTAAACATAATTTAAAACGTACAAGTTAAACCATAACATTTCCGTTAACTGGGACAATAATGAACTGGCTGTATAACGTATTTGTATTTTCCTCTCTTCCTTTTTTCCTCGCTTTTAGAACCTATTTTCTCTCTTCTTTTATATCTCTCTTCTCTTCATTTGCTCCCTTAAAATTCCATTTCCGTGACGTCCTTCATCTTTCATTCTCTTTTATTTCCATCTTCTTTGCATTCTTATCACGCTCCTCCAATCTTTTAAACATCTACTATTATATAAAAATTTTAAAGTGAAAGAAGTATCATGGGAACGACTACAGCACAAGATTCTTATTAACCTGAAATCTTCTCTGCTTGGTCCCTCCTCCTGAAAATTACTCAGCTCAGCTGTGTCATTGTTCTTGTCTCACCACATCCACTCTTTCTTGTTCTATTTAATAATCTCCTATTTTTCCTTCATCATGTAATTTCCCAAATCTACTCCTTTGGTCTCCAAAGTAAGCTTTCCTTTCCTCCTTTTCCCTGTCAAATCTCTTGCCTGATTTTTCAGGTGCAGCAAAACTTTTTCTTCCCTTGATAGAAAGCGGACAGCATGTCTCCCCTTCCCACAATTCCCATTGCCTTTTCACGATTGTGCAAAACACGAAGAAGACCTGAAATTGAGCTTTTTTTTACTACTGACAGTCAGTTGACAGAGATCGTGCAGTAAGGGATCTAGACCATACTTCTTGGTCCCCAGCTTTTTGCTGTATCAATTTCCTTCAAAACGGGGCAGGGGGGGGCATCTCCATATCACCATTTCCTGGTTGTAAGGGCTAGTGGCAGAGTTCTAGTCTATTTCCATCCTAGGAACAGCATTTATTTTGGAAAAAATAAATGACTCCTCCTGACAGCATTGGAAGTTATGACCATTGGCAGGCACACACTAGTCCTTGGAAAAGCACGTGTTTAGAAGCACATACAGAAGAGAACAGAAGTCATAGTTTTTCTGAAGCTGTTGAAAACGAATCGATGTCTGCATTAACTATTAAGCATTTCTGTTTATGGGAGAAATAACCCAAATATGATTTGTCTATTGAAATTAATTTCTGAGTATGCCTTTATCCTGAAGCACAAGTAAAACTACATTGCTTTTTATAAATCCTGTTGGATTATCATTGTCATTTGGTAAATTTTAAGTTATCTTTCATCTCTAGTATACCTATGTCATCAACCTCACGTTAACAGTTGAGAACTCAAACTAAAAGAGCTTAGCAGCAACATAGTTAAGATGAAAATTCATGGAGATAAGTCTATGAATGGCATTCATATTATCATCTCCAGATAACCTGTAATACTGGTACTAAATAATAAGTTAGATACACATTTCAAGTAGCTTCAGTGGGGTGGGTAGAGAGGAGAAAGGAAAAGATAAAACGGCTCGAGACTGCTCTCTGAATTGGAACTGTAATTCTAAGAAACATAAAACCCCTGAAACTAGCCACAATACAAGTGTATCTTAAGACACCAACCTTCGGTATCAGTTGCACTGCTGATAACATTTGTGAGTTTGGCTTTCAAACTGGTGTATGTGAGATTGGTCTTTCCCTCGCTTTCGTATCGACCAGTGCCCAGTGATATTAAACACTGCAACGGAACACTCGGCCAAAGACACTTGCACTCATGAACTGCCAGTGCAGATGGATTATTTAGAAGCAGACCTCCATCCTGTAAATTAAAAAGAAATACGAATGTTAGTACTACACATAACATGGTCATAAAAGAAACCAGAACTAAAAACTGAACTAGAAAGGCACTGATACACAAAAATCAATTAAATCAAACACGCATTAATTTCTATCTTCTATGCAAGTTTCTGCTAGGCAGCAGGTGAGTAGCTTGGCTTCCTGGGATTATGGGCACCATCAGAGCAGCATCCAGGACTGCGGTTAGTTCTGCAGCTGTGAGTATTGTACAGAAGAGGCAGGCTGAAACAGCAGCCTTCTGGAATAGCTGAAGTTATGACTTCATCTTCTGAAGACCTTTCAAGTAATACAGATACATATATTGACAATTTCTTAATCAAAAATTCTGCATCTCAAAATGTTTACTACTGGTATTACAAGGATATAGTCTGTAACGAAGAGCTAAGCTTGGCTGAGGCACTGGACCAGCATCAGGTCCAGCAAAGCACCATTTTTTGCTGGCTTCTCCATCAGCTGTGCCAGGAAGATGTCATCAATGCACCTGAGAAAACTTCTAGGTTGCTTGAGCTCTTCCATCCTGTCCTTTCATCAGGCAACAGAACGAATCACACAGAATCACAGGACGTCAGGGGTTGGAAGGGACCTCAAAAGATCATCTAGTCCAACCCCCCTTTTAAAGCAGGATCACCTAGACCAGGTCACACAGGAACGCGTCTGGGTGGGTTTTGAAGGTCTCCAGAGAAGGAGACTCCACAACCTCTCTGGGCAGCCTGTGCCAGTGCTCTGTCACCCTCCCAGTAAAAAAAGGTTTTCCTAATGTTTTTGTGGAATCTCCTATGCTCCAAACCCTGCTGAGGACCAGGCTCTAGGAACATGAGAATTCTTTCTGAAGATCAGAATTCAGCCCAAGACTAGTAGGAAGAAAGGCTACTTTCACAAGTCTAGAAGTGAGGAGAGACATCTTTTGCAAGCAACACATGAAAAACATACGTGATGAGGCTGGGAGAAAATACTTTAAGACTAATAAGAATCAGTATGACTGACAATATGTCCAAGAAGCATTCAGACAAGGAGATTTTGATCCAGATCTCAAAAAGCATGTTCAGCACTTTTTGGAAGTAAAATCATCTTCACTCCAATTAAGAAACTGATTACTTTGAATTTTGAATCCAATAGAACTTTCTATACTGGGAATGCCTTAAAAAAGGCAGTTACAGAGGCAAAACTTAAGCCGAAAACATTATTAATGGCAGAGACAAAGACCTTTATAGCCATATAAAATCTATATAAAGAAAATATGTAAAATGTAAAAGAAACAGAATATTGACTAAGCAATCATTATGCAAAAGCTCCACATATCCTAAAGCTCCCTGAACTCCCTGTAGCCCATACATGACCATCACATTACAAGATCAATTAAAAAAAAAAAAAAAAAAGCAAGCAACTCTACCCAGGAATAGCTTAGAATAAAAAAATATTTTGAAGTTGATAAACATATTACTGAAACTCCTTTTAACTACATCTGGGCTAGATAAATAAGTAAAAACAGGATTACTGGGCTAAGTTTTTGAGGTTGATTTGCTGTGGTTTTTTTTGTTGTCATTTTTGGTTTTTTAATTAAGCTTTCATTTCAACCTACAAAAGCTCTTTGAACTCCTTCTGGATACTGTCCACTTTGCTCAAAACACTGCTAACATGAATGGTCTCTTCAGTTCCTATTATCCTTTGCTTATGTTTAAATTAGCTTCTACACAGAAAACTAAATACAAGGATGTTTTTGTCTTTAATATAATCCCCCATTAATCTTAATCTAAAAATCTTAATAGTTATCTTTGTGTTGCCTACTTCTTCCTTTAAATCCTAGATTAAAAAAAAAAAGCTTACCAAATAATTTCCACTGATCTTGTTGATATAATTTAATTAAACATAATTGCTTCACCATGGGAAAATTAGTGCTATCAAAGTAACACCAGAATACTATGATATGTTTGTAATATTGACAAACAAAATATCAAAGAAAGTTAAAGTGCACAGATCTACACATACCAAATGTGTATTATGATGATAACTAACTATTTTGTGCAACAACTTTCAGATTTAAACCTTCTCCAATTTAGGTTTATTGAAACGACAGTAATTATCCACTCCTAATGAATTTTATGTTAGACACCTTTAACATAACTTCTAGCATTTATATAGATACTTCTCACTGTTAAAAGTTAGAAGTAGGACTCAGCAAAGAAGGCAACTGATTTTTTCTTCCCCTGTGAAGAGATTATGGTTGATAATGACCACATCCTGACCAATACTGTTTTTCAAAAATCATCTCACTCTGCTCAATAGAGATGTGCATCACATTACTCTTGTGCTTACAGTGATCAACTACTGAAAGAGTAAATAACGTTTTTTGTTAAATTGGACTATTAAGGACTCGGTGAAGAAAAAAACTGCAATAATTTACTAATTCTGCAGCTCCAGAAACCTTAGGGCTAACTACATCAAAGGCTGAAATTCTTGTGAAAAAAGTTATTTCACAAGTTTTAAAATTAGCTGCAATGATTTCACATCTACATGAATTCTAAGAAAACTATAAACAACAAAGAATTTTCCACTTCCAAGATTAAAAAATAGCAACTAGCCTTACTTATTCTGAATAATTTCTCTACCTTCATAAAACTGGACAAAACATCCTTCCCAAGTTGCGTACTAAACTAGCAACAGAGAAATATGATCTAAATTTTTCAGAAAGTGATTTTTAGAAATCATGACATATCATTCTTCATGCTTGTCCTTGATCACCTGGAATTGTATTCCAGTGTCTCAGCTCTTTAGTTTTGTACATAAGTTATACTAAGATCATAAGAATCTTCACTGATCCTCCCTCTGAATTTCTATGTATTTAATTTTCCTATTTGTTTAGAAGAACTACTAAATTTGGTATCTTCTTTTTTTTTCCCTTCTAATTCTGTTGAAGTTATTCTGTGGATATATTATACAAAATAACCTAAATTATTTATAGCTTACCAATTAAAATATTTTATTGTAAGCACTCAGCTTTTAAAATGTTTCTAAAAGTACATTAACCAAAATGCAACATAAACAAAAGACTGAGTGACTGTTGGTAGTGTGGAACGTCTTGGTGACTAACCTAAGAGCTTCCTCTTCCATATTCATTTCAATTTGTCTATCTGATCTATGGATATTCAGATGCCTCTTGGCCAAAATCCAAGTTCTTGTTTGTCTCTATTTTCAGAAGGAACTTATAAGGCCATTCAATTTCAAATGCTTTGTTTTCTTGGTACAATCTCTTGTCTTTGATCCACCTATCTCTCAATCTTAAATTTAAATTTTTCTGTTAGTATGATGGTAGCATGTCTCTGCAGGAGGCAAGAACGACAAACTAAAAATAGTAATCCAGAAGGACAGCATACTAGCATAGCACCCTTCATATAAACAAAACAATGCAAACAAAAAAGGACTTTTATACCACATACAACGATGTAGGAATGTTGTTGATGTGAAATAATATTTAAATTATACTATAAGGTTCAGATGTAATTTGAATTCTACAAAGCAATGCTGACTTTATGCACAGCCCTAAATCTTTTCAGTTCCTAATAAGTTTATCAGTTCCTTTTCGATAGACTGGAACGTCTTCAGATGTCCCTCCTTTCATCTATGTTAGTAGATACATTGCTAAGCATATGGTACTGTCTGTGTGAACAAAGAAAAATTGAGACCATATGAACAGCACAGTACATGAACTACTAGATTGTGAACATACACTTGGGTTAAAAGCAAAACCAGTAGGTCAAGTCAAGTGATTATCCCCTTTTATTCAGTACTCATGAGGTAACACTGAGAATACTGTGTAGGGCTTCAGACACCCAGTTAGAAGGCACTGAAAAACTGGAATACGTAAAGAACTACTAAGATGGTTTGGGGGCTGAATCACACAACCTATGAGAAGAGATGCAGGGAACTGAGTTTGCTTAACCTGGAAAAAGAAAGCCAAGCAAGAGTTTAATGACAGTATTCCACTACAGGGGGGAGAAGACACAGCCAGACTCTTTCACAAAGTGCAGAGTAAGAGAAGCTGTGGAATCTCCATCCTTGGATATTTTCAAAACTCAACTGGGCAAGGCCATGAGCAACGTGACCCAACTTTAAGGTTTATCCTGCTTTGAACAGGAGGCTGGGCCAGATCACCCCTTGAGGTCTTGTCCCCCTCCAATTCTCCTAAGGTTTTACTCTATTTAAAGAAATACTATATGAATCATAGATTCACATTATTTTAGCTGCAAAATGTTTAGCTTCAAAATGAAATTGCATTTTAAAAGCCCTTCTTAGAAACTGAACTTTGTCAGTCCAGTCTAAGTCTTGCGGAAAACGCAAACATACATTTTTCATTTGCAACTTGTACCTTGGAATCTGTAACTGAAAGGGTAACTTACAGGAACTCTTCAAATGACTAAACTGCTGACCAACACCCACAAAAATGTGCAGTTGTCCCGCGTTCTGATTCAGGATGCAGTGGTGGGCAAACAGCCAGAGCAGACCCCTCATTCTCTCTGTTCTTCCATTCCCAGATTGTCTGGCCTTCCTGACATTTCACCATCTTTTCTCATTTAGCTGGTTCCTAATCCAATTACAAACTCTCTTTTTCACTTCCCAGACACACATGAGTCACCCCTTCCCTTCCGACATTCTTCTGGGCTGCTGAGGTCAGTGCACTGACCAGTTCTAGGAATAAAGAAAGGCCCAGTCAAGCCTTAGAAACAGATGGGGGAAATGCTACCATTGGATGGAAGATACATCAGGAAGTCTCAAGGAAAGTGCTCCACACCACTTGGAAGCCTGTTAGCACAGAACTTTCTGAAAATCTTGTCCCATATAAATAATGATGGTGAACATGTATAAAGTCACTATTCATGTATTTAAGTCAATACTTTGGAAGCAGTTATTTAAAATTAATATCTTAAAATTAAAAAATCAGTTTGAACCATACTTTACCATGGGCAGCTGTTTTCTAACAAGCTCAGAATACTCTACATTCAAAGGCTATCACTGCATTTCCTAGTTTTGTCAGGCTCAAGTTGTGATTTGTAATTGTTCTGTGTAACATCCCACGTGCTGCACAGTTTCACTTACGTGATGCTCAACTTTGTCAAGAAAACATTCTAGCACTGGATGAAGGACACATAACTTAAGAAAACCAAGTCTGATATTTGGAAGCAGAGTTTGTTGGCTCCATAGCAACCACTTCACCTCACTGCCCGTGCAGACATGCTTTGCATTTTAGTTCATTTTTACAGACTTGCTCTGTTTTTTCCTTGCATTGTCTTTGTGAAAAAAAGTGGAGATGGAATTAGTACAAAGCTATTACAGGCTAGGACAAGATTCTGAATGAACTGTTTATAAGTATGTTTTAAGTTCTTTGTTTACAGTCAACAAATACAATAAATTAAGGATAAGTCTTACTGCTTCAGATGAGGAGTTTGAAGAGTTGCTACACTATAACAAGGGACTACTTAGAAAAATTGTAATAAATGAATCTATACAGATTTAGCTGTACAATAAATGAGCCCCTGTAGTGGAGACACAAATACACTCTCCTCAATATGAAGGTTATGTGATGAACCTGTTTTGTTAAATATATTAAAATACTGTTGAAATACACATTAATTATGGCCCTCCTCCTGTAGGCAACCAGTCAGTCTGGTCACAGTACTACTGAGGACAAAACTGCTGAAGAAGAGCTTCCAGCAAGTACAGGAAATCTGTGTCCCTGCAGAAATTATTTTGACCTCATAAAGCATATAATGTTTTATAAACACGAAACAGCGCAGAAGTAAAATTGCTTCCTCTTTATCTTGGTGAAAAGCACTGGATGGTGGTGCCAAAATTTCTAACAAATCTCTAAAATGTACAGTGCCCTGTACATTCAAGTACAATGCAAGGTACTTAAATTTCTTAATACAATTTTATATTTGTTGACTCAAAAATTAGATGTAATTTCATTACAACTGAGACAAAGTGAACTAAAGACTGGAGGTAACTGTTGTCAAGGGTTCAGGATTCAGATACGAACTACTTAGTATTTGTATCCACAGCGGGGGCAGGGGAAGGAGAAGAAAGAACTGAAGGAAACGTCCTGCATTTTCATGAGTCCTCTAAATTACAAAGTACATGCCTAGATGACAAAACACCAGATGGGTTTATCAAAGACAGACAGAAGTTGAAACACAAATGTTTAGATTAAGAAAATTTGGATCTATAAAGCACCTTAGGTGCCAGACTACTGGAAACAATGAAAGAGACTATAGTGGAGAAGGAACTGGCTCATGAGATAGAAGAGCAGTCTCCATCGAATGAGGAGCACTTTGGCTGGGACTGTTTTCTATCAGAGCTACTCAACAGCTGGTCTGGGGCTCATCCTCTTTCTTCTTATTTTCTCACAAGCATGCATCTGCTAGTGAAATCTGTTACTATTAAGTTAGAAATTTTGCAAATACTACGACTTTACTGTAAATACAGAATGATTCTAAGGAAACCCAATGCAGGTGATGTATAGCCAAGCAAAGTGCTCATGAACACAAAGCTATGCTCTTCAGAACTAAGCCGGAATCAGAGCAACCATGAGAAAGATCTGAGTAGAACACTGTCACAGAATGATTTAAACAACCTGTATGTGAAGTACTTGTTGAAAAAGCAACTGTGATTCTCAGCTGTACCCTCCTCTGAAAATAACAGGACTACACAGTTGTTATCTAGAATACAGTATTTCAGTCTGATCAAATTAACTCCTCTGACTTTTGCTTTCAGAAATGCTGATTTTGAATCTGGTATATCATTCAATTCTCCACAGTATGTCTTGGGTCATGCCAAAATACACTGAATAGTCAGTTTAAAGAAAGATTACTCAAACTGCAGCAGGTGCAATGAAGAACCATTAGGATGATCAAGAGAACACAGAGTCTATTTTGCAATATTTAGACAGGCTGGCATACTGAGACTAACAAAAAAAAAAAAGACACAAGTGCTTTCTATATACACATTAAAAGGATAAGCATTATGAGAAGAAAAGTTAAACTAGAGAACAGCACTGGCATGAAGAGAATTTGTATCCATTGACCAGGAACAGACTTAAGAGTGAAAACGAGACATTTTCTGGCCATGAGAAAAATCAAGAAATACCTTCTTGAAATAACGTTCTCAAGGGTAGCAGAAGCACAAATAGATTTACATGTTTCTGAACCACGGTCTATGATGCAATTGGCGACCATGACAAAGGACTGAATTTGACCTGAGGGAAATTGTTTTATTTCATACTCCCTTAGTTTTTTTCCTAAGGAAATGCCAGCTGAGATAATTCTAAATTCTAAATTCTGTAGCCAGAAATCTAAAATACATCTGCTGTTAAAAACAGCAGTCTAAATATATCCCCACTAAAAGGGAAAGAATCTTTGAAGAGATTGCCAGTTGATTTTGGGATTTGCAAAATTAACACTACGGATTAATCCTTGAGAAGCTCAGTAGAGGAAACGAGGCTTAGATATTGTGCTTTACTTGACTAATGGGAATGCACAGGGTATTCAATTAATTGACTTTATGCACATTTTAAATACATAGCAAAAATTATTCCTATCGTGGTACTAAGACCTGTATCCATGACAAGAAGAGGCAGTTTCCTAAACTATCATATAGAAGGTAAATTGGAGGCTGGATAGCAACTGACAAAGCATGAAATGATTGTTCGCGTTAAGTGCCGGGCCACTATCTATAATAAACAACCTCTCCTTAAGGGCAGAGGTAAAAGTCTATCAATAGTCCCAATTACAGTCTTAGGCCTTTCTTTGCAGTGAAAATCACAAAGCAATTTCAGATGGAAATATGGCCCTATTCGAGTCAGTATTAGGCACATACACAACTTGGGAAAATAAAATTACAAGCTATCAAAAATTGACACTAATTGTTCTTTTGGATCTAAGAAATGGTGGCCAGTAACTCGAGAGTAGCAACCTAGACTGTCTGGAGAGACATTACTGAATTAATTCAGTTCTCAATTTTTCACTATACAGCCTCTCATGATTTTACAAATTTGTTTTATAGCAAATGTTAGCTGGTAAACAATGTCACTAAAGATATATGGACTCAGAAGTCTAAGCAAAAAAAACCCAGCTAAATGTAATACAGCTCATCTGAGAGTGAAATTTCTTTTAAATACACACTCTGAAAATTACATTAGCAAAACCTTGCTCTGAATCACAGAATTGCTTAGGTTGGAAAAGACTATTAAGATCAAGTCCAATCATTGGAGATAAAAAATAGAATGCTTCTGAGTTAAATGCCTAAAGGAAATATACTCTCAATTTCATTTAACTAAACAAATTTTCCATTAACCCCTCACTTCAGAAGTCCCTGTGGGGAATCTTGCAAGCAGTCTGCTCTTGAAACTACCACAGCAACTTCATGAAGGCTGGTCACCTGCATCGCGTGCGTTTACCTTAGGAGCTGCTAGCCAAACCTCTAGAATCCAAAACGGAACAACAACAACAAAAAAAACCCCACAAACAAACCAACAAACACATATCCATGTAGCTAGCACATTTCAGTAAATTCCCTCTTCCTTAAACAGTAGGCAACATTGCCTTGAAGGCTGTAAGAAAACGTGTGTGGCAACAAGTAGACAGAGAAACAAAGAAATATTTGTTTCTGTCATTGTGAGAACAAGATACACCTACTGACCCGCAGTCTGTATAAGCTCTGGTGCACACTGATCACCGTGGCATATCCTAAGAATGAAAAGAACTTCAATGTGACCTATATTCTATGTCTTCTTAGAGCCTGGGAAGCACCCTTGAATCTAATTTTAAAAGCTACCGTGTAAAACCAATTAAGGGTAGGATCCACTAAGCGAATCACTTTTGAAGGTCTCTCCTGTAACATGTTACAAAGATGAAATGGCTTTACAGATTTCCCTAAGGGTAATGTTTGAAAAATACAAATAAACTGTGTATTATCTTTTTTTAAATGAAGGTGAGCCTTGAAATTCTAGTTACATCATATTATTGTACCACACCTATATTTTATTTCTAGGTTGTATTCTCACCACACATTGTTACACTTGTTATTAAAACTCCACTAACACATTAGCTGCCAACTTAACAGTTTTACTGCCTGACCTTGCTCAAAGAAAATATGATTATTTGAACACTACTGTAAGTCAACACCAGCGTTTTAATAAATGGAATTGCAATGCATCAATGAAATCATAAGAAGCTATCAAGAAAAAGGTTGTCAAGTCCTTTGTATTAAACTGACTATATCTGGAAAAAAAATCTGTGACTTTGTTATATCCATCACACACGCACACTCTCCCCGCCCCCCCCAATCCCTGCTGCCCCTTTAATTAATCCTGTGATACAAATTTAGTTTTTACTGTAAAACGTAGTACATGGAAGTGTGCATAAGGATTCCGTTAGATCTCAAAATGCTCTTTTAATTAATTGTAATTTCCTTGGCATACTATACTGCAGTGAAATTACTTAGTAACACAAACACTTTTCCCACTAGAGAGAAAAAAAAAAAAAAAGAGAAATAGAAGAACAGATATAAAAAACAATACCCCCTGTGGGAAGTAGGGAAAAAAAAAAATCACTGGTTGTAACAGGACTGGGGAGAGGGTTAAGAGCCCTCAGTGCTTCATAAACAGCTTTTAAAATAAAAAAGCTGAAATGTAGCAGTACAGCTTCTGTATTGTAACATCATGATTTGGTCTCTCTTGACTGCCCGGTTCCTTGGAGAAGCATGTTACAGGGATTAAATCCCTTTGAATGTTAATGTGTTCCTCTTTTGAACCACAAAGAATATTAATCCTCCTGCCCTCATCTACCAACAGCTGCACTGTTTTTTCCTACTTAACAGAGTGGAACCAGATAGCACGGCATGATTGACCTGAATGTAAATATTGCTATTTGGTTTTGAACTGCTTACTTTTTGTAGAAATTTAACAAATCTGGCATCAACTTATCTGCAGCACAAATAAAAGGTGTTCACACACCTAGAAACATCTTTCTAAGCAATTATATCAAAAGAAGTGTAAAAATAAATTATTGCCTTATTCAAAAAATCATCACGCTTTGCACTCCCCTTGAATGTTTACAGTGACTAGCACAGGGAGCCAGACTGGAATGTTCCCAGAGAGATAGCATGCGTGTGTGTACACAAATACACACACCTATACAAGCACAGAAATACACAGATTATGGAAAAAGGTTAAAGCAAACAGCTACACGTGAGTTCAGACATGATTCCAGCATATACATCTACAGTCATACATAAAATCTTTACAAATTTATCTCAAACAACTATTACGCAGAACTACTCCATACAGTTTGCAAAGGGACTTTCAATTTCAACGAAAGCTAGATAACATAGAACAAGAATATGCTGGTCAATTATAAAACAAATCTACTAAATTTCCATTATCAATGTATTTTCACGCATTTGAAGAGTCCCAAGTCAGATGAACTGCCACAGGTTTAAATGTAAACTGACTAATAAGCTAATATAAAACCTCATCTCTACATATAATCCTTTAGAGTCCCAAACTTCAAAGCCAGGAAGTAAATCTTGTTCTATTTACTATTCTGAATTTTCACAGACTACTTACAATCATTTTTATATTTTGGCCATATCTATTACTTGAATTATTTAGAAATATTCACAGTGCACAAGTAGATATAAATTAATAAGAAACTAGCATAGTTTATGTTCAGAAAAGATTATGTTGATTAATTAACGGAAGCTTCCAATCTATTGGAAAAAAATCCTCAGAAGACCATCATCTTTTTGATACTATACTACAAAACTGAAGCCTTTGGCATAGTTTATCATTTACAATTAATGCACACTGGGCTGATGCATTTTTCAAAATTATGCTTCATGTATTTCTGTAGTCCAAAAGCAGCCCAACCTTTTAGTGTATGGGCTTAAAGAGATAAGCCAGAAGAAAAGCGAGTGTTTCCATAACTACAAATGTCACTATCACACATGACCTGGCTGAGCAACTGGCAGTGCACTTCTAGAATAAAGATGCTTAACAAAAATCTACTATCTCAGATTTATTATATGAGCTATAACTAAGAGTTATTAGCGTACTTCAAAAATAACCACAAAGCTATTTTAAACAGTGAGATAACCGCATTTAGGATTCCATTTAAAAACTTATTTACGTATATGTATACTTTCCAATTAATCTTGGATACTTCAGTAGAGATCAAACTCTTGATTACCTTGCATTTTCCACTGAGGTGCCATTACACCCAAGAACACAGGGTAACAGTCTGCTACATGCATAGAGGCTCTTACCCCAGGGTTAAAACAAGGTAATTCAAGGCAGCTTCAGTGTACAGTGGTGGATTTATAATCCAAGGTAGAGATCTGCATGAAGACAGTTACGTGGCACTTGCCTTGTAGCACCTTGCTAGCCAGCTCTCTAAAAAAACAAGCACACCCTGCACAGAATAAACAATCATGGAAAGAGAGATATGGTAAGAAAAGCATAATCTGGAGAAAAAAAAGCATGACAGATCGTAACCTGAATTCTAAAAGAATTCAAAAATGTTTAAGTATCATGCCTGCATAGAAGACAGCTTTTCAGATGATAGGAAAGTGTAAGTCAGAAAACTTACCATCTAGCTCTATTACAAAAAACAATTTTAGCACTGTAAACATATTTAGTTCTTCATGGCTTACAAAGGTGAACCACATCTAAGCCCTTGCTTTCTACTAACTAAAATGTGCCAAATAGAAAAGAATGGAAAGTCTGTGAAACACTGTTGGCAAGATCATATGGAAGGGCTTTGTCCAAAGACTCTGGAGTAAGGAAAAATGAACTAGACTTCATTCTAGCTCTGCGTGTCTGAAAACACTGGATCTGATCTTCGTTAACACTAATCGCACGTTCCTTAGCCTGGCAAACTAGACTTCAAAGCAAATATAGATGAAATGAACACCAATTTTAACTGCATTTCACACAAGTCTGGCAATTCAGAAGTGATGTTAAGACAAATAATTCCCTAAGCACTGTGAAGAAGTTTAAAGCCATGTTGTTTATTTAGCTATTCTTCCTACATAAGCACGGACAGATTTTGATGTGCTCTCAATTCAAGGAAAGAGGGGGTGGAAAGGTGAGAAGAGGAAGAAAAGTGCCTCACATAGCTTAACACTGACCCATTCAAGCAGTTGAGGAGCAGCTTGGAACAGCTCCAAAGGTTGAGCAGCTCCCTTTCCAGTTTTGCTTGGCCAGATGGAAGATGAACATGTTTCAGGATTTCAAGCAGTGCTTAGGCTTGGAATATCTGATGTGTCATTCCATTTTTAGCTTTAAAAAAGAAAAAAAAAAAAACACAACAAAAAAAAAACAACCCGGAAACTTACTTGCTTCTTTCAGGTAGTACTTGATTAAAGTGTTGGGGATAACAAGATGTATCATACTGGGAAAGCTGGGAAGTGTGAGGGGAAGGAATGTGAAAAAAAGATGACCCTGAATAAAAAGGTGAAAAAGAAAAAAAAATGAAGACCTCTGAGAATCTGGTTGATGTAGTAGCACCATTCTGCCCTCTATGGGAACCCTTCCCTTCACCCCTTAACTCATGAAGAGCTTTTATACAGTTGAACATAATTATTCCATTTCCTTAAAAAAAAAAAGTCAATTCAAAATATGGAAGTATGCTAGGTGTTTTTTCAGATTTAATGCTGTTTCTCTGTATCGCTGCTTCTCTTCAGTATCGCTTTATCTAATGCCTTCTTCACTATTTCATCTTACACTCTTTATTTTAGTTTTTAAACTTCAGTATGCACATTACAATGGTAATGAGATTACACAGCCTTTTAATGGACACCATAAGAAATTCTCTTTGTGATCCGGGTACATCGTATTACTCAAAATACATTATTATTGCTTTCTAGTAGTTAAGGCTAATGCCATCATATGAATTAATATGATGGAAATGTAAGAGATACTTTCTTTAAGTGACAGAACCCTATACTGTCTTTGTTGAAAGTCTCGGGTTCAGTCACCCTTTGTAGTGTTTTCTGCCACAGATTTGCACCAGGTCTTTTTAAAAAGAAATACTAATAGTTTTAAATTAATGTGTACTGTAAAAAGGATTTTTTAAAACTCAGACCTGCTGAAGACTAAAGAGGCACTGGAGGACAAGAACACAATAGTTAAAAAACTACTAAAGAAATTAATTTGTCTTGCATGGACTAATTAGGGTCATGAACAGAAGCTATAATACAACAGCACACACTGCTGACAGGAGACACTGCTTTATCCTCAAGGGAATTTCTTTTGCAGTTGTCCTCTGAGATTAATCTTACTGCCGTAGCATTTCTTAATTCTTTTTACTAGCTCAGAACCAGGGTAGAGCTTAATAAGTTATCAAATGAAAGAACTGAAAGTAGACAGTAAACTGAAATGCGCTAATCAAAGTAACACCGAAAAGCATAATTTGATTTTTTTCAAACTTTATGGTATTGTTAGATTTTAAGTCACACCATCTGTTTAGTGAAATAATGCTCAGTGAAATACCAGTTGTAAGCAGGAAGTCGGAGGCGATTTACAACTCATATAAGGTTTCCTTCCAGGCAGGGAAGAAAGGAAGAGCAGAAGAGCTTAAGTTTGTATTGAGAAGATTAAGATTTTTAAGACTACACCTCTTCTAGTTCTAGAAGGGCTATACAAGCTAAAAAATTTTCTTTCTTACACCTATCCATCCCTGGATTTCCCTTCTGCTACCAACTTATTTGCTTAGTACTGACTCAGAAATTGGGACAATTTTTTTTCTCAGGTATAATATTTAAAAATATTTACTAAAGGAGAAGATTTCAACTTACCTGATGAAGATCATTGCCCAAAACATATTCCTGAAAGTAACCAGGTGCAGCAGATGATGCTCTAATGGCCTGCCACAGTTTATACTGACAGCCTCCAATATAATGAGACTTAACACCAGGAAAGTGATTGTAGTTTCTGAAAACAAATGCTTTCAGTGGTGTTCCTCTGTTTACAATGGTGCTTACTGCAGCTACCTAGTGAGTTAGGAGGAACAAAAATAGTTATATATGATGATAATAACAATAATACGAGAATAACAGCTTCCCGCAATAGGAAATTCAATTTACACATTAAATGTGTCTATGGAATCTTTCCAAGTTTATTATTTACTTCTTTTGTAATATGTATCTAAATTTTAAAAAGTGAACGCAAAAAACAAGCAAACAAAAAAAAGACAACAAAAAAACCACCTCAATCTCCCTAAATAAAATGCTATTTTTAACCTGAAATTAATTGTTTCCACTGGCTATTGTCTTTCTACCAACACCTATCTATTGAGATTTAAACAAAACACTGCTGTCTTCTATGTGATTTTAACATGTTTTGCCTTTATGAATAATAGTTTGTCCTCAAAAGCCTATAACTAGCAATGCAACGATGCAATATCAGTGTTAGAAACGCCACTCGGTTTCTTTCTCCAATAAAATGATTCCTTAATATTGCAACCTGAGTTAAATGACTCCAGGAAGAATCTCTCCCAAAGAAAAAAATAAAACCATCAAGCTTAAACCTTTCAAGGTTTTTGGTAAGGACACTGAAAAGCCAAAATGGTATTTCCAGAGAACAAAACACGTGACTGCAAAAAAATGTGCATCTTGCAGTTAGAATCACAAGAGGTGAGAGTACCTGTAGTCATTGTGGGTCAGTGTTAGAATGTGCAAGATCTTTTAGTGATGATGCACCCAGCCTGGCTGGCACCGTCAGAATGAAAGTCTTCAGCAGCCACGTGGATTTTCAATTCTATTTTGTTTACTATTTTACAGAGCACAGTGTTTTGGTGAAACATTACTCAACAGCACTAGCAGCTGACCAGCACTGTGATATCACTGTATTAATTTCCATTCTTAAGTTCTTAAGTTCATTAATTTCCATTCTTAAGTTACACAAGTTAAATCATTTAATTCACAATAAATTCATCCTTACAGAAAATAAGAAAAGTGTAATTTCTCTATCACAATGCAGAAGCAAAACACATGTGACTCACACTTCATCATTTGATGGAGGAAAAGTTTCCTGCTTTTGTCAAAAGGAAGGTTTGGTTCTAAGCACTACTAGAAGCAGCAAGAAAAAAAACACTTTGAAAAAATTCATGGAGTATATACCAATCTGATGCTTGAATTTATTTTCGGTAATACCCATATACACTTCCACTTCATGATGCAGTCTAACTTGTCAAGTGCTGAGCACCTTCTGGAAAAATCCATCTCACCATGAATTTAACAGCAGCAGAGCACAGAACTACCTATTTAATTTTGATTTTTCTGTGCCTGTAGAGTGCCACCACTGCCAGCACTACAAAGCTATTACTGGGAATAGCTAGTTTCAACTCTATTTATATTCACATTTTATTACTGAAGAACATGGAAGGAAGCCAAAGATCCCGGTTCAAAGATAACTTTCAAGTCAATGTAGGATAGCTGCTCTCTCAGAAAGCAACATACCACTCCAGCCTTTTCATGTCCTTGTTTTAGACATGGACTAGGAACGCAGTCAGTCAAGCACATGTTTCTATGTTTAGAAAAATGTGAATATCTTCCATTTAACAGCAAAGTATTGAATATAGTGCTCTGACACCAAAACACCTGTTAATTACAGATTGTTCTGAAATACGTGCTATTATATTTCCCTTCTTTCTTCACACCCTATCCCTTCACCAAAAATAAAATACTCGTGCTTTCTCATCTTTCACTCTTGTGCTGCTGCTGTATATAACATCCCTCCAATTAATTGATGCCCTTTATATCATACAGGAAGAGTTGAGATCTTGGGGCCTATGAATGTGATGGGAGAAAAAACTGATAATCCAGATAAAAGTGAGGAGAAATCTTGTTCTCTTGCTGCACAGATCACAGCTACAACGACAGGACCTCCAATGACTAGAATTTTCTTATGTGAAAAAACAAACACTGCACAACTTCAAGAAGTTGACCTAGTGCTTGTCTGCTCATAAGCCTTTAACATCTCTGAAATGTATTCTAAATTAAAGTATTGAATAAGAATATGAGAAATTGCTGCAGACGTTTAACAAACTAATGAATTTTGATCCTTTAAAAGCATGGGTTCTCACATACAGAAGCTTGGAGAGCTTTTAAAAGTACTTGTGGAATACACAATTAGTATTTACCTTGGAAAATTTTACCTACCTTTGGACATTTGGAATTTCTTGCAGTTTCAATCATAAGATCTGAGCCCATTTTTTCTCTACAAAAAAGCATAAAAAATGCTCCATCAGTATAGCATGAACAAAAGGCCTACACTCTTATCATCCTTACTTCTGAGAACTTTGGACTATAAAAGGAGCAACGCTTGGATTTCACTTTAATAATTGGGTTTCTACAGCTGGCTTAAATAGACCAGTATTTCAAACCTTCTAGGCTTTCACTTAAATCAACAAGTTTGCTTCCTCCCCTTGAACACAATCCACATGCACACACATAGGTGATGTGTCTACCTTACTCTGCAAAGATGGTTTGCAGTATTGCCACACTTTTTAAGCAAGGTGAGTCCATGTGTTGTTGTTGAGATCATCCCCCTATACCTGTGACAGCAGGTGGCAGCACTTCCACGGCAGAAAACACCGTCGTTCTCAATCTAGCCATAGCAGAAGCTAAAAGGCTTTAAATGCTACAACAGCAGCAGTCCTCAGCATAGACAGTAAATGGTATTTGCAGGTAGGACAATTTACTGTTGCACCAGTGTCTCTCCATGCTTGAAGCATGGCTTTGTATATGTTCTTGAGAAGGAGGAAGGAAGGGAGACAGCTTCTAGATCTATGACCGAAGACTGTTGCTCACAATTCTTACAACAATAGAACTGGTGGGTTGGTTTTGGTTGGTGGTGGTTTTGGTTTGTTGTGGGTTTTTTTCCCAATAAAAGCACTAATTCCAGTCTCACAGTCACCAATGAGAAGGGGAAGAGTCCCATCTGCATTCACTAACTGAGTACACAAGTAAACGAAGACACACAGAACCATAAAGTAGGAACATACAGAAATAAGAGGGGAGATTGACAGAGGTGAGACATGAAAGACATCCACTGATTTGCATCACTTTCACATAATTTGTCATTTTTTTCCCAAACCTGAATGCAAATATTAAAAAATTGCATAATTAGTATTCACTGCTTAATTATAGGAACCACCAAACTGAATATTTCTCACACCTTGTTTCTTATGAAGGCCAGGAACTGATGATTCAGAGTACAAGAAATCCCTTAAACTATTATGCAACTTGGACATTAAGGTCAAAAGAGAAAAGTTTAATATCACCATCAAATTAATCCTACTTTTGTTGCTAGCAATAATACTGTAATTGCACATTATACAGAGTCACAACACAATTACACAACTTATTCACACACCATATTAAAAAAGAAAGTATCTTAATTTTGATTTTATTGAATAGTCCCTTGCTCATGGAGATGAGAAAGATAATTCTCAAAATATCTTACTATCCCAAAATACCGCTTTAACTTGTTTGCTTTTTTTAAAATGATAGAATCCTAATCCCTTTGTGAGAGTTGTCCTTAAGTCAGTGGTTACTTTTTGCCTTGCAACAGAAACATTCTCTAAAATGGGGTAAGTGGGACTGTAAATAGTATTTTAATTTAAAACTGTATTATGGATTAATATGACAGCATTATAGTATTTTCCATCCCAACCATCCCACACTGAATCATCTTGTTTGACCACAAGCATACAGATGTTTCATTAAACTGTCCATGACAACACTCAAATCACTTTTGATATTAAAGTCAGTTTAAATCCTGTGAGCATTTCACTTTTTTCCACTCATGGGTTATTACTCTACACATAATTTTGTTTGCCATCCTATTTTTCCATTTATCTGCTTTGTTTCTGTCTGTCTGTGACCTATGTCCTCTAGATGTGACCTACTTAAACGAGTCTCCTTTACAAATGTTGCTCTTTCATTGCTTCAAGTCACTAATATTGCAACACTTGTTTCAATAACGCTATGAAGAACACATTGCCAACTATATGCTTAAAGAAACATCCTAAAGGGCTAAAGACACATCAAACAGTCCGGAGCAAGACAAAATTGTAACTTTTACCCCTTCTAACAACACCAAAATTACCAGGATATTGTAACATCTTTACCTCACCTACAGGTGACACTTCCAGAAGGACACACATCTGGCTGATAAGCTGCAAAATGCGTCAAGTATTTCTGGACTAGTACAGAACACGCTGCCCATCCAGCCACTGGGGAGCTCCTTCAATTTCTACTTCAATTTGTGTAACATATTGGTGTGAAGTATTATTACCTGTAATTCCTGAATACATGCATTACTCATTTTCCTGCCAGCAGAGCACAGGCAATTTTTACCCTACCCTCTATATGGTGCTTGACTGCTTCTCAATATTACAAATTCCTGGTATGGGATTTTAGCTCATAAAAACCCCTAGCTGCTCATCAAGTTTCTCTGGTAGTTTCTCAACAGTATGAAAGGAAAATTGTATACGTAAACAACACTTGAGAGAAAAGCGAAAACTTGAAACTATAAGCCAGGTTCTTCTTACAAATGCAATTCAATACAGCATTACATAGACTGATACATAGTATAATTGACCGATGCTAAGCATAATTTTCTTCACAGAGTAATAAAGCTAACCGATTAAAACAAGTCCTTAAATTGCAATTCAAGGAATAGATAAGAAGAGTTAAAATAAATATATACGTAAGACATGAAATCAATTCCTCACAGCATTCAGAATAAAAAGGTAGTTAACCAAAATTAGCTTTCATTTTCTGAAATGGAACTTATAATACGCCTCATGAATGCATGCGATTAGCCTAACGCACCATTAGCTTAATTATTTTCAGCAAGAATACTTTCTGACAGAAAATAACATCATCAGTATCGTGGTAGGGCTAAGTATGTTGCATGCTTGGATATTGTGAAAACAGATACTCCTTATTTTGATCAAGGCTGACACGTCTACTATCACATAAACAACAAAAAATCCACCCAGCACAAGCAACGCTTTTAAATTTAAAACATCAAGCAGCTTTCCTATGCAATGACTGAAACTTAGACCTGATCTTCTTACTACCATAAAGAGACACTACAGAATCTCTCAATTCCCTTCCTGGTTCTAGGTTTCCACAACAAATGTGAGCCTGCCCGAACCCCTACTGTTTCAATAAAATGTGGTGTAGGCACAGCATCTCCCTTCAACATTGCAGAATTTAGTCCAGAAAAATTCATTCACCAGTAAATTTAATTTTTCGTTTAATCTATGGATAATATAATAACTGTCTGGCTTCTGCCCACTAGACAGGAGTGATTTACCTCCCTCATGTGTTACAAATAGCTGCAATGAATAACAGCATTTTAATTAGACATGTGAAATACTGTAACATGAGGTAATTCTGATTTTCAAAAGACTTCTAGCTGGCCAGGGAATGAAAAGAGGGAAGGCAGAGAAAAAACCTCTTTCTAAAAGAAAAGAGGAACTCTGGATATCTGAGAAAGAACACTTATGACATTCATTTGATAAACACATTTATTCCTAAAAATATGCAAAAGCACACGAAGTGCTTCAAAGTTGCTCTCTCTACTTCAGCAAAAAAAAAAATTGAGATGCTTAAAACTCATCAATACCACAGGTATTCTCGCTATAAAGTAGAGAAAAAAAAAACCCCTTCCACTCCCATAGAACACATTAATCATGTTCCTAAAGGAACTTATCACTTATCCAAAGACACTTCTAACCATTTTTTGTTTGCTCTCAAAGAAGGTTGTTTCAGTTCTTTCAGTAGCAATGCCAGCTTACACTGTTTGGAAAACTATGACATTAGTTTGCTAAAGATTTCAAACAATGGAACCATCAATACAAACACAGATGAATAAAACTAAGTAATAGAACTTGTAACAGACTAATTTCTTCCAGTGATGCTTTGTTAATAGCCATTAATGCACTTGGATAAATATCTATGAACAAATACCTTTTCATTGGCAACTCTGACAAAGCAGATATTGTTTCATTGCAATCCTTACAGCCCATTTCCCTTTTAAAACAAGGGGGCAATGGGCAAATCCCCTCAATATAGCAGCTAAGATTAAAAATTACTACTACAGCACGTAATTTCATTTCTCACCATGTCTCCTATAAGAAAAAAAGGCACAGCAGGTGGCTAGTAAAATTTGTAGCAGATCTATAATGAGTCAAATCAAGCAGAGCTGGCAAGCGTACAGGAATATAATCAGAAATCAGTGCACTAGAGCTTACTTTATTTCCCAGAAACACAAATCATTACATTAAAGGCTTTCAGTGTTTTGGTAAATATGAAATGAGCTATTTCAAAAGAATGAGAGTATATGCTAATCCTTTCTAGCTGTTTTAAGAACTTGCTTCCTAGTGAACCAATAACAAAACTGAAGGTTCTCAGACATTATACTAATTATTTTTTACCTGATCATTTTTACTTACTTGAGAATTTTTTCCCATATATCACTGTCATAAAAGGCGTGGCTCCAACCCATTTTGACTGTTCCAACAATGACATTCTGCTTAAAAACATCTGATCCTAATTTGCGATATAGCTCTTCACAATCATCCAGAGGGATATGGAACAACCCCAACATAAAAGCTAATATAGCGCCTGAAAAAGAAATATTTTGTAATGTAAAATATAGCCTGGCATAAGATTATAAAGATAGCTAACCATTTAATGTAATTCAGAGGTTAGCAGAACATCTATCTTGAAAACAGAACATCAATTGACAATTATATCACTAAATTCATGTTCAGGGATAATACAGTATGTTCTAAAAGGTCATATACAAGGTAAAAAGAGTCTTCTTCCAAAACCAGAACTATGAGAAGTTGAAAAATGGCATTATCTCATTTTGCAGGTTTCATCCCTGCAAACAAGTATATGGCAGAAAGCAAACTAAATCCACTGCTTTGTTTGGAAAGAGAAATGAGTAAGAGAAACTTATGCTGTGGTATTAAAAGTGTATTTGGAGCATTACTTGCCATCTGGCAAACTTGTTCAGTAAAGAAAAATCCTAGGAAAATTCTGTAAAAAGAAGGGAGTCTTGGCTAGTCTAGGATACCTTTCATTGCAATCACTTATGATTAGTCATTCATACATACTGCCATCTAGTGTGTGCCCCAAAAAAATATGATCTACCTTGTAGGAACAAAAAAACAGTATCAAAAAAACATTCTTGCTGAATATGATTAAAAAGGCTGGAAAAATACAATTAATGCATCACTACAATTCTTAGATATAACTAAACGGAAAAGGACATATACAACATTTAAATCTAATTGTGCTATACTGTAAGCACACAATTAAGCACTAGGAATAAATAGGACACGTGATTTTTTCCAGTTTGGAAATGGAATGCAATAGGTTTGAATAAAGTTCATTTAAATCAGAAGTAAATTGTTGAAATAAGGGTAAGGATCAAACATATATGCAGAAAGAACTACATAGAGAAAGTTACAGATGTGTTTTAAAGCAAACATGACTTCTAAGCTTCTTTTGATCTCACAAACCCCACCGCCATGAGCTGACTGACAGTGGATTGCAGCCTTCCAGTACTTAAAGGGGGCCTATAGGAAAGATGGGGACAATCTTTTTCACAGGGCCTGTTACAATAAGACAAGGGGTAATAAAAGATGGCAGATTTAGACTAGATACAAGGAAGAAATTTTTTACAATGAGGGTGGTGAAACATGGGACAGGTTGCCCAGAGAGGTGGCAGAATCCCCACCACTGGAAACATTCAAGGTCAGGTTGGATGAGGCTCTGAGCAACCTAATGCAGTTGTCCCTGCTCATGGCAGGAGGGTTGGACTAGATGACCTTTAAAGGTCCCTTCAAACTTCCAACATTCTATGATTGATGGTCTCACTTTTTAAAATGTAGCACACCTGCTTAATATAACTTGAGCCTACTTGACACATCAAAGTTCCATCAAGAGAAGCACATCACCAAATGCCCATATTCAACACAGAGAGAAACACCATTTTACTGAATCAGGTAAATCCTCCGCTACCTTCTTTTAACTCTTCAGCACCAACTCTACATTATTATGTATTTGCCATTTTGGTGAACAGTTTCAAAGATGAAGAATCAAAATTCCTAACAAATACAAACCTATTTTCACTTCACCTCCCAAGTAACAGCACCAAAAACACATCAGCACACGAATGGCAGCAGGTAGGATCAGAGCCAAGGTACACATTAAAGGGCTTTGCTGAAATCTTCCGGATGGTAAAAAGACACTCACAGGAGAATAGAAGTCAAAAGCAAAGATAGGGCAGGCTCTGTCAGATAGTCTAGTGAAAAAAGTTTGAGACTTCCATCACATCCTGCCCTGTGTCACTGACTCCTACACTCTAGCCACCACTTTAGCCTTGACGGCAGTGCTTCAGGGGAAAAAAAGTACCTAAATGTAAATCTGAGAGGCTAACAAGCATTTCTTAAAGAACAGTTGGCTAATAAAACACAACACAGGGAAGAATATAATGTGAAAGACAAAAGTATTCCTTCCTTATTCAGTACTAGCAAGACTTCAGCTGAGGTGCTGTATCTGAATGACATTCTTCAAAGAAAGATGTGGACCAACTGAAAAAGAGACACAAAAAAGTCTCCCAAAACCAATCACACGTCAAGGAAATCAGACTGTAGTGAAAGCCTGAGTAAATAGGCTATGACAAAAGCCTTTAAATGCACGGAAGGCTGCTGCAAACACAAAAGAATAAATGTTATCCATGCTCCTGGGGAATGAGGACAAGAAACAAATTTGAACCGAAATGGGACGATCCAGGCTAGACATTTGAATTTTTTTTGCTTTAAAGACAGGAGAGCACTAGCACAGATTTTTCTGACGAGGTCTGATATGATTAAATATCTCAGGAAATTGTCAATAGTGAAACACACACAGTTGACTCTTCCCATGGAAAATGAGATATAATACCATCATTTGACTTTTATTCACGAGTTCTCCTGAAGAAAATACTTCTTCCACCAAAAAGGTTTTCAAAATGCATTTCAAAACTGGAAAGATATCCTGAGGGGAAAAAAGAATCATTAACATAGAGAGATGTCAGCTTTGTTTAAGGAGGCTCCCGATCTGCAAATCACTGAAGGTTGGAAGAATACATGGGGGCAGTAGCCCTGTGCTGTTCTTAACAACTTGGAAGGAATATTTTGGGAGAATATTTTTATATGAGTCCTTACGCAAACTTTATATACGTTCAAACTGATAATCAAAGATATCAGTACAATTCAGATATCTTTGCAGTAAAATGCACTGGAGAACAATACGCTTAGAGAAACTTTGATCAAAGTATGTCAATGATCAAATATCTCATACGACGCATCTGAATGCCACTAATTATTAGCTCAATATAAAAATTTAGGAAAAAAAAGTATGGGTTTAGAATTCTTAGAGCAGGCCAGCATATTTGAAAAAGCAGTCGTACGCATTTTGCCTCATCACATACTCCTGGTGTTATAAACTGTTCCCTGTGACTGAATTATATCAAAGATACTTCTCAATAGTGGTGCACTTATATCTGGAGACCAAATGAGCAGCGAAAAGAACACAGAAGCCACATCCACAGCATACCTGCAGATACATTGTCCCCCGTGGGCTGAGTGCTCTGTACGTCTCTGGAAGCACGTCATACTCTAGACAGCTGTGATAATCACCTTCACTTACAGAATTCCTAGCAGTTGAGTTCATGGGGCAATGGCACTTATTTTTGTGCAGAATGGGTACAAACTCGGTACAGAATTTACACCAACTTAGTTGGCCATAAAAAAAGTTCAGTGGCCATGACTGCATTGCATGTGCTTGCTTATTTTCCAGTGCTTCCATGCCCAGTAATAGGAAAGCAACCGAACTATGCAGGACTCATTACAGCGATCCTGCTTTGTGACTGCCTGCATTCACACACTAAAATGACCAGGGAAGTACAAGGAAGCTAAGTATGATGACACAGAACTCACAGCAAACCAATTACTTCTAAACCTCAAAGGCAAAAGAGAGCAGAAAGAGGACTGTGACGCACAAGCAGCATCCTTCCTATCCTTCAATACATCCCTCTTGGAAATCACAATCCACGCAACTGCAAATCCTATCGGCCTATGTACCATCAGCACAAACTGAAATGGTGAAGAACACTACTAGCACACGCTGACAGGTATGTACAACCTCTCCCAGACATGCCTTGTCACCTGTAATTCCAAGGTGGACTGCTGCAGACGGAAGTTTGATAACATACAGCTCAGAAGTTAGGTACTTACTAGCAGTTACAAAATGCAAAATCTGGTGAAGAATTAAGAAAAAAGTTCTAATCAGAATAGTGGGATCAAATTAAGAACACCAGGCCTCTCTCTCAAAGATGTCTTCATTATGACTGAAGGAGACATTAGTGTGTTGTAGTGATTAGTGTGTTGTATCTTCCAAAGAAATCGCCATAAATTAACTAACAAAGGATGTTTTTCAAAGACCAAAAATCAGAAAAAAAGAAAAAGCACGAAACTATACTGTGCCTACCAAAAAATCCTTCTAGTAGACCTAAACGTTCTCTTCTCTACTATTTTGAGTCTATTAAGCAAATCTCTGGAAACACAACTATTATATATATTCCTGGTGAACTGCATTTAATGTTATTTCTGAACTAAACTGTATGGAAGTATAGTGCAAAAAACTAAGAACATGAGTTTCTAAAGGAAACTATTGAGCTACAGCATGCCTCTTAGACTAGAAATCAGCATTATGCTGCTACTAACATCAGAATACTAGGATCATGCTACTAGTGTAATCTCCAAAAGAGATCACTGTCTTTTAAAAATAAAATTCCACTTAGGAGACCCCTACTTCCTAGGGAAGAGTTAGTTATCATTGAGTCACAAGAGTAATTACACCTGGGAGGAACTTCTAGAGGTCATCTAGTCTAACCTCCATGTTCAGACAGGTTCAATCAGAACAGGTTACTCAGGTCTTGTTCAGCTCAATTTATAATATCTCCACAGATGGAGATTCCCCAGCCTGTGCAGGCAACTCCTTCCAACGTCTGATCACCCTTGCAACAAAAATATCTTTCCTTATATTTAATTGCAACTTTTCATATTTCAACTTGTCTGTTGGCTTTTCTCTTATCACTGTGAATCTTCAAGAAGAGCCTACCTCCATCTTCTCTGTATTTTCCCATTAGTTGAAACAGCAATAAGGCCTTCCTTTGGTTTCCTTTCCTTAAGGCTGAACAAACCCAGTTTTTGCAACCTCTTGACATGTCATGACCTCCAGTCTCCTGATCATCTAGTTGGCCCTCTGCCAGACTCGCTCGGTAGGTACAAGAACATACTCAACAGATCAAGAGTTTACCAAGGAGCCCAAAACTAGATACAGAGTGGTCAAAAAGAGACCTTTAATCTCTTGGATATGTTCTTGTGCATACAAGTCAATATGTGGTCAGCTTTCTTTTGCTGCAAGGGTACACTGACGATTCATGTTCAGCTTGTTCCAAGAAGATCTGGTCTTTTTCTGTAAAGCCGGTTTCTACCCACTCAGCCCACCTCAGACGAATGGCTTTGTATGTGGCTTTGTTGAACCTTAGGTGGTTCCTGGCCATAATTTCTCGAGCCTCTACAGGTCAATCTGAACAGAGAGCATCCCTGTACTGACCGCTTCCTCTAATTTAGATCATCCAAGATCTTGCTACAGGAACACTCTGTCCTTCTGTGCCGGGCATTAATAAAGACACAAAACACTATTGGCCGAGTACCATGCCCTGAGGGACATTACCCTAGTTGTCTGTGAGGCCCCATAAACATGCAAGATATTTGTATCTGTGCGCAAAATGAAGGTATCACATTCATTGAAAAAAAATATAAATCAGCTTGAAGTTACAAGTGTATCATGAATCACCCAAAGTTCTTACTCAGAAGAAAAAAGACTTTAGAAATCACACTTGGTACTTTCCCAACTTACACTCAATGTCCAAAACTGTCAAGTTCTGCAAAATCTAAATTTATTTTCAGATGTTCTGATACTATACTGGTAGTAAAATTCCAACTCATAGCATAACCATTACCTGTGCTTACACCACAGATGTAGTCAAAAAGTTGATGAACCGGTTTTCCAGTTAGTTCTTCTAGTTTCCGTAGAGTCTGAAGTGCAACTAAACCCCTGAAACACAAAAATCCCCTTCACATATAATGGTAGTTTTATCTTACGTAGCTCTAATCAAGCCCACCTTTGCTTAATTATAACTAGTTACAGATGAATAACTTCAACAGTAAGAATTCTGAATATTTCAGGAAATGAAAAAGTAGCAGAACAATTAGAACAATGAATAATAAATTATGTACCCAGGCGTACCAAATCCAGTACTTAACAGCAACAGCCATACTTGTAGCAAAGGCTCAGGGATGATCATCTTCTGCGTATGCAGACTAAGGACAGATTTTAGCTGGATCCACAGAACACAGTGCTTAAAGTTTGATCTCAACAGGGCTACATAATGCCCCTTGGGGCATAATAATTTTCTGTCTTTTGTTTTCTTCTGCCTCGATTTAATGTGTCTGAAACGATGGGAGAGATGCATTCCAGACCACAAGCCTCGCAGTTCTATAGCATGAAGCAAAGTGTGTGGCGTGCAGAGGTGATAATGCTGCTGCTCTAGAACTGGAGCACTGTGTATGGCAAAAGGAGCATCAAACCAAGGACCATCTCAACACATTCTGCTAAGAATGGCATCTCCTGCATGCTGCCCCCTCATCTGCCCTGGCTTGTGCTGAAAAGCAGTAGTCAATCCAGTCCAAAACTATAACTAGCTGAACACCACCAATTACGTGGCACAAAAGCCACTAGTTAGCACTCAGGCTCATCCTCTTAAGTTTTTTCACTTAGTCTTACAGATGTAGATGCTGCTTTCTAAATGTAAGATGCCTTATAATGTCACTCCCCTAGAAATCTAACAGAAAAATTAACACACTTCATTTATAAATACAGGCATCAAGCAGTTATCTGTGAAGCATCTTTCTTTCTACTTTGTAAAATCTTTATGGTTCACCACAAACTTTTGGAAACATAGATGTTGAAATTGTGACATACACTCACTCCTTACTGAAAACAACCAATTTTGAAATGCAAGTAAAGAAATATCATGGGGCAACAAATAGTTCATGAAACTATTTCTGCAATGATTTCATACTTGACTTTGTACCAATAAATATTTGTGAATCTGTAAATATTTGCCAGTAAGGTTTTGAAATATGCCTGAAAACACAGCTTTTAGTAAATAACAGACTTTGATTTTAATCAACAGGCTTCTGCTACTGCACTTTACAAATTGTAGGTGCATAAATTCACACAGAAGTAGAGTACGTGTAACTAAGGACATGCATAGATTAAAGTGGGGAAAAAAGTATTAGTTGTAGAAATATAAATCAATGTCACAGATGGAATAGCTTTCACCACTAGCCTATTCATTCCTTCATATGAGACCAAGTCCTGTTAAGGCAGGTCACCCTCCAGAAAAGTACTAGACAACACAACAATAAGAATATAAACTAATTCTAGCACTCCACACCAATTCTGTATTTCTGAGATTAAGCCTGCGAGTAGACTAACTCAAATAACCGTTCAATTTACTTCCAGAAGAAGAGCCAATCCAAGCACTTATATGTGCAACCAATTTTAAATGGATAATTCATTTCAGTGCCATAGGACTACTAAGGCATGAAAATTTAAGCACAATTGCATGCAAGAATAATACTCACCACTTGGATAGTCAGATTGGATAGTCAAATGAACAGAATTGTATATCATAAATTGCATCTTTGGACACAAACTTACCAAAGAGTAACTAAAATTTTATTTCCAGTTACAGTATGAAGAAGGCTAGAAGCATATAAAGAAAACAACAGAGCTTTTACCTTGTTCCTCCTCCATCAATAGTGAGGACTCGAATTCCCCAGCCTTTCACAGGGTCTGTATATCCAAGTATAGCTAAAGTCTCTCTAACAGCAGCCTGAAGACTTTCGTCATTTGCCTGTCTCAGTCGTAGTAGGCACGGGATTAATTTTTCCTATTGATAAGTACAAAGATTTTTCATTCTAACTACACGTTCATACCAAAAAAAAGCCCAGCCTAAATTTTCAAGTCTGGCATTTAAATATAATAATTTTATTAGTTATATTAGTTAAACTCAGAGGAAAATTTCTTTAAATTTACCCATCTGTAAAAAGGGTAAGAATTTACTCCAATATTACGTCATGCACACCTCACTGCTAAAGCAATTATCTATCAGTATTAAACAGTCAAGGTGAAATGTAAATCTTTCAAACAGCTAGAAAACCAGTATTTAACAGCAGTTTTGTTTTATTGACTTTAACATCGCATTGGCCAAATACAAATTCTAATATGGAGCACACCAAGTGTAGCTAAAGGCTAAATAGCTCAATGGCCTGCACTCCATTCCCAAAGATCTCTTTTCCAGCCATTTTACAATCTATGACACACATCTGCATATCTTGGGGTTTTCCACATGAGACTGACAAATGCTGTGATTTGGCTCGTACTGATAGAATAATTTACCACCCACCTCCTGTCCTCTCACTACAGGAAAGAGAATGAGTAGGACTAGAGTATGTGAACTTATTTGATGGTTATACTCCACTCTTGTCACCCCTCTTTGAAGGAAGCATGCAAACAAGCATAAACACTGTTGTGTGTATGCAGATCGACTGTACTGTACATTCCTATCTGGTCAATTGCTACAGAGGACACAGTGTACGACCTTCATCTACCACTAGAATAAGCTATGTTTACCCACGTGACAATGCTGTATGCTTCTAAATTAAACGTGGCAATCTTAAAACCCTGTAGCTGAACTACTGATAGTTTGCATACAAATCTGCTTGAACCAGCTAAAAAAAACAGCTATAAGAGGCATTCAGACTGCAATCTTTACAAATAGAAAACATTACTAACCCACAAAAGCACAGAAGAAATTTTTATGTTATTCTATCTCAGTCAACTGGCGGGTATTTACTTTTTTGTCTAAGCATAAAGACTATCTGCACCTTAATTGCAACTCCTCTGCTCTCTGGAAATTCCAGAAGATGATAGGTCAGTTCTTCAACCCTGCTGATACAGACTCTTCGATTAGAGGATCTTCGTAGGGCTTGAACTAAAGCTCGAGTCCTGTTATCAATACTCACTCTTGCAATAATCTAAAAAAAGATAATGTTATAAAAATAACATAAACTTGTTTTCAGAAATGTGTAAAATTTGTCAACACTAACTCTAAACTGTTATTTTAAGATTTCTCCGAAGTAAGGGACAGCATGTTGTACTACAGACCCACTACAGGCTCCAAGTAAACATTGCTTAAATGTAAACAGATAACTTCCTGATTCTTTATTTACCACAAAAATAAATAAAGGTGATTCACAGCAACAATATATCAAACAAACGTGTCAGCATGTACTCAGATATATTTTCAGGGCAACTCTGAAATCATAGTATTTGGACCATGAAGGAGTGTAAGATTACTATAACTACAACAACAAAATCAACTAGATCTAACTATATTTATGTACTCTCTCTCTACATATATACGAATCAAAGATATGTAAACACTATACATGCATGTGTATGTGAATATACATATAAATACTTTATGTATAAATCTAAATATACATATTTGTAGTTATATAAAAAGGATATATACCATACTATGCATCTATACATACATATAAGTCCTTAATTATATATATGTAAGATATACACATACTTATGTAAGCTGTGCGTAAAAAGTTTATAATAGTTTTTATATATGTGTGTATATATACTTATATAAGTATATATATGTAAATACATACATTGCTATATGCTTATTTATGTATATATGTATATATACGTATATGTAAGTTTACATATAGGTATATACACACATAGTATATACATACTTGTACAAAATACATAGAAATAATATACAAAGAAATAACACTGAACAAAGACTCACCTTTTCTCTCTGAAGAGACAGATGCTTTTCCTTCTCTTCAGCAGTCTTAGCCTCTTTTGCTTTGTCTTCCTCATCCTTCTCAGACACTTCCTGTTCTGGCTGTTTACTCTTTTCTTGTGAAACAACTTTTGTTTCGGATCTCAATTTCGGAACCAACCCACCAATGTAACTGTCTACAAAAGCTTGTACACTGTTACTGGGATACGAAAGAAAGTTTGCAATACTTTTTTTAGTGGAAACTGGAAGAGCAGTATTTGCTTTTTCAGCACCCAGAGTCTCTGCTTGAGGAGTAAAAGCAGCTGCTGAATCCACTGTCTTTTCTTCTCTTGTTACAGTATTTTCTGATGAATCAAGTTTATTCCTCTGTTCACTTTTAGAGTCCTCTAATGAAGTGTTCTTTTTTTTCTCTTGATCCATAACAGTATTACTAAAGTATGAGTTGATATGATCAGCTATAAAGTTGTAAGTCTCTCCAAAATTTGTAGAAAAGTAGCTTATATGAAAAAGCTGGTTTTCAGTAAATGCGGAATCTTTCCGAGAATCCTGATCAGCGCCACTTGAGCTTAATAACACAGACTCCGGGCTTTCACTTGCACAAGTGGATTTCTTTGCAGGTGGGCCTGTGTTGCAATCCTCCTGAGTTCTGGCATCTGTGACCTGTTTATCATTTTCTAGATTTGCATTGATGCTACTTGCATCTGCACTACTTTTATTTGCTTTTCCCAGAGTACCCGAGTGTGACTTTAATCGAGCTATCCGAGAAACCAGTTCACTGTGAGTGCCAGACACTGCCTTTGAAACAGATTCTATAGTATTCCTAATTCGTGACATGCGATTGTTCACTTTTGTAAGTCCTTTGGAAGAAGAAGTTAAAAGTTTAGAAACTCTGGAGTATAAAAAGTCATGGCTGTAAATGTATTTGTTATACCAAAATGTTCTGCTTCTGGCCCATTTACACCGAGGCTCACTTGTATGAAAAACTCTCGGGTGAATGGCATGATTTATCCTCCAGCAGAGTTTAGGTCTATATAAATAAAGGTATTTGTTTCTTTGCTTCCACCAAAGACTTTTTGGGTTAATCACAAAAAACAAATACACGTCTAAAGATAAATGAACTGTCATTACTCATAAATAATTACACCTTTTCTATGTTGCTTGTCTACTTCATTCCAGAAAATATATTTCAATAAATATGTCTTGTACCACAATGTTATCTGCAAAAGAAAAAAAAAAACAACAATGGAAACCCCAAACCAGTAACAAGTTAAAATCACAGAGTTGCTTAAAGCAGATGCAGCTTCTTTCTTCTTTCAGTAAGGACAGATAAACATTCAAATCAAGTAATCTCATGGGACTATCTCCTTCTCAGGACATTTCACAATATCATCCCAACATTTTAATTTCAACATGTTATTCCTCAAGGGCCAGTTTAAATCCATCTTGAGCAATACACAACACTTGCGAAAAGTATTTAGTGACATAGAAAAAATTGATTCCCTGTCCTTCCAGTAAAGAATCTGTTTAGTAAATGATCTTCTGCAAAGACCAAATTTCAAATCAAACCGTCAATATATTACCACCCCTTTGCAGAATTCCTCCCAGGGGAGAAAAGACACCAATATTTTGAGCAAAGCTTCAGTAAAGAAGAACAAGTTCAGTGCAACATTCCTATCCTAAGAGCCAAGGACAGTATATAATCTTTACAAGGAAAGGTGTTCCTGGGGTGGATCACAGCAGTACAGAGCATACAAGAGTTGCACAGAGGCAAATCCATTCTTTGCCTAAGTGGCAAGCTCAGACTCCTACTCGCCCAGGCAGACGCCAAGTAACAGCCAAGAGACACCAGTGCAGGCAGCAGTATCGTTACTTACAGTTTCCTCAGGAGCTGCTGAACCTGCGCAGCACCTGTCCTGGCCCGGCCCACACCTGCCGGCCCTCCGGTTGGGTCACCTTCGTCACCAAGCTCTCAGGCCCAGCGGCGGGCAGGACGCTATATAGGGACATGCGGACCTCCTGCTCCGGGAGGGGGAGCGGGTTCTGTTTCTGCCTTGCGCCATTTCGCAGAAACGGCGGAGTAAACAAACGGCGAGACCCGGCCCGGCCTGTCCTGTCCTGTCCCGACCCGTCCAGTCCCGTCGCTGCCGGCGGCCTCACGTCACGCGTTCACACCCACCACCGCGTCACGCACGCGAGCCCCGCATGCCTGGCACGCGCTCACCGTCCCGTACCCACCTGTCACCCACTGTGGCCCCAGGGGCGACGCGGCCCAGCCCGGCGGTGGCGGCGGCAGGTACCTGCTGGGCAACGGCTCCCCCGCCTCCCCCCCGCTCCCCAGGCCACCGCCGAGAGCCGCGCAGGGCCTGTCGCCCTCGGGGCTACGGCCTGCGTGGTGCCGCTCCGGCGGACCGGACAGAAGGGCGGCAGCAGCGACAACAACTGGCAGCGGCGCCGAGCAGGGACCCGGGCCGCGCTACTGCGCCTGCGCTGTGCCGGGCACGCCGGAAACAGCTGAGACACGCGCCTCCTCACCGGCCTCCGCGAGAGGGGCGGGGCGGGGCAGGGCAGGGCGGAGGCGCGCGGGCTGTGTGACGCAGCACGGGAGGGTGTAACGCGGGGCGGCCGCGCGCCGCGTGGGGCGGAGCTGGGCGGGGCAAGGTCACGGCCGGGGCGGGAGCAGCGGCTGCGCGCGAGCGGCGGCCGACGGGGGCGGGGCGACGACGTGCGGGGCCGCACGCGGAAGGCGGGGGAGGGCCGAGCCCGCCTCGCCTCAGCCGGGCCCGGAGTGGGCGGGGGAGCGGCCGCAAGAGGTTTTAAAGCACTTGGGTAGTTCATGAATGTTGAGTGATTTGTTGTTCCTGCCTTGCCTCCTGTGAGCGTGGTGGGCTGAGCCCGGCTGGTCACCAGGTGCCCGCCTAGGGTTTCCATCCCTTCCCTCCATCAGTAGGGCCGGGGGGAGAAAATAACGAAGAAATCTGATGGGTTGAGCTAAGGACAGGGAGAGCACTTACCAAGTGCTGTCAGGAGCAAAACAGACTCGATTTAGGAAGAGTAAAATTCAGTGCCAGTTAATAACAGAGGAGGGTAGTGAAAAATGCAAATCCAAAACCGGGTTTTACCCTCACCCCACCCTTTCTTGTGGGCACAGCTTCACTCCCAACTTCTCTGCCTGCTCCCCCACAGTGACGCAGGGGATGGGGAATGCGAGTTGTGGTCAGCTCGTCACACCTTGCCTCTGCTGCTCCTTCTTCTCAGAGGGAGGACTACTCACACTCCCCCTGCTCCAGCATGGGGTCCCTCCCACTGGAGACAGTTCTCCATGAACTCCAACGTGGGTCCTTCCCACAGGCTGCAGTTCTGCCAGGAAACCTGCTCTAGCATGAGTCCCTGCCCCAGGGTTCAGTCCTTCGGGGAAAGATGGCTCCAGTATGGATCCGTTCCATGGGGTCACTGGGTCCTCCTTTGGGTACATCCCCCTGCTCTGGGGTGGGTTCCTTCACAGGCTGCAGGTGGACATCTGCTCTACCATTAACCTCCGTGGGCTTCAGGAACACAGCCTGCCTCACCATGGGCTGCAGGGGAATCTCGGCTCTGGCACCTGGAGCACTTCCTCCTTCTTCACTGGCCTTGGTATCTGCAGGGTTGTTTCTCTCATATGTTGTCACTCCCAGTTGCTGTCGTGTAGCAGGTTGTAACCCTTTCTTAAATTTGCTGCCACAGGGGTGCTACCAATGTCACTGATGAGCTCAGCTTCGGCCAGTGGTGAATTCATCTTGGAGACAGTTGGAACTGGCTCCTTCCAACACAAGGGAAGCTTCTGGTGTGTTCTCACAGAGGTCACCTCTGTAGCTCCTCCACTACCAAAACCTTGTCACGTAAACCCAATGCAATGAAATTTTTGCACTCTTACAAAAGTATCAAGGCAAGACTTAGAGGCCGTATTCCAGTTATACTTTCTTAGTGAACTCCTTGGTGGCCACAAATATCTCATGAGCCATGTATTATCTAGGACCACAGGACAGTGGTGCTTCACGTCCAGGTGCTCGTGTGTTCCTTCTTAAATGCTTTCAGAGTTCCTGCTTTCTGGTTTTTAGTGGCCTGCTCTGCATGTGTGGTCTGCCTGCCTCTTCTGTAGATGACTACACTTCTGATTGTATTATCTAGTGATGGTTTACTCCTGGTAACTGTTTTCAAGACTCATGTGCTACTCTTTATCATGGGATTTCATTATATACAGTTAAGCTCATTTTTAAACCAAACAGCTCAAACAGTCATGATGTCTGCCCTTAGTGCCAGATGCAGCTAAGCAGGGAAGTTTTGTTGCCTGTTATAGGAGTTTCTTCAGGTAAAAGCCACTTAGTTATGAAAGCAACACAGTATTTATAATATTTTAGACTGTAGTAGCAGCGTTAGTGTAAGCATCTGTGTCTGCCCTTGTGCAAGCCCCAAGACTCTGGCTTGCTTACCAACATGATAAACTGGATTGGATCTCATCAGATGATTTAAAAAGCAGTGACCAATCCACAGCCACAGTCTGAGGTGGCTTTAAACAGGCGAAACAAGACCTACAACTTCAGTAACAAGAAAATCTGGCCACGTTAAGCTTCTTGCTGCCAGGACATATCCTGGCTCTCTTTGACTGGCAAATGAGGTGTTGGAGGTAAGTTGTGACTGATCTCTCTTAGCTGCACGTAGCTCCTTCCTAAACAGTGACACGTTCTCCCATAATCTCATTGTAAAAGGAAGAGTCAGTGGAGGGTTCACCCATAGG
Source organism: Trogon surrucura (assembly GCA_020746105.1). Lineage (NCBI taxonomy): Eukaryota > Metazoa > Chordata > Aves > Trogoniformes > Trogonidae > Trogon > Trogon surrucura. Next base: position 190,054,053 of record CM036617.1, read on the forward strand.
GCTGTCTAGGGTAAGTCGCTCGGATACACACGTTAGGACTTCTTCATCTAAGAAAAAAAGGAGGGTAATCGTAATTGGAGACTCCCTCCTGAGGGGAACAGAGGGCCCTATCTGCTGCCCAGATCTGACCCACAGGGAAGTCTGCTGCCTCCCTGGGGCCCGAGTTAAGGATGTTATCAAGAAGCTTCCTGGTCTGGTCAAACCCACGGACTATTACCCGCTTTTGGTTATGCAGATCGGTAATGATGAGATAGTAGAGAGACGGCCAGAAGCAATCAAAAGGGACTTTAGGGCACTGGGGCGGATGCTAGAAGGATCAGGCGCACAGGTTGTGTTTGCCTCTATTCCTTCAATTATGAGGGAAAATAGTGGAAGGTTTGACAAAATGCAGCAGATTAATACTTGGCTAAAGGGGTGGTGCCAGCGGTCTAGCTTTGGATTTTTTAACCATGGGGAGATCTACAGGGCACCTGATCTACTGAAACAAGCTGGGGTTCAAATAACACAAAGGGAAAAAAGGATCCTTGGTCACGAGCTGGCGGGACTCATAGAGCATTCTTTAAACTAGATATGAAGGGGGTTGGGGTTATAGCTGGGATTGCAGCGGGGCAGTGCTCTAGAAATTATGAGGACCGGGTGGCCTCCCATCCCCCTAGGGTGAGATCAGTGTGCTCAGCTTGCTCCCTGAAATGCTTATACACCAATGCACGCAGCATGGGGAATAAGCAGGAGGAGCTAGAAAGCTGGGTTCGGGCAGGAGATTATGATCTGGTGGCAATTATAGAGACATGGTGGGACAGCTCACATGACTGGAATGTGGTCATGGGTGGCTATGTCCTTTTCAGGAAAGACAGGCCAGCCAGGCGAGGTGGTGGAGTCGCTCTTTACATCAAAGAGCAACTACAATGTCTTGAATACCATCCAGGCATGGATGAGGAGCGAGTTGAGAGTGTATGGGTTAGAATTAAGGGGCAGGCTGGCAGGAGAGATACTGTTGTGGGTGTCTATTACAGGCCACCAGGTCAGGGTGAGGAAGTTGTTGAGGCCTTCTACAGGCAGCTGAGAGCGGTCTCACAATCACAGGCCCTGGTTGTTGTGGGGGATTTTAACTTCCCTGATATTTGCTGGAAGGACAACTCAGCCAGCCAGCCACAGTCCAGGAGGTTCCTCCAGTGCATCGATGATAATTTTCTGATGCAAATGGTGGAGGAGCCGACTAGGAGAGGAGCACTGCTGGACCTCATCCTCGCTAACAAGGAGGATCTGGTTGAAGCAGTAAAGGTTGAGGGCTGCCTTGGCTGCAGTGACCATAAAATTGTGGAGTTCAGGATCTCATGTAGCAGAAACAAAATAGCAAGCAGAATTGCAACCCTGGACTTTGCCAAGGCAAACTTTGGATTTTTCAAACAATTACTCGAGAAAATCCCATGGGCAAGGCTGTTTGAAGGTAAAGGGGTCCAAGATAGTTGGTTAGCGTTCAGGGACTGCTTCTACCGTGCTCAAGATCAGAGCATCCTGACACGTAGGAAGTCAAGGAAGGGAACCAGGAGACCTGCGTGGCTAAACAGGGATCTGCTGGGTAAGCTCAAGGGCAAGAGGAGAATTTACAGATCTTGGAAGGCGGGGCTGGCCACTTGGGAAGAATATAAGGCTGTTGTCCGAGGATGTAGGGAGGCAACTAGGAAAGCAAAGGCCTCCCTAGAATTAAACCTGACGAGAGGGATCAAGGACAACAGGAAGAGCTTTTTCAAATACGTGGCAGATAAAACTAACACCAGAGGCAATGTAGGCCCACTGATGAATGAGGTGGGTGCCTTGGTGACAGAAGATACAGAGAAGGCAGAGTTACTGAATGCCTTCTTTGCCTCTGTCTACTCTGCCGGAGGCTGTCCTGAGGAGCCCCGTTCCCCTGAGGCTCCAGAGGAAGTCAGGGCAGTGGAGGAGTTTGCTTTAGTAGATGAGGACTGGGTTAGGGACCAATTAAGCAATCTGGACATCCATAAATCCATGGGTCCAGACGGGATGCATCCACGGGTGCTGAGGGAGCTGGCTGATGTCGTTGCTAGACCACTCTCCATCATCTTTGCCAAGTCTTGGGAGACGGGAGAGGTGCCTGAGGACTGGAGGGAAGCAAATGTCACTCCAGTCTTCAAAAAGGGCAAGAAGGAGGACCCGGGTAACTATAGACCGGTCAGCCTCACCTCCATCCCTGGGAAAGTGATGGAACGACTATCCTTGGTGCCATCTCAAGGCATATCAAGGATAAGAGGGTCATTAGAGACAGTCAACATGGCTTCACCAAAGGGAAGTCGTGCTTGACTAACCTCATAGCCTTTTATGAGGATATAACAAGGTGGAGAGATGATGGCAGAGCGGTGGATGTGGTCTACCTTGACTTCAGTAAAGCATTTGACACAGTCTCCCACAGCATCCTTGCTGCTAAACTGAGGAAGTGTGGTCTAGACTCTCGGGTAGTGAGGTGGACTGCGAACTGGCTAAGGGGAAGAAGCCAAAGAGTCGTGGTCAATGGGGCGGAGTCTGGTTGGAGACCTGTATCCAGTGGAGTCCCTCAAGGGTCGGTACTGGGACCAGTATTATTCAATATATTCATCAATGACTTGGATGAGGGACTAGAGAGTACTGTCAGCAAGTTTGCTGATGACACCAAGCTGGGAGGAGTGGCTGACACACCAGAAGGCTGTGCTGCCATTCAGCGAGACCTGGACAGGCTGGAGCGTTGGGCGGGGAAAAATTTAATGAAATATAACAAGGGTAAATGTAGAGTCTTGCATCTGGGTAGGAACAACCCCAGGTTCCAGTATAAGTTGGGGAATGACTTATTAGAGAGCAGTGTAGGGGAAAGGGACCTGGGAGTCTTGGTGGACAGCAGGATGACCATGAGCCAGCAGTGTGCCCTTGTGGCCAGGAAGGCCAATGGCATCGTGGGGTGTATTAGAAGGGGGGTGGTTAGTAGGTCAAGAGAGGTTCTGCTTCCCCTCTACTCTGCCCTGGTGAGACCTCATCTGGAATACTGTGTCCAGTTCTGGGCCCCTCAGTTCAAGAAAGACAGGGAAGTGCTGGAGAGAGTCCAGCACAGGGCAACTAGGATGATGAAGGGAGTGGAGCATCTCCCTTATGAGGAAAGGCTGAGGGAGCTGGGGCTCTTTAGTTTGGAGAAGAGGAGACTGAGGGGTGATGTAAGAGACTGTTTTAAGAACTTTTGCCTCAACCTTGCTGGTGTTAAAACTTGCTAAAATGCCCCATGAAGATATATTTGTTTCATCCTTGCTAAAAGACTCTGTGAAGAAGAGACTGTGTTAAAACCTAAACGACAAGGCTGCCGTTACAAGCTTGACCTCTGATAAGTTCTAAGACAACAACTTCAGGGCCCAGCCCTGATAAGCCAGGGGGCTCGAAGTTCTGAACAACAACTTCTGAACAACAACTTCTGGGCCCAGCTCAACTGCCGATACAGCTGTTGTCTTGCTAGCCCACCGGTGTGTGAGCTCACCGATGTAACTGCAGATAAGGCAGCTGTCCTGCAAGCGCGAAAGCCCAACAGTGTGCAAGCGCAAAGGTACACAAACCATCAAGTCATGCTACGTCTGAAAGAAATGGGCCCTCCGGACACCTATGCATGCCCCGCTGACAGAGGCGACGCTGGGGGGGGTGAAGATCGCTCCTGACAACCCTCACGCGCATGCGCTGAACAGGTGGAGGATAAGCAAAACGGCTCTTGGAATACTGTAAAATGCCACTGTGAAGAGCTATTTTTTGGAGATCTTCCCCACCGAATCGAAACAGGTGGACCTGCGAGACGTCGCTGGATCTGTGGTGGTAGCTATACTTCTTGCTATTCTAAACGTTTTACTGCTTCGCTTTTCCTTTTCCTTATCTTTCTTTCCTATTGCTCTCCAGTGGTTGTTAGTCAATAAAGGGTTTTACTTTTGTGACATCTGACACCGTTTGTGTCTTAATTTCACCTTTGCGATCGAAACGAATCACCTTGACCCTAACCTCTATCAGGTATAAGCGGGTCAAGACAGGTGACCTCATTAATGTTTACAAATATATAAAGGGTGAGTGTCACAAGGATGGAGCCAGGCTCTTCTCGGTGACAACCAATGATAGGACAAGGGGCAATGGGCTGAAACTGGAACATACGAGGTTCCGCTTAAACTCGAGAAGAAACTTCTTCTCAGTGAGGGTGACGGAGCGCTGGCACAGGCTGCCCAGAGAGGTTGTGGAGTCTCCTTCTCTGGAGACATTCAAGACCTGCCTGGACACGTTCCTATGTAGCATTATCTAGGCATTCCTGCTCTGGCAGGGGGACTGGACTTGATGACCTTTCGAGGTCCCTTCCAATCCGTAACATTCTGTGATTCTGTGATTCTGTGTAAAAGTCTGTTCTGTGCCTGCTCAGGCGTTCATCTCACCACTAGGATATGTACAATGGAATACCTTTGCTAAGGAGAAGGATTTCACATTTCAGGTCTAGTCATAAAGCTATGCATTCTTGCCACATGACTCTCCCCAAGAATGAACGAACCTGTCTGATCTGACATTTTCAGACGCCCATGATTCATCAGCTTTTTCAAACAACCACGCAATTCTCCAAAGGAGCTTTTCTGAGTGAAAAAGACATGAATTTGCATATACCCAGGCACAAATTCTGCACCCACAGCTTCTCAAACATTTTGCCAATATAGCCTTCTCTTTACTGCAGTCATGACATTAAGAAGAAATTATCACAAATTTTTGTATTTTAAAGATAAATAGTCCAACTATACCAATTTTGTAAGCTCTCTTAATAGTCAAAGGTGAGTTGATTCATCCTATTTGACTAAACACCTGTTCTTTAAATAAGAGAGATGAATCCTCCTGCGATGTTCAGAGGGTGGCTAATTACAGTAGCTTTCAGATCATATGGAAATGATCCTATTTATCACATTTTGAGATATTTTTTAATTTTAATAGGGTGTACATCAACTGCTGTAAAAATACTTTTGTTTCAATACTTCCCATGAGAAGTCTCAAGCAAGAATTTGTTGTGATTAATAATGTGGGGTTTTTTTATAATCTCTATTACATTGCATATCCAGCACTCAAGCTTTGTCATAATCGTTCCTTGAACCATGATAGTTTCCTTTTTAGGACAACACTGAAAGTAGTTTGATTTTAATTAGTGCTATCCCTGTAACTTAATTTAAAAAAATCAAAGGCTTTTCTCAATGTGCATGTTCATACATGTTTTTGTATGAAGTTAGAAGTTCATTTTGTAAATTAAGTTAGAGATCAAAAATTGTGATAAATCTTCCTACTTTAATGAAAGAGAGTTCTTTGGAGTATGTGATTTTTGTGATATTATAACCAAAGTATTGTGATGTCCATACTACAAGTGAGTTAACTGTGTTCATTTACATGTTTGCTATTCTTCTAAATCCCATTCATTTTTTCTAATTTTCACATTTATATGTTTGTCTTGGACTGCTGCTCGGAAAGAAAGTCATAATGTGTTATGAGGCAGTTCAATAAATACTAGATACTTACAAGAAATAATTGTTCCAAAATTTGTCTTTCCAGGGGTCTCTTATCTATAAAATATGAATGCTTTCTATTTTCTTACACTCTCCTTCACTATAGCAGGTGGAACAAATACACTGAAATTAATTAATTCTGGAACTCTATAAGAAATTAAGTCCTACTCTTTATTGCTATTCTGGTTGCTGAGTTGGGTGACTTCGGCTTAGATGAATTAAACCTGAACAGAACAACCTCCAGCAGTGAGATGTTAATTCTGAGAAAATAATTTTGTATATACATTCGCTCTCTGTTTCATACAAAGGTATTAGCATTTGAGTGTACACAGGCAGGATTTTTATTTTCAATTGCCGTATTGATTATGGATGGTGTCCTAGAAACACAGCACTGTCACTGAAGAGACTCGAATTAAAAACCCCAAGTATTTCAACATGCTATGACACATTAACATACATTGGTAGTGTAATATTCTGCTAATAGTGCTATCTGAGGTAATTGCTTAAATCTAACATCTTCAGTGAAGCCTTAGGGAGAATGCTGTTTCCTGTTCTCATCAATATAGTATGTATAACATAGGCAGAAGCTGTGTAGTGCTCCAAGGCATTTTAAGCTTTGTAAATGCAGAACACAGGGATTCTGCCTCTTAACACTAGATGGCAGACAAAAATGGGAAAACATTTCCTCGTTTTCAGAGATAGAATATTGAAAAATGCATTTGCAACTTGAATGAATATTCACTGAAAGTTCACAAAACAATTAGAATGAAGGCCATTGGACACAAACATAGAAATATGATATTTATGATAGCATGGATACTTTCTGCAGCCTTTCATTTGGCTATTTTTGGAAATATTCATGAGGAATATTTCTACATTATTTTTTTATTGCTTTTTTATTCCCGTTACTTCCCTTCAATATTTCACTCTTGTCAAAGAGGAACTAAAAGTCCTTGAAGCCTTAGAAAGGCTTAAACAACTCAAATAGAAGAGAAACTTTCAGAGAAAACTGTCCTTGCCTTTGTTCTAGTCACAAAAAAAACCAGGTAATATAAGACTTATATTGCAGCTGCTAAATATCTTTGTTGTAGCTCAGTTACCTAAAGACATTAGGCTGCTTTGCTCCTTATTGTCATTGAATCTTAGACAATAACACAGAAGTAACACATTTGCTAAGGAGGCAACTATTTTTCATAGAATATTATAAATTGTTGTACTAAATATTATGTAATCTGTTAATTTAGCAGCCAGTGAATATTTTGGATTGTTCACTTGTTCTTCTCTCAGATACATCTTCCAAAAGAAGTGTAGCAGGAAAGTCAGAATCGCCAAGGGTACGTCCACACTGAATCACACTTTAAAATGTCAGTTCTCTGAGCTGTAGCAGGACATTAATGTGACTGCTCGCAGGATTTGAGCTACTGCCTGCACCACGGATGAGGCAGTTCCTCTCTGTGCTGTTGGTTAGCAAGAGAGTCTGGGATTGCTGCTCAAAAACCTGCTTTACATTGTTTAGTATGTATGGATGTGTCATGCATTTGTGGGACTGAAAACTAACACAGACTTTATTGCTGTAAACCATGATGTACATATCCAGTACTAGAAACTTAACAGATCTCCCCCAAATCTCACCCAATCTTTCCTTCTCTGTGCTGCTACTGGGGCTGCACAGACTCCAAAGCCAGTCTGGCTAACTTCAGTGCCACACTGGGCAGTGTCAGCAGCCTTATGAACCATAATCAGAAAAGATCTGAGTTATTCCCATGGCAGTTTTCCTGCTGGAGTTGTTCCCAATGAGAAAAGTAAGTACTAGAACAGAAGGGTGGGCACAAAATTAAATACGACTTTCCTGCTTCATGGTTAGGAAGTTATCTACAAAGAAGGCCATAGCTTCTGGTCTTGATTCCTCAGATTATTCTCGTCACACAATGTCTTTTGGTATAAAATCTATATATTAGGAGCAAACACCAGACTGTGGCATTCTCCTTCCCATGGGAGTTCTTTAGCCACAAGGATACAGAACTATGTCTCTTTTTTCCAGGATTTCTTCTTGGTTCCATGAATCTTCCATTCTTTTGTGCATAGTCACCTAGTTTCAACGAGAAAGCATTTTTTATTCTGCCTTGCCAATAAGTTGGTGAGCAGGAAATTCTCTTAGGGAATAAAAAATGTATATTTAAAACTTCTCAGGCCAAAAAACGCACTTATCCCATTTTCTTGCATCACTTGGACAAATATTCCATTGAAAATAGCATTATGCTAGATATGGTCAATAACCTTGTTCCTATTCCTCTTCCTTCCTATTCCTGCTGTTCCTCCTCTCCCTGCCCAGGGACCTCTCTTGTTTCACCCCATTTGAAAAGACTGGATGAATCCCAGCCTGTTCCTTGGGTGAACGGTTGTGAGATTTCTTTAGAGTTACAAGCTCTGCGTTTTGAACAGGTAAAGGTACCTGGCTCTTGTTCAGAGTTAAGACTCTAGGTTAGATTCTGAATCTGGGATTTACGTATGCCTCCCCTCTGTTCGTTTTTCTGCTTTTGTAAGTCCAGACACTTTCCTGCTTCCCACACAATGTAAAGGTGCTTGGATCCCTAAATGAGAGTTTTGGATTCTGCTTCTTTTCCTCAAGAAGCTGGTACCTGAAGTCCTTTACCCAACTATCTTTGATTTCCTGTGCCTCCACAGCTCATAGTCAATGATCTCTGGCCTTGATCAGTGCTTTTGTGCATTCTGGAAACGTAACTGCTAAAACCAAGAGTTACTCATCAAATAATTATATAGTAGTTAGAATTTGAAATTCAGATTCGTGCTAGAGGTCATACTGCAATTCCTTTTCAGCCCTCTGTGATTACTATAATAGTCATTCTGTTACCTTCCAGCACTCAAGAACTGATAGATGTGAGTTTTGTTACTGCAGCATCTGTTTGAGAGTATGATTGTGCAAGTGCCGGGAACAGCTCTTGGCATGAATGGAAGGGGGTCAAAATGCACCAGCTCTTTAGATCCACTACAATTAACTCACTGTCCACATCACTTGCAATTGCTTATTCAGTATCAATGGAGAAACAGAGTCATCATAATTTACTTTGTCTTTTAATTAAAACCTTTGCACCAGGCCTTGAGATATTATGCTGTGTTCCATCCATTTTTCCCTTTATTAAAAAACTCTACTTGCAACTTCTCATCTGTGGAAAAAGTACTTTGTCATTCTTCAAAACCAGTCCATCATAGTTTCTTCTCCTGAAGTTGCATATTATTTTTCAATTTTTGTTCCCTCTGACCATCCTTGGCAAGTCTCCTTATCTGTCAGTTGTTTTCCATGTCGCTGGTGGCAGGTGAGCTGGCAGGCCATTTAATGTCCTAACAGAGAATCCAGACTGTCTGGAATGCTGGTAATGAAAAGAGATACTTTTTGGCAGAAGCCTACGTACCTGATTTATAATGATTTATTTCTATCTCAACTTAAAGTAGCCTGATGAAAGTTATAGGAGGACCAATAAAAGTTCAGTAATGTATGGGTAAACACTATTTATTAAAGTTGCACAAAATTTTACAGCAGCAATGAAAAAAAAGGCATTATTTAGAGAATGGTTTACAATATGTGGGAGATGATCCTACCACCATAATTCAAGCACATGAACTAAGCAAACCAGTTCCGGTTTGGGCCAAGTGGGACTCTCACTCACTGGTATTGGTAACATTGTTGAAATCAGAAATATGCCTAAAGAATGAGATCAGAGCTGGTGAATAATAAAGCTTTTATGTTTCAGTTTCAAGGTTAAAATGTTGTTCTTTCAGACATACTCTCCGTAGGGATTAAAAAGTGCCACGTAGTACTGTGCGTAGTTAGTGGTACTGTTTTATGGTGAGTACCTGGTACATGACTAGTCACAAGTCACAGGGGGCCCATACTCGTTGTTCTTTCTCTGGCTTTAATGCCTGTGGCTAATTTTGACTGAAGGATGCACTTAATTTAGGAGAGTCTTGTTCCAAAATATTGCCTAACAGTAATTATAGTACTTGATGTGTTGCAGGCCTACATTTCAAGGCTGTAAAGTTGGATTTGTTGTTATGTAGCTTTTAGTCTTACTGAAGTAACTTCCACTTCCTTTAAATACACAGTTAATTTACTCGTCTGGGAAGTCAACATAATTTCATGGAAAGCGAAAGGCATCCAGATTGTGTTTGTGCAGGGGAGCAGCGTTTGCACACACATACACAAAACGTGCACAACTAAAAGCTAGATCCACTTTGAAGGGTTTGAATTCCACTTTTGTTCAATAAACCGGGTTATCAGGACATTATAATGTTAGTTTGAAAGGTTAAGGGTGGTTTGTAGTGCATCTGACCTGAAAACAGATGAGATTTTGGGTTGTCCTGACATTTTCTAATAGTCTTTTGGCTTTGCTAAAAGTTTTTCTTCCTGCCCAAAAGTGACTTTGTCCAAGTCAAAGTTTAACTCTTTCTGAGGAATGGAGTTCTTGACACTATTCGTCATTCTGTGTCTTCTCATGTCGTGACATCAGTAGCTGCCTACATTGCGTGACTGTATATATGCTGTCTGCAATACATTTTTATCCATCTTTTCTTGGCACATTGGTTTTAGCTGTTACATTTGAGGCTGCTTTAGTTCCATAGACTCTCTAGTAACTTTCTAACTATGTAGGGTTGGAGTGAATCATTAAGCCTGAACCAAATAATCTTGTATGTTAGTATAACTATTGAATTAGCAGTGGGATTCATATTTTTTTAAGAAAACAGAAGTACAGGAGGTTGTACTAGTACAGCAGCAAAAAGGTGTACATAATTTTAGTCCAGTAAAGATGACTTACAGTGAAGTAGTTTATCCACTGCATCCTGAAAATAAACAGTATTTTAATACTGAAAAATACTAATCTACCTTGCTGTAAATGCAACAGGCTAAATCCCTGAACAGTGTTCCTATGTAACTTTGGCTAATCTCCTCTGTGAAAGCGTGTATTTGCTAGCCCTTACACTACTTCCATAAAGAGTTCTCATTATGTTTCATGCTACTCGTATGTATTTACATTATCTAATACATCTCAAATGTAGGGTAATTTCAATGGAATACTATGTTAACTCTTTAACCCTAGAATAGAGCACAAGTCTTATGAGGAGTGGCTGAGAGAACTGGTGGTATTTAGCCTGGAGAAAAGGAAGCTGAGGGGAGACCTTATCACTCTCTCCAGCTACCTTAAAGGAGGGTGTAGCGAGGTTGAGGTCAGTCTCTTCTCCCAAGTAGCAAGTGACACGAAAAAAGGAAGTGGTTCAAGTTGCAACAAGAGAGGTTTAGGTTGCATATTGGGAACAATTCCTTTACTTAAAGGGTTATCAGGCATTGGAATGGGTTGCCCAGGGCAGTGGGGGGGGTCCCCATCCCTGGAAGTATTTAAGAGTTGAGTATAAATAATGCTTTAGGAATATGGTTTAATTGAGGGCTTGTCAGTGTTAGGTTAATGATAGGACTCAATGATCATAGAATCATAGAATCATAGAATCATAGAATATTACGGATTGGAAGGGACCTCGAAAGATCATCAAGTCCAATCCCCCTGCCAGAACAGGAATGCCTAGATTATGCTACACAGGAACGTGTCCAGGCAGATCTTGAATGTCTCCAGAGAAGGAGACTCCACAACCTCTCTGGGCAGCCTGTGCCAGGGCTCCGTCACCCTCACTGAGAAGAAGTTTCTTCTCGAGTTTAAGTGGAACCTCGTATGTTCCAGTTTCAGCCCATTACCCCTTGTCCTATCAGTGGTTGTCACCGAGAAGAGCCTGGCTCCATCCTCGTGACACTCACCCTTGATATATTTGTAAACATTAATGAGGTCACCCCTCAGTCTCCTCTTCTCCAAACTAAAGAGCCCCACCTCCCTTCATAAGGGAGATGCTCCACTCCCTTAATCATCCTAGTTGCCCTGTGCTGGACTCTCTCCAGCAGTTCCCTGTCTTTCTTGAACTGAGGGGCCCAGAACTGGACACAATATTCCAGATGGGGTCTCACCAGGGCAGAGTAGAGGGGAAGGAGAACCTCTCTTGACCTACTAACCACCCCCCTTCTAATACACCCCACGATGCCATTGGCCTTCCTGGCCACAAGGGCACAGTGCTGGCTCATGGCCATCCTGCTGTCCACCAAGACTCCCAGGTCCCTTTCCCCTACACTGCTCTCTAATAAGTCATTCCCCAACTTATACTGGAACCTGGGGTTGTTCCTACCCAGATGCAAGACTCTACATTTACCCTTGTTATATTTCATTAAATTTTTCCCCGCCCAACTCTCCAACCTGTCCAGGTCTCGCTGAATGGCAGCACAGCCTTCTGGCGTGTCAGCCACTCCTCCCAGCTTGGTGTCATCAGCAAACTTGCTGATAGTACTCTCTAGTCCCTCATCCAAGTCATCGATGAATATATTGAATAATACTGGTCCCAGTACCGACCCTTGAGGGACTCCACTGGATACAGGTCTCCAACCAGACTCCGCCCCATTGACCACGACTCTTTGGCTTCTTCCCCTTAGCCAGTTCGCAGTCCACCTCACTACCCGAGAGTCTAGACCACACTTCCTCAGTTTAGCAGCAAGGATGCTGTGGGAGACTGTGTCAAATGCTTTACTGAAGTCAAGGTAGACCACATCCACCGCTCTGCCATCATCTGTCCACCTTGTTATATCCTCGTAAAAGGCTATGAGGTTAGTCAAGCACGACTTCCCTTTGGTGAAGCCATGTTGACTGTCTCTAATGACCCTCTTATCCTTGATATGCCTTGAGATGGCACCAAGGATAAGTCGTTCCATCACTTTCCCAGGGATGGTGGTGAGGCTGACCGGTCTATAGTTTCCCGGGTCCTCCTTCTTGCCCTTTTTGAAGACTGGAGTGACATTTGCTTCCCTCCAGTCCTCAGGCACCTCTCCCGTCTCCCAAGACTTGGCAAAGATGACGGAGAGTGGTCTCAGCAATGACATCAGCCAGCTCCCTCAGCACCCGTGGATGCATCCCGTCTGGACCCATGGATTTATGGATGTCCAGATTGCTTAATTGGTCCCTAACCCAGTCCTTTAAGATCTTAAAGGTCCTTTCCAATCTAGACAATTCCATGTTTCTGTGATTCTGTAATATATTATTAAGTAAATGTTTTATATAAAATTACCTTAAAAAGTAAATGTTTCTCCCATCTTCTCGATAACTGAAATTTTCCTGTACACTCCAGTCCTTTTTGCCCTATAAGGCCTATGATAGCTGTTTTTTACATTTTAATATTTGAAAAGAAATAGAATCACCACAGCACTAAGGTTATTTCCTTTTTTATTTCTCTAAAGTCCTCTAGAGACACAGCCAATCATGTGAAATTTTGCTTTTCTTAATTAATTGGTTTTTGTAACTTGACAACTGCAGTAGCAATAATCTGCTAGCTCTTCAGATCTACAGAATCTTACAGAGAAAAAAGGCAGACCTGGGTTTCTTAACTCAAAAGCAGACGGCAGTATATTCCACTTGATCTTTTCTTAAATAGAAACTTTTTAGAACCTGTTTATGCATTCCAAAGTAAAAGAGTGCAAACCTATTATGTTCACAAGCTGTGTTTAATAAGTAATGTCGGTCATGAGATGAAACAGTTGCTGTTTTTTTAGAAGTTGGGGGGGGACTTTAACACTAAAATGCACGTATTTCTCTTTCAGCATATATTTGTTGTCTGGCTTGGCAAAAAGCATCTTCAATGAATCACAATTCATGCGGGTTTTGGAAAACAAAGATTGTTTAGTCTGATAAAGATTTGGTTAAGGAGTAATCTAGTAGCATCCTACAAGTACATTAAGGGCAGCTACAGAGTTAATGCAACCAAGTGGTTCTCAGTGGTGAGTGTCTAGTAGAGGACAATGGCCACTGTGGGAGCTTCTGAAGTCACATTCGAAGTAATTCTTCACCAAGAGCACTGAAGCAAGCTGCACAGAGAGGTGGAATTTCCATACTCAAAGGATTTCAAGACCTAGTTGGACAAAGCTATGTCTGACCTGATCTGGTCATGGTACCAGATACTATTACCATCTGGTGATGGTAATAGTCCCACTTTAATAGGCAGTTGCGCTCTGGAGGAAGACCTCAAGATATTCCTTCCAACCAATATTTCTATTATTAAGATACTCAGGCTAGCATAGTCAGTGTTGTCAGTATTTTTGCCACTGGAGAAACTGTGACTGAGATGTGCCTAAATCCTAGCTTTGAAACTTGAACTTCTTCAAGTAACTTGAAATGATTACACAACCACAGGTCCAGAAAAAATGCTTACCCAATTTTATATAGCCTCAGTCAATTCAGATGGATTACTTGACGGTACAACAGATTTAAAGTATCAGATGCCAGAGGAAGAAGGAAGGAATTATTCAGTGGATAATGTTGGAATTTTGCCAGTTGCAACAATAACAACAAGCTAGGCAGTATCTCATCTTCCAAGATAATATTTTAAAAATTATACACCGAGAAGACTGCATGGAAGGATTATAGAAAGCTAAATTGTTCCACAATCCTAACAAAACACTAGGGTAAAGCCTGTGCTAAATGAGTCTTGGGCTGTCTTGGTATACCCTATGGCAATTCAAACACAGGCACTCTGTTCCTACATTTAGGCACTGGGTTGAAGCCTTGATTCCCTTTGGATGCGATGGGACTTGACATGCACAGCTCACATGTAATCCATAGGTTGAGGGAAATGGTTATTCCCTTCTACTCAACACTCATTAAACCATATCTGGAATACTGCCTCTGGTTGTGGAGACCCCTGCACAGGAAAGGAGTTGATGAGCTTGAGTGAGCTCAGCGTTGGACGCCTAACTGGAGAGATGGAACATATAACCTGCCAGGAGAGGCTGAGTGAGTTGCGCTTGTGCTCTGCACCAGGGGTGTGCAACCATAAAGGGTGTAGTAAAATAGCTGTTTTCATAAGATAGGGTAAAACCGGGTCCCTGCCACTGCTGGGAACCCCTCTTTTGGGCAGCACTGTACAGACATCAGATGAATCTTCCCCCAGCACACTGCACAGACACTGTCTATGAAGGGGTTTCTCCCCCCTCCCATGCCATGGAGCCTTTTATTTTGTGTAGCACACAATCGTGTATCTTCTCCTGACAGGCTGGGATGTCATCTCTGTCAGCCTTCACCAGCTCAGGCTTTAAATGCAAGGCTAAGTAGAGCAGATATGTTCTGTTTAAGATCACTAGCTCCTGAAAAACAACATTTTCTGCAAGGCTTCTAATACAGGTTGTTCACCCTGGAGGGGTGACAGCTTCAGGGGGCCTGACAGTGCCCCTCAGTACCTATGGGGAGGCTGGCAAGAGATCCAAGCCAGGGTCTTACTGACGTCCTGGCAGAAGAATGAGAGAAAGTGGTCAGAATCAGGGGAAGTCTGGTGGCACATCAGGAAAGATTTTTCACAATGAAAATAATTAAGCATTTGCAAACAGTTACCCAGGGAGGTTTTGGAGTCTAAGTTCTTGGAGTTTTTGAAGAGCTGGCTGGACAAACACTGAGTAAACTGGTCTGAATTCAGTGTTGTCACTGCCTGGGCAGATGTGTGATTCTGTAAATCTAGGCGGTCACCTAAATTTAAGCCTTAATCCATGAACTGAATCTCTCCCTACGAGTTCACTAACAAACAGGTAAGAGCCCCCACCAAGAAATTCAGCAGAAGTTAATTAAAATGTGCCTTCCCACACTACTGAAAGCAAATAATTTAGGAAAAGAATTTAACTTGGACAGATACAGTTTGGGATAAAGCAAAACTGGGCAACAGGAGGAGGACACTATTAGAGTAAAAGAGCAGCTAAGACTACTTAAACATTTTCATCTGTTATCTTTTCTCACTAAGTTATATTCCTAGAGTGGATTTAATTTCAATATGACATTATCCTGAATGTCTGCTAGCATGGATGAAAGAGATGGAAAGGGCAGAATTATGAAGTTAGTAAACCGTTAACATATATTGAACTGATTATAAGGAAGATGGAATAGAGTCTTAAATCACTAGGACAAATTTGTACAAGGAGGGGCACTTTTCTATAAACATGGCAAAGGCTACTTGTTGCACAGTGTGCTTGCCCTTTAACCTATGTCCACATGCTGGGTCTGACACCTATTATAGCATGCCTGCTGCCCAAGCAGAGCGTGCCGTGTACGTGGGTACGTCAAGGAAGAGCTTCATGTTCCCAGGGATCTTGTTGAACTGTTCCAGGTGTAGGTGATAAAAAACATTGGCCTGAAGTACATGTCTACCCACACATTATGCATTGTGAAAATCAGGCAAATAAAAGCTTTTGGTACTATAATCTGGTTAGTCTTTCAGTGGTATCCCAGAAGTGACTTATATTGCATATTCTGGTCTTTTTACATATAATCCCTTGATCTTTCAGATCATGAAGTGTAAATTTACTTTTATCTTCCATGCCTGACCCTGAGCATAGTCTTCTCTTCAACATGTTCCTATTTCCATCCACTTAGACCTAGCTCTGCCTAGATGTATGTTTGCTCTATATCCTGATAGGAGAATAAAGATTCCACCTGGCTTTTTGTTAACTCATGGATTGAGGATGGTCAAGGTAAATGGTTTTGGAGCACACACCTGCAATTTTGTCTCCATGTGAAGGCAGAACCTGAGATCAGCCAGCCTGCTTTACAGTGCAGTGTTTGCCGTCAGCAGAATTGCCAGGGTTTCGTGGTCTGGGCCAATTCAGTTACTTTCCTCAAGCTTCTGAGTGAAGGGAGGGTGAGGGTAAAAGCAAATCAATTTGTTCCGTTATGGTCTTGCCATAATCTAATCAAGATAGATTCCAAATTGGAGGGAAAACTGAAAGGAAACAACATCAGGTATCCAAGTTTCCTACAAATAGGCTTCCACTTAGGAAAAAAAATTATCAGGAATATTAAATTAAGTTGTTGTGATTCATACTCTTTGCAACATAGTCTTAGAGAAAAGCCCTCATAAACTCAGGCAGCTGCAGCAGTGTTCAGCCAAATCTGGATTATGTACACTTATAGCTGCTGCTAGTGGCAAAGTTTCATGAAATTGTTCAGCTTGTTTGCTGTCTGTTCTCACAGTCTGACACCCACTTGAGGTATTAACATCAGTCCCATGGTGGGATGGAAGGGGGAAAGAAAGGCAGAAAAGAGATCACATGGTTTTTATAAACTGTTGTAGGCTACCTCGTGAATATGAATTTTGCCTTTCCCCCATCTGTGGATTAGAGGTGGTAGTCTGTTTGTGAGATTCCTGAGGTGATTTTATAACATAGTCATAATGACAGCAATTAATCAGTGTAGATGCAGTATTATATACTCTAAATGCAACATGAACATTATTTAACCTTATTGGTTTCCTCTTCAAAAAGACTTTGAATTACCAGTCTCCCAACAGTAATCAAAGGATATGTGTACTCTAGCTTCAAACAAGTTTGCATACGAATATGTGTTATCTTTCATATTGAATTGACTCCTTATATTAAATCTCTCTTTAGTGATTAAGAGGGCAGACTGAGGGAGAACAAATGAAATTAAATCAAAATCGCTATTCTTATCTGCCATTAACAATATGCAAAAGTCGTACTGGAATGTCGAAGAACAATGAAATTATTGTGGTCATGATACAATTTACTCCACAAAAATAAAAAGGATTAGGTACTGAAAAATTACCTCCCAGCCTTTAGCACTGTAATAGAATAGAGACCCTTGGATATTGTTTGATTGTAGAGACCTTTTCCTCAGATTTCCCACTGAATTTTCCCTTATTTTTCTATTAAATTCTCAATAGACTCGCAGTCCCATTAAAAGTAATTTATTTCACATGTGTTATTTTTCAGTTTGCTGAGAAAAAACCTCCAAGTCTTGACCCTGTCTTGAAATAAAGATTATTTTTAGGCCAGTCCAAATCTTTTTTTTTTTTTTTCTTTAGAATCAGGTGACTCCAAAAAGAGAAGAAAAAAAAAACCAACTATGGAAAAATGCACTCCTTTGCTGCATTTAGGATGTGGTCATGCCCCAGGAGCCTAGAGAATTGCAGTTACGATGCGCCTGAGCTCAGGGCCCGACTTTCCATCTACGTATAAACATTCCTCCCACTTCAGCTGAAGTGTGTGCTTATGGTTTGCGTAAAAAAAATATTTTCAAGAACTCTCCTGAGTAAGATCATTTAAGTATGATTTTGGCCACAGCTATTTACAAGTCCGGGTTTTGACTGAAGTGAGTAATTGAATTACGTTGAGCCTCTGAAGTTTGCCTTTTATTTATATATTTCCCCCAATTGTGTGGCTCGGTCTGCCATTGGCTGCGGTCCCTGCAGCCTACCCGAGGGCTCTGCAGTTACATAAGGCTCTGTCTGCTGGGAGCCTATATAAAGCCTTTTTGCACGCCAGTAAGAGACAGAATTTTATCAAGACTCAGGTCCCACTGCTTTAGTTTGCACAAGCAGGAAGAGATTTGCTTGAAGATAGACTGAAACCTCCACCCGGGCTGGTTTGTTTGCTAGCCAGTACTTCACAGCTGTCAACCTGAGTCGCAAGTAGCAGCTACTGCAAGTAGCTTCTGTGCACTATGAAGAATTTTTCCTTTCCTGTGCAGGATAACACACAGCAGACCGAGAGTCCTTCTCCTCACAGATTCCTGAGTTTGACAAATCAGTCAGAATCTGTTGGAAGACCAGAAAGAGATGAACAATTAGCTCAAGTAGAGATCGCTGTACTGGGGGTCATATTTCTGACAGCATCTGTGGGCAATTTTATTCTCATACTGGTGCTGTGGCGACGAAGAAAGAAGCTGTCTAGGATGTACGTGTTCATGCTTCACCTCAGCATCGCTGACTTAGTGGTAGCCTTTTTTCAAGTGCTGCCTCAACTCATATGGGATATTACAGACATTTTCATAGGGCCAGATTTCTTGTGCAGGATTATCAAATATCTACAATTGCTGGGCATGTTTGCCTCTACGTACATGATAGTGGTCATGACAGTGGACAGATATCAAGCGGTTTGCTACCCTATGGTCACTTTTCAAAAGAAGAGAGCTCTCTGGAACATCCCCATTTGCACCAGCTGGTTTATATCATTGATTCTTAGCCTACCACAGGTATTTATCTTTTCTAAGACAGAAATATCTCCAGGTATCTTTGAATGTTGGGGTGAATTTATTCAGCCATGGGGCCCAAGGGCATATGTGACTTGGATTTTTGTAGTTATATTCTTCGTTCCCTCAGCCATCCTTATCATGTGCCAGGTTAGGATTTGCAAAATAATCAAAAGAAATATACATGTGAAAAAACAGAACGAATACGAAGTAACAAATCAGAAGCAAGTCCTGCCATCCCGAGCAAGCAGTGTGAACTGTATTTCAAAGGCTATGATCAAGACTGTAAAAATGACAGTGGTGACAGTTCTTGCGTATGTTCTCTGTTGGTCACCTTTCTTCATTGCACAGCTCTGGTCTGTGTGGTTCCCGAGTGTCGTGACCGAAGGTAAGTTACTCTCCATCCTCACTCATAACTTCATAGAAGGCTAGCAGCTTGCTCTATTGCTTTATATTTGCACTTTGCTTTTGTGAAACAGTTGCATGCGATCATTTGAGTATGATTAAAAAGAAATTCCTGGATTTGTTACCTGCTGTATTTAGTTAGGTGCAGAGAATTGTATGTGTTATGTGATCAAAACACCGTTTAAGTGTGTATTTTGTGTGTGTGTTTTGAATGATCAGTGATTTAAAGACTAATGAACAGCACAGTGAAAAGTATCATCTGCTCCAGCAAGGGTTTAGACTTCAGGTTTTAGATATTATAGCAGCAATATGTTGGCTTGTTGAGGAGAAAAGGAATAACTAACTATTCAAAGTAATAAAATAAGTATTTCTTATTTACTGGATTGAACAGTGATGTTGTAAAATACCTGATTACTTTTTAAGAAAGTATTGAAATCATAATGATGAAATCTCTGTAGTACACTGTGAAACAACTACAAGTTGTGAAACAGTTGTTTATAAAGCAAAAATGCAAGCCTGAGAGAGGTATCAAAGAACACCATGTTGTAAACAAGTTTAATCTTTTCAAACTTATATTATTGTCTCTTTGTGAAAGGCAGACTCTATATGAGACTTTATTTAAGTTCACCTGTCCTAAACTCAAAAGATATAAACCAAAGGAAAAAAGATAATAGCTCTTGTTTGATGAAAACAATAATCTTCTGATCTTTAAGAATTCTTTCTGTCAGTGTGAATTTGAGTCTTACTCTGCATGCATTTATATCAGTATCAATATCTGTATCTGTATTTGTCTGTGTCTGTATAGTGGGTTAGTAATTTCTTTTAAATTTGATGGTCATCTACATCAAAAAAGAGCTATGTGGAACTATTTAACTCTGAAATGCATACAGTACAGTGTGCTTCATGCCTTCAATGATTACAAATTGCATTGAATAAATGGCAATTTCCCACTATTAGATTGACTTTAATATACGAACAGGTACACCAGAAGGCAGCAGACTGTGAAAATGTTACAAGTGCTTTATTTACTCTGTTATTCCTTTAACTATTTCATTCTAGGTCCAGCATTCACCATTATCATGCTCCTTGGCAATTTAAATAGTTGCACCAACCCATGGATTTACATGTATTTTTGTGGCCACATCCCATATTGCAAAAATAAACAGCTGGAGAACATCTCGGCTCAAGAGGAATCGGTGATCACAGGGAGCATTCATCTTGTAGACAGAGACCCTGAGGAAAACAGTGCTTCTGTATAGATGTTGAATGTTTTTTGTTGCTTTGTTCCATTTGCTATGCTCATGAGATGTATCGATGTTTTACTACCATCCCTTGTTTTGTGGATAAGGAAGCTGGAAAAATTGTCTTTTGTCGTGTAAATATATTCTCTGCAGTTCTGTGGCACATACAGGAAGTTTCTGTGTTTTGCAAGCCTGACTCAGTACTTCCATCACCGCTGTGTTATCAGAATGAATTCTTGTAAAGACTGTCAGAGATACATAAAAGTATTTCAGATAGTTTATGTCCTAAAGTGCTTTTTCTTCGGTGATTCTGGATTTCTAAGTAGTAAAATTTTACAGCTGCCTTGTCCAGCAAATTGAAATATGATTGGAAAGGAATCCGACATAATTAAACTTGAATATGCTTTCAAATTGAACCATGAATTGTTCATCATTCTGGTGCAATTGGGGGGCGGTCTTGCAAATCTCGAGAAGGCATCAGAAAATCAGAAAAATCCTTTGCCAGCTTATTAATACCTATTTTGAATTAACTCCTTATATACATTTATAAAATGTCAAGCATCTTATTATAATTTTTAAAATAATTCAGTGTCTTTGTGACACTTAACACCTACTTTGGTTTCAGATGTTGTTGTGGATCACAGGTATTGGCAACACAGTAACAGTCCAGTTTTGTGGCTTCACACCATGATATTTGATTTTCTATGTGTTCCCTGATGTGCAAGCAGTTAACTGAAACTCTCCCCTCCATATACACACATATACATACTTTAAATAAAAATAGGTGCTTTCAGTCCCATTTGTTCTGGCGTGCAATTTATTGACAGAGTGTGCGCAGAACCCCCTCAGGCTCAAATTCAATTATTTTTTCTTTGTGGTAAAAATAAATCTGCATATCTTTGTCTCAGTATGCCACTTGCTTACTAGTGTGTGGGTGTTTTAATGCAGGTCAATCCCCTTTCACTGTCTGCTATGTAATCGAAAGAGTATGGAAGAAATATCAGCAAGGCTTTTTCTGGTGAGAATGGAGCTGTATTCACAGAGTCTTGGTGATACTTGTGTATCATTATAATGTGTTTCATCAGTGTTATTCACGTTTCATTTTTACAAGTGCTAGCAATCTCAAATTTCAATGGAAAAGCTATAAAAGTAGATTTTTTTTAAGATAGTTTTAAATTACACTCGGAGAAACATTAATTTAAACTAAATACTGATTGGATTGTGAGAAATGCTGCTGCACAATGAATAGCTACTCTTCAGGTTAACGTGTGCTGGTATGTCTGGATATTCTATGATTTCTATTCCCTTTATTGTTAGACCAGATAAAAATATGAAACAAATATTGCTGTTATTTATGATGGGAAAATCTAATGTCCCAGTCAAGCTGATGAGAAGAACAAGTCTCCGGCAAGTAGGAAGAGGAAGGAGGTGGATGAAGATTGTACCAGAGCCAGAGAGGAATGGGAAAAGTCTGTATGAAGCTTCTTATTATAATCACGATTGATACTTTTTTTCTTGCTGTTTGATTTACTTTTGGTGGCTTTTTTCCCCCTTTAATTAATAGCTGTTAATGCTACCCTACAACATGTTCCCTGTCAGAGCAATTCTGGAACTCAGATGACAGTGTCCTTACCTGGGGTATGAATTTCCAAGATACAATCTGTACTATTGATAGCATATTTGTTATATTCAGCCACTGAATTTCTAAGACTTTCAGTCAAATTAGCTCTCAGTTAGATTCTCCCTTATGACTTAATCCAATGGATAATTGTGGGGTTGTTTTTTTTTTGGTTTTCTACTTTGATTCTAGTTAGTTGTGTAGTAAAATATGCAGTATTGCAAGGGAATGTAAATAGAAACGGTTCAAGGAATTACCTGTCACTGTACTACTGGATTTGCAGCAAAATACATTGCAAGCCTCAAAAGATACATGTTTGCAAGAAAAGCAGGCATTCAAACTGCATGCAAATAGTAATCCAGATCCAGAACTGATGTAAGTCATAGTACTGCTCAGACACCGCAGTGGAGCTGTGCCTTTTTACACCACCTGATCTCACCTCTGGTATTTAAAAAGTATAACTTCTATTACTTGCAGTTCTGCATTGCTCATATATTTGTAACTGGCTCTATAAATAATTTGGTAGAGCTTGATTTCCCAAATAAGAGTAGCTCAATGTGTTCTATAAAAATCTGAGAGTGATATTAACTATCCATGTTTCAGATATTTTTGTCATGCAATGAATGAAATGCCAGAACTTCCTAAGTTCAATAATGTTCAAAACAAGGGTATTTTCAGCTCTCTATGTGCTTTTTTTTTTTTTTTTTTTCTGATATTTTAATTTTCTTTCCCCTGAGATCAGTCCTGCTAATAAAAAGAAAAATAAAGGTTGCTCTACTATGGTGTCAAACTACAGGCTATGGACATGTAGTTTTGGTCCATGAGGAGTTGTTTG
The DNA here is from genome assembly GCA_020746105.1 of Trogon surrucura. NCBI lineage: Eukaryota > Metazoa > Chordata > Aves > Trogoniformes > Trogonidae > Trogon > Trogon surrucura. The sequence continues at coordinate 190,076,813 of CM036617.1, forward strand.
AACATAGGTGTTCTTGCTTTTTTTCCTGCCAAGAGAATTGGGCTGCATTTTCCACGTATAAGTCGTTATCCCACATGGACTGCCCTGCATGCTTCAGGGGCAGCACTGACCCCTGACAAACACACTCAATGGGGGAGTTTGGTTCTGGTCCACAGTTTTCTGTCAAAATTCATTTTCCAGTGATGGAAAATTCATTTTGACAACTTTGGTTCTTTTTCCTAATAAAGAGACCTTTACAGGACTTTTCTTATTTTTTAAAGAAAAGGACATTTAAAAATATAATGATTTTTTTTTGCTTTGTAAATTTGGCCATCAGTTTTCCTGGGAGTTGTAGTTTTAATATCTCATGCCCTTGTTTTCCTCTATATTTTGATTCTCCAACTGGACTGTATCTTTTCCAATTCACTGTCACTTAGATTTCCAATAGACATTCCAGTATCTCATTAAGAGACATCACTGTAGTCTGGCCAGCGTTTTTAATCCATATGGGAGAATCAGAAACTCAAATGTAGAAGTCCCTGGAGGCAATGTGGAAGCGTGCACAAATGAAAAAAAAAGCAGTTATCAGATGTTTTTATCCTCATCAATGCCTAGTTTCTGTTTTCTCACACAACTTCTGAGCAGGAAAATACATAGCGTACAAGTTCACACTTGAAGTGAATGGCTGTATTGTTGATACTGGCACTGCAATACAGTTTCTGGTTATCTGGATTGTTTTTTTTACTTTCCAAGGCTCACTGAAAGGAATTAGGTTCTTTCTTAAAAATTATTGGTTTATGTTTCGCAGAACAGATAAGAATCAAAGACAATGTGATCTATCAGTTCTGCCTAGATTTATTACCAAAAAAACCCAAACCCTAGTAGAATGAAAGGAAAATCCCAGCATGTGTTTTGCGTTCTTTACAGTATATTTTGGTAATTCTGTTATTCTACAGAACTGCTGCTGTATTTTCAGAGCCAGTCGCAGTTCAGATACTTGTAAATGGTGAATACTGAAGCACGAGGTGCCACCTGATAGTCTTTTTCATCTCTCAATGAAATGATGCTCAGAAATTTTAAAGACAGTACCAAAGTGATGTCCTGCCAATTTCACTTTGATCACTTAGTTCTGACAATGGTAACCAGCTATTGGGTCAAACAAACAGCTCCTATCTCTGTGTTGTTAGTGGAAGACTGGCAGTGTGATGTGGAGACCCAGGTTGGAACTGGCAGAGTTTATTGTGTGAGGCAGATACGATAGGCAGACATAGCTGTATTGTCTTGTTCCCAAACACATGGCCAGGATAAAAGTATCCTCAAGAGCTTGCAGACGTTAGCTATTCTTGGCTGAAGAGTATTATGAGCAGACAAAGGCAAAGCAAGAGGGTCCAGCTACTCAGTTCTTTCAATCAAATCCAGTTTGGGTTGGATTCCTGAGGGAAAAAAAAAAAAAAAAAAAGAAAAAAAAAAGGCCATTTTCTGTCTTCATAAAGTAGAGGTTTGGCCCTGAATGCTCTAGGTGTCCACAGGAAACATCCATGGTTGTGAACTGGATGATTCATATATGCCATGAAACAGGATTGCAAAAGAAAACAGTTCAAATGAGGACTGTGTTATAGTAAGGCAGTCAGAAATAATTTATTTACTACTGTATTAGTTGATCCATGTAGGTTTTAATTGAAAGGAAGTCACACTGATAGAAAATAAGAAACTACACCTGCTCTTATTTATGCTACCACATAAAAACTCCAACTGCCATCCCACAACCCACCTCTTCAGTCCTATGTGTGCCAACACCAGGGCTCTCTATGCTCTTGTGGTCCCATATAGAGCCTCATGATCTTCAACACAGTTCCTAAACTCCACCAACCCTAATCTCTTGCAGTGACACCCCAGGTCATCTTCACTTTGCCTCTCAGAAACAAAAGGATAGAAGCTGTGTCTTTTTCTTGGGTTAAATGATTCTCCTGCTGTTGCTACTTGAGGACTTCTTGAGGGTTATCTCTCAAAATCTGATCATCTTTACAAGCCCTCTGTAAAATTTCCATTAACTTGTGCTTTACTTTTTCAGGAACGAAGAAAGGACAGACTCTGAGTGAAGTCAAGTAGGCCATGCCCACTCCCTCTTACTTCTTTTCCTTGCCAACATAGCAGACCAAAGCATGTGCTTTCCACCAGTAGGCCATAGCAACTAATTTAACTAATTTGATTATCCAGCTACATAATGAACTTTGGAGGTAATGAAACTCTAATAAAAGGCTTCTTGAATTTCCATCTAAATGTTGCCCTAGAGATACAGTGCGAACATTCAAGTGTGATTGTATTCATCAAAGGCTTTTTTGTATGGTGACCAACACTCTGAAAAACCTTCAGAATGTGGATTTATGCTTCTTGCATCCATTTCAGTACACTTACCAAAAATTGTTAAAATTGTATGTCACCCAGATTTTAGCAACAAATCCCCTGAATTCTGAGTTAACAACAGTTAACAGTTACAGAATAAGGAAGACCTTGTGGAGGAAACATTTCAATACCAAATGCCAAACAAAAACATTTGACCTTGAAGATAAAAGGAAGTGATGGCTGGGAAGTTGGATACAACTAGAGGCAGATATCACCTTACAGTCCAAAAAACACTTTTCAAGAGAATTGGTGTGCTAACAGATATTAAAACCAGATACAAGAAAGACTTGATATTCCTGTCATCATCGTTGTGGTCATCATCATCATCATTACTTGAATGAAATCAACATATAACCTACAATAAGTTTCAAAACAAAATATAAACCTGTCACCGTGCCATGTACGTAGACTAATTGCAAAGCTAAAATAATATGAAAGGTGTGATTTCAATCACAAATGCAGCTTTTGTCTCTGATGTTGCTATTTTATTTAGCTAAAAAGATATAGATATGGTCTTTTGTTATAAGATTATTGTTCTGTGCATTGAATTCCACGAAGCTACCCAGAGATGGATATTGACATAAAATGTTAAAAATTTGTTTCATGTTTATACATTCAGTCATGCATATATTGAAGCAAAATTGTTGCTTTAAGATGCTGGTCTTGTATTCCTTTGCTTATTCTTGAGTTCAGTTATTATCTGTATCACCACCTTTGAAGAGATAGTAGGAATAAATTATCTGCTAGCTGTCACAGTATATTGGAAATGTTTGCCCATGTCTCTAAATGTATTAATAGATGTCTGGCCTCCAGTGATTTAATGCTGAGTGGCTCCAGCTTTTGACTTACTGATGGGAAAAACTGTGCTTCATCACATACATACAAGCCTTCTGGCAAGCATAGTCATGATGTGAACACACTGCTTATTGATACATTTAATACAAATTCCAGTCTGCTGGCAATGTGATTCATATTCCTGACCCTCTGTTGACAAGACTGATGCAGTCTCGTGTTCTGAGGTGCTATGTGTTGAGTTGTAACTATCTGTTCACAAAAAATATGTGAGCAAAACTGCAGGAAACAAATCCTTATTTTCAACTCAGCACCTGGGTGTCTTGAAGTTTAATGTATTTACTGTGAAAGAAGAGATTAAAAACTCTACTGCAGCATTTGGGCTTGATTTGTGTTTCCATTCACACAGAGGAGTAATACTGGATTGTATGACTCATATAGACTGTATTAGAGGAATGATGTGGTGGAAAGTCAAACACTCATTGCTCCAGGAGTGCCTGAATGTCAGTATGCATGTGCTTAATACACTAGTTAATGACATGGAGCTGCCATGGGGTACTCTGCTGCTGCTCCTGCAGATCCTGGATGGAGCATGCCCAGCAGATACAGTGTCTTGGGAAAATTTCTCTGCCAAAGGCTTCCTGATGAGGATATGGAAGATCGAATAGGAGTAAGAAGTCATATAAAAGCTCCCTCAGTGTGCACACGCACTAAAGGTGCGTACTGGATGGCTAAAGCATATTGTGTTGCAAACAGTGATGACCACAAATGGTGAGAACTGGACCATAAGTATTATCAACAAGGTTATCTGCCCACAGACGTATGCACACAAACACACAAAGTGATCAAGAAGTATCTCAGGTGACATCCATATTGGAAGCACTAGCACAGGCATATATTTAGCTATTTCTTGTGCTTTTTTTTATGATGAAAAATTGCGCTGAATATCCAGCTGGGCATGAACACAATAAAGCGAGTGACTAGTGCGTGGAAGTTGACAGCATTGCATAGTGCATACAGATGACTGCAGGCAGGTTCTACTGGTGTGCCACTGGCTATTTTGAAAGCCTGGAAGGCAGAGATACTCTGCCCAACACTTCTCCCACCTCCACCTCTTCACATTCGACGGGGCTAAAACGAGGAGATGACATGTGGCTGCACCTCTACAATGTGTAATAAGTATATAGATGTATAAACGTCTTTATCTTTCAATTCCTTTTCCCCACAATGTCACCTTAGTCTGGTAGTTATGGTAGAAACTCCCTAATGATTCTGCAAGAGAAGGGAGTTAGCCTATGATAGCTTTGTGCTGCTGAGAATGAGACAGTTAAGCTCATCTTACTTGAAAGTTAAATACCAACTGTTTCGAAGCTGTGAATTGTTGAATTTTGCTTTTAATCAAGTAAGGATTCTATAAAAATATCAATTTCAGTCACTGAAATGGAGGAACCAGAATGACTGAATACCTTATGTATTAGTTCAGTAGGTTCAGGTTTTCCTTTAATAAAAAAACTTTTCTATAAATCAAAGGAGAGGAGAAGAATATCATAAATGCAAAATTAGGTTAACCATACTGAATTTTAAGCTGTGTTGAGGCTGCAAGATAGAATTAATTCATTGATATAAGAGAAAGTTGACTTGAGGCTTTGATCAGAAAAAATACCTTATTTTATGTGCATTATCTGTAATATATCTGGACACATAAAAGGACTATCCTAAGAATGCTATTGAATACTATTGTATAAATTAATTTCTAAGGTATAACCATCACTTTGTAATAAAAACATCCATGTCAGAAAAAGTTGTGTTTATACGTTAAAATTTAATCTTGTGGTTTGATACAAACCACAGAAGTTGTAATACACTTTTTTTTTTTTTTCTGTACTGCTCTCCAAAGTTTTTTTCTGCCTTCAGGTTAAGAAGTCAATTACAAGTTTATACATGCATTTGTGTCCTGCAGGGAAATGTAAAGCTGGTTCAGACAAAAATCTCAGAACTGAATTGCATTCAAATTGTTCATCAACCTCCTGCTCCTGTTAGAGAAAGAAATAGTGCAGTTGTTTTTGCTAGAAATTTCAATGTTTCTGTTAACACTGAACATTATGAAAATATATTGTGAGTATGCAATGTGGCTAGAAAGTGTCACAAAACAGTAGAAATATCCTTTACCATCAAAGTTACTGTTTTACACTGTATAATTTCACATTGTTGTCAAGTGATGATTTACCTTGTAATAATGAGAACGGGAAGATAAGAATGGAAATACTTCTCCAAATTCTACCCTTAAAATTTTTTTAAACTCTTTAACTCCTTATTAACTACATGTTAACTCCATGGTTAACAGTAAGTTAACCATGATCCAGCAATATGCCCTTATTGCCAAGAAAGCCAATGGTATCCTGGGCTGTGTGAAGACAAGTGTGGTGAGTAGATCAAGGGAGGTCATACTCCTCCTCTAGTCTGCCCTGGTGAGGCCACATCTGTAATACCACGTCCAGTTCTGGGCTCCCCAGTTCAAGAGAGACAGGGAACTACTGGAGAGAGTCCAGTGGAGGGCAACAAAGATGACTGGGGGATTGGAGCATCTCTCTTACGAGAAAAGGTTGAGAGAAATGGGACTACTTAGCCTGGAGAAAAGAAGGCTGAGAAGAGACCTTATAATTGTCTATAAATATCTGAAGGGTGGGTGCAGGTAGAATGGAGCCAGACTCTTTTTGGTAGTAGACAGGACAAGAGGCAACAGGCACAAGCTGGAGCATGAGGAGTTTCATCTGAATATGAGGAAGAACTTTACCGTGAGGATGGCAGAGCACTGGAGCAGGTTGCCCAGGGAGGTAATAATTTAAGTTACTGCATATCAAATCAGAGTAGGTTAACGAGAAAATAAAACCAAATCTTAAAACACCCTCTTCCAACCCCTGAACTTCACTCTCAAGTTCTCCACTTCCTCCACAACAGTGACACAGGGGGATGAGGAATGGGGGTTGTGGTCAGTTTATCACATGTTGCCCCTGCTGCTCCTTCCTTCTCAGGGGGATGACACCTCACACTCTTCCCTTCCTCCAGCATGGGCTTCCTCCTACAGGAGACAGCTTTTCACAAACTTCTCCAGTGTGACTTCTTCCCGCGTGCTACAGTTCTTCACGAGGTGCTGCAACATGGGTCTAGTTCCACAGGGTGCAGTCCTTCAGTAACAGACTGCGCCATCGTGGCTCCCTTGCAGAGTCACAAGTTCTGCCAGCAAACCTACTCCAGTTCAGGCTTCTCTCTCCACAGGTCCACAGGTCCTGCAGGAGTCTGCTCCAGCACAGGCTTCCTATGGGGTCACAACTTCCTTTGCACATCCACTTGCTCCAGCGTGAGGTCCTCCACAGACTGCAGGTGAACATCTGCCCCACCATGAACTTCTGTGGGCTGCAGGGAGACAGCCTGCATCACCATGATCTTTACCACTACAGGCTGCCAAGGAATCTCTGCTCCAACACCTGGAGCATCTCCTCTGCCTCCTTCTTCACTGAGCTTGGTGTCTGCAGGACTTTCATGTATTCTGACTCATCTCTTCAGCTGCAGTTGCACAGGCATTTTTTCCCCTTCTTAAATATATTATAACAGAGGAGCTACCATCGTCATTGATGAGTTTGACCTTGGCCTTGGCCTTGACCGATGGTGTGTCTGTCTTGGAGCCAGCTGGTATTGACTCCATTGGACTCAGGGAAAGGTTCTAGCAGTTTCTGACAGAAGCCACCCCTATAGTCCCCTCACTATCAAAATCTTGCCCTGCAAATCCAATAAAATTGTGTTCCCCTAGGTGTGCTGCATGCTCAAAATACGAATGATCATACAGAGATAAAAGTGCTTAGTGTATCACATGGGATGAACAAGAAAAATCAGAAAACTGTCTTGGTTTAAAAGAAATAATCTTATCTGAACCAAGGTTTGAAACCAAGTACATATATACTTTCAGACATACAAACAAATTCTGTGCTTAACATAAAGACAAGTTGAAGGAGAAGATACTTAAAAAGGTTCTTTGTGTCCTAGGCTATTTAGGACTAAACCACATACTACAAGAGTAAAAATACAGGAAAATGAAAACATGATTATTGCCCAATCCTGCAACATCCCCATGAACAACAAGTTTAGTGCATCTTTCTAAAGTGTGGTTTGGCAAAAGGCTGCATCATGTGAAAACCTGTGGCTTCCTTTGTGGTCTCTGGAGAATATGGGACTGTTTCTCCACGAGTTGGCTTTAAAACAATATTGTCAAGCACTTTAATGTGTCATTTGCAGAACTATATTCATGAACCATTTCCGTGCTATGCGACATTAGCCCAATGGTTGTGTGTGCTGCCAGTTTTTTGGTTGCTGTGTAATTCAGTGGCACATTTGCAGCCTGCCTCAATGCCAAGCAAATACATTTAAGGAAGCATAGACTGCAGAAAACAGGCAGTTACTAAGCAAGATTTCTGCAGCACATACACTACAGAACAACAAATTGTAACAGAGACCTGAAAATATAGGTTTGAGGGTCAGTGAACAAGGCCAGTTTCTATAACACAATTACAGAAGCATTTGTGCTAATTTTTTCTTATCCGCTTGAGAACATCTACAGACTACGTAATAACTATTAAAGTTTGCAGTGTGTTCCTTGGCAGATGAACAGTTCAAATTTTAAGCTGCTTATGTGACTTCTTTTCTTTTTTTAATGTATGTGATCTGAAACTGATTGCTGCTCAAACAATCTGGCACCTCTTTCTTCTCAAGCCTTGTTTTTTTTTTTTTTTCTGAAGTTTGAGAGCGTTCTGTCTGAAATTAAAATTTCAATGACTAAAGTGTAATCTTGAAGCCAATGAGTATCTAGTGGATGATGAAAACCTGCGACCTTTTGGGTCTCCTAATCTTATAACTGGCTGAAGACATCAGGATTCAAAGTAATGCAAGAGTCTGAAAAACACCTTGTGATCTGTCCTTAGCGGCTCCCCTGATTCCTGGCTTGCTTTACGTAATATCTGGAGGAAGTCGTGATATACATCTTATTCTTATGTCAGGGGTACGTTGCCATATAAGTGAATTTTTGGTCCTTATTGATTTACTTGTCAGACAGGGAGAGAATATTATACAAACCAGTTATTTTCTTCATTATCCCCTTACCTCTATGCTATGAAAAAGATCTTTAAAATTCTCTTTTAAAGATGCTTATACTGAGTGCTATAAAAACAGACAGAGAAAAAATAGTCCTTCCTTTCACCATTTTGTTTGAGACTAAACATGACATTATCAGGTGGCCAAAGATAGGAATTGTGAAACATTTTCAATCGGACAATAATCTGAAAGTCTGAATATTTTCCTAATATAGTTTGTTTTATTTTCACTCTGTACATCAGCTGTTGAACACCGAAACTTCCAGCCTGTCCTGTCCTTCAAGATTTTCAACCCAGATATCAAAACAAAGAGCAACACTGCATCAAGAATTAATGCTAGCAAGTAAATGAGAACGCACCTCTTTCTGCCTTCATCAGCCATCCATGGGACAAATATTACTGTGAAGGTTTCCACTGTCTTCAAGTCACAATGCAGTGTGATACACAATTTGCATTTTAGATACCCATTGTTGTGTGGTTAAAGAAAGAGGCCCATATATGTGCAATCTTAGCAAAAAGCAGCCTTTGAAGCTTTTGAAAGAATAGCTTGTGTATTGAGAAACAGATATTAATTGCAGGTATAATTTTAAATACAAATCAGTGACACTATGTCCTTGTTGTTAAAGTCACTTGTGTTCATCTTCCTGAATATGAAAACAGTGGGACCGAAATGGGTAAGAAAAGACAGAAATGAGATGGGAGGAAAGGAGGAAGAGCTTTAAAACTTTGCTTTAAATAAAGATGGGAATAAAAATGATCATAGAATCATAGAATCATAGAATCATAGAATGTTAGGGATTGGAAGGGACCTCGAAAGATCATCAAGTCCAATCCCCCTGCCAGAGCAGGAATGCCTAGACTATGCCACACAGGAACGTGTCCAGGCAGGTCTTGAATGTCTCCACAGAAGGAGACTCCACAACCTCTCTGGGCAGCCTGTTCCAGGGCTCCGTCACCCTCACTGAGAAGAAGTTTCTTCTCGAGTTTAAGCGGAACCTCTTATGTTCCAGTTTCAGCCCATTACCCCTTGTCCTATCAGTGGTTGTCACCGAGAAGAGCCTGGCTCCATCACAGAGAATAAACAGGAATGGTACTAAGGATACCAGTGAGAACACTTCCTCAGAAGTTCAGCCTAGTTAATTGCTTCAGATTCAAGATTTCTTGAAAGTCTCATTATTTTTGTGTATGCATATTTGGAAAAGCATGTCCATGGCTTATTCTGAGAAATTTGTCATATGGCACAGACATTAATTCTGTTATAAAGTGTTCTTAAAAGGGAACTACAGCAAGTTTTAAGAGTGTGAAGCTTGTAAGGTTGTCTCAGTTCTAATTTTAATATCCTAACAAGCCAGTCTACGTCAAAGAGACTGGGTGTTAAATAAAAGTGCCAATATATCTTCCCTATTTTTAATTAAGCATGCCATACTTGTCTTACTGACTGTCAGTTAAATGAATATAGGCTTCTCAAACTAATAATGATCCAATTACATCTTGAGGGCTTGTCTCTTATCTTTGTTTGAAGAAACTGTGAAAAGTAGTTTTATCCATGGATTTGATTGTGAATGGGCTAGATTGCTTTTGATAGCAGTACGGTAGATTGATAGTGGTGTTCACCTCAGTTCAATCACCAAGGAGAGCTGCAAGTGGGAAGAAAAAATAGAGCTGAAAATCAGGCACTGGGCATGATGGAGGCAGAAGCACTGGGAGTTGGCTACAGATGGAGTCAAGATGACAGGTCCAAGTAAGATCTGCAGCAGGACAGAATATTTACTGTGGATTTGTGGTCAAAGG